>CM002494.2:14509702-15759702 GCA_000573905.2 Oryza punctata
AAATAAATACACCCAATGACACCTGAACAAATTGTCAAAGATGATCTTGCTCGAGCTACTAAAACTACAAAGCACCTTGAACCACCACCATCCACTTCTGTTAGTTCTGAAATCAAGTTGCATGCCCCTGTTTTACTTGCCACACGTGCTGATTTTGATGATCTACGCGATGTTCAGTTTCCCTGTTATGCACTTGTATGCTCTAGTATGCTCGCTTCACTTGATGATGCCCCGCCTTTGGATATTCCCCCTGCTGTTGCTAATCTTTTGCAGGAGTACGCTGATGTTTTCCCAAAGGATTTGCCACCGGGTCTTCCACCACTCCGTGGCATTGAGCACCAGATCGACCTCATCCCAGGCGCCCAGCTTCCAAACCGCGCCCCGTACCGTACAAATCCAGATGAGACGAAGGAGATCCAGCGCCAGGTGCAGGCGTTGCTTGATAAGGGTTACATTCGTGAGTCTCTTAGCCCTTGCTCGGTTCCTGTGTTACTTGTTCCAAAGAAAGATGGGTCATGGCGTATGTGTGTAGATTGTCGTGCTATTAATAATATCACAATTCGTTATTGATACCCTATACCGCGCCTTGATGATATGCTAGATGAGCTTAGTGGTGCCATTTATTTCACTAAGGTTGACTTGCGTAGTGGTTACCATCAGATTCGAATGAAATTGGGTGATGAATGGAAAACGGCTTTGAAAACGAAATTTGGGTTATATGAATGGTTGGTTATGCCGTTTGGATTGACTAATGCTCCGAGCACCTTTATGCGTTTAATGCATGAAGTTCTGAGGCCCTTCATAGGTTTGTTTGTTGTTGTCTATTTCGATGATATCCTCATTTACAGTAAGTCTATGGAAGAGCATTTCCAACATTTGCGTGTTGTTTTTGATGCATTGCGTACTGCCCGCTTATTTGGTAACATCGAAAAGTACATCTTTTGCACACAACGTGTCTCGTTTCTTAGCTATGTTGTTACTCCACAGGGCATTGAGGTGGACAGCAGCAAGATTGATGCCATTCGGGAATGGCCCACACCGACGACGGTCACACAGATTCGGAGTTTTCTTGGCCTTGCAGGTTTCTACCGCAGGTTTCTCCGTGATTTTAGCTCCATTGCAGCACCTCTACATGAGCTTACAAAGAAAGGTGTGCCGTTTGCTTGGAGTGATTCGCATGAGCTAGCGTTCACCACTTTGAAAGATAAGTTAACACATGCTCCCCTCTTGCAATTGCCTGATTTTACTAAAGTGTTTGAGCTTGAATGTGATGCTAGCGGTATTGGGCTAGGTGCTGTTTTGATACAAGAAGGGAAACCGGTTGCTTATTTTAGCAAAAAATTAAGCGGTGCTAGCCTGAGATATTCTACCTATAATAAGGAGCTTTATGCTTTATTGCGCACTTTGCAAACATGGCAGCACTATCTTTGGCATCGCGAGTTCATAATTCATTCTGATCATGAGGCCTTGAAACATATTCGTACACAAACAAATCTGAACCATCGTCATGCTAAATGGGTAGAATTCATCGAATCTTTCCCTTACATTATTAAACACAAGAACGGTAAGGACAATGTCATTGCTGATGCCTTGTCTCGTCGATATACCATGCTTTCACAGTTAGATTTTAAAATATTTGGCTTGCAAACTGTGAAGGATTAATATGTCAACGATGTTGATTTTAAAGATGTCTTAGTCCATTGTATGGATGGCAAACCATGGGACAAGTTTCACATACAGGATGGGTTCCTGTTTCGCGCTAACAAGTTGTGTGTTCCAGCTAGCTCGGTTCGTCTTTTGTTGTTACAGGAAGCACATGGAGGCGGTCTCATGGGACACTTTAGCGTCTACAAGACGCATGAGGTGCTGGCCGCCCACTTCTTTTGGCCCCGGATGCGCCGTGATGTCGAGCGCCTTGTTGCACGCTGCACTACTTGTCAGAAAGCTAAGTCACGGTTAAACAACCATGGTTTGTATATGCCTTTGCCTGTCCCTAATTCCCCTTGGCTTGATATTTCTATGGACTTTGTTTTGGGATTGCCTAGAACTAAGAAGGGGAGGGACAACATTTTTGTGGTTGTTGATAGATTCTCCAAAATGGCTCACTTCATTCCTTGTCATAAAACTGATGATGCTAGCACTGTTGCTGAATTGTTCTTTCGAGAGATCATTCGTTTACATGGTATTCCGAATACAATAGTCTCTGATCGTGATGCTAAGTTTCTAAGTCATTTTTGGAGATCTCTTTGGAATAAATTGGGAACTAAATTGCTGTTTAGTACAACTTGTCATCCTCAAACGGATGGTCAAACTGAGGTGGTAAATAGAACTTTATCCACCACGCTTAGGGCTGTTTTAGACAAGAATTTGAGACGTTGGGAGGATTGCTTGCCACATGTTGAGTTTGCTTATAATCGTGCAACGCATTCTTCTACACATATGTGTCCTTTTCAAATTGTTTATGGTTACATTCCACGGGCGCCTATTGATTTGTTTTCGCTTGATGCTGAGGACGCCCCACATATAGATGCTGTTGCACATATTGAACAAATGCTTAACCTCCATGAACAAACTCAACAAAACATTGCTGCCTCTAATGCTAAATATCAGGTTGCTGGTAGTAAAGGACGAAAACATGTTACTTTTGAACCTGGTGATATGGTTTGGTTGCAGTTAAGAAAGGATCGTTTTCCTACTTTTCACCGTTCTAAATTGATGCCTCGTGCTGCTGGTCCCTTTAAGGTGCTTACCAAGATTAATGATAATGCTTATATCCTTGACCTGCCTGCGGAGTTTGGTGTTTCCACTAGTTTTAATGTTGCAGATTTGAAACTGTATGCGGGCGAAGATGAGGAGTTGCCGTCGAGGACGACTTCAGTTCAAGAAGGGGAGGATGATGAGGACACCAACTACAACACAAGTACATCTACACCAGCAGATGCTCCTCCACCTCAGGCGCCACCTTCTGGGCCAATCACCCGGTCCCGTGCGAGAGAATTAAACTTCGTCATGCTGCTGAAGAATGAAGGCCCAGAAGAATAGAAGCTGGCCCAACATGAGGCCCATGTGTGAGCGCCTAGGGTTGGGCACCAGGGGCACGCGCGCATCCCCCTCCTGGCCGCGCGCCTCTTCCTCCTGGCCGCCAGGGGCGTGGTCCCTTTTCTTCCTCTATTTAGATAGAGACTATCTTTATTTTCCAATCTGAGTTTTGTTTACATCTAGCTTTAGCTACTCTCGAACACGCGCAAATCAGCGCTATCTTCGTGTTTATTCAGAACTCCACCTTGAGTGATATTGAGATTGCTCGTTTCCTTTTCTTGTTCGATCTTCGATTGCGGACGGGAAACGATCTTCGTGATCAGGCTGATCTTGCACCGGCAAGGTCGGTAACCACAGGGAGTTGGTTCAGCGATTGCATTGGCGCTTCGGGTTCGCTCGTCGTAGTCGGATCGTGAGGGTCTACTTCCACCAAATCGAATTTTCCTTCACTCACCGAAAGATCGGGCACTCTAGCTCTATCACAAGGCATACTAGGGACAGGCAGAGACATATACAAATCATGAGGGTTAAGGTGCGACTTAGCTTTTTGGCATGTTGTGCAGCAAGCAACGAACCTCTCCACGTCTCTCCTCATTTTGGGCCAAAAGAAAGGATCAGCGAAGATATCCTCCATCTTCTTCACACCAAAGTGTCCCATCAGCCCTCCTCCATACGCTTCCTACAACAATAACATACGCACGGAGCTAGCTGGAATGCATAGCTTATTAGCTCTAAACACAAACCCGTTGGTGAGAACGAATTTGTTCCAAGTCTTTCCCTCCTTGCAATTCAACAACGCATCTTTAGAGTCATCATCGTGTGCATATTGCTCTTTAATTGTTTCCAACCCAAAAATTTTGAAGTAAAGTTGGGAAAGCATTGTGTAACGTCTAGACAAAACATCAGCAATGACATTTTCTTTTCCCTTCTTGTGTTTGATGACATATGGAAAAGATTCAATAAATTCAACCCATTTAGCATGCCTACGGTTCAGTTTTGCTTGACTCCGACTGTTTCAAAGTGATGTATGCAAGGGTGTCCCAATCTTTCGATGAGAGGATAAGTCGATTGGATGGAGCGACGTTGACGATCTGACTACAACTGCCCAGGGACATTGCGCCTTAGCAATCTTTACACCAACTCCAGAGGCAGTCGTGAATCTTAACGGGTGCATGGTCAGCCCAACCACGAGGGTATTTGTTCCTGCGAGCAATCAAGAACTAGCACGAACAAGATGAACAAGCAACTCAATTTGTGGATTAAAGATGTAAGATTGAATCAACAAAAATATCAAAGGTGGGGTTCCGTAACGAGCAAACCGGCGATCTGACCGATCACGGGATTACACGGCAAAGTAGCGAAGCTAAACTTTGATCTAAATAAAACCCGAGTTGATCTATGATGGCTAGGGTAAATATATAGGTAATAGAACGAGTTGGGGTCGTGCTCTAACCCTAGGATGCGTCCCTAACGGACTCAACTTAGTACATACCCATTGGGCCCAAATAAGGTGACGCAACACCTTTGACAGAAAAGGACTCGGTAGTAAAACGATGATTGCGGCTGCTCCAGAATAGATATGGACATGAGACAGGATCCATTTGAAAGTAGACTTGTTAAGATTTCTATGAAGTATTTACACGCCTAAATTGGAGTTCGTATGAAGTCATGGTGGTCATCACAAGTCGGTGTTATTCTACAGTCCGAATCCAGCCCGCATGAATACGTTTCCTTTTGGGTCCTGTCCATCATTCCTAACCAAAACAAGAGTGCAAACGTTTCCATGGTCTAATAAGATGGACAAGAAGATAAAAATGAACTCAGCTGGTTGTTTATTTAGCGTCCACAAGCTCGAGTAATCGGACCGGAAATCTGTTATCGTTGTGTGGGCGTGGATGTATCGATCGCATTGATGTCCTCATCACAAAGACTCATGATCAGAGTGTATAACAAATTCTTTAGGCTATAAATAATATTGCCATGTTTCCAAAGTTCGCACTAGAGCAAACAATTCCTTATCGTAAGTAGAATAATTCAAAATAGGTCCACTCAATTTCTCGCTGAAATATACTATAGGTTTGCCTTCTTGTAACAGCACACCACCCAAACCAATCCCACTAGCATCACATTCAAGCTCAAAAGTTTTATTGAAATCAGGAAGTTGGAGCAAAGGTGCGTGTGTTACTTATCTTTCTAAGTGTCGAATGCATTCCTTTGTGCTGCAGCCCGAGTGAATGTCACATCCTCTTGGTAAGCTCATGTAGTGTGTCGAATGCATTCCTTTGTGCTGCAGCCCGAGTGAATGTCACATCCTCTTGGTAAGCTCATGTAGTGGGGCTGCAATGGTGCTGAAATCCTTCACAAAGCGGCGGTAGAACCTAGCAAGTCCTAGAAAGCTTCTCACTTTTGTGACCGATGTTGGAACCGGCCAGCTATGTATGGCTTCAACCTTGGCATGATCTACTTCAATTCTCTGCTGAGTCAAAACATAGCCAAGAAAAGGAACTCGATCTGTGCAAAATGTGCAGTTCTAAGGTTACCAAATAAACGTGCATCACGTAGAGCATCAAAAACAGCACGCCAATGATCATGATGATCCTTTATTGATCTGCTATATATAAGAATGTCATCAAAATATACCACCATAAATCTGCCAATGAAAGCACGTAAAACTTCATTCATTAATCACATGAAAGTGCTAGGCGCATTAGTGAGACCAAAGGGCATGACTAACCACTCTTATAGGCCGAACTTAGTTTGTTTTCCATTCATCTCCTAACTTCATGAGAATTTGGTGGTCACCACTACGTAAATCAATTTTAGAGAACACAAGTGAACCACTCAATTCATCAAGCATATCATCTAGCCTAGGGATAGGATGATGGTATCTGATTGTGATATTGTTAATTGCTCTACAATCCACACACATGCGCCATGAGCCATCTTTCTTAGGAACTAAAAGCACCGGGACAACACAAGGACTAAAAGACTCATGCACATACCCCTTGTCGAGTAATTCTTGTACTTGACGCTGAATCTCCCTTGTTTCCTCTGGGTTGGACCTGTATGATGCACGGTTTGGCAAGGAGGCCCTAGGAATGAGGTCAATCTGGTGCTCAATCCCTCAAATTGGTGGAAGCTCCTGTGGCACCTCCTTAGGGAAGACATCAGCATACTCCTGCAACAGGTTAGTCACTGGAGGAGGCAAAGAAATAGGAGTATCCTTAAGTGAAAATAAAGTTTCTTTGCAAACCAAAGCATAGCAAACAGCAATGTTAGTGTCAACTTCGTCCAAATCAGATTTTGTTGCAATGAAACAAGATCCCATCAGCTTAATCTCATTTTTATTATTATGAACAGATTTGATGGGTTTCTACTTATGCTTCTCAAGTTCATTAGCCACAATCTGGTTCTCACTCCTAGGATGCTCCTGATTTTTTTGTCTGCTAGCGCTAGCAAGTTCATCTTTTAAAATAGCTTCGGGAGACATAGGATGTAACACAAGTTTTTTGCTATTATGCACAAAAGAGTACTGATTTGTTTTGCCAAAGTGTAAAGAATCCTTATCAACCTACCATGACCTACCTAATAACGTAGAACATGCTTGCATAGGCACAACATCACAGTTGATTGAATCATGATAAGAACCAATGGAAAAATGTACTCTTACCAATCGTGTTACCTTTACCTTGCTGCTGTCGTGGCCATGTTCTAACCGGCTAAGCCAGGTGTTCCGCTTTCTTGCCTGCCCCGTGCCTTACAACCACCCAGTGACACAGCGAAAGACTACGGGCTCTTGGGCTTGGCGGTCCTTCTTGTCTGTGGTATCACTCTTCCAGCTGCTTAAAACCTCCCGGTGACCCACTCGGCCCTTGTCATGTCCTAACCGGCTAAGCTAGTTGTTTCGCTTTCCTGTCTATCCCATGGCCTAAAACCACCCAGTGGCACAGCGAAGACTATGGGCTGTTGCGCTTGACTGTCCTTGTTGTCTACGGTATCACTCGCCCTGGGGCTTAAAACCTCCCAATGACCCACTTTGCCATGGCTATTTCCTAACTGGATAAGTCAGGTGTTCCGCTTTCATGCCTACCCTGTGGCTTAAAACCACCCAATGGCACAGCGGAAGACTTCGGGCTTTTGGGTTTGACGGTCCTTGTTGTCTGCGATATCACTCGCCTGGGGGGCTGAAAACCTCCCGGCGACCCACTCCGCCCTAGCCATGTCCTAACCGGCTAAGTCAGGTGTTCCGCTTTCCTGCCTGCCCCGTGGTTTAAAACCACCAAGTGGCACAGCGGAAGACTGCAGGCTCTTGGGCTTGACGGTCCTTGTTGTCTGTGTTATCACTCGTCTAGGGGCTTAAAACCTCCCGGCGACCCAATCGGCCCTGGCCTTGTCCTTTCCAGCTAAGCCAAGTATTCCGCCTTCCTGCCTGCCCTGTAGCTGAAAACCACCGAGTGGCACAGCGGAAGACTACGGGCTCTTGGGCTTGATTGTCCTTGTTGTCTGCGGTATCACTCGCTTGGGGGCTCAAAACCCTCAGCGACCTACTCGGCCCTGGCCATGTCTTTACCAACTAAGCCAGAAATATCGCTTACCTATCTGCCTAGGGGCTCCAAGACCTCGAAGCGGTAGCATAAAAGATCATGGACGCAAGGGCTCAACTCCCTCACTGTCTGGTCTCCAATCGCTCAGGGGCTTCCACACACAAGGGACCACTCCGAGCTCCATAGAGGTACATCATCAACTAACATAAAAACATGAGTATTTCAAACTTCCTCGCTTTTTCAGCAAAATGCATATCCTATATCAGTATGACTAACTGTTCCAGGCTAGGCAAAACAGTACAAAATGTTTATAGATCTAAATCCTTTATAAGGGCAGCAGCTGGCGGAGCAACTTCACCCAGGAGCCGTTCCACGTCCTCTTTGAAGCAGTCGGTAGCATACCCTTCTTCAACAGCAGCAAGGTCGATGCACGGATAGTGCGACTTCACCACGGCAAGTGCATGGCAAGTGCTGATGTTGGCCACCGACTCTGATAATCGGCGAACAGCGGCCGGCCCCTCCGGCACTAACTCCGTCGCCAGCTGCACAGAATCATTGCCATCACTCCGGGAGGGGAACAACAGCTTCAAGGTAGGCTCCAGCGTGTTCACCAGCTCCTCACGCCGAGCCTTGGCCGAGTCCAACTCCCGTTGGAAATGCTCGAACTGCACCTGGGTGTTCTTCGTGCATAGCTCGACCTCCGCCTTCAAGTTACGCAAGGCAGTCCCCGTCTTGTGAAGCTCTTCCGACATAGTCGCCTTCTCCGTCGCAGTCGACTCCGCCGCAACTAGCGACGCTGCTACCATGACAAGAATCAGCAAACAACATACGAGATAATCCAGTCGACACGTTTCTAAGACTTACCGTCCAGCTTGCCTTGCAGATCCAACACATTCTTTTGGGCCACCTGCAACTGTGCTTCCAGTTTGGTGATTCGAGCTCGACCGCTGGCAGCCTCAGCCTGCTTCACCTTCCTCTATCAATCAGCTACCTCGAGCTTGGATTTCTCACACTCGGCTTCAACTACAAACAAATGAACACCAAAATTCAAGCCATCGCACAGCAAGCAGCAAAAGCAACATGCACTCAGTTAGAACTGATCACGATTAATCCTCATCTGGTAAATTTGGTCCCACAAATTCCTCTCCCAATGGCTCGCCTCCTTTTGCCGTTGGAAATCAACACGCTTCATGGCCCGCCGGATTTCCTCAATCTCCGCAACTTTATGAAAGATGCTCTTTCGGGCCTCGCTCTTGGCCTCCGAGCGATCTACAATTTTCTACATCACAGACCAACAAAAGAGAAGTCCACTTCACCCTATGATGCCTACAGCCGTCCCAGCATGAAGTTGGGGGGCTACCCGGCTCCGAGGTTGTACAAAACAAATTCAACTTCACCCTACGATGCCTATAGCCATCCCAGCATGAAGTCGGGGGGCTACTCGGCTCCGAGGTAGTACACAGAGAAGTCAACTTCACCCTACGACGCCGATAGTCGTCCCAGCATGAAGTCGGGGGCTACCCGGTTCCGAAAAAACACAAAGAAAGAATTGACGACACGGCTTCAACGGCACACCGCACCGTCAGGGACTAAGGAGTACAACTACCAACCTGCATCTTATCGAGGAGAAACAATCCAGCTTCGTACTTGGCCATCGCATCGTCATGATCGGCGATGTCGTCAAACCCCTTCTTCAAGGCATCCATCTCCTTCTCGCCCCCTTGCATCCAGAGGCTTGAAAGGGAGAGACGTAGTTTATACATGGCAGAACACGCGGGCGTTGAGGTATTTCATCAACAACCTCTTCACCCCCATAGCCTTCTCCGCCACGCTAGCTGGCTCCTTCCCAGGCTGGCGGTTAGGCGGAGCCTAGGAACTAGGTCGAGGAGACGACCGAGGCGGCGAGCACGTGGGTGACGAGGTACCCGTGGCGGAACTATTGCCGTTTCTCGCTCCAGTCTCCGTCTCCGCACCATCACCCGGTGGGGTCGAGCCCCCATCGCAGCCTCAGCACCGCTAGTCGCATGGCTCGCACCAGGCACAGTTCGGGCCGCGTCGGCCCCTGCGTTAGGCACGGAGCCTGGCTTAGTCGACTCGGCCTCGGCCTGAGCAGAGGAACTGACAGCATCTCGAGTGGGTTGGGCATATCTAGGTCATCTTGGGTCGACGCCCTGCAATTCTCGTTCGACATCAATCGATGCAACCATAAGGAACCTCCATCGCGACGAAACATGTAGAAAAACATTGTCCCCATGACTCACTTGGTGGACCGACGAAGCTTATGGAAGTCGAACCCAGGCCCTTTTGGGGGGCTCAAGGTCGACTCCTAGGCCCTTGGCATCGTTTGCGATCCTTTTGGAGCTCCGCCCGCTGCCCGAGTTGTGGCCCTAGGAGTCCCGGGCGACTTGGGCATGCTCACGGCCTTCTTTGATTTGGAAGCAGGTTCGGGCTCTGTCGCCACGCCCTTTCCCTTGCCTATCACCTCTCCGGTCTTCGCGGCACTTGGTACACCGCCAACCTTAGTTCCGCCAGTAGCCCACCTAGGTCCACCCGACCCCGGCTGAGCAGTGGCGACGCGCTTGGGAGCCTGATCGCTGGGAGACGAGTCATCGGCTCGCCTCTTGCACGAGTCCTTTGGCATCGACGGATGAGAAACGAAGTCTGTGACACCCTGCACAGACATACATGCTCAAGAATACAACTCTACTACAAAAAAACTTGGGATTAAAATTCAGTCAACTCACCGGGGGTCGAGATTTCTTATGATTAATCGGCTTGGGGCACCGGTCCGTTGTGATAATCGTCCCAGACTTGGAAGAAATGCCTCAGCCTTGCGTTGGCCTCGTCATTGCTGTAGAATTTGCTGCTCTCTAAAGTCGGATCTAATCTACCAGAAAACTCCCAACCCGGGTGAGATCGGCTCCTGAGCGGCTGCGTTCGCCGGGTGACGAAGCTACAAGCAATGTCGACTCCTGATAACCCATTCTTCACCAGCTGGAGAATTGCATCTCGCAGTCCCTTGATCAGGTCCATGTCTTCGCGGCCGGGCCGCGACAACCAATAATCTTTGAAGACTGGGGCTTGCCCAGTGTATGGAGAAAGGCTGGGAAGAAGATTGAAGCAGTAGAACCACTGATTGCGCCAACCCTTGTTGCTAGACCTGAGGGGGAGATCAAAATATTCTAGTTTCTTGTCTGGCTGGATCTGAAAACCACTTCCACCAACCACTGCGAGGTTGTTTTTCCTCGGTTGAGGCTAGTGTTAATACAGATGGCGAAAGAAAGCAAAGTGTGGGGGGATGCCACAGAATGCCTCACACAATTGCACAAATATTGCAATTTGAACGATCGAGTTCGGGTTGAGATGATGAAGATTGATACCGTAAAAGTGGAGCAACCCTCGGAAGAAGTCGCTGGTCGCGAGGCCCAATCCGAAGCGGAAGAAGGGGAGGAACACCACAACCTCGTTAGTGTTCAGAGTGGGAAACTCCTCCCCGACGGCGTCCCGTCACCCGATGAGCTCCTGGGGGAAGGATCTTCTCCTTCACCGCCGCTTCTAACTCCGCCCTCGTCACCTTTGACCTCGCCCAAGAAGTGGCGTGGTCAAGCACGGGGACTGATTCCACCGAAGACTATGACATGATGGCGGCGGAAAATAGTGAACTTGAAGGAGGAGTTTGATTCGACTTGTTGCACTCGGAGAAGAAAACCCTAAATCACCGAGGAGAGAGAAAGAATAGTGGTTTCTGGATGGTGAAGAAGATGAAATGGCGTGATTTGGGGAAAGTGAAGCAATGGCACTCCCGCCGGGGGTATTTATAACCCTAGGTTTTTTTGTCGGGCCAGCCCAGGACTCTGTTTTTGGAAAGTAAATCTGGTTTCCATCCCTCTAATAAGGAATTTGACTAGTTGCAACCCTACTTGGACTCGGCGGTGACCCAGCTAGATTGAGTTTTCGGAGCTGAGTACTTAGCCAGTCTCATTCTGGTCGCACGACTTTGTCAACTCCAAACCCTTCATCAAGCCAAGTACTCGGGGACTACTGTGGGGGGCACGATACCCGAGTGCCCCAGGACAGGCCTTTGGGTCGTACTGCATAGGGTGGGGCGAGTGCCCTAGGCCCATGCACCATACTTATATTATAAGAAAGGAGTTCTGAATAAGGAAATCAATCTTATCCCATGTAAATAGATGGTAGGTACTCGGATTACAAGGGCAACCTTACCATTTACCGCCGGTGGTCCTGGCTCTATATAAAGGGCGCCGGGGGAAAACCTAAGGGGTTATTGATTCTCCTACACATATACGCGCGGTTAGCTACCTCATTGCTGACCTTTGCGCACCCGGACACAGATTCAATCTACACCACTGGACATAGAGTATTACCTCACGTTGAGGGCTTGAACCAGTATAATCGTCTATGTCACCATCTCGCCTTGATCTAGTGCACCCCATAAATTATATTGCTGATCATAAAAATCAATAGTGATGGAGTTTGGATGGGCCCTGCGACGGTCTTTGCAGCTTCATGATTCACCTAGGCATAGGAAGGGGTTGCCTACCTTGGTTATAAAGGTAGGGGCGAAACCTTAAGTTGGTACAATTGGTTAGGGGGAGTTATGCGAAGGGTCTTGTCACAATCACTCGACATGGTGATGTGTCTGGTCGGACACGGTGACATGACGGTGGATTGTGTCTTGTGGGTACAGTTGTGCATCTTTGGCCAGAGTAAAACTATTTGAATAGCCATGCCCGCGATTATGGGCGATCGACTAGCATCACCGTGATTAGTCTCACACCGTTAATTAATTTGGCTTAATGAACTGGTGTAGTTTAGGTGGTCTGGTTGGGCCTGTTCAACGTGGGATAGCGTTGTTCACTTGAGATTTAATATCACCTTAATTAATCAATTGTCTTACTGTTTCAAAACTATAAATGTTTACAACCGTCTTTATGCAAATAACCACAAACCTTCCCTTTGTCTCCCCTTGCACGTCTACATCATTGGTGTGGCTTGCTGAGTACGGTGGTTGTACTCACCCTTGCTATTATTCCCTCTTTTCAGAGGTGTAGTGCTTCTGAGCTGAAGACGAAGTTAGAGGATCAAGGCTTATACCCCAGTTGAGTTTTGCCTATGGAGTGGAGCTGAAGCCTCACTAGGATCATCCCCTTTTTCCGTTGCCACTGCTTTCTTTTCAGTGTGAGGACTAAGTGCCTCTTCTGAAATTATTTACGCTTTATTTACATTTGGATCTGTATATTAATTTGTCATCTTGTGTACCATGGCTTGATTCCTGGATAGGGATTTATACACAAAATAGTTTGGAAATTTGGGATAAATTTCTGGGCGTGACAACCATAGGCCACATCCTTGTTTCCAGGTTGGCGGAAGTGCCACGATAGCCCTTCCCGGGCGGTCGAGGGGTTCCCGTGATAAGCTCGGTGGATTGTGGATGTGTTTCCCTTCTCGGAGATGGACACACGTTTAACTCCGAGGAGGGGTGACTCGCTTGATCTAGCCAGCTATGTCCTTAACACATAACACGTGGTTGTTATCGGGCAAACTATACTTCAAAACTCATCTCTCATAAAGCCCCGTGTTAGTTTATGGATAGTCAATCGACAAGTTCCGCATACTCACGAACATGCCACGTCGTCGTGCCCGAGCAGCCCTAGTCCACCACCCAGGTTCTTAGGTGTTTTGGACTTCTTGTGGTTCCATGATTTAATCAACGAGGAGGCACGTGGACCTTCAGCCCCCTGTTAACAGCAAAAAATGACATAGCCATTGGTCAGATACGGGTCAAAAGGAGCAATTAACGCCATCAATCGAATTTGGTTACGTTGGAAAGTGTATCATTGTTTTAGAATTAGCTGCCATATTTACGATAGTTTTTTAGGAGATAATTCTTCAGCTGACTGAGTCGTGTCCAAGTCGGATTCAGCTAGATATAGGTTCCCCTAAATATTGTAAATAACAACAGTTCAATATACAACTTTTAGCGCATCACCACATTTCAATCTCGACGAGTTCTCAGTTTTCGAGCAGGGCTACATTAGTTTGATCTCCCATGAGAAAGTTTCGTTAACTTCGTTTGTATCGACTTAGTTAGGACTCTCTCGATTAAATCCGATATTCTAATTAAGTTGATACAAGTGTTGCCTATCAGATGATCGGCTCTTTCTTCAACTGCTCTGCTATCTTAGATAGATTTCAATATATCCATCACTTTGTATAAAATATATTGGCCCGCTTAGATCTATTAGCTATCATTAATCTCGTACTATCTCGGTTAGATCTGATCTACTAGGTTATGATTTGTTAGATAGATTTATTCAAGTTTGATAGATTTTATTCAAAGTTTCATCGGAGTTCTAGCCGATGAATTATCTTTTCATAATCTCTAAATATCATCTCGGCTGATATTAAGTGTTGTATAATCACTAGTTATGTCAATCTTTATTAGCTTCAATTTTATATTATCTCGGTTCGGTCCGATCTATCCAGATTGTTTTTTAAATAAAGAAAGATTTATAGATAATTATATACTATTTAGTTCTAGCCGATGATGGTTTATTTTTCTGCTTTATTTATTTAATTTTCTTATTGATTACATAGCCACCAACCCAAACCCTACCGGCATAGGCTTGGCACACAATTTCATATCGGCCTACTGGCCGATTGGCCCTGAGGCGTGCCGCCATCACCATAGACGAGACGGCGACGTGCCTTGCCGCGGCGTCCTCCACCGTCGTTGCACGGCGGTGAGGTTGCTGACCCCTCCGGCTTCTCATGCGCCTTCCCCCGCCTAGGACTTCGGTGGGGGAGGCGACAGAGTGTGCGCCCGGCGACGAGGGTTCAGCTTCCCGCCATCGTCGCTAGCACTCGGAGTAGGAGTGTATACCACCGCCTCTTCAGCCATAGGGTTTACTTGGCGAGACTTGGTGCACACGAAAAGGGGTGGAGGCAGAAAAACACACACGCATCCCCTACCTAGCACGCTAGCTGACGGAGTGTGAGCTCCTCAACGGGGGACAGTGAAGGCCCCCTTGTGTGAGTTCGGCCAGGGACGCAGGGCGAAATCCGCACTCCGATGTCAGAGGGATCGAGAGAAAGGTGCCTCGAGAGAACGTGACACACGGAATTATACAGGTTCAGGCCGTTGGCGAGGCGTAATACCTACTCCTGTGTGTGGTTGATCAGAGTTTGTTTTTTTTCAGGAATCGAACCCCCTTTCTCTAGGCCTGGGCCTCCTTTTATACCTTAAGGGGTTACCACATGGGCCAACAGGTTGCTTCACAGAGAAAGAAAAAAATTATTTTACATTTAAGAGCCGTCTTGTCGCTCGTCCCAAAAGTCACACGCATAGTGCCACGGTGTGACTCCTATCTGATCAGCCGACTGACCAGGGGGGACCCATGTCATTCCCTATTAGATGGGCGGAGACTTGTGCGCTCCGTCCGTACCCGGAGATGGGCACCGTCTGACCGGAGCTGATATACCAACTCCGGTTGGATAAAGAGGCAAAAAGGCTCTCATCATTTTGATGGGACCTGACGGGGCGTGCCGCGCACCGCCTGACGTGCAGCCAGTGCACATACACCGCGCCGCCGTCCCATCAGTCATTCTGACCGGTCACAGACCGGTCAGTCGGTGAGGCACGCTCGTTTGAGCCGTCATTAATGCGGTTAGGTGGGCGTTGGAATCGCTCACCTAACCCCGCACACGTGGCGGAAGCGCGGAGGGGTCGGGGCAGCCCGACCCTTGCGACAACAGAGTGTGAGGGGAGCGAAGACTATGGAGGGCGGCCGCCACCGCACCCTCGGGCCCGACACCCCCCTCGGGGGAGTGCCACATGGGCGCTGGGGACCGCCTCAAGCCTTTAGTCTCTATACCCCCGGGCCCATGTCATCGATAGGTTGAAACCCCGATACTATCCTTATTAACAACCATAAACTAGGCTAGGGATTATGACTCTAAATATGACTTAGTAGATTAAACTTAACTGATGTAGCACTAAGTATGAAAAATAAGCATAATATCTAAACAGTCAAGCCGATGGTCATCTTTTTAGGATGGTGGATATATTATATAATCTAAGTCAACAAGTCAATCTAGCCATTATCGATAAAACCCTAGAAAGAGATAAGCCGATGCAAGTAGAAAGCATTATCAATCTGGATTATATAATATATATTATAACTTGGTGATTCACAAAAACAAGATTAGAGTGTCATAAAGATGTAAGCACTAATTCCGATAATGCAAACCACCATAACAAGTTTTACCTCTTTTTCGAAGATCGAAACCGATGAAGCTCGACTCGAAAGCAAGAACTTGTCGAAACAAAGTAATGAAAAAAGGGTGGCGATGCATCGAGATTGGATTGAACTGATGTCAATTATTTACAAGATCTCGGGCTTATATTTATACCCCAATATACAAACTTGTCCACAACAAGTCTAACCGACCAATAAGTCCCTTAGGCGGACTCTTACCTAGAATATCTATAAGAAAATTACATAAAATCCTAAATAATAGATACAATTGCCTATCTCGGACTCTATCCTTACCTGGCAATGTTATTGAAGTCGTATTCTCGAATCCGACATCGATCACGTAACCGATCTTGCTACCATCGGCTGTATCGGCCAACCATATCAAACTCGATATCGGCCGATATAGACTTCCAGCTGATGCTCACTTTGTTTCCGAGATTTCCGCATATCTTCAAATCCGCTTCGGATTGGATCTCGATTCCGATTCATATGCTTACCAAATTCCATCGTCTACACATAGGTTGTGGGTATAGATATAGGTGCCCCCAAACATTGTAAACAACTATACAATAGTTCAATATACAACTTTCGGTGCATCACCACCTTTCAATCTTGACGAGTTCTCAGTTTTCGAGCTGGGCTACATTAGTTTGATCTCCGATAAGAAATTAAGTTTCGTCAACTTTGCTTTCTTGATTAAGTTCGATATTCTAATTAAGTTGATACAAGTGTTGCTTATCAGATATATCAGCTCCTTCTTCGACTACTCTGCTATCTTAGATAGATTTCAATATATCCATCACTTTGTATAAAATCTATTAGCCCTCTTAGATTCATTAGCTATCATTAATCTCGTCTATGTTGGTTAGGTCCGATCTACTAGGTTATGATTTGTTAGATAGATTTATTCAAGTTTGATAGATTTTATTCAAAGTTTCATCGGAGTTCTAGCCGATGAATTATCTTTTCATAATCTCTAAATATCGTATCAGGTGACATTAAGTGTTGTATAATCACTAGTTATGTCAATCTTTATTAGCTTCAATTTTATATTATCTCGGTTCGGTCTGATCTATCCAGATTGTTTTCTAATAAAGAAAGATTTATAGATAATTATATACTATTTAGTTCTAGCCGATGATGGTTTATTTTTCTGCTTTATTTATTTAATTTTCTTATTGATTACATAGCCACCAACCCAAACCCTACCGGCATAGGCTTGGCACACAATTTCATATCGGCCTACTGGCCGATTGGCCCGTTGATCTAATTTGTTTGCTTTTCTATCCTGTTAGTAGCAAGATCAAACTAACTAGCATGCCCTAAACCCGATTTTTAGGACCTGCACTAGAGTCAAGCAAATCTCTCATGCCTACGTATGTTGGATAAATGTGGCAACACCCCAAAACAATCTAGATTTTTCACTCAAATTCTGAGAATTTGCACCAATAGAATTTAGAAAATAAACTAAAAGCCAGAAGCTGGAAAACACCTAGTTGTTCCAGATTATAAGAAATTGATAATCAACTAGCTACTTCCTAGAATCTTAGGCTTTGTTGTTCTTACTTCTTATAGGCACTAAGGGTGGGCAGAAAAAAGATCGAACCAAAGAATCGACCGACAAGACCGAGACTGAGAAATTCGATCATCAATTTGGTCCTAGGTAGCGGAAGACCGAATTTTGTTCGTCAATTCGGTTAGTCTCCACGGTTAATTGAAAAGACCGAATTAACAAAAAATGGGTCCAAATACAACCTACAATCCACTAAGTTCAATGGATTAAACTCTAAATTTCACATCCCTACTCCTTCTAGGCATGCAACCCAATAAGAGTCTTTACTCATACGTGCTTGCGTTTTTTTCTGTTGAAAATTTCTATGATTTCTTTGCATATGTTGCTGAATTTCGGTCAGGACCAATACCGAGACCGAAAAGAGCGAGACTAAATTTGCTAGTCCTGATATTTTAGCGTTGAAATTCGGTTTTCACTTTTCAATGATCGAACTGACCGAAAGACTGAAGATCGTAATTTCGGTCTAACCGAATGCCTACCCCTGATAGGCACTACTACCACGCTTTTTGTGAGCGTACGTCCTAAACTACTAAACAAGAAGTTCTTTTTGCAAATAATTTATGGCCAAGTTTAGCAAAGCTCAGAATCCATATCCACAGTGAATTTGGAGTTTGTAAGTTAAATTATGGTGGTTTAAAATTTTAGATTTAATTTAAAATTTAAAAATAATTTATCATATTATTATCAACATAATCACACATCTAAATGTATAGATTTGTGGAGTTAGACATACTGAGGTCTAAAAACTTTTAGATTATGAGTTGTGCCAAATAGATATATATATATATATATATATAAAAGCTTTTTCTAGAAAATAAACAATTTTTTCATTTATAATAGTTCCTACTTAATTAATTACACAATAATGACTTGCCCCATTTTAAATGTTGCTATAAAACTTGGCTCGTAAGCTGATTCAAACGCACTTTAGGTATTGTTTGGAGGATGTTAAGATTTTGAGAAACAATTGAGATTGGTTGTCAGATTGGTTGTCAGCTTCTGAGAATTTGGAATAACAAGTTTCCTAGCTTCATTTTCTGGATCCTATAACTATAGTTTTTCAGAATCTCAGTGAAAATCTAGACGGTTTGGGTGAGCTTCTAGCTAAAGCAGTTTTTCCTAAAATCTACAACTCGGATCTTAATCTTTCCAAGTAGAGCCAAAAAAAACCGATAGGGTCCTTTTTGTGTTACTAAATCCTATTAATATTTTTACGTATATATGGAAGTTATAAGAATTTAAAATATCGGAGCACGCATCTAATCGTGTGTTTGGTTACAAGGTTTCGGTGGGTTAGGCTGGTGCTATGCCATGTGTTTGGATAAAAAAGGAATATTCTCACAATTCGGCACGCGCATCACCTGCGCTGCACGCGCGTGGGCGAGAGTAACCCTATCTCCCTTTTTCGCTCCTTCACCGCCTCCTTTTTTCGCCCGTGAGTAATCCAGATCGAGAGAAAGAGGGGGGCGGCTGCGGCGGCATCGCGCGCAGGAGACAGCGTCGCCGGCGTCGTGCGACGGGGCCAGCGGCGCCTGTGTTATACGCTCTTCTCCGTCCTCCTTCCTCCCATCCCTCCTCTCGCCGGTCCCCCTCGTGCCCTTCATAGCCGGCGGCGGCGGCAGTAAGGGAAGACGGTGGCGGCGGTGGAAAGAAGCAAAAACCGGCTGCGGGAACCTACTACAGCGCTCTAGTGCCCTCCTCTCTCTCGTCTACTGCTGCTCCTCGCATCCTCCGTCATCCTCCATAGCCAAAGTAAGGAAACCCTAGCACTGTATAGAATCTTTGTTATTTTGTTTCCAATGCCAGATCTGTGCGATTCCGTTTGCATCGGATGAATGTCCCTTGTTGTCAATAACATATGTTCAAGCATTGCATTATTTTTGTTTCATCAAATTTTACACAGTAGACAATTTCCTGATGTGCACAAGTATTACTATGTGATGTAGGCAAATATTTTTTGATGAGATGATTTATGCTTGAGAATGACATGGCAATGTGTTTATTTTTCTTTGATTGTTGTATTGTAGATGGATAAGAGGACCAAGCTTTTAATTTTTGCTGCTGCTACCAATCTACTGTTGTCAATGATGGCCATGATTATTCAGTCTAGGAAAAGAAAGAGAGGTGCTAGGAGAGAAGGTGTTAAATATGGCCCAATGGTTGAAAGGGATAGGATGAGAATTGAGTATCTACACTCAAAAATTTGGAGGAACGATACCACCTGTGTCAACATGCTTAGACTTAGAAAAGATTGTTTCTTTCGGTTTTGTAAGCTCTTTAGAAATCGTGGTTTGCTAGAAGATACCATCCACATGTGTGTTGAGGAACAAGTAGCTATGTTTCTAAATACAGTTGGGCACAACCTTAGAAATGGATTAGTTGGCACTAATTTTGATAGATCCGGAGAAACAGTTTGTCGTTATTTCAACAAAGTGCATCATGCTGTTGGTGAGCTGTGAGATGAACTAATCAGTTAGTTGTTAAGGTGGTAGTGCTTACATGGTGGCGATGTTATATGTGCCTCTTGTGCGTGGATAGGTTCTCGGATGGAGTCCGAGGCGGCGGCGAAGAGGGCGCGGGAGAGCGGTGATGCTGCGGGGGCCGGTGCCGGCGAGCAGGCGGGGATCTCTGCTGTCATCCCTGGATGGTTCTCCGAGATTAGTCCCATGTGGCCTGGTTCGTTCCGCTCTCTTACCCTCTGTAGCCCTGTTTTGCCATTACAATGCCACACACTCTTGCTTTGTAAATTCGCTCGACATGGACTACAGGTTCGTTTTTAATTTATAAAAAAGGTTTATATAGTTTATAAAGGAGTAAATTTTTTTTTCCAGAACTAATGTGTCCAGTAGATAGGTGAATCTCCGATTGGGCTTCTTGTGTCATGGGACGGAGCACATCGTTAGGGAACTGATAAAATTCTTTACCAATTTTTTTTTATCTTTTTTACTTTTAGCTTGGTTGGGTATTACTTTTATGCTGTTCAAGGCTTCAAGCAACCTTGCAGAGAAACAGATTTACCACCCTACAATTACTAAATTTATTAATTGTGCAACTTGCGACTAAGTTCTTTTTTCTGGCCACAACACATGCGATTTTTTGCGTTTTAGTAGTTTTTGAAATAATGTTTTTGAGCCCATGGCAGGTGAGGCACACTCATTGAAGGTCGAAAAGGTACTCTTCCAAGGAAAGTCGGACTACCAAAATGTGATGGTGTTTCAGGTAAAGATCTTTTATTGCACCAATGTTACTTTTTCTTCGCCTTCACTCAAACTGGAGCATGAACCTGTGTTGTTATTTTGCTTTCTAGTCCTCCACGTACGGCAAGGTGCTTGTGCTGGATGGAGTGATTCAGGTCACTGAGAGGGATGAATGTGCTTACCAAGAGATGATTACTCACCTCCCCCTTTGCTCTATCAAAGATCCCAAGAAGGTAATGCATCTAATTTGCAGATTGTTTGTTGTATAACTTGTAACCATGCTGGTGTATAATGAGATGAACTCTTATAATTATTTTTGGTTAGGACGTGCATGTGTGAAATATATTAGACATAATATTATTTTGACCTTGTCGTGAAAAGTTTGCTCGTATTTTTTTGTTCACGTCAACCATGCACTTCAAGTATTGATGATAATATTTTTTACTGCAACAAACACCAACTTAATGACAAGGAACTTGACAACATGATTTTGGACTAATTCAGAACCAAACAATGGCAACATGTTTGCTACCCTGTTTTGACATCAAGTTTTTAGTGAAAAGTTCCATGGAAACACAGGCACCATGTGGATTCTAGTGATTCCTAGGATTTTCCTGCACAAACTTGAATAAATTTTTACATTAACAGAATCTTGTATTGTTCTTAGTTTTGATACTTGTCAGCATTCCTATTAAGTTAATTGTTCTGGCCAGAACAAAATGAAGTGCCGCTTAGCTCCTTTTTCTTGCATCTTTTTAAAATCGACGTGGCCAAACAGTTAAGCTTTGAACAGCACCATGTTTAGGACTATCGAAATTGAACATTTGAATATGATATAACTGAATTTATCGTTGTAAGTGCTTATAACAATGCAGATTCAGTAAAATTTTGTAACCCAAAGTAATAATAAGTGGCCATCCAAGTTTGTTAAAAGAACTAAAGGAGTATAAGTTACATAAAATGAAGCAAAATAGGGCACTTGAATTTGGTATACATGAGAGATATCACCATTCTGCATTTATCCTTCATAATTTTGTACTCCCTCCCTTTATAACTATAAGGGATTTAAGGCTCTTTTGGAGAGATTAAGGTTACGGGAAAAGACTATAATGCCCCTCAATAAATGATGGTTTTTTTTACCTGAATGATGGGTTGTTGGGGAGAGGGTAGTGGGGGTAAGATTCGGTGAAAATTAAATGAAGGGTGGTTGGATTTGACATGTAGCACTCAAAATCCCTTATATTTGTTGACAGAGGGAGTCATATGCTAAGTCACTAATCTTTGGTGAACAGGTTTTAGTTATTGGAGGTGGAGATGGTGGTGTTCTGCGTGAAGTTTCACGACATTCCTCGGTGGAGCAAATTGACATATGTGAAATTGATAAGATGGTGGTAGATGTAAGAACTTTTGTTTCCCTGGCTTTCTTTGATTGCATGCACATATGAATTGACTATTGATCGGTATTCATATCTTGGTGATGTAAAAATTTGTTGATTTCAACAAATTTGTGTTAATAATCTTTAGGTATTTTCCCCATATCCATTGTCTGTATGCTTGATCACTTTCATATAATTTGCAGAATTACTTGGCAATTTCACTGCACAGAGTGTCACTCCTTTTGTTATGACATGTGAATTGTATTAAAAAAGGATGTAGGAACTTGGAATTAAATTTTTTTTTTGCTGCTAAGTACATTGAATCTTTTAGAACGCTAAATACTGGACAATGTTTCTCAAATTAACTATAGTGATGTAATGAAATACTTTAGCGCTGAAAGTGGAAATTGTGGTCCAGCAGAAAATATTTATCCCATGGTTTATCATGTCGTGTCTGAAACTGGTAAGAAATACTATTGACAACCACAAATTGCTATACATCATTTACACCATAAATCCCAAAAATGGATGGTCTCTTTGTTAATGGCATATCAACCGTGTATTTAGTGATTATATGGTCTGAAACCAACTTTATTATCTTAGCCCTGAGGTTGAAAGGATGAATTGCCTTTGATGCTATGAACTTTTGATCATCCATGTAACTAATAGTTCAATTTTGAAGTTGTGTTTATATTAGTTTATAAATTTATCTCAATCTTATTAAGTTTCCAGTTGCCTTGGTTAATCAAATGAATAATCAATTGAAGGGGTTAAAGAATCCAGGACCAAATAAATGAAAAGATACTGATTCAAATATAAACTTTATGGTGCCTGGAGCTTCACTGCTACACTCGTAGACAATCTTGTCATGTTGTCGCCATTGTTGACAACATGTCCTGTCAGCCGATGGCAGTCAGCATGTCTTCTCCTATGCTGGGAGTGACTGAGGATGGAGGGATAAGAGAGAAGCATTGGTCTGGATCACCCTTTCAGTTCTCTACACACTGCTGCTACTAGACCTGCCTTTGGGGTAGCTGCTGCCACTGGAGATCTCTGCCAAGGTACCCAAGGAAAGAAAGTGAAGTGATATGTGAGCCCAGGGACAGGCAAAGAGAGAGGGGCATGCCTAGTCATCTTCACTGTAATCACCGTGTCATGGCAATCTGGGTTGTGGTTGTTCCTGTTGTGTTAGCAATGCATGCAGTTAGAGCCAGATTTAGGAAGGAGCAGGAGGAGATGGTAATGGAAAGATGGACTTGTTGAATGTTGGGCTGAAAGTGGGCTGGGTATATGTGTTGGGCCACTTCTTTTCTTTCTTTTTCTCTATTTTATTGGTCTGGGTATTGCTCTGGGCTCCCTACCCTAGTTCCCTTATGCCATGGGCTAACCTGATTCACTGCGGTGTTACCGAGACTCGGACTCGGGTGTCGGAGTCCGAGTCGGACTCGAGCGTCTGACTCGACAAACTCTAGAAAATAGGATTCGGGGACTCGTCTTATACATGTTATTTTAAATTGAAAATATTATATATATTATCAAATAACACATAAATTATTTAGTAAAGGAATAGAAACATGTTGTAGTGTTGAGTATATGTGCACAGAGGATCTTTAGGTGTACTAGTTGACTAGTTGTGCCACTGGTTGCATGCATGTGCTGGACACAGAAGGGAAAATAATATAGAAAGCAAAACGCTGCAGGCTCTGCAGCTCCCCTCTATCTCTCCACGTCCTAGCTCCTTTCTTTGTGTCAGCCAAGTACAGTTTCCTGTCTATCATTTCTCTGCCTTTTTCTCTATCCTCTCTCTGCTCATTTCAACTTGGACTCGTGAAGCTGTGTTTGATGCGTATTGCAACCGAGTCTGACACGCGTTGACTAGGGGATGCGCATCGACATGGCAAAAAAAATTTGGACTCGCGTGTCCCAGTAACACTGATTCACTGTAATGTTGTGATGACATTGCTCGTAAGACTAATGTTTTCTGTGTGATTTCATTGATATGAATTTCCATTTAAGATTTTCCAGTATGAATAGAAAACAACTTGTTTCGTCCATATATTTGTGGGAGTAAAAAAAACCCCAGTTTTTGCTCTTTCATTTGTTTTGTCTTGCTATGTTAATCATCTCTTCAATTATGCAGGTCTCCAAACAATTTTTTCCTCATCTGGCTGTTGGATTTGAAGACCCTCGTGTGTCATTACACATTGGAGATGGTAACAACTTTAGAACTTGTTATACCATGTCAATGTCAACGTCTGATAACCAACTTTCTCCTATTTTTGCAACATATTTGTGCTTTGATTAATTTTTTGTTGATGAGTTCATGCAGGCGTGGCCTTTTTGAAAAATGCTCCAGAGGGTACTTATGATGCAGTTATTGTGGATTCCTCTGATCCAATAGGTGATTTGTTAATCATGTGTGAGTTTTTATGTTCTGTCACTGATCAATATCATCAAAATAAGCCTGCCTAACCACTTAAGCAGGACCGGCTCAAGAGCTTTTCGAGAAGCCTTTCTTCCAGTCAGTTGCCAGAGCTTTGCGTCCTGGTGGTGTTGTATGTACCCAGGCAGAGAGCATATGGCTGCATATGCATATCATTGAAGATATTGTAGCTAATTGTCGCCAAGTTTTTAAAGGCTCAGTGAATTATGCTTGGACAACAGTACCAACATACCCTAGGTATGCTAACTGATTATGTACATGTGGCTGAGTTGATTTTTCCTTAGTTCCTAAGCTAACAATACTTCAAATGCAGTGGTGTTATTGGTTTTATGCTTTGCTCCACCGAGGGTCCTACTGTTGATTTCCAGCATCCTAGTTTTAACATTGAGGATAATGAGTTCTCAACAAAATCGAAAGGACCACTTAAGTTCTACAATTCCGAGGTGTGTTCTTTGCTCTGACATAGTACTGCCGTTGCATGTCATTGTGGTACTGTTATCTGACTATGTTATTGTTGTTCAGATCCACTCAGCATCATTTTGTTTGCCGTCTTTTGCGAAGAGGGTCATTGAATCCAAGGCCAACTAGATCAAAGATCACTGAGCCCAAGTCCAACTGGACTGAAATCCCTCTGACACAAGAGCTTTGGTTGTAGCAGAAAGATCAAAGATCACTGAGCCCAAGTCCAACTGGACTGGAATCCCTCCGACACACGAGATTTGGTTGTAGCAGAAAGAGTAATGACCCTTTTTTTTCCATTTAAATAAGAATTGGAGATGTAAACAGTTATCCAAGTGCTTTTGAGTTGTGTCGGTATGAGACCGTTTTGTATTCGATAACTGTTTTCCCACATCTCCCTTACCATTTACCAAAATGAGTATTGCTGTAGTTTTAATCTGATGTGCTTCTTGAATTCTTACAGTCAATCTCATTTTCAGCTCGAATTGACTGTGATTTCCTCGAAAGTCTTAGTGCTGGGTAATGGTAGGACAATTAGTTGTTTGGGCGTTGAGTAAATATTTGAAAACATTACTCCCTCTATCTCATGATATAACAGCTTAGTATAATAACTTAGTATAGGATAAGACGCATTGTAATATTATGAATCTGATATGTATGTTTCATCCTGTTGCATAATACTATGAGATGGTAGTAAGTTTTTTTAATTGGCAACCTATATTTTATTTTTAAAAAGAGATTTGGTTGTAGCAGAAAGAGCTATGACCCTTTTTTTCCATCTAAGTAAGAATTGGAGATGTAAACAGTTATCCAAGTGCTTTTGAATTTTGTCTCGGTATGAGAACGTTTTGTATTCAGTAACTGTTTTCCCGCATCTCCCTTACCATTTACCAAAATGAGTATTGCTGTAGTTTTAATCTGAGGTGCTTCTTGAATTCTTACAGTCAATCTCATTTTCAGCTCGAATGGGACAGGACAGTTAGCGGTTTGGAAGTGGTCAGTAATAAACTCCTATCAGTAGATTTGGTGACAGATATTGGTAAATTTTATGCAGGATTTAACTGTCAAATTTAGTAGTTAAGGACCGTTAGCCCATTGGCATGGTAGCCGTCCTGTCCAGCTGCTTGGCGTTCTCATGCGGCTTGTTTATTTCCTTGGCACTGCGCTGCCGGCGTCACTATGCTGCCACGCTGGCGATGCGGTAGTGGCACTGCTGCGGCAACATAATGCCAGCATGCACAATAGGGGAAGTTAGAGACGAGGACTTGGAACCCATAGGCTACATCCTTGTTTCCAGGTTGGTGGAAGTGTCACGATAGCCCTTCCCAGGCAGTCAAGGGGTTCCCGCGATAAGCTAGGTGGATTGTGGATGTGTTTCCCTTCTCAGAGATGGACACGTCTAACTCCGAGGGGGGGAGGGTGACTCGCCTGATCTAGCTAGCTACGTCCTTAACGCATAACACGTGGTTGTTCTTGGGCAAATTATACTTCGGAACTCATCTCTCATAAAGCTCCATGTTAGTTTCTGGACAGTCAGTCGACTAGTTCCGCATACTCACGAACATGCCACGTCGTCGTGCCCGAGCAACTCTAGTCCACCACCCAGGTTAGGTGTTTCGGATTTCTTGTGGTTCCATGATTTAATCAATGAGGAGGCACGTGGACCTTCAGCCCCTTGTTAACAGCAAAAATTGATATAGTCGTTGGTCAGATACAGATCAAAAGGAGCAATTAACGCCATCAAGCGAATTTGGTTCCGTTGTGGCGATTTGGTTCCGTTACGTAAGTTCACGTGCCTTAATTTGGTTTTAGTGATTAATGATAAATCTAATTATATGTGACGTTTTTATGAGCTTTTCTTTAACTAGTCTCATTTGGATATGAAAATAAAAATGATGAAAGGTTTTTACGCTGCCGCATACAAAACTCGGTTTTATCTAAAAGTTTTAATACCGCCTATTCACCCCCCTCTAGTCGGCCTACTTGATCCTACAAGTGGTATTAGAGCTTAGTCTCTCATTTTGTGGATTTAACCATTCCGAGAGAAAATGATGGCTTTTAGAGATATAGTGCACCCGGGTTGTGACCCTCATATATTTGATAGCACAATTTATGCACAATGAAAAATCCACATGATTTCTCATTTTAGGGCCGTGAGCCCAAAAATATGGTGGATTATAGATGTAGACTTTTCTCATGTTGGATGACCGTGCTCCAACAAGTGGGCAAGAGAAATGCTTACATCTCGACGCTCAAGCTACTAATGCTCTTTTTTGTGCTTTGAGTGATGACATGTTTAATGAAGTATGCAATATCAAGAGTGCACATGCTATGTGGGTAAAGCTTAAAGAAAAATATGAAGTGCAAACACTTGTTGAGAATGGTTGCACATAAGATTGAATGTCGGGTGATGACTCCACGTCCTCAAGTGATGATGAGGAGCTCCCAACACCATCCACATTACCTCATTGCTTAATAGCAAATGGTAAGAATGAGGTAAATAAACATTCTCTTGATAGTACTATTGAAAGTACTTGTGATGATGATGATGGTGGTGATGGCTATGAGCCTTCATATGATGATCTTTTTGACATGCTTAGGGAGCCTAATAAATACATTGCCAAAGAGAAGAAGAAAAATCAAATTTTAGAGAAAACTCCTCTCTCTGAAAGACTGAAATATGGAGCTAATAAATTCTTATAAGGAACTTTGTGATTCTTATAAGAAGATAAAAGAAGCTTATGAGTCTCTTCTCATTGGCAATACATTTAGTAAGTGAAAGGTGGACAAAGGCATCACATGTAATTTAATTGATGATGATATGCCATGTGTAGCTAGCTCCTGTATTACATCTAAGGCTAGTGTGTCCACCTCTTGTGATAACTTGTTAGATGTACCTTGTAACTCAAACATAGATGAAAATTCTTGTTCTTCCTCCTCTATGTATGTTGTTGCTAACCTTGTAGAGGAAAACAAGCAATTACAAGCCCAAGTCAAAGATTTAAAAGAAGACTTGGATAGAAGCTACAAAGGGAAGATCACACTTGACGAAACCCTAAGCAAGAAAAAGAGCTCAAATGACAAGTGTGGACTTGGTTTCCACCGCAAGGAGAATGCTAAGAAGATAAAGCACAAGCCTAGATATGCAAGGAAGCATGTATACTTAAGAAATGATGGAAAGAAAAATGTGAGTAAGATCCATCCTCACATTACATGTTTTGGTTGTCATGAGAAGGGACACTTTGTCTTGGTGTGCCCCAACATGAAGGATGAGAAGTGCAATACCAAACTGAGGCAAACCGGCAAGAAGTAAGACAAGAAGACAAGTCATAAAGGTCAAAACCTAACTTGCTACAATTTCCACGAAAAGGGACACGTTGGTAAAAAATATCCCATAGGAATACTCCTAAGCCTCCTATTATTTTTGATGATTATGTGCTTAATAAAAATAGCCAAGCCAATGTGTTTGCCAGATATGTTGGTTTACCTAAACTTGCACCTAAAAGGAGGACCATTTGGGTGCCTCGCAATTTGGTAAGTAACATTGATGGACCCAATTTTGTTTGGGACCAAAATATGCTCAAATGAGAATATAGGCACTTGGAGGGGCATTTGAGGTTTGGCCTATGCGAGTAAATGTGATTCTCACAAAGTCCAAAATTGGAGCCAAGAACGAGGATGGAGAATTCACATCAAGGACCAATGCCATCTCGGTAATATGTTTTTGGTTTGTAAATTTTTTTTATAGCCTTGTGTATATTGCATTGCATTCTTATATCTCTTTTCGAAGTTAAATTGCCTTCTCTATGAAATTCATCATCTATGCATGTTTGAGCATGATGGGTTGTGGCATGTGAAGCCATTGGCATAATCTAGTTGAAAAACATGAATGCCTTTCATCATGATGCGCTTACTGTTAATCTTATTTGATCTTTATTGGATCTTGTGTTTATTTAGCATATCTTTGTTGGGTTGAAGGGAATATCACATTAACGGAAAGTATTGCATTTCTTACATATGCACTACAACTCTTAGAATGTGAACAAAGTGATTCAAGTGGTACAAATATTTTCAAAAGGCCCATTTTGACCAAAAGTCAATATTTTGTCAAAAACGATAATTCTTCAAAACTACTAGTTGTAAAATCTTTCAGAAGGTCTTTAATATGTTTTCCAAGCTTTAGTTTGCAAGCAAAACTATTTATAAAATGAAAATGCATTGTTGGCCAAAAATCTAGTTTCTAGGATAGCAAAACTATTTCTCTCTCTAAGGATTTCTAAAAGGAATTTGAAATGAATCCCAAAACAAGTTAGATAGAGTTGGTCATTTCAAATGATTTTGGTTTTTGAACCTTATCCAAAATACCAACCTATTAAAAGAAATTTGATGGTAAAACTCGCCAAAAATTTTAACTATACCATATATGGTCACTTTCTAGCACTTGGGTGAGTTTATTTCTTAAACCTGAATAATTGCATCTTTTTTGCTCAAAATCATATTTGAACTTCGTGCATATTATTTTCTCTCAAATGCCATCTCATTTTCTTCTTTTTGCATTTTTGGAGTAAGGTATTTTAAAAGAGAGCTTTCGTAGTCTTTTGCTAAAACTTGGCCTTTACTATCAAATCTTGAATTCATGGAGCAAAAGTAAGAGATGCATTAAGGGAGAGCAATCTGAATCAAACCCATATGCCCCTTGCTCTCAAATATGATTTTTCCAAAAAGTTGCATCTATAGCTTTTCAAAAGAGTCTATTTTGGTCAAAAGTCTAAAATCTTATTTAAACGGCCCAAATTTGTGAAAATCCTTTCAAAAGTATCCCAATATGTATTTCTAATGTTTTGCAAAGCTTTTGGTGTCAAAATTTCTATTTGTGAAACAAAATCACAAAATTGGTCTCAATAGGATCATTTAGGATCTTTTACTTACACTGAAAATATTTTATTCCCCAAAATCAAAATCAATTGAGTTTTTGGAAAAAGTTATCTATAAACTTTTAGAGTTGACCATTTGTTAACACTAAAATTTGGTGAGCTTCGAAGGTTTAATCGGCCTAGAGTCAGTATTGGCCTCAGAGTTTTGGAATCGGCCAATGAATGTATCAAATCGCCAACAGTCGGATTCTTAGCAAATTCGGTTAAGGAAACTAATCAATAAAAGGAAGTTTATCCAGAAGAGATCGAGTTCAAGGAGGATGCGGCATGGTAATTTATCTATTAATTAGGTAGAGTCGTTAGTTTTCTTTTAAATTTAGGAAAGTGTGTTTAGTGTCCGATAAGGGTTTTATGTTTTCCTTTTATCTTTAGGAAAGTTTGTGTCTTGTCCTATAAGGACTCATATCTATCCATGGGTATAAATATGTACACCTAGGGTCCTTGTAAATTTTCTCTCGATCAATACAACTACTCTCGGTGCATCACCACCCTCTTTTCCGAGGTTTTTATTTATCACCGGTGGAACTTGGCACCTGACGCGGGGCTACATTGGCTTTCGATCTTTGGTGAAGGGGTAAGTCCTATGTTTTGCTAGCCCTGACAATTGTATGGGCTACATTGGTATTGTTCAAGGCTGCATCGTTCTCGACCTCTTGGATTGCTCTGGTTTGGTTGGTATGTTTGTCTACCTATTTATCATATATCTTAATTCATCTAGTTTGGTAGCTCGATTTACTTATATCGGCTGGGATCTGTTTTAGGGTTTTTGCTGGTATCGGCTAAATTGCTTTGCCATATTAGATTAGCTAAGGTATCCACAGTCCTGAAAATTAGTCAAAGACTTGATTGTTTAGACTATATGCTTCTTTGCATACTTTGCCATGCATCATCCCTAACCATGCTTAGAATCATAAAGGCTAACATGTCTTTAATTATAATAAGGGTTTCATCGGGGTTTCAGCCGATGAGTTATATGGACGTTGCATCGGCTCACAAGGATTAGATACTAGTTGGATTTAGCTGATGACAACAAAGGTTTCATGTATTATCTAATCGTTTGGATTTTATGACATCGGACCTCCAGCCGATGTATGCTTAACCTTCGGATTAAGATATTATTCTATCATATTACTATTAGCCGATTGGTTTCTATTGGATTATATTATTGTCTCATTACATTATCATTAGCCGATTTTATTTATATCATTATCTACCCTATTGATATCGGCTGGCATCGACATCGGCTGGTATCGGCATCAGCTTGTCAGTCGATCGGTGCTTTGATCTGTTATTTATATATCTTGTTAGTTGCAGGATCAAACTGACCGGCACGCCCGTATCTTATCATTATTTTGGACCTGCACTGGAGCTAAGCAGATCTCCCAGGCCGTGGTGTTCGTCGACTTAGTGTGCGCCAATATAGATCCGGCACCATCGGCTGAGCGCGGATTTTTCGTCAACACCATTTCAAAAATTTCTCTAGTTTAAAGTTTTCCCAAAATACTAACCATTCAAATTCTACAACCAAACCATGACTTGAACATATTTAGCTAAAACATGCATATGGTGGGTTATGCCATTTGAGCCAAAGTTCTTTGTGAATCTTGGCTTGGAAGTGTATCTCTAACCCTTCTAAGGTTTTATAAATGTCAAACTCCATGGATTTGAAATTTGAAAGTGATTTGAGCTCTCAACTCAAATTTACTCAACCTAAAGGTCTACAATGCTACTTTTGCCTTTTCTTTTGATAGAAAAATGATTTTTAAGAAATTCTTTTAGAAACAGTTCCACACAAGTATAAAGATTATATCTGCAAGGTTTCAACTCATTTGGATTTGATTTGCAAATATTTTAACTTTTTCTCGTTTTGTTCAGCTTGCTGAAATTTTCGGACCAAACATGTGTTTGGGCTGATTTGTGATTTTTGTATCTCGAAATGGTTTGCAAATTTGAAGAAGCTTACAATATAACTTTTGATGCTCTATAGTTGAAATTCATTGACAGATTTACCCAGAATGTTGAGAGGTCGTTTGGATGCTTTTTTAATGCTCTTTTAAAGCTCATCTTGAATGTCCAAAATCTGAAAAATCCTAAAACTTTCAGTCTGCTGAAACTTTGAGGTGTTTTTATCTCTAAATGGGCTGCAAACTAGAGGAACTTACAATAAAAATTTCGATCCTTTATACTTGGACTTTATTTCCAAATTTATGTATAATTTTTGGAGTTCATTTTGATACTTTTTCAGTGTTGTTTTAAAGCTAATATGGAGTTGTCAAAAATCTGAAAAACCTGAAACCATCTGTTGGCTGTTTGCTGAAACATTTAGGTATTTTTATCTAAATGTGTTGCAAACTAGGAGGAACGTACCATACAACTTTTGATCCTCAATAGTTGAAGTTTACCTCCAAAGTTTCTCAGAATTTTCAGTGGTCTTTTGGATGCCTTTTCAACCTCATTTTCAGTCTTCAAAAATTTGAAAAAGTCTAAATTTTTCAGTTGGCTGAAAGCTTGTGAGCTTCATTTCTTCATTTTGGTTGAGATCTAGGCAATGGTCCCAAAATGTAACTTGAGCATTCTTTCATGAACTAGCTCCAGGATTTATGGTATATTTTTCCGAGCTCATTCATACAAGTTTTTCTCTTCATAAAAAGACATCTTGGCTGTCATATGCAGCTAAACATTAATTCTGAAAGTGCATATGTTTTGTTGACAATTTGAGCATGGTGGCTGAATGAAAAGTTTCAAGTAATGAGTTCTCTGTTATTTTGAAAACTTCTTGAATCCTTGAGCTCTTTTGGATGTGTTCCTTGCTTGATCTCTTTTGGTTTTTGAAATGCCCATGATATATGAAACTAACAAATCTCAAAAGTCATTTTGGACTTTTCGAAACCAAGCCTCCATGGATAGACTCCAAATTCCAATCTTTGCCACCAAATACAAGTTGATCCTTGCTACCAAAGCCAACAACCATTTTGATCCCAAATTTGAATTCCTATACACAAGTGGTTTCTCAACAAATGGTAGTATCTCTTGATCATCTTGAACTTGACACTTGCTCATCATTTCCATTTCTTGCTGATATTATGTACTTAAGTAAAATTCTTCCAAATAGCCTTCACCAAGCTCCTTTCAATTTTTGACATTCTTGAGAAATCCTTTGATGAGGACATTTCAAGCAAAAGAGTTCAAGTGCTCAAACTCACCCCTTCTGCATATGAAACCTATTCCAAATTCCCTATCCAAAGACAAGACTCTATGAGTAAGGGGGAGTTTTTCTGAATGGGCCATTTCTAAACTTGTTGCTTTGTGATTTCATAAAAATATTATTTGGATATTCATTTTTGGACTTGTGTAATTGCCAATTTTGTAGCCCTTTTCATTTTTGGGTGATTAATACCAAAAGGGGGAGAATATTCGAGGATCCCACATTTGATCTTAAAGGGGAGAATGATGTGATCTCCTTATGATCATAGCTATAAAAGGGGGAAATATTCTAGGATCCCACATCATAGCATTACATATGCATCATATGCATGTCATTGGCATATACTTCACTTCTATTTACTCATTGACATGCATGGATATAAATCAATTGCCAAGCTTCAATATAATGTTGATTTATATCCTTCATATCCAAATGTGGTTATTATTAATGGATTTATCATCAATCACCCAAAGGGGGAGATTGTAGGTTCAAGTGCCTTAAATTTGGTTTTGGTGATTAATGACAAATTAAGACTAGCCTCATTTGGATATGAAAATAAAAATGATGAGAGGTATGTATTAAACTTCACATATTCTAACTTGGTCTCTCTTGTGGATTTAAAATATAGTGTGATCTCCATCATTGATTCTGATTGATTATGTGCATATGTGTTCTTTCATATATATAAGTATACACATCTTGAGAGGAAACTTATTCTATATTTTGTTTATTATAAGGTCTCTATCTTGATTTGAAATCATCTTTCATCTCATCTCTCTATATTGTTTATATCGGGTTATTATCCATCACCAAAGAGAGAAAAGATTGAAAGATCTTGTATTAAACAATTTGTGAAATTGTTGCATTGGTGATAGATGATAAACCGATGTTTATGGGATTAGCCTCTCTTTTACATAAGTTGTCAACTAGGTTATTTCCCGATAATGAGATGTGGTAGACATGCATTCTTGTGATGGACCTTAATCATGACAAAGATGAAATGCATGGAGATAAAGCTATATGTATCATTTCTTATCTCCTGCTTTTGATAGGTTCATGTATATGATTTCCATGTTATTGTTATATAAGTGTGAGGCTAATGTTTACTTTGAGTCTTATCTTATTTAGTCTCCTTTACATTGAGAACATGGAGATCATGAAGGTATGTTTTTTTGTTTATCTTTATCATTGCTACATGCCTTCTCCATGTGTATAGGATAAACCCCATTGGTTCTTCTTTACTTCTACATACACTTGCCTCTCTTGTATATTTATTTGTATGCATATATTTAGGAGGAGCAAATCCTATACATTTATTGTGCATGTTCTAGATCCATGTTGTTCAGCTATTATTTATATATCGGATCTTTTCACTTGAGCTTGCGTACGAGTATATGACACTTGTTGTGTTAATGTTAATGAATACTTAAGAAACATATTCATATCTTTCATATTCAATCGGTTGGTCATCAAGTGGATGATGATAACCGATTTGTTGGGACTAATGTTCTCCTGTGAGCTGTGCAAAGGAACAGGTCCCACCATGATGAGGCTAATGGATGACACCATGGGCTGATGGTCACCAAGCCAAAGACATCGCCATGTTGATAAGAATGAAGGCAAGCTTATGATGAGAATAAAGTCTTGACAAAGGATGATCAAGACCTCGATATAAACATGATTCAACCGAATGGTCACAAGTGTTGATCTTGGCTCAAGCATTGACCCAAGTTGGGTAGCGCAAGGCAAAGATATAATCGAGTTAAGAATGTTTTCTTAGTCTTTTCCCGATCTTGGTGTTTGGTGTAGACCGGATTTGCTAGATAGGCGCCGTACTATCAAGAGGGGTCTATGAAGCGAGCATGTGGATGATCTTGTGCCATATTAGTTCATATTCATGTAGGTGAATTTGGTGGGCATTTGTAGGCAAGTGTGGTGAGTTTTCTCAAGTCCTAAACAAAGAGAGAAGTGGGCACATCCTATAGGTTTGGGTAGCCTCATGTGGTTTTGTCCGGTGGAGTATCCTTTGGAGTGCGAGCCCTTTCTCCCTGAATTAAGTTGTGTTTCTTGGATGAATTGTTCATGGGTTGGATAGCCCTTCGAATAAGCTTTCCATAGAGTCCAAGAACATTGAATTCCGGCACCTAAGTCATGAGATATTGTCGTTTCATTGTCGGTGGGTTGTGCTAAAAATGGTCGACGATAAGACCGACCTTGGATAGCAGGTCAGACCAACCGAAGGCCCCGGAAGCCCCCAACGGCTAGTTCTTCGATCGTTGGACCGAGGGCAGGTCTGACTGGGTTTAGTAGGGCGGTCAGACCGGCAGACACATTCTAAAAGGTGTTTTAGCCTCCAACAGCTAATTTTGGTGGTTGGAGGTATATATACCCACTCCCTAGCAACAAGGGTAAGGTTTTGGCACTCCATTGTATTATATTTAATCCTTGTAAGAGCTCTCACTTAGTTTATCTAGTGAGGTGTTTGGAGAGTGAGTTAAGCCAATCCAAGTGCATTACTTCATTATTAGAGCTAATGTGGTACTTGATCATCCGGGGCAAGCATCCTAGACTTGTTACTGTTGGAGGTTGCCACCTCCTAGACGGCTTGGAGGAGTTGCCTGGTGACCTCTCCAAGAAGGTTGTGGAGGAGGCCAGGTGTTGATTGTGAGTGGCTCGGTGTTCGCCATCTCCGGAGCAGAGGAAGAACAACCATAGTGATAGAGACTTGGGAGACCACTTCGTGGGTCGGCTCCCACCTTGCCCACCCCTTAACGAAGGGGGCTTGCGGTGGCTTCGTGGTTTGAGCGGTGAAGTTGGACTCGCCTCAACGGTGACGTAGGAAGTTGGAAAGCTTCTGAACATCGGGTGAAAAAATCCTTTGTCACTAGTCTCCTTTATTTTGTGCAAATTCACTTTGAGCAAGTTTACATACTAGAGTTTATTTGTGCTATTATTACCCTAGGCTTGCAAACCTCAACATAGGCTAATTTTTTTGTGTACTTAATTGAGACTAGTTGATTTAGGTTTTGAATTGTGCCAAACCGTTTTTATTTTCGCTTCCGCATACAAAACTCGGTTTTAGCTAAAAGTTTTAAAACCGCCTATTCACCCCTCTCTAGTCTGCCTCCTTGATCCGACACGTTGGAAAGTCTATCTGATTGTATAGATAAGTTTTGAGTTTGTTTTAGAATTAACTGTGGTATTTAAGAAAGTTTTTTTAGGAGATAATTCTTTAGCTGACTGAGTCGTGTCCGAGTCGGACTTAGCTAGTGTTGATGCAAAAAACACACACTGGCCAAGGAGATCTGCTTAATTCCAGTGCAGGTCCAAAACTTGCTTTCGGGTTCAAGGGCGTGCCAGTTGATTTGATCATGTAATCAACAAGATGAAACATGCAAGTATTATTAGTAAACTATAATCGATCGGCTAGAAAGCCGATGTCATATCGCAGTGTAACCTAGCCGATGCAATGTGAGATGAATCAGTTGTAAGGTATATCTATAAGAATAAATAAACCCTAAACCTGGTTCAACGGCCGCAATCTGCATTTTACTACCGAGTCTTTTTCTGTCCACGGTGCTGCGTTACCTCTTTGGGCCCAATGGGCAGTGTATCAAGTTGGGTCCAATAGGGACGCGTCCTAGGGTTAGAGAACGAACCCCAGCACCCCTGTGGTCAGTCCTCCCCTCTTCTTATAGTTCTAGCCACTACCAAGAATACTTGGGTTTTGTTTAAATCAAAGTATAGCGTCGCTACTTTGCCGAGTTCATCCCGTGATCGGTTAGATCACCGGATTGCTTGTTACGGAACCCCACTTGTTCAACTTTTGTTGATTCAATTCATCATTATTTTGATTCGCAAATTCAGTTGCTTGTTCATCTTGTTCTTGCTAGTTCTCGATTGCTTGCAGGACAAATACCCTCGTGGTTGGGCTGATCGTGCATCCGTCGAGATTCACGACCGCCTCTAGAGTTGGTGTAACGATTGCTAAGGCGCAACATCCTTGGATAGTTGTAGTCGGATCAGCAATGTTGCTCCATCCAATTGACTTATCATTCTCATCGAAAGATCACGACACCCCCGCGCGCATCAGGAGAAACGTTGACGACCCGACTACAACCGTCAGAGACGTTGTTGTGTTGCGCCTTAGTGATCGGTACACCTCTCCGTGGGTTGTTGATCTTGCCGGTGCAAATCAACCTTATTCCTGCAAGCAAATCGAAGAAACAAGCAAGAACAAGATAAAAGCAATCTGAGTTGCAAATACGAATTAAATACAAATGATAAGTTGGGGTTTCGTAACGAGCAAACCGGCGATCTAACCGATCAAGGATTACACAGCAAAGTAACGAAGCTAAACTTTAATCTAAACAAAACCAAGGAAACCCTAAAGGGGTAACTAGCTATTTATGGAGGTGAGAGGACAACCTAGGGGTCTCTAGGGTCGTGCTCCACCAGATTAGGGCACACCCCACATGGGCCCATCCTAGGTCGGGGTCCCAGATGAAGTTACAAGCCCATAGGCCCATTATAGGTGTTGCAACACCTTGTTTCTTCAATTGCAGATGACTGAGATGGAATTTGGAGATGAGGCTGGATCCATTTGAAAGAGGACTCCAAGAGCTTTCCATCAAGTACACATGGGCCGAAAACGGAGCTCGTATGCATATTTGGCGGCCGTTTGAAGTCAGCACTGTCGCAGGTGGCTGAATTGGATTCTAGAACTTGGACTGCTTAATTTGGATGTCTTCCAGTTGTCCCATGATGTGAGCAATGGTTGTATCAATGGTAGTCATGGTCACATCATCCTCCCCTTCTTCACGGAAAACCGTACTCAGTTTTTCCATATGGTGCTCTTTGTGTAGAGCATGATCTTGGCCATAGAATTGTCTATATGAAAACAAACGCAACAAACTTTCGTCATGTAATATCATCAATTCTTTAGCAAATGTCATTAATCTACTATGAGACAAATGTACCTGGTTATGAGGGTGCACAACAAAGAATGTGAGCAGTACATATGTAAATTCCTCTAACAATTCATCTTGCTCCCCTTCTTCAGATGCCAAGTAATCGCATGATGCATTTGTCATGGCGGATGGTAGTAACATTGAGCGATCCGGTCGCTCCCCTTCTTCAAAACCAACATGTTTCTTTAAATCAAAACAAGAGAAACTCGATATAATATGATTAGCAATAACATGTCTCTCTAGCTTGCATATTTTATCCACATCTCCAGGAGGTTCTAAATCCGAACAGATATAAACTCTATTCACCAAATATATTTCTCTATCATTATATTTGCCAAAGATATGAAATATAGTATTAGTTGGACATGGCAAATCAAACTTAGCAAATAATTTCTCCTTCAAATTATCAAGCTCACAAAAATCATCAAACTAAATATAGCCCAAAGTATTTAAAGAAAATAATAATTCACGTTCCTCAATTTTATTAGCAATATGAATAACATGCTTAAAATCATCAAAGAAGAACTAACACTAGAAATAGCATGTTCACTCACTAGTTGTGGTATGGATATAAGTGAAGCATTATCACACAACTTTTCTTTATCACAAGGAACAACAAACAAATCAATTTGTGACAAAGGAATATCAGCAGTTGGTTCCACTAATGGTTGCTCTACTATAGCATGAAAAGTGGACATGTGTAGCTCAGCTTGAGAATACTCACCTTCATTTACTTCATCACCATTTAATTAACCTTGCGAACTTTCTTCAGACATCGCAGGTGCTTCATAGTTCTCTTCTTTCTTCTCAAGAACATCATTCTCCTCCTTTTGACAATTGTTTACTTCCTGCAAATTATTAGCAATAGGAGGCACGTGTACAACTTTTTGTTTCTTTACATCCTCAATTTGTTTTTCTGCAACGCAAGTAAGTTGTGAAAAATGAGCAAAAGAGCTGTAACTTTGACATGCAAGCATGCCTTGAATTTCATTATTAAGCCCACCTAAAAACCTCAATTTTGTAGTTTCTTCACATTTATCTAAACCACAACGTAATAAACAAGCATGCATATCATGATAGTATGAAGTAACAGTACTAGTATCTTGTTGTAATCATTATAGTTTGTTGAGCGGAATATCAGCATAATACATGGGAACATAAACACCTCTCAAATATCTTTTCCGATCTTTCCAAAATTGAGGTATTTTGTTATGCCTACAAATATGTTTCCAATCATAAGAAGCATTTTTAATTAGAACACTAGAGGCACACATAACCATATATTTCTCAGACAAGTCATGCTTTTTAAATTCTCTATCAACCGCTAGCTCCCATTTAATGTAAGCATGAGGATCATAATTTCTTTCAAAATAAGGTAGTGCAGATTTGATCTTAGCTAGAACAACACCAGTTACCTCATAATGGTCATGTTGATCACTTGTTATGTCTCGACGAAGATGTTGGTGTTGAACATGATGGTCACGTATTGATGAGGACATCAACACCAACGATACATCTACGCCTCCACAAGTACAACTTCATGGTCCTATTATCCACGCTCGTGCACGTCAACTCAACTATCAGGTGCGTTCATTCTTAAACTCATGTGCTTCTTATTTATACCCCGGAGACGCGTGCACTCTTGTTTTACTTAGGAACAATGGAGAGGATCTAATGGGGAGAGGATTCGCGCAGAATGGATTCGGACTGCAGCACAGCGCCAACTTCTGACGGCCACCACGACTTCATGCTAGCTCCGATTTGGGCGTGCAAGTACTTCATGGAAAGCTTGTCAAGTCTACTTTAAAATGGATCCAGCCTCATGTCCATATCAGTTCTGAAACAGCCGAAATCTGCATTTTACTACCGAGTCTTTTTCTATCCATGGTGCTGCGTTACCTCTTTAGGCCCAATGGGCCGTGTATCAAGTTGGGTCCAATAGGGACGCATCCTAGGGTTAGAGAACGACCCCAGCACCCCTGTGGTCGGTCCTTCCCTCTTCTTAAAGCTTTAGCCGCTGCCAAGAATACTTGGGTTTTGTTTAGATCAAAGTATAGCGTCGCTACTTTGCCGAGTTCATCCCGTGATCGATTAGATCGCAGGATTGCTTGTTACGGAACCCCACTTGTTCAACTTTCGTTGATTCAATCCAAAATTATCTTGATTCGCAAATTCAGTTGCTTGTTCATCTTGTTCTTGCTAGTTCTCGATTGCTTGCAGGACAAATACCCTCGTGGTTGGGCTGATCGTGCATCCGTCGAGATTCACAACCGCCTCTGGAGTTGGTGTAACAATTGCTAAGGTGCAACATCCCTGGATAGTTGTAGTCTGATCGCCAACGTCGCTCCATCCAATCGACTTATCATTCTCATCGAAAGATCGGGACACCTCCGCGCGCATCAAGTGGTATGAGAGCTCAAGTTGCTCGGTGAGAGATTTTTTGTTTCGTAATTTTCTTATACCTACAGTCCAGAAAAAAAGCCAAAAAAATATCTGTTAGTAGATTAGTTCTTCCGTGATCCTATAAACCCTTGAGCCTTTTTACTAGTACTGCTTAGTTAGGGCTTGTTGAGTTTTCGATTGCATCGGTTGTGTTGATTTGCTAGTCGTAGTGGTTGATCGATTAGAGTTTCGAGTTCTTGCCACCACACATCGCCATCTTCACCACCTTTGCCCGCCATCACCACCGCAGCCACCCACTCACGCCTTTCTATGTGTGTTTGATCTATTACCAATAGCGTTTGTGGGGTTGCCTTCGATCATGCCACCACTAGAAAGGAAATAGAACACTGATTCGAGTGGTCTTCCATAAAATAGTCATATCTTTTTCATACGGACTCGAAATTAGGCATATAATATATCCACGGACATCTACAAGAAAAGTTACACCCGATTCTTCCTGCTTTGCTGGGTTCGCCAAATTTAAAATCGCCAAATTCCGCTTGCGAAATTCTGTTTTCGTGGCGAGAAGCTTCGGAACCTATTCAGATAGAACCTTGAAAAAATCTTGTATATTGCATATTGTGTCTGTTTGAACTGAGAATTTCTGTGGTTGGTTCTGGTGTGCTCCTGGTTGTGAAAAAAATATCAAAAAAATAAAATAAAAAAATAAAAAAAGTCGCATCTCTCTCCTCAGCACTAGAGAGGAGAGAGCAAAAAAAAAGCCAACTTGTGAGCACACCCCCACCCATTCCCCTTTGTCACCACCTTCCTGTCATCGCTCTTGTTTTGGTTTGTGTATTGTGGCGTTCTTTGTGGTTAGGCTCGCGTCTCTACTTCGGCTAGCCTAGGACCAGCATTGTACCAACCATGAGTGATTATTCAACTTGCTTTTGACTAATGTGGTTTCTAGTTTTTCCTTTGTTTCATTACACAGCCCACCTATAGCTCCACCAGTTCGACTAATACTTGACAGGGGTTAAGCGACCAAGGCATCAATACACCTTCTCTAGAGGTTTGTCCAAGTCCGACAGATGCCGTCACCTCCTGTTTAGCGTGGTGAGAATTGGTAAGAGCTTGTGGAACAAGTTGAGTGTGAGTGACTTGATAGAACCACATCCAAGTAGTTTTGTAGGATTTTTTTTCTCCTTTCATTGTTGCCCCATATTATTTGTTTTGCATGTTTCTTTTGTTTCTAATCATGTCAGGTGAAGAGCATTCCAACCCCCACTCACCCCGCACAAAAGGAATTATTCAGCAATTTGGCAGGTTGGTGAGGGACCGCACACAAGGGCTCGAGGAGGATGTTCGTGTCACCAACGAAAAGCTTGGTCATGTTGAACGTACGCAAATTGATTCCAACACCAAGCTTACAACCCTGGAAGCTTCTGTGGCCACGGTGAATACCACTCTTGATGGTATTGTGAGGCGTCTTGATGAGATGGCCCGAGCACCCCACTATGGTAGTGAGATGGATGACCATGACTACGTTGGTGATTCTGAGGATGATCCGGACCAGCGACGACTTCGCTTCAACCGCCGTGGTATGGCTCATCGTCAGCCACGCCGTGAGGTACGTGCTAATGATGATTCATTTGGTAAGATTAAATTCATTATTCAGCTTTTGATGGTAAGTATGACCCTGATGCTTATCTCTCATGGGAGTTAGCAGTAGATTAAAAGTTTGCTTGTCATGATGTTCCTGAGGATAAGAGGGTTAGGGCTGCCACTAGTGAATTTAGTGATTTTGCTTCTATTTGGTGGAGTGAATACCATCGTACTCATATGAATGCTTTGCCACGTAATTGGGATGATTTGAAAAGAATTATGCGTGCTAGATTTGTACCTTCATATTATGCACGTGACATATTAAATAAGTTGCAACAATTGAAACATGGTGGTAATAGTGTGGAAGAATATTACGAGGCACTGCAAATGGGCATGTTGCGTTGTGGTTTAGTAGAGGATGAGGAGGCTGCCATGGCTCGATTCTTGGGGGGTTTAGACCGAGAAATTTATGATATTATTAGTTACAAAGAGTATAATAATATGACTCAGTTATTTTACTATGCTTGTAAAGCTGAAAGGGAAGTGCAGGGACGGCTTGCGCGAGCAAGGGCTAACATTCCTACAGGTAGAACTACATGGTCGACTCGGAGTGGCGCTGCCCCAGCCGGTCGATCATCAGCTTCGACATCGGCATCAACACCCTCCAACGGCAACAAAGCGCGGCCTACACCTTCTGCGGCCCCCTCTCGTGCTTTAGAGGATGCAGACAAGTATTTCCTTGCTTAATCCTGCCATTGTTAGTAGGAAACAAGAAACATACACAAGAATATGCACGCACCTACCAACGACTACGTAGTGGCAGCTCAATTATCACACATACACTCAAACTTTTAATCGAGCTCTTACAAGTTCTTACCAATGCAAGCGGAATGGTGACATACACCGACTCAACCAAGCACCCAATGGAGGTTGGATGTATTGATGCCTTAGCAAACACATGCTGTACGGTTGCAATCAAATATGTGGAGCTCTGGATAGGTTTAAATATGTAGCAAAGGAATAGCAAATGCTCAAATCAGATAATGCAAAGTTGAATAATTGTTCAAAGTCAAGTACCGTGCTGGTCCTAGGCTAGAACGTACTAGAGACGCGAGCCTAGACACAAACGGTACCACAAGATAGCACTAGAACAACTCAAGCACAACTCTGATATACGAAAGCAATCTCAAACATAATAACTGATTTTCTCTTTTCTTTCTTTCTTGATAAACCCTGAGCTCCACTCGATGCGCTCAAGGCTATGATTGGCCCAATCTTTTAGGTGAGTTGAGATAACAATGATTTGGGAGACACGTTGATGATTCGACTACAACCTACGAGACATTGTGTTGCGCCTTAGCAATCGATACACTTCTCGGTAGGTTGTTGATCTTGCCAATGCAGATCAACCTTATTCCTACATGCAAATCGAAGAAACAAGCAAGAACAAGATAAAAGAAACCTGATATTGCAAATAGGAACTTAACACACACAATAAGTTGGGGTTCCGAAGAACAAGCAGACGGACGGTCTAGCCGACACGTGCACTGCAAGCAAGTAGCAATTGGCTAAACTTTAATCTAACAGAACCCGAGAAACCCTTAAGGAGTACCTAGCTATTTAAGGAGGTGGGAGGATGACCAAGAGAGCTCTAGGGTCGTGCTCCACCTATTTGGGGCGCACCCCACATGGGCCCCACATGGGCCGGGGTGCCAGACGAAGTTACAAGCCCATAGGCCCATTACAGGTGATGCAACACATTTTTTATTCCATTGCGGCTGACTGAGATGGAATTTGGTGATGAGACTAGATCCATGGGAAAGAGAATTCCGAGAGCTTTCCATCAAGTACTCACGGACCGAAAATGAAGCTCGTATGAGTATTTGGCGGCCGTTTGAAGTCAGCACCGTAGCAAGTGGCCAACTTGGATTCCAGCACTTGTGCAACTTGATCTTGATGTGAGCAATGGTTGTATCAATGATAGCCATGGTCACATCATTTCTTCTTTTTTTTGGTGCGGCTTTTGTTCTCTTTTTTAAGCACCTTTCTACATTTTCTTTTTTTCCCTTTTTTAAAAAACAACTCAAGGACCTCAATGCAAGATTACAGAGACTCAATTGTAAATAAAAAATTATAGGGACTAAAATGAAAAAGTGCAAACCCTAAAATTAACATTATACAAAAATGGAATGCTCTCGTCCCATAGGTTCCATTTTTGCAAACGGAAATCGAATTCGACCCCAAATATTTTTTTTACTAAGGTGGAGCAACTCACGGTATGGAAGAGGAAAACAACCGTGGCGTGCGGTGGGAGGTGGAGCTGAAACCGCAACACTAGGAGTTCGGATCTGGTGCTGGATAAAAAAAAGGAAACAGATTTTCCACCCATCCAATCTACTATCTCTTCCCAAACCAAAAACCGATCTTGTAACTTCTTCCACCTCTCATGCAGGACACACCCACGGCAAAAATAAAAGCACGGTAGGATAGGCAAACCCAAGATGCAACTCAACAACTCCAAAACCGATCGATAGAAACTGCCCGAAACGAGAAAAAGGGAACCCTAGCGGCGACACGATTCCGATTTCGACGATCCCGATGACAACGAAGACACGACGCCGGCGGTGACAATGGTATTAGACGTAACCAGAACTCGAAACTCTAAATGGACTAGACGCTAAAACCAGCAACTGGACTCGACAATTCAAAGCAAAACTCAACAAAGCAAAAACTGAAAAGAACAATGCAATGGCACAAAGTTGGCTAGGTAATGGATGCTAATTTTTATGGCTATTTTCTGGTTATAGGTAGATAAACACTCACCGAGCAACGAAAGCTCTGCTACCACTTGATAAACCATGAACTCCACTCGATACGCTTAGGGATATGGTTGTCCAGATCTTTCGGTGAGTTAATGATAACTACGATTTGGGAGAAACGTTGACGACCCGACTACAACCGTACGAGACGTTGTTGTGTTGCGCCTTAGTGATCGATACACCTCTCCGTGGGTTGTTGATCTTGCCGATGCAGATCAACTTTATTCCTGCAAGCAAATTGAAGAAACAAGCAAGAACAAGATAAAAGCAATCTGAATTGCAAATACGAATGATAAGTTGGGGTTCCGTAACGAGCAAACCGGCGATCTAACCGATCACGGGATTACACGGCAAAGTAGTGAAGCTGAACTTTAATCTAAACAAAACCCAAGAAACCCCAAAGGGGTACCTAGTTATTTATGGAGGTGGGAGGACGACCTAGGGGTCCCTAGGGTCGTGCTCCACTAGATTGGGGCGCACCCCACATGTACCCATCCTAGGTCGGGGTCCCAGATGAAGTTACAAGCCCATAGGCCCATTATAGGTGACGCACCACCTTGTTTCTTTAATTGCGAACGACTGAGATGGAATTTGGAGATGAGACTGGATCCATTGGAAAGAGGACTCCAAGAGCTTTCCATCAAGTACCCATGGGCCAAAACGGAGCTCATATGCATATTTGGCAGCCGTTTGAAATCAGTACTGTCGTAGGTGGCCGAATTGGATTCCAGAACTTGGACTACTTGATCTAGATGTCTTCTAGTTGTTCCATGATGTGAGCAATGGTTGTATCAATGGTAGTCATGGTCACATCACCAACCATATCAAACTCGATATCGTCTGATACAGACTTCCAGCCGATGCGCACTTTGTTTCCGAGATTTTCGCATATCTTCAAATCCGCTTCGGATTGGATCTCGATTCCGATTCATATGCTTACCAAATTCCATCGTCAACACATGCCCCCCAATTCCGAAGTATTATATAATGCAATGGAATTATCTCATTAATCCCGCAAAAATATAGGGTTTTCCCTTTTGACCGTTAACCGTTCTCCCTTTAAATAGTAACCGCCCTTCCGGAAATTTCACGTCGTTATTTCTGTTTTCACCGCTCAAGCAAAAAAACTTTCCCCACCGAGCTCTAGTGATCTCCTCGACTTTTCCGGCGAGCCACTTAGCGGCTTCACTTCCTTGCAATGATTCCGAGCGGTGACTCCGATCAACATCCTCCCCTAACCGATGGCGACAAACACAGATATTCCTCAGGTAACTCCCATCATCTATGTTCCCTTCTATATTGGCCACAATTTTTCTTCATCGAATTTCTCTTTTCCTAGTTCACTTTGATTTTCCTCATATATTTTCCCTCTTACAGCACTTGAGAAACCTGATTGCCATCCCAATTTCTAGCGAACCATCCCACTATTTTCTCGGACCAATGGGTGATGAAGACCCAACATCTTTCATCAACGCCAAAACCAATTGTATCCCATTCAGAGAAACCAAGCCAGATTCAACCCATTGGCCAAATATCTTCAGATCTTGGCCGTCATCTGTAGATGGATGGAAAACTTGGTTCAAACGGATGTCCGCAAGCAAACAGGTCTATTGGGATGAAATAGGTATATCCCAGTGCCTTTCTCTCTCTAGCTGACATGAAGAAAGAGGAACCCATGTTATCGGCTGCTTCATATTTTTGGTCAGACACACTTAACGCTTTTCTGTTCGGCCATGGTCCAATGACTCCCACCCTATTAGATATCCAAATGCTAACAGGTCTAGATATCACCTCATCGGCTAATCTCATTAGCTTGAAGATAAAGTGTGAGCACAAATTTAAGACTATGAATGTTGGAGGTTGGTCTGGATACATAGCCGATAACATGCACAAAGGACCTGTTTCTCCCAAAGAACATGTTACCTTTTTAATGATGTGGATGGACAAGTTTCTTTTATGCGGTTCAACTTGCGGCCCAACAGCTAACTAGCAACACCTAGCTGAAGCCATGGTATCCAAGAAAACACTCCCTTTGGGCAAATATCTTTTGGGAGGTCAAACCATGAGTCAGACATCGGCTAAACTGCTCCAGAACACATCAGCTAATTATGGGGGTCCTTGATGGTTTATCCAGCTATGGCTAAATCTGTACACAATCAAAGTCATCAACAGAGAACCACTAAGTGAATCCAAATTTCCATCTCTTTCCGATTCCGACGATGAAGAGCCAACAGAACGTCGATGTATGTCATTGGGGAAGCAGTCTCATCTTACCCTAGATCGAGCATATCAGCTGAAGCATTCTGTGAGTGGTTCAACCACTTTTATATCGGTTTCTCTAACGAGTCTAGGACATGGTTTCCATATGAAGACTTTCTTAATTATGAACTGCCAACAGACCTCAGATTGGATGAGTTAAACAACGATGAATTCCCAGGAATGAGAGAAATATTTGTATCAGCCATATCCTCTTGCATACTCCCTGCTAGCATTTCTCAAGGCCGATACATCCAATTTTCCTATGAATTCTACCATCCAATGATAGCAGCTAGACAACTTGGTGTGGTACAGCTTCCCATTGGTTTATACTTGACTGAGAAAATTCAAACAAGAGGTATTGTTCCATCGGCTTTGATAATGAACAGAATCCTGAACCTTGAAATCCTCCCCTGGGCTCCATTGGCCAGATCACCTTAGTCAGAAAACGAAGTCAGCTTTTTGACAAGTGGTGGGGCGAATGGAAAACTCATCTCTTTTTTAACCAATCAGCCGATTTCTATTTGACTACCATAGATCCTTCAATCAGCCCTCAAGTAAACATTTAACTACCAAATTCCTTCCTCCTGAATTCAATTATATATATCTAATATCTTAAATCACATTGCAGGCTAGCAATTCCCCCCTCCTACCAAGAGTAAAAGTAGAAAAGATATCCATTATGCATCAGCCAAGATGTCATCAGGCAGAGATTTAGCCCCTTCCGCGATCGGCTTTAATGCCCCTACTATCAAGGACTTACTCCAAGGCCAAATCAGATAGCCGATCACTACTGTTGGCAAACATAAAAGTACAAAGAAGGCTGCCACCAAACCCATTGTAGCCAAGAAGAAAGTTCCTACCAAGAAACCAAAATCTTCGGCCGATGATCTTCCCCCTGTTGATCCTGATGTAGAAGAATATCTCAAAGAGGCAGAGATGGAAGAAGAAGTTGACAAGAGTGCTGCACAAAATAGCAAGGCCGAACAAACTACCAGCCCAAGATCATGAGCCGATACACCTCCAGCCGATCCATCGAGTCCGGCCAAAACTCCAACCCACCTAAACGTCATTCTCATAAAACTCAGGTACTCACTCCTGATTCATTCATATTTATCATATTTATCAATATTCTTCTAATATTTAACAATGTCATAGCCTTCTCGAGCTTCATCACCTCCTCACCAGCCAGCTTCAAGTGAACACACACCATCGGCTGCAGGGAGCCACCATATAGAAGAAACAACTGTCATAGTCTCAGCTCCTCCAATTCATGTAAGAACATGTCCAATTATCTCTTATATCGGCTATACCTAAATTTATACTTATGATAATTTCTTCTTGCATACTTTAGCCGATATGTTTTCCTTTGACATAAAGCAGTTTTTGGATGAAGAAGATGAAGATATAACTAGCAAAACCAAATCTCTAGTCCTGATGATTTGAAAACAAGGCTAACTGATATTGCTGATTGGTTAGGGGCTTCACTGGATACTCTAGTTGTAGATTGTAGGTCAATCAGATCAAGATTTCAAGAAATCCAAGATTAACTTCCTGAAGATCTTATTGATGCCATATCTCCTGCAGTCTTTCTCGAACAACACAAATTAAAGCTTGAGAGGGCAAAGCAGAGAATTGCTGATCGGCTAGAGCGTACAGCCCTTGAAGCAACAATTCAAACTAGCCGACAACAAGTCAATGAGGAAAAATCCAAATTGGATGAACTATCAACTAACCTAGAATCAACTCGGCAAGAATTGGATAGATTAAAACAAGAAGAATCTGAAATCTTGGTTCAACTATGACAATGCCGAGTTAAAATTTCAGAAACAGAAAAGAAGCTAGCCGATCTCCCTCAGGCCATTGAAGATCAAAAGTCAAAACTCAAATCAATAGTCAAACACTTGGCTTCCCTCAGCAAATCACTTAAACCAATCCCAGGTTCTGAAGCTGCTGATATGCAAATTATAAGTGAAGTAGAACAAATTCGCCTACGTGCAGTATCGGTAATCCAAAATTACTTGGGTTGGTGTAACAAACCAGTACTCTCAAACACCTATTATTTTTGCTGTAATCTATCTGTATCGGCCATCGAGCCGATTTGGTCTTTCTTGTAAACTGTAGTAAGGAACATTTTTGCTTTTTAAATTCCAATTTTATCCTCCATGCCCCCAAGTTTGTTGTAAGGAACATTAAGCTGCAAACTTTGAATATATCTAAGGGCGTTAATCCATATCGGCCATCTAAAGGCGATGCCATCAACATTGGCTATCAACCATACATCGGCACAACTCAGCCGATTATGTACCAATCCAAACACTTGGGTAATACTTCTTCAAATATTTTCCACTAAGAGCTCTTCCAAAAACTTTTCCATCAAGTCTATTCAACATGTTATCCCTTGCTCCTATCGACAACACCAACTTCCACACAAGTTCTTCCTCCTCAAAAGATTTTAATACAACATTTTTATTATAATGCCTAGCAACCCTTTCTTTATCTTGTTTAACCATCAAATTATGATAATAATCGGTTGTCAATTCATCTTGTAAAGAAATCCTTCTTGAGCCGATGTTAGTTTCCCATGGTAAAACAGTTTCATGTCCATAAACCAGCTGATAAGGTGGAACTTGTATAGCACCATGACATGCTATCCGATAGGACCATAACACCTCAGCTAATATAATATGCCACTTTTTTTGGATATTCAACAATCTTTCTCTTAACCAACTTGATCAAACTCTTGTTAGATGCTTCAGCCTGCCCATTAGCTTGTGCATAATATGGTGAAGAATTTAACAATTTAATCCTCATGCTATCAGCAAACGGAACAAACTCATTGGATACGAAAATAGATCCTTGATCAGTTGTTATCTTCTATGACAAACCAAATCTATATATAATATGTTCCTTAACAAATTCAATTGCATCTCTAGTATCCACCTTCTTTAGAGGAATACCTTCAACCCACTTGGTAAAATAATCAGTAGTTACCAATATAAATTTATGTCCTTTGCTTGATGTTGGATTGATTTGGCTGATCATATAATTCCCCAACCTCTGAACGGCCATGGTTTGACAATTGGATTCATAGTCGATGCTGGTGCTCTTTGAATAGCTCCAAATTTCTGACAATCTTGGCAACCTTTATAATATCTAAAGTAATCCTCGGCATTGTCGGCCAAAAATAACCAACTCTCCTAATCAACCATCTCATCTTATGAGCCGATTGATGAGTACCACAAATTCTCTCATGCATTTCACACATGACAAACTTGGCTTCTTCAAGATTTAAACATTTTAACAGAACTCCATCAATTGTCCGATGGCACAAATCATCATCCAATAAAACATACTTGAGGGCCTTATATTTCAACCTCCTCGATGGCAATCTATAGGGATCCTTCAAATACTCAACTATCTCAAATCTCCAGTCATCGGCTTGCTTAGAAGCAATTTTAACTTCTACATCTCTCAACATCGGCTTGTATTCCGATGCACCCTGAGCTAAGTCATTGGCTTCAATATTTTGTTCTCGATGAATATGCTTCAAGGTAACCATCCTGAAAGTTTTCATCAACTCTTGATATTTTTCATTATAAACCATCAAAACATCTTCTTACATTCAAATTCTCCAGACAGATGGCTGATTAATAATAATGAATCACCCATGATCTCAATAGCATCGGCTTCAACCTCTTTTAGTAATTGCAAACATTTCAGAACCGCCTCATATTCAGCCTGATTGTTGGTGTAATAAGGTTTAATAGTAAAAGCAAACTGAAAACTTGCCCTCCTAGGCGATATGATTACTAAGCCAATACCACATCCATGAGTACAAACTGATCCATCAAAAAATAATGTTTAAGGCACAATCTCAACATGATCAACTGAATCATCCCGACGTTCAACTATGAAATCGGCTATCGCTTGCCCTTTAACTGCCTTAGCCGATTCATACCTCAAGTCAAACTCTGTTAAAGCAAAAATCCACTTCCCAATCCTTCCCTTCAAAACAGGAGCCGATAGCATGTATTTTACTACATCGGCTTTACAAACTATTGTGCACTCATTAGAAAGTAAATAACTTTGTACAAGAAAAATATAAACACAAACATAACTTTTCCACCGGTGAGTATCTGGTCTCAGCATCCAAAAGTCTTCTATTCAAATAAAATATAACTTTCTCCTTTCCATTAACCTCCTGGATCAAGACAGTCGATTGTACTTTGATCGACTGACATATACAGCTTAAAAGAAACCCTTTTTTGCGGTGGAATAAGAACTGGAGGGGTACTTAAATACTCCTTTATACTATCCAAAGCCTATTGTTGCTTCTCCCCCAAAAAAATTCTTGATCAGCATTGAATCTGAGTAACGAAGTAAATGATTCTATCCTGCCAGATAAATTAGAAATAAACCATCTCATAAAGTTGATTTTACCGATCAAAGATTGCAACTTTGTTTTGTCTTCTGAAGGCTTAATATTTTTAATGGCATTAATACTTTTCTGAGGTATCTCAATTCCTCTTTCATGCACCAAAAATCCAAGAAACTGTCCAGCTGATACACCAAAAGCACACTTGGTAGGGTTCATCCTTAATCCATATTTCCTTGCCCTTTCCATAACTCTTCGTAAATTGGCTATATGTTCATCGATTTCCTTCGACTTGACAACCACATCATCAATGTAAATTTCAACTAACAAGCTGATGAGATCATGAAATATATAATTCATTGCTCTTTGATACGTGGCACCAGCATTCCTTAATCTAAAAGTCATAACAACCCACTCATACAAGCCGATTGCACCAGGACACCTAAAAGCAGTCTTATGAATATCTTCCTCAGCCATAAAAATTTGATTATATCCTGCATTGTCATCTATGAAACTAATAATCTTATGTCCAGATGCTGCATCGACTAATAAATCAGCAATCGGCATTGGGTATTCATCGGTCGACATAAACCCTTGTCCAAGCTTGCCATCAAGATCATCTACAATATCTTTTGTATAGAAATTTAAACCCTCCACGACGACTTCAAAGTAGTAATTGAGGCTCTCCATCTCCTGTTTGTTGCCTTCAAAGTAGTAATTGAGGCTCTCCATCTCCTGTTGATTGTATATCATAATTAGCTTTTAGATAATCTCCATGCCAAATTTTGCCAGATAAACAATCAATTCCTTCCATCTCCTAAATAGATAAATCGGCACTAGCTACATTAACTGAGCTATCAGCTAGCACGATTTCTATCTGGTTTCCCTATCACTAGATCAAACTCTGATGCATAGTCGAAGGAATACAACAATTGGCATGGATCCAATCTCTTCCCAGTAATAGACTGTAGGAGCCCTTCCCATCGATGACCAAGAATGTAGTAAGAATTGTTTTACTGCCGATGGTTAATTCCACATTCAGAAATCCTTTAGTTTCTGATGGATTCCCACCAAAATCTTTTAGAACCATGTTGGTCTTGATCAAATCTTTAGCATTTTTGCCCAATTTTCAGAAAGTAGCATATGGCATCAGATTAACGGCTGCTCCTCCATCGACCAACATCTTCGACATCGGCTTACCGTTAACAAACCCCTTGACGTATAATGGCTTAAGGTGTCGATGCCCAATTCGTTCCGGCTTCTTAAAAATAGCTTGCTGTGGTAGTAACATCAGCTTAGCTGATGGTTGTTTGTACATCCATTCCATAGCTTGTTCTGCACCATACTCGTTTGGTAATACGAAAACCATGTTTATTGAAGATAAGGCAATTGATTTTCCTTTGTCTGCAGCAAGATTCTTGCCTTTGTCGACCTTGACCACATCGGCTGGCACAACCTTGCTCTTGATGCGCCACTCCTTTCTTGTGCATTTCAGCCGATGTTCAATTTCTTCTTCTACTTCCTGCAACTGCTCTCGATTCCTCATCCTCTGAACACGTCTTTTCTCATTTTTAGTGAAAATACTAGACAGACACCATTGCGGCTTCATAGTCCTTGATTCTTCCCTAAGCTCGTTCTCGAAATAATCTTGATGAATCGGGCCAAGTCCCTGATGAACGGGTATTTTTTTTTGATTCGGCCGATGCTCATTACTAACTTGTCTATTTCATCTTCCAATATACCTTACTTTAGGATCACTGCAACTAGGACAATCTTCAATAAACGGCAACCTCATTCCTTCATTCCAACAAAACCTAAAGAATTCACAACTCCAATGTGGATCAAAGCAATCTCATCACTGTATTGATATGTCTCCTCCTCCTTCTAGTGTCTAATCTGATATTTTTTCAATCATACTAGCCGATTTGAATCTCCTTGCCTAATATTTGCTTCTATCGGCTTGATTCCTATCGGCTCCAGTGTGAACCATGTTTACTGGAAAAGGATGACCATCAATTTTCATCGGCTTCTTAGCTTCATCAAACTTTATCCTACCCTGCTCTATAGCCGATTGAATCTGTTGCCTGATATGTGATCCTGTGTTATGCCATTTACAGTATTTTCTTCTCTTCAGTTCTTGAGCCGATGGTATCACATGTCCTACCGGCAATTGAATATGTTTCTCTTAAAGAGGTAAATCAAATATCTTGTCAGCCTTAGTAATGTCAAAATCATATCTTTCCTCCTTTCCAGAACTCTTAACCCATTGGCACACCATTGTTTTCTTATTTCTAGTCAACTCGGTTGCATTAATTTTTGGGTCTTCATCTTTGGAATCAGAATCATAACTGTAGATATTGTTGACATTGTTAGCCTTTTCAGCAAATTTCCTAGCTTCCTGGAATCGTGTTTCGTGAGCCGATGCTTTTTTGAGTTAAGTGTGCTAAACTCTCAAAGTCCTGGGCAGAAAATCTTTCACTTATCGGCGCCAATAACCCCTGGAACGCTAAATCGGCTAATTGTGAGTCAGTTAATGCTAAGCTGTAGCACCTATTCCACATATCTCTGAATCTCTGGATATAGTCTGGTATTGACTCGTCCAATTTTTGCATAATAGATGTAGGATCTGATAATTTCATCCCTGGAATTCCACTAAAGAAGTACTTATGAAATTGTTTCTCTAGATCGGCCCAACTCCTGATAGAATTATAGGGTAAAGAAGAGAACCATGTAAACGCCGATCCAGAGAGCGATAATGGGAACAACCTAACCCTGAGAGCCTCTGTAGCCGATGCCTCCCTACACTGTGCTAGGAATCGGTTAATATACTCATATGTTGACACATTGTCCTGTCCTGAGAATTTTGAGAAATATGGTACTTTGTATCGATTTGGAAGTGGCATTCGATCAAAATATTCAGGGTACGAATGCCGATACATATTACCATTGTCCTTAGGTTTAAGTCCAAATTGCTCCCTCATCACCTCAGCAATCATATCGGCCCACTGCTGCTGTTTTACCCCTCCTCCATATTTTTGTTGCAATTGATCATACTGATTAAGCTGAGTTGGATATTGAAACCGTGATGATCCTTCTGGCCGATATTGGATTTGTGGAGTGTGAGGTTGATATTGATAGTTAAAACTGCCTCCCAAACCTTGCGGTGGCACGTGTAACGGTGGCTCTGGTATATACTGTTGTCCGATCGGTTGAGTCATTCCCGTCGGTTGTTGCAACAGCGGTTGTGATGCCACAGGTTGCGATGCCACAGGTTGTGAAGGGATGTGAGATGTTGGCTCAGTAATTGGGGCTTCATCTTCAGCATGTTGATCAGTTGTTCTGATATGAGCTGAGTTGAACTCTACCCCCCGATCATCGGCTGCTGCCTTGTCAGTATTGTTGGAATAAGGTCTACTGGATGTGGGAGCCGATGGGATCTGAGTTGAAGTCATATGTTGTTTCCCACCAATTTCGGTCTTCACAGCTCTATAACCTAGGAAAGTATCTCCTGGAAGATAAATATGTCATTTTGTTTTTTCCTCGGCTATAGTGCCATCTACCACCGTCTTGATCATGTTAGTTAATGTATTAACAAGTACACCGAATTGATTGATCAAGGCATGATGTACCGCCGAGTCGATGCGATCTTGTAATGTGTGTAGTTCCTCGTCAGCTGACTCAGTTTTAACCCCTTTGCCTTTGTCATCGTGTACCTCAAATGTACTCGGTTCCATGTTCCTGATTGGTGGTAACTCAACTTTAGTCTTTTGAATTACCGTACCTTGCCGAGTCACTGTGAACGAGTGCAAATATTGGCTTTGGAGATGATCCAGTAATTTCTTCATCTCCTCTCTTTGCTCCTCATTCGACTGTTCTATTGTTATGGGCAAAACATTATCCCCCGTAACTTCAGTAATGCTGGGTGTCATGATGACACTATCCCATCGGGCGTGCCAAAAGCGTGTTGATGCAAAAAAACACACACTGGCCTAGGAGATCTGCTTAACTCCAGTGCAGGTCCAAAACTTGCTTTCGGGTTTAAGGGCGTGCCAGTTGATTTGATCCTGCAAGTATTATTAGTAAACGATAGTCGATCGGCTAGAAAGCCGATGTCATATCACAGTGTAACCTAAACGATGCAATGTGAGATGAATCGACTATAAGGTATATCTATAAGAATAAATAAACCCTAAACCTGGTTCACCGGCAATTGAGGAAGCCAGCCGGAAGGCGCATGCGGCGCGCCTAGCGTCACTCGACGCCTGCGCCGATGCCTTGGCCGAGGAAACACGGGAGGTGGAGGAGGAGAGGGTCGCGGCTCTCGCCGCGACCACCGCCATGGACGAGAGCGCTGATGATCTCCGCCTCCAGCACGAGGCCCTCTCAGAGGACATGGCGCGCAGACTTGATGCCGCGTGCGGGGTGCTCGACGCCGCCGCAGCTCGGGAGCGGAGGGCGATGGAGGCCGAGGCGTCCCTGCGCAAGTGCGAGGAGGCCTTGGTGGCCCGCACCAGAGCGCTAGAGGCGCGCACCGGCGAGCTTGAGGAGCGGACCTCGCGGCTGCAAAGCTCGGAGGCCACCGTACGCCGGCGGGCCGAGGTCCTCGACCAGCACGCCCGGGAGCTAGAGGCACTAGACAGGCGCACCCAGGAGCTGGAGCCGCGAGAGGCTACCCTGGTGGTGCATGAGGCCGCCGCCGCCCATGTTCGTGCTCTGCCTTCGCGAGGACGCCGTCGCCGAGCGGGTACGCGCCCTCGCGGACTCCGAGGCCGCGGCGTGTCAGCTCGCCGAGGACCTACGCCTCCGTAAGGAGAGCTGGAAGGCGCGCGACGTGAGAGTTGCTGAGCGCGAGTCCGAGGCCTCCCGCAGCGAGGCGCCGGCGCGCCGCCACGAGGACCAACTCGCCAAGCACGAGGAGGTCGTGGTGGCGCACGAGCTTCGCCACCTCGAGAATGCTCGTGCCGAGAGGGCCGCGCTGGGGCAGCGCGCCTTCGAACTCGAGGCACGGGTGAAGGAGCTGGACGCGCTGACATATGGCGGTGGGGCGGTCGCAGGCCAGGACAACTCGGTTGACCGCCTCGCAGCGGTCGAGGAGTCCATCGTCGAGCTGCAGCCGGCCCTAGACTCGTGCGCCAGGGAGCTCGAAGCTCTCCAACTGGCGAGCGAGGAGGGGCGCGTCATGCTGCTGGATGCCATCGCCCGGCTGGAGCATGCTGGATGCCAGGCGGGCATCTGGCGGGGCCGGCACCACAAGTTCCGTGGCAGCAAGGCCGGGCTCGCTTACCAAATCTCCGAGATGGCCGGGGATCTGGAGAAGCTCCCCAAGGAGGTCGAGGACACAGTGAAGTCCTCCTCGAGGGACCTCGCGGAGGGGGCTGTAGAGCTCGTGCCAGCGAGGTACCAGGCTCGCGACCCCGACTTCTCGCTGTGGGTCGTCTTCGACAAGTTCCCGTAGGGGACCGAGGCCGCCGCACATGCCCAAGTCCGGGAGGCTGTCGAGGAGATCGTCCGCAGCTTCGAGGGGACGGCCCCTCGATTCATCTTCGTGGTGGCCTCCGACGATGAGGGCAACGACGACGATGGCAGTGATGGCGGCGGCGAGGAGTGACTGGGCGAGGCCAGCCCCAGCGGCTGCAGTCTCCTTCTTTTCCTGTCCTGCTTTTAAGGCCTTTGTGCCATGCTTGTATATATTCGTACTTCCTTTATTTATTTTGCATCTGGACATCTATTTCTGCCTGCGATGGACAAACATTTTTAACTATATGTTAATTGTTATTTTGCGTGCAAAGTGGCTGATCCGCTTTGTAACCCTATCGATTGTTTAACTTGAGCGGGGGCTCGGGCCCGAGTTGCCCGAGTTCCCCATGGTGAGGCTGGCCAGGATGGGAGCACGGCGACCGGGGGTTAGTGGCGACCCGTTTGTGGATCATTGCCGATTCCCCCCAGAGTTTGCCGTGTCTTGGGCACGGCTCGGTTTGGGCCCCGTCGGCGTCTAGGCGACACGAGCTGTTGAGGGCGAAAACGGGCACGAGCGTCCCGGCTCAAGCCAAAATATTTGAGAGGGAAAGGACAAAGCGGGCACAACCTTAGAGAGATAAAGGGAAAGCTTGTTATTTTAAAATACGGAAAAAGAAGGTATTCACAGTGGGAGCCCCTGACATGCTCTATGGGGCATGCGGGTTGGCCCGAGCCCGAGGTACAACTATCAACTCGTCTACGGGTAGAAGTGGCGAAGCTGCTCGATATTCCACGGATTAGGCAACTCGGTGCCATCTTCCGTAGCCAGCCTAACCGAGCCCGGTCGGGGGACACCGATCACTCTAAATGGTCCCTCCCACATGGGTGAGAGTTTGCTCAATCCAGCACATGTCTGAAGGCGGCGTAGGACGAGATCGTTGATGTTGAGTGATCGGGCCTGGACGTGGCGCTGATGGTAGCGCCGCAGACTCTGCTGGTAACGCACGGCACGGAGGGCGATGCATCGCCTTCGCTCTTCAAGGTAGTCGAGGTCGTCCCGGTCGGAGCTGCTCTTGGTCGGCCTCGTTGTACATGGCGGCCCGAGGGGACCCTAGGGTGAGCTAAGATGGGATGACCGCCTCCGCGCTGTAGACCAGGAAGAAAGGTATTTCTCCTGTTGCACGGCTTGGGGTAGTTCGGTTTGCCTAGAGCACCGCTGGTAACTCGTCGATCCATAAGTCGCCATGTTTCTTGAGGATGTTGTATGTCTTGGTCTCGAGGCCCTTGAGAATTTCTGTGTTGGCGCGCTCCACTTGACCGTCGATCTTGATGACCGGGTAAACCTCGGGCCACTTAGTGAACTTGTTGATGGCGACGTATAGGTACTCGTACCCTCCCAAGGCCTTCCTGAAGGGACCTAGGATGTCGAGCCCCCAGACCGCAAACGGCCATGAAAGCGGGATGGTCTACAAGGCATGGGCCAGCTGATGCGTTTGCTTGGCGTGGAACTGGCACGCCCTGCATCGCCGGCAGGTGTTGGCCGCCACTTGTCGAGCTCTCCGTCTCGATGACGAAGAGGCGGCAGTCGCAGTACCAGACGACCCGGCCGTAGACAGCCACCCGCCGGTGCCTAGCTGCTGTTGTGCCGCTTTGACCAGATTGGCCACATCATCCAGCCAGCGCTGGACCGGGGTCTCTGGGTCGGAGACGATGGGCGAGTGGCGCAAAAACGCCCCCACAGCCTGGAGGGTACCCTGAGGCGTGCCGCCATCACCATAGACAAGACGACGATGCGCCTTGCCGCGGCGTCCTCCACCGTCGTTGCACGGCGGTGAGGTTGCTGACCCCTCCGGCTTCTCATGCGCCTTCCCCCGCCTAGGACTTCGGTGGGGGGAGGCGACAGAGTGTGCGCCCGGCGACGAGGGTTGAGCTTCCCGCCATCATCGCTAGCACTCGGAGTGGGAGTGTATACCACCGCCTCTTCAGCCATAGGGTTTACTTGGCAAGACTTGGTGCACACGAAAAGGGGTGGAGGCAGAAAAACACACACGCATCCCCTACCTAGCGCGCTAGCTGACGGAGTGTGAGCTCCTCAACGGGGGACAGTGAAGGCCCCCTTGTGTGAGTTCGGCCGGGGACGCAGGGCGAAATCCGCACTCCGATGTCAGAGGGATCGAGAGAGAGGTGCCTCGAGAGAACGTGACACACGGAATTATACAGGTTCAGGCCGTTGGCGAGGCGTAATACCTACTCCTGTGTGTGGTTGATCAGAGTTTGTTTTTTTTCAGGAATCGAACCCCCTTTCTCTAAGCCTGGGCCTCCTTTTATACCTTAAGGGGTTACCACATGGGCCAACAGGTTGCTTCACAGAGAAAGAAAAACATTATTTTACATTTAAGAGCCGTCTTGTCGCTCGTCCCAAAAGTCACACGCATAGTCGCCACGGTGTGACTCCTGTCTGATCAGCCGACAGACCAGGGGGGACCCATGTCATTCCCTATTAAATGGGCGGAGACTTGTGCGCTCCGTCCGTACCCGGAGATGGGCACCGTCTGACCGGAGCTGATATACCAACTCCGATTGGATAAAGAGGCAAAAAGGCTCTCATCATTTTGATGGGACCTGACGGGGCGTGCCGCGCACCGCCTGACGTGCAGCCAGTGCACATACACCGCGCCGCCGTCCCATCAGTCATTCTGACCGGTCACAGACCGGTCAGTCGGTGAGGCACGCTCGTTTGAGCCATCATTAATGGGGTTAGGTGGGCGTTGGAATCGCTCACCTAACCCCGCACACGTGGCGGAAGCGCGGAGGGGTCGGGGCAGCCCGACCCTTGCGACAGCAGAGTGTGAGGGGAGCGAAGACTATGGAGGGCGGCCGCCACCGCACCCTCGGGCCCGACACCCCCCTCGGGGGAGTGCCACATGGGCGCAGGGGGCCGCCTCAAGCCTTTAGTCTCTATACCCCCGAGCCCATGTCATCGATAGGTTGAAACCCCGATACTATCCTTATTAACAACCATAAACTAGGCTAGGGATTATGACTCTAAATATGACTTAGTAGATTAAACTTAACTGATGCAGCACTAAGTATGAAAAATAAGCATAATATCTAAACAGTCAAGCCGATGGTCATTTTTTTAGGATGGTGGATATATTATATAATCTAAGTTAACAAGTCAATCTAGCCATTATCGACAAAACCCTAGAAAGAGATAAGCCGATGCAAGTAGAAAGCATTATCAATCTGGATTATATAATATATATTATAACTTGGTGATTCACAAAAACAAGATTAGAGTGTCATAAAGATGTAAGCACTAATTCCGATAATGCAAACCACCATAACAAGTTTTACCTCTTTTTCGAAGATCGAAACCGATGAAGCTCGACTCGAAAGCAAGAACTCGTCGAAACAAAGTAATGAAAAAAGGGTGGCGATGCATCGAGATTGGATTGAACTGATGTCAATTATTTACAAGATCTCGGGCTTATATTTATACCCGAATATACAAACTTGTCCACAACAAGTCTAACCGACCAACAAGTCCCTTATGCGGACTCTTACCGAGAATATCTATAAGAAAATTACATAAAATCCTAAATAATAGATACAATTGCCTATCTTGGACTCTATCCTTGCCTGGCAATGTTATTGAAGTCGTCTTCTCAAATCCGACATCGATCACGTAACCGATCTTGCTACCATCGGCTGTATCGACCAACCATATCAAACTCGATATCGGCCGATATAGACTTCCAGCCGATGCTCACTTTGTTTCCGAGATTTCCGCATATCTTCAAATCCGCTTCGGGTTGGATCTCGATTCCGATTCATATGCTTACCAAATTCCATCGTCAACACATAGGTTGTGGGTATAGATATAGGTGCCCCCAAACATTGTAAACAACTATACAATAGTTCAATATACAACTTTCCGTGCATCACCACCTTTCAATCTTGACGAGTTCTCAGTTTTCGAGCTGGGCTACATTAGTTTGATCTCCGATAAGAAATTAAGTTTCGTCAACTTTGCTTTCTCGATTAAGTCCGATATTCTAATTAAGTTGATACAAGTGTTGCCTATCAGATATATCAGCTCTTTCTTCGACTACTCTGCTATCTTAGATATATTTCAATATATCCATCACTTTGTATAAAATCTATTGGCCCTCTTAGATTCATTAGCTATCATTAATCTCGTCTATGTTGGTTAGGTCCTATCTACTAGGTTATGATTTGTTAGATAGATTTATTCAAGTTTGATAGATTTTATTCAAAGTTTCATCGGAGTTCTAACCGATGAATTATCTTTTCATAATCTCTAAATATCGTATCAGCTGACATTAAGTGTTGTATAATCACTAGTTATGTCAATCTTTATTAGCTTCAATTTTATATTATCTCGGTTCGATCTGATCTATCCAGATTGTTTTCTAATAAAGAAAGATTTATAGATAATTATATACTATTTAGTTCTAGCCGATGATGGTTTATTTTTCTGCTTTATTTATTTAATTTTCTTATTGATTACATAGCCACCAACCCAAACCCTACCGGCATAGGCTTGGCACACAATTTCATATCGGCCTACTGGCCGATTGGCCCGTTAATCTAATTTGTTTGCTTTTCTATCCTGTTAGTAGCAAGATCAAACTAACTAGCATGCCCTAAACCCGATTTTTAGGACCTGCACTAGAGTCAAGCAAATCTCTCGTGCCTACGTGTGTTGGATAAATGTGGCAACACCCCAAAACAATCTAGATTTTTCACTCAAATTCTGAGAATTTGCACCAATAGAATTTAGAAAATAAACTAAAACCCAGAAGCTGGAAAACACCTAGTTGTTCCAGATTATAAGAAATTGATAATCAACTAGCTACTTCCCAGAATCTTAGGCTTTGTTGTTCTTACTTCTTATAGGCACTAAGGGTGGGTAGAAAAAAGACCGAACCAAAGAACCGACCGACAAGACCGAGACTGAGAAATTCGATCATCAATTTGGTCCTAGGTAGCGGAAGACCGAATTTTGTTCGTCAATTCGGTTAGTCTCCACGGTTAATTGAAAAAGACCGAATTAACAAAAAAAGGGTCCAAATACAATCCACTAAGTTCAATGGATTAAACTCTAAATTTCACATCCCTACTCCTTCTAGGCATGCAACCCAATAAGAGTCTTTACTCATACGTGCTTGCGTTTTTTCTGTTGAAAATTTCTATGATTTCTTTGCATATGTTGCTGAATTTCGGTCAGGACCAATACCGAGACCGAAAAGAGCGAGACCAAATTTGCTAGTCCTGATATTTTAGTGTTGAAAGTCGATTTTCACTTTTCAACGATCGAACTGACCGAAAGACTGAAGATCGTAATTTCGGTCTAACCGAATGCCTACCCCTGATAGGCACTACTACCACGCTTTTTGTGAGCGTACGTCCTAAACTACTAAACAAGAAGTTCTTTTTGCAAATAATTTATGGCCAAGTTTAGCAAAGCTCAGAATCCATATCCACAGTGAATATGGAGTTTGTAAGTTAAATTATGGTGGTTTAAAATTTTAGATTTAATTTAAAATTTAAAAATAATGTATCATATTATTATCAACATAATCACACATCTAAATGTATAGATTTGTGGAGTTAGACATACTGAGGTCTAAAAACTTTTAGATTATGAGTTGTGCCAAATAGATATATATATATATATATATATATATAAGCTTTTTCTAGAAAATAAACAATTTTTTCATTTATAATAGTTCACACTTAATTAATTACACAATAATGACTTGCCCCATTTTAAATGTTGCTATAAAACTTGGCTCGTAAGCTGATTCAAACGCACTTTAGGTATTGTTTGGAGGATGTTAAGATTTTGAGAAACAATTGAGATTGGTTGTCAGCTTCTGAGAATTTGGAATAACAAATTTCCTAGCTTCATTTTCTGGATTCTATAACTATAGTTTTTCAGAATCTCGGTGAAAATCTAGACGGTTTGGGTGAGCTTCTAGCTAAAGCAGTTTTTCCTAAAATCTACAACTCGGATCTTAATCTTTCCAAGTAGAGCCAAAAATAAACGATAGGGCCCTTTTTGTGTTACTAAATCCTATTAATATTTTTACGTATATATGGAAGTTATAAGAATTTAAAATATCGGAGCACGCATCTAATCGTGTGTTTGGTTACAAGGTTTCGGTGGGTTAGGCTGGTGCTATGCCATGTGTTTGGATAAAAAAGGAATATTCTCACAATTCGGCACGCGCATCACCTGCGCTGCACGCGCGTGGGCGAGAGTAACCCTATCTCCCTTTTTCGCTCCTTCACCGCCTCCTTTTTTCGCCCGTGAGTAATCCAGATCGAGAGAAAGAGGGGGGCGGCTGCGGCGGCATCGCGCGCAGGAGACAGCGTCGCCGGCGTCGTGCGACGGGGCCAGCGGCGCCTGTGTTATACGCTCTTCTCCGTCCTCCTTCCTCCCATCCCTCCTCTCGCCGGTCCCCCTCGTGCCCTTCATAGCCGGCGGCGGCGGCAGTAAGGGAAGACGGTGGCGGCGGTGGAAAGAAGCAAAAACCGGCTGCGGGAACCTACTACAGCGCTCTAGTGCCCTCCTCTCTCTCGTCTACTGCTGCTCCTCGCATCCTCCGTCATCCTCCATAGCCAAAGTAAGGAAACCCTAGCACTGTATAGAATCTTTGTTATTTTGTTTCCAATGCCAGATCTGTGCGATTCCGTTTGCATCGGATGAATGTCCCTTGTTGTCAATAACATATGTTCAAGCATTGCATTATTTTTGTTTCATCAAATTTTACACAGTAGACAATTTCCTGATGTGCACAAGTATTACTATGTGATGTAGGCAAATATTTTTTGATGAGATGATTTATGCTTGAGAATGACATGGCAATGTGTTTATTTTTCTTTGATTGTTGTATTGTAGATGGATAAGAGGACCAAGCTTTTAATTTTTGCTGCTGCTACCAATCTACTGTTGTCAATGATGGCCATGATTATTCAGTCTAGGAAAAGAAAGAGAGGTGCTAGGAGAGAAGGTGTTAAATATGGCCCAATGGTTGAAAGGGATAGGATGAGAATTGAGTATCTACACTCAAAAATTTGGAGGAACGATACCACCTGTGTCAACATGCTTAGACTTAGAAAAGATTGTTTCTTTCGGTTTTGTAAGCTCTTTAGAAATCGTGGTTTGCTAGAAGATACCATCCACATGTGTGTTGAGGAACAAGTAGCTATGTTTCTAAATACAGTTGGGCACAACCTTAGAAATGGATTAGTTGGCACTAATTTTGATAGATCCGGAGAAACAGTTTGTCGTTATTTCAACAAAGTGCATCATGCTGTTGGTGAGCTGTGAGATGAACTAATCAGTTAGTTGTTAAGGTGGTAGTGCTTACATGGTGGCGATGTTATATGTGCCTCTTGTGCGTGGATAGGTTCTCGGATGGAGTCCGAGGCGGCGGCGAAGAGGGCGCGGGAGAGCGGTGATGCTGCGGGGGCCGGTGCCGGCGAGCAGGCGGGGATCTCTGCTGTCATCCCTGGATGGTTCTCCGAGATTAGTCCCATGTGGCCTGGTTCGTTCCGCTCTCTTACCCTCTGTAGCCCTGTTTTGCCATTACAATGCCACACACTCTTGCTTTGTAAATTCGCTCGACATGGACTACAGGTTCGTTTTTAATTTATAAAAAAGGTTTATATAGTTTATAAAGGAGTAAATTTTTTTTTCCAGAACTAATGTGTCCAGTAGATAGGTGAATCTCCGATTGGGCTTCTTGTGTCATGGGACGGAGCACATCGTTAGGGAACTGATAAAATTCTTTACCAATTTTTTTTTATCTTTTTTACTTTTAGCTTGGTTGGGTATTACTTTTATGCTGTTCAAGGCTTCAAGCAACCTTGCAGAGAAACAGATTTACCACCCTACAATTACTAAATTTATTAATTGTGCAACTTGCGACTAAGTTCTTTTTTCTGGCCACAACACATGCGATTTTTTGCGTTTTAGTAGTTTTTGAAATAATGTTTTTGAGCCCATGGCAGGTGAGGCACACTCATTGAAGGTCGAAAAGGTACTCTTCCAAGGAAAGTCGGACTACCAAAATGTGATGGTGTTTCAGGTAAAGATCTTTTATTGCACCAATGTTACTTTTTCTTCGCCTTCACTCAAACTGGAGCATGAACCTGTGTTGTTATTTTGCTTTCTAGTCCTCCACGTACGGCAAGGTGCTTGTGCTGGATGGAGTGATTCAGGTCACTGAGAGGGATGAATGTGCTTACCAAGAGATGATTACTCACCTCCCCCTTTGCTCTATCAAAGATCCCAAGAAGGTAATGCATCTAATTTGCAGATTGTTTGTTGTATAACTTGTAACCATGCTGGTGTATAATGAGATGAACTCTTATAATTATTTTTGGTTAGGACGTGCATGTGTGAAATATATTAGACATAATATTATTTTGACCTTGTCGTGAAAAGTTTGCTCGTATTTTTTTGTTCACGTCAACCATGCACTTCAAGTATTGATGATAATATTTTTTACTGCAACAAACACCAACTTAATGACAAGGAACTTGACAACATGATTTTGGACTAATTCAGAACCAAACAATGGCAACATGTTTGCTACCCTGTTTTGACATCAAGTTTTTAGTGAAAAGTTCCATGGAAACACAGGCACCATGTGGATTCTAGTGATTCCTAGGATTTTCCTGCACAAACTTGAATAAATTTTTACATTAACAGAATCTTGTATTGTTCTTAGTTTTGATACTTGTCAGCATTCCTATTAAGTTAATTGTTCTGGCCAGAACAAAATGAAGTGCCGCTTAGCTCCTTTTTCTTGCATCTTTTTAAAATCGACGTGGCCAAACAGTTAAGCTTTGAACAGCACCATGTTTAGGACTATCGAAATTGAACATTTGAATATGACATAACTGAATTTATCGTTGTAAGTGCTTATAACAATGCAGATTCAGTAAAATTTTGTAACCCAAAGTAATAATAAGTGGCCATCCAAGTTTGTTAAAGAACTAAAGGAGTATAAGTTACATAAAATGAAGCAAAATAGGGCACTTGAATTTGGTATACATGAGAAATATCACCATTCTGCATTTATCCTTCATAATTTTATACTCCCTCCCTTTATAACTATAAGGGATTTAAGGCTCTTTTGGAGAGATTAAGGTTACGGGAAAAGACTATAATGCCCCTCAATAAATGATGGTTTTTTTTTGACCTAAATGATGGGTTGTTGGGGAGAGGGTAGGTGGGGGTAAGATTCGGTGAAAACTAAATGAAGGGTGGTTGGATTGGACATGTAGCACTCAAAATCCCTTATAATTATTGACAGAGGGAGTCATATACTAAGTCTCTAGTCTTTGGTGAACAGGTTTTAGTTATTGGAGGTGGAGATGGTGGTGTTCTGCGTGAAGTTTCACGACATTCCTCGGTGGAGCAAATTGACATATGTGAAATTGATAAGATGGTGGTAGATGTAAGAACTTTTGTTTCCCTGGCTTTCTTTGATTGCATGCACACATGAATTGACAATTGATCGGTATTCATATCTTGGTGATGAAATTTGTTGATTTCAACAAATTTGTGTTAATAATCTTTAGGTATTTTCCCCATATCCATTGTCTGTATGCTTGATCACTTTCATATAATTTGCAGAATTACTTGGCAATTTCACTGCGCAGAGTGTCACTCCTTTTGTTATGACATGTGAATTGTATTAAAAAAGATGTCGGAACTTGGAATTAAATACTTTTTTGCTGCTAAGTACATTGAATCTTTTAGAACGCTAAATACTGGACAATGTTTCTCAAATTAACTATAGTGATGTAATGAAATACTTTAGCGCTGAAAGTGGAAATTGTGGTCCAGCAGAAAATATTTATCCCATGGTTTATCATGTCGTGTCTAAAACTGGTAAGAAATACTATTGACAACCACAAATTGCTATACATCATTTACACCATAAATCCCAAAAATGGATGGTCTCTTTGTTAATGGCATATCAACCGTGTATTTAGTGATTATATGGTCTGAAACCAACTTTATTATCTTAGCCCTGAGGTTGAAAGGATGAATTGCCTTTGATGCTATGAACTTTTGATCATCCATGTAACTAATAGTTCAATTTTGAAGTTGTGTTTATATTAGTTTATAAATTTATCTCAATCTTATTAAGTTTCCAGTTGCCTTGGTTAATCAAATGAATAATCAATTGAAGGGGTTAAAGAATCCAGGACCAAATAAATGAAAAGATACTGATTCAAATATAAACTTTATGGTGCCTGGAGCTTCACTGCTACACTCGTAGACAATCTTGTCATGTTGTCGCCATTGTTGACAACATGTCCTGTCAGCCGATGGCAGTCAGCATGTCTTCTCCTATGCTGGGAGTGACTGAGGATGGAGGGATAAGAGAGAAGCATTGGTCTGGATCACCCTTTCAGTTCTCTACACACTGCTGCTACTAGACCTGCCTTTGGGGTAGCTGCTGCCACTGGAGATCTGCCAAGGTACCCAAGGAAAGAAAGTGAAGAGATATGTGAACCCGAGGAACAGGCAAGGGGAGAGGGGCATGCCTAGTCATCTTCACTGTAAAACTGTGTCACGGCAGTCTGTGTTGTGGTTGTTCCTGTTGTGTTAGCAATGCATGGCAGTTAGAGCCAGATTTAGGAAGGAGCAGGAGGAGATGGTGATGGAAAGATGGGACTTGTTGAATGTTGGGCTGGGTATATGTGTTGGGCCACTTCTTTTCTTTCTTTTTCTCTATTTTATTGGTCTGGGTATTGCTCTGGGCTCCCTACCCTAGTTCCCCTTATGCCATAGGCTAACCTGATTCACTGCAGTGCTACCGAGACTCGGACTCGGGTGTCGGAGTCCAACTCGGACTCGATCGTCCGACTCGACAAACTCTAGAAAATAGGATTCGGGGACTCGTCTTATATATCTAATTTTAAATTGAAATATCATATATATTATCAAATAACACATAAATTAGTTAGTAAAGGAATAGAAACATATGTAGTAGCGTTGAGTGTGCCACAGAGGATCTTTAGGTGTACTAGTTGACTAATTGTGCCACTGGTTGCATGCATGTGCTGGACACAGAAGGGAAAATAATATAGAAAGTAAAACGCTGCAGGCTCTACAGCTCCCCTCTATCTCTCCACGTCCTAGCTCCTTTCTTTGTGTCAGCCAAGTACAGTTTCCTGTCTATCATTTCTCTGCCTTTTTCTCTATCCTCTCTGCTAATTACATCTTGGACTCGTGAAGCTGTGTTTGATTCGTATCGCATCGAGTCTTGACACGCGTCGACTCGGGGATGCGTATCGACACAGCAAAAAAATTTTGGACTCGCGTGTCCTGGTAACACTGATTCACTGCAATATTTTGATGACATTGCTCGTAAGACTAATGTTTTCTGTGTGATTTCATTAATATGAATTTCCATTTAAGATTTTCCAGTATGAATAGAAAACAACTTGTTTCGTGCATACATTTGTGAGAGTACAAAAAAACCCCAGTTTTTGCTCTTTGATTTGTTTTGTCTTGCTATGTTAATCATCTCTTCAATTATGCAGGTCTCCAAACAATTTTTTCCTCATCTGGCTGTTGGATTTGAAGACCCTCGTGTGTCATTACACATTGGAGATGGTAACAACTTTAGAACTTGTTATACAATGTCAATGTCAACGTCTGATAACCAACTTTCTCCTATTTTTGCAACATATTTGTGCTTTGATTAATTTTTTGTTGATGAGTTCATGCAGGCGTGGCCTTTTTGAAAAATGCTCCAGAGGGTACTTATGATGCAGTTATTGTGGATTCCTCTGATCCAATAGGTGATTTGTTAATCATGTGTGAGTTTTTATGTTATGTCATTGATCTATATCATTAAAATAATCCTGCCTAACCACTTAACCAGGACCGGCTCAAGAGCTTTTCGAGAAGCCTTTCTTCCAGTCAGTTGCCAGAGCTTTGCGTCCTGGTGGTGTTGTATGTACCCAGGCAGAGAGCATATGGCTGCATATGCATATTATTGAAGATATTGTAGCTAATTGTCGCCAAGTTTTTAAAGGCTCAGTGAATTATGCTTGGACAACAGTACCAACATACCCTAGGTATGCTAACTGATTATGTACATGTAGCTGAGTTGATTTTTCCTTAGTTCCTAAGCTAACAATGCTTCAAATGCAGTGGTGTTATTGGTTTTATGCTTTGCTCCACCGAGGGTCCTACTGTTGATTTCCAGCATCCTAGTTTTAACATTGAGGATAATGAGTTCTCAACAAAATCGAAAGGACCACTTAAGTTCTACAATTCCAAGGTGTGTTCTTTGCTCTGACATGGTACTGCCGTTGCATGTCATTGTGGTACTGTTATCTGACTATGTTATTGTTGTTCAGATCCACTCAGCATCATTTTGTTTGCCGTCTTTTGCGAAGAGGGTCATTGAATCCAAGGCCAACTAGATCAAAGATCACTGAGCCCAAGTCCAACTGGACTGAAATCCCTCTGACACAAGAGATTTGGTTGTAGCAGAAAGATCAAAGATCACTGAGCCCAAGTCCAACTGGACTGGAATCCCTCCGACACAAGAGATTTGGTTGTAGCAGAAAGAGCTATGACCCTTCTTTTCCATTTAAATAAGAATTGGAGATGTAAACAGTTATCCAAGTGCTTTTGAATTTTGTGTCGGTATGAGACCGTTTTGTATTCGGTAACTGTTTTCCCGCATCTCCCTTACCATTTACCAAAATGAGTATTGCTGTAGTTTTAATCTGAGGTGCTTCTTGAATTCTTACAGTCAATCTCATTTTCAGCTCGAATTGACGGTGGTTTCCTCGAAAGGCTTAGTGCTGGGGTGATGGTAGGACAGTTAGTGGTTTGGGCGTTGAGTAAATATTTGAAAACATTACTCCCTCTATCTCATAATATAATAACTTAGTATAGAATGAGACGCATGGTAATATTATGAATCTAGATATGTATCTAGTTACGTATGTCTCAACCTGTTGCATAGTTATGTATGTCTCAACCTGTTGCATAATGCTATGAATCTGGATACGTTTATCTCATCCTGTTGCTATCTTATGAGATGGTAGTAAGTTTTTTTTATTGGCAACCTATATTTTACTTTTAAAAATAGAATCGCTGGTTTTGGGAAGTATAGAACTAACTAAACACTACATTTGAGTGTTCATGTTCATGCTTTGCGTGATGATTAATAGGGGAAAAAGTAATTCATCTGACCCCATTGTCGCCAAAGAAATAAAGTAATTCAACCCACAATGAGACTTTTAATTGTTTGCCCACGCGTCAGTGGCTTGCACATGAATGTCCAGAAAGTATGCAAATATGCTTGTATTGATTTTCTAGTTTCAAATGTTGAATTCATCACTTACACACAAGAGAGGTGGTGCACCTTTTTTTTCCTATAGCTTATAATCTTCTCTTCGAGCATTTCTATTTATTTCTTATATTTCTATGTTCTCTATTCGTGCGCTGCCCTTCAATTATTTGAGCGATTGGCGCTACATGTTAATAAGCTGTTCCAGGTTCTTTATGAACAAATCGTTGAAACAATTAGCGACTGGCGAATCCCATCGACTGAAGGATGTCATTTCACTAGCAGTTTAGCACGTACATAACGAGTAATGAGATCCCAAGAGAGAAGACCTGCTTTGTCACAACTTCATCACAAGTCATTAGGATTAGCAATTAGGTTTGTCACAACAAGATATCCTTATACTGTAAATAATTCATTTTTATCGGGACACACTAGAATGTTCATAGAAATGTAAAGGTAATAAAACTCTGGTACATAAACGTCTTTACATGCAGATTGAAGTACTCCATTTGCTTTTAAAACGAGTAATTTAGGCTTTTTAAAGTCAACATTATATAACTTTGACTACCTAGTTCTTTAGCATAAAATTATAAAAATTACAATACTAAAGTTTTTGTCATGACAAACTTGAATACAACATTTTCATATACCCAAGACCTATATTCTTAATAAGTTCTAATACTCAAATTTAACTCATGTTGACTTGACGTGTTTTTAAATGGCTTTTTAGACCGAAAGGAAAACACGTATTTTAAAATGGATTTTTTAGACCAAAGGGATAGAAGTAACTGTTACGGTTACGGATAAAACATACCTCCTAGCGTTAAGTATACGGGAATATTACCTTAAGAATAATGAAATTTGTCAGCGTATAAGAAACCCTCTCCCCGAATAGAAACTGTCAGAGTCTGAATTATTCAGGGAGAAGGCGGCCTTTGAAGAAAGTTCTCTCCGAGTTCTACTTGGAAGCCAAGACACCTATGGTATTATTGACGTAAAAACACGACGGCCTGGGAGATCTGCTTAGCTCCAGTGCAGGTCCAAAATAATAATGAGATACGGGCGTGCCAGTCAGTTTGATCATGCAACTGACAAGATATAAATTGAATATCAAAGAGCCGATCGGCTGACAAGCCGATATAGTAATTCCAGCCGATGTCGATACCAGCCGATATCCAGTATAGATCTTGATACTTGAGTAGATAATGACAAAGATAGTCGGCTGATGATAATGTAATAAAACAATAATATAATCCAGTTGAAACCAATCGGCTAATAATGATAGATGGAATAAGCATTGATCCGAATGTTAAAGCATACATCGGCTGGAGATCCGTTGTATTAAATCCAAATGATTAGATAAATAGTGAAACCTTTGTTGTCATCGGTTAAAACCAACTTGTAAGTAATCCTTGTAAGCCGATACAACGTCCAGATAACTCATCGGCTGAAACCCCGATGAAACCCTTATTGGCAATCAAGAAGCAGGCTAGAGATTATGGTTCTAAGCACGACTTAGTAGATCAAACTTAACTGATGCAGCACTAAGTATGAAAAGAAACATAATATCTAGACAATCAAGCTTTTGACTGATTTTCAGGGTGGTGGATACATTATATAATCTAAGCCAACAAAGTAATCTAGCCGATATCGACAAAACTCTAGATAGAGATCGGGCGATGCAAGTAGAAAACATTGTCAATCTAGATTATATAACGTATATGATAACTCATCGGCTAGCACTCCGATAAGACATTAGCATGAACCTATCGGCTTAACAAGATTTATATTATCAACAACAATCTAGTAGGTCGAACCTAACCGATGCAGCACGAGATTGTATATGATAATCTAGTACTTAATGAGCCGATAGATCTGTCTAATGTGATGGATATAACAAATCTATTTAAAACAACATTGTGATTGTAGAGATATATCGGCTAAGACAGAAGATCAGATTTAACCGAGAGTCCCAACTAAACCGATGCGTCTCTAAACACAATGCAATTAAGATAGAATTGAGATATCAGGTAAACATATCAACCGAACCAGAGCGATCCAAGAGATCGAAGCGATGCAGCCTTGAACAACACCAATGTAGCCGATAAATTCACCAGGACCCGATGGAACGTAGGGCTTACCCCTTCGCCGGAGATCGAAAGCCGATGTAGCCCCGTGTCAGGTGCCAAATTCCGCCACTTGATAAGTAAAAACCTCAAAAGAGGGTGGCAATACACCGAGAGTAGTTGTATTGATCGAGAGATATTTTACATGGACCCCGGGTGTACATATTTATACCTATGGGTGGATACTAGTCCATATCGGACACGACTCAAACTTTCCTAAAGATAAAAGGAAAAACATAAAGTCCTTATTAGACACTAAATACACTTTTCTAAAGATAAAAGGAAACTAACAGACTCTTTCTAATTAATATATAAACAATCATGCCGCATCCTCCTTGAACTCGGTCTCTTTTGAATAAGCTTCCTTTAATAGATTATTTTCTTAACCGAATTTGGTAAGAATCCGACTGTTGGCGATTGATAGCTTCCATCGGCCGATTCTAGAATTCTGAAGCCGATACTAACTCTAGGCTGATGATGACTTCGAGGCTTACCAAATTTCATTGTCAACACATGCCCCCCAGTTTTGGAGTATGAGGACTCATGCTTCAAAATTCTCTTCCATCTCGCTTTGGTTACTCCAAAATGTGTTGATCTTCCTTTGCTTCTTGCAATCGGCTCTCGTAAGCCAATGTTGTCTGCCGCTAGATGAGCCAGATTGTAAAACCCATGGCAAAAGAACATATCTCTGATAGGTGCTGACAATCCTTGGAATGCAAGATCAGCTAGCTGCTCATCACTTAGGCTGAAACTATAGCATCGGCTGCGAACATTACGAAATCTTTGAATATATTCCATAGTCGATTCTCCCTTTTGCTGCTCAACCGATATTAAGTCTGAAAGCTTCAATTCATCGATTCCAGCAAAGAAATAATCATGAGATTGCTTCTCAAGATCGACCCATCATCTGATAGAGTTTGATGGTAATGATGAAAACCATGCGAAAGCCGATCCAGTCAAAGATAATGGAAAAAGTCTAACTTTCAAAGCCTCTTCAGCCGATGCCTCCCCACATTGCGTTAAGAATCGACTGATATGTTCCATTATAGATATATCATCTTGGCCTGAAAACTTGGAGAAGTCTGGAATCTTGTATCGGTATGTAAGCGGAACTCTATCAAACCATTCAGGATATGGCTGCCGATACATATGGATCTGCTCCTTAGGTTTAATTCCAAACTGCTCCTCTACTAACTTTGCAATTCTATCAGCCCAACCATCATTCCTCTGACGGCATCGTTCTTCTCCACATTGATGCTCTTGAATTTCTTCTGGCCGATATTGTTGATATGGATCGTCATGCCGGTACTGATGTGCTTGCCCCCTAGCCGATACTGTTGATGTTCTTCAGTGAGCTGACCTCTTTGAATAATTAACTCATCAATTGTTCTCTAGATCAAATTTTGCAATGTACTCACCAAAACTCCAGATTGATTGAACAAGGCATGATAAACTACTTCATCAACTTTATCTTGAAGTGTTTGAACCATCGGCTTGGGAAGTTGAGTTGTCTGAATTGGCCCTTGTTGCGTCATGACGAAAGATTGAAGACAACACTTTTGAAAATCAGCCATAGATTGCTCCACCTGTTGCTTCTGTTCCTCCGTCAAATTCTCCATTGTGGCCATGATCTTGGCATCGACTTCTTCAGACATATAGGTATAAAATTCGTTGTCCCACCAGGCGTGCCAAAATGTGTTGACGTAAAAACACGATAGCCTGGGAGATCTGCTTAGCTCCAGTGTAGGTCCAAAATAATGATGAGATGAGGGCGAGCCAGTCAGTTTGGTCCTGCAACTAACAAGATATATATTGAATATCAAAGAGCCGATCGGCTGACAAGCCGATATAGTAATTCCAGCCGATGCCGATACCAGCCGATATCCAGTATAGATCTTGATACTTGAGTAGATAATGACAAAGATAGTCGGTTGATGATAATGTAATAAAACAATAATATAATCCAGTTGAAACCAATCGGCTAATAATGATAGATGGAATAAACATTGATCCGAAGGTTAAAGCATACATCGGCTGGAGATCCGTTGTATTAAATCCAAATGATTAGATAAATAGTGAAACCTTTGTTGTTATCGGTTAAAACCAACTTGTAAGTAATCCTTGTAAGCCGATACAACGTCCAGATAACTCATCGGCTGAAACCCCGATGAAACCCTTATTGGCAATCAAGAAGCAGGCTAGAGATTATGGTTCTAAGCACGACTTAGTAGATCAAACTTAACTGATGCAGCACTAAGTATGAAAAGAAACATAATATCTAGACAATCAAGCTTTTGACTGATTTTCAGGGTGGTGGATATATTATATAATCTAAGCCAACAAAGTAATCTAGCCGATATCGACAAAACTCTAGATAGAGATCGGGCGATGCAAGTAGAAAACATTGTCAATCTAGATTATATAACGTATATGATAACTCATCAGCTAGCACTCCGATAAGACATTAGCATGAACCTATCGGCTTAACAAGATTTATATTATCAACAACAATCTAGTAGGTCGAACCTAACCGATGCAGCACGAGATTGTATATGATAATCTAGTACTTAATGAGCCGATAGATCTGTCTAATGTGATGGATATAACAAATCTATTTAAAACAACATTGTGATTGTAGAGATATATCGGCTAAGACAGAAGATCATATTTAACCGAGATAGTTCCAACTAAACCGATGCGTCTCTAAACACAATGCAATTAAGATAGAATTGAGCTATCAGGTAAATATGTCAACCGAACCAGAGCGATCCAAGAGATCGAAGCGATGCTGCCTTGAACAACACCAATGTAGCCGATAAATTCACCAGAACCCGATGGAACGTAGGGCTTACCCCTTCGCCGGAGATCGAAAGCCGATGCAGCCCCGCGTCAGGTGCCAAATTCCGCTGGTTGATAAGTAAAAACCTCAAAAGAGGGTGGCAATACGCCGAGAGTAGTTGTATTGATCGAGAGATATTTTACATGGACCCCGGGTGTACATATTTATACCCATGGGTGGATACTAGTCCGTATCGGACACGACTCAAACTTTCCCAAAGATAAAAGGAAAAACATAAAGTCCTTATTCGATATTAAACACACTTTCCTAAAGATAAAAGGAAACTAACAGACTCTTTCTAATTAATAGATAAACAGCAATGCCGCATCCTCCTTGAACTCGGTCTCTTTTGGATAAGCTTCCTTTAATAGATTATTTTCTTAACCGAATTTGGTATGAATCCGACTGTTGGCAATTGATAGCTTCCATCGGTCGATTCCAGGATTCTGAAGCCGATACTAACTCTAGGCCGATGATGACTTCGAGGCTTACGAAATTTCATTGTCAACAAAAAACACACACTGGCACGCCCAGTGGGACATTGTGTCATCATGTCGCCAAATACTACTGAAGTTTCGGAAGACAATATCCTGCCGATCACGATTGAGCAGTTGAACGACGAGCAGAGAGAAGAGATGAGATAGATGCTGGATCAACTTCAAAAACAATATCTGCATTCGTTCACGGTAATCCGACAGGGCACAGTTGTTCAGAGGACTAAAGTCGAGTTGCCGATGATTGTGAAACAAGATCCAAGTACATCTGGGACGAGCGAAGAAAAGGACAAGCAACCCAAGGTCGAATCAGGTGATGAAGAGCTCTATACGATACAAGATCGCATCGATTCAGCTGTACATCATGCTCTAATCAACCAGTCCGGAGTACTTGTGAATACTTTGACAAATATGATTAAGTCAGTAGTTGACGGGATGATAGCCGAAGAAAAAGCTAAAGGACCTATATATCTACTAGACGGTACGTTCCCGGGCTACAGGACTATGAAGACAGATATTGGCAGGAATCAACGGAATCAGCAAACACTTCAAACCCAGGCTCCATCGGCTCCTTACTCCAGTACAAATATTCCAACAATTATGACAAGGCCATAGCTGATCACTGGGGGGAAAGCGTGAAGTCAGTTGACACCAGAACAATTGATCAGTATTCTTAATCCAAAGCCGCCAGTTGTCGACACGTCATATCAAATTCCTTCGGTTCCACAATAGCCGATTGGAATTACTCAGCCGATATGCCAACAGTACAGCACGGAGCAAATCCCTTACGTCCCACCTCCAGGCATATCGGCTAACTTCAATCATATCTATCAGCCTCATTCTCCACGGCCTCAGCCGATCCAATACGGCCAGATTGATCAGATGCAACAACAATATGGTGCAGCAACACCACAGCAGCCGTGGGCCGATATGATCGTTGACGTCATGAGGGAACAGTTCGGGCTTAAACCCAAGGACAATGGCAACATGTATCGGTTTGGCAATGGTACCCGATCAAAGTACTCTGGATATGAGTGCCGATACATGTTAACACTTGTTAAATATTGAAAATTTGTCAGCCTCCTTCTCCACCATCACCTCCAGCACAGCCAATATCAAGGGAACACACACCATCGGCTGTAGGCAGTCATCACATTGAAGAAGAACAAGCTGCTACCCCTGCTATTCCTGTAAGTGTAAAATCTAACACCCCAAATCGGCTATATAACACATCCTGTTACTTAAATCCTTTTAACTTTCCCTTTTGCAAGCCTTAGCCAATTTGTTTTCCTTTGATATTAAGGACTACTTTGATGAAGAAACAGAAGGAGAAACAACGAGCAAGGCTCTAGCTCCTCTAGCCGATGATGTAAAAAGAAACCTTGAAGACATATCCCATCGGCTGGAGGCATCTCTAGATAGCCTAGTGGTTGACTGTAGCTCACTCCGGGCAAGATTTCAAGAAATCCAAGCATTGATCCCGGACGAACTATCCAATGCTATTACTCCAGCTGTTTATCTTGAACAACACCAATTCAAGTTGGAGAAAACTAGACAAAGGATATCAGGTCGGCTAGAGAAGAAAAGCATTGAATCTACAATCCAGGCAAATCGACAGATTGTACATACTGAAAAAGCAAAACTGGATCAACTTGCTGAGGAGCCGATCAAAGCTGCTATAGACCAGCTTGAAGCCGAAAGGATTGAACTCCTAGCCAAACTTAAAGAGTGTAATTCCAAAATTGCTTTGGAGAAACAGAAACTAGCCGATCTCCCGAAGGCTGTTGGAGAGCAAAAGGCAAAGCTAAAATCGGCTAGTAAAAATGTAGTCAATATGACCAAGTCCCTCAAGATCATCCCTGGAACCTATGCTCAAGATGCCCAGGCAATAGCTGAGGTTGAAGAAATTCGTCAAAGAGCAATGTCGGCTATCCAACGCTATCTATCTCAATGATAGTTTGCAATAGGGACTTAGAACATTTTTGTAATCGGCTTTGTAATCCTCCAGAAAACTTCATCTGTTTAATACATACTCTGATCCTGTGCCGATTAATACATATTTGGCGTTGAAATCCCATAATTTTTGTACATGTATATGCCCCCTAATTTTGGCATGTTGAGAAACAAGGACAAAATTAAAAAGTGACTAAGGGCGATATATCATATATCGGCCAGCATACATCGGCACAACACAGTCGATTATGATAAAATAAAAAATCTAAGGGCGATATGAACCATATCTGCCATGTATGAAAATCAGCACGTCTCAGCCGATTACGACCCAATCCAGACACTTTGGTAGTATTTCTTCAAATATTTGCCATTAAGTGCTCTACCAAAAATTTCTCCATCAAGTCCTTTTAACATATAAGCTCCTTTAGAAACACATTTATGAATCTGAAAAGGCCCTTCCCAATTCGGTGACCACTTGCTGAATTTATTATCTCTAGCCCCTATCGGCAGCACCAACTTCTAAACAAGTTCATCCTCCTCAAAAGACTTTGGCACAACCTTTTTGTTGTAATGTCTAGCAACTCTCTCTTTATCCTTCTGAACCTTTTCAAGAGCACGCAATGTTGCCTGAACCAAATCTTCTGATTCATCAACCATCAAATTATGATAATCATCGGCTGTCAACTCATCCTGTAAAGAAATACTCCTAGAGCCGATGTTGGTTTCCCATTGTAGCACAGCTTCATGCCCATAAACCAGTTGATATGGAGGTACTTGAATTGCACCATGACAAACCATCCGATAAGACCACAATGCTTCTGCCAAGATAGTATGCCACTTCTGGGATATTCGGCAATCTTCCTTTTGACCAACTTAATCAAACTCTTATTGGATGCCTCAGCTTTCCCATTTGCTTGTGCATAATATGGTGAAGAATTCAACAACTTAATCCCCATGCTATCTGCAAACTGAACAAACTCAGTGGACACAAAAATTGATCCTTGATCAGTTGTAATTGTCTGTGGCAAACCAAACCGATATATAATATGTTCGTTGACAAAATCAATTGCATCTTTACTGTCAATTTTCTTTAGATGAATTGCTTCAACCCACTTGGTAAAATAATCGGTAGCAACCAATATGAATTTATGTCCTTTACTCGATGGTGGATTGATCTGGCCGATCATATCAATACCCCAACCTCTGAACGGCCATAGCTTGATAATGGGATTCATAACCGATGCTGGTGCTCTTTGTATTGCTCCAAATTTCTGACAATCTTGACATCCTTTGTAATATCTAAAACAATCTTCCAGCATTTCAGCCAAAAATATCCAACTCTTCTAATTAACCACTTCATCTTGTGAGCCGATTGACGAGTTCCACAGATACCTTCATGTACTTCACACATAACAAATTTTGCCTCTTCTAGACTCAAGCATCTCAAAAGAATTCCATCAATCGTCCGATAATATAATGTATCATCCAATAGAACATATTTGAGTGCTTTATATCTTAATTTTCTGGAAACCGATTTGGAAGGATTCTTCAAATACTCAAATATATCAAACCTCCAATCATTGGCTGGTATGCAGGCAACTTCTACTTCAACTCCTTGTAACATCGGCTTGTAGCCTGATGCACCTTGAGCTAAATCATTGGCTTCAACATTCTGCTCCCTAGGGATATGTTTCAAAGTAACTATCTTGAAAGTCTTCATCAACTCTTGACATTTCTCTTGGAAGACCATCAAAATACCATTTTTGCACTCATATTCCCCAGACTACTGACTTATCACCAATAATGAATCACCCATGATTTCAACAGCATCGGTTTCAACTTCTCTCAATTATTGCAATCCTTTTAAAACAGTTTCATATTCAGCTTGATTATTTGTAGAGTAAGGCTTGATAATAAAAGCAAACTGACAACTTGCCCCCCTAGGCGATATGATCACTAAGCCGATACAACAGCCATGAGTGCAAACAGATCCATCAAAAAACAAAGTCCATGGCATAATATCAACATTATCAATACTTGTATCCCTGTGTTCAATGATGAAATTGGCTATTGCCTGCCCTTTAACTGCCTTAGCCGATTCATACCTGAGGTCAAATTCTGATAAAGTAAAAATCCACTTCCCAATTCGTCGTTTCAAAACTGGAGCCGATAGCATATATTTGACTACATCGGCTTTACATACTATTGTGTACTCATTGGAAAGTAAATAATGCCTCAATTTTGTACAAGAAAAATATAGACATAAGCATAACTTCTCCACAGGTGAATAGCTCGTTTCTGCATCCAAAAGTCTTCTAGTAAGATAAAATATCACCCTTTCTTTTCCTTCAACCTCTTGGATTAAAACTGAGCCGATAGAATTCTGATCGGCTGATAAATATAAATTGAAAGGAATCTCCTTTTGTGGTGGTATGGGAAGTGGAGGAGTACTTAAATATTCCTTGATATTGTCCAATGCTTGCTGCTGTTTTTCTCCCCAGACAAACTCTTGATCGGCTTTCAACCTTAACAATGGAGTGAACGGTTCTATTCAGCCAGACAAGTTTGATATGAAACACCGAACAAAATTTATCTTGCCGATCAATGATTGCAATTTAGTCTTATTTTCTGGAGGTTTTATATCCTTGATTGCTTCAATACTCCTCTGGGGTATCTCAATCCCACGCTCATGTACCAAAAATCCAAGGAATTGCCCAGCCGATACACCAAAAGCACACTTAGTTGGATTCATCTTCAAACCATACTTCCTTGCTCTTTCCAGTACTTGTCTTAAATCGGCTATATGTTCATCAACCTCCTTAGATTTGACCACCACATCATCAATATAGATTTCTACCAACATACCGATGAGATCATGAAATATGTAATTCATAGCTCTTTGATATGTAGCACCAGCACTTTGCAACCCAAAAGTCATGACAACCCACTCATACAAGCCGATTGCACCAGGACATCTGAAAGCAGTCTTATGAATATCTTCCTCAGCCATGAAAATTTGATTATAACCTGCATTGCCATCCATGAAACTGATAATTTTATGTCCAGATGCTGCATCAACCAGTTGATCGGCTATTGGCATTGGGTACTCATCTTTTGGTGTGGCTTTATTCAAATCTCTGAAATCAATGCAAACCCTAAGCTTGCCATTTTTCTTGATGACTGGTACTATATTTGAAATCCATTCAGCATATCGGCATGGTCTAATAAAATTGGCATCATAAAGTCTTGTAATTTCAGCCTTGATAGCATCATACATGTCGGCTTTACAACGTCTCGGAGGTTGTTTATATGGCCGATAGCCTGGTTTAATAGGGAGCCGATGTTCAACAATCGATCGGCTAAGTCCTGGAATTTTATAGTATTCCCAGGCAAAACAATCTCTATATTCTTTTAAAAGTGCTCTTAATTTACATTTCAACTCTTTTGATAAATCCTAATATATGTTGGCCTAGGCCTATCACCTGGTCCAATGTCAATTTCTTCCAACTCATCGGCCGACATAAACCCTTGTCCTAGCTTGCCGTCGAGATCATCAACACTGTCCTTTGTGTAGAAATTGGAATCCTCCACGGCGCCCTCAAAACAATAATTGGGGCTCTCTATCTCCTGTTGGCTGTATCGCATAATCAGAAATTTTTAAGTAATCTCCTTGCCAAACTTTTTCAGATAAACAATCAATTCCTTCCATCTCCCACACAGATAAATCGGCACTAGCTACATTGACTGACCTGTCGGCTGCACGATTTCGATTTGGTCTCCCTGCCATTGAATCAAACTTTGGTGCATTGTTATGGATCCAATCTCTTGCCAGCAACAAACTATAGGAGCCCTTCCCATCAATAACAAAGAACGTGGTAGGAATTGTTTAACTGCCGATGGTCAGCTCCACATTCAAAACTTCTTTGGTTTCAGATGGATTCCCGCCAAAATCTTTTAGAATCATATTGGTCTTGATCAAATCCTCTTAATTCTTCCTAAGCTTCCTAAAGGCTGAATATGGCATTAAATTGACAGCTGCCCCTCCATCAACTAGCATTTTTGACATCGGCTTGCCGTTGACAAATCCCTTGACATACAATGGCTTGAGGTGCCGATGATCAGTTCCTTCAGGCTTCTCAAAAACAGCTTGTTGTGGAGACAACATCAACTTAGCCGATTGCAACTCTTCTACTTGTTCTACAACTTGCTCAACTGCATATTTGGCTGGTAGCATGAAGACCATGTTTATTGTAGATGACATCACCTCTTTTCCCTTGTTCTGGAGATTTCTTTCTTGATTGACTTGGACTTCATCGGCTGGCACTACCTTGCTCTTCACGCGCCATACTTTCTTTGTTTTCTGCCTCAGCCGATGCTCGATTTCTCCCTCGACTTCCTGGAATTGCTCCCTATTTCTCATCCTCTGAACTCTTCTCTTTTGATTCTTGGTAAAAATTCCAGAAGGGCACCATTGTGGCTGTATATTTTTGGGATCTCTCTGTGAGTCATCTTCTTCATTATTCTGTTGGATCGGCTCAAGTCTCTCGTGAACTGGCAACTCTCTGAATCGGCCGATGCACGCTTGCACTCTGTCGGCTTGATCTTTGAACAAATTGTGCATCAGAATCACTACACCCGGGACAATCTTCAATGGATGGCAGTCTCATACCTTCATTCCAGCAGAATCTAAAAAATTCACAGTTCCAATGAGGATCAAAATATCTCTCATCATCATGGTGATATGATTCCTCTTCTCTCTGGAGTCTTTTCTGATACTTGTTGATCATACCAGCCGATCTAATGTTTCTGGTGTAATTTTTACCTCCATCGGCTGAATTCCGATTAAACCCAGAGTGCACCATGTTTACTGGAAAAGGATATCCATCTATCTTCATGGCCTCTTGGATTCATCAATCTTGATCTTGCCTTGTTCAATAGCCGATTGAATCTGTTGCCTGAAAATTTTGCAATCATTGGTGCTGTGAGATCCCGTATTATGCCATTTACAATATTTCATTCTCTTCAACTCTTCAGCCGATGGGATGACATGACCTGCCGGCAACTAAATCTATTTTTCCTGAAGAAGAAGATCAAATATTTTATCGGCCTTAGTGATGTCAAAATCAAATCTCTCTTCTTTTCCTGAATTCTTGACCCATTGACAGACCACCGTCTTCTTGTTTCTAGCCTATTCGGCTGCATTGACTTCTGGGTCATCATCTTCAGAATCAGAATCATAGTTGTAGACATTATTGACATTGTTGGCCTTCTTGATGAATTTTCTAGCTTCTTGGAATCTTGTCTCGTGGGCCGACACCTTTTGAGCTAGATGAGCCAAGCTTTCAAAATCTTGAGCCGAAAATCTTTCCGTTATCGGTGCCAACAAACCTTGAAAGGCCAAATCGGCTAGTTGTGAATCTGTCAAGGCTAGACTATAACACATGTTCCTCACATCTCTGAATCGTTGGAACTGATTCATCTGATTTCTGCTTGATGGCTGTGAGGTCTGACAACTTCTTCTCTTGAACACCACTGAAAACGTAGTTGTGAAACTGCTTCTCCAGATCGGCCCAACTTCTGATAGAATTGTAAGGCAGAGACGAAAACCAAGTAAATGCTGACCCAGATAAGGAGAGTGGAAACAATCTAACTCTGAGAGCCTCTGTAGCCGATGCTTCACCACATTGAGCTAGAAATCGGCTTACATGCTCGTATGTTGAGATATTATCTTGCCCTGAAAACTTGGAAAAGTCTGGACCAAAACTCCAGATTGATTAAACAATGCGCGATGAACTGCTTCATCAACTTTATCTTGAAGTATTTGAATCATCGGCTCGGGAAGTTGAGATTTCGTAATGTTTGCAGCCGATGCTATAGTTTGAGCCTAAGTGATGAGCAGGTAGCCGATCTTGCATTCCAAGGATTGTCAGCACCTATCAGAGATATGTTCTTTTGCCATGGGTTTGACAATCTGGCTCATCTAGCGCCGACAACATTGGCTTACGAGAGCCGATTGCAAGAAGCAAAGGAAGATCAACACATTTTGGAGTAATCAAAGCGAGATGGAAGAGAATTTTGAAGCATGAGTCCTCATACTCCAAAACTGGGGGGCATGTGTTGACGACAAAATTTGGTAAGCCTCGAAGTCATCATCGGTCTAGAGTTAGTATCGGCTTCAGAATCCTGGAATCGGACGATGGAAGCTATCAATCGCCAAAGTCGGATTCTTACCAAATTCGGTTAAGGAAATAATCTATTAAAGGAAGCTTATCCAAAAGAGACCGAGTTCACGGCGGATGCGGCATGGCTGTTTATCTATTAATTAGAAAGAGTCTGTTAGTTTCCTTTTATCTTTAGGAAAGTGTGTTTAGTGTCCAATAAGGACTTTATGTTTTTCCTTTTGTATTTAGGAAAGTTTGAGTCGTGTCCGATATGGACTAGTATCCACCCATGGGTATAAATATGTACACCCGGGGTCCATGTAAGATATCTCTCGATCAATACAACTACTCTCGGTGCATCGCCACCCTCTTTTGAGGTTTTTACTTATCAACCGACGGAATTTGGCACCTGACGCGGGGCTGCATCAGCTTTCGATCTCCGGCGAAGGGGTAAGCCCTACGTTCCGTCGGGTCCTGGTGAATTTATCGGCTACATTAGTGTTGTTCAAGGCTACATCGCTTCGATCTCTTGGATCGCTCTGGTTCGGTTGATATATTTACCTGATATCTCAATTCTATCTTAATTGCATTATGTTTAGAGACGCATCGGTTTAGTTGGGACTATCTCGGTTAAATCTGATCTTCTGTCTTAGCCGATATATCTCTACAATCACAATGTTGTTTTAAATAGATTTGTTATATCCATCACATTAGACAGATCTATCGGCTCATTAAGTACTAGATTATCATATACAATCTCGTGCTGCATCGGTTAGGTTCGACCTACTAGATTGTTGTTGATAATATAAATCTTGTTAAGCCGATAGGTTCGTGCTAATGTCTTATCGGAGTGCTAGCCGATGAATTATCATATACGTTATATAATCTAGATTGACAATGTTTTCTACTTGCATCAGCCGATCTCTATCTAGAGTTTTGTCGATATCGGCTAGATTACTTTGTTGGCTTAGATTATATAATGTATCCACCACCCTGAAGTCAAAAGCTTGATTGTCTAGATATTATGTTTTTTTTCATACTTAGTGCTACAAGTTTGATCTACTAAGTCGTGCTTAGAACCATAATCTCTAGCCTGCTTCTTGATTGCCAATAAGGGTTTCATCGGGGTTTCAGCCGATGAGTTATCTGGACGTTGTATCGGTTTACAAGAATTACTTACAAGTTGGTTTTAGCTGATGACAACAAAGGTTTCACTATTTATCTAATTATTTGGATTTAATGACAACGGATCTCCAGCCGATGTATGCTTTAACCTTCGGATCAGTGCTTATTCCATCTATCATTATTAGCCCATTGGTTTCAACTGGATTATATTATTGTTTTATTACATTATCATCAGCCGACTATCTTTGTCATTATCTACTCAAGTATCAACATCTATACTGAATATCGGCTGGTACCGGCATCGGCTGGAATTACTATATTGGCTTGTCAGCCGATCGGCTCTTTGATATTCAATATATATCATGTCAGTTGCAGGACCAAACTGATTGGCATGCCCTCATCTCATCATTATTTTGGACCTGCACTGGAGCTAAGCAGATCTCCCAGGCCATCGTATTTTTACGTCAAAACATTTTGGCACGCCTGGTGGGACAACGAATTTTATACCTATATGTCTGAAGAAGTCGATGCCAAGATCATGGCCACAATGGAGAATTTGACGGAGGAACAGAAGCAACAGGTGGAGCAATCTATGGCTGATTTTCAAAAGTGTTGTCTTCAATCTTTCGTCATGACGCAACAAGGGCCAATTCAGACGACTCAACTTCCCAATATCGATATCAGCTAGATTATATAACGTATATGATAACTCATCGGCTAGCACTCCAATAAGACATTAGCATGAACCTGTCGGCTTAACAAGATTTATATTATCAACAATAATCTAGTAGGTCGAACCTAACCGATGCAGCACGAGATTGTATATGATAATCTAGTACTTAATGAGCCGATAGATCTGTCTAATGTGATGGATATAACAAATCTATTTAAAACAACATTGTGATTGTAAAGATATATCGGCTAAGACAGAAGATCAGATTTAACCAAGACAGTCCCAACTAAACCGATGCGTCTCTAAACACAATGCAATTAAGATAAAATTGAGATATCAGGTAAATATATCAACCGAACTAGAGCGATCCAAGAGATCGAAGCGATGCAGCCTTGAACAACACCAATGTAGCCGATAAATTCACCAGGACCCGACGGAACGTAGGGCTTACCCCTTCGCCGGAGATCGAAAGCCGATGCAACCCCGCGTCAGGTGCCAAATTCCGTTGGTTGATAAGTAAAAACCTCAAAAGAGGGTGGCGATGCGCCGAGAGTAGTTGTATTGATCGAGAGATATTTTACATGGACCCCGGGTGTACATATTTATACCCTTGGTGGATACTAGTCCATATCGGACATGACTCAAACTTTCCTAAAGATAAAAGGAAAGACATAAAGTCCTTATCGGACACTAAACACACTTTCCTAAAGAGAAAAGGAAACTAACAGACTCTTTCTAATTAATAGATAAACAGCCATGCTGCATCCTCCTTGAACTCGGTCTCTTTTGGATAAGCTTCCTTTAATAGATTATTTCCTTAACCGAATTTGGTAAGAATCCGACTGTTGGCGATTGATAGCTTCCATCGGCCGATTCCAGGATTCTGAAGCCGATACTAACTCTAGGCCGATGATGACTTCGAGGCTTACCAAATTTTATCATCAACAGGTATAAGTATAAGGCAACAGGGTACGGAATGATAGAATCATAGCTTAGCCACTCGTCATGGAAGAAGCGATCCGGAGCACTTGAAACCAACTCGCTGCCTGATCTCGTCGAGTCGTTCTCGACAGGAATCTAGTTGTTATCTATTGTACTCTATGTGGTTCCATCATAATTCCATATAAACTGGAATAGGGCTATTACCTCACGAGGAGCCTAAACCAGTATAATCCTTGTCTTTTTGTATGCTTGATGTCGTTCGTGTAGATCCTCGTACCAACGTACCCCAATACCCTCAGAATACGGTCTACGGGTATTACCCGTCGACAGTGGCATGCTAGGTAGGGGGACTTAGTGCTCAAGGTTTCGCCGAGATGACTTCAAGCACGAGGCCTTCCGACTACTATGTCCACAATCATCTTGGCCTAAGAGATCCTACCCAGTTGACGGTTGCATGGACTCGAGTCAGATCCATCGCCTTTCCCGTCTTCGCTGCAACTCCGATCTCGCCTTCCCCAAAGCCGGCTGAGATCGAGACTAATGTCGCAAGGGTGATGGAAGATTGCCGACAGCTCATCTCGTCCCATCAGAAAAGAGGGCGCCGACAACTTCTTGGAGAACTCCCAAAGCGGCCAAACCCCCTACATTGGTTAAGGGTCCGACACCGACAGGGAAATCTCCGCCTAACCACAACACCCGATGTTCGATTCACAAGACGTCACAACACCTTTAATCGAATGCAAGGTGATACTACAAGTGAAGGATGAACCCTATGCGTGCAAGGAACGAGCTATCCAACACACATCACCATACTAGGAGTGGTGCCCGATTCACAAATCGAAAAGTCACCCCCTTACCAGCTACAAGGTCTTCTTGATAGTTACTAAATCTATGATTTGATCTCCTTGTTCTCCGGTCCACTAATGCTGAGATCAATCTTGGGCGACATTAGTGGACGACAACAGTCTAGGATCTGAAGATCGTATGATTGCGTACATCAACGCAGATGCTCGTGAACCCTCCGTCCTACACAGCCTCGACAACCAGGAATCTTCAGGATCAAACTTCTCGAGGGAAGTTAATGTGAACGATGGTGCTGTGGGGGATGTACAAGAGGAAATCGAGATACGTTCGAATGATCTAGTGGACCCTCGCAGACCCGTAGACTCTACCCGAATGCTAGCCCAGCATCTGAACGCGATATGTTCCCTGCTCAGACAGACTATTTTTGATCCAGTGACCTTTCCGGAAGGAGATGCGTGGGTGAGACAGATGTAGTCGACGGTCGCTAACCTCAACTCAGTATTCTTGGCCGCAGCTGGACCATCACCCAAGGTCCTTCTTGAGCTTGACAGCTAGAGGACGACACTCGGGCGACCAAGAACAATGGCGCACCCTAGTCGGGATACGGGCAGCAATCCTTGGAATGCTCCAAACCCGGTCCGTCAATCCCCTCCCATCAAGGAGGTCACGATCTTCGCGATAAATTGAACGGCCAAAGGCGAGAGTGACGACCACAAAACAAAGATGATCGCCACCAATCTCCCGCACCTCGAGGAGGACATGGAAGGCGAAATAAAGACAATGATCAAGACAGCCAGATGTTAACACCAAAATTTGGTAAAGAAGATTCGGAGTTGGAGAACAAGACTGAAGCGGATTTGAAGGAGACACGATATTTTTGGAAACAGGATTCGCATCGGCTAGAGGACTGTATCGGTTGATACCGACTTTGATACGTTGAGCTGATACAGGTGATACAGACGAGATTGGATGATAGAGCTGGAGTGCCCGATCTTTTAGTGAGTGGAGGTAAATTCGACTTGGTGGAAGTAGACCCTCACGATCCGACTACGACGAGCGAACCTGAAGCGCCAATGCAATCGCTGAACCAACTCCCTGTGGTTACCGACCTTGCCGGTGCAAGATCAGCCTGATCACGAAGATCGTTTCCTGTCCGCAATCAAAGAACAAACAAGAAAATGGAACGAGCAATCTCAATATCACTCAAGGTGGAGTTCTGAATCACACGAGGACAGCGCTGATTTGCGCGTGTTCGAGAGTAGCCAAAGCTAGATGTAAAACAAAACTCAAGTCAGAAAATAAAGATAGCCTCTATCTAAATAGAGGGAGAAAGGGGGCACGCCCCTGGCGGCCAGGAAGAGGAGGCACACGGCCAGGAGGGGGGCGCGCGCGTGCCACTGGCGCCCAACCCTAGGCGCCCACACATGAGCCTCCTGTTGGGCCAGCTTCTATTCTTCTGGGCCTTCATTCTTCAGCAACACGACGAAGTTCAATTCTCTCGCACGGGACCGAGTGATTGGCCCAGAAGGTGGCGCCTGAGGTAGAGGAGCACGGGCTGGCCCAGAAGGTGGCGCCTAGGGTGGAGGAACATCTGGTGGTGCTGGAGAAGGTGCTGCTGGTGTAGATGTACTCGTGTTGTAGTTGGTGTCCTCATCATTGGATATTGTGGGATGATTTGATCATCGGTTTCGAATCAAGACCTTCAGAGATATTGGCAACCACAGATGGAGTCCATGATAGGAAATTGTATCTATTAATTAGGATATTATGTAGTTTCCTTAGAGATATTTTGGCAAGAATCCGCCTAGGAACTTGTAAATCGGTTAGAGTAATATTAGGGAAGTTTGAGTCGTGTCCGTTATAGATAAGTTGTATATTCAGGTATAAATAGATGCCCAAGACCATGTAAATAAAAAATAGTTCAATATACTCTCTGCGCATCACCACCGTCTTCTTTTAATACTTTTTGACGAGTTCTTGCTTTGATTTAGGACATCGATTTCGATCTCTTGACAAGAGGTAATGCTTGTCTCAGTGGTTTGTGTTATCGAGGTTATTATGTCGCTTTAGATATGTTAACCTTGTTACTAGTTATCATATATCTTAGTAAATTCAGCTTGGTGGCTCGACTTACTTGTATCGACTGAGATTAGTTTTAGGGTTCTTGCCGGTATCGGCTAAGTCATTTCATTAGACTAGATTAGCTAAGATATCTATCACACTGAAAAATAATCAAATGCTTGATTGTTTAGACTTTATGCTTCTTTGCATGCTTTGTGATTCATCATCCCTACCGTGCTTAGAGTCATAAAAACTAACCTGCTTTTGGTTATAAGAAGGGTAGAATCAGGGTTTCAGCCGATCTTACCTAATATAGATGTTTTAACATGTCTAGTTAAGATAATCATGTTTTACATGTTATATTCTCCCCTTATATGAGTAAATCCCTATATATAAATATATTTAGTTCACAATTGAATATATTTATATCGATTGGTATACCTGTATAAGGTTGTATCGGGAGTATTAGCCGATATGTTATCTTTCCCTTTATTTTATTCTATCTTCTACCTAACAGCCGATACTCTTTAAACGACATAGGGTAGGTTAAACACGATATGTCATCGGCCCATCAGCCGATCGGCTATCGTTTACAGGATTAACTGTTTTATTTTATTCTTGTTGGTTGCAGGATCAAACCAACTGGCACACCCTTGAGCCCGAAAGCGAGATTTTGGACCTGCACTAGAGTTAAGCAGATTTCTTAGGCCATTGTGTATTTTTTGCATCAACACCAGAGTAATGACCGAGATCATCAGGATCGCAGTAGTTTGGCAACAACCAAAGTCGGCAGCGTTAGGGCGACAACGATCGAGGACATCGAAGCCGGGACAACGACCGACGACGAGGCTCACGATCCCCAGAGGGACCAAGAACGGGGGCGCAGATTGGGAGGTCACGCTCCCGATCACGACAACCCCTCATCGTCCTCGTCATCGTCCCCGGCGGGTTATCGCAGGTTGCGAGGATGCCGTCCACCTTTCATACCAGGAGGCGGATGTCGGGCTTTTACACATACATTACGGGAGGTGCAATGGACAAACAAATTATGTCCTACCGTGGTAGAAAAGTACGACAGCAGCACTGACCCAGAGGAAATTTTGCACGTCTACTCTACGGTTCTCTACGTGGCTGGTGCAGACGACAACGTGCTCGCGAACTACCTGCCGACAACGTTGAAGGAATCTGCTCAGTCTTGGCTGGTTCACCTCCCACCGAACTCCATTTCTTCCTGGGAAGACTTGTGGCAACAATTCATTGATAACTTTCAAGGGACCTACAAGCGACATGCGGTCGAGGATGACTTACATGCCCTTAAACAGAACCAAGGTGAATCCTTGAGGGACTATATACGGCGTTTGAATGAATGTCGTAATTCAATCCCTGAGATTACCGATGCTTCTGTCATACACTCGTTCATGTTGAGCATCCGAGATCGCTATACCATCCAGGAATTGGCGACAAGACGTATCACTTCGACCATGAAGTTTTTCGAGGTCATCGACAGATGTGCTCATGCCGACAACGCCCTCAGGAGGGAAGAAGGAAAAGGCAACGAGGTAGAGGAGAAGCGTCCAATCCAGAAAGAAGCACCAGAGTCGAGCAAGAAACAGAACAATAATCTCAAGAAGAACGGGAAGCGTAAAGCGGAGGCAAATGTCCTAGCTGCAGAGGAAGCGAACCCACCCAAAGAGGCCTAGCCCCTCATGGCGATGAAGTTGTACGACAATGGTGCCCAATACATAAGACCACCCGATACATAAGACCAGAAGGCGTTGGCAAAACAAGTGCCTATTGATAAAATGAATGCGAGTTCGTGTGGTTGAGAGGAGCACTGATTATCTCTTATCCGATGACGAACCCGTGTTCCCAGATTTCAACCAGCACGTAGCCCACCTTCAAGCGGGAATACAAGAAAGCAGAACGAGAAGTCTGTTGTACCTCACACAGAGTTGCCACCAAGATGAGATGGTCCCGACAGAAGATCGAGTTCTCCAAGGCCGATCACCCAACAACAATAGCCATCCTAGGCCAATATCCAATAGTGGTCGAACCCACTATTCGGAACATCAAGGTTGCTTGGGTTCTCGTCGAAGGCGGTAGCTCCATCAGCCTACTTTTCGCCAGCACCCTCGATGCAATGGGTATCCCGCGAAGCGAGCTTGTTCCCTCCGAACAACCTTTTCACAGGATTACACCAGAATCATCATCGAGACCATTAAGGAAGAATACGCTGGCAGTGACATTCGGCCAGTCGAACAACTTTCGCAAGGAGCAGATAACCTTTGACGGAGCGGATTTCAACACAACTTATAACGCTATCCTCTGAAGGACCGCCCTAGCGAAGTTCATGGTGGCATCACACTACATGTACCGGCTGATCAAGATACTGGGTCCAAAGGGGACAATCAAGATTCCAGGGAACAGTCGGCCACCTACTAAGGTGCTGACTTCAAACGGTCGCCAAATATTCATACGAGCTCTGTTTTCAGCCTGTGAGTACTTAATTGAAAGATCTCGGAGTCCTCTTTCCAATGGATCCAGCCTCATCTCCAAATTCCATCTCAGTTGGCCGCAATTATAGAAACAAGGTGCTGGGTCACCTATAATGGGCCTATGGGCTTGTAACTTCATTTGGGACCCCAGCCCATGTGGGGCCATGTGGGGTGCGTCCCAATTAGGTGAAGCACGACCCTAGGGCTCCTTTTGTCGTCCTCCCACCTCCTTAAATAGCTAGGTACCCCTTCAGGGTTTCTTGGGTTTTGTTAGATTAAAGTTTAGCCAACTGCTACTTGCTTGCAGCGCGTGTGTCGGCTAGACCGTCCGTATGCTTGTTCTTCGGAACCCCAACTTATCATTTGTATTCAATTCCTATTTGCAATTCAGATTGTTTTTATCTTGTTCTTACTTGTTCCTTCGATTTGCTTGCAGGAATAAGGTTGATCTGCACCAGTAAGATCAACAACCCACAGAAAGGTGTATCGATCGTTAAGACGCAACACAACGTCTCGTACGGTTGTAGTCGGATCGTCAATGTATCTCCCAAATCGTAGTTATCTCAACTCACCGAAAGATCGGGCCAACCATAGCCTTGAGCGCATCGAGTGGAGCTCAGGGTTTATCAAGTGGTATCCGAGCTTTTGTTGCTCGGTGAATTTTTTATCTACCTATAACCAGAAAATAGCCATACAAAAAAAAAGATAATTGCATCCATTACCTAGCCATATCTGTGCCATTGCATTGTTCATTTTAGTTTTTGCATTGTTGAGTTTTGCGTTGCATCGTCATGTCGTGTTGCTTGTCATAGGGTCTAGTCCGTTTAAAGTTTCGAGTACTGGTCACGTCTATTACCACTGTCGCCGCTGCTGCCGTGTCTTTGTTGTCATCGGGATCTTTCAAAACGTAATCGTGTCGCTGCTAGGGTTCCGTTTTTCTCGTTTCGGGCGTTTTCTGTCGGTTGGTTTTGGAGTTGTGGAGTTGCATCTAGGGTTTGCCTAGACCTGCCGTGCTTTTGTTTATGCGGCGTGTTTGTGGTGTGCCGAGAGGAGGAAGAAGAGATCAGATCGGTTTTTGGAAGTAGTCAAATCTGATTTGGAAAACAAATAATAGATTGGATTGGTGGAAAATCACACCAGATCCGAATTCGTAGTGCTGCCGGTTTTTCCTCCACCTCCCACCATACGCCTTCCACTCCACCTCCCCACCGTACGGTTGTTCCCTCTCCCATACCGTGAGTTGCTACACCTTGTACAAAAATATTTTGGTGTCAGATTCGAGATCTGTTTGCAAAAGTGGAACCTACGCGATGAGAGCATTCCATTTTTGTATAATTTTAACTTTTAGGGTTTGGATTTTTACATTCGAGTCCCTGTAATTTTCTTATTTACATTTGAGTCCCTGTAATTTTACATTGAGGTTCTTAAGTTGGTTGTAACTGAAAAAAATCAAAAAAAGGAAAAAAAGGCAGAAAAGGTGCTTAAAAAAAGAAAAGAAAAGCTGCAGCAAAAAAATAAAGAAAAAAAGAAGGAAAAAGAGAAAGAAAGAAAAAAAGAGATAATCAGTTGTTATCTTTGAGATTGCTTCATATATTAGAGTTGTGATTGAGTTGTGCTATCTTGTGGTATCGTTTGTGTCTAGGCTCGCGGCTCTAGTCCGTTCTAGCCTAGGACCAGCACGATACTTGACTTTGAACGATTATTCAACTTTGCATTCTCTGATTTGAGCATTTGCTATTCCTTTGCTACATATTTAAGCCTACCCAGAGCTCCACAGATTTGATTGCAACCATACAACAAGTGTTTGCCAAGGCATCGATACATCCAACCTCCATTGGGGTGCTTGGTTGAGTCGGTGTATGTCACCATTCCGCTTGCATTGGTGAGAACTTGTATGAGCTCGGTTAAAAGCTTGAGTGTGTGTGATATTTGGGCCTCCACTACCTAGTAGTTAATAGGAACATGCATATTTTTGTATGCTTCTTGTCTTCTACTAACATTGGCAACGATACGGAAGACGATTGGGAATACCTGTGCTCAACATCAACATCTTCGTTGAGACATGAGGAGTAATCAACATGACCATTATGAGGTAAGTGATAAGTTCTAGCTAAGATCAAATCTGCACTACCTTATTTTGAAGGAGATCCTCATGCTTACATTGATTGGGAGCTAGCTGTTGACAGAGAATTTCAAAAACATAAATTGTCTGAGAAACATATGGTTATGTGTGCCTCTAGTGTTTTAGTTAAATATGCTTTTGATGATTGGAAACATCTTCGTAGGCATAACAAAATACCACAATTTTGGAAAGACTTGAAACAATATTTGAGAGATGTTTATGTCCCCACGTATTATGCTGACATTCTGCGCAATAAACTGCAACGTTTAAAACAAGATACCAGAACTGTTACTTCATATTATCATGATATGCGTGCTTGTTTATTACGTTGTGGTTTAGATGAATGCGAAGAAGCTTCAGAATTGAGGTTTTTGCGTGGGCTTAACAAAGAAATTCAGGATATGCTTGCTCGTCAAAGATATAGATCTCTTTCTCATTTGTTACAACTTGCTTGCAATGCTAAACGTAAAATAGAGGAGGACATGAAAAAGCAACACACTATGCTTTTGCCTCCTATTACTAACCATTTGCAGGAAGTGCATAATCACAAAAAGGAGGAGAGAGACATAAATAAGTAGGCAATCCCATTGTTCACACTCAAGTTCGATGCACCTCCATCAACTGAAGAGTGCATCAAAGGTAAATTAAATGGTTCTGAAATTAATCAAGGTGAGTGTGATGTTAATGAATTAAATTTATCCACTTTTCATGCTATAGTAGAGCAACCATTATTGGAACCAATTGCTGAGAGTCCGTTATCACAAGTTGATTTGTTTGCTTTTCCTTGTGATAAAGAAGAGTTGTGTGATAATGCTTCACTTATATCCATGCCACAACTAGTGAATGAACATGTTATTTCTAGTGTTAGTTCATTAAATGTTGATTTTAAGCATGTTGTTCACATTGCTAATGAAGTAGAGGAACATGAATTGATATCTTCTTTAAATACTTTGGGCTATGGTTGGTTTGATGAATTTTGTGAGCTCGATAATTTGAAGGAGAAATTATTTGATAATTTTGATTTGCCGTGTCCAACTAATACTATATTTCATATCTTTGGCAAATATAATGATAAAGGAATATATTTGGTGCATAGAGTTTACATCTGTTCAAATTTGGAACCTCCTGGAGATATGGATAAAATATGCAAGCTAGAGAGACATATTATTACTAATCATATTATGTCGAGTTTGTTTTATTATGATTGGAAGAAGTAGGTTGTTTTAAATGAACTATGCGAAGAGCACCGTATGGACAAACCGAGGATGGTTTCTCGTGAAGAAGGGGAGGATGATGTGACAATGGCTACCATTGATACAACCATTGCTCACATCAAGGTCAAGTTGCCCAAGTGCTGGAATCCAAGTTAGCCACCTGCTACAGTGCTGACTTCAAACGGTCGTCAAATACTAATACGAGCTCTGTTTTCAGCCCGTGAGTACTTGATTGAAAGCTCTCGGAGTCCTGTTTCCAATGGATCCAACCTCATCTCCAAATTCTATCTCAGTTGACCACAATTATAGAAACAAGGTGGTAGGTCACCTATAATGGGCCTATAGGCTTGTAATTTCATCTGGGACCCCGATCCATGTGGCGCCCATGTGGGGTGCGTCCCAATTAGGTGAAGCACGACCCTAGGGCTCCTTTTGTCGTCCTCCCATCTCCTTAAATAGCTAGCTACCCCTTCAGGGTTTCTTGGGTTTTGTTAGATTAAAGTTTAGCCAATTGCTACTTGCTTGCAGCGCGCGTGTTGGCTAGACCGTCCGTTTGCTTGTTATTCGGAACCCAACTTATCATTTGTATTCAATTCCTATTTGCAATTCAGATTGCTTTTATCTTGTTCTTGCTTGTTTCTTCGATTTGCTTGCAGGAATAAGGTTGATTTGCACCGGTAAGATCAACAACCCATGGAGAGGTGTATCGATCGCTAAGGCGCAACACAACATCTCGTACGGTTGTAGTCGGATCGTCAACGTGTCTCCCAAATCGTAGTTATCTTAACTCACCAAAAGATCAGGCCACTCATAGCCTTGAGCGCATCGAGTGGAGCTCAGGGTTTATTAGCACCTGTGAGACCGTTTTAGGAGTCGGCCAACTCTGAATTGCCTCAACCTTCATTTGATCAACCTCAATCCCCTGTGGAGTAACAACATAGCCAAGAAACGAGACTCGATTGGTGCAAAAACAACACTTCTCAAGGTTACCAAACAAACGTGCATCATGCAAAGCATTAAAAACAACACGTAAATAATCAAGATGGTGCTCTAAAGATTTGCTATAAATCAGAATATCATCAAAGTAGACCACCACAAATTTTCCAATGAAAGGATGCAAAACCTCATTCATCAACCACATAAAAGTGCTTGGTGCATTAGTTAAACCAAAAGGCATCACTAACGACTCATATAACCCAAACTTCGTTTTAAATGTTGTTTTCCATTTATCTCCCAACTTCATACAAATTTGGTGGTAACCACTACGCAAATCAACTTTAGAGAACACGGTAGAGCCACTCAATTTGTCAAGCATATCATCTAACCTAGGAATAGGATGACGATATCTAATGGTAATGTTATTAATAGCTCTACAATCAACACACATAAGCCATGATCCATCTTTCTTTGGTACCAAAATCACCAGAACCGCACATGGACTAAGAGACTCGCGTACGTACCCTTTAACAAGCAATTCCTGAACTTGACGCTGAATCTCCTTGGTTTCCTCAGGGTTGGTTCGGTATGGCGCATGGTTGGGTAGTGAAGCACCTGGGATCAAGTCAATTTGATGCTCAATTCCACGCACCGGTGGCAGCCTCGGTGGTACTTCCTTGGGAAACACGTCACAGTACTCCTGCAAAATGTTAGCAACAGCAGGGGGCAAAGAATGCTGCATATCGTGAAGTGAAATCAAAGCATCTTTGCATATCAAAGCATAGGCAACGGAAGGTGATGCAATCAATTCATTAATATTAGATTTAGTAGCAAGTAAGCATTTTGTTTTCAAATTGATCTCATTTTTCTCAGTTTTCTTGACAGTAGATTGGGCATTTTTATGACTCTCACCTTTGGATTTGGCAGCTTTAGCAACATCATCATGCAAAATATCTTCAAGAGACATGGGATGCAACACAATTTTCTTATCATGGTACATAAAAGAATACTGATTTGACCTACCATGATGCATAGAATCCCTATCAAATTGCCAAGGTCTATCTAGCAGAATATTGCATGCTTGCATGGGGCACAACATCACATTCAACAACATCATGGTAATTTTCAATTGCAAAATTAATGTGCACCAGTTTTGTTACCTTTGCCTTACCACTGTTGTTCAGCCATTGGATGTAGTATGGATGTGGGTGCGGTTTGGTGCTGAGTGCAAGCTTCTCCACCATCTCGCAGATAGCCAAGTTGTTGCAGCTACCTCCATCAATGATCATGCGGCAAGAACACTCTTGATGACACACTTTGTTTGGAACAACGTGTGTCGCTGATTTTGCTTTGCCTTCTCCATTTGTGCGCTGAGGACACGCTGCACAATGAGGCTCTCATAGCGATCTGCATCTTCAACCCCAATATGCTCTTCAGGTGGCTCATTATCTGCATGGTTAGCTGCAAGCAAAGCAAGTTTATCCTCATCGAAATCACTAGCAGACGAGTACTCACTGTCATTTTTGACTACCAAAACTCGCTTGCTAGGGCAGTCATGCTGCACATGCCCAAAGCCCTTGCAACGGTGGCACTGAACATCTCTTGTTTTGCCCGTGGATGCCATTGAAGAAGCACTCGCGGCTGGCTGAGCAGCCTTTATCGCTGAGCTAACAGGAGGGCCACGTGACTTGTCACTGGATGGAGGAGGTGCTGCTCGACTGGGTGTGGGTGTGGAGGATGGGGAAGCAGTACGGCCGACCGAAGGAGTGGTGCGTGTCTACCATGATGTAGGTTTACCTGTAGAAAAATTAGCCTTGGTACTAGCACGTCGTCCCTGCACTTCCCTTTCAGCTTTACAAGAAAGATAAAACAATAGGGTCATATTAGTGTAATCTTTGTAGTCTACGATGTCATAAATCTCACGGTTTAAACCACCCAAAAATCTCGCCATAGCAGCGTCCTCAGTTTCCTCTAAATTACAACGAAGCAAGCCCATTTGTAACTCCTGATAATACTCCTCTACACTTTTTGTACGTTGTCGCAATTGTTGCAACCTATTCAGCAAGTTACGTGCATAATAAGAAGGAACAAATCTTGCCCGCATGACCCGTTTGAAAGCATCCCAAGTTTGTGGCATGTTATTAAGATTTTTCTTGCAATGTTCTATCCACCAAACCGAAGAAAAATCAGTGAACTCACTAGTAGCAGCTCGAACTCTAGTGTTCTCAGGAAATTCATTGTCACACCCTGGAGTTTCCTCTTCTATCTCTAAATTCATAAAAGAAATTGCCCAGAAGAAATCGTTCATTTAACCTAGAGCAAACCCTAACTAATAAGTGCATTTAATTAATTGGAATTGGCAAGGTGGAATTTTTCTCGAGTTCCCCTTATTAAAATACATTAATAGGATTTTTAGCGGAATTTCTAGAACACTGGAAATAATTTTAACTAAAAAAAACCCCCACAGCAGTAATTAATTCCCCCAAAATCCTTTTTCCCTTTTCTTTCTTTTCCCTCCTGTTTTTCCCTTCTGGGCCGCCAGCCCATCTCCTCCCCTCCGGCCCCTTTCTCCTTTCCCCTCCCCTCCGGCCCATAGCCGCCCCTCCCTCCTCCCTCTCTTCCGGTCCACCGCCCCTTCTCCCTCCTGGGCCGGCCCACGGCTGGCAGCCGACCCCCTTTCCCCTCCCCTCTTCTCCTTCGAGGCCGCCGCCCCTCCCCCTCCTTCTCGGGTCGGCCTAAGGCTGCTCGCGCCAAGTCTGTGCCGCCTCCCCCTCCTCCCGGGCCGCCGACAGGTGGGGCCCACCTGTCGGCCCTGTCCTCTCCGCTGCCGGCTGCCCCGCAACGGCCGCCGCCGCTTCCGCCGCCACGCCGCCCACCTCCCCCGCTTTCTCCGGCGCCCCGGCCCCTTTTTAAGCCACCGCCGCCGCCTCTCCCCCTAAGAGCCCTCTGAACTCTTTCATATGCATTCGCCTTTTCACTTGGAGTTGTTTCGGGAAAACTCGAGATTTCTGTTCTTAGGGTTTACGGGAAAAATTTGGATCACTTGTTCGGTGGGGATTTCTTTGACTAAAATTAGACTAGTACTTTGGAAAATTTGGGATGGTTAATCTCGGAGTCCGATTAGTTTGGGCCTTACTGTTATTATTGTTTTTACTAATACTATTATGATATTTCCACACTATTTATTTTCGCACTACTTTCTTGTATGGTGATAGCTTTTATTTGATTTATATATAAAATATTCCCTGTTTAAAAATTTTTCTTGTACTTGAGTTCTTTAACCGTTTCTTTCATTTGGATTTGAGCATGCATTGATTCCCACTCCTTGTCTTCTGTAGATGGCAGACTTTCCCGCTACGCACCGTGGTGAGGACATGGACGGTTGTGTGGCAGAGATTGCCCGCATGACTTTAGTAGTAGGATATCCAGAAGCACCAGAATACACCACCATCGAGCCCCTCAGTGGAGAGTTCCCGCACAGAGTTCGCCTGGAGGTTCATGGCTTCGTGGGCACCAACCTTCCCAACATGGTGGTCGAAGCTTCGGGAGGCACCGTTGTGCACGCTTGTCAGGAGGCTGCCTACAGGATGATGACCAGGATTGGCGACTCGCACTCCTACCTCTTTTGTGCAGCTACCACCCTCGCTGCTCCGCCAAAACAGAGATGTCAACACCTTCCGCCCGACGACTGCGGAGAACGACACCACCATCGGGCACATGTGCACGGTGATGAAGGGACTGGACAAGATGCATGCCGACCTCCTAAAGGCGTCCAAGGCACTTAATGACCAGAAGCTGATCAAGATCACTCACCTGGAGGATGAGATCGCTCGTCTCAAAGCCGAGAACGCTAGTCTGCAGGGGCGTCCAGCACCAAGTGGTCCCAGGACCCGCACTACGCCCACGAAGGCTACCACCGCCCCGGTGCGCACCCAGCTTGCACCGAGGAACTCGCCTCCAGCACTAGCTCTAGCAGCAGCACCAGCTCCAGCTCCAACACCAGCCGCGCCGCCGTCACCAGTGTTCACCATCACTTTCATCCCAGCGTCTGCGTACCAGGGTCTAGCCAGTGGCAGCGGAGGTTGGTTGCGTGCCACACCCAGCGACAGCAACGACAATGGTTCTAGTTTAGAGCCAACCAGTGGTGACACCGAGATGGCCGACTCCAGGAGCCGATCAGAGGAGCCGGGAGATGAGCAGGAGCCCAGCTACGACTCCACCAACCGTAGGAGCCTTTCCGAGCATTAGGCTCACCACCCTTAGCCTTATCGTCATGCCTAGTTTGTTTCCTTGTTAGTTTCTGTGTGTTAGGTTGATGCTTGTGGGTTAGTTGATGGTCGATATCATGTGCCTATGGTATGGCTATCTCATTAAGGTTTCTGCTTGCTGCTTTAGAGTGTTTTAATTAAGATCAGAACAATTACAATTTTTAATTCTAATATAATGAAGTTTAGTTTCTGAGCAATCTGTTTTCTTGCTTTTCCATCTCTTTCTTCGGGTTCCTTCGCTCCAGATGGTCAACACAAGGACAAGTGGCAACACCAGTGGCAATGAGGACCCGTCGACAGGAGCACGAACCAACGGGGCAAACAACAACGGCCCTCCACCACCACCACCTGAGAACCCCACCATTGCTTAGGTGTTGGCTAGTCAGACCCAGATGATGGCCGCCATGATGTTGATGACCAAATTTGGCAAATCAAGTATTGGAGATGAAGATAGAATCGAAGAAGATCCAAGAGATTAGATCGTATCGGAAACAGAGCAAGAATCGGCTGGAGTCCGAATCGGCTGGAGTCCGAATCGGCTGGAGTCCGAATCGGCTGCGGACAGAATCAGCAGAGATCGAGTCGGACAGAGTTAACCGATTGAGCCGATTTTGGTAATATGACTCGGTACATGTCATCGGGTTAAGTTAAGGTGCTTCATACGGATTGCCACGCACGGATAGAGTCCTGGAAAGGCAATTTTATCTATTAATTAAGATATTTTATGTAATTTCCTTATAGATAATCACGGTAAGAGTCCGCCTTAGGGACTTGTTCGTTAGTTGGATTTGTATTAGGTGAATATGAGTCGTGTCCGTGATGGACAATGTTTGTATTTTCGGGTATAAATATAGAACCGAGGTCTTGTAAATAAACAACACAAGTTCAATCAATCTCGGCGCATCGCCATCCTTTGTTTTCTACTTTTCAACAAGTTCGTGCTTTCGAGTCGTGCTGCATCAATTTAATCTTCGACGAAAAGGTAGGTCTTGTTATGGCGGTTTGCATCATCGGAGCTAGTATAAGTGCTTACATCTTTATGACACTCTAGTTCTATCTTGTAAACTTCCGAGTTATCATATACGTTGTATGATTTAGATTGACAATGCAATCTACTTGCATCAGCTGGATTCTCTTTAGGGTTTCGTCGATATCAGCTAGATTACTTTGTTGGTTTAGATTATATAATGTATCCACCATCCCGAAAAGGCAACCATCAACTTGATTTTCTAGATATCATGCTTCTCTTTATACTTAATGCTGCATTGGTTAAGTCCAACCTATTAAGTCGTATTTAGAATCATGATATTTAGCCCATTTTATGGTTGTTAATAAGGATAGTATCGGGGTTTCAGCCGATCTTACCTGGTATAGATGTTTTACATTGTTTTATGCTTTGTTTAATATTCTATATCTGCCCCTTATATTAGGATCTAATCTGATACAAATATATTGAGCTTGCTATTAATCTAATTGGTTATAGTTGAATATATTTGTTGCTAGAGAATACCCTAGTATAAGGTTGTATTGGAGCTATAACCGATACATGCTTAAATCTAGACTGCGGCTATGATATGAGTATATATAATCATTATTTTATGTTACATTAGACTTGGACAATTTATACTGTCTCGGTTCGTTCCGATCTATCCCAATTGTTTATTTCTAAAGTAATATTGATACATTGATTACATAATACTTATCTTTTCAGCTGATGTACTAGTTTTTGGGTTAGTTTCATCATTGATTATACCTTACAGTCGATTCATGCTTGATTGCATCGGCTAGGTTACATACGATATGAAATCGGCTAACTGGCCGATGGACTATCGTTTACTAATATTCTGGTATATTCTTTCTTGTAGATTGCAGGATCAAATCAACTGGACGCCCTCGAACGTGAAGAACTAAATTTGGACCTGCACTAGAGTAAAGCAAATCTCTCAGGGCAGTGTGTGTTTTTTGCATCAACACGCTTTTGGCACGCCCAGTGGGACATTGTGTCATCATGTCACCAAACATCACTGAAGTTTCAGAGGAGAACATCCTGCTGATCACGATCGAGCAGTTGAACGATGAGCAGAGAGAAGAGATGAAACAGATGCTAGATCAACTCCAGAATCAATATCTATATTCGTTCTCGGTAACCCGACAGTGCACAGTCGTTTAGAGGACTAAAGTTGAGGTACCAAAGATCGTGAAATCTGATCCAAGTACATCCGGAATAGCTGAAGAAAAAGCCAAGGAGGTTAAAACCGAATCAAGTGATGAAGAAGTCCACACATTACAAGACCGCATTGATTCGGCAGTACATCACGCGCTCATCAATCAGTCCAGTGTACTCGTCAATACACTAACAAACATGATCAAGTCGGTAGTTGATGGAACTATAGCTGAAGAAAAAGCTAAAGGACCCGTATACGTACCAGGCGATACGTTCCCAAGCTACAGGACCGTGAAGACAGAAATTGGCGGGAAACAACAAATAGTTCAAACCCAGGCCCCATTGGCTCCTTTTTCTAGTACAAATATTCCAGCAATAATGACAAGACCACAGCCGATCACTGGGGGGCAAGCTTCAAGTCAGCTAACACCAGAATAGTTGATGAGCATACTCAATCCAAAACCGCTAGTCGTCGATACTTCATATCAAATTCCTTCGGTTCCACAACTGCCGATTGGAATTACTCAGCCGATAAGCCAACGGTACAGCACAGAACAACTCCCCTATGTGCCACCTCAGGGCGTATCGGCTAATCTCAATCATATCTATCAGCCTCATTCCCCTCGGCCTCAGCCGATTCAGTACGGCCAGTTTGACCCGATTCAACAGCAATATGGTGGAGCAACACCACAACAGCCGTTGGCCGATATGATTGCTGATGTCATGAGGGAACAGTTTGGACTTAAACCTAAGGATAATGGCAAGATGTATCGGCATCCATATCCAGAATACTTTGATCGGGTACCATTGCCAAACCGATACAAGGTGCCACATTTCTCCAAATTTTCAGGGCAAGATAATGTATCGACTTATGAGCATGTTAGCCGATTTCTGGCTCAATGTGGTGAGGCATCGGCTATAGAAGCCCTCAGAGTTAGATTGTTTCCACTCTCCTTATCTGGATCAGCTTTCACATGGTTTTCATCCCTGCCTTACGATTCTATCAGAAGCTTGTCCAATCTGGAGAAACAGTTTCATAAGTACTTTTTCAGTGGCATTCAAGAGATGAAATTGTCAGACCTCACAGCTATCAGACAGAAATCAGATGAATTAGTCCCAGATTATATTCAAAGATTTAGAGATGTGAGGAATATGTGTTATAGTTTGGCCTTGACAGATTCACAGTTAGCCGATCTGGCCTTCCATGGGTTATTGGCGCCGATAAGAGAAATATTTTCAGCTTAAGACTTTGAGAGTTTAGCTCATCTGGCTCAGAAGGTATCGGCTCATGAGACAAGGTTCCAGGAGGCTAGAAAATTCACTAAAAAGGGCAACAATGTTAATAATATCTACAGCTATGATTCTAATTCCGAAGATGATGATGCAGAAGTCAATGCAACCGAGTGGGCTAGGAATAAGAAGATTGTGGTTTGTCAATGGTTGAAAAATTCGGGAAAAGAAGAAAGATTTGATTTTGGCATCACCAAAGCTAACAAGATATTTGATCTTCTTCAAGAGAAACAAATTCAGTTGCCGGCAGGACATGTGATTCCATCGGCTGAAGAGTTGAAGAGGAGGAAATATTGCAAGTGGCATAATACAGGATCTCACAGCACCAATGATTGCAAAATTTTCAGACAACAGATCCAATCTGCTATCGAACAAGGAAAGATCAAGATTGATGAATCCAAAAGGCCGATGAAGATAGATGGGCATCATTTTCCAGTAAACATGGTTCACTCTGGATTTAACCGGAATCAAGCCGATGGAGGAAAAAATTACATTAGAAATATTAAATCGGCTGGTATGATCAACAAGTATCGAAAAAGGCGCCAGAGGGAAGAGGAGTCATATCACCATGATGATGAGAGGTATTTTGATCCCCATTGGAGCTGTGAATTTTTCAGATTCTGCTGGAACGAAGGCATGAGGTTGCCATCCATTGAGGATTGCCCTGGATGTAGTGATTTTGATGCTCAATTCGTTCAAAGACCAAGCCGACAGAGTGCAAGGGTGCATCGGCCGATTCAGAAAAGACTATCAGTTCATGAAAGACTTGGGTCGATCCAGTAAGACGATGATGAAAATAACTCACAGGGAGAGCCCAAAAATGTACAACCACAATGGTGCCCTTCTGGGATTTTTACCAAGAATCAAAAGAGAAGAGTCCAGAGAATGAGGAACAGGGAACAATTCCAGGACGTTAAAGGAGAAATCGAACATCGGCTTAGACAACAACAAAGAAGGTTTGGCGCGTGAAGAGCAAGGTAGTGCCAGCCGATGAAGTCCAAGCCGATCAGAACAAAAGTCGCCAGAACAAGGGCAAAGAGGTGATGTCATCTGCAATAAACATTGTTTTCATGCTACCAGCTGAATATGCAGTTGAACAAGTTGTTGAGCAAGCAGATGAGTTGCCATCGGCTAAGTTGATGTTATCTCCACAACAAGTTGTCTTCAAGAAGCCCGAAGGAACTGATCATCGGCACCTCAAGCCACTATATGTCAAGGGATTTGTCAATGGGAAGCCGATATCAAAAATGTTAGTCGATGGAGGAGCAGGTGTTAATTTAATGCCATATTCAACCTTTAGAAAGCTTGGGAAGAGTTCAGAGGATTTGATCAAGACCACTATGATTCTAAAAGATTTTGGCGGGAATCCATCTGAGACCAAGGGAGTTTTGAATGTGGAGCTTACCATCGGCAGTAAAACAATCCTTACGACGTTCTTTGTTATTGATGGGAAGGGTTCCTACAGTCTGTTGCTAGGAAGAGATTGGATCCATGCTAACTGTTGCATTCCCTCAACAATGCATCAAAGCCTGATTCAATGGCAAGGAGACCAAATTGAAATCGTGCCAGCCGACAGGTCAGTCAATGTAGCTAGTGCCGATTTATCTGTTTGGGAGATGGAAGGAATTGATTGTTTATCTGGAAAAATTTGGCAAGGAGATTACTTAAATGTTTCTGATTATAACATACAACCAACAGGAGATGGAGAGCCTCAATTGCTATTTTGAGGGCACCGTGGAGGGTTCTAATTTCTACACAAAGAACACTGCTGATGATCTCAACGGCAAGCTAGGATAAGGATTTATGTCGGCCGATGAGTTGGAAGAAATCGACATTGGACCAGGTGATAGACCTAGGCCAACATATATTAGTAAGGGTTTATCAAAAGAATTTAAATGTAAATCAATAGCACTTTTGAAAGAATATAGAGATTTTTTTGCCTGGGAATACTATGAAATGCCAGGACTTAGCCGATCGATTGTTGAACATCGGCTCCTTATCAAACCAGGCTATCGGCCATACAAACAACCTCCAAGACGTTGTAAAGCTGACATGTATGATGCTATCAAGGCCGAAATTATAAGACTCTACGATGCAAATTTTATTAGACCATGCCGATATGTTGAGTGGATTTCAAACATAATACCAGTTATCAACAAAAATGGCAAGCTCAGGGTTTGCATTAATTTCAGAGATTTAAACAAAGCTACATCGAAAGATGAATACCCAATACCAATAGCCGATCAACTGGTTGATGCAGCATCTGGACATAAAATTATCAGTTTCATGGATGGCAAAGCAGGTTATAATCAAATTTTCATGGCTGAGGAAGATATTCACAAGACTGTTTTTAGATGTCCTGGTGCAATCGGCTTATATGAGTGGGTTGTCATGACTTTTCGGTTGCGAAGTGCTGGTGCTACATATCAAAGAGCTATGAATTACATATTTCATGATTATATCGGTTTATTGATAGAAATCTATATTGATGATGTGGTGGTTAAATCTAAGGAAGTTGATGAACATATAGCCAATTTAAGACAAGTACTAGAAAGGGCAAGGAAATATGGTTTAAAGATGAATCCAACTAAGTGTGCTTTTGGTGTATCGGCTGGGCAGTTTCTTGGATTTTTTGTACATGAGCGTGGGATTGAGATACCCCAATGGAGTATTGAAGCAATTAAAGACATAAAACCTCCAGCTGATAAGACTAAGTTGCAATCTTTGATCGGCAAAATAAATTTTGTTCGGTGTTTCATATCAAACTTGTCTGGCCGAATAGAACCATTTACTCCGTTGTTAAGACTGAAAGCCGATCAAGAATTTGTCTGGGGAGAGAGATAGTAAATGGCTTTGGATGAAATCAAGGAATATTTGAGTACTCCTCCAGTTCTCATACCACCACAGAAAGGACTTCCTTTTAAGTTATATTTGTCAGCCGATCAAAACTCTATCGGCTCAGTTTTGATCCAAGAGGTTGAAGGTAAAGAAAGACTTTTGGATGCAGAAACAAGATATTCACCTGTGGAGAAATTATGCCTGTGTTTATATTTTTCTTGTACAAAATTGAGGCATTATTTGCTTTCCAATGAGTGCATAATAGTATGTAAAGCCGATGTAGTACGATACATGTTATCGGCTCCAGTTTTGAAGGGACGAATTGGGAAGTGGTTCTTTGCTTTGTCAGAATTTGACCTAAGGTATGAATCGGCTAAGGCAGTTAAAGGGCAAGCGATAGCCGATTTCATAGTGGAACACAGGGATACTAGTATTGATAACGTTGACATCATAACATGGACTTTGTTTTTTGATGGATCGGTGTGCACTCATGGTTGTGGTATCGGCTTGGTGATCATATTGCTTAGGGGGGCAAGTTTTCAGTTTGCTTTTACTATCAAGCCTTATTCCACAAATAATCAAGCCGAATATAAAACTGTTTTAAAATGATTGCAATTATTGAGAGAGGTTGGAGCCGATGCTGTTGAAATCATGGGTGATTCATTATTGGTGATAAGTCAGTTATCTGGGGAATATGAGTGCAAGAATGATGTTTTGATGGTCTACAATGAGAAATGTCAGGAGCTAATGAAAACTTTCAAGATAGTTACTTTGAAGCATATCCCTAGGGAGCAAAATGTTGAAGCCAATGATTTAGCTCAAGGTGCATCAGGCTACAAGCCGATGTTGCAAGGAGTTGAAGTGGAGGTTGCATGTCTACCAGCCGATGATTGGAGGTTTGATATATTTGAGTATTTGAAGAATCCTTCTAAATCGGTTTCCAGGAAATTAAGATACAAAGCTCTCAAATATGTTCTGTTGGATGATACATTATACTATCGGACGATCGATGGAATTCTTTTGAAATGTTTAGGTCTGGAGGAAGCAAAGGTAGTCATGTGTGAGTTGCATGATGGAATTTGTGGAACTCATCAATCGGCTCACAAGATGAAATGGCTGATTAGAAGAGTTGGATATTTTTAGCCGACAATGTTGGAAGATTGTTTCAGATATTATAAGAGATGTCAAGATTGCCAGAAATTTGGAGCTATTCAAAGAGCACCAGCATCGGCTATGAATCCTATTATCAAGCCGTGGCTGTTCAGAGGTTGGGGTATTGATATGATCGGTCAGATCAATCCACCGTCAAGTAAAGGACATAAATTCATATTAGTTGCTACTGATTATTTTACCAAGTGGGTTGAGGCAATTCCTTTGAAGAAAGTTGATAGAAAAGATGCCATTGAATTTGTTAAAGAACATATTATATACCGGTTTGGTTTGCCACAGACGATCACAACTGATCAAGGTTCAATTTTTATATCCGATGAGTTTGTTCAATTTGCTGAGAGCATGGGGATTAAATTGTTGAATTCTTCATCTTATTATGCACAAGCAAACGGACAGGCTGAAGCATCAAACAAGAACCTGATTAAGTTGGTCAAAAGAAAGATTGCAGAATATCCCAAGAAGTGGCATACTATATTGGTAGAAGCTTTGTGGTCCTATCAGATGGTTTGTCATGGTGCAATTCAGGTACCTCCATATCAACTGGTTTATGAGCATGAGGCTGTATTACCATGGGAAACCAACATCGGCTCCAGAAGGATTTCTTTACAAGATGAGTTGACAGCCGATGATTATCATAATCTGATGGTTGACGAGTCAGAAGATTTGGTTCAATCTAGGTTGCGAGCTCTTGAAAAGGTTGTGCAAAAGTCTTTTGAGGAGGATGAACTTGTTTGGAAGTTGGTACTGCCGATAGGAGCAAGAGATAATAAATTTGGCAAGTGGTCACCGAATTGGGAAGGGCCTTTTCGGATTCATAAATGTTTCTAAAGGAGCTTATATGTTAAAAGGACTTGATGGAGAAATTTTTGGTCGTGCACTTAATTGAAAATATTTGAATAAATACTACCCAAGTGTATGGATTGGATCATAATCAGCTGGGTGATGCCGATTCACATAGATGGCCGATATAGTTCATATCGCCCTTAGACTTTTATTTTGTCATAATCGGCTGTGTTGTGCCGATGTATGATGGCTGATATATGTTATATCGCCTTTAGTAACATTTTAATTTTGTCCATGTTTGTCAACATGAAAAAATTAAGGGGGCATACATATACAAAAATTATGTAAATTATGGGATTTCAACGCAAATTATGGATTTTCAATGCAAGATATATTAATCGGCACAAAGGATCAGAATATGTATTACACAAGCATTAAGGTTTTCCAGCTGATTACAAAAATTTTGCTAAGTCCCTATTACATGCTATCATTGAGATAGATAGCGCTGGATAGCCGATATTGCCCTTTGCCTGATTTCTTCAACTTCAGCAATTGCTTGGGCGTCTTGAGCGTCGGTTCCAGGGATGATATTAAGGGACTTAGTCATGTTGGCCACATTTTTGATAGACGATTTCATTTTTGCCTTCTGTTCTTCAACAGCCTTTGGGAGATCGGCTAGTTTCTGCTTTTCTATTGCAATCTTGGCATTGCATTCTTCAAGTTTAGCCAAGAGATCAATCCTTTCGGCTTCTAGTTGATCTATGGCATATTTGATCGGCTCCTCGGCAAGTTGATCAAGCTTGGCTTTCTCGGTATGCACAAGCTGCCGGTTGGTTTGGATTGTGGTTTCGATACTTTTTTTCTCCAGCCGATCAGATATTCTTTGCCTAGCTTTTTCCAGCTTGAACTGATGTTGCTCAAGATATATACAGCTGGAGTGATAGTATTCGACAAATCATCCGGGATCAAGGCTTGGATTTCTTGGAATCTTGCCCGGATGGAGTTGCAATCGACTACCAAGCTGTCTAGGGATGCTTCTAGCCGATGGGATATGTCTTCAAGATTTCTCTTCACGTCTTCGGCTAGGGGAGCTAGAGCTTTGCTTGTTATTTCTCCTTCTGCCTCCTCATCAAAGTAGTCCTTGATATCAGAGGAAAACAGATCGGCTAAGACCTACAAAAGGAAGAATTGAAAAGAATTAAGTATCAGAATATACAGCCAATTTGAGATTTGAAAGGATATAAGACTTACAGGAATAGCAGGAGCAGCAGCTTGTTCTTCTTCCTCAACATGGTGACTGCCTACAGCCGATGGAGTGTGTTCGCTAGATATTGGCTGTGTTTGAGGTGGAGGAGGAGAAGACTAAAAAAATTTTTAAGTTCAACAAGTGATAACTAGCATCGGCTAAAGTAAGGTTAAGACTTAAAGAGTTGAGAGGTTACCGGTGCAGTTTGGAGAGTTGGTTTGGTTGGTGCTGGAGCCGGTTTCTTTTTCTCAGCTAGCCTTTTCTTCTGCAAAGTACAAGTTTAAATAAAGAGATCGGCAATAAATAATTTTATTACAATTTGAAGGTTGTTTTACCATTGGTTGCCGAGAAAATACAGCTGGAGCAGCAGGAGTTGGAGGAGTTTTCTTGGGGGCTGGAGAAGCCGACGGTGTTTTTTCTCCTACGTCACTAAGTTCAGCTGCAATTCATCAATGGCTTTTTCAATCTCTGCTTCATCCAAGATTTCTTCAATATCTGGTAGATCATCGGTTGGTTTGACTGGTTGTTTCTTGGATTTCTTCTTGGCAGCCGATGGATCAACAGCTGATGATCTGGTTTTTCTCTTTTTACCAGTATCGGTTGGTTCCCTTATTTGTCCTTGGAGTAAGCTTGAGGTTTTGGGGGCATGATAGCCGATGCTTGGGGGAGCTACGCCACATCCATTTGGCAAGAGGCCTGCAGCATAATTTATATCTTTGCCGCTGTTGCTTTTGTGAGGTGGAGATGAGTCTGTTGTCTACAAAATAAAGATAGAATATGAAGTTAGTACAGATCGGCTGGCAGATATTATACAAGAATTAATAGAAGAAGTAAAAGGGCTTACTTGAGGGATCATATCGGGAAAAAGATTTGTCATGTATATTGTAGCCGATTGATGGAAAATATGTTTCTTCCATTCAGCCCACCATGCATTAAAGATCCTGCTCCTGGACATGGCTAACTCAATATTGTCAATTCTGCCGAGGGGAGGTCCTGGGATATTGAGCAGCCGATCCATCATCAAGGTTGAAGAAATTTCTCCTCTGCACTGGATTTTATCGGCAAAGTACAAGCCGATTGGTAGCTGACCCATACCAAATTGTCTGGCTGAGCTCATTGGGTGGTAGAATTCATAAGAGACTTTAATGTTCCTGCCTTGATGGATGCTGACAGGAATGATGCGAGGAATAATGGCAGCAGCAAAAACCTCTCTAGACTTCTGGAATTTTTCATGATTGATTTCTTTGAATCTGAAGTCTAATGGCAGCTCAAAATTAATTGAGTCTTCATAGAAAAACCAGATTCTGGCGTCTTTTTGGAAGCCATCATAGAAACTGAAGAACCAATCCTTCAATAGTTCAGCCGATAGCTTTGCTCTAGTATCGGCTGGTGTGGATGCATATTCCCCATAAGAGGTACACCTGCGATGGGTGAGTTCTTCTCCATCTTCATCTGTAATCGGCTCTAATCTTGGGAATTCAGCCTCTGTCAGAGCTGGCCGATTTACAGCTTTCATGGCCACCAAGTTTAACCAAGACTGCAATAGCCACCAAGGGCCACCTGCGCTGACTACTGAGCTGATGGCTATCTTAGCCGATGCGTTGTTCAGCATCTGATACAAGTAGCTGAGAAGGATTTTGCCTAAAGGGAATTGTCTTTTCTCTTCAAGGGCTTCGGCTATATGTTGCCAGTTTGAAGTGGGACCGCAGCTAGATCCACAGAAAAGAAACTTTTCAAGCCACATCAACAGAAAGGCTCTGTGCTCTCGAGGAGTAACAGATCCTTGGCCCATGTTTGCTAAGATAAACCCTGACCATCCTCCTATACTTTTGGTTTTAAAATCAAATCTGTTCTTTGAGTTCAGGTTCATGGGGTTAGCCGATGAGGTGCTGTCTAGGCCAGTGAGCATGATAATATCAAGCAGAGTTGGGGTCATTGGTCCTTGGCTGAACAAAAAAGCATTTAGGGTATTGGACCAGAAATAAGCAGCAGAAGCCATCAATGGTTCGTCTTTACCCGAATTCTCTATGGTGAGAGCTAAAGCCTGGCCGATTCCGAGTTCATCCCAGTGGCTCTGTTTGCTAGCCGATATGCGTTTGTACCATACAAGCCAGCTTTCCTCTAGAGATGGCCAGGATTCAAAGGTGTTTTTCCAGTGCCCTAGATTCGGGTTTGCTAGTCTGAATGGGATTCTATTGGTCTCGGCGATGATAAATTCAGTGGGGTCAGGATTGCCGATCGGACCAAGGAAATAGTGATACTCACGGTTCAAACTAGGGATTGCAATCAAATTTGCAAGATGCTACAAAAGAAAGCAAAAGGGAAAAGAAAATAGATTGAGATCACGAAAAACTGATCTATTGCGTAAAAGAAGGGATCTAGTCGATGGATATTTACCTCTGCGTACTCAGGCGATGGAGCGGTGGAGGGAGCAGTAGAAGACGACATTGCTGCGAGCGGATGTTGGTCGGAGGAGAAGTCGCCTTGAGATCGTTTTTCTGCACCGAGGGGATCGTCGAAGAGAGAGAAGACGAAGATCGCTAGAGCGGTGGAAACGGAGTAACAGCGTGAAATATCTCGGAGGTGACGGTTAATATTTAAAGCGGTGTGGTAACGGTCAAAAAACGACAAGTGCGAAATTCTCTCGGAGATAAATATGGCAAATCCGAAACATTACCAAATATTCCGGACTTGGGGGGCATGTGTTGACGACCAAATTTGGTAAATCAAGTATCGGAGATGAAGATAGAATCGAAGAAGATCCAAGAGATTAGATCGTATCGGAAACAAAGCAAGAATCGGCTGGAGTCCGAATCGGTTGCGGACAGAATCGGCAGAGATCGAGTCGGACAGAGTTAGCCGATTGAGCCGATTTTGGTAATATGACTCGGTACACATCATCGTGTTAAGTTAAGGTGCTTCATACGGATTGCCACACACGGATAGAGTCCTGAAAAGGCAATTGTATCTATTAATTAGGATATTTTATGTAATTTTCTTATAGATAATCACGGTAAGAGTCCGCCTTAGGGACTTGTTCGTTAGTTGGATTTGTATTAGGTTAATATGAGTCGTGTCCGTGATAGACAATGTTTGTATTTTAAGGTATAAATATAGAACCGAAGTGATGTGACCATGGCTACTATGGATACAACCGTTGTTCACATCATGGATCAACAAGAAGACATCAAGATTAAGTCCTCCAAGTGCTGGAATCAAATTCGGCCACCTACAGCAACGTTGACTTCAAACGGCCGCCAAATATGCATACGAGCTCCGTTTTGGGCCCATGAGTACTTGATGGAAAGCTCTTGGAGTCCTCTTTCCAATGGATCCAACCTCATCCCCAAATTCCATCCCAGTCAACCGCAATTGAAGATACAACGTGCTATGTCACCTATAATGGGCCTATGGGCTTGTAACTTTATCTGGGACCCCGGCCCAGGTGGGGCCCATTTGGGGTGCGCCCCAATCTGGTGGAGCATGACCCTAGGGACCCCTAGGTCGTCCTCCCACCTCCTTAAATAGCTAGGTACCCCTTTAGAGTTTCTTGGGTTTTGTTAGCTTAAAATTTAGCCATTGCTACTTGCTTGCAGCGCGCGTGTCGGCTAGACCGTCCGTCTGCTTGTTCTTCGGAACCCCAACTTATCGTTTGTATTTAATTCCTATTTGCAATTCAGATTGCTTTTATCTTGTTCTTGCTTGTTTCTTCGATTTGCTTGCAGGAATAAGGTTGATCTGCATCGGCAAGATCAACAACCCACGGAGAGGTGTATCGATCGCTAAGGCGCAACACAACGTCTCGTACGGTTGTAGTCGAATCGTCAACGTTTCTCTCAAATCGTAGTTATCACCAACTTACCGAAAGATCGGGCCAATCATAGCCTTGAGCACTTCAAGTGGCATTCAGGGTTTATCAAGAGGTATCAGAGCTTTCGTTGCTCGGTGAGTTTTTATCTACCTATAACCAGAAAATAGCCATACAAAAAAATTTGCATCCTTTACGTAGCCATATTTGTACCATTGCATTGTTCTTTTCAGTTTTTGCTTTGTTGAGTTTTGCGTTGCATCGTCACGTCCTATTGCTGGTCTTAGTGTCTAGTCCGTTTAGAGTTTCGAGTTCTTGTCACGGTTAGTCCCACTGTCGTCGCCGCCACCGAGTGTTTGTTGTCGTCGGGACCAACGAAAATGGAATCGTCTTGACGCCAGGGTTCCATTTTTCTAGTTTTCAGAAATTTCTGTTAGTCAGTTTTGTAGTTGCATTAGGGTTTCTGTCGTGTGGTTTGTCGGTTTGTCTCTTATCTCGTGGTTTGGTTATTGGTGTTGCGCATGAGGTGAGGAAGATGGAAGGAGAAGATTAGATTAGATTAGATTCATATTTGTTTGGTTCGGGAAAGAATAGTAGATTGGATTAGTTTCCTTTTTTCATCTACACACCAAATCCGAACCGGTTTCCCCTCCACCTCTCCACCGCACGCCTCCCACACCGCACGCCTCCCACTCTACCTCCCCACGTACGGTTGTTTCCTCTCCCATATCGTGAGTTGCTACACCTTGTAAAAAAATATTTTGGTGTCGGATTCGAGATCTGTTTGCAAAAACGGAACCTACGTGGCGAGAGCATTCCATTTTTGTATAACTTTAATTTTAGGGTTTGCACTTTTGCATTTGAGTCCCTGTAATTTTTTATATTTACATTTGAGTCCCTGTAATCTTACATCCAGGTCCTTGAGTTGTTTTTGCTGAAAAAAAATAAAAAAAGGAAAAAAAAGGCAGAAAGGTGCTAAAAAAGAACACAAAAGCCGCACCAAAAAAAGAAAGAAAGAAGGAAAAAAAGAAGAAAAGAAAAGAAAGAAAAGAGAAAATCAGCTGTTATCTTTGTGTTTGCTTTTGTATATCAGAGATGTGCTTGAGGTTTTCCTAGTGCTATCTTGTGGTACCGTTTATGTCTAGGCTCGCGTCTCTAGTACGTTCTAGCCTAGGACCAGCACGGTACTGACTTTGAACGACTATTCAACTTTGCATTATCTGATTTGAGCATTTGCTATTCCTTTGCTAAATATTTAAGCCTACCCAGAGCTCCACAGATTTGATTGCAGCCGTACAGCAAGTGTTTGACAAGGCATCGATACACCCAACCTAAATCGGGGTGCTTGGTTGAGTCGGTGTATATCACCATTCCGCTTGCATTGGTAAGAACTTGTAAGAGCTCGGTTAAAAGCTTGAGTGTGTGTGATATTTGAGCGTCCACTACCCAGTAGTTAATAGGAACGTGCATATTTTGTATGTTTCTTGTCTTCTACTAACAATGGCAGCGATACGGAAGACGATTGGGAATAGCTGTGCTCAACATCGACATCTTCATCGAGACATGAGGAGTAATCAACATGACCATTATGAGGTAAGTGATGATGTTCTAGCTAAGATCAAATCTGCACTACCTTATTTTGAAGGAAATTATGATCCGCATGCTTACATTGATTGGGAGCTAGCTGTTGACAGAGAATTTCAAAAATATAAATTGACTGAGAAACATATGGTTATGTGTGCCTCTAGTGTTCCAATTAAAAATGCTTCTAATGATTGGAAATATCTTTGTAGGCATAACAAAATACCTCAATCCTGGAAAGATTTGAAAAGATATTTGAGAGATGTTTATGTTCCTACATATTATGCTGATATTCTGTTCAACAAACTACAATGTTTAAAACAAGATACCAAAAGTGTTATTCATACTATCATGATATGCGTACTTGTTTAATACGTTGTGGTTTAGATGAATGCGAAGAAGCTACAGAATTGAGGTTTTTATGTGGGCTTAATAGTGAAATTCAGGGCATGCTTGCATGTCAAAGTTATAGCTCTTTTGCTCATTTGTTACAACTTGCTTGCGATGCGGAAAAACAAATTGAGGATGTAAAGAAGCAACAAGTTGTACGCGTGCCTCCTATTGCTAATAGTTTGTAGGAAGTAAACAATTGTCAAAAGGAGGAGAATGATGTTCTTCAGAAGAAAGAAGAGAACCATGAAGCACCTGCGATGTCTGAAGAAAGTTCGCAAGGTAAATTAAATGGTGATGAGATAAATGAATGTGAGTATTCTCAAGCTGAGCTACCCATGTCCACTTTTCATGCTATAGTAGAGCAACCTTTAGTGGAAACGATTACCGAGATTCCTTTGTCACAAGTTGATTTGTTTGCTGTTCCTTGTGATAAAGAAGAGTTGTGTGATAATGCTTTAATGATATAAATGCCACAACTAGTGAATGAACAAGATATTTCTAGTGTTTCTTTGTATGCTGATTTCAGGCATGTTGTTGACATTGTTTATGAAGCTGAGGAACGTGAATTGTTATCTTCTTTAAATACTTTGGGCTATATTCAATTTAGTGATTTTTGTGAGCTCGATAATTTGAAGGAGAAATTATTTGCTAAGTCTGATTTGCCATGTCCAACTAATACTATATTTCATATCTTTGGCAAATATAATGATAGAGGAATATATTTGGTGCATCGAGTTTATATATGTTCAGATTTGGAACCTCATGTAGTTATGCAAAGCAACAGCAGGCTAGAGAGTATTGTAATAACTAATCATGTTATCTCGAGTCTGTCTTGTTTTGATTTTGTGAAACAGATTATTTTAAATGGCCTACGTGAAGAGCACCGTATGGAAAAACCGAGGATGGTTTTCCGTGAAGAAGGGGAGGATGATGTGACCATGGCTACTATGGATACAACCGTTGTTCACATCATGGATCAACAAGAAGACATCAAGATCAAGTCCTCCAAGTGCTAGAATCCAATTCGGCCACCTACAGCAACGTTGACTTCAAACGGCCGCCAAATATGCATACGAGCTCCGTTTTGGGCCCATGAGTACTTGATGGAAAGCTCTTGGAGTCCTCTTTCCAATGGATCCAACCTCATCCACAAATTCCATCCAGTCAACCGCAATTGAAGAAACAATGTGTTACGTCACCTATAATGGGCCTATGGGCTTGTAACTTTATCTAGGACCCCGGCCCAGGTGGGGCCCATGTGGGGTGCGCCCCAATCTGGTGGAGCACGACCCTAGGGACCCCTAGGTCGTCCTCCCATCTCCTTAAATAGCTAGGTACCCCTTTAGGGTTTCTTGGGTTTTGTTAGATTAAAGTTTAGCCATTGCTACTTGCTTGTAGCGCGCGTGTCGGTTAGACCGTCCGTCTGCTTGTTCTTCGGAACCCCAACTTATCGTTTATATTCAATTCCTATTTGCAATTCAGATTGCTTTTATCTTGTTCTTGCTTGTTTCTTCGATTTGCTTGCAGGAATAAGGTTGATCTGCATCGGCAAGATCAACAACCCACGGAGAGGTGTATCGATCGCTAAGGCGCAACACAACGTCTCGTACGGTTGTAGTCGGCTCGTCAACGTTTCTGTCAAATCGTAGTTATCACCAACTCACTGAGAGATCGGGCCAATCATAGCCTTGAGCACTTCGAGTGGCATTCAGGGTTTATCACGAAGTCTTGTAAATAAACAACACAAGTTCAATCAATCTCGGCGCATCGCCAACCTTTGTTTTCTACTTTTCAACAAGTTCGTGCTTTCGAGTCGTGCTGCATCAATTTGATCTTCGACGAAATGATAGGTCTTGTAATGGCGGTGTGCATCATCGGAGCTAGTGCTTACATCTTTATGACACTCTAGTTCTATCTTGTAAACTTCCGAGTTATCATGTAAATTGTATAATTTAGATCGACAATGCAATCTACTTGCATCGGCTGGATTCTCTTTAGGGTTTCGTCGATATCAGCTAGATTACATTGTTGGTTTAGATTATATAATATATCCACCATCCCGAAAAGGGAACCATCAACTTGATTTTCTAGATATCACGCTTCTCTTTATACTTAATGCTGCATTGGTTAAGTCCAACCTATTAAGTCGTATTTAGAATCATGATATTTAGCCCGTTTTATGGTTGTTAATAAGGATAGTATCGGGGTTTCAGCCGATCTTACCTGATATAGATGTTTTACATTGTTTTATACTTTGTTTAATATTCTATATCTGCCCCTTATATTAGGACCTAATCTGATACAAATATATTGAGCTTGCTATCAATCTAATTGGTTGTAGTTGAATATATTTGTTGCTAGAGAATATCCTAGTATAAGGTTGTATTGGAGCTTGAGCCGATACATGCTTAAATCTAGACTTCGGCTATGATATGAGTATATAATCATTATTTTATGTTACATTAGACTTGAGCAATTTATACTGTCTCGGTTCAGTCCGATCTATCCCAATTGCTTATTTCTAAAGTAATATTGATACATTGATTACATAATACTTATCCTTTCAGCCGATGTACTAGTTTTAGGGTTAGTTTCATCAATGATTATACCTTACAGCCGATTCATGCTTGATTGCATCGGCAAGGTTACATACGATATGAAATCGGCTAACTGGCCGATGGACTATCGTTTACTAATATTCTGGTATATTCTTTCTTGTTGATTGCAGGATCAAATCAACTGGCACGCCCTCGAACGTGAAGAACTAAATTTGGACCTGCACTAGAGTAAAGCAAATCTCTCGGCTAGTGTGTGTTTTTTGCATCAACACATGATGCAGCAGATGTAGAAACAACACCAGCAGATGCAGCAACAGATGATGCAGCAGATGCAACAGATGCAGCACCAGGCCCAACAACACCAGCAGGGTCAGCAGACCCAGCAGTTTGGTCCCCCTCCCCAGTCCAAGCTGCCGGAGTTCTTTCGCGTTCGTCCGCCAACCTTCTCGAGCACCACCAACCCCATGGAGGCAAATGATTGGCTTCATGCAATTGAGAAGAAGCTCAATTTACTGCAGTGCAACGACCAAGAGAAGGTCGCTTTCACCACCCACCAGCTGCAGGGTCCTGCTTCGGCTTGGTGGGATAACTACTTGGCTACTCGTCCACCTGGGACAGAAGTCACCTGTGCAGAGTTTTGCCGTAGCTTCAGGAAGGCCCAAATTCCTGACGGCATCATGGCACAGAAGAAGAGGGAATTCAAGGCGCTCCACCAGGGAAGTCAGACGGTGACGGAGTACCTCCACGAGTTCAACCGCCTCGCACCTTACGCCCCGGAGGACGTGCGCACCGATGCAGAGAGGCAGGAAAATTCCTCTCCGGCCTGGATGATGAACTGACCAATCAGTTAATCTCTGGGGACTATGCTGACTTCGAGAAGCTGGTAGACAAGGCGATCCGCTAGGAGGATCAGCGCAACAAAATGGAACGCAAGAGGAAGGCAGCATAGCTCCGAGCACATCAAGGGAACCAACAGAGGCCCTATTTCATCGCCGGACAGCAGGGTGGACCTTCCACCATGATTGTTTGCCAACACCGCCCCTACCACCCTGGCAACTTCAGCACTAACAACACGGGCAACGGCAACTACAACAGTGGGCAGCCCAACCGCAACCCCGCACCTCGTCCACCGATGGCCCCAGCTCAGCTAGCTCAGGCTGCCCAACCAGCTCCACCCAAGAAGGAATTCGGCGGAAAGCCGCTGATTTGCTACAACTGCAACGAGCCCGGTCACTTCGCTAACAAGTGCCCGAAGCCAAGGCGTGCTGGACCCAAGTTTGTCCAGGCCCGCGTAAACCATGCGTCCGCCGAGGAGGCGCAAACTGCACCGGAAGTGGTACTGGGTACGTTTCCTGTCAATTCAATTCCTGCCATCGTACTTTTTGATTCTGGTGCTACTCATTCGTTTTTATCTAAGCATTTTGCTGGGGCACATGGGTTGTCAGTAAGGGAACTTAGAACACCCATGTGGGTCCACACTCCTAGGAATGAAATGGCCACAGCTCACTACTGCCCCTTTGTGGCAATAGAAATCCAAAGTTCAAAAAATTTCTAGCCAATCTCATCCTTCTTGAATCCAAAGACCTAGATGTCATCCTTGGAATGGATTGGTTAACAAGGCACAAGGGAGTTATTGACTGCGCCAGCCGCACCATTACCTTGGTTAATGGGAAGGGAGAAGTGGTGACATTCCAGTCGCCGACACCCCAGAAACAGAGAGTGTGCCTGAATCAGGTCAAAGGGGCAGAACAGACCACAGTAGCAGAGAAAGACCCTAAGAAGTTGGAGGACATTCCCATAGTCCGTGAGTACCCTGAGGTTTTCCCAGACGACCTAACCACCATGCCACGAAAGATAGAAATTGAATTTCGGATTGACCTAGTACCGGGAACTGCCCCGATACACAAGAGGCCTTACAGGATGGGAGCCAACGAGTTAGCAGAAGTCAAGAAGCAAGTCAACGAGCAGTTGCAGAAGGGATACATCCGACCGAGCACGTCACCTTGGGGTGCTCCGGTGATCTTCATGGAGAAGAAAGATAAGACCAAGAGGATGTGCGTCGACTATCGCGCCCTCAATGACGTGACCATCAAGAACAAATATCCGCTACCCCGGATTGATGACCTGTTTGATCAGTCGAAAGGAGAAATGGTGTTCTCCAAGATAGACCTACGATCAGGCTATCACCAGTTGAGGATTAAAGAAGAGGATATCCCGAAGACCGCATTCATAACTCGGTATGGGTTGTTTGAATGTACGGTCATCTCCTTTGGACTCACCAACGCACCAGCCTTTTTCATGAACCTGATGAACAAGGTGTTCATGGAGTTTTTGGACAAGTTCGTTGTGGTATTCATCGATGACATTCTCGTCTACTCCAAGTCCGAGGAGGAGCACGAGCAACACCTCCATCTAGTACTCAAGAAGTTGAAGGAGCACTAGCTGTATGCCAAGTTTAGTAAGTGTGACTTTTAGCTCAAAGAGGTTCAATTCTTAGGCCACATCATCACCGCTCAAGGGGTGGCCGTAGACCCATCAAATGTGGAGTCAGTTACCATGTGGACCCCACCGAAGACTGTTTCACAAATCAGGAGTTTTCTAGGACTCGCGGGTTATTACCACCGGTTCATCGAGAACTTCTCCAAGATTGCCAAGCCAATGACACAGCTGCTAAAGAAGGAGGAAAAATTCAAGTGGTCAGCAGAATGCAACAGAAGCTTTGAGGAACTTAAGAAGAAATTGGTGTCCGCACCAGTTTTAATTTTACTCGACCGGACAAAAGACTTCCAGGTATATTGTGATGCATCCCGTCAAGGGTTAGGATGCGTCTGGATGCAAGAAGGCAAGGTGGTCGCATACGCTTCACGTCAACTGCGCCCACACGAGAACAATTACCCTACTCATGACTTGGAATTAGCAGCAGTGGTTCACGCCCTGAAAATCTAGCGACACTACCTTATTGGTAACCGTTGTGAAGTCTACACTGACCACAAGAGTCTGAAGTACATTTTCACTCAGCTGGACATGAATCTCCGACAACGTCGATGGTTAAAGTTGATCAAGGATTATGACATGGGGATACATTACCACCCCGGTAAGGCCAATGTGGTGGCCGATGCTTTGAGCCGGAAAAACTACTGCAATGTTACCTGTACAGAGAGAACATGCGACAGATTGCAAGGAGAATTCGAACGCCTAAACTTGAGTATTGTACAACATGGATTCATGGCTACCCTTGAGGCACAGCCCACGCTCGTGGAGCAAGTTCGAGCAGCCCAGGTCAATGACCCTGAGATAGCCAAACTCAAGAAGAATATGACAGTCGGTAAAGCCCGGGACTTCACCGAGGACGAACATGGAACAATCTGGATGGGAGAAAGAATATGCGTTCCGGAGAATAAGGATCTAAAAGACCTAATACTCACAGAAGCTCATCAGGCCCAATACTCGATTCACCCTGGCAGTACCAAGATGTACCAAGCTCTCAAAGAGAAATTTTGGTGGGTTAGCATGAGAAGGGAAATCGCCGAATTCGTCGCGCTCTGCGACGTATGCCAACGAGTGAAGGCAAAGCATCAGAGACCTGCAGGGTTACTGCAGCCTTTGCAGATTCCAGAATGGAAGTTGGAAGAAATCGGGATGGATTTTATCACAGGTTTATGAAGAACATCAACAGGACATGACTCCATTTGGGTGATCGTGGACCGACTCACCAAGGTCGGTCACTTCATCCCAGTACACACCACCTACTCAAGAAAGAAGTTGGCAGAGATATATCTGGCAAGGATAGTGAGTTTGCATGGGGTACCCAAGAAGATTGTGTCCGACTGAGGGAGCCAGTTTACTTCAAGATTTTGGTAGAAACTACAAGAAGAGTTGGGAACTCGTCTGAACTTCAGTACTGCTTATCACCCTCAAACTGATGGTCAGACCGAGCGAGTCAACCAGATCTTGGAAGATATGTCGAGAGCTTGCGCACTTGTTTTTGGTGGAGCTTGGGACAGAAGACTGCCGTACGCCGAGTTCTCCTACAACAACAGCTACCAGGCCAGTCTACAGATGGCACTGTTCGAAGCATTGTATGGCCGGAAATGCCGCACCCCGCTCTTTTGGGACCAGACTGAGGAATGTCAGTTGTTTGGAACCGAAGTCCTAAATGACGACGAAGAAAAGGTTAGGACAATTCGGGAAAGGCTGAGGATAGCGCAGTCTCGGCAGAAGAGCTACGCAGACAACCGCCGAAGAGAGCTCATCTTTGACGTCGGGGACCATGTGTACCTCCGGGTCACGTCAGTTCGAGGCGTGCACCGTTTCCAAACCAAGGGGAAGCTAGCACCACGCTTTGTTGCACCATACAAAATCTTGGAACGCCGCAGTGAAGTTGCCTACTGGCTTGAACTCCCCTCCAACAAGCTTGGCATTCATGATGTCTTCCACGTATCCTAATTGAAGAAATGTCTGAGGGTACCCGAGGAGCAGGCAAGCCTGGATCAGATCGAAATACAAGAAGACTTGACTTATGTGGAGAAACCAACTCGTATTCTCGAGACCAGTGAGAGAAGGACAAGAAGCAAAGTCAGCCAATTCTGCCGAGTCCAATGGAGCCATCACTCAGAGAAAGAAGCCAGTTGGGAAAGAGAAGATGAGTTGAAGGCCGCCCATCTGCACCTCTTCGCCAGCTCTTCCGAATCTCGGGGTCGAGATTCCGTTTAAGGGGGGTAGGTTTGTCACACCCTGGAGTTTCCCCTTCTAGCTCTAAATTCATAAAATAAATTGCCCAGAAGAAATCGTTCATTTAACCTAGAGCAAATCCTAATTAATAAGTGCATTTAATTAATTGGAATTGGCAAGGTGGAATTTTTCTGGAGTTCCCCTTGTTAAAATACATTAATAGGATTTTTAGCGGAATTTCTAGAACACTGGAAATAATTTTAACTAAATAAAAACCCCCACAGCAGTAATTAATTCCCCCAAAATCCTTTTCCTCTTTTCTTCCAGGCCGCCGCCCCTTCTCCCTCCTGGGCCGGCCCATGGCTGGCCGCCGGCCCCCTTTCCCCTCCCCTCTTCTCCTTCCGGGCCCAAGGCCACCCACGCCAAGTCTGCGCCACCTCCCCCTCCTCTCGGGCCACTAACAGGTGGGGCCCACATGTCGGCCCCGTCCTCTCCCCCACCGGCTGCCCCGCAACGGCCGCCTCCGCTTCCGCCGGCACGTCGCCCACCTCCCCGCGCGCTCCGCAACCACCTCGCCCACCTCCCTTGCTTTCTCCGGCACCCCGGCCCCTTTTTAAGCCGCCGCCGCCTCTCTCCGCCTTTCCGCTGCCGTCTTTTCGCCGCCAACGCCTTCCATCACCGCCGGTGAGCTCCACCGTCCCTCCTCTCCCCTTCCGACCGTCGCGCCGCCTCCTCCCGCCGCCGCTGCGCCCGGAACCGCTCGGCCTCCGCGCTCGGCCGCCGTCTACGTCCGCGCGGCCCCTCGGCCGGCTGCCGCCGTCGCGCGCGTCGCCGCCGCACTTGGCCGCCTGCGCCCGCGCCCTGCTCGGCCACGCGCCGCTCGGCCCTCTGCGCCGCCCGGCCGCCGCGCCGCCCACCGCGCCGCTCGTCCGCCCGCCGCTACCGCCGTCCGCGCCGCGGCTGACGTCAGCCCTCGGGCTGCTGACGTTACCTGTTGTACTCAGCCGTAGGTTCTATCACCCTGCACCTTTGATAGCTTGAGACGTAATTTGTGTAGTTGCTAGGTTAGGACATGATTAGCCCTGCTTAGAAACATTAGCCCACTAATGGGATAACTAGTGTACCTCTATTATCTAATGATGAATATTTAGTGGCAGCTCACGATGGTTAATCGTGAATGGTTAATTAATTGGTCCAACTAAAACCTGATTAATGGTGGGTTGTGAGTACATGGTTTTGATGGTCGTACTCATGACAATTAAGGACCGATTCGCGGGAAATCCTGGAAGAATTACCATACTTTCCACAAGCTAGCATGGGTAATAGCTGGGCTCGTAGTGTAGCTTTTCTTAGCCGACGCATCCAGGCAAGGGTGGGTGTGATGGAGTTGGGTCGACGGGGGTTTACTCGTTGATCAGCTGCCGGATTCACCTAGGCACGAGAGGGGGCTGCCTGCCTTGGTTAAAAGGTGGGGGCGAAACCTGAGGTGTGGTGCGCTTGGTTAGTGAAGGTTATGCGAAGTGTCTTGTCACAGTTCCTTTCTGGTACACCGTGGTGGTATGCCGGTGCACGGTAACTATTGTGGGACTGTGTCTTGTGGGTACAGTTGTACACCTCTGATTAGAGTAGAACTATTCGAATAGCCGTGCCCGCGGTTATGGGCGGTCAACCAGATTCACCGTGATTAGTCATAACTCTAATAACCTGATTTAATGAACTGGTCTAGTTCAGGTGGAGTGGTTTGGGCCTGTCGCAACGTGGTGTAGCGTTGGGCAGTGGTGATTTAATCTTGCTTAATTAACTCAACTATTTTACCGCATTCAACTATTGTTTTTAAATGCTTGATTTATGCAATTCAACCCTTTAGCCTCCTTTGGAATTGCTTGCATCATTTTCTCCTATTCCGGTATGACTTGTTGAGTACAGTGGGTAGTACTCAGTCTTGCTTTATCATCCCCACACCAGAGTTGGAGTACGTGTCAAAGGATGGCTTCTTGGAGAAGTAGGCCTGTCGCTGTCGTCAAGGATGCCCGTTGATTGAAGTCGCCACGCTACGAGCGTCTAGTTATCTAGCTTAACTTGTTTATCTTTTCCGCTGCATTTATGTAAGGTACTTTTATGGTGTTTGTAAGACGTGGATCTGTGTATCAACTTTGTCGTTTGTGTACTCTAGCCGATCCTGGACAGGGATTTTAATACACATTCTGCTTGGAAATTCGGGTTAGCGAATCTCTGGGCGTGACATTCATGGCATGCAAATTTTTTGTCAACAGCGATCTCCCGAGAAAGGTACGCATCAGGATCATATTTTCCATCAAAATGAGGTATCTTAAATTTAATTTTAGAAAAAGCATCATCATTCTTGCGTACCTCGCGTCGGTGGTGACCACCCATACCTCTACGATTGTTGCGTAGCCATTGACAATCACAAGCATCTCATTCAGTGTCAGCAGTATATTCATCCTCCAAATTATCCTCAACATACTGAAAGTAATGCTCAAGAGAAAACTAGAAACCACGTTAGCCAAAGCAAGTTGAATAATCGCTCAAGGGTGGTACAGTGCTGTTCCTGGGCTAGCCGAAATAGAGACGCGAGCCTAATCGCAAAGGACGCCACAAGACAAACCCAAACAGGAACGATAACAAGAAGGTGGGGGTGACAAATGGGATTGGTTGGGGGGGCGTGCTCACAGAGGTACCCTCTTCTCTTTTTTTTGCTTTCTCTCTCTCGTGCTGAGTAGAGAGATGCAACTTTTTTATTTTTATTTTATTTTTTGATATTTTTTCACAATGAGGAGCACACAAGAACCAACCACAGAAATCCTTAGCTCAAACAGACACAATATGAAGCATATAGAAATTTTTCAAGGTTCTATCCTAGTAGGTCCCGAAGCTTCTCGCCACGAAAACAGAATTTTGCAAGCGGAATTTGGTGATTTTAAATTTGCTGAACTTGGCGAAGCGAGAGAGAAACGGATGTAACTTTTTCTGTAGATATCCGTGGATATATTATATGCCTAATTTCGAGTCCGTAGGAAAAAGATATGGCTGTTTTAAGGAAGGTCACTCGAATCAGGGTTCTATTTCCTTTCAAGTGGCAGCATGATCGAAGGAAAACGAAAACGCTAAAAGGAACAGATCAAACACAAAAGGAAAGGGAATTGGTGGATGGTTGCGATGGTGGTGATGATGGCAAAAGTGCTGATGGCGGCGGTGGTGAAGATGGCGATGGGTGGTGGCAAGAACTCGAAACTCTAATCGACTAAACACTAAGACCAGCAAGTTAACACGACCAATGCAATCAAAAACTCAACAAGCCCTAACTAAGCAGTACTAGTAAAAAGGCTCAAGGGTTTTTAGGATTACGGAGAACTAATCTACTATCTTTTTTGGCTTTTTTTCTGGACTATAGGAAAAAAAATTAAACAACGATGGGTAAAAAATCTCTAACCGATCAACCACACTCTGATACCACCTGATGTGAACCCGCTAGGGTTTGTGTCCCAATCTTTCGATGAGAGGTGGGGGATAACTCAATTGAATGAAGACGACGTTCACGGCCCGACTACAAACGTCCAAGGATACTGCGCCTTAGCAACTGATACACCATCTCCAATGGTTGTCGTGAACTTGTTATGCGCGACACCCGGCCACGAGGGCACTCGTCCTGCAAGCAATTGAAGAACAAGCAAGAACAAGTAGAACAAGCACTGAATTACGGGATGAAGATGAATGTTTCACTATGAAAAACACAATATAGCGGGGTTCCGATTACAGGCAGACGGGCGGTTTAGCCAACACGCGATGCGACCAGGTAGCAAGTAGCTAACTTTAATCATCAAAACCCCCCAGTGTTCTTGGCGGCGACTAAAGGTATAAGAAGAGGGCGAGAATGACCACAAGGTCGTGCTTTAACACTAGGACGCGCCCCTATTGGGCCCAACTTGATACATAGCCCTTTGGGCCCAAAATAGGTGACGCAACACCGTGGACAGAAAACACTCGGTAGTAAAACGACAATTGCGGCTGCTCCAGAACATATATGGACATGTGGCTGGATCCATTTGAAAGTAGACTTGATAAGATTTCCATGAAGTACTTGTACGCCCAAATCGGAGTTCACATGAAGTCGTGGAGGCCATCAGAAGTTGGTGCTGTCCTACAGTCCGAATCCACCCCACGCGAATCCTGTCCCCTTTCGATCCTCTCCATCATTCCAGAGTAAAACAAGAGTGCACGCGTTTCCGGGGTATAAAGAAGAGGGACATGACCTCAAGAATGTACTCACCTGATAGTTGAGTTGACGTGCACGAGCGTGGGTAATAGGACCCTGAAGTTGTACTTGTAGGGACGTGGATGTATCGATGGTGTTGGTGTCCTCATCATGCCTACCCTAATGGAGTTGCCTTCGGGTCATTGAGAAGATGCCTGCCCCTGGTCATCGACCAGTCGATTGTAGCTATCTCTCGCCACTTATCAGTTGGCTTCAGGTGATCGGGAAGATGCCTACGCCTGGTCATCGACTAGTCGATTGTAGCCATCTCTCGCAACCAATTAGTTGCCTTCAGGTGATCGAGAAGATGTCTACTCCCGGTCATCGACCAGTCGATTGTAGCCATCTCTCGTCTCCTATCAGTTGCCTTCCGGTGATCGAGCAGAGGCCTACCCCTAGTTGAGTTGCCTTCGGGTCATCGAGAAGATGCCTACGCTTGGTCATGGACCAGTCGATTGTAGCCATTTCTCATCACCTATAAGTTACCTTCAGGTGATCGAGAAGATGCCTACCCCTAGTCATCAACTAGTTGATTTTAGCCATCTCTCGCCACCTATCTGTTGCCTTCAGATGATCGAGCAGATAACTACTCGTGGTCATCTACCAGTCGATTGTAGCCATCTCTCGCCACCAATCAGTTTCCTTGAGGTGATCGAGAAGATGCCTACCCCTGGTCATCGACCAGTCGATTGTAGCCATCTCTCATCACCTATCAGTTGCCTTGAGGATATCGAGAAGATGCCTACCCCTTGTCATCGACCAGTCGATTGTAGCCATCTCTCACCACGTATCAGTTGCCTTCGGGTGATCGAGAAGATGCCTACCCCTGGTCATCGACCAATCGATTGTAGCCATCTCTCGCCACGTATCAGTTGCCTTAAGGTGCGCGAGAAGATGCCTATGCGTGGTCATCGACCAGTCGATTGTAGCCATCCCTCGCCACCAATTAGTTGCCTTCAGGTGATCGATAAGATGCCTAAATTTGGTCATCGACCAGTCGATTGTAGTTATGTCTCATCACCTATCAGTTGCCTTGAGGTGATCGAGAAGATGTCTACTCCTGGTCATCGACCAGTCGATTGTAGCCATCTCTCGTCTCTGTTGATGATAAAATTTGGCAAGCATATAAATCAGAAACAGAGTCTAAGTCGAAGCAGAATTGAAGATATGCAGAATTCCCGGAAATAGAATTTGCATCGGCTGGAAGACCGTATCGGCTGGAACCGAGTCTGATCTGGATAGCCGATATGGCCGATATTGGAAGCATAATCAATATCGGGTTCGAGGAAGAGTTTGAGATAATGTTGCCAGGCAAGGGTAGAGTCCAGAATTGGCAAATGTATCTATTAATTATGATTATCTGTAATTTTCTTATAGATATTTTCGGTAAGAGTCCGCTTAAGGGACTTGTTCGCTAGTTAGATTTGTATTAGGACAATATGAGTCGTGTCCATCTTGGACAATGTTTGTATTTTCGGGTATAAATATAGACCTGAGGCCTTATGAATAAAACAACAACAATTCGATCAATCTCGGAGCATCGCCAACCTTTTATTCTTTTTATTTTCAGCGAGTTCTTGCTTTCGAGTCGAGCTGCATCAGTTTGATCTTCGGCGAAGAGGTAAATCTTGTTATGGCGGTTTGCATTATTGGAATTAGTGCTTACATCTTCATGACACTCTAATTCTATCTTGTAAATCTCCGAGTTATCATATACGTTATATAATTTAGATTGACAGTGCTATCTATTCATATCGGCCGATCTCTATTTAGGGTTTTGTCGATAACGGCTAGATTGTCTCGTTGGTTAGAATTATATAATGTATCTACCATCCCGAAAAGGCAACCATTGGCTTGATTGTCTCGATATTATGCTTCTTCTCATACTTAATGCTGCATCGGTTAAGTTTGATCTATTAAGTCATGTTTAGAATCATGATCTCTAGCCTATTTTATGGTTGTTAATAAGGATAGTATCGGGTTTCAGCTGATCTTATCTGGTATAGTTGTTTTACATAGTTTCATGCTTTGTTTAATATGCTATATCTGCCCCTTATATCAGGATCTAATCTAATATAAATATATTGGATTCATTACCAATATGATTGGTAATAATTAGATATATTTGTTGTAAGGGAATATCCTAGTATAAGGTTGTATCGGAGCTATAGCTGATACATGCTTAAATCTGGACATTGGCTATGACATGAGTATATATAATCATTATTTCATGTTATTTTAGACTTGGACAATTTATACTGTCTCGGTTAAGTCCAATCTATCCTAATTGCTGATTTCTAAACTAATATTGATATATAGATTATATAACATTGATATTTTCAGCCGATGTACCAAATTTAGGGTTAGCTTATCAATGAATATACCTTACAGCCGATACATGCTATATTGCATCGGCTAGGTTACATCACGATATGATATCGGCTGCCTGGCCGATTGACTATTGTTTACTAATAAACTTGCATGTTCTATCTTGTTGATTGCAGAATCAAATCAACTGGCATGCCCTTTAAACCCGAAAGCAAGTTTTGTACCCGCACTAGAGTAAAGCAAATCTCTCAGGCCAGTGTGTGTTTTTTTGCATCAACACGCTTTTAGCACGCCCGGTGGGACATTGTGTCATCATGACGCCCAATATAACTGAAGTTACGGAAGATAACGTCCTACCAATCACGATCGAACAACTGAACGAAGAGCAGAAGGAAGAGATGAAGAAATTGCTAGATCAACTCCAAAGCCAGTACCTTCATTCATTCACGGTGACCCGCCAGGGCACGGTTATCAGAAATCCAAAGTGGAGTTGCCGCTGATCGCGAAAACAGAGCCAAGTACATCTGGAACAAGTGATGACAAGGGCAAGGAAGTTAAAGCTGAGTCAAACGATGAAGAACTCCACACATTACAAGATCGCATTGATTCGGCAGTCCGTCATGCTCTCATTAATCAATCCGGAGTACTTGTAAACACTTTAACAAATATGATCAAGACGGTGGTGGATGACACTATAGCTGAGGAAAAAGCAAAAGGACTCGTATATCTGCCAGGGGACACTTTCCCAGTTTATAAGACTGTGAAGATGGAAATTGGCAGGAAACACCACTCGTTTCAAACCCAGGCTCCATCGGCTCCCACGTCCAGCGCAAACATCCCAACGATATTGACGAGACAACAGCCGATCACTGGGGGGCAGACTTCAACTTAGTTGATGCCAGAACAATTGATGAATATACTTAACGCAAAACCGCCCGTCGTCGAGCCAACATACCATATCCCTTCGGTTTCACAACAGCCGATTGGAATCACCCAGTCGATGGGCCAGCAATATGTCTCAGAACCACCTCCGTATGTCTCGTCTCAGGGCTTAGGGGCCAACCTTAATCAGCAATATCAGCCTCATTCTCCACGAGCCCAGTATCAGCTTGAGGGATCTCCACGGCTCCATTCAACGCAATATGGCCAGTACGATTTCGGAGGAACGTCACAACAGCCGTGGGCCGATATGATTGCCGACGTAATGAGGGAACAATTCGGACTCAAGCCTAAGGATAATGGCAACATGTATCGGCATCCGTATCCAGAATATTTTGATCGAGTGTCATTGCCAAACTGATACAAGGTGCTAGATTTTTCAAAATTTTCAGGATAAGACAATGTATCAACCTACGAGCATGTTAGCCGTTTTCTAGCGCAATGTGGGGAGGCATCGGCTACAGAGGCTCTCAGAGTCAGGTTGTTTCCATTGTTATTATCTAGATCGGTATTCACATGGTTTTCTTCCCTACCTTATAATTCCATCAGGAGTTGGGCCGATCTAGAAAAGCAATTCCATAAATACTTTTTCAGCGGCATCCAAGAGATGAAGTTGTCAGATCTTACGTCAATTAAGGAAAAATCAGATGAAACAGTGCTAGACTATATTCAAAGATTCAGAGATGTAAGGAACAGATGTTATAGCTTGGCCCTGACTGATTCACAATTAGCCGATCTGGCTTTCCAAGGGCTGTTGGCGCCGATAAGGGAGAGACTTTCAGCTCAAAGAGAAGCAAAAATTACTTTCGAGGGTTTAGTTATGGAAGCCCTACCCGACGGAATGTTCCGCGTTCGCCTAGAGGATGACACCATCATCCTGTGCTATATTTCAGGAAAGATCCGGTCTAGTTCTATACGAATACTGATGGGGTAGGGTCAAAATTGAACTAAGTCGTTATGATTCAAGCAAGGGGCGTATAATTTATAGACTTCCCCATAAGGATTCGAAGCGTACCGATGACTCGAAGGATACCGAAGATTTGAAGGATACCAAAGATTCAAAGCGTTAGGTTTTTCCTTTTTATCTAGGGTAATAAATTCAAAGTTCTAAAATTCAAACAAAGAGACTTATTTTTTCCAAAAGAGTAAATTCATAGTTTAAGAAAGGAATACGGAAATATGAAAATAAGAGCTTCTGTTCGTAAAATTTGTACAAAATGTCGACTGATTCGTAGGCGTGGACAAATTAGAGTCATTTGTTCCAATCTGAAGCAAAAACAAAGACAGGGGTAATCTTTCAAAAAAAGAACTTGACTTTCTAAAAAGTAAAACAAAAGTACCCGCAAAAATATCCAAATTCCAAATAAAAAATTCAAGTAAAGGATATATTTTACCCTGAAACGGATATATTTGTATCTTTTTTCTTTTTGTTATTTCTAACTCATATTTATCAGATAATAACATATGACAAAAGCTATACCAAAAATTGGTTCACATAGGAAAGTACGTATTGGTTTGCGTAGGAATGCGTGTTTTAGTTTACGGAAGAGTGCATGTAGAATAACAAAAGGAGTTATTCATGTTCAAGCTAGTTTCAACAATACTATTATAACTGTTATTATAACTGTTACAGATCCACAAGGTCGGCTGGTTTTATGGTCCTCCGCGGGTACTCGTGGAATCAAAAGCTCAAGAAAAGCATCATCCTATGCTGGTCAAAGAACAACTATAGATGCTATTCGTACAATGGGTTTGCAATGAGCAGAAGTTATGGTAAAGGGTGCTGGTAGTGGAAGAGATGCCGCATTACGAGCTATTGCTAAAAGTGGTGTACGATTAAGTTGTATACACAATATAACACCTATGCCGCATAATGGGTGTCGATCTCCTAAAAAAAGACGTCTATATGGTTCGAGAGGAGGTAGCAGGATCCACTCAAACACTACAGTGGAAGTGTGTTGAATCAAGAGTAGTGTTGACGACCAAATTTGGTAATTCAAGTATCGGGGATAAGGATAGAATCAAAGAAAATCCAAGAGATTAGATCGTATCGGAAACAGAGTGAGAATCGGCTGTAGTCCGAATCGGCTGTGGACAGGATCGGCAGAGTCAGAGTCGGACATGGTTAGCCGATTGAGCCGATTTTGGAAATATGATTCGGTACACGTTATCGGGTTGAGTTAGAGTGCTTCATACGGATTGCCGTGCATGGATAAAGTCTTGAAGAGGCAATTGTATCTATTAATTAGGATATTTTATGTAATTTCCTTATAGATAATCATGGTAAGAGTCTGCCTAAGGGACTTGTTCGTTAGTTGGATTTGTATTAGGTTAATATGAGTCGTGTCCGTGATGGACAATGTTTGTATTTTTGGGTATAAATATAATCCCGAGGTCATGTAAATAATAACAACAGATGTTCAATCAATCTCGGCGCATCGCCACCTTTGTTTTCTACTTTTCGACAAGTTTGTGCTTTCGAGTCGTGCTGCATCAATTTGATCTTCGACGAAAAGGTATATCTTGTTATGGCGGTTTGCATTATCAGAGCTAGTGCTTACATCTTTATGACACTCTAGTTCTATCCTGTAAACTTCTGAATTATCATATACATCATATAATTTAAATCGACAATGCAATCTACTTGCATCGGCTGGACTCTTTTTAGGGTTTCGTCGATATCGGCTAGATTATTTTGTTGGTTTAGATTATATAATGTATCCGCCATCCCGAAAAGGCAACCATCGGCTTGATTTTCTAGATATCATACTTCTCTTTATATTTAATGCTGCGTTGGTTAAGTCCAACCTATTAAGTCGTATTTAGAATCATGATATCTAGCTTGTCTTACGGTTGTTAACAAGGATAGTATCGGAGTTTCAGCCGATCTTACCTGGTATAGATGTTTTACATTGTTTTATGCTTTGTTTAATGTTCTATATCTGCCCCTTATATCAGGATCTGATCTAATATAAATATATTTAACTTCATACCAATCTAATTGGTTATAGTTAAATATATTTATTACTAGAGAATATCCTAGCATAAGGTTGTATCGGAGCTATAGCCGATACATGCTTAAATCTAGATATCGGCTATGACATGAGTTTATATAATCTTTATTCCATGTTACATTAGACATGGGCAATTTATACTGTCTCGGTTCAGTCCGATCTATCCCAATTACTTATTTCTAAAGTAATATTGATATTTTGATTATGTAACATTAATCTCTACAGCCGATATACTAGTTTTAGGGTTAGTTCTATCTTTGACTACAGCTTACAGCCGATTCATGCTTTATTGCATCGGCTAGGTCATATACGATATGAAATCGACTGTCTAGCCGATGGACTATCGTTTACTAACATTCTTTGCATATTTCTTCTTGTTGATTGCAGGATCAAATCAACTGGCACGCCCTTGAACCTAATGTACTAATTTCTGACCTGCACTAGAGTAAAGCAAATCTTTCAGGCCAGTGTGTGTTTTTTGCATCAACAAGTAGATAGTAAGCGTCTTTATTATGGTCGTTTCATTCTGTCCCCGCTTAGAAAAGGTCAAGCAGATACCATTGGCATTGCCTTTCGAAGAGCTTTCCTTCGAGAAATAGAAGGAACATGTATCACACATGCAAAATTTGGGAGAGTGCCACACAAATTTTCTACAATAGCAGGTATTGAAAAATCGTTACAAGAAATTTTACTAAATTTGAAAGAAATTTTATTGAGAAGTAATCTCTATGGAGTTAGAAACACATCAATTTACGTCAAAGCTCCTAGATACATAACTGCTCAAGATATTATCTTACCGCCTTCCGTAGAAATCGTTGATACGGCACAACCTATAGCTAACTTGACAAAACCAGCGGATTTCCGTATTGAGTTACAGATCAAGAGAGATCGCGGATATCACACAGAAGTCAGAAAGAACACTCAAGATGGAAGTTATCCTATAGATGTTGTATCCATGCCTATTCGAAATGCGAATTATAGTATTTTTTTTCTTGTGGGGATGGAAATGCAAAATATGAGATACTTTTTCTAGAAATATGGACCAATGGAAGTTTAACCCCTAAGGAAGCGCTTTATGAGGCTTCTCATAATTTGATTGATTTATTTCTTCCTTTTCTTCACATGGAGGAAGAGGGTACTCGTTTCCAAGAAAATAACAACAGGTTTACTTCACTACTTTTAAGCTTTCACAAAAGATTAACTAATCTAAAGAAAAAAAAGAATTCCATTGAATTGTATTTTTATTGATCAATTAGAACTGCCTTCTAGAATGTATAATTGTCTCAAAAGGGCCAATATCCATACACTATTGGACCTTTTGAGTAAGACGGAAGAAGATCTGATGAGAATTGACAGTTTTCGTATGCAAGATGGAAAACAGATATGGGACACTCTAGAGAAGCATCTCCCAATGGATTTACCTAAGAATAAGTTATAGTTTAAAATCCATTGCAATTTTTTCCTCTTCTTCTTTTTCGAGTTAGAATGAAAAGAAAAAAGAAAACAATTTTGCATCTTTGGGACAATCTATATTTTCGCGAAATGGATCATAATAAAATAGATTATAGGTATCTAGGGAAGATTCACTTGGAAGTAACTATTTCCTATATACCTATGCATGGTACTTCACGATTGAATGAATCAAACTGAAAAATCCCTAAAAAGACCTAAAGTTAAGGATTTTTCAATGGGTAATGGTTCTCCAATACCTAACCAAAGAGCTGCTGCAGTACCGATTAGAAAAACGGTTGTAGCTACTGGGCGACGAAATGGATTTTGGAATTTATTGACACTCTCTAGAAAAGGTACTGTCAATAAGCCCGTCGGCACAAAAACCATTAAGAGAACACCCAATAACTTATTAGGTACTCTACGGAGTATTTGAAACACGGGAAAGAAGTACCACTTGGGTAATATTTACAGAGGAGTTGCAAACGGATCCGCCGGTTCACCAATCATTGACGGCTCGAGAACCGCTAAGCCTACATTACATGCAATAGTACCTAGAATTACTACTGGAAAATTATATAAAAGATCGTTGGGCCACACGGGTTCCCCGTAATAATTATGTCCCATCCCTTGAGCTAATTTTGCTCTTTATACAGGATTGTTTAAGTCATGTTTCTTTGTTATTGGGATAGGTGAATTCTTTAAGATCCAGCCCCCAAAGGAACGGGACATGAGAATTTTTCATCATCCGGCTAGAGCAAGAATGAAAGAAATAAAACCCTAGAAGATGCATAATAAAATAAGGTATATAATGGCTCAATGGCTCTAAGTAAGAAAATCTTTATCAGATTCTATTTTCCGAAGTTGCACCTACAACTACTCATTGAAAAGAATCCTACTCTTATGGGTAAATGCTCAATATTCAAGTGGGCTTACAAATTTGATCATGATCAATTGCTTTGTGGATTGTCTCACGTCTCTTGATTAGTTGGTATTTATCCCCCAATATTGCAAGTTTCTTACATCCAAACAAAGTATTTACTTGTTACTAATAAAAAATCAAAAAGTTTAGCCTACATACTTCCTTAGATCCCTTCTTTTACTCCGATAGTATTGCAGATCGCAATCAATGCAAAGAAAATGAATGCATTTCCATACTATAATAAAAAAGTAGTGTAATAAATAGAGAATTGGATCATGTCACATGACTTATTCCATTTCTACTCTATGGGATCTTATGGTGCATCTTCTTGGATGACATGGTTGAGGTATGATCATAGAAAATATTCTCCTCAAGTGAAACAGCCTATCCTTACCAGACAGGGGACTTACGTGTTGATTGGATATGGAGACACCTTTGGTCGTGAATTCTAATGTGGCAGATCCAACTCTCTATCTGCATGGCCAAATCAATAATTCAAGTCGCACACTCCACCTTATTTTCTTTCAGAAAATTAACTTCAACTATTTGTATTATTTGTATCACAATAGTTCGGAGTTGAAGAGAAGTATCTAAATGACATGTCGTATTTTAGAATAACCCGTGTTTGTAGCAATGAAATACCACAACCTACCTGATATGATATATGAGAATTAGAACTCTCTATGATATGCCTTCCTCATAAAGGGCACGAAATGCCTTGCTTACGTATCATTAGAAAGTGCATTAACATAAATACGACAGTAAGCAGAGGAAGTACAAAGGTATGTAAACTATAAAAACGAGTCAAAGTGGATTGACCCACACTAACACTTCCATGTAATAACTCCACTAAAGGTGATCCTATTACGGGAATCGCGTCAGGTACACCTGTCACAATTTTGACTGCACAATAACCAATTTGATCCCAAGGTAAAGAATAACCAGTTACACCAAACGATGCAGTTAATACAGCTAAAACCCCACCTCTGACCCAAGTTAATTCGCGGGGTTTTTTAAACCCACCTGTGAGATACACACGAAATACGTGCAGGATCATCATTAGAACCATCATACTTGCTGACCATCGATGAACTGATCGGATTAACCAACCAAAGTTGGCCTCGGTCATTATGTATTGAACCGAGGAAAAAGCCTCTGTAACGGTTGGGCGATAGTAAAAAGTCATAGCAAAACCGGTAGCAACTTGTACTAGAAAACAAAACAAGTAAGTGTAATTCCCCCTAAACAATAAAATATGTTGACATGAGGAGAAACATATTTACTAGTTATATCATCTGCAATTGCCTGAATCTCAAGATGTTCCTCAAACCAATCATATACTTTATTGAGATAGGTAACTAACCCGAATCCCCCTTCGGAACCGTATATGAGAATTTCATCTCGTACGGCTCAAACCGAAACACACAAATTTTCAACGGATATTGGAAAAAAGGTTCAAAACATCATCAGCCACTGGGTTGGGTCGATTTGCCTTGAAGATATGAAATAAGAAAAATCCAGAATGTCTTCTTTGTGATGATAATGCCAAAAAAATCTCAAGTTGGCTCGTCTATCTTTCTTTCCCAAATGCTGATCATTAGAGGCCTCTTGATTTTTCTCTTCGCTATTTTGGATTTCTTTTTTTTGTGCATAATGCAGATTTACTCTTGTTTTACTAGTAAATAAATAAAGCAAAAATTGGAGTAGTTTTCTGGTAGAAATTATCTTGTTGCGATCCTATGAATCAGTTCAATTAAAACCATTCATACTAGAGCCACGATGATTGAGTCTCAAGCTAAACAAAAGGCAAGAGTTCTTCAAATAAGAACCGTTTGATGACCATTTATTGAATCGGTGTAATGACTCAACAAAATTGAGAGAAAAAAGTTGTCTTTTGGGCAAACAAAATTGGAAGGAAGAAATTTTCTTTTTTTATTTTTATTAAGAACTACTTGAATTTTTTCAGTCTGTTTGCGAGGTCTAAATAGTTAATACGAATCATTTCATTTTTTTCTTGATCCACTCTATCTATTTCGTGTTCCAGATACTAGAATAAATAATATCCATCAAATTAGAATCATCTTGATAGAGATAACAGGTCCTTTCTATGTATCATCAATAGGAGCAAATTCTAATAAGTCACATACTCATATTCCAGAGATACTGAAACCAAAAAATTCTACGGTCGAATAACCAGAATGTCTAGAAATGTAGAGCTTAAAGTAGAAAGACTCTTTTGGATGGAAAAACTATGACTTCGTAGTTTTCATTAGTAGAAACCTAACTAATTAAAATTCCATCCAGTAAAACGGAAGAATTATAAATTTCTAAAATAATAGATAGGAATACCGCGAATAAAGCCATTGCAACCCCCATAAAAGGAGTAGTCCCCCAACTCGGAGCTACTTTCCCATATTCCGAATTCGAGGGTTCCAATAAATTACCTACGCGAGTTCGTCTTGGTCCAGGTCTAGAACTATCTTCAACGGTTTGTGTAGCCATAAATTCCATTTAATGATTTGTGTTGACTTTGTATACTATTCCGTTGTAGTTGTAAATACACGATCTTTTCGTAGATCCATTGTAATCTTGAAATTCTATAAAAATGGAAACAACAACTTTAGTTGCCATCTCCATAACTGGTTTACTTGTAAGCTTTACTGGGTATGCCTTACATACCGCGTTTGGGCAACCCTCTCAACAATTAAGAGATCCATTCGAAGAACACTGGGACTAATTGAAGTAAGAAGTCTCCCAGATGGGGAGACTTCTTACTTCAATTAAATTATTTCACTTTTTTAGTCGGAACTTTAGGTGGTTCTCGGAAGAAGATAGTGAAAAAAATTATCCCTAAAGTCGAAACTAAAAGGAACGTATAAACCAATGCTTCCATAGATTCGATCGTGGTTTATTTACAATTATAACTTCCACACCTATTCATTTGTCATTTGGAATCATTTCCCATATAAAAAAGGAAAAGGAGTCAAAGAAGGGATGGGAGATGTTTCCCATGTCAAATCAAAAAAGAGAGGTGAAAGATAACAAAGCAATGCGGACTCAGACTGGCTATCTCCTCGTAGTTGGATCTCCGACTTTTGGAATGTTCCAAATTCCACTTGAGCATCCAAGTATGGATCAATACCAGCAAAAACATCTCGGAACAAGGTTCTAGCCCCATGCCAAATGTGTCCGAAAAAGAAGAGCAAAGTAAAGGTAACATGACCAAATGTGAACCAACCCCTTGGACTGCTGCGAAAAACACCATCTGATTTCAATGTAGCTCGATCTAATTCAAAAATTTCCCCTAATTGGGAACGCCTCGCATATTTCTGCATATTTCTTACAGTAGCAGGATCAGAATAACTTACTCCATTAAGTTCGCCACCATAGAACTCCACCGTTACGCCTACTTGTTCAACACTATATTTGGATTCTGCTCTTCCAAAAGGAACATCCACTCCCACAATTCCCTCTTCATCTACCAAAACAACCAGAAATGTTTCAAAAAAAGTAGGCATATGACGTACAAAAAGTTCGCGGCCTTCTTTATCTTTAAAGATAGGATGTCCTAACCATCCAATAGCTATTCCATCCCCATTGTCCATTGAGCCTGCTCTGAATAATCCCCCATTTGCCGGATTATTACCAATATAATCATAAAAGGCTAATTTTTAAGGAATTTTAGACCAAGCTTCTGATAAACTGAGATTTTCGGCTAACCCATCACTAACTCTTCGATATATTTCTTGCTGAAAGTATCCCTGATCCCACTGATAACAAGTAGGCCCAAACAATTCAATTGGGGTGGTTGCTGACCCATACCACATAGTTCCGGCAACTACGAAAGCTGCAAAAAAAACAGCAGCGATACTACTGGAAAGTACAGTTTCAATATTGCCCATACGTAATCCTTTGTATAGACGTTGAGGTGGACGGACACTAAGATGGAATAGGCCCTGCTAATATGCCCAATGTACCTGCAGCAATATGATGAGAAGCTATTCCCCTCAAAACAAAAGGATCAAAATCTTTTGCACCCCACGCCGGATTTACAGCTTGTACTTTTCGAGTTAGTCCATAAGGATCAGACACCAATATCCCAAGGACCATACAAACCCGATACATGAAATGCGCCAAAGCCAAAGCAAGCCAACCCTGCAAGAAATAAATGAATTCCAAAGATCTTGGGAAAATCCAAAGAAGGTTTTCCCGTCCGCTCATAACAGAATATTTCGAGGTCCCAATATACCTAATGCCAGATAGCTGCCAAGAAACACAAGCCAGAAAACACAATATGCGCCCCTGCCACACCTTCATAACTCCAAATACCCAGATTCGTTACTGTCCCTCCTGAAATACTCCAACCACCCCACGAATTGGTTATTCCTAAACGAGTCATGAAAGGAATGACGAACATACCTTGTCTCCACATTGGATCCAGAACAGGATCAGATGGGATCAAAAACCGCTAATTCGTATGAAGCCATCGAGCCAGCCCAACCAGAAACTAGAGCTGTGTGCATTATATGCACCGAAAGCAATCGACCCGGATCATTCAATACGACAGTATGAACACGATACCAAGGCAAACCCATGGAAATACCCCTTCAGCAAAGAAAAATAGACACGATGTCACTTTATTTTATCGCATTGGCAAAGACTATCCATATCCTATGTACCTAACCCTTATAGGGGATTCTGTGTCAGAAAGCGTGAATATTTATTTCATTCCATTAAAAATAAGAAGCCAATTCTGTTCAGTAAGAAGAAAGAGAAGCAGATCTATTCTATACTCGATAAGTGCCAATATGCAATGGGCAGCTTGGCTTATTTGGAAAAAACGAAGAATAGATCCCTATCTCTTTTGTTTAGTATTCGAATCACCCCTTCTTTTTTCTTTATTCAATCTGTCTTATCCTACTTATATGTATAATCTTTCAATCTATGTATTATTTCAATCTACGTATTAATAGAATCTATAGTATTCATATAGAATAAGAAAAAAGGTGAAAACAATAAACTGCGGATTCTTTCTTTCTCTTCCATTCTTACGTTTCCATATTAAAGTGTAGTTTTCTTACTTAAATTTAATAATATTAATCTAATATGCCCATTGGTGTTCCAAAAGTACCTTACCGGATTCCCAGAGATGAAGAAGTGACTTGGGTTGACTTATACAATGTTATGTATCGAGAAAGGACACTTTTTTTAGGTCAAGAGATTCGTTCCGAGGTCACGAATCATATTACAGGTCTCATGGTATATCTCAGTATAGAAGATGAATTAGCGATATTTTTTTGTTTATAAACTCCCCAGGTGGGTGGTTAATCTCATGGAATGGCGATTTTTGATACGATGCAAACGGTGACACCAGATATATATACAATATGCCTCGGAATAGCCGCGTCCATGGCATCCTTCATTCTGCTTGGAGGAGAACCCACCAAGCGTATAGCATTCCCCCACGTGAGGATTATGCTTCACCAACCTGCTAGTGCTTATTATCGGGCAAGAACACCAGAATTTTTACTAGAAGTGGAAGAGTTACACAAAGTTCGTGAAATGATCACAAGGGTTTATGCAATAAGAACAGGCAAGCCTTTTTGGGTTGTATCCGAAGACATGGAAAGGGATGTTTTTATGTCAGTAGACGAAGCCAAAGCTTATGGACTTGTCGATATTGTAGGGGATGAAATGCTTGACGAACACTGCGATACTGATCCAGTGTGGTTTCCAGAAATGTTTAAGGATTGGTAGTGCCCAGATTTCTTGTAAATTTATTTCAACCCTAAATTCAGGTTTTATGCAATTTAATGGAAATACTTCATAATGATCAATCCATTCAAGGTTAAGATCGATCTAAACCAATCCATTTTTTCTATATACATACGACATGCCAACGGTTAAACAACTTATTAGAAACGCAAGACAGCCAATATGAAATGCTAGAAAATCGGGCAGCGCTTAAGGGATGTCCGCAGCATCAAGGAACATGTGCTAGGGTGTATGTGCGACTCGTTCGGATCATGGGTTCAAACGAATAAGACAATTTTTGAAGTATCCATGATCGGTACCAATGAATAGGATAGAGCTTCTCTATCCTAGATTTCTACGGTATATGGAATTTCTGGTTTCTTTTGGTGCAAATCCAATCATCTAGATTGGAAATAAGAAGCAATTCCCCCATTGGTAGCAAACGGCTATTCATTAAGCGGAGGAAATAGTAACAAAAAGATAAAGGCTTATGCTCCTTTATCTTAAAAAAACGGACTAAGAGGGTCAGCTACTTAGCCAACTTTCATAATTAAATGCCGTCACTGTATGGATAACTCTTATTGTGAAAAGAGCTATTTACTCTATAATGGATATGGATAGGTAGAGCCAAAGAATGTGAACTATACAAGTTCACAATACCCTTTGATGAAATGAAAGAAAGGGCTCCGGTGTATAGAGAGGGCCTCGCCGTTAAGGTTTAAAAGGGAACCATAGAAACGATGGAACCCACTATTTTTTAGTATCGTTAGAATTTTTTATTTCTATGCGAAATAACTGAAGGGAGTAGAAGAGAAAATTGTGGTTGGGAAGGTTATAGTAGCAAAAGCCATTGGAACTAATATTTTATATATGGGAATAATTCGTTTTGTTATTAATGGGAAAAAGGATGGCTAAAAGAAGAGAAATCATTAGTTATTCATTAAGGTTAATTTGATTCAATGACCAGAGTTCCGCGAGGATATATAGCTCGGAGACGACGAGCAAAAATGCGTTCATTTGCCTCAAACTTTAGAGGGGCTCATTTAAGACTTAATCGAATGATTACTCAACAGGTAAGAAGAGCGTTTGTTTCCTCTCATCGAGATAGAGTCAGGCAAAAGAGGGATTTTCGGCGTTTGTGGATCAGTCGGATAAACGCCAGCAACGCGGATACATAAAGTATTCGATAATTATAGTAAATTAATACACAATCTGTACAAGAAAGAATTGATTCTTAATCGTAAAATCCTTGCACAAGTAGCTGTATTAAATCCAAATAATCTTTACACGATTTCCAATAAAATAAAGATTATCAATTAAAGGGATAAAAAGTAATATACAGGAATAATTAAAAAAGAATTCCCGGAGAGGTAACTCCGGGAAGATACAATAAATTAAGATTAAGTGGTAGGAATCAACGAGCATGTTGCAATAAATAAAAAAACTTTTTTTCTTCCCCATTGTTCTTTCTTATAACAAACACAAGAATCTAAATTGGATTACTTTCTTTATATATAGTCTGGCCCTTTCGAATAAAACATCAACAATCGGAACTTAAGTTCCGATTGTTGTTTCTTAAAGTCTGGTTGGAGTTTCTTAAGTTTCGATTGGAATTGAACTTTTGTGTTAATTGAGGAATATGTCTATTTTTTCTGGGTCTAGGACCTGTAATTATTGAAATTGACTGGGCTTGAAATTGTTTCTCATTCTCATAGTTACGAAATGGTAAGAAAGATAAAATACGAGCCTGTTTTATAGCAAGAGTAATTAATCGTTGTTGTTTCAAGGTTAATCTATTTATTCGTCTCGATAATATTTTTCCTTGTTCACTAATAAATCGATTAATTAAACTCATGTTTCTATAATCAATTCGATCCCCCGGGCCAATCCGAGGACGCCTACGAAAAGGTTGTTTGGGTTTGCGAAAAGGTTGTTTGAATTTACGAAAAGTTTGCTTGGATTTACGAAAAGTTTGCTTGGATTTATGAAAAGTTTGCTTGGATTTATGAAAGGGTTGTTTAGATGTATACATGATTTATTCCTTATTTTAAAATTGAAAAAAAAAATTGATTTGTTTATTTTATTAATTTTGGATCCAGAAGAAGTAGTCTCTCTTTGGTCCATATATTAGATGAATACCCTCGATACATATGAAATAATATCTAACGGAAATCAGACGAGTTGATTTGTATTTTGTATTCTATCTATGTTCTATATATTAAATAGGAAGTTCTTATTCTTTTTGATCTTTGGAAAGATCGAACACAAGGTGCTCCTATTTCTTTATTTCGGCATGAATCGTATGCTTACGACAATAACGACAAAATTTTCTTAATTCTAATTGTCCGGGTGTATTGTGGCGATTCTTTTGAGTACTATATCTAGAAATCCCTGCCGACTCCTCATTGGCGCCTTTTCGAACACAACTCACACACTGCAAAATAACTCTCATTCTAACATCTTTCCCCTTGGCCATGAACCTCCTTTCCTTTTTGGATTGACTTAACTTAATTCTTCTACTTATTCTTTTATTCTTCTATTTTGTTCTTTTATTCCTCTATTTTGAAACCGAAGAGGAAGAAGAAAATCCATTAGAATAAAAATTTTTGAAAATTTTTCAATTAAGTAATAAAAAATAGAGAAATAATTAAGGAATACAATCCTTGTCAAATTAGCAAGGATTTTGCTTCGAAATCCTTTCATTTTAGTAGACAACCCAGCCTCTTTCTATGCTCTGATTTCTGAGGCCTGACTTAGCTTGGATACTGCTTTTAATTGAATTTCTTTTTTCAAAAATGAGATTTACCAAATTTTTCATGACTCTAAGGTCCAACCCAATCTATCTTTTCTTTCTTTTTCTTTCCTATACTAAAAAAGGATTGAAAAGTGGGAATTTTTTATCATGTCACGAAGAACTCTATTCCTCACATAGCAACAACTAGAATGAAAAAAAAGGGGAATGACAAAGCATCTGGAAATAAACGATTAATTTCTATCAATAAACCTGCTAAAGCCCCAAACCATAGAGTACTTAGCACGGGTGCTACAGAGAGATATGTTTTTATATCCCGCATTGAAAATCCTCCTTCCTTATTGGAATACGTATATGATCAGATATTATTGCCCAAGATCGTTTGTATTTCTTTTGTTTAGGCGAAATTCCGAACTAAAAACGAAAAAGACGATCCCTTCCTATAGATTACCAAGGAATAGTAATCTTTCTTTTATAGGTGAAATTAGATTGGATTTAGATATATACCATTCCTTGATTATATGAGACCAAAAAGAAGAAATGACACGAAGATTCTCTATAGATAGAAAAAGAGAAGAAAATTAGGATGTGGAAAACAAGATAGGAATTGTGTACAATGACATTGTACAACAATTTGGAAAAGGGATGTAGCGCAGCTTGGTAGCGCGTTTGTTTTGGGTACAAAATGTCACAGGTTCAAATCCTGTCATCCCTACCTATTACTTCTTTCTTCTTTATAGGCAGTAGTGAGGAGGTCGATTAAAGCGGGTATAACTTTAATTTGTGGATACTATACGTACGTGAGACACATTAGGAGTAGAAAAGGATTTGATTTTTGAAAGCGCTCTTAGTTCAGTTCGGTAGAACGCGGGTCTCCAAAACCCGATGTCGTAGGTTCAAATCCTACAGAGCGTGATTCCATCTATCTTATGTCGAAGCAGGGCAAAATAACTTAACAAAACAAATTGCAATTCCAATTTGACCTCCTCCAGACCAGAGAGGAGGGCAATCAAAAAAGAAATATTACTCAATCAAAGATCCAACTGATCTCCACGCCTGTATTGCAAATACGCAGTCACGAATAATCCCGCTAAAGTAATAGGAATTAGGCCTAAGACGATTCCAAATAGAAAAACTTCAATCATTTCGATTTGTTCGAGGGGATAAAAAAAGAGGTACGATCTATCCCTAAATAGTAGTCTAAATTATCCACGAATCTCAATGACCAAGAAAAAAAGAATTGGTAATTAGTGCGTAGAATACCAGGAATCCAAAAGAGAGATTTTTTCTTTTCTGCCTTATTCATTCAATTCATTTCAAATAAGACGTATCTTGTTCAAGCCAATAAATAGAGCTAGGGTTAGAGTTAAAGCAGCCAATAGAAAACCGAAATAACTAGTTATAGTAAGCATGAAAGGGTTAAATTCCATTTTTTTTTTACTACACTACATATGTTGGTAAAGCACTTACCTAAGTTATGGAAAATTCATAATTCATCGGTTATTTTAGATAATACTAAAAAACAAGATAGAGTGAGATACAGAAGTGTAAAAGAAAATGGATTCATCAGATGGGGCATGAGTCCCTAATTCCGAATCAAGAGATTTGCCGTGTAATCTGTCAATTGAGTAAAGTAATAATATTAAGAACTAGATCATCTAACCCCAGTGAAAAATAAAGAATTGAATTTGAAAAAGTTCTTTCTATTTTGGTCTTTTTCAATAGGATGATTTAACCTTCTTTTTGGAGCGAACAGTCGAATATTCCCCTATTCCTTCTTATTTTAATTGATTGTATTCCATATGGAATAAGAGGAGAAGAAAAGCATTCCACGACCCCTCGAGGGTCTCCTAAAAAAGGAAATCTTTCCTGAATTTACTTTTTTTTAATTCCTTTTTCGAACCCCAATCAAAGTCGATTCGAAGCACTTCTTTTTCCATTACACTATTTCGGAAACCTAAGAATTGGCAAAGTTCCACGCTTGCAGTTTGGTCAAGAAAGTTAGTAAACAAGGCAAGGATTGATTACGAATCTTGATTCTTCAAAGAATGTTTTCTCTCTTTCATAACAGATTATCTACTATTTGATTTTCTATTTATTAGATATTATATTATGCTAACCAATTAAATTCTTTAAAGGGAAAGGTTGGATTCGAAGGGATAGCTTTCGCATCTACTTCTCTTTGTATTGTGTCAGTATAAGAATATCTTTCCTAAATTCTTTATCCAAACCTGTTGATCATTAACTTAGATTTTCCCAAGATCTTGAGCCCTATTCCGAATTATTCTACTATTCCGAAGCCGGTGAAAATTAAGTAGGACCCTCAAAATTGAGGTTTTCTATTGATGCCTTGAATAACATATAGCTTACCCTATAGACAAGGAACAAAGAAGAGAAAAAAAGAATTCTGTTTCGAGACCAAGCGAAACAGGATTGCTGTGCCATAGGAAGGATAGCTATACTAATTCGGTATACTCAAAATACACCTTTGGTACAAAATTGACAATCTCACAAGGATGAAATATCAGTAATTTTCTATTTACTGGTTGATCCCATCTTTTACGGAATCAATTCCTTTTTTGAATGTACAAAAATTTGGGGAGCTCAGCATGTCTGGAAGCACGGGAGAACGTTCTTTTGCTGATATTATTACCAGTATTCGATATTGGGTTATTCATAGCATTACTATACCTTCCCTATTCATTGCGGGTTGGTTATTTGTCAGTACGGGTTTAGCTTATGACGTGTTTGGAAGTCCTCGGCCAAACGAGTATTTCACAGAAAGCCGACAAGGAATTCCGTTAATAACCGACCGTTTTGATTCTTTAGAACAACTTGATGAATTTAGTAGATCCTTTTAGGAGGCCCTCAATGACCATAGATCGAACCTATCCTATTTTTACAGTGCGATGGCTGGCTGTTCACGGACTAGCTGTACCTACTGTTTTTTTCTTGGGATCAATATCAGCAATGCAGTTCATCCAACGATAAACCAAATTCCAACTATAGAACTATGACACAATCAAACCCGAATGAACAAAATGTTGAATTGAATCGTACCAGTCTATACTGGGGTTTATTACTCATTTTTGTACTTGCTGTTTTATTTTCCAATTACTTCTTCAATTGAGAGAAAGAAAGAGAGTAGTAAGAATTCTCTTATCCCCATTTGGAAGGATACCATCCTTATAACTATCCATGACTGTTTTTGTCTCTAGCATGACCACTTGATAAAATGTGGAGGAAAGTAGGGGAAATGGCTGATACTACTGGAAGAATTCCTCTTTGGCTGATAGGTACTGTAACCGGTATTGCTGTGATTGGTTTAATAGGTGTTTTCTTTTACGGTTCATATTCTGGATTGGGTTCATCTCTATAGTAATTGGAGGGACCATATTGTAAACATGAAAAAATAGGAACTTAGCGGGTCCTTACCCCCCTTTATCTGATTAGAGCGGAAAGGACCCGCGGAATTCTTACTCTTATAACCCGACTTTTTTAATCTATTCCATAACCTACAAACGGGTTTCCTATTTTGATTTGTAAAAATAACAAAGAGAAAGCCTTTGCTCTGATGGTCAGAATCCCTCTATTTATTCGTTTTGTTTGTTAATTTTGTTTGTTAATAATGTTAGTGAAGTAATCCATCAGTTGATTTATAACCCCCTCGCCAATGAAATTGATTCACTTTTATGAAGCGAGGAGAAAGAAGGGATCAATCGAGGATCCAATATTTTATTCCCCGGAGGAAGTCTCTTGTAAATCATTGATTTAATTTAGAGTAATAAACTAATAAAACCTTAATTAAAACTACTCAACTAGCCTAAAAATAAAAAACAGCCTTCAATGGAAGAGTATCCGTTTTTTTTTGCAAAATTTCTGTAAGTTCTAAATTGAACTTAATTGAACAAGTCAAGCAATTCTATTTGGTCACAAAAAATTTGTCCCCCGCCATATTTTCTTTCCCTCTGTTTGTCCACTACATCGCCTGAACCTAAGCAAAAGAGGTTCAAGAGACAGACCCAAATAAAGAAGAAATAGTAATCTTTGCCGAATAGGAAGAAAAAAGATTCTTATTTCGATACAAGAAGAATCGACACAAGAAAAAGGCTTTTTTGCCTTTTTCTTGTGCCCAATAGAGGATTAAGAAGACGCACGCCGGATCAACGGGGTGGCGTCAAACCTGGTTTTCCGCAGTGGGCCCCCGTAGGCTTCACGTCGGGGGCTACTGTCGGTGTCATGGGTTCAGGGCTATGTTGACTTAGGGATCGAGGTGGCCCTGCGCGCCCACGTGGCCATCCCCCGGCGGGGATCGGGCCCGAGGGTGACGTGGTGGTTGCCCACTCTAAGTCCCGGCGCCTCCTGCTTACGGCCGGACCAGGGGTCGGGCTCCCCCGACCCCCTCGGGCCACCGCCACGTGGGATGGGGTAGGTGGGCACTCCCAGCGTCCACCTACCCCCATTAATGGCGGTGCAGGCGAAGTGCACCTGCGCGCGCGCGTGCCGTAGTAAATGCGAGTAGACACGCACGCGCGCCTGACATCGGTCGCAACCGGCTGACCGGTGTGTGACCGGTGCGAGTGACTGATGGGACGCAGCACAGTGTCGGGCATGCCGTCTGCACGCCGTTAGGTACACTGCGCACCCCGTTGAGTCACATCAAGATCATGTGAGCTGATCCGGCTCACTCACCCAGCCAGGGTTGGTAAGCCAAGTCTAATCATCCGGTGCACGTCGCCACGTACGAGGGAGCGCGCAAGTCTTCAGCATTTAATGAAGAATGATGCGCGGCATCATATACGGATAATGCGCATCCTAACAGGGGTCACATCAGCGCTGCAGAACGGAGGACTTCCGCCGCAAGCAACATTGTGGCCCTTAATTGTAAAAGAATATTTTTTCCTTTTCTCTAGAACATAGCCTGTTCGGCCCATGTGCTGTCCCCTTGGGAGTATAAAAGGAGGCCCAGGCCAAGAGGAAAGGGGTTCTGATCCTTGAGAACGAGAACTCATATAGTCCATCACACAGGAGTAGGGTATTACGCCTCGCCGGCGGCCCGAACCTATATAATCCCTTGCGCCACCGGTCGTCACTTGGTCTACGGCGACGGCAGCACCCCCGAAGGTGCCCTCCAGGTGGTGGGCGCTCTCCTGCGCCACCCGCCCATCGCCTCGGATCCAGAGGCCCCCGTCCAGCGCTGGCTGGACGATGTGCCAATCTGGTCAAGGCGGCACAGCAGCAGCTGGAGCCAGCGGCCGTTCGTCGGTGGCCGGATTGTCCGGCACCGCAACTGTTGCCTCTTCATCTGCAAGGCGAATGGCTTGACGGGTGGCGGCTCATGCCCGCCATTCGTCCACACCCTCCTCGTCGACGCCCACACCCACTCGTGGGAGTCACGAGAGCATCTACACTGAGCCGGATGCCCGGCTATTGAGCGCCGGCGCGACGAGCGCCGCGCCACCCAAATGGGGGAATGTCCGATGGCCCCCAAAATTTCGTCCCAGCATCCCCAAGAAATACGATGGCAACGTCAACCCCACCGAGTTCCTCCAGATCTATACGACTAAAATAGAAGCGGCGGGGGGTGACGACAGGGTCATGGCGAACTTCTTTCCCATGGCCCTAAAAGGCCAAGCGCGGGGTTGGCTTATGAACCTGCCACCCGCCTCGGTCCACTCCTGGGAGGACTTGTGCCAACAGTTCACCACGAACTTTCAGGGCACAAATCCTCGCCCGGGAGAGGAAGCGGATCTGCACACAGTGCAGCGGAGGGACGATGAGTCCCTCCGATCATATATTCAGCGGTTCTGCCAGGTCGGCAACATCATCCCCTGTATTCCCGCGCAGTGCGGCATAACCTCATACTGGAAAAGATAGCCTCCAAGGAGCCCTAGACCACCACGCAGCTCTTTGAGCTCGCGGACCGCGTGGCTCGAAAAGTGGAGGCTTGGACCTGGAACTCCTTCGGCTCTGGCGCGGCGGCTGCGGCTGCCCCTGAGTCCGTTGCCCGTTCCGGGCAGCGAGAAAAGAGGAGGAAGAAGAGGACGGCCCGCTCCAGCAACGAGGGACATGTCCTTGCTGCCGAAGGCGCTTCACGGCCCCCGCGCAAGGGGAGGTTCGCGGGCGATGACAAGAAGGATGCCGGCGCTCCCGGTCGAGAGCGCCAGGCGGGCAAATGGTGCTTCGTGCACAACACCTCCCTCCACGACCTCGCTGACTGCCGCGCGGTCAAGAGCTTGGCCGAGCGCGTAAGGAATTGGGGGGAGGAGCGGGAGCAGGAACGCCGTGGGGGCCAGGGCCCCACGGCTCCTACCCGCGACCGGTGAAGTGAGGCCAAGCAGAAGGCCCCCGCCGATGATGATGGCGATGACGACTTGGGCTTCCAGGAGCCGGAGGCTACATTTGCCACCATAGATAGGGGAGCATGTGCTCATGCTCCCTGCCGCAGCTTCAAGTCCATGAAGCGTGAGCTTCTGGCTGCGGTCCCCACTCATGAGGCTGCACGGCGGGCTCGGTGGTCGGAGGTCCCGCTCACTTTCGACCAGACTGACCACCCCCCGTGCATTGCCCGGGTTGGACAGATTGCGATGGTGGTTTCTCCCACCATTTGCAATGTCAAGTTGAGGCGCGTCCTGATAGATGGCAGCGCCGCCCTCAACATCCTCTCCCCCACGGCCTTCGATGTCATCAAGGCCCCGGGGATGAAGCGCCGGCCGTCCCTGCCGATCATCGGCGTGACGCCGGGGCACACATGGCCTCGAGGTCACATTGACCTCCCGGTCACCTTCGGTGGCCCTGATAACTTCCGCACCGAGCGGATCGACTTCGATGTGGCGGATCTCAATCTGCCCTACAACGCGGTGTTGGGAGGCCCACGTTGGTGAAGTTCATGGTGGCCACCCACTACGCCTACCTCCAGATGAAGATGCCAGGCCCGCGCGGCCCCATCACCATCCACGGCGATCTCAAGATCGCATTGGCTGGCGCGAAGCAGCGCGCAAGCGACCTCGCCACGGTCCCAAAGCCCGTGGGCAGCGACAAGAGTCCTGAGGCCTCCTCGTCACACGCCCCGAGGAAGTAGATGACCTCAAGCGATGAGGTCCCCGTGAAGGAGGTGGCACTGGCCGGTGATCCGTCCAAGACCGTCAAAATATGCGGTCAACTGGACGGCAAATAGGAAGACGTGCTCGTCTCCTTCCTGCGGGCAAACACCGACGTCTTCGCGTGGAAGCCGTCGGATATGCCCGGGGTCCCCAGGGAGGTGATCTAGCACCGTCTGGCCGTGCGACCGGACGCGAGGCCCGTCCGGCAGAAAGTACGACGACAGGCCCCCAAGCGCCAAGCCTTCATCCGTGAAGAGGTGGCGCATATCCTGGAGGCCGGATTCATCCGAGAGGTCATACATCCGGAGTGGCTCGCAAACCCGGTCGTCGTCCCCAAGGTGAACGACAAGCTCCGGATGTGCATCGACTACACCGACCTCAACAAGGCATGTCCTAAGGACCCTTATCCCCTGCCACGCGTAGATCAGATTGTCGACTCCACTGCGGGGTGCGACCTTTTGTGCTTTCTAGACGCATACTCAGGGTATCATCAAATTCGCATGGCTAGGGAGGATGAGGAAAAAATTGCATTCATTACTCCTGTAGGCACTTATTGTTATACAACTATGCTTTTTCGTTTAAAGAATGCAGGTCCTACTTTCCAGCGTACTACTCGTATTACTTTGGGTAGTCAAGTAGGGCGTAATGTTGAGGCGTATGTCAATGAGAGTCAAGAGACATTGCTTCGGATTTAGCGGAGACCATCGAGAGTCTCCGCTCCACGCGCAAGAAGCTGAACCTCGAAAAGTGTGTGTTCGGCGTGCCTGCTGGCAAGCTTCTTGGGTTCCTAGTCTCGGCCCGAGGCATCGAGGCCAACCCCGAGAAGATTAGCGCGATAAATAGGATGCGCCCCCCAACAAACTTAGGGATGTCCAGCGCGTCACGGGATGCATGGCCGCCCTAAGCCGGTTTATATCAAGGCTAGGAGAGAAGGCACTGCCCCTAATTAAACTCCTTAAGCGCTCCGAGCCATTCCAGTGGACGGAGAAAGCTGAGCAGGCCCTCAATCAACTAAAGGCCTACCTCAGTTCTCCCCCGGTCTTGGTAGCCCCGGAGCCCGAAGAGCCGCTGCTGCTCTACTTAGCGGCAACCCTGCAACCAGGCGGGACAACGCGCTCGGCGACGAGCTGTCAAGGCTCGCCTCGTCACGCGCCCCAACCCCACCGGGTGCCTTTGAAGAAAGGCTAACCCATCCGTCGGTGCGTCTTGATCCCCCGGGGGACTCAGATGTCGCCACGTCACCCTCGGGGCCCGATGGAGTCCAGGCCCCGAGGCCCGAGGGGGTCGAGCCCGACCCCCCACGACAAATCGCCTGGATGACTGAGATCCAAGCGTTCCTCAAAGATGAGACTCTCCCCGAGGATCGTGAAGGGAGCGAGCGAGTTATCCGCGTCTCCAAGAGGTATGTGTTGGTAGAGGGGCCCTCTACCGACGCGGTGCCGATGGAGTTCTCCTCAAATGCATCTCTTGGGACCATGGCATCGAGCTTCTCGCTGACGTCCATGAAGGCGAGTGCGGCGCTCATTTCGCCTCGCACACCTTGGTCGGTAAGGCCTTCCGCCAGGGCTTTTACTGGCTGACAGCACTCCACGACGCAGCCGATCTGGTCCGATGATGCAAGGCGTGCCGATTTCACACCAAGCAAACGCATTTGCCGGCCTAGGCTCTGCAGACCATCCCGCTCTCATGGCCCTTTGCGGTCTGGGGGCTGGACATCTTGGGTCCCTTCAAGAAGTCCCTGGGCGGGTACGAGTACCTCTACGTCACCATCGACAAGTTCACCAAATGGCCCGAGGCCTACCCAGTCATCAAGATTGATAAGCACTCGGCCGTTAAATTCATCAAGGGCATTATTGCCCGCTTCGGGGTACCGAACCGTATCATCACGGACAACGGTTCCTAGTTCACAAGTGAGTTGTTTGGCGACTATTGCGATGAAATGGGCATCAAGCTCTGTTTCGCCTCTCCCGCCCACCCCAAGAGCAATGGTAAAGTGGAGCGCGCTAACGCGGAAATCCTTAACGGCCTCAAGACCAAGACATACAACATCGTCAAGAAACATGGCGATTCGTGGATCGATGAGCTACCAGCGGTGCTATGGGCCAACAGGACTACCCCAAGTCGTGCCACAGGAGAAACCCCGTTTTTCCTGGTTTACGGCGTGGAGGCAGTCCTCCCATCCGAGCTCACCCTGGGATCTCCACGAGCAGGCATGTACAACGAGGCAAATCAGGAGCACCTCCGACGGGATGACCTCGACTACCTTGAAGAACGAAGGCGGCGCGCTGCCCTTCGAGCCGCGCGTTACCAGCAAAGCCTAAGGTGCTACCATCAGCACCATGTCCGGCCCCGATCACTCAGCATAAATGATCTCTTCCTACGCCGCGTCCAAACGTGTTCTAGACTGAGCAAACTCTCACCCATGTGGGAGGGGCCATTTAGAGTGATCGGTGTCCCCCGGTCGGGCTCGGTCAGGCTGGCCACCGAGGATGGCACCGAGTTTCCTAACCCGTGGAATATCGAGCACCTTCGTCGCTTCTACCCATAAAGGAGTCACTGTTGTTGTACCTCGGGCTCGGGCCAACCTCGGGCCAACACCGACGTTGGCAGGGGGCTCCCACTATCAATATATTCTCTTTTCGCATTTATTCTCTAAGTAGCAGAGTCTTTTTCTTATACCATATTCGAGCGACTGTGATTCTTTTGTGTGATCCATTGGGTGTTTTGTCTCAACTCGGGGTGCTTGTGTTCGTGTTGCTCCTGGTGGTTTGGGCCGTCTAAACGCCGACGAGGCCCAGAGCGAGCCGTGCCCCGAGACACGTTGTACTCCGGGGGAATCGCCAATGGCCTACAATCGGGTCCGCACTTACCCCCGGTCATCGTGCTCTCGGCCTGGCAGTCTCGACACGTGGAAATCTCCAAGTGCACTAGCTCCGACCCTTATCATTTGGGATAACAGCCCGGACCCAAGCCCCCACTTGAGTCAAAACACCGGACGGATCAACAAAGAAAATCCAGTCGATTAACAGACATAGTCACGAACTGACATGAAATCATGAAACGTTCATTGCAAGTAAATCAAGGCAAATATAACAAGAAGTGCTGATTATTACAAGATCGGCGCGAAGGCCTTATAAACAAGAATGACAAAAAGAAAGAAGGAGGTACAGGCCTCAGCCTGTGAGATTACGCCTCTCCGTCGCCGTCGCTGCCGTTGTCGTCGCCCTCGTCCTCGTCGTCGGAAGTCAGCGCAGGGGCTAACCGAGGGGCCGCCCCCTCGAAGGAGTGAACGATTTCCCGGGCGGCTTCCCGGACTCGGGCGCGAGCGGCTACCTCGGTCCCCGATGGGAAGTCATCAAAGACCGCCCACAGTGAGAACTCGGGGTCGCGGACCTGGCAGCTTGCCAGCACCAGCTCAACCGCCCCCTCGGCGAGGCCCCTCGAGAAAGCCTTGATGGTTTCCTCGATCTCCTTGAGGAGCCTCCCTAGGTCCTCAGCCATGTTGGCAAGACGGTGGGCGACCCCAGCCATGGTGGTGCCGAAGCGGTATTGCCGGCCGTGCCAAACGCCAGCCTGACGCCCGGCGCGCTCTAGCTTAGCAACGGCATCTTCGAGCATGCCGGGGCCCACCTCATTGGCCAACCGGAGGGCCTCGAGCTCCCCGGCTCGGGAGTTCAGGAGCCGCTGCAGCTCTGCGAGGGACTCCTCGGTCGCAGCAAGCTGGGCGGCCAGGCTGCTACAGGCCTCGGACGCCCCGACGCCCCGCATTGCCTCCTCCATCTCCTTCGCCCGCGCCTCAAGCTCGGCGGTGCGCCGCTCTAGAGCGGCCCTCTCGGCGCGGGTGTTCTCGAGGTGCGCGAGCTCGCGCACCGCTACGGCCTCCTCGCGCTTGGAGACCTCTGTCTCCCGCTCGACGACCCGGGCTGCGCGCTCCTCCCGGGCGTGCAGGGACTCGGCCAGTCGCCGGCTCGCGGCCTCGGACTCCGCGAGGATACCTGCAGGTCGGCCAGTCTTGGATTGGTGGGAGGTGCCACTGTCGTGACTGCTCCGAGGCGGGAGATCGCTGGACAGATAAAGTCAAAATGAGGCACGCATAAATAAAACGAAAGGGAAAGGGGGTGGCCCCTGGTGGGAGTGAGGCTGTACCTGCTGGGTGGACGTTTGAATGTCCACTCCGGGGGCTTGATAAAGCCCCCTTGCTAGGCTCAGTCCCCTGGCAGGGTGCAGCCTCCCCCAGCTTGTGAAGTCGCCTTTTCTTCCTCTCTTCCTCGGGCGGGGGCGTCAGCGAGCCACTCGCCGGTTGCCTCCCCGAGGCGTGCTCAGCTCCACCCCCTCGAGGTGGAGACGGGGGAGGGCTCTCCCTGGTCTTGCGTTTCCTCTTGGGGTCGCTAGGACGGCCCCCCGGAGCTGCCGCCAAGTGGGGCCGACGAGCGACCCTCGCCGAAAGAAGGTCGCTCCCCTCCTCCGCTGCGGCTGCCGCCGACGCCGTCAGGACCCCGGTCCCCCGAGGTGCCGACTGCTTCCATGATTGTTTGAATGTTGTCGCGGTTAGGATCGTAGCACAGGGGGATGACCCCCGCTGGGATTAGGGATGGCTCCACCGTGCTGAGGTTCAGCACACGCTGGATCACCACCCGGAGGTCCTCCGGACTCCAGTCCCAGTTGCGGCCCGGGTGCGACTGAGCGGGGTCCTCAGAGCCGCTGTACGTGCAGGTGCCCCGTGCACGCCGTTGGAGCGGAGCGATGCGGTGGCGGAGGTAATCCCCATAGACCATGGCCTCGGTGAGGCCCTGGCACGCGACCGGCCTGGCGGTCCAAGACAGCGTCGTACGCATCCCCGAGATGGACGGTCGATCGCCATGTTGGTCTTTGCACCGGCGGTCTGCTTGGGAGTCAGAGGCGGCGCTCATCGGGGAGACCGGTATAAAACCAATCGCTCTTCTAGTCGTCCCACTTCTTGCGCAGGACGCATGGAATGTACTGCTGCGCTGCCTACGCACGCGGTTGAAAGTAGCAGCCGCCGACCTCCATCGCCGGTGACATCTCGCACAAGTGCGCGAAGATGGCCAACGTCATCACGGCGTTGGGTGGTAAGGTGTGCCATCTGGAGGTCGTAGTAGTCCAAGACATCCAGGAAGAAGCGCGAGAATGGCGGGATTAATCCCGCCATGGCAAAGGGAAGGAAGAATACCGACTGGCGGGGGTATTGCGGCGCCTGGCGCGCTTCACCCAGGACCACCTCATCCCGGTCGGACACCACCGGCATGAATTTGTGTGGCAGGCTGGCCGTTCTTTCGCTGGTGATGCGGGAGGGTGGCAGCATGCTGCCTTCAACCGGCGAAGACCCCTGTACCATTGCGTTGGGAAGGGATGGGCGCGAAGTAGGGGGTGAGCGCTGGGAGACGAAGAGAGCTAGGGCGCAGGGAGCTGTGTTAGCCAAAAGTGGCGAAGGAAGGGATGAATCCCCTTCTCGACGCCCTTTATACCCTAGCCTCTGCCATGCCTAGCTCCTCGTTTCCCGCGCCCACTAACTCGGCCCCTCGATTATCGCACGCAGTCCCTCCATCAGCCCCATTACTCCGTTTCCGGCGCATGCGGAATCCTACGATTGTCGCGGAGATAGAGGGGCAAATCGCGTCCGCATTAATGGCACGCGCGGTGGCTGAAAAACATGCCATCAACGTCACTCCGAGCGGATAGATAGACACGCCCTGTTTTACGCACCGCCTCGGATAACGAGGCCATTACAAGGTAATGGCCCAGTATCGCTGAGAGGCGTTCTTCCTCCGCATGAAACCGGCGACTGTCCATCTCCCCTAAGAATTTGAGCCCACGTCACGCCGGATCAACCGGGTGGCGTCAAACCTGGTTTTCTGCAGTGGGCCCCCGCAGGCTTCACGTCGAGGGCTACTGTCTGTGTCATGGGTTCAGGGGTATGTTGACTTAGGGATCGAGGTGGCCCCGCGCGCCCACGTGGCCATCCCCCGGCGGGGATCGGGCCCGAGGGTGACGTGGTGGTTGCCCACTCTAAGTCCCGGCGCCTCTTGCTCACGGCCGGACCAGGGGTCGGGCTCCCCCGACCCCCTCGGGCCACCGCCACGTGGGATGGGGTAGGTGGGCACTCCCAGCGTCCACCTACCCCCATTAATGGCAGTGCAGGCGAAGTGCACCTGCGCGCGCGCGTGCCGTAGTAAATGCGAGTAGACACGCACACGCGCCTGACATCGGTCGCAACCGGCTGACCGGTGTGTGACCGGTGCGAGTGACTGATGGGACGCAGCACAGTGCCGGGCATGCCGTCTGCACGCTGTTAGGTACGCTGTGCACCCCGTTGTGTCACATCAAGATCACGTGAGCTGATCCGGCTCACTTACCCAGCCGGGGTTGGTAAGCCAAGTCTAATCATTTAATGAAGAATGGTGCGCGGCGTCATATACGGATGATGCGCATCCTGACAGGGGTCACATCAGTGCTACAGAACGGAGGACTTCCGCCGCAAGCAACAGTGTGGCCCTTAACTGTAAAAGAATATTTTTCCTTTTCTGTAGAACATAGCCTGTTCGGCCCATGTGGTGTCCCCTTGGGAGTATAAGAGGAGGCCCAGGCCTAGAGGAAAGGGGTTCTGATCATTGAGAACAGGAACTCATATAGTCCATCACACAGGAGTAGGGTATTATGCCTCGCCGGCGGTCCGAACCTGTATAATCCCTTGCGCCACCGCCGTTTCTTGTGCGAAGCAATCTCTACGCCACTGGCACACCGGGGTAAGAGCCGGAAACACGTCCCTCGTGCCCTAGGCCAAACTCAAAAGAGGGGCCCTCACAGTCCCCCGCTGAGGAGTTTACCCTCCATCAAATTCTATTTGGTCACAAAAAATTTGTCCCCCATCATATTTTCTTTCCCTCTGTTTGTCCACTACATCGCCTGAACCTAAGCAAAAGAGGTTCAAGAGACAGATCCAAATAAAGAAGAAATAGTAATCTTTGCCGAATAGGAAGAAAAAAGATTCTTATTTCAATACAAGAAGAATCGACACAAGAAAAAGGCAAAAAAAGCCTTTTTCTTGTGCCCAATAGAGGATTAAGAAGATGAGCAATCCCTCCTAAAAGGATTTTTTCCTTTTATTGTTCTCGCCCTTTCCTTGCATTCTCCTCGTTTTGCATGAGATGATAGAAATAAGGAATTGCAGACAAGACATCTCGCAAACAAAAAGTGGCTTTTTACCAACTTGATGGTAAGAAATCCCGGGACCTAGAAATTCATTTCGTACAATTGAACCTTTTCAAACTGTTTCTTTTTGAGAACCAAAAAAACTTGTGCCAGAATAACAGATGCGAAGAAGAACAAAAGGCTTTGAACGTGTAATGGATCCTGAATCACTATTTCTGCATCCCCCTAACCAAACCCTCCCACATTAGGATTACATGTTAATGGTTGATCAAGCTTGATCGATTCCCCCTCTGAAATAAGAAGTTCTGGACCGGAGGTATAAGATCAATCACTTGGCGTCCATCCGATGCATCGACTATGGATATTTCATATCCCCTTTTCTTTACGCAGTATTTTTCTTACTACACCTGTTGACGTTGTATTATAGACCGTATTGTTACTCTTGCTAACATCAGTATAGATCTGTCCCCTTCCTCGGTTTCCCCCCACATATAGGATATTTTAAGAAATGAACGTCTTCCTTCATAGCAGGGTTGGGGGAAAGAATGGGATAGATGATTTCACTATATTTCTTACCAGGAACAGGGCCTATCACAAGAATATTTTTTTATTGGGACGATAACTCTGAAACGAGAGATTTCCTATCTTTTCCTTTCAACCCAGGAGAAATACGGTCGGGCGGCGCTAATTCGAATCCCTCGGGCAAAAAAAGAACAGCACCCACATTCAACCCTCCCTTTTTCCCATTAGCAAGAACTTGTTTCAGTTGCATATCATAGAATTTGAAGAACTGCTTCAAATACAGTATTGGGAAGCACTGCTTGGGGAACTTCAATATCCACAGGCTTATTAGCTAAATGGTATTTGGCACATACAATTCGTCCAGTTGCTTCTCGTGGGTTTTCATAACCTTGCTGCGCAAAAATGGGATATGCATTTGAAATAGATGTCCGAGTTAATTATTACATATATCATGATCGCTACAGAAATCGGTCAAGTCATCTGTTCCTTTACCCAAGAAAACGTATTTCTATTTTCCACCTCCAATCACAGATCCCGAAATTTCTACAATAAATTAGATAGGTAGCTAAGCTAATCTAGTTCCCTATACATGAATCTGTTGTCATTCTACTATAACAGTTGTACTGGAATGATGAATACCTTGAGCAGGCAGAAATAGAAAAAAAGAATTTTGCTAAAATGGAAAAAGGTTTTCTTTCTAAAGGAAAAAAGATGCTAATTTTGATTAATATCAGGAGATCAAATGAGTTTATGCTCCACTAATTGAATGATAAATGACTACAAGCGAAGGAGATAGGCGGTTTAAACAAAAAAAAGACCCAAAATTTCAAACATGTCTCTAGAATCACAGGAAAACTACAAACAAAAAAAGTGAAAATTAGCTCGTTAGGAACCCATCCAAGATCGTTATAGACCCAACGAATTAGTAGTTCCCCATCGCGGGTGGAGTGAATTCAAACAAAAAAATCAGTAACTAAAAGAATAAAAAAAGCTTTTACTGAGTCATTTAAGTTATAGAAGAATTCCTGAACCCAAGAATTCAAAATAACAAGTTCCTCTTTACCCAGAAAAAAAGAACCACTTAGAATAGCCAAACAGATTATATTTGTCGATGATGAGGGCATCAACACCATCGATACATCCACGTCACCACAAGTACAACTTCATGGTCCTATTACCCGCGCTCGTGCACATCAACTCAACTATCAGGTGAGTTCATTCTTGAGTTCATGTTCCTCTTCTTTATACCCCGGAGACGCGTGCACTCTTGTTTTACTCAGGAACGATGGAGAGGATCCAAAGGGGAGAGGATTCACGCAGGGTGGATTCGGACTGTAGGATAGCACCAATTTCTCACGGTCACCACGACTTCATGTGAACTCCAATTTGGGTGTGTAAGTACTTCATGGAAAGCTTATCAAGTCTACTTTCAAATGGATCCAGCCACATGTCCATATCTATTCTGGAGTGGCCGCAATTGTCATTTTCCTACCGAGTATTTTCTGTTCACGGTGCTGCGTCACCTCTTTTGGGCCCAATGGGCTGTGTATCAAGTTGGGCCCATTAGGGGCGCGTCCTAGGGTTAGAGCACGACCCTGTGGTCGTTCTTCCCGTCTTCTTATACCTTTAGCTGCCGCCAAGAACACTTTGGGTTTTGATGATTAGAGTTAGCTACTTGCTACCTGCTCGCAACGCGCGTGTTGGCTAAATCGCCCGTCTGCCTGTAATCGGCACCCCACCGTATTGTGTTTTTCATAGTGAAACTTTCATCTTCATCTAGGAATTCAGTGCTTGTTCTACTTGTTCTTGCTTGTTCTTCGATTTGCTTGCAGGACGAGTGCCCTCGTGGCTAGGTGTCACGCATCACAAGTTCGCGACAACCATTGGAGACGGTACATCGGTTGCTAAGGCACAGTGTCCTTGGACGGCTGTAGTCAGGCCGTGAACATCGTCTTCATCCAATCGAGTTATTCCCCACCTCTCATTGAAAGATCGGGACACAAACCCTAGTGGGTTCACATCAGTCGAGAAACGCAAAATGATATGGAGATGACCCTCATTATCTATTTTCGCCAATTGTATTATTTCCTTGCGTATTCCTATAGGGGTTTTTTTACATGTGTATTCGGTTTCTCTTTTATCACTTCATCCAAGATAAAAAGGTCTTCTAATTCCATGAATCTTTCTAGAACTCTTTTCTCTTGAATAGCAGTTAAGAGAGTTTGGGATTGCCTAGTATTCCACCAATTCTTAATCCAAAGTTCCAGACATTTGTGAAAAGAGAAAGAGACTCCCCAAGGCAAAAGTACGATTAATACAAGATATAGGAAAGAAGGCAATGCTTTCTTTTTATTCATTTTTGATCTGTAAATTGAGTTGTTAATGAATCCGCTTTATTCGCTGTCTCTATCTGATATTTCCTTTTCTTTGAAGGAAAAATTCTATAACAAGGTTTGAGACCTTGTATCTATTCCTCTTTTTTCTATACTTGTAGAATTTCATTGCATTGGGTTCTTTCTTAGATCTAGATGGAGTGGAATAGAGAAATAGAAAAAAGTCCTTTCAGATGAAAATGGAAGAATATTACGCCATATATCCCACTTGGACAAATTAGAAGCAATTTTCTCTTATCCTCGTTTGTTCCTTCCTTTAGATAAATACTCAAAATCCCCTTACAATAATGCAATTTCTAAGGGACCTTCCCTCGTGTTGAGAAAACTTTTCTTCTTCCAATTCTTCTTCATTCAATTCATTTCAAAAAATTCAATTGGTACTCAAAATACTTCCATTGGTATGCGCAAGAAATAAGCCAATTTGGTAGCTTTTTGTTCAATTTCTCGTGGAGTAAAAAACCTCTCATCAGTACGAGTCAAGGGAATGGCCCCCTGGCCCCGGATTTCCATATAAAGGATACGACAAGGAAAAGACCTTCTTTATCCTAAATTCTAATTGATTGGATATCCCGCATAAGGAATCGAAGGAAGACGTGGCGTTTTATTCCAGGGAATCCCCAACGAAAAATGCACACTACTCCCTCTTTTCTATCGAATCGGTCATAACCACTGCCTACATTCCACAAAATAGTGCACCACAAGTAAGCGCTAATGAATAGGCCTGTGATTCCATAGAAAGACATCACGACCCCCTGTGAAAAAAAAAAGAATTTGTTGAGATGGAAGTACAGATATAATATTCTTACCAAGATAACTGGAAGCCCCAACGGCTATGCATCCTAATGAACCTAGAAAAAGAATACAGACCTAGAAAAAATTACCTCTTTTTCGAGAACCTTTTAGAAGTTCTATCCATGTGTGTTCTGATCGCCAATTCATATTAGATATACTAACAGCGGTTTATTAAAATTGAGAGAATAAGCTAAATGATTTTAACATTACTTTTTTTGATTCTGAAATCACCTTCAGCAACTAGATACTCCTGTAAACTAATTGGCTAGATACATTGTCTTTCCATTCAAAAAGTATTTGTTGATCCACTTAAAAAGATCTCGCTATATCCGGTTCTGCATATGCATGCATTTATGCACGTAGCCTATATCCGCATCCATAGTGGGTTTGCATTTGTGTGTAGAAAGAGCCACATAACGTACCATATTATATTACTTACACTACAAAAGATCCGTATTATGATCCTGTGTGGAAATACATTGAGAAAATTTGGTCCCGTCGGTTCTAGACAATCTTGTTTTTCTGCACATAGAGAAATAAAGAAGCCATTGCAATTGCCGGAAATACTAAGCCTACTAAAGGCACGAAAATAGAGGGTAAGTTAAAATCCATCATAGAATAGGTGTCTCCATTCAAATTTACTATTTCTATCTATTCGATCCTATCTATTCGAAAAATATCTTAAGATTCTTATGATATAATTAACTATATCTATTATAACGAATATTGACTATTGTATTTTTGCAAAAAAAGATTTTTTTATAGAATACTTTTTTTAGAATAATATCCTTTAAGGTATTTCAATTCCCCTCTCATGCACCAGAAACCCAAGAAACTGTCCAACGATACTCCAAAGGCACATTTGGTAGGATTCCTTCTTAATTCATATTTCCTTGCTCTTTCCAAAACCCTTGTTAAATCGGCTATGTGCTCATCAACCTCCTTTGATTTGATAACCACATCATCAATATAAATTTGAACCAACAAGCCGATGAGATCATGGAAGATGTAATTCATTGCTCTTTGGTATGTAGCATCAGTGCTCCTCAATCCAATAGTCATAACGACCCACTCAAATAAGCCAATTGCACCAGGACACCTAAAAGCAGTCTTGTGGATATCCTCTTCGACCATAAAAATTTGATTGTATCTTGCATTGCCATCCATGAAACTGATAATCTTATGTCCAGATGTTGCATCAACTAACAAATCAGCAATCGCCATTAGGTATTCATCCTTAGGAGTAGCTTTATTCAAATCTCAAAAATCAATGCAAACCCTAAGCTTGTTGTTTTTCTTGATTACCGGCACTGTGTTTGAAATCCACTCAGCATACTGGCATGGTCTAATAAAATTTATATCATAGAGCCTTGTAATCTCATCCTTTATAGCTTCATGCGTTTCAACTTTACATCGTCTAGGAGGTTGCTTGTATGACCGATAGCCTGGTTTAATAGGAGTCGATGTAAAGCTGAAATGCTTTGGCTAAGTCCTAGCATCTCATAATATTCCCAAGCAAAACAATCTCTATAATCCTTTAATAATTCTACTAATTTATGCTTGAACTCATCTAATAAATCCATACTAAAATATGTCGGCCTAGGCCTATCGCCTGATCCAATGTCTACTTCCAACTCATCGGCCGACATGAATCCTTGTCCTAACTTGCCATTGAGATCACCTACATTGTCCTTGGTGTAGAAGTTTGAGCCCTCCACGGTGCCTTCAGAGTAATAATGGAGGCTCTCCATCTCCAATTGGCTATATGTCACAATCGGACACTTTTAGTTAATCTCCTTTCCAAACTTTGCCAGACAAACAATCAACTCCTTCCATCTCCCAAATAGATAAATCGGCATTAGCAACGTTGACTGACCTATCGGCTAGCGTGATTTCTATTTGGTCTCCCTGCCACTAGGTCAAGCTTTGATACATGGTTGAAGGAATACAACAATTGGCATGAATCCAATCTCTTCCCAACAACAGACTATAGGAGCCCTTCCCGTCGATGACAAAGAAAGTAGTAGGAATTGTCTTGCTGTCGATGGTTAACTTCACATTTAAAACTCCTTTAGTTTCTGATGGGTTTCCTCCAAAATCCTTTAGAACCATGTTAGTCTTGATCAGATCTACCGTAGTTTTGCCCAACTTTCTAAAGGTAGCATATGGCATGAGATTAACAGTTGTTCCTCTATTGACTAACATCTTTGATATCGGCTTACCATTGACAAATCCTTTAACGTACAATGGTTTGAGGTGCTGACGTCCAGTCCTTTCTGGCTTTTCAAAGACAGCTTGCTATGGTGACAATACTAACTTGGTCGATGGCTCTTCGTATGTTTCCTCGGTGGCTTGTTCTGCACCATATTCGGCTGATAATACGAAAACCATGTTCATTGAAGATGAGGCAATTGTTTTCCCTTTGTCTGCTGCAAGATGTTTACTTTTGTCGGTTTTGACCTCATCGGCTGCCATGACCTTGCTCTTGACATGCCACTCTTTCCTAGTGCGCTTCAGCCACCTCTTCTAAATTTTGAATTTGCTCTCTGTTCCTCAACCTCTGGACTCACCTTTGTTGGTTTTTAGTAAAGATCCCAGTTAGGCACCATTGCGGTCTCAAGGTCCTTGATTCTTCCTCAAACTCCTCTTGGAAACTATCCTGACGAATTGGCTCAAGTCTCTGATGAAACGGCCGGTACTCACATCAAGATCTTTGCAGCCAGGGCAATCCTCAATAGATGGTAAGCTCATCCCTTCATTCCAGCAAAACCTGAATAACTCACAACTCTAGTGAGGATCAAAACAATCTCCATCATTGTAGTCATACATTTCTTCTTCCCTCTGGCGCCTGTTTTGGTTTTTATTCAGAATTGAATCTTCTTGCCTGATATCTCCTTTTATCGGCTTGACCCCTTTTTAACGATGAAATTTGGCAAGCCTCGAAGTCATCATCGGCCTAGAGTCAGTATCTGCTTCAGAGTTCTGGAATCGGCTGATGGAAGCTATCAATCACCAACAGTCGGATTCTTACCAAATTCAGTTAAGGAAATTAATCTATTAAAGGAAGCTTATCCAAAAGAGACCGAGTTCAAGGAGGATGCGACATGGCAGTTTATCTATTAATTAGGAAGAGTCCGTTAGTTTCCTTTTATCTTTAGGAAAGTGTGTTTAGTGTTCGATAAGGAATTTATGTTTTCCTTTTATCTTTAGGAAAGTTTGAGTCGCGCGCGATATAGACTAGTATCTACCTATGGGTATAACTATGTACACCCGGGGTCATTGTAATTTATCTCTTGATCAATACAACTATTCTCGGCGCATCACCACCCTCTTTCTAAGATTTTTACTTATCAACCGGTGGAATTTAGCACTTGACGCGGGGCTGCATCGGCTTTCAATCTTCGGCGAAGGGGTAAGCCCTACATTCCGCCGGGCCCTGGTGAATATATATCGGCTACATTGGTGTTGTTCAAGGCTGCATCATTTCGATCTCTTGGATCACTCTGGTTCAGTTGTTATATTTGCCTACCTGATATCTCAATCTATTTTAATTGCATTGTGTTTAGAGACGCATCGGTCTAGTTGGCATTGTCTCGGTTAGGTCTGATCTTCTATCTTAGCCGATATATCTCTACAATCACAATGTTGTTTTCAATAGATTGGTTATATCCATCACCAGATCTATCGGATCATCAAGTATTAGATTATCATATACAATATCGTGCTGCATCAGTTAGGTTCGACCTACTAAATGGTTGTTGATAATCTAAATCTTGTTAAGCCGATAAGTTCATACTAATGTTTTATTGGAGTGTTAGCCGATGAGTTATCATATACGTTATATAATCCAGATTGACAATGTTTTCTACTTGCATCGGTCGATCTCCATCTAGGGTTTTGTCGATATCGGCTAGATTACTTTGTTGGCTTAGATTATATAATATATCAACAACCGTGAAAATCAGTCAAAAGCTTGATTGTCTAGATATTATGTTTATTTTCATACTTAGTGCTGCATTAGTTAAGTTTGATCTACTAAGTCATGCTTAGAACCATAATCTCTAGCCTGCTTCTTGATTGTCAATAAGGGTTTCATCGGGGTTTCAGCCGATGAGTTATCTGGATGTTACATCAGCTTGTAAGTATTACATATAGGTTCGATTAAGCTGATCACAACAAAGGTTTCACTATTCATCTAATCATTTGGATTTAACGACATCGGACCTCCAGCCGATGAATGCTTTAACCTTCGGATCAATGCTTATTCTATCATATTACTATTAGCCGATTATCTTTATATCATTATTTATTCAAGTATCAAGATCTATACTAGACATCAGCTGGTATCGACATCAGCTGGAACCACTCCATCGGCTTGTCAGCCGATCGGCTGTTTTATCTGCTGTTTACATATCTTGTCAGTTGCAGGATCAAACTGACTGGCACGCCCGTATCTCCATTATTTTGGACCTGCACCGGAGCTAAGCAGATCTCCCAAGCCATCGTGTTTTTACGTCAACACCCCTGTTGGCGCTAGTATGCACCATATTCACTGGGAAAGGATGTCCATCAATCTTCATCGGCTTCTTGGCTTCATCAAACTTGATCTTGCCTTGCTCTATAGCCGATTAAATTTGCTGCATGAATATCTCACAATTATTGGTGCTATGTGATCCTTTGTTGTGCCACTTACAATATTTTTTTTTCCTCTTCAATTCCTCAGCCGATGGTATGATATGTCCTACCGGCAGTTGTTGAATCTATTTCTCTTGGAGAAGTAAATCAAATATCCTATCGGCCTTGGTAATGTCGAAATCATACCTCTCCTCCTTCCCAGAATTCCTAACCCATTAGCACACCATTTTCTTGTTCCTGGCCCACTCGACCGCATTAATTTCTAGGTCTTCATCGTTGGAGTCAGAAGCATAGTTGTAGATATTGTTGACATTATTAGCCTTCTTAGCAAATTTTCTGGTCTCCTGGAATCATATCTCATGAGTCGATACCTTTTAAGCTAAATACGCTAGACTCTCAAAGTCTTGGGCAGAAAATCTTCCCTTATCATCGCCAATAATCCCTAGAAAGCCAAATCGGCTAGCACTGAATCGGTCAAGGCCAAACTGTAACACCTATTCCTTATATATCTGAATCTCTGGATATAATCTATAACCGATTCATCCGATTTTTGCTTGATAGATGTCAGATCTAATAATTTCATCTCTTGAATTCCACTGAAAAAATATTTATGGAACCGCTTCTCTAGATCTACCCAACTCCTGATAGAATTATAAGGTAGAGAAGAAAACCAAGTGAAAGCCGATCCAGACAATGATAATGGAAACAACCTAACTCTCAATGCTTCTATAGCCGACGCCTCCCCACATTGTGCTAGGAATCGGCTAATGTGTTCATTGATTGACACATTATCTTGCCCCGAGAATTTTGAGAAGTCTAGCACTTTGAATCGGTTTGGCAGTAGTACTCGATCGAAATACTCCGGATACGGATACCGATACATGCTGCCATTATCCTTGGGCTTGAGCCCAAATTGTTCCCTCATCGCATCAGCAATCATATTGGCCCAAGGCTGCAACTGTTCATACTGATTAAGCTGAGGTGGATATTGGAACTGTGGTGATCCTTCCGGCCGATACTGAAATTGTGGAGAGTAAGACTGATATTGATAGTTATAATTGCCCCAAACCTTGCTGGGGTACATGATGTTGGTTGTTGAGAGGCGGCTCTGGTATGTATTCTTGGCCGATTGGTTGAGTTACTCCTATCGGCTACCGCAATGGTGGTTGTGGCACCACTGATTGCGGTGCCGAACATGTTGATCAATTGCTCTGTAGCTGGCGGCTTCATCTTCAACATGTTGATCAATTGCTCAACAGTGAGTTGACTTGACCTCTGCCCCCCATGCATCGGCTGTTGTCTTGTCAATATTGTTGGAATAGGTCCACTGGGTACAGGAGCCGATGGGATCTGAGTTGGTCCTGAAGCCGTTTGTTGTCTCCCGCCTATTTCGGTTTTCACGGTCCTATAACCTGGTTGATTAAAGCGTGGTGTACTGCCGAGTCGTTGCGATCTTGTAGTGTGTGGAGTTTTTCGTTGCTTGACTAGGTTTTAAGATCTTTATCTTTATCTTTATTTACTCCAAACGTGCTTGGCTCCACGTTCCTGACTAGCTGTAATTCCGCTTTGGTTTTTTGTATCACTGTGCTGTGCCGAGTCATTGTGAACGAGTGCAGATATTGTGCTTGGAGCTGGTCTAATAGTTTTTTCATCTCCTCTTTTTGCTCATCGCTCAAATGCTCAACCGTTATGGGAATCATGTTTTCTTCTGTAACTTCAGTGATGATGGGCGTCACGATGATGGTGTCCCACTGGGCGTGCCAAAAGCGTGTTGATGCAAAACACGATGGCCTAAGAGATTTGCTTTACTCTAGTGGAGGTCCAAAAACTTGCCTTTGGGTTCTAGGGCATGCCAGTTGATTTGATCCTAAAATCAATAAGATTTAACAGGCAAATATTGTATGTAAACGATAGTCGATCAGCTAGAGAGTCAATGTTGTATTGTACTGTGACCTAGCCGATGCAAGACAAGTGAATCAGCTGTAAGTTATATTTATAAGCATAAATAAACCCTAAACTTGATCCATTGGCTGTAAAGATCAACATTACATAATCTATAAATCAATATTACGATAGAAATCAGTAATTGGGATAGACCGAACTTAACTGAGACAGTATAAATTGCCTAGATCCAAAATAACATGAAATAAAGATTATGTATGCTCATGTCATAGCCGATGTCCAAATTTAAGCATATATCGGGTAGAGCTCCGATACTACCTTTTATACTATGATATCATCTTATAAAAAATATATTAAACCAATATCAACCAGATTGATAATAAGCTTTTCCATTAGTTGAGATCCTGATATAAGGGGCAGATACAACATGTTAAACAAGATATAAACTAATGTAAAACAACTGTACCAGGTAAGATCGGCTGAAACCCCGATACTATCCTTATTAATAATCATAAGCAGGTTAAAGATTATGGTTCTAAACACGACTTAGTAAATCAAACTAAATTGATGCAGCACTAAGTATGAGAAGGAACATGATATCTAGATAATCAAGTTGATGATTATCTTTTCAGGATGGTAGATACATAAATAATCTAAGCCAATAAGATAATCTAGTCGTTATCGATAAAACCCTAACAAGAGATGAGCCGATACTAGTAGAAAAACATTGTCGGTCTAGATTATAAAACATATATGATAACTCGGTGATTCATGAAAACAATATTAGTGTCATAAAGATGTAAGCACTAATCCCGATAATGCAAAACACCATAACAAGTTTTACCTCTTGTCGAAGATCGAAATCGATGCAGCCCGACTCGAAAGCATGAACTCATCTAAATATAAAAGTAACAAAAGGTGGCGACGCGCTGAGAGTATATTGAACTGGTGTTAATTATTTACAAGACCTCGGGCTTATATTTATACCCGAACATACAACCTTGCCTATAACGGACACGACTCATACTTTCCTAATATAATTATAACCGACGAACAAGTTCCTTAGGCGGACTCTTACCGAAAATATCTATAAGAAAATTACATAATATCCTAATTAATAGATACAATCGCCTATCTCGGACTCTATCCTTGCCTGGCAATATCATTGAAACCCTTCTTTCGAATCCAACATTGATCATGCGACCAATCTTGCCAATATTGCTATATCAGCTAGCCGTATTAAACTTGTATCGACCGATACAGACTTTCAACCGATGCACACTCTATTTCCAAGATTTCCGCATATCTTCAAATCCGTTTCGGATTGGATCTTGACTCCGATTCATATGCTTGATAAATTTCATCGTCAACACCAGTGGAAAGGTGGCTCGAATGAGCTCGGTCATGGTTCGGCCGAACCCATGCTTCGGCTGAACCATGACTGGCTCCTCTCGGCCTCAGCTTCGATGTGGGACCAATTATCATCGTCCTAAAGTCAGTGGCGCAGGTTCACGGCAAGAAACCGCCATCCAATGGCGGTTGTGGACATGTGGAGGCTTGGGAGGAGTTGAAGGGAGAATATTCCCTTAGCATCTCCACTCTCTCAAGTCACCTCCATATTATAAATAGGCCTCCCATTAGTCACTCACAACACACCAAGAAGATCAATGCTACATTCCAAAGGTGAAGCTCTACTTAGCTAGTGCTTAGAGTAGGGAGAGAGTGAGGGGAAGTCTAGAGAAGTGTTGGGTTGTCGGTGTTGTCGGTGCTCTTCTCTTGGGGAAGTGTCAGAGCTATCGGCACTCTCCTGCAAGCTTATACCTCGATGAATGGTTGTCTTCATATAAGTAAGTAATCGTGATTTTTTTATGATATTTACTTTTCTTATTTAAGTAAGATATATTCTCATTGTTGTGGATTCATCGCTCTACTTAAGTAGAATACCTTAGTCTTAAGTTGGTACCGAGATTAAGGTAGTAATTAATAGCATAGACGAGATGTCTAGACTGGAGATTATCTTTGTTTGTTGTGTGGTCCATGAGTTGTAGATACAGGTGACAGGTGCTGACAGCCCTGTCCGTCCTTCGTAATCCTCCATGTTCGGGTACATCATAGAGCTATAGGTTAGAGTCTCCTTGGCTCACCAGGGTTAAGCCTGTGTCCGAAGCAATTGATATAGGTTTACCTTAATTTAGACTAAGATAAGTAACTCGTAGGAATCCTCTCATATCCTCACCTACCATTTATCTTGTGTCCTTGGGTAATTTAGTTAGAAGACTAGTTCACACACGTTCCATGTGGATTCGATACGCGGGAATACTTGGAATACTTGGCTACGTATCTACGCGCTCGCAGATTATTCTGTGGTGTAATAAATACCATCAGAGCCTTGCCAGCGACACGATGATGCCATTTGCGAGGTCGTCATAGTCACCATTGGACAGCAGCGCCATGAACATCACCACAACGCCAATAGCCGGTTAATGCAGATTACGCTAGCGGGCGAGCAAAATGGATGGCACTTAGGGGAACCATGAGGTGGGGGCCGCGATCACTACTACAGAAATTGATTTTTCATGAAAGTCAGTTTGTATTTTATACGGCAGGCGGTGCTGCCTCCGCCGGTGAGAAATCATTTTCATTGTTCGGTGACCTAGCCCAACCACCAGCGAAAATGGTTTTCGCAAGCGGCTAGGTTAAGCCAACCATCTATATATGCAAGTCCAATTTTTGCAGATGACAAGTTAAGATGGCCGCTAGCATAGATGGATTTTGGCCAAAATTTTGTTGAAAATACCACGTGCATGTAGCTGCCCATTTCCACAAATCAAATCAAATCAAGTGCAGATTAAACAGGCATCATCCCTGTGAAATACAGATCACCACTACATCAAATGGATCTGCAAAAGGGAAGAACAAAAACAGAGAAATTCACCACTGCAACCCTAGCTCCCAAGCATATGCCCCCTAATTCACAAGAACCATAGACTACATGGACGAGCTCGCCGCTGCCCCCTCTATTACTCCCGCCGTCGCTGGTCTCCTGCTTCTGTTGCTGCCCCTCTGCTAGATCTGCGAGGGGTGGGGAGTGGAGGGCTGCCACCACCACCGCTCCCCTGCTAATGCTGCCATCGCCAGCGGTCTCCTCCCCTCCGGCCAGATCTAGGAGAGGGAGGGGAGAGCAGGGGCATTGCCGCCACTTCCTCTGCTGCACCGCTGCCACCGGCCTCCTCCCATCCCGCCACCCAATCCACCTTCCATCATCGTTGCCATTGTTGCCGAGAGCACCAGCTGGAGAGAGGCGCCGTCGCTGGAGGGAGCCACCTCGGAAGGGGCTAGGAGGGAGAGGAGTAGTAGTTGAGAGAAGTCAAGAAGGAATTGAGAAGGCTAGGGAGAGGAGGAATCGAGAAGGCTGGGGAGAAGTCTAGGATGGCGATTTTTTAATACTCAGCGCACATAGCACTGCAATTAATTGTGGCAATTTGTTTTTTTCAGGTGGATCTATTAAGCCGCAACCAATAAAAATTGATTTTATTATGATCTCTTTATAAGCGTATTTTTACATACAGACCTTTTTAAGTGACAGCTAACGTAAATCGATTTTCTTTAGCGGTTTGTGATTAAAAACCCTCCAATATATTTTTACGTGTGTTTATTAAACATGTCAATAAAAATAAAAGTGTGGTGTCATGAAAAATAAATTTTTAAGAGTGGATGGGGCTGCCAGACTCGCTGTGCCGTATGAGGAGAGTGGCTCAGCGAGCAACTGGACTCCAAGCTCGAAGCAGAACATCCGAACAGGTGGCTGGCGCATGACCTTGCCGCCGTTGACTATGGCACGATGCGTCGTGCTGCTGGATGCCTCCAGTACAACATGAACGCGACACACAAGGTGGAGGGCGAGGCCATGCTATGAGGCCGGTGTTGATGTCGTCTTCGCCGGCTACATCCACGACTACAAACACTCATGAGTTCGTTTTTAATTAGCAGGATTGCTTCAACAGTTAATCAGAATTAACAACTGAGCAGTGCACCTCCTAATTTTGTCATTGGAGACTAGGGCATATAAGAACGAGGTGAACCTGTGCAGATCGGTGCACATTACCATAGGCGACGGTGGTAACAAGGAAGACCTTGCATTTGAGATTTTGAGTAAGCAGAATATCGCCGGTGCAGCCTTGGCCCTCATTGCTGCCGCCCCGGAGAAGGGCTCGCCGGCTAGGGCTCGCTGAGAATGTGAATGGCTACCTCAACGGGAAAGAAAGAGAAGAGGAGAGAAGAAGAAAGAAAAAAGGAACAAAAGGAGAGAGAGTTTTATTTTTATGTTTATGTGTATCAGATGTCATGTCCTACTGAACATAGGTGCTACTATGGTATGTCACATCAGTGTCCGGAGCGGATTGAAGCCCATTTGTACCTGGGATCAATTTAGGGATCGGAAAATGTATCTTGGGAGTTTAGTAACCTAGATGATAGAACATGGTAAATTTAGGGACCGCTCATGCACTTTCCTCTATTTCCTTTAATACAACAGATTTTGCACATAATTTTAGTCTACTAAGGCTGAGTTAGGGAGCGAGGGTTGGGAACCCTCACTCCCAACACACAAAACGGAGCGGTGGTTAGTGCACGATTTATTAAGTATTAGCGAAAATAAATTTGAAAAATGGATGAATATGATTTTTAAAGCAACTTTCCTATAGATTTTTTTTGCAAAATACGCACAATTTAGTAGTTTAGGAAGCGTGTCCGTGGAAAACGACTTATGTGAGTTTGGAAAGGTGGGGAAGAACATAGCCTAATTGTGGTAGAATACATTCCAAAAAGCTATCATGCAGCATTATCATAGATAAGACAAACAAATGAAATATTTGGTAAAACCAGTACACTAACACAAAAGGCCTATGGTAAACAAAATCTGAAACCATATAGAAACAAGGCTTTCAAATGAAAGCTACTGCAAAATAAAATCCACCAAGTAAAATCCATTAGGTAATTATGAGAATCATAGATAACAGCCAAATCCATCAAATAAGTGTTGATGGTCTTTAAGTACCAAATCGGACTGACAATTCATGCATAAAACCAAATGAAAGAATATAAAATGGAATACCAAACTCAAAGATAGTGGTTATTACTAACTATTTCCGTAAGTCTTGGTGAATATTTATATGCAAATGAATTATGGACGAAAACCACCCGCCATGCGACAAAATATACCTCTGGAAAATCGAGCGCAATTACACGGATTTGGAGGCCCCACATGTCAATCAAAACCACCTAGAATTGAGCCCAACCAAGATACAACATGTTAGGGGCCCACCAGGTAGCCTCCCAGCCGAAGAAGTGGCCGGGAGGTGGGCTAGAAGTTTGGTCGAATCACTAGTTCGGCCGAACTGGCCCTGGCACCCGTCGCCTCTAGCCTCCATATGGAGCTCCCTAGATGGATGCCAATGATGCGGTTAAGGGTGGCTATCGACTTAACAACTGACCTATCAATCGTCATTGGGCTCTTTTAGGAATTGGACTTCACTCACAACACACGACTCAAGTGGAGTACAACTCACTTTGATATTTAGGCTACTCTCAAGTAGAGTTAGAATATGGGAAGAGAGATAGGGGAAGCTCCGAAAGGAGTGCCCCAAAGTTCAGAGTTCTCTCCGAGGGAGTTCTGGAGGAGTGTTGGAGTTGTCGGCACTCTCTCCATCGGAGTCTCAGATGAGTGCCGGAGTATCAGCATTCTCTCCGATCTTGTACATCGGCGGATGCTTTCTTTAATAAACTAAGTATTCGAGATTTCTTTATGGTATTTACTTTTCTTACTTAAGTAAGATAGCTTCTCATCATTTGTCATGCCCAGAAATTTAGCCCAAATTTTCAGACTATTTTGTGTATAAATCTCTGTCCAGGAATCAATCTAGGGTACACAAAATGACAAATTAATATACAGATCCAAACAAAAATAGAGCGTAATTACTTACTCAAGAGACACTTATCCTCACACTGAAAACAAAGCAGCATCAATGGAAAAAGGCGATCCTAGAGGGGTTTCAGCTCCACTCCATAGGCAAAAACTCAACTAGGATATAAGCCTTGGTCCTCTAACTTCGTCTTCAGCTCAGAAGCACTACACTTCTGAAAAGGGGGAATAAAAGCAAGGCTGAGTAAAACCACCATACTCAACAAGCCACACCAATGATGCAGACGTGCAAGAGGAGACAAAGGGAGGTTGGTGGCTATCTGCATAAAGGCGATTGTAAACATTTATAGTCGAAAAACAGTAAAACAGTTGATTAATTAAGGCAAGATTAAAACTCCACTAAACAACTCTACATCACGTTGAATAGGCCCAACCATCCACCTGAACTAGACCAGTTAATTAAGTCAAGTTAATAAATTGAGTGAGACTAATCACGGTGAATATAGTCGATCACCCATAACTGCGGGCACAGCTATTCCAATAGTTTTACTCTGCCAGGGGTGTACAACTATACCCACAAGACACAATCCACCATATGCCATTGTGCCATGCCTGAGATATCACCATGCAAGTGATTGTGACAAGATCCTTCGAATAACTCCCCCTAGCCAAGCGCACCATGCTAAGGTTTCACCCCCACCCCTAAACCAGGGTGTGCAGCCCCCCGTGCGCCGCAGTGAATCTGGCAACCGATCAACGGGTAAACCCCCACCGACCCAACTCCATCACTCCCACCCTTGCCTTTGAACGTCGGAAAGGGAAAAGCTATACTACAAGGCTAGCAGTTGCCCATTCTTGCTTATGGTAAGCACGATAAATCTTCCAGGTTTTCCCACGAACCGGTTTTTAATTGCCATGGGTGCGACTAGCAAAATCAAGCACCCACAGCCCACCATTCAGACATATTTTAGTTGGATAATTACGACCAATAAAACATGTCCAAGATGTCACAAGCTTACAGCTCATCCAAATGACAAATGTATAAAGTGTGATTATCCTATATTGTGAGCTAGTGGTAATTAAGCATGACTGAGCATATATAATTCTAGCTAGGTCACAATAGTAACACAAGCTAGTCAAATTATCACCCAAGTTGACAAAGAGAGGATAACAAGTAAATATAGCACAAGCAGGCAGATAGGCAACCATATTCCCATGTAATTAGCAGAACATGCAATTTATTTGAAAACGATACAATATTTCATAAATTAGGTTCAACATGCTCAAATGGAACGTGTGACTTGCCAGCTTGCTTCTTCAAATATCTTGCGAACTCTTTTTCTCGCGAGCGCAATCTTTCGAAATGGTGGAAACTACACGCTAGCACGCAAAACAAGGAAAAACTCTAATAAGAATCAAGTAAACATTACATGCAAAGTAAACAAACATGTAGATCTCAATTTTAGATGAATTTTGCATCAACTTCGAGTTCGTATCAATTATTTATGAGTTTTAGAAGTTTTGAGTCATTAATAGAATTTCTGGAATTATTACCGATTTATGACACAATTAATAATTATTTTTACAAAGGAACAGTGCGACACTGACGTCATCAAGGGCACTTGAGCTGACGGGCGGACCCCACACGTCAACGACACAAGGGAGGGCGATCCCTGGTGGACCAAGTCCACGCGCACCTGGTGGCACCGTGGACCTGGACCACGGGAGCACCACGGGCAGGCCACGGCCTAGATTGGCCAAGGCCACGGCCCAGAGAGGCCCCACGACTAGGAGGCAAGGGCGATACCATAGGGAAAAGGTTAGACTAGACACGGACGGGTGGCGGTGACACCATAGGGAGGAGGGGAAAAGGTTAGAGAGGGAGAGAGGGCACACGGTGATGGACATTGCCGACCGAAGGACGAGGAAATGGCGAGGCTCACCGGCGTTCGAGGAGAGGATGGTTCCCGCAGCGGAAGGCGGTGACCGGGCGGCGGTCGAGGGGCGTCACGACCCCGCAAACGCGACGGAGACAACGGGGTGGTGAGAGGTGGCCCTAACCAGCGGGAAGAAGCAGCCGGTGGTGGAAAATGCGGTGGTAGCTTCAGGTTGGCAGTGGAGGTGGTGTTTCGGGGGTGGAGGGGGAAAACAGAGTGGAGGCCGAGGTGTGGAGTGGCGCAGCGAAGCCGGAGGCAACCTGATGAAGCAGTTCATCGTGTATTGTTTAATCAATATGGAGTCTTGGTGGATACATTGCAAAATTTAATTAAGAGAACAGTTGATGAGTTAATTGTTCAAAGAAGCCAGCTCGGGGGGGGGCAGATTGAGGAACAACAATATCGGCTTGGGGGGCAAGCACATCAGCATTAGCATGACGATTCATATCAGCAGTATCAGCCAGAAAAGCTTCAAGAGCGCCAATATGGAGAACAACAATGCCATCTGAGGATCGATGGTTGGGCCGATATAATTGCAAAGTTAGTAGAGGAGCAGTTTGGACTCAGACCTAAGGAGCAGATCCACATGTATCGGCAGTTATATCCTGAGTGGTTCGATAGAGTTCAATTGCCACACCGATACAAGATTCCAGACTTCTCCAGTTTTCAAGACAAGATGATACATCTATAATGGAACATATCAGTCGATTCTTAGTACAATGTGGGGAGGCATCAGCTGAAGAGGCTTTGAAAGTTAGACTTTTTCCTTTGTCCTTACTGGATCGGCTTTCTCATGGTTTTCATCGTTACCATCAAATTTGTTTAGAGGATGGGCCGATCTTGAGGAACAGTTTCATGAATAATTCTTTGCTGGAATTAATGAGATGAAGCTTTCAGAATTACTATCGGTTGAGCAGTAGAAAGGTGAATCGGCTATGGAGTATATTCAGAAAGGTGAAAGGCCAAAAGCGTGTTGACGTAAAAACACGATGGCCTGGGAGATCTGCTTAGCTCCAGTGCAGGTCCAAAATAATAATGAGATGTGGGTGTGCCAATCAGTTTGATCCTGCAACTGACAAGATATGTAAACAGCGGATAAAACAGTCGATCGGCTGACAAGCCGATGGAGTGATTCCAGCCGATGCCTATACCAGCCGATATCTAGTATAGATCTTGATACTTGAGTAAATGATGATATAAATACAATCGGCTAGTAGTAATATGATAGAATAAGCGTTGATCCGAAGGTTAAAGCATTCATCGGCTGGAGGTCCGATGTCAATAAATCCAAATGATTAGATCAACAGTGAAACCTTAGTTGCGATCGGCTAAATCCAACCTATATGTAATCCTTATAAGTCGATGCAACATCCAGATAACTCATCGGCTAAAACCTCGATGAAACACTTATTGGCAATCAAGAAGAAGGCTAGAGATTATGGTTCTAAGCACGACTTAGTAGATCAAACTTAACTGATGCAGCACTAAGTATGAAAAAAAACATAATATCTAGATAATCAAGCCTTTCACTAATTTTCAAGGTGGTGGATACATTATATAATCTAAACCAACAAAGTAATCTAGTCGATATCGATGAAACCCTAGATGGAGATAGATCGATGTAAGTAGAAAACATTGTCAATCTAGATTATATAACGTATATGATAACTCGATGACTTACATGGACAAGATTAGAGTGTCCAAGCGATGGAAGCACTAATCCCGATAACGCAAGCCACCATAACAAGCCTTACTCCTCGTTGGAGATCGAAGCCGATGCAGCCCAACTTGAAACAAGAACTCGTCGAAAATAAAAGGGTGGCGATGCGCTGAAAGTAGATGTATTGATCTGTGGAGATAAATTACAGGGACCCTATGTCACGCCCAAAAATTTGCTAACCCGAATTTCAAGCAGAATGTGTATTTAATCTGTGTCCAGGACCAGCCAGAGTACACAAACGACAAACTGATACACAAATCCATGTCTTACAAAAATAATAAAACAAAAGGCTTGCATACGTAGCGGAAATAAATTATCAAATAATCTAAACTAAGATCTTCATTAAAGCGTAGCATTCTCCATAACCACAGGCATCCTCAACGTCCGGAAGAAACCTAATCTTCAAAATATTTATCATCCGAATAATTCTCTGTCTCTGAGGTTGGTAAAATTAAGCAAGACTGAGTACCACCCACAGTACTCAAAGTCATACCAATAGAGAAGTATGATGCAAGATAATATCAAAGGAATGGCTATAGGGTATTTGCATAAAAGCAGGATTTATAAAACATAATTTGAATCCAGCAAAACAGTTGATATAAATTAATCAATATTAAACATCACTGCCCGACGCTAAACCACGTTGCAACAGGCCCAACCATACCACCTGAACTACACCAGTTCAATAAATCATATTATTAGAATGAGACTAATCACGGTGAGCTGGTTGACCGCCCAATAACCGCGGTCACGGCTATTCGAATAGTTTTACTCTGATCAGAGATGTACAACTGTACCCACAAGACACAGCCTCACAACACGTTACCATGCGCCGACATGTCACCACAACATACCGAAAAGAGACTGTGACAGAACAATTTGTATAACCCTCCCTAACCAAGCATACCCACCTCAGGTTTCACCCCCACTTCTTAGAAAGACATCGGGCAGTCCTCTCTCGTGCCTAGGCAAATCCCGAAGCAGCATAGACCAAAGCCAGGTCCATCCATACTCCATCACGCTCACCCTTGCCTTGGTACGTTGGCTAGGTTAAGTTACACTCCAAGTTCAGCCTGGAGCCCACGCTGGCATGTGTTTTGTATGGATATATCTTCCAGGGGTTCCCAAGAACCGGTCCTTAATTGTCATGGGCACGACTGTCAAAACCATGCACCCACAACCCACCATCTAAACATATTTTAGTTTAATTAAATCAATTCCATGATGGTACATCATCATATAATTAAGGAGTGAATTAGAATGAATCCCATAGTGTGCTAATTGATCTAAACATGGCTAAGCATTCCTAAACCAATCATCTAGTTATTTTATAACCCAAGTTATCAAGGGTACAAGGTAACAATGGGCTGAGTACAATAGGCATCCATCCCACATGACATTATAAAATAAATGCAATTTAATAGAAAAGTGGGGATTTTGTAAAAAGGTTCAACATGATCAATTTTGTATGTATGACTTGCCTTGCTCTTGAACTGACAGAACCTCAGCAACCACTCCGTAATACACCGGAGCATCGGAACTGCCAGATTCTATACGACAAACAAAGCACACAAGCAATACAAGCAATAAGTCTACTCAAACAACAAAAAAAACCCAATTTTAATGAATTCTAGATTTTAATGAATCCACAGAAACTTGAATGGATTAAACCAATTTCAAAGCTCATTTAAACCATTAAATTAAATAGAAACCAATTAATTTCCCCCCTTTCGGCTTTGGGCCATTTTCGGCCCAATCACTCTTTCCCGCAGCCCTTTTTCTTTCTCCCCCACTTGGGCCGGCCCTCCTCTCTCTTTCCTACCGGCCCAGCACACCCTCCTTTCCTTTCGCAAAGTCATCCAGCCTGATCTCCTCTCTCCTCCCACTGATAGTGGGGGCGGGGCCCACAATTCAGTTCCTCCCCAACCTCTGGCTCCAACCGCCATGGCCGCGGAACTTGCTCCATATCGCCGCTCCTCCCGTGCTCGTGCCGTTCCCGTGCACGCACGCGATGCGGTCGCCGCCCACCTCTTCGTCACGCATCCGTTTCCCCCTCTTTCCCCACAAAATCCGACGCTGATTCGAGCCCTCTCCGTACGTCGCTTCACCCCAATCTAGCCGGCAAATACACTACTCCCTAGCCACATCCGCGACCTCAAGGCCCATAAAATCGCTCCCCCGCCTATCCTCTCCCGTTTCCCCTCCTCGCCGGAGCTCCCCTTGCGCTCTTCCGTGCTCCCCGTGCCACACACATCACCGCCGCTCGCTGGCGTGCTCCGGTCGCACGCCACCGCCACTAGAGCCACTGCCGCACGCTGCCATTAGTCCCATCGGCTTCGCCGTACCTTGCCACCACCCGTCTGCTGCTCTTTTTCTGCTCGCATTCCCTGGAACACCATCCCCGCCACCAACCCGAGCCATCGCTGCCATCCGCCGCCTCCGGCCACCTCTTGCCGCTGTCGCTGACCACCTCGCATCGCGTCATCACCTCCTTCGGCTTCGCGAGGGCAAGGACTACCTCGGCCACCACTTCCCGTCACCAGAAAACCCGCTGGACATCCATTTTCCCGAGCGCCAGTGAGCCCCTTTCTTCTTTCTTTTTCCTCTCCGGCTGGCCATGCCACCGCATCTCCCTCCTTAACACTTCTCCTCCCTCTCGGTGGTGCAGCCGCCACCCGTCCGCCCCTCATCGTCGCACCACCATTTCCCGCTTTCTCCCCGTGGCGGTCGCCGCTACCGCTTTCCGGTGAGGAGCCCCTCCTCCCTCTCTCCTCTTTATCCCTCCTCCTTCCACGCTTCGTCACCGCCCTCTCGTGTGCGTGCCGCCGCTCATGCACGCCGCTGCTTCCGTCCGCTCGCCGCTGTCCCCCGCTGTCGGTGGTCGTGCGTCACCTCCGCGCCTATCCGACCGGGCTGGCTTGACCCACGCTCGCGCACCGGCTACCGACTCCCGCGCCATCTTGGTGCCGTCCACGTGGCTGTCTTGGTGCCGTCCCGTGACGACGCCACCTCCCCCGCCAGTCCGCCGTGGCCGCCACGTGGCTGCCACATGGTGCGCCCGCGCCCGATGCACATGTGGACCCGGTCCACCATGCCCCGCCTCCTTTGAGTCACCGATGGGTGGAGCCTGCTTGTTGGCTCCACCCTTTCCCACGGATGACATTATCAATCATTAATAATTGAGCAATAAATCGTATTTAATTCTAGAAATCCATTTAAATGGCTTAAAACTTCTAAAATTCATAACTAATTCATATGAACTTCGAATTGGGCCTTTCAACTTGCAAAATTCATCTAAAATTGAGATCCACATGTTTGTTTACTTTTTTGTACTATTTACATGGTCTTTATTAGAGCTTTTTCTTATTTTGCGTGCCAGCGTATAGTTTTCGTCGTTTCGGAAGTCCGCGGTCGCGAGGAAAAGAGTTCGGAAGATTGTTTGAAGAAGCAAGGCAAGTCACACGTTCCTCTTGAGCATGATGAGCCTAATTTATAAATGTTTTATTGTTTGCTAATAAAGTTGAAAGTGTTACTAATTACATGGGATTATGGAATTACCTATCTGTTCGTTTGTGCCCTATTTATTTGTTACCCGTCCTTTGTTAAACTCGGGTGATAATTTGACTAGCTTGTATCACTTATGTTGATCTAACTAGAATTACATATGCTTAGCTGTGCTTAATTACCACTAGCTCACTTAATGGGATAATCACAATTTATACTAAGGGTGCAAGCGGCTACCCGCGAAAACCCACCCACTTATAGGCTAAAATAACCCGCGAACTCATTTATTTTGACCTATAAGTGGGTTCATAGGTGACCCACTTGCACCCCTACTTTATACATCTAATATCTTGTTGAGCTGCAAGATAGTGACATCGGGCCATGTTTCATTGGTCGTAATTATAAAACTAAAAGGTGGCTTAATGGTGGGCTGTGGGTGCATGGTTTTGCTAGTCGCACCCATAGCAATCAAGGACTGGTTCTTGACAAGCAAGCATGGGCAACTGCTGGACTTGTAGTATAGCTTTTCCCTAGCTGATGCATCCAGGCAAGGGTGGACGCGATGGGGTTGGGTCGGTGGGGGTTAACCCATTAATCGGCTTACGGATTCACCTAGGCATGAGGGGGGTGCGTACCTTCGCTAAAAGGTGGGGGCGAAACCTGAGGTGTGTTGCGCTTGGTTAGGGGGAGTTATGCGAAGGGTCTTGCCGCGATTTACCCCTTTGCAGTACCATGGTGGTACCTGGGGCATGGCAACATGTGTGGAATCGTGTCTTGTGGGTATAGTTGCGCACCTCTGGCCAGAGTAGAACTATTCGAATAGCTGTGCCCGCGGTTATGAGCGATCGACCAGCTTCACTGTGATTAGTCCCACTCTATTAATTAAATTGACTTAATGAACTGGTGTAGTTCAGGTGGAATGGTTGGGCCTGTTCAACGTGGTGTAGCGTTGTTCAGTGGATTTTTAATCTTAGCTTAACTAATCAACTATTTTACTGTTTTCAACATTAAATGTTTACAACCGCATTTATGCAAATAGCCACAAATCTCCCTTGTCTCCTTTTGCACGTATGCATCATTGGTGTGGCTTCCTGAGTACGGTGGTTATACTCAATCTTGCTATTATTCCCCCTTTTCAAAAGTGTAGTGCTTCTGAGATGAAGAAGAAGTTAGAGGACCAAGGCTTATACCCCAGTTGAGCTTTGCCTGTGGAGTGGAGCTGAAGCCCCACTAGGATGGTCGCCTTTTTCCCACTGCTTCTTTCTTTTCGGTGTGAGGACTAAGTGCCTCTTTTGTAAGTATTTACGCTTTATTTACGTTTGGATCTGTATATTTATTTGTTGTTTTGTGTACCCTGGCTTAATTCCTAGATAGGGATTTATACACAAAATAGTCTGGAAATTTGGCTAAATTTGTGGGCGTGATAGTCCTCCAACTTTTCCCCCTCCTTTTCTCCCCGCAAAAACCGGCCGCCACTCCCCACGTCGGCGTCCCACCTCACCGGCCGTTGCTGCCTCTCCCAGCCACGATCGCCCCTCCCAGTGCTTTAAAAAGCTCTCCCGTATTCCCCTCATTCGATTCCCCCTCTTCCCCAAGCTCGTCGTTCGCTCTCTCTCGCTCTCCACGCCGTGCTCGGCCGCTACCACTCGCCAGCGAGCTCCGGTCAATCACTACCGCCGCCCTAGCCATCGCTGCTCTAAGCCGCCACCACCACAGGCTTTGCTGTGTCCAGCCGCACCTAGGCAGCCGCTCTACTTCCCCTAATAGCCACCGAAACCCCGCTGCCACCACAACCCGAGGCTGTCGCTGCTTTTGCCGCCTCCGACCTCTTCTTGCCACCATCCCCAACCACCAGAAGCCGCGTCTCTACCTCCACCGGCTTCGCCAAACCGAGCTCTACCTCGGCTACCCGTTGCTCGTTGCGAATCGCCGCCTATCGCTCTTCTCGCGATGCCTCGACTCCTTCCCTATCCCTAATCACCTCTTCTCCCTCCCCACGTTCAAACGATGCTCGGCCGCCTACTCCCTGTCACCGAGCACCGCCGGACCGCCACCGTCCCTGTCGTCTTCCTCTGCGCCGGTCGCCAGCTCTCGGTGAGGAAATCCTTCCTCCTCTTTTTCCCCTCCCCCTTTCTTCCCGTACCGCTGCCCGTGAGCACCGCCACTGTCACGCCCGGAATTTCTATCCAAAATTCCAAACGCTTACATGTGTGTAAAATCCCCATCCAGGAATCAGCCGAGGCACACAATAACAAATTGATAAAAGAGTACATGTCTTTATCTAATTATTAAACGAGTGAATAAAATTATTACAGAGGTAGATAGTTCCTCTCAAACATTAAAAATTCTAAAGCGGCGGAAAGAAAATAAATAAAACTAGCGTAGGCGACTTCAATCCACAAGCAGCTTGACCAGACCATAGCCTAATCCTGCAGAGCATCACCTAGTGGACTCCCCAGTGACCCCCGTGGGCTTATCTCCACCACTTCACAGTCTGGTGCCCCGCAATGAACCACGCTATACAAAAGGTAAAGCCATTGCCCACGCTGGCTTGTGGTTGGTACGGTAAATGTTTCACAACAGTAGCTCGCGAACCGGTCCTTAATTGCCATGAGCACGACCATCAAAACCATGTGCTCACAACTCACCATTATCAAGTTTTAGTTGGAAAATTAATTAATTAACCCAACACGATTGACCATCGTGAGCTATCATTAGGTATACATCAATGAGACGTAAGTGAGCATTAGTTATCCCATTAGTGAGCTAATGTTTCTAAGCATGGCTAAGCATCCTAACAGCTTTAACTAAAACAGATGATGTTCCAGTTAATCATATTATTATCCCTTTTACAAAGGATAGGTAATCAATATCAAAAGGGCTTAACAGAGGACATAGGATAACCTCCCAGGTGTCATTCAAAAATAATGCAATACTTGAATAGAAATAATAGCTTTAAATAGGTACATCATGCTCAAAGGGTTGTTTGGGATCTGTGTGACTTTCCATGTGGGTCTTCGTAAACTTCCGAACCTTCGTCAGCGTAAACGGACTCTTCGAGTATGTCGGGAACTAAAGCAAATACACAAAATCAACAAACCAGTACATAAACAAGCATAAACAGTACATGTGGATATTTTTAATAGATAGATCTTGATTTTAGAAAAAATTAGAGACTTGAATCACCTAATTCCGAGCTACGGTGAATTAGTTATGAGTTTTCTAAGATTAATCAGGTTAATACTTAATTCTGGATCACGTGCGGTGCTGATGTCAGCGATGACATCATCAATGGTCGCACTGGACCCTATGGTCACCGGCGTTCTAGGGCACGGCGGCACTAACCGAGCACACCGGGAGAGAGAGGAGAGCACGACGATCTCACCAGTGGCGGAGACGACAAGAAACGGTGCCGGGAGCGGCCGGCGGCGAGGTCAGGACGGTAGTGGCTCAGGTTGGCGGTGGTGGTGACTTTCCGATGGCTTTCGGCGGAAACGAAAAGGTGGCCGGGCTTCCTCTTCTTACTGCGAACCCAACGGTGGCGACAGCGACCGAAAACGACGACCGACGATAGCGAGCGATGCGACTGGAGGCACGACGGCGACGGCGACGCTTGGGCGAGGTGGCTGCAGCGCTACAGGAGGACTAGGGGGTCCTATTTATAGGTTCAGGAGGGAGAATCCGGGACCGAAACGAGCGATTTTAGCGCCGGAAAAAGCTAGGGTTAGGTGGAGAGATAATGTCTAAACCGAGCTCAAATCTGCGTCGGATTCAAAGGGACAAGGTCCGATTCTTGCGGAAATGGGTAGAGGAGAATAAGGGGATCAAAACCCCTCTCCTAATCGGGCACAAGAGGCAACGGAAACGACGAATTTCAAGGTGGAGATGGCACCGGGTCGGCACTGCAAGCTGACTGGAGGTAGAAGACGACACTGTAGTGCAGGGAGGCAAAGCAGACTTTTTCCTAGACTCTTAGGGTTCAGAGGGCTCTTAGGGTTTTCCGATTGGCTTGTCCTACGGTCAAAGTCGGCTCTGATACCAACTTGTCACGCCCAGAAATTCGCTAAGCCGAATTTCCAAAGCAGAGTGTGTGATAAAACCCCTGTCCAGGACCAGCCAGGGTACACAAACGACAAAGTTGACATACAGATCCACGTCTTACAAAACATTCAAATGTCTTACATAAATGCAGCGGATAAAAGATAAACAAACTTATTCTAATCTTGACGCTTGCAGCGCGGCGAAACCACTCCACAGGCATCCTCGACGGCAGGACGGCGATCACTCGGAGAAACCACCATCAGAAGCGTACTCCAACTCTGGTGTGGGGGAAAGAGAGCAAGACTGAGTACTACCCACTGTACTCAACAAGTCATACTGGAAGAGAGGGTATGATGCAATCATTGCCAAGGAGAGGCTGGGGTTTATTTGCTCAAAGCTGGCAGTTAAAAATAGTAGTTGAAAGCGGTAAAACGGTTAAGTTAATTAAGCATAATTAAACCATCACTGTCCAACGCTACACCACGTTGCGACAGGCCCAAACCATTCCACCTAAACTAAACCAGTTCCATTAAGTCAAGTTATTAGGGTTATGACTAATCACGGTGAATCTGGTTGACCGCCCATAACCGTGGGCTCGGCTATTCGAATAGTTTTACTCTGTTCAGAGGTGTACAACTGTACCCACAAGACACAGCCCCACGACACGTTATCGTGTGCCGGTATATCACCATGATACCCCGGAAAGGGATTGTGACAGGACCCTTCGCATAACCCCCTCTAGCCAAGCACACCACACCTCAGGTTTCACCCCCGTCCCCAGCGGGCGACGGGCAGTCCCCTCTCGTGCCTAGGTGAATCCGATAGCGACAGAGGCCGTCGCAGGGCCCGCCCCGCTCCATCACGCTCACCCTTGCCTGGGAGCGTCGGCTAAAGGAAAGCTACGCTACAAGTCCAGCCGTTGCCCACGCTGGCTTGTGGTAAGTACGGTTAGTTCTTCCAGGGGTTCCCGCGAACCGGTTCTTAACTGCCATGGGCGCGACTAGCAAAACCATGCACCCACAGCCCACCATTTAGCACATTTTAAGTTCATCATTCTACCATGGTATCCTTCTCACCAGATTGTCACATGTAGAGACTGTACTAAAGTTATTAAATGAATCCCCTTTAGTGAGCTATTTGAACTAAGCGGGCTAAGCATACCCTAACCAAGAACTACACATTTAAATACCCGAGCTATCAAAGGTACAAGGTACACAATGTATGAAGTTGAGTACAATAGGACAGTAGTACCCATATAGATGACATTATAAAATAATGCAATATTTAAAGAAAAGTATATCATTGCGTAAATTGGTACAATATGATCAATGATGAAGCATGACTTGCCTTGCTCGGACGCTGGATCGACCTCGGCGACTACCTCGAAGTAAACAGGTTCATCCGAACTGCCGGTTTCTACACGACAAACAAGGCACACAAGCAAACAGGCTATAAGTCTACTGAAACAGAGAACAAAAGTATTTTTAATGGATTTTAGACATTTTTACGAATTTACTGCAATTTGAATTGACCCAAACGGAGTCCGGATGAATTAGTTATGAATTTTAGAAGTTTTACTATGTTTTTACTATAAACAGAAAAACCCTTAATATATTTATTGCGCAATTATTTAATCTCGGGAGAGAGAAAGGGCGGCGCCGACAGGCAGGCCCCACGTGTAAGTGGCTCGGGGCGCCGGTCCACGATAGACCGGGTCCACGGCCAAGAAGGAGCGGTGCACCACGGGCGCACACGTGGCGCCGACGCGGCACGCACGTGGCGGCCACGTGGCAGCCACGCGGGTGGCGGGATCTCGGGTAGATCGGACGGCTGCGGCGGCCTGCGGCGACTTGCGCCCAGGGCGCTCGGGCACGGCAGAGGCCATCACGGCCGGGGCACCGGCGCCGTGGCGCGGCCACCGGCGGCGACCGGCGCCACTAGGCGGTGCGCGGCGCACGCGGCGGCGCGCGACCGGCGCGGGCAACGCGGCCCAGCACGGCGGGCAGGCGACGCGGCCGGTACGGCAAGCGACACAGCACCGGCGCGAACGCGGCCGGCGCGGCAAGCACGGCGGCGGCGACGCGGGCGGCGTGGCGTGGCAGCAGGCGGCGGCGCGGCACGGCCGAAACGGCGGCCCACGGTGCCGAAGGCGCGGCCGAGAGGAGCACCAGCGGCTAGGAGCGCCGGAGTGAAGGAAGAAGAAGGGGAAAGGGGATGGCTCACCGGGCGGTGGCGGCGCGAGCGGCGGACGAGGGCACGGGAGAGCTCGGCGAAAGAGGGAAAAAGGCGGAGGAGGGGGTGGTGATGCTTAAATAGGGAGAGAGAGAGCTCGGGGAGGCCGGAATCGGCGCGGATTCCCCGCCGGAGTGGAGGGCGTGGGGGAGGAGAGAGAGGCGGGATTCGAAAATCGAATCCCGGCAGTCTCGTGAGTGCGCGCGTGCGAGGGGGAGCGGGCGGCGGTTGCGGCGTGCGTGGGGGAGGCGGCGACGTGGGCGGCGTGGCCCGGGGAGAGGCGGGAGGTGGTTGGGGAGGCCGGCTCCCCCTCCGGCCGGAGGTTGGGGAAGGACCCGACAGGTGGGTCCCACCTGTCGGCGACCCCGGGGAGAGGAGGGTGCGGGCGCGGCTGGGCCGTGGCCTTCGGCCGGCCCAGCAAGGGCGCGGGAGGGAGGAGGGAAGAGGTGGGCTGGCGGCCCGGCAAGGGGAGGGAGGAGAAAAGAGGAGATGGGCTGGCGGCCCGGCAAGGGGAGGGAGGAAAAAAAGGAAAAGAAAAAAAGGAGGAAAAAGGGTCTAGGGATTTGAATAATTGCTTGTGCTCCATTTTAGTTGGTTAAAGCTATTTATAGAGCTCTGAAAATTCCACTAAAAATCCTGTTAGCATATTTTGACATGTAGAATCCAGGAAAAATCCCACATGCTATTTCCATTTATTATTTGCACTTAATAAATTAGGGTTTCTCTCATGCCATTTTACAGATATTTTCTTGGGGACCTTTTATTAAATATTTTAGGCTTGGGAGGAGAACTTCAGGGCGTGAAAAACCTACCCCCCTTAAACGGAATCTTGACCCCGAGATTCGGAAGAGCTCGCGAAGAGGTGCGGATGGGCGGCTTTCAACTCGTCCTCTCTTTCCCAGGTGGCTTCTTCCTCAGAGTGGTGACTCCACTGAACTCGGCAGAACCTGATGACCTTGTTTCTGGTTCTTCTCTCACTGGTCTCAAGGACACGGACTGGCTTCTCCACATAAGTTAGATCTTCTTGAATATCGATATGTTCCGAGTCGGCTTGTTCTTCCGGTACCCTCAAGCACTTCTTTAACTGGGACACATGGAACACGTCATGGATACCAGCCATGTTGGGTGGGAGTTCTAGCTGATATGCAACTTCTCCCCTTCGTTCCAAGATTTTGTATGGTCCCACGAAACGTGGTGCCAACTTGCCTTTCATCTGGAAACGGTGCGCTCCCCTAAGCGAAGTGACCCGGAGGTACACATAATCCCCTGCTTCGAAAGTAAGCTCTCTTCGGCGGTTGTCTGCGTAGCTTTTCTGTCGAGATTGTGCAATTCTCAGCCTTTCTCTGACCATTCTGACTTTCTCCTCTGCCTCGGTTAACACTTCTGTCCTGAACAGTTGACGTTCGCCTGTTTGGTCCCAGAAGAGGGGTGTGCGGCACTTCCGACCATACAATGCTTCAAACGGTGCCATTTGTAAACTGGCCTGGTAGCTATTGTTGTAAGAGAATTCAGCATACAGTAGGCTTTTATCCCAAGCTCCGCCAAAATCCAGTGCACAAGCTCGCAACATATCCTCTAAGATCTTATTGACTCTCTCAGTCTGACCATCTGTCTGCGGATGGTAGGCTGTGCTGAAGTTCAAACGGGTCCCCAATTCTTCTTGCAGCTTCTGCCAAAATTTTGAAGTAAACTGGCTCCCTCGATCAGATACAATCTTTTTCGGTATCCCATGCAGACACATGATCCTTGCTAAGTACAGCTCTGCCAATTTCTTCCCCGTATATGTGGTGTTTACCGGGATGAAGTGGGCAACCTTGGTGAGACGGTCAACCACCACCCAGATTGAGTCGTGCCCAGATGATGTCCGCGGCAAACCTGTGATGAAGTCCATTCCGATCTCTTCCCATTTCCATTCCGGGATCTTGAGCGGTTGGAGCAATCCCGCGGGCCTCTGATGTTCTGCCTTAACTCGCTGACAAACATCGCAGAGCGTGACGAATTCGGCTATTTCTCTCCTCATGCTGGCCCACCAGAATTTCTCCTTGAGATCCTGGTACATCTTGGTACTGCCGGGATGGATAGAATACTGAGTTTGGTGAGCTTCAGTCAGGATCAAGTCTTTTAATTCCTTGTCTTCGGGTACACACAATCTTTCTCCCATCCAGATCGTGCCGTGTTCATCTTCATGGAAATCCCGGGCTTTTCCGACCCTCATATTCTTTTTCAGCTCAGCTATCTCGGAATCAGTTACTTGAGCTGCCCTGACTTGGTCCACGAGCGTAGGTCGCGCTTCAAGGGCGGCCACGAACCCATGTTCCACAATTCCCAAGTTGAGATGTTCAAGCTCCAGCTGCAATTCACCGCACATGCCTTCAGTGCACAAAGCATTGCAATAGCTCTTCTGGCTCAAAGCATCTGCCACCACATTGGCTTTGCCTGGGTGGTAGTGTATTCCCACATCATAGTCTTTGATCAACTCTAGCCACCTATGCTGTCGGAGATTCAAGTCAGGCTGGGTGAAGATGTATTTCAGGCTTTTGTGATCCGTGTAGACTTCACAACGGTTACCGATAAGGTAGTGCCACCAGATCTTTAGGGCGGACCACTGCTGCCAACTCCAGATCATGGGTAGGATAATTGCCTTCGTGTGGGCGCAATTGCCGCGAGGCGTATGCGACCACTTGACCTTCTTGCATCAGGACACATCCCAGCCCATGACGGGACGCGTCGCAGTACACCTGGAAGTCTTTCGTCTGGTCTGGCAGAATCAGAACTGGGGCGGACACTAACTTCCTTTTGAGCTCCTCAAAGCTCTTGTTGCACTCGGCTGTCCACTTGAATTTCTCGTCTTTCTTAAGCAACTGGGTCATAGGCCTAGCAATCCGGGAGAAATTCTCAATGAATCGACGGTAATAGCCCGCAAGTCCAAGAAAACTTCGGATCTGGGAGACTGTCTTTGGTGCGGTCCACTTCGTGACTGATTCCACATTTGAGGGATCCACGGCTACCCCTTGGGCTGATATGACGTGTCCGAGAAATTGAACCTTCTTCAACCAGAAATCACACTTACTGAACTTCGCATACAGTTGATGTTCCTTCAGCTTCTCGAGAGCTAAACGGAGATGTTGCTCATGTTCCTCTTAAGTTTTTGAATAAATGAGTATGTCGTCAATGAATACCACGACAAACTTGTCCAAAAATTCCATAAACACCTTGTTCATCAAGTTCATGAAGAACACCGGGGCATTGGTGAGCCCAAAGGACATAACTGTACACTCGAACAATCCATAGCGAGTTATGAATGCTGTCTTCGGAATGTCTTCTTCTCGGATTCTCAACTGGTGGTAACCCGATCGCAAGTCGATCTTAGAAAACACTGTTGCACCCTTCAATTGATCGAAAAGGTCGTCGATCCTTGGCAACGGGTACTTGTTCTTGATGGTGACCTCATTAAGTGCGCGATAATCGATGCACATTCGCTTCGTCTTGTCCTTCTTCTCAACAAAGATAACCGGAGCGCCCCAAGGTGAGGTACTTGGTCGGATGTAACCTTTCTGCAGCTGTTCATCAACTTGCTTCTTGACCTCTGCTAGCTCATTGGCTGCCATCCGGTAAGGCCTTTTGTAAATTGGTGCGGTTCCTGGTGCCAAATCAATTCGGAATTCGATCTCTCTCTTGGGTGGCATGGTAGTGAGATCCTCAGGAAACACTTCTGGATAGTCGCAAACGATGGGAATATCTTCCAATTTTCTCGAGCTCTTCTCCTTGGTGTCACTGAACTTTCCGCTTCGATTTGATTCAATGAGACTACTCGCTTTGGTGAGGCTGAAGACTTGAACACCACTGTTTCTCCCTTCTCATTGATCAAGGTGATCGTGCGATTCGCACAATCGATGACGCCCTTGAATTTGGTTAGCCAATCCATCCCAAGAATGACATCTAGGTCTTTAGATTCCAGAAGGATAAGGTTGGCTAGAAATGGTGATCTTTGGATTTCTATTGTTACAGAAGGGCTGAATTGAACCGAGGTGGAGCTATTCCCTGGGGTATGAACCCGCACTGGTGCGCTAAGTTCTTCTCTTATTAACCCATGTATCCCAACAAACTTCTTTGAAATAAAAGAATGCGTTGCACCGGAATCAAAAAGTATTGTAGCTGGGACTGAGTTGACAGGAAACGTACCCAGTACGACCTCTGGTGTTGCCTGTGCCTCTTCTGCCGATGCATGATTGACGCGGGCTTGGATGATCCTGGGCCCAGCACGTCTCGGCTTCGGGCATTTGTCGGCGAAGTGCCCTGGTTCACCGCAGTTGAAACATGCTCCTGGCTTTGCTCCTGCTTCCCTCTTGGGCTGAGCTGGCTGAGTTGGTGGAGCTGGTGCAGCCGGCGGGCGTGGAGCTGGACGACTGTGCTGCCCACCTTGGTTGTTATTGCCTCCAGTGAAACCGGTACGGAAGTTGCCGGGGTGGTAAGGGCGGTGTTGACGAACAATCAAAGTAGAGGGCCCACCCTGCTATCCAGGGGTGAAGCGGGGCTTCTGGTGGCTCCCCTGGTGTGCCCTGAACTGGGCTGCCTTCCTCTTTCTATCCATCTTGTTGCGCTGGTCTTCCTGGCGAATCGCCTTGTCCACCAATCTCTCGAAGTCAGTGTAGTCGCCGCAAATCAGCTGATTTGTGAGCTCATCATCCAAACCAGCCAGAAATTTCTCCTGGTGCTCGGCATCAGTGCGCACGTCCTCTGGGGCATAACGTGCGAGACGGTTGAACTCGTGCAGATATTCCGTCACTGTCCGGCTGCCTTGGTTTAGTGCACGGAACTCCCTCTTCTTCTGGGCCACTATGCCATCGGGGATCTGAGCCTTTCTGAAGCTGCGGCAGAATTCGGCCCAAGTGAATTCCGTCCCGGGCGGACGGGTGACCAAGTGATTGTCCCACCAAGCCGAAGCGGGACCTTGCAGCTGATGGGTGGCGAAGGTGACCTTTCCTTGGTCATTGCACTGCAGCAGGTTGAGCTTCTTCTCGATGGCATGGAGCCAATCATTAGCCTCCATGGGGTTGGTGGTTCTCGAGAAGGTCGGCGGACGGACGCGGAGGAACTCCGGTAGCTTGGACTGGGGAGGAGGACCAAACTGCTGGTTCTGTTGACCCTGTTGCTGTTGCTGGGCCTGGTGTTGCATCTGTTGCATCATCTGCTGCTGCATCTGCTGGTGCTGCTGCTGCATCTGCTGTATCATGGCTGCTGTTGTTGAAACGACAACCACATACGTCGAAGGACGTGGATACTCAACAAATGTTGGGAAGGTGAAGTGTAATAAATTTTGTATATCAAAAAATCTCCCCCTTTTACATGGCCCTAGGTGACTATTTATAACCCCCTTACAGATCCCCCTATTAGGGTTTAGGGCTATTACAGGGGAATTTACATGGTCACCCTCATAAAGAGGCCCTTACATGGGTATTTAGTGTAATCCAGGCACATGGGCCCTTGATGGGCCGCCTGGCGGCTTCCGGTTCGTCGGCCCATGGCCCGGGGCGATCGGGCCAGCCTGCTGGCCTTTCTCGGACCAGGTCCGCCCCGGCGAAGCCATCCTCCTTAGGCGCATGCCTTCACCATGTGGGCCAGGTCCGCCCCGGCGAAGCCATCCTCCTTCGGCGCATGCCTTTGCCATGTGGGCCTTGCCCAGGCCGGCGGAGCCCCATGTGGCTCCTTGCCATCGGGCTTCGCCATCGGGCTTCGCCGTCGTGCTTTCGCTGTTGGGCTTCGCCCCACAAGCCTTGGTGCTGGGAGACCGGATCCTTGTTGCTTGGTTGGTTTCGGCAGCTTGGTCGAAGGGCCTCATGGCGTACTGCCAACAAGCCCCTCACGGGCAAGGGTGAGATAGGAGCTTCGGCCGAGACCGTGCAAACCATGTAGTATGGTATGAGGCGCCCCCTTTCGACCGATGCTCCTGCCGAAACCCATCTTTCTGGATCCTGCAAGAAGTTTGCGACATGCGAAAAAGGATTATAGCGTGTGGTCTTCGCCCTTCTCGAGCAGTTGTGGGGATTTGATTTTGACTTGATTTTTTTTTTTCACGGTCCTAGTGTGAGCAGTGTTGGGCCTTCGCTTTTTATGAACAGTGGGGTGCCCCATGTCACTTTGTTGGGCCTTAGCGAACCAGTGATGGGCCGTTGGGCCGCGGCGAACAGTAGTGGGCTTTCTTTTTGGGAGCCCGTTACTGCACGGCCTGATCCATGGGATTTTACCGTTTCGCCTACCCCGTGACACGTGGCCACCCCTGATTGGCTAGGGAGGCGAAGCGTCGTTTGGTGAGATATATATTCTCACCCCCCACTTTCACCGTCGCCACCCTTGTCATTTTCACCGCAGTCACTTCCCTCTCCACTCGTTCTTGGCTTCCTTTCGAACAACCTATTTCGCCCATGGCTCCCCGCAAGCCGAACCCCGTTATCGCGACCGGTCCCGATCCCGGCCGGATCGATGACGACACCTCCGCCTTCTTGGGCGCTTCGCTCGTCGACGATGACGAGTTGGCCAGGATGGTTGACGCGGGCATGGTGGCGGAGGGGCAGGCGTTCGCCCCCGGAGAAGCCGAAGTGCCTCAACCTGGCGAACACCAGACGGTGGTGTTTGCCGTTTTCTTTGAGGCCGGCCTCCGGTTTCCGTGCAACATCCTGTTGCCGAAGATCCTTCGCCTCTTCCAAGTCGAATTGCCCCAGTTAAGCCCTTCGGCCCTGGTGCGGATCTCGATTTTCGACTGGGCGTGCCGGACCGCGGGGTTCGAGCCCAGCGCCGATCTTTTCGGCGCCATCTTCTCCGCCGCCGTCAACACGAAGACTGTGATCACGCCCGCTGGGACCCGGAAGACAGCGTTCGGGAGTGTGAACTTCAACGTTCGCCCTGAACGTGCCGACTTGTGGCCGGTCAATGCCGCCATGTCGAAATGGGACCGCCACTGGATGGCGAAGTGGTTCTACCACTCCATCCCCTTCGAGTCGGACTCCGAAGCAGCGAGGGCGCTATGTTGGCGGCGGCGCGCAATTTCACCAGCGCGAAGACCTAGGGTTACCGTTACCGGCACCCTAGAGTCCCGCTTCGCCCTGCTTCGCAGGGTGTGCTCCCGGCTAAGTTGCCGGGATTTAGTAGAAGAGTTCTGCATGCTGCGGGTTCATCCGCTTTCGCAGGCATGGCAGGTCGAAGTCGATCAAGGCGAAGTGGTCGACGGCCTGCCCAGACTTGTTTTGCCCCCAGAGACGAATGGTGAGCTCTCTTTTTCCCTCCCCTTCGCCCCCCTTTTTTTTTACGTTTCGCCCTTTTTACCCTCCTTTCGCTTCGTCTCCTAACTTTGTGTCTTGCCTTTCTTTCTAGTGTTGACGCTAGCCCAAGCCGACGCCGAAGCCAGACGGCTTGTTGGCGATATCTCGTTGACCGAGTATAGCCAGCTGCTGACCCGGCAAGCAGCTGGCCGGGCGAACCGCGTCCATGTCGGCGAGCTTCCTCCGAGGGCGAAACCACCCAAGGCGGATGGCGAAGCCGGCCCTTCGCGGAAGCGCCCACGGGGGCAGGTTAGATTTGCCCCCCGCAAACAGAAGGCTCCCGTCTCCTCAGAGGATGATGTCGAAGACGAGGATGCCGAAGGGGAGGAAGCGGGACGGGCCGACGCCGTGGCCGAAGAGGCTACTGACGAGGCGGGCGATAGCCGCTCCGGGACACGCGGTTATACGCCAACTCCCAGCCCGGAACATGCCGACACCGGGGCGGAGTCCGCCTCTTCGCCTCTGCGGCGAAAAGACGTGGAGGGCGCCAAGGCCCTAGTCTCTATTGCCGCGGCCAAGGCGGTGGGAGGCGGCGTGACGAAAGCAGCCCCCCGGAAGAGGGGGGTCATCGCCATCGCCAACGCCTTCAGCGATGAGGAGTCTGACGGGACCCCTACCTCGCCCGCGGGGCGACGTCAGGGACCTTCAACGTCCCTGGGGGCGACCGATGGGGCTGGTGCTTCGCCGTCGGTTGAACGGGTGGTGAAGGTGGCCACTCGCGTCTTCGGCAGCCCCGTACGCCGGCCGCTTTCGCCGCTCGGCCCGGATAAGGGCAAGAAAGTCGCCGAGGGATCTGGCTCCGAGTTCTCTCAGGGGTCGGCCCGCTTCGTCCCCGGGGACTTTGAGACTCGAGCTGAGCTCATCCCCTTCGTAGAGGGGGTGAGCAACATTGTTTCGCCAACTGGCGGTCCCAGCCTCTTCGCCGAACTCAATGAGTTCGACGAGGGGTGCTCCGCCGTGAAGAGTTTGGCCGTACGGGTAAGTTTCGGTATCCTCTAAATTTCTTTTGTTTTTTCGACCTCCGCTTTCTACACTTGGCTTACATTGTGCCCCCCTTTTTTTCCTTTTCTTCGCCAGCTTTTGGCAGCCCATTGTTCCACTGAGCGGACAATGCGGGCTCGCCTGGACGGCCTAAAAAACCGGCTCCGGGCGAAGGACGATGAACTTGGCCGAAAAGGCCTTGAAATGGAGGGGCTTGCCCGATCCCTCCGAGAGGCGAAAGCAGAGAACAGGCGCCTTCAAGCCGAGCTCGACAAAGGCAGCGAGGCGAAGGCTGAGATCGATCGCCTTTCGGCCGAGCTGGCAAAAGAGCGGGAGCATACCGCCATGTTGACCGTCTACTATGACACGGCGGAGCCCCAGATGGAAGCCCTTCGCCAGAGGGCGCGCAAGGCGGAAGAGAAAAACAAGCGCCTTGCTTAAGAGGCGGCCCGGGCGACCGAAGCGGCGAAGGCGTCCTGCTGCACCCTTCGCCTTGCCCTTACGGATATGGGGGCGAAGGCGAGTAGCTTTCCGGGCGAAGACGCTTCCGTGCTGGACCTCTGTGATTGGAGCCAGGAGGCCGGCTGCGCTGTCTCTGACTGCGCCACCGCATATGGCGATTGCTGTGCGCGCGTGTCGGCCGCCTTCGCCTTGGGGTTGCTTCAGCAGAACGGGTGCGAACACATCGCCCGATTACCCGAGCTGGCGAAAGGGGATTGGGAGGTTAGCTCCCAACACGTGACGCCCGCCCTTCGTGCCTGGCGGAGGCAGTTTTGGCTGAAGGAGGGTCGTTCCGCAGCTAAGACCCACCTCCTTGAGCAGCTGGCGAAGTCAGAGGCGGCGAACTAGGACGAGGAGCCGGCAGCGAGGGGCGAAGGAGGAGCCGAAGACCACCCCGAGGTGTGAGGCCCTCCGCCCGTCTATTTTTGTGAACTTTTTCTTTTGTTCTTCGCCGTTTTTAGGGGCGAACTATGTAAATACGGCTGAGGCCTTGAACTAGTGGAAATATATGACTCCTTTCGCCATTTGTATCGTTGTTGTGCGACGCGCGAACCGTTTGAGATGTTTTTGCGATTGTCTTGCCTAGTTCTTTCGCGTTCGCTTTTCTCTTATTCCGCTCGCCTACGTGACACTCCCTTTTTGTAGGGTTGGTGCCGAAAGCTTTGCGCTCGGCCTCCCCTTGGGGATTGGCGAAGCAAAAACGAGAAGTTCATTGCGGTGAAGAATTTGCCGAAGGCTCGATACCAGCTTCGGCCTATCTACCGCGAAATGACAATCAATGGGAACAACTACAGGGTTGTAAGTGTCGCCAACTGGATGCGATCCCATCCTGGGCGAACACTGGAGGACTACGATCGTGTCCATGTGGCACGCGTGGAGGGCATGGCCCGTTTCTGGCGAAACCATCGGCGGACCGATCGGCAGGAGACGATCGCCCAGCGGCGCTACGCCCTTACTGTAGCTTCGCCCCCCTCTCCTCTTAGGGTAGTGTACAATATCAGTAGTGATGACGAACCATGTTCGCCGGATCATTCCCTTAGTAGTTGCCTTGGGGGCGAAGATGTAATTTTCTTGTAAGCGAACGCTTAGGTCGTTTCGCTTGTATCGCGTTACACAATGTAAGCTATTGAGTGTATTTTCAATGTTTAATAAAGATGTGCTTTCGTTTCCTTTTCGCCATTTTCTGCATTGTCACATTTCGTGCTTTTGTTGGGTCGTGACGTATCGGCCCCTTTGCGTGTATTGGCGAAATAGGCACACTGACTTTTCAGCTTTCGACTTCCATTGTCGATCGCTTGATTTTGCGTGGATCGATTATAACGGTGCTCGGGCTCTCTTTTTTTTCTCTCCCGAAACAAGCTGTCGCGGTTTCAACGTTCGGCGAGTGATGTTTCGACCGATTCGTTTCGCCCCCCTGGCTTTTTCGCTGACCAGGCGTTTGCCTTGGGGTTTTTTCCACGAATTATCATGCACATAAGTAAAAAAGGCGAGAGACACAGAAATTTTATACTGGTTCGGGCCTCCAGAGTGGATAACAGCCCTACATCCAGTTTTTTTTTCTTTGTCCATTTTCTCCCCCTTTTTTTTTGGTATTTTTGTGCCGAACGGCTTACAAAATGGCGGGTGCCGAAAAGCTACATGGCAATGTGTACATTTTTACATGTTGGCGAACAGGGTGCCACCCTCTAAACATAAAAACGCTTGAGTGAAGCGGCGTTCCACGAGTGATCGAACTCTTCGCCCTCCAGTGTCGCTAGGCGGAAAGAGCCCGTCCTTGACTTGTGCTTGATGAGATACGGCCCCTCCCATTTTGACTCGAGCTTCCCAACCGCTACTGGGTTCGCCTTTCTCCTCAGAACGAGGTGGCCCGGTAGGAGCTCTGTAGGGCGAACCTTCTTGTTGTAGGTTGCCGAAGTGCTTGTGGCGTATTTGCGCATGTGTTCCAGTGCTTCGACTCGCACCCCCTCAAGGAGTTCGAGCGACACTTCGCGCCCATCTTCGCCCCCCGAGAACATCACCCTTGGTGACTTAGCCCCTAGCTCTGTTGGGGTCATTGCTTCGTCTCCGTAAAGGAGCATGAATGGGCTGCACTTGGTTGGCCTCGTGGGAGTTGTTCGAAGAGCCCAAAGGACGGACAACATTTCGTCTGGCCATTTGCCCTTCGCCGCCCCCTCGAGCCTTTTCTTGAGCGCCTCCAAGATTTTGCCATTTGCGCGTTCGGCTGCCCCGTTCGACTGCGGGTGTGCGACCGATGCGAACTTAATTTCCAGGCTTAGCCCTTCGCACATTTCTCTGAACTTGTCAGAATCGAATTGTTTGCCATTGTCTGTAATGAATTCCCTTGGAACTCCAAAAGGCAAACAATGTTTTTCCACACAAACTTCTGCACTGCCGCCGAAGTGATTGTGCTGAGTGGTTCAGCCTCGATCCAGCGAGAAAAGTACTCGATGGCCACAATCGCAAACTTGTAACCATTTCGCGCTGTTGGGAATGGGCCAATAATGTCCAGCCCCCACCTAGCGAAGGGCCATACTGTAGCGATCGGATGCAACTCATACTGTGGGGCGGTTTGGCTTCGGCCATGCCGTTGGCAGCCTTCGCACCTTTTGGCGTGTGCCACGCAAACTTTCAGCACGGTTGGCCAATATACCCCTTGTCGAAACACCTTGGAGGCGACAGTTCTGGCAGCTTGGTGCGCCCCACAAAGCCCCTGATGAATTTCCTTCACCATCTCTTCGCCCTCGGCGAAGGAAATGCAGCGAAGTAGAGGTTGGAGCACTCCAGAGCGGTACAATTGTCCTGCAACCAGTTTGTACCGCCTGGCCCTGATTTGCAGGCGTTTCGCCTCTGCTTCGTCATCCGGAAGCCAGCCGTCCTTTAGGTACTTCACGAACGGTGTTCGCCAGTCCTCCGGGTCTTTGCTCGTGGTAGTCTGGTTTATGGCCATGACATCTTCGATTCCTTTGGGCACACCTGGTGCATACAGGATTTCGAAGAAGATGCCTGGCGAATGCGGTCCTCCGCAAGCGGCAGATTTCGCCAGGGCGTCAGCCTCCTCATTCTGCCCTCTGGGCAGGCGTTCGACCGTTATGCCGGCGAAGCACTTTTCCATTGACCGAACGGCCTCCAAGTATCGCTTCATCCCTTCATCTTTTGCTTCAAAAGACTTATCAACATGACAAGCCACCAATTTGGAGTCAGTTCGGATGAGTAAGCGCCGAACCCCCATTGCCTTTGCCTTCCTTAGGCCTAGCAGCACCGCCTCGTATTCCGCCGTGTTGTTGGTTGTGTCGAATTGCAGCCTTGCAGCATACCGGATCGGCACGCCCCCTAGCGAAATGAGTATGGCCGCGGCGCCCGCCCCCCGATGTGACCACGAGCTATCGGAATACATTGTCCAAGGCTGTTCGACTGGTTGGGGTTCAGGGGCGACCGCTGGAGTCCATTCGACCACAAAATCAGCGAGGACTTGTGATTCGATGGCGGTGCGCGCCACAAAGTGCAGGTCGAAGGGGGATAGCTCTGCCGCCCACTTGCTGAGTCTGCCCGAGATTTCTTTACCCCGTAGTACTTCGCCCAGGGGGTACTGCAAAGGCACTGTGATTTTGTGGGCTTGGAAGTAGTGCTTGAGCTTGCGCGAAGCCATCACCAGGGCGTAAGCGAGCTTTTCCATTTCAATGTACCGCGTTTTCGCCCCCTGTAAAGCTTCGGAGACGAAGTACACCGGTTTCTGCCCTGATTCTGTCTCTTGGACTAGGACTGCGCTGACCGCCATTGGCGAAGCCGCTAGATATAACAGCATTTCGCTTCCTGGTGTTGGGCTGACCAAGGCGGGTGGGCTTTGCAAATACAGCTTTAGCTCTTCGAATGCGGCCTGGCATTCGGGAGTCCAGTTAAACTTGCTTGCGCCCCGGAGGGTCTTGAAAAACGGTAGGCCCCTTTCGGCTGCTTTTGAGAGAAAACGACTGAGTGCCGCAATTCGGCCCGCGAGCTTCTGTACTTCGCGTACGCTCGACGGTGGCCTCATTTGCTGAATGGCGTCGATTTTCTCGGGGTTCGCCTCGATACCCCTTTCGGAAACAAGGAAACCCAACAACTTGCCTGTGCGGACCCCGAAAACACACTTTTCGGGGTTTAGCTTCATACCCGCGGCCCGCAAGTTGTCGAAGGTCTCTTGCAAATCTGACACATGGTCGGAGGCCTTACGCCTTTTCACGACAATGTCATCGACGTACGCCTCCACGTTTCGCCCCAGTTGCTTGTGAAGCACCTTGTACACCAGTCTGGCGAATGTTGCTCCGGCGTTCCTCAGGCCGAAAGGCATCCTGAGGTGGCAGAAAGTGCCGAACGGCGTGATGAAGGCAGTCTTGGCGATGTCGTCTGAGTGCATGTGGATCTGGTGATAGCCGGAGTAGGCGTCCAAGAAGCTCATGAGCTCGCAGCCGGCCGTCGAATCGACAAACTGATCGATCCGCGGCAAGGGGAAGTCGTCCTTCGGACAAACCTTGTTGAGGTCTGTGAAGTCGATGCACATGCGCCACTTGCCATTCGACTTCTTTACCAGGACCGGGTTCGCCAGCCACTCCGGGTGATCAATTTCCCTGATCACCCCGGCCCCGAGAAGCTTTTGCACTTCGGCCTTCGCTGCTTCTTGGCGATCAGCGGACATCTTGCGCAGCTTCTGCTTCCTTGGCTTGGCGTCTGGCTTGATGGCCAGGTGATGCGTGATGAGCTCTGGCGAAACACCTCCCACTTCGCTAGGGTTCCAGGCGAAGATGTCGATGTTTCTCCTAAGCACTTCCAGGATTTTTGCGGCTTCTCCTTCGCCTAGATCGCCTCCCAGCTGGACGAGCTTCGACGGTTCTGCCTCGCTCACCTGCACCTTGATTACCTTGCCGTGAGGGGCTGGCTTCGGCGCCCGGTTAGCATGTGGTTCGGTCTCCACGTTGTGCACCGCCCTACTGATGACAGCCAGGTCGCCCTTCGGCGCGGCCGAAGGCTGAAACCCCTTGACAACAAAGTTGTGGTGGGAGACGGCTTCAAACTTGTTCAAGGTTGCGCGGCCGAAGATGGCGTTGTAGCCGTACGGGATGTCGACGACGTCGAACAATATCTGCTCTTCACGTCGGTTTCCAACCGTGCTTGGCCGAGGACCTGTACCGCCTCACCGCCGAAACCGCGGAGTGAGGTCGGTGCCTGAGTGAGGGCCGAGATTGGTAGCCCCATCCTGGCGTATGCCTCAGCGAAGATGACATCAGCCGAGCTACCTCCATCAACCAGAATGCGCCGGACCTCGAAGCCGGCCACTTCAGCCGAAATCACTAATGGGTCTTGGTGCGGGAACAACACTCCTTCAGCATCTTCTGGCCCGAAAGAAATTTGCTGGCTTAAGTACTTCGGGACCTCTTCGCCTGTGGCGGTGATGCTATGCACCGTTCGCAGCTGCGACTTCTTCTGCCGCTTCGACAGCGGGACTGGTGGATCGGCCCTTGTGATTACTTGAATAATTCGGCGCTGCGCGTCTTGGTGCTGTTCGGCTGGAGGCGACTGTTCCTGGACCGCTTCGCGAGGTGCTTCGACGGAGACACCCTGATGTGGCCTTGGTTCGTGGGAGTTGTTTCGCTGGCGGATGTTTCGACACTGCTCGGTGGTGTGCGAAGACCGCCCATGATAGGCACAATAAAGATCTTTTCTGACTTTTTTTCGAATGGGCTGCTGATGGCTGCTGCCCTGTTGGGCGTCGAACTCCTTGCGGAGCGCCTGTACTTCTTCGACAGCCATGATCGCCTTGCCTGTTCGGTCGGTCCTGAACTTCCTCCAGGTCATGGGAGCTTGGCCTTGCCTGGGCGGCTGCCCCGGGTTCGCCGGCTGGGGCTGGCGAGCCACGGGGGAGCCGGTTCGACGACTTGCGCTTGCATTTGAGCTTGGGCCGCAGCGATGGAGGCTTTGTCGTACTCGGCTTGGATCGCCTATCTTCGCTTGGAGTTCTCTTCGCCTCTTGCGTACCCATCAATGATGCGAAGCAGGTGTTCGAGGGTTTGCGGCTCCTTGTTTGCGATCTTTCTTGTGAGTTCGCCCTCGAGCAACCCTGCCGAAGCGGCGTTGATGACAGATGCCTCCATTATGTCTTGAACTTGGCATCGTGCCTGCGAGAACCGACGCATGTACTCCCGTATTGATTCGCCCGGCCTCTGGCGAATGCCGAGCAAATGCTGCTGCGTCTTCGGCTCCTCGTAGGTGCCTCGGAAGTTGAGGATGAAAACATCACGCAATTGCTCCCATGAGTAAATGCTATTGGATGACAGATTGAAATACCAAGAACGGGCGATGCCGTCAAGGGCGAGATGGATTACCTTCGCCTTGGTGTTTTCATCGCCGTGAGCAGCTTCGATCGCGGACTCGTAGATTGAGAGGAACTCTTTTGGGTCTGTTTCGCCCGAGTACCGCGGAACGGGTGGGAATTTGAACTGAGGTGGGATTGGACGATTTTTGATCCCCCCACTCAGTGGCAGCCCCTTTTCGCCCCTGGCCTTGCCCCCTGTGCCCTGCAGCGAGGGTCCGCTCGACTGTGGATACGGTGTGGCGAAGGGCGAGGTGATGGCTTGGGGGAGCGGCTGGGCTGCGACGTTCGGCGGCCCGCTTCCGAACGGTGGCACTTGGGTGGTGTTGTAGACATCGAACTGTTGCCCCCGATTCCAGGGCGGAGCCCCTGGCCCAGGTGGGTTCGTCGGCAGCCACCCTGGCGCGCCCTGGCCGGAGCCCCCTTCCGGCTGAGCCGAAGGGGTTGTGCTTGAGATGTGAGGTTGGTTGAGCTGCTGAAGGAAAGCCTGAAGTTGTGCCTGCAGCGCTGAGTTCCCCTCCGCCATTGCTTGCAACACTTGACCGGGCGAAGGGTGTGCTTGGACCACGGGGGGCCGAACTGGCGCCTGCTGATAGGCTTGAGGCGGAATGTAACTTGCCGAATACTGCAGGATGGGAGCCGGAGCGATCTTGGCCTGCCGTGCCGCTTCGTATGCCTGTTGCTGCTCCTGCATTTGTCGGAGCATGTCCTGGAGGCATGCCATGTTTTGCCGCATGGCCTCCATGTTTGCTTCGGCCTGTGCGTCAAGGCCTGGATCGACCTGCGCAGCAGCGATTGCTGTCGAAGCCGGCTGCTTTGACGAAGGGATCTCCAGCACATGCTCCGCCGGGGTGGCCGAGGCCGAGGGCGGTGGTTGTAGCGCGGGCGCCGAAACCTCCGGCGCGGCCGCCGCCTCGGCAGCCGCCGGAGCCCCCATGCCTTCGCCGGCGGCCGTCCCTCCTTCGGCCGTGCCTTCCTTTGGGTTCGCACCCCTCTCTTTTGAGACCTTTTTCGGTGGCATTCGCTCTCAGTGGTTTCGCTCAGAGTTCCCCACGGTCGGCGCCAGCTGTTGTCGAAACGACAACCACATACGTCGAAGGACGTGGATACTCAACAAATGTTGGGAAGGTGAAGTGTAATAAATTTTGTATATCAAAAAATCTCCCCCTTTTACATGGCCCTAGGTGACTATTTATAACCCCCTTACAGATCCCCCTATTAGGGTTTAGGGCTATTACAGGGGAATTTACATGGTCACCCTCATAAAGAGGCCCTTACATGGGTATTTAGTGTAATCCAAGCACATGGGCCCTTGATGGGCCGCCTGGCGGCTTCCGGTTCATCGGCCCATGGCCCGGGGCGATCGGGCCAGCCTGCTGGCCTTTCTCGAACCAGGTCCGCCCCGGCGAAGCCATCCTCCTTCGGCGCATGCCTTCGCCATGTGGGCCAGGTCCGCCCCGGCGAAGCCATCCTCCTTCGGCGCATGCCTTCGCCATGTGGGCCTTGCCCAGGCCGGCGGAGCCCCATGTGGCTCCTTGCCATCGGGCTTCGCCATCGGGCTTCACCGTCGTGCTTTCGCTGTTGGGCTTCGCCCCACAAGCCTTGGTGCTGGGAGACCGGATCCTTGTTGCTTGGTTGGTTTCGGCAGCTTGGTCGAAGGGCCTCATGGCATACTGCCAACAGCTGCCATCATCTGTGTCTAGCTGGCCAGCACCTGAGCGATGGTGGGGTTCTCAGGTGGTGGTGGTGGAGGGCCGTTGTTGTTAGCCCCATTTGCCTGTGCCCCGGTGCTCGGGTCCTCGTTGCCACTGTTGTTACCACTTGTCTTCGTGTTGACCATCTGGAGGGAAGGAACCCGAAGGAAGAGATGGAAAAGAAATAAAACAGATGCTCAGAAACTAAACTTTATTATATTGGAATTAAACTGCAATTGTTCTGATCTTAATTAAAACACTTAAAATAGCAGGCAAAACCTTAATAAGATAGCCATACCATAGGCACATGATATCGACTATCAACTAACCCACAGAGCATCAATCCTAACACACCGAAACTAACAAGGAAGCAAACTAAGTAAAACGATAAAGCTAGGGTGGCGAACCTAATGCTCGGAGCGGCTCCTGCGGTTGGTGGAGTCGTAGCTGGGCTCCTGCTCGTCTCCCGGCTCCTCTGACCTGCTCCTGGAGTCGACCATCTCTGTGTCCCCACTGCTGTGCTCGGTGCAGGAACCGCTGCCGTTGCTGCCGCTGGGTGTGGCGTTCAACCATCCTCCGCTGCCACTGGCGGGACCCTGGTACTCGGACGCTAGGACGAAGGTGAGCACGAACTCCGGTGACGGCGACGCGGCTGGTGCTGGAGCGGGAGCTGGTGCTGGGGCTGGAGCTGGGTTCCTCGGTGCGAGCTGGGTGCGCACCGGGGCAGTGGTGGTCTTCCTGGGCGTCGTGCGGATCCTGGGGCCACCTGGCGCTGGACGTCCCTGCAGGTTGGCGTTCTCGGCCTTCAAGCGAGCGATCTCATCCTCCAAGCGAGCTATCTTGATCAACTTCTGGTCGTTGAGCGCCTTAGACGCCTTGTGGAGGTCAGCGTGCATCTTATCCAAACCCTTCATCACCATGCACATGTGTCCAAAGGTGGTATCGTTCTCCGCAGTCGTCGGGCGGAAGGTACTGACAGTGCTGGTGGCAGAGCGACGAGGGTGGTAGCGGTAAGCCATAGCACAGAAACGGTAGGAGTGCCTGTCACCGATCGCAGTCATCATCCTGTAGGCAGCCTCCTGGCAAGCGTGGACAACAGTGCCTCCCGAAGCTTCGACCACCATATTGGGAAGGTCGGTGCCAACGAAACCACGAACCTCCAGGCGAACTCTGCACGGAAGCTCTCCACCGAGCGGCTCGATAGTGGTGTACAAAGGCGCCTCCGGGTACCCCACAACTATGGTCATGCGGGCGAGCTCGGCCACAAAACCATCCATGTCTTCGCCACGGTGCGTAGGGGGAAAGTCTGCCATCTACAGAAGACAAGGGGAGAATCAATGCATGCTCAAATCCAATTAAATAAAACAAATAAGGCTCAAGCAAATGAACGAATAAAAACGAATTTTATGCATCAAACGTTTTCATGGGATTAAGTAAAACGCAATTATTTTAACATAGATAGTAAAATATTGCACAATGTGTAACATGATAAAAGCGATAGGTATAAAATTTGCAAGCCCCTTTCAACTGGACCTACCCTGTTTCATTCCCACTACAACCCCGACCAACTGTCGAATAAAACTCCAATTAACTCCAGACCCATTTGTCCCAAATTGATAATACCGTGGACCAACTTATTTTCCAAATACCCCATTCGAATAGACAACCAAGATTCTCCCCATACCAAGGAAACCAATGTCCCAAATTTTCCCGAATCAACTCCAAATGCAAAAGAGCATATGCATATGAAAGAGTTCAGAGGGCTCTTAGGGTTTTCCGATTGGCTTGTCCTACGGTCAAGGTCGGCTCTGATACCAACTTGTCACGCCCAGAAATTCGCTAAGCCAAATTTCCAAAGCAGAGTGTGTGATAAAACCCCTGTCCAGGACCAGCCAGGGTACACAAACGACAAAGTTGACATACAGATCCACGTCTTACAAAACATTCAAATGTCTTACATAAATGCAGCGGATAAAAGATAAACAAACTTATTCTAATCTTGACGCTTGCAGCGCGGCGAAACCACTCCACAGGCATCCTCGACGGCAGGACGGCGATCACTCGGAGAAACCACCATCAGAAGCGTACTCCAACTCTGGTGTGGGGGAAAGAGAGCAAGACTGAGTACTACCCACTGTACTCAACAAGTCATACTGGAAGAGAGGGTATGATGCAATCATTGCCAAGGAGAGGCTGGGGTTTATTTGCTCAAAGCTGGCAGTTAAAAATAGTAGTTGAAAGCGGTAAAACGGTTAAGTTAATTAAGCATAATTAAACCATCACTGTCCAACGCTACACCACGTTGCGACAGGCCCAAACCATTCCACCTAAACTAAACCAGTTCCATTAAGTCAAGTTATTAGGGTTATGACTAATCACGGTGAATCTGGTTGACCGCCCATAACCGTGGGCTTGGCTATTCGAATAGTTTTACTCTGTTCAGAGGTGTACAACTGTACCCACAAGACACAGCCCCACGACATGTTATCGTGTGCCGGTATATCACCATGATACCCCGGAAAGGGATTGTGACAGGACCCTTCGCATAACCCCCTCTAGCCAAGCACACCACACCTCAGGTTTCACCCCCGTCCCCAGCGGGCGACGGGCAGTCCCCTCTCGTGCCTAGGTGAATCCGATAGCGACAGAGGCCGTCGCAGGGCCCGCCCCGCTCCATCACGCTCACCCTTGCCTGGGAGCGTCGGCTAAAGGAAAGCTACGCTACAAGTCCAGCCGTTGCCCACGCTGGCTTGTGGTAAGTACGGTTAGTTCTTCCAGGGGTTCCCGTGAACCGGTCCTTAACTGCCATGGGCGCGACTAGCAAAACCATGCACCCACAGCCCACCATTTAGCACATTTTAAGTTCATCATTCTACCATGGTATCCTTCTCACCAGATTGTCACATGTAGAGACTGTACTAAAGTTATTAAATGAATCCCCTTTAGTGAGCTATTTGAACTAAGCGGGCTAAGCATACCCTAACCAAGAACTACACATTTAAATACCCGAGCTATCAAAGGTACAAGGTACACAATGTATGAAGTTGAGTACAATAGGACAGTAGTACCCATATAGATGACATTATAAAATAATGCAATATTTAAAGAAAAGTATATCATTGCGTAAATTGGTACAATATGATCAATGATGAAGCATGACTTGCCTTGCTCGGACGCTGGATCGACCTCGGCAACTACCTCGAAGTAAACAGGTTCATCCGAACTGCCGGTTTCTACACGACAAACAAGGCACACAAGCAAACAGGCTATAAGTCTACTGAAACAGAGAACAAAAGTATTTTTAATGGATTTCAGACATTTTTACGAATTTACTGCAATTTGAATGGACCCAAACGGAGTCCGGATGAATTAGTTATGAATTTTAGAAGTTTTACTGTGTTTTTACTATAAACAGAAAAACCCTTAATATATTTATTGCGCAATTATTTAATCCCGGGAGAGAGAAAGGGCGACGCCGACAGGTGGGCCCCACGTGTAAGTGGCTCGGGGCGCCGGTCCACGATAGACCGGGTCCACGGCCGAGAAGGAGCGATGCACCACGGGCGCACACGTGGCGCCGACACGGCACGCACGTGGCGGCCACTTGGCAGCCACGCGGGCGGCGGGATGGGCGGCCCCGATCTACCCGAGGGTAGATCGGAAGGCTGCGGCGGCCTGCGGCGACTTGCGCCCGGGGCGCTCGGGCACGCCAGAGGCCGGCCCAGCCGGGGCACCGGCGGCGTGGCGCGGCCACCGGCGGCGACCGGCGGCACCAGGAGGCGCGCGGCGCACGCGGCGGCGCGCGACCTGCGCGGGCGACGCGGCCCAGCGCGGCAGGCAGGCGACGCGGCCGAGAGGGCGCGGCCGGTGCGGCAAGCGGCGCAGCACCGGCGCGAACGCGGCCGGCGCGGCAAGCACGGCGGCGGCAACGCGGGCGGCGTGGCGTGGCAGCAGGCGGCGGCGCGGCACGGCCGAAACGGCGGCCCGCGGTGCCGAGGACGCTGCGTAGCACGGCGGCGCGCGGCGCGGCCGAGAGGAGCACCGGCGGCTAGGAGCGCCGGAGTGAAGGAAGAAGAAGGGGAAAGGGGATGGCTCACCGGGCGGCGGTGGCGCGAGCGGCGGACGAGGGCACGGGAGAGCTCGGCGAAAGAGGGAAAAAGGCGGAGGAGGGGGTGGTGATGCTTAAATAGGGAGAGAGAGAGCTCGGGGAGGCCGGAATCGGCGCGGATTCCCCGCCGGAGTGGAGGGCGTGGGGAGGAGAGAGAGGCGGGATTCGAAAATCGAATCCCGGCCGTCTCGCGAGTGCGCGCGTGCGAGGGGGAGCGGGCGGCGGTTGCGGCGTGCGCAAGGGAGGCGGCGACGCGGGCGGCGTGGCCCCGGGAGAGGCGGGAGGTGGTTGGGGAGGCCGGCTCCCCCTCCGGCCGGAGGTTGGGGAAGGACCCAACAGGTGGGTCCCACCTGTCGGCGACCCCGAAGAGAGGAGGGCGCGGGCACGGCTGGGCCGTGGCCTTCGGCCGGCCCAGCAAGGGCGCGGGAGGGAGGAGGGAAGAGGTGGGCTGGCGGCCCGGCAAGGGGAGGGAGGAGAAAAGAGGAGATGGGCTAGCGGCCCGGCAAGGGGAGGGAGGAAAAAAAAGGAAAAGAAAAAAAGGAGGAAAAAGGGTCTAGGGATTTGAATAATTGCTTGTGCTCCATTTTAGTTGGTTAAAGCTATTTATAGAGCTCTGAAAATTCCATTAAAAATCCTGTTAGCATATTTTGACATGTAGAATCCAAGAAAAATCCCACATGCTATTTCCATTTATTATTTGCACTTAATAAATTAGGGTTTCTCTCATGCCATTTTACAGATATTTTCTTGGGGACCTTTTATTAAATATTTTAGGCTTGGGAGGAGAACTTCAGGGCGTGACAAAAATCCATCCCTATTTATTCCCACTTCCATTCAGGTATCTTTAACGGTTGTAGCAAACCTGTTGGCTTCTGATGTTCTGCCTTAACTCGTTGACACACATCACACACTGCCACATATTCTGCTATCTCTCTTCTCATACTAGCCCACCAGAATTTCGCCTTCAGGTCTTGATACATCTTGGTACTTCCAGGATGAATGGAGTACATAGTATCATGAGCTTCTTTCATGATTGTGTCCTTTAATTTCTTGTTGTCAGGCACACAAATCATTTCTCCTAACCACAGGGTTCCTTACTCATCTTCTATATAACCGATAGCTTTTCCTCTTCTCATGTTCTTCTTGATCTCATGGATATAAGGGTCATTGACTTGAGCTGCTCTAACTTGATCTAAGAGAGTAGGTTGTGCTTCTAAAGCGGCAACAAAACCTTTACTGACAATTCCCAGGTTCAACTTCTCAAATTCCTTGCGCAACTCCCAAGGCAACCACTGTCCTTCGGAAGCATTGCAGTAGCTCTTCCTGCTGAGGGCATCCACTACAACATTAGCCTTCCCTAGGTGATAATGGATCTCCATATCATAATCCTTTATTAGCTCTAACCATCTCCTCTGACGCATGTTCAGATCCGGTTGAGTGAAAATATACTTCAAACTTTTGTGGTCTGTGTACATCTCTGTACGATTACCAATGAGATAATGACGCCAAATCTTCAACGCATGAACCACAGCGGCTAACTCTAGGTCATGAGTTGGGTAGTTGATCTCATGGGGGCGTAGCTGTCAAGATGCATAGGCAACCACCTTCCCATCCTGCATCAAAACACAACCTAAACCAAGTCGGGATGCATCACAGTATACTTGGAAACCTTTCCTTGGGTCCGACAGTATTAACACTGGTGCAGACACTAAATGCTTCTTTAGTACTTGAAAACTCTGCTCACACTCAGGTGTCCACTTATATTTCACATCCTTCTGAAGCAAACGAGTCATCAGCTTGGCTATCTTTGAAAAGTTCTCTATGAACCTGCGATAGTATCCGGCAAGGCCTAGAAAACCACGGATTTCGGAGACGGTCTTTGGTTGATCCCACTTGATCACCGACTCCACATTACTTGGGTCCACAGCAACTCCTCCTGCTGAGATGACATGACCAAGAAACTTCACTTCTGATAACCAGAAATCACACTTGCTAAACTTGGCATACAACTGGTGCTCTCGTAATTTCTCGAGTGCTAAACGAAGATGCACTTCATGTTCTTCCCTCGTCTTGGAATAGATGAGGATATCATCAATGAAAACAACCACAAACTTATCCAAATACTCCATAAACACATTATTCATCAAATTCATGAAGAAAGCTGGGGCGTTGGTAAGTCCAAAAGACATGACTGTACACTCATACAACCCATAACGAGTGGTAAAAGCCGTCTTGGGTATATCTTCTTCACGGATCCGGAGTTGATGATAACCTGAACATAGATCTATCTTGGAGAATACTGTAGCACCTTCCAGTTGATCGAACAAATCATCAATCCTAGGTAGAGGATACTTACTTTTGATAGTAACATCATTCAATGCCCGATAATCCACACACATTCTCTGAGTATGCTCCTTTTTCTCCACAAAAATAACTGGGGCTCCCCACGGCGACGTGCTTGGTCTAATGTATCCTTTCTGGAGCAAGTCATCTACCTGCCTCTTTACCTCTGCTAACTCATTAGCTGTCATTCTATAAGGTCTCTTATGCATAGGGGTTGTACCAGGCACCAGATCTATTCTGAACTCTATATCCCTCTTGGGTGGCATACCGGGTAAATCCTCTGGGAACACATCAGGATATTCTTGCACAATTGGGATCTCCTCCAAAGTAACATGATTCAGAACCATCCTAGAAGGTTCAATAGACAGTGTACAAATGGTTACAATTTGTCCAAGATTGTTGGTTAGGGTTACTTTCCTAGAGGCGCAATCTATCACTCCTTTATGCCGGGTTAACCAGTCCATCCCTAGGATGACATCAAGGTCTTTGGATTCTAACAGAAAGAGGTTAGCTAGGAAAGGAATCCCTTGGATTTCTATGGTAACGGAAGGACTACGTTGTGTTGAGGGCACTTGGTTATTAGGAGTACTAACCATCAAAGGTCGCCTAAGGTTTCTACTTCCAATCCATGATTTCTCGCAAAACTCTTAGACAAAAAGGAATGTGTAGCACCCGAATCGAAAAGTACTGTTGCAGGTATCGAGTTAACAGGAAACGTACCCAAAATCACATCTGGCGCATCTTGGGCTTCTGCGGCAGCAACATGATTGACACAGGCCTTCGGTCCATTTGGATTGCTCTGTACTAGAGCAGTCTTCACACGTCGGGGCTTCGGACACTTGTCAGAATAATGGCCTGGTTCATTACAATTGTAGCACACCACTAGCATGTTTCCCTGTTCCTTCTTGACTGGCAGGTTCTGAGTTGGGGTTGCGGTAGGACGAGTGACGAAGTTACGATTGTTATTGTTGCGGTTACCAGCATTGTTGTTGTAGAACTGGCGTTGAGGACGAACAGCCGAAGAAGATCCTCCCAGTGGTTGGGATGCGATCTGAGGTCCCGTGGCAATACGCGGCCTCTGGCTGCTTCCCTGTTGAGCCTTGAAGTGAGTGATCCTACGCTTCTTCTGCTCCATGCGATTGTACTTGTCTTCTTGACAGATAGCCTTGTCCACCAACTTCTGGAAATCAGGGTAATCCCCAGACATTAGTGGGAAGGACAATTCATCGTTCAATCCCTCCAAGAACTTCTCTTGATGTTCCTCGTCAGTGCGAACGTCTTCTGGTGCATAGCGAGCTAGACGGTTGAATTCATGCAGGAACTCAGTGACGGAGCGGGATCCTTGAGTAAGTGCTCTAAACTCCCTCTTCTTGAGAGCCACAACTCCTGCAGGAACATGGGTCTTCTTAAAAGCAGCAATGAACTCAAGCCAAGTGATTGGCTCTCCTTCAGCCCGGTTGGTACGGAAATGATCCCACCACTCTGAAGCACGGCCATGAAGCTGATGTGATGCAAAAGAGACCTTCTCTTGATCAGTGCATTGAAGTAGCTCTAACTTCTTTTCAATAGCATGCAGCCAATCACCTGCCTCCACTGGGTTGGTAGTACCTGAGAAGATAGGTGGTCTCACACGAAGAAACTCGGACAACCTGTTCTGGGGTGGCATAGCATTGACATTATTATTCCCTTGCTGGTTCTGTCCTTGTTGCACCAACAGGTTGAGTAGTTGGGTTTGTTGAGCTAGTACTTGAGCAAGCGTTGGATCCATTTGATTTCCTTGGCTTCCACTACCTCCATTCGACTCATGGGTACGAGTGTTCACCATCTGGAAGTAGCAAAGTACAAGAAAAAGACAAGAAGAGAAGAAAACTTAGAACAAGATATTGTGTTCCCTAATTTAACCTTCATTGATCTGATCTTATCATTACAATTAACTTGATTAAGACTCTCTCACTACTTAACTCATAACCTAACTTAACTCTGACAAGCAAACTTAACTCATGAAGCTACAACCCACCAATGGTGTAGACTGCATGCTAAACCCACACACAAGCAAAACTTAAGCAAACAACTAACACAACGAATAACGATCTAAGGAGACGTCTAGTTCCGCCTGGCATCGGAGTGGACTGAAGGCTCTCCTTCATCTTCTTGAGTAGCACCCCACTCAACCACGGAATGAGTACGGTTCTCCTCTGGGTCTTCTTCCTCTTCATCATCGCTCAAAACAATAACAGGAGGATCCACGTGGTCCGGGGTGGCTTGCTCCACCACACGAATCTTCGGTGCCAGCTGGAAACGGGGAGCAAAGAGGGCTCTCTTCCTTGGGGTGAGACGAATCCTGGGCTTCTGTGGCGGTGTCTCTCCCTTGAGTTCAGCCAGCTCCTTCTCCAGATGATCAATCTTGTCCTGCAGCTTACAAATCTTGACACGGTTCCGGTCTTCTCTATCCTGGGCGGCTAGCTCTAAGTCCGCTCGAGTTCCATCCATGACCCAAAGCAGCTCCACCACATGTCGCAAGGTAGCATCGTCCTCAATTCCTTCAGGATCCACGTATCTGGTGTAGACATGGTCAAGGGGTTTATGGGGGTGGTAACGATATTCCGTGTTGACCAATTGATCGCAGTAGAGATCACGAAGCTCTCCGATGGCGACTCTTGCTACCTCCTGGCACGCATGCGAATATCTTCTTCCTCCAGCTGCAAACATCACCGATGGAATGTCCTCGCAATCACTTGTGATGGTCACTTTGACGCGACATTTCTCTTCGTTACGATCATGGGGAATCTGGGCATAAACAGGGGCAGTCTTGAATCCTATGGCGAAGGACATCATCCACAACTCCCGAACAAAACCCTCAACCTCGTACAAGTACTCTGGCCTGTGGCGTGACATCTAGAGAATAAGTGAAAGGAAAGTTAATGCATTGATTCAAGTTAACTGCACAAGTTTGGAATTGTTTTGACACAAAGAAACAATTAATCCAATAACAATAAATTAAAGTCAGATTTTTTTTCTAAAATAAATTTCGATTTTTTTTAAAAAAAGGAAGAAAAAATTTATCTTCCTGGACTGGTAAAGAAAGAACATTCCCAAACTATTTGAGTACAAAATTTTTGTTTTAAACTCTTGTATAAATCATAAAAGAAAGAATCTGATTAGTAATGAGTAACACACGAGTAAAATAAATCAGAGATGTTTTTTTAAAAAAAATAAAAAATAAATAAGCACTGTACAGTATCATCATTGACAAAGATGAACAATAATAGTGTTGATGGAATACAACTGATACGGTAATGGATATACAGTACCAACCACTCAATTTAATTTGCAAAATTGAATCAGATAGATTTGCTGAAATAATTAAAATAACTTTAGATGACCATTTTGGAGAAGAAAGTGGAAATAAAATAAACTCTTAAGTAATTTTGCATGTGTTGTCAACTTAATTAATTTTTATAAGAAAGAGGAAAGAGCAGTTCTACTTTTCCAAACATTTTGAAGGCTTCTAAAGGTTTACCATCTGGCTTGCCCTATGGTCAAGGTGGCTCTGATACCAACTTGTCACGCCCGGAATTTCTATCCAAAATTCCAAACGCTTATATGTGTGTAAAATCCCCGTCCAGGAATCAGCCGAGGCACACAATAACAAATTGATAAAATAGTACATGTCTTTATCTAATTATTAAACGAGTGAATAAAATTATTACAGAGGTAGATAGTTCCTCTCAAACATTAAAAATTCTAAAGCAGCGGAAAGAAAATAAATAAAACTAGCGTAGGCGACTCCAATCCACAAGCAGCTTGACCAGACCACAGCCTAATCCTGCAGAGCATCACCTTCATTGTAGAACTCTTCTTCTGATGATGATAATTATTGCAAGGTGAGTACATAGAATACTCAACAAGCCACACAGCAAATATGCAAGTGCACAGGATTACAAAGGAAGGCACAATACAGGCTGAATTGCACAAATAGCATTTAATAAAGTTTTCAGAATTTATAAAACAATAAGTTAATATAAAGAGTATTAAATCCACACTATACAACATTCCCGTTGTATAGGCCCAACCATTACTGAACAATAATACCCGATTGTACAGCTCTAATCTCCAAACCAGGAATAAACCATTCCAAACCAGGAGTTAAACCAATTATTACCATTTATCACCTTGTATTATTAATGAGTAGTGTGGGACTAATCACGAAAAACATTGTTAGACCCGCCCATAACCGCGAGCACGGCTATTCGAATAGTTTTACTCTGGACAGAGATGTACCACTGTACCCACAAGACACAGCCCCACAACATATCACCACGCGCCTTAATACCACCACGGTACCTCGGAAAGGAGCTGTGACAGTATCCTCCGCATAACACAACTCACCACAGTGCACCGTTCCCGGATCATAGTCACCCCCCTTTAGCCAAGGTATGGACTCCCCAGTGACCCCCGTGGGCTTATCTCCGCCACTTCACAGTCTGGTGCCCCGCAATGAACCACGCTATACAAAAGGTAAAGCCGTTGCCCATGCTGGCTTGTGGTTGGTACGGTAAATGTTTCACAACAGTAGCTCGCGAACCGGTCCTTAATTACCATGAGCACGACCATCAAAATCATGTGCTTACAACCCACCATTATCAAGTTTTAGTTGGCAAATTAATTAATTAACCCAACACGATTGACCATCGTGAGCTACCGTTAGGTATACATCAATGAGACGTAAGTGAGCATTAATTATCCAATTAGTGAGCTAATATTTCTAAGCATGCCTAAGCATCCTAACAGCTTTAACTAAAACAGATGATGTTCCAGTTAATCATATTATTATCCCATTTACAAAGGACAGGTAATCAATATCAAAAGGGCTTAACATAGGATATAGGATAACCTTCCCAGTGTCATTCAAAACTAATGCAATAGTTGAATAGAAATAATAGCTTTAAATAGGTACATCATGCTCAAAGGGGTGTTTGGGATCTGTGTGACTTGCCTTGCGGGTCTTCGTAAACTTCCGAACCTTCGTCAGCGTAAACGGACTCTTCGGGTAGGTCGGGAACTAAAGCAAATACACAAAATCAACAAAACAGTACATAAACAAACATAAACAGTACATGTGGATATTTTTAATAGATATATCTTGATTTTAGAAAAATTTAGAGACTTGAATCACCTAATTCCGAGCTACAGTGAATTAGTTATGATTTTTCTAAGATTAAGCAGATTAATACTTATTTCTGGATCACGCGCGGCGCTGATGTCAGCGATGACATCATCAATGGTCGCACTGGACCCTATGGTCGCCGGCGTTCTAGGGCATGGTGGCACTAACCGAGCACACCGGGAGAGAGAGGAGAGCACGACGATCTCACCAGTGGCGGTGACGACAAGAAACGGTGACGGGAGCGGCCGGCGGCGAGGTCGGGACGGTAGTGGCTCGGGTCAGCGGTGGTGGCGACTTTCCGATGGCTTTCGGCGGAAACGAACAGGTGGCCGGGCTTCCTCTCCTTACTACGAACCCAACGGTGGCGACAGTGACCGAAAACGATGACCGACGACAGCGGGTGACGCAGCTGGAGGCACGACGGCGATGGCGACGCTTGGGTGAGGTGGCTGCGACGCTACAGGAGGCGGCGGACACAAGCAGAGGGGGCAAACGAAAGAGGAGGACTAGGGGGTCCTATTTATAGGCTCGGGAGGGAGAATCCGGGACCTAAACGAGCGGTTTTAGCGCCGGAAAAAGCTAGGGTTAGGTGGAGAGATAAAGTCTAAACCGAGCTCAAATCCGTGTCAGATTCAAAGGGATAAGGTCCGATTCTTGCGGGAATGGGTAAAGGAGGATAAGGGGATCAAAACCCCACTCCTAATCGGGCACGGGAGGCAACGAAAACGATGAATTTCAAGGTGGAGATGGTGCCGGGTCGGCACTGCAGGCTGACTGGAGGTAGAAGATGACACTGTAGTGCAGGGAGGTAAAGCAGACTTTTTCCTGGACTTCTATTTGCTTGCTTGGGCCCGCTAAAGGACAGGGAGCAGAAACAGACTAGTGCAAAGCTAAGGGAGGGGCCTGCTGGATCGGCTGGGCTGAGGGAGAGGGATGGGCCAGATTGAGCCCAGAGTTTTGGGAAGAATTTTCATTCCTTTTTAATTTAAATAATTCCTGAAAAGCTATTTCGTTTATTAAAAATACCTCCCTTGCTCAAATAATTCCCAGAAAAATCCAGGAAATAGATAAACAAGAAAGGTATTTAATAAAATTTTATATAGCCCAGTTTTAAATTGAGATTTGCACAGATTTTATTAAAGTGTCTCTTGTAGGCTTTTAAATAATTTCTAAAAAAATGCATTAAAGAAAGGATTTTTAATTGAAGCGATTTTCAACGCGTGACAGCCACCCTCCCGCTGCTCGCCGTCGCCTCCCGCACCACTCATCGCCGCTTTCCGCGCCATCGGCCTGCTACTGCCGGTGGCCGCGCGCCACCACGCCTGCACAGTCAGCTCGGCTTGGGCCGAGCCCGTGCCCCGGCCACGCTGTCATATGGCCGCCTGATCCCCTTCCGGGTGATCCGGGCCGTCCGCGTGGTGCCCTGGCGCCATCCCACGTTGGCGCTACATCACCCTGCGGTGCTGCTGGGGCCGTCATGTGGCCGTCCACGTGGTGCACCCGCGCCCTTGCCGCGGTGGACCGTGTCCACCGTTGGCTGCTCCCCTTGTGCCGCTGACTCGTTGGGCCCACTGGTTAGCACCGGTCCCTTTGCTGACGTCAGCGCCATCCTTTTTTCTTTGTAAAATAATTAATAGTTGCGCAATTAATCATAATTAATTCCAGAAATTCATTTAAATGGCTCAAAACTTCTAAAATTCATAACTAATTCATACGAACTCCAAATTGAGCCATTCAACTTGCAAAATTCATCTAAAATTGATATATACATGTTTTTTTACTTTCCATGTACTGTTTACTTGGTTTTTATTAGAGTTTTTCCTCGTTTGGCGTGCCAGCGTGTAGTTTCCGCCGTTTTAGAAGATCGTGTTCACAAGGAAAAGAGTTCGGAAGATCAAGCGAAGAAGCAAGGCAAGTCACACATTCCCCTTGAATATGTTGAACCTAATTTATAAATGTTTTATCGTTTGAAAATAAAATTGTAGGTTTTGCTAACTACATGGGAATAGGGTTTACCTATCTGCTCGTTTGTGTCATATTTACTTATTATCCGTCCATTGTCAAACTTGGGTGATCTTGCTAGAATCATGTTATGCTTAGCCATGCTTAATTACCATTAGCTCACAAAATGGGATAATCACATTATATATTGTTAGTATCTTGATGAGCTGTAAGCTCATGACATCTGACCATGTTTTATTGGTCGTAGTTATCCAACTAAAATATGGCTTAATGGTGGGTTGTGGGTGCATGGTTTTGCTAGTCGCACCATGGCAATTAAGGACCGGTTCTCGGGAAACCCTGAAAGACTTACCACAAGCAAGAATGGTTTCCCTTTTCGACGTTCCAAGGCAAGGGTGGGCATGATGAGGTTGGGTCGGTGGGGATTTACCCATTGATCGACTTCCGGATTCACCTAGGCACAAGGGGGTTGCTTACCTTGGCTAAAGGTGGGGGCGAAACCTGAGGTGTGTTGCGCTTGAATTGGGGGAGTTATCCGAAGGGTCTTGTCACAATCACTCGGCATGGTGACGTGTCTGGCCTGACACAATGACATGACGGTGGGTTGTGTCCTGTGGGTACAGTTGTGCATCTCTGGCCAGAGTAAAACTATTCGAATAGCCATGCCCGCGGTTATGGGCGATCAACCAGATTCACCGTGATTAGTCCCACTTTATTAATAATTTGACTTAATGAATTGGTTTAGTTCAGGTGGGTTGGTTGGGCCCGTTCAACGTGGTGTAGCGTTGTTCAGTGAAGATATAATATTGCATTAATTAATCAATTGTTTTACTATTTCCAACTATAAATGTTTACAACCGGCTTTATGCAAATAGCCACAAACCCCCTTGTTCATCCGTAGGGTGAGAGTCCCAAGGGAGTTAGTGATATTATTTACTAACATAAGTATGGTGTTTAGACTAAATAAATATCGTTGGATGTGGGTGTGCCCCATGGAAAGTGAGGTAGGTGGCAGGTGGTGATAGTCTTGTCCGTCCTTTGTATTCCTCCACATTCGTGAATGACATAAGAGTGCATAAATGACAGAACCACGCTGGCAGACCAGCAGTGAGTGTATCTGGGTGTCTGGAACTAAATTCTATGTTGTAAGCATGTATATGTTATGTGTATATTACTAAACTTGAATAGATTGAAAGTATAGTTGTGCCATAGTTGTCTAGTGCTATTTTTCTACTAAACATTATTATAGAGGTGAATCTCCTGTGTGTCAACTACCATATTCCTATATCATCTTAACCCCTATTTAGACTATAATGAATTAATTATAGATTGATTAAAGAGATATAAACTATATCTTACACCGTCGCCTTCCCTGTGGAAATATAAATACGATACCCCTGGGAATACTCATGGGTAAAGTGCTAGATCGGTATCCGTGCACTTGCGGATTTATATGTGATCGTAAGAAATACCAACATGCTCCACAGAAAGTGAGGTAGGCGGCAGGTGGTGATAGCCCTGTCCGTCCTTTGTATCCCTCCACGTTCGAGTATATCATAGAGCTCAAGGCCGGACTCACCCTAATATACCAGTAGAGGGTCGGTGCTTGAAGCAACTGATAGAGTTGTACCTTAACTTAATTAAGATAATTAACCCATAGGAATCCTTTCTGTTCTAAGCCTACCATTTAGTTGTTGTCCTTGGTTGAATCATGTTCTTAGATTATACACATGCGTTTCATGTGATTCGATATCCTTAGAATACTCTGAGGTAAAGTGCTACATTGATATCTGTGTGTTTGCGGATTTAGATGTGTGCGTAACAAATACCAGCAATAAGCTAGACAACAGGAAAATGCTATAGAAAACAAGAAAAGTCAATTAGAGTAGAGTTCTGCAAGGATGTTCTCTACTGGCAACATACTTACGGATTTAGATGTGTGCGTAACAAATACTAACAATAACGAAAACAACATGAAAATGCTACAGAAAACAAGAAAAGTCAATAGAGTAGTCCTGCAAGGATGTTCTTTATTGGCATTACTACTGATAGTATTACACCACCAGTAGGCTCGATATGAATACTCGGTTCACAGGGGCATATTAGTACTATACTAATTCAGTGATTAAAGTGATTAAAGGTAGTTTTGAATTTTAGGATTTTATCAATTCTTCTTTGAAAAAAATCATCCATTAATCATAATCGTATTGCACAGCGCATCCTTCCAAGCTGGTCTCGCTTGGCAAATGATCATTAGCAAGTTGATTGTTCATTTGTTCCATACAATTTCCATGCGACATCAGCTGTAGATAGATGCACATTAATTGAATGGGTGCCAATTCAATCTTGCTTGGTTTTTGTTTCTTCCATGTGAAGCATTAGATCTCAATTATACATTTTCTAACCTAATTAAGGGCTTATAATTCATGGCGATATAAGAAGTGAGAGAGGAAAGGAGCCATCCCTATATTAAACAGAAGAACCAATAACCCCTGTGACACAGACATCTGCTGCTTCCCGTCGCCTAACCTAGGGCTCAGGGATGGGGATTGTTGAAGCAGTCGGCAACGTGCTTGCTCGGGAAGAGGGGGTGTGGGTGGAGGATGAGCGGCGACGACTGTGCGATATATGTGGGAGGGAGGGGATGATGATGGCATTGGAGCTGGCTTGAGGCACGAATGGTTAGGCGGCACACCTGCGAGAGGAGAGCGGAACGAGGAGGGGTTTTTGTTTGGGGGTGGGGAGGGTGAGGTGAGTGAAGGAGATTTTACAAAAATACCCCTTTTCTTTCCAATGTAAAGAGCTACCGAAATTCTCTTTTTCATATTGTATTTCACGAAAAGATAAGGGTTGTTTTGAAAAAAACGTAACCAGACGATATTTTGTATATAGGGTCTGTTCGGTAGCCCTAGCTGCTATAGTGCTGCAGCTGCAGTGGTGACAGGGCTGCAGCTGTTACAGGCTACAGCAGCGGCAACTACGAGAACAGTAGCCTCACATATGGGATCGATAATTTTTTCTCTCCATCGTTATAAGCTTATAGGGGAGTGAGCTGCAGTTGTTTTTTCCCCTTTCCAATGCAGCCAAACTGCTGGGCTGTGCAGCAAAGCCCAAACAACTGCAGAAGGCTACCGAACAAGTCCATAGACATTTTTCAAACTAGCTCACCACGTGGGGGCGCCTAGTTCGTGCAGACGCGCGCGAGTAGAATATGTAGCACACACTTTTTCATTTGGTCATATACCAACTCTAGTCCGACTCCGCGCACCCACGCGTGCTCCTCACAACGTCCACGGCTCCATGCTGCTAATTACAGTAATTATCGTTAATTACCGTCACTAGCACTATTTTTTAAAAACCATACATAAATAATTTAGTTAAAAAACTTTTTAAAAAGGAAAACAATGTTTTGTGAAAAAAAGAAAGTTTATCTTAATTGGCCGTGATTAAGGGAACTAATTACGTAAAAGTTAAACTAATAACTTTTTCTCCGAGCGCGAAAAAGAAAGAAAAGGAAAACGCGTTTGGTCGCACACGAGGTAGAGGCCGAAAAACACGTGCGATTTAGACTCTCGCACGTATGCGCTAAATATGATTCTCGCACCACGTGTCAAATTCTCCACGAGAAGCTATCTTTTTTCTTTCAAAAGACGAGAAAATCGACGTAGTTGTAACTGATCACTGGAGGATGTTGGAATACGCAAAGGGTGGACTAATGTGTCAACTCTAATCATGCTGCTACTTACCCCGTATGTTTGTAGCTTTAAGCCGCATCCACAAATATGCAATGCTACGTGTTGCACGTAGGTAATGTGTTTATATACAACTGTTACTTTCATCGATACAAATGCAGGCAATGCTACGTTTTGCAGGTACGCAGTGCTACGTGTTGCATGGGAAGGTACTTAAAGAGACGTTTTTAGTTTTTTACGATAGTTTTGTCAAACTTGGTGTGGAGTTGTAAAATGGGTCTCCCATCTGCTTGTGTTTGGGTAAAACAAAAAGCGAAGCTACTAGCCAGGCTCACGTGGACCTTCCGACTCCCCCACCCGCAGACAGGCTGCCGTTTGTCCTAAAAATCAACTCCGTTTCCTCTCCAGTTGACTAAAAATCTCTCCTCCTCTTCCTCATCACTGTTCCAGCAAGCGAACAGTACGTCGATTCGTTGATGCTTCCCTTGGGGCATTAACTGCGCACTAATCCTCGTGAGTGATTAATCCCCTCTCCCAAACCCCAATCCGTCGCAATCCTCCGCATTCCCCACTCCCAAGCCACAATTGCAAACCGCCAACGCAAGCCAGAGAGACGAAACCCTCCCCCTCGTCTCCTCCGCCGCGAAGCCGCAGATCTCGAGCCGCCATTCGATTGATGAGGTAGGGGGAGGTGCCGGCGCGAGAAGCGAGGTTGGCTGGGCCGGCGGAGGGCGGGCTGTCGGTCGGCGGGTGCGCCAGGATGGGGCTGATCTCGGGGATGGTGATGGGGATGGTGGTCGGCGTCGCGCTCATGGCCGGGTGGAGCCGCGTGATGCAGCGGCGCAGCAGGAAGCGCATCGCTAAGGTTCGTGTTTCGCGTGCGCGCGGTGCGGTGGTGGTGATGCTTCGGCTGGATTGCTCGTGGTTTCTGCGTATAAGGCTAGGGTGATGGGTCATTTTCGCGGTCGAGGTTTTGATTTTTGTTTAGTTTTCCCGAAACTTTTCTACAGGCTGCGGATATCAAGGTCCTTGGGTCTCTCGGTAGGGACGACCTCAAGAAGCTGTGCGGCGACAATTTCCCCGAGTGGATATCCTTCCCGCAGTATGAGCAGGTTTGCGGTGATTCCTCCGAAGTGTTCCTCTTTTTTCTTGTCTGCGTAAAGTGTAAATTACTACCCGATGTCCTCAAATAGATGACGTTTTAGAATGGGAAGAATTGATATTGAGTTTGTGACACCGAAAGTTTGCACCGTTTCTGTTCTTCACAAAAAAAATTAACACACCATAAGCATGGTATTACTGGGTGTCACTTCTACCGTGTTCTTGCTAGAAGATTTTTTGGGTCATAGTTAACGCAGTTGAATGAAAGTGTTATAAAAAGGAGTTTTGCAAATTTTTGGTGATATTAAAGTGAACTTTGAGCTTTCGATGGTTACATAACTCATGGATTCAGTGTCATGGAACCAAATTTTCCTTGAGAATGCATGCAATTTGCGGTCAAATCTTGAAACCTTTACTTAGTAACATATGCAAAATTATTAAGATTTGATTTGTAGAAATGCCATCAATAGATTTGCCGTAAAAATACTTTCATGCAGTTGTTCTTTAAATAATTTCGTGAATATGTTATTAAAAAAAACAATGATCAGATATGCTATGTTTTTGTCTTGAAAGTCAAGTAAAAAAATAATGGATGGAACATAATTTGTAATCTAACCTTGTAACCCCCTCATTCACAAATGGAAAATTGCAGTAGTTTGCATGATGACTTGTTTCTGTGATAGTTTTGAAACTACAAGATCAGAGGTAGGTCTGGTGCAATTCTTTTTAACAAGCAAAGATCTCAAAAACAAAATAGTGCTATAGGGGGTCGAGATGGGTACATAGATAGAATGCTTGTGGACTTGGCATGTTAAGGCAAGAGAGGAAAGAGACCTGGTGGGCTTTAAATGGGCTGTTGGGCTGGAGTTAAGTGCACAATACTATAGTGTGGTGGCTGGCTGGATGTAATTCTGGCCCATATCTGTTCTCATATTCTTCTTGTTTTCACCTCGCCTTACGCCTTACCGCTAAGGCTGGGTTGGGTCACCTTACATTGCCTTAACAGCCATCTCAGCAACTAATGCTGCCCTTGTGAGGATTGGTGAGTGCTGTAGCCCTTTGGTGGTCAGCAACATGCGGAGGCAGCTACTAGAGTAGGTTGTAAGAGATTTGGCTGAGTTTGACCAAAATAGATGCATTCATTGTTAGTTCAGAAACTATTGGCAATGTTGAGGATTGTTGATTGGTGATTCGCATCATAGTATGCTTGCATGATGGATTGACAGGCTTTAATCTTGGCAATTTAGTTAGCATTGCTACTTTGTATTTACTCCAAAAGAGGTGACAGCTTAATCAACCCAATGGTGAAATTTTGAGTAAACACTGGCCCGAAATTCTCATATCCATCCTATGGCTGTACTGCCAACTGAACACTAGTGAATCAAGGTGGTATAAACTACGCCAAATACAAACCAAACCAAATGAAATAAACCTTTATCTTCATAAAAGACCTTTAGCTGGCTATACTTACTGCAAATTTGTAAGCTTGTGAAAAAGTTAACTGTGGTGAACAGGAACATCATTACATCGACAGGATGTTTCATTTGTTTAGTTTTCTTGCAATTTATCACTAAGTATTAATGTACCGGCAATATTCGTGTTGTAATCCAAATATCCATCATAAAGGGATACTTCTTGATGCTTATTCAGTTATCCATTGTACTATGGACAATGACTATTTTACCCACTTTTTTTTTATTTCGACAGGTGAAATGGCTGAACAAGCATCTGAGCAAACTCTGGCCTTTCGTTGACCAAGTAAGACAAATGTTTGTTAAATCTCTAGGCTCTAGCCAACTGATAATAATGTAAAGTTCTTTGTTGACAGTCCTACAGCTCCCGTTTGCTGACACTTATGGTATTCTCTTGTAGAAATTTTTATTACTAACTTTGATTACAGAAAATTTTTTATTCCTATGTGTATGCTATTCCATCAAACTTCTTAATTGTTATTTGTTAATAGCTTTCTTTGTCTCTAACACTGGCATTTCATGGGGTATAATTCATGTTGATCTTTTTGTATATTGTAACGCTATTCCTACTTGCAGGTTCTAAAGGTTGAACATTTTAACTTAGATATTGATCGTCTCAATCATCCTGTCACTTTCATTTAAAGTGATGATGCCATTTTCTATTTATATAAATTGTGCTTGGTTTTTGAAGATATATATCAATATATGCTTCATCAATATAGCGTTGAAAGCATACCCTCTATCAAGTTATCTTAACATTTTCCGCTAGTATGCATCCTAATCCTTTTAATTGTGGTTGCTATGCACGACTGTGTTAATTAAGATAGGACTTATTTCTTTGTTTTTTTCTGCCCCAATCTCGTTTTCCAATTCATTTTTTTCTTAAAAGTATGTACTATGTTTTGGTAGATTTTAGTTCTTCTGGGGGCTACCTAAACTTTTAGTTCCATTTCAGGCTGCCACTGCAGTAGTCAAGGAATCTGTTGAGCCACTGCTAGATGATTATCGACCTCCAGGAATAAAATCTCTGAAGTTCAGCAAATTCTCTCTTGGAACTGTTTCACCAAAGATAGAAGGTTTTCCTATTATAATCTCCATGTTCTGCACTATTTATCTGATTTTTACTCTGTTGTATGCCTCCTGTCTGAGTTTTGAGTTAGAATTCCTACAGTGAGAATAACAATATTTGCATCTGATGTATGTAAACCAAGAACTGCACCCAGTGGTAATAGTAACTGGTGACATACCTTAGGAACTGAATGATTTTAATTACGCTGTGTTTATTATCTATTTCATTAGATGGTTAGTATATATTTAATTGCAGGAACTGACCATCATGATTACTAAATACACGTTCAACCATTTGTTTTGTGATTTGTGAATCCGATGATACACCCTTTTTGGCACCTCTGATCGGCTATTTTCTATGTGGATTGACCAACATTACCAAGTTGACACTTTACGTTAACATCGATTGATGCAAGCTATGAGTCAATAATCGATTAATTGAGTCCATTTTTTTCTACGTATTTCGGGAACGAGAATTTTCAAAATGGCACGAGTACCTCTGATAATTTGATGTGAAAAAGCTTCAGGTATGATTTGTAGAGAGACAAACTCATCAAGTAGATGTGATATGGAAGAAAATTTTGGCACAAAGCAATGTAGATTGGTGTAGGTTAAAAACACAAAATATGCCATTTTACCCTTCCTAACCTGATAGCCAGCTAACAGCAAGGTTACTTTGCCTACTAAATACCAATTATGTTTTGGCCATCATCTTCGCAATTTTATGTGTTTGCTGGTAATTTGCTTCTTTACTATTCTCATGTACTCATGTGCCAACTGCCAATGTTGGCATGGGCTCTGGATGTTTAGTGCAGTGCGTGGTTACTGCTCATATGAACAATACATCGTCTAATGATTAGGCATGGATTTGTTACTTGATAATCTTAGCTCTTAGGTTGTTTGGTATCTTTCCGGTAGTTGGCAAGTTATTATTTAAATTGATCCCATCTATAATTGCTAGGGGAGTGGGAGTCCTCTATATAAGAGGTAGGTTAGTCCACTATATAAGAGGTTTCTTGCAAGTATTGGCATCAAGCAAGAATAAACAAGTCTACAGTATCCCCCCTGCCCTTGTGGTATAGTTGCATCCATGAGATTGTCGAGTCAATTGGTCCAGGCCTCCAGGGGACGGTCTTATGTACATTCTCCAAACAATGCTCATTAAATATATGCTAATGACCTGATGTTACCTTTATGTATATTATGCATATGAGTTCATGTTCTCCTTCTTAGGGATGCTCCACTAAGCTATGTTTTGTTTAGCATCTTGATCATGTTAATGCAATACTAAGTAACTGAGACATCACGTTTTGTCATGATGTGTAAAGGTATTCGCATTCAGAATATTCAGCCAGGCCAAATCATAATGGATATAGATCTCCGTTGGGGTGGTGATCCAAGCATAATCCTTGCTGTTGATGCTGTTGTTGCATCACTTCCTATTCAGGTTTTACCATTTCTTTATTCTTTTCAGTGATTAATTCTTACAGAAGTAAATCTCTCTTGAACTAGTCATATATCGTTTTTGTCAACCATCTCACAGCTCAAAGATCTTCAAGTCTACACAATTGTCCGTGTTGTATTTCAACTATCAGAGGAGATCCCTTGCATCTCTGCTGTTGTTGTTGCTCTTCTTGCAGAGGTACACATCTACCAAAAAAAAATCTTTCTATTTCAAAGGAGATTTTTTCCCAAGACAATACAGGAGATTGTATGTCTTGTTTAAGCATAGACGAGCCTTGAACTAACAAGGTGGACATCCTAACCACAGTTGTTCAATGGGAGTTAGTATAGTAACACTGGGTGCCCCTATCATTAGGATGACAAGTGAAATTTCCTTGAGATTTTTTAAAACCTTATTAATCTGTTTCCTTGAAATCATTGATTAATGTTAATGGATTTTTTAAAACCTTATTAGTCTAGCTTGAAAGTGGACTGCCAAGGTAGGAGATTTGTGAAAGGGTCCTAATGAGAAAAAAGACCAACTCCACCTGGTCCAGTTTTAATGTTAATGGATTGGAAATTGGCCAATCAAACAACATTTAAGGCCAATACAAGGAAATGTTTCATTATTTTGGCCCCTATCATTATCATTATCATTATCATTAAGGTCAAGTACATGTTTCATACTGCAAATTTGCTATTATTATTGAAATGTCTCTGGAGATATTCTGTTGACTACATTTGAGGTTTGGAATCTTTTGCTATTTGGTATGAGCATTACCTGTGGTATTTCTTCAATGGCGGTTCTTTGTGCTTCAGCCAGAGCCAAAAATACAATACACTTTGAAGGCTATTGGAGGAAGTCTGACTGCTGTTCCGGGACTCTCCGACATGATTGATGTGAGATGAAAATATTTTGAACATTTAATTTCTTCTAACAGATTATAGAAGCCTGACCATGATTCTTCTCTCCTTTAATTAGGATACTGTCAATTCAATTGTTTCTGACATGCTCAAGTGGCCACACAGGCTTGTTGTTCCACTTGGTGTCAATGTTGATACAAGGTGACTTCTCTTGAGTGTTTTCACCAGTTATAATCAATCCTGCTAACTGTTAGCTTTCCAACTATATACAATAAATGTTGACAATGAGCTGCTTTTCTGTGTTATATTTATTGTTTACGTTGTATCATGTATTCATTTTTCTTGAAAGGAACTTGTTTTTTTCATCATAATAATTTGTCATTCCTTTGAATCATCCAACGATGTTCTAGGTACATGAACATTAATGCTTAACAAGAGATGTTGACTGCATTAATGATTGCACGATTGGACCAGACGATACCTCAATACATAGAATTTAAAGTAAATTTCATATTGCTCGAGCTAAATTAGCATCTTTGTTGCACAAAACAGAATGTTTTGATCACTTAGTAAAAAATTGGGTATGACTTGATCGGGAAAAAGGGTTGGGGAAAAGAGATGATGAAATTGGAATATATTGATAGTTTCATTTCAAATTATGTACAGGGTGTGCTGTTCAATATCTGGCTGATTCCTCCAAATGACCAAAACCTGTCGTGTTTGACAATGTTGTGCCGATTAGGTGGTGTTAATAGTTTAAACATTGCACTGTTGTTTTGTGCAACTTAAACAAAATTATCTGGGTCATCTTGTAACTTGAGTGACCCAGTCTGCATCACACATCCAGATTTAGTATCCTCCCATCTGAAAAAGTAAAGGGTAGCTTTGTTCTGGAGTTCTTCATAATATACTTTTGGAGTATCATTTCATCCAGGATTCACATCCCAATCTAAAGTCCTTATCCGGATATTGAATACTGCATTTCCATCTAGGTAGGAATTATGTGGGCTGCCAATCTTTCCATTATACTCCCTCCGTCCCAAAATATAAGAGCTTTTAGACTTGGGCACGGGTGTTAATGAGAAAAGTAAAATACAATGATGGATGGTTGTGATTGGTTGAGATGAGGAAGTAAGTGCAGGAATTAAAATGGTTGTGATTGGTTGAGAGGTGGAAAGGTAGCTTTATTTTGGGACAAATTTTTAATGCTAAAGGTATCTATAATTTGTGACGGAAGTGGTGGTGGCCAATACACAAAAGCATAATATGTTAATTTGATGCCTCACACTAGCTTTTAAGGTCTGAAAATTACTAATATTTTTTGTGTATTTTTTTCTGAAAAGTATCTTTGTAATGAATTGCAACCCATTGGCTTGTTATTTCAAAAATTTTATTTTTACTGCTCTACTTCATCTGCAGTGAGCTGGAGCTTAAACCTCAGGGAAGACTTACTGTTACTGTAATAAAAGCAACTTCATTGAAGAATAAGGAGTTGATTGGTAAATCAGATCCATATGTGATACTATATGTGCGTCCAATGTTCAAGGTCAAAACAAAAGTCATAGATGATAACCTAAATCCTGAATGGAATGAAACATTCCCTCTTATTGTTGAAGACAAAGAAACTCAATCGATCATTTTTGAGGTAATTCTTCATTGTTTCCTGCATGTTCTTTTTCGCATGCAACTATGACCAAAATGGTATCAATTAAACAATAAAATATGCATGAGTATCTCTAGTATATAGAAGACCAGTGTTGTGATCTGCCATCCTACCACCAGTTGGTGGGTTCTTTTTTAGATAATGGGAATGGATTACATCTCCGGCTTGTGTCATAAGGCATAACCATAAGTTTGTTAAAAAGAGGTAAATATAAAAACAAATCAAAATAAGAAATAAGGTGAAGGGACAAATCCCCAACTCCCCTTTATTATTGCCTAGCGTTAAACCACATAGATTTTTTTGCTAGCAATTCTAATGGAACAACACTACCGATAGTGGAATAAGAAACCCTTGGCTACCGATTCCAAGAGTGTAGCACCATTGTGCATAGTATTCTGATCCCCATGTGGTAGCATCATAGACTAAAAGTGGAGCCAAATAGGAATACATGAAGATAACCTGTATAGGGTTAGATAAATGTTTACTATTAAAAGCATTATCATTACGACAACGCCAAATTGACCAACATACAACACTAGCTCCAACTAGAATAATCTTTTTTATGGATCTAGATACCCCTCTAAGCCATTTACCAAAAATATTTTTGGCTTTACGGGGTGGAGGGATATTAAAATCAAAAAACACACATCTCCAAACAAACTGAGCAACATAACACAAAGAAAAGATGTTGGATTGTCTCGTGCATAGTAGAAAGAAATGTGTTTTGTCTCCTCCCCCATTTTCTTTTAGCTAGGTTATCCTTCGTTACAATTACTTTCTTGTGGAGAAACCACATAAAGACCTTGATCTTTAGTGGAATCTTTATGTCCCATAGAATTCTCTTTTGGGTCCTCACATTAGAGTTCATGATCGCGGTATACATAGAGTTGACTGAAAATTGGCTATTCTTATGGACCGTCCATACAAAGCAGTCCTTTTCATTTGATATAGTTATATTAGCTAGCCTGAGGATCAAATCATTCCACTCGATTTGTTTTTGACCAACAATGGCTCTACTATAAGAGTGTTGTGCTCTTAACCTCTGCCACAGTAGACTGTAGACTGCTTCTTTCGAGCCACATTATATAAAGTAGGGTATTGATCTTTGAGAGCACGCGATCCCAACTACGTGTCTTTCCAAAATCTTATATCTGTCCCATTGCCACATCTAAAATGATGAATAAGTCTTGTGCTTGTGCTGTGCTGTTGGTCTTAGTGTGTGCTGTGCTGTTGGTCTTAGTGTTCTTTTCGCTTTTCAGCTTTTAGGACAGCATCTGCTTTCAGTTTTTCTGCAGCAACTTTCAGCTTTCAGTTTTCTGCAGCAGCTTTCAGTTTCTTTGCAGCAGCATCTGCTTTTAGCTTTGCAGCAGCAGCAGCATCTACTTTCAGTTTCACAGCATCTGCGTAGTATCCTAGGCCCCTTCTCAAGGCTATAAATATGTATCCCAACCCCTTGGGTTGGTATGGCTTTCAGATTGTGAGTAAAGAAAAACCAGAAAATTGCCCCCATCTTGAGTGCCATCCTCTCATCGATGAGAGTAACCATTGAGATACTAACAACTGGCATCAGAGCCACACTTTCCTGTAGGCTGAACATTTCTTGCTCCTCCCCTTCCCAAGCTCCAGTGAGCACTCAGCCAGCAGCAGCAGCAGCATCGGCTGCTCCTTCCCCTCTCCCTTTCCCTTCTCCATGCAGCAGCCCCTCGGAGGCGTGCCATGTCCGACGTACGGTCTCGGCGCTCGGTCGCCTCGAGCACACGGCGCCAGCAGGACGCCAAGCTCACCACGATAGAAGAGCGCAGGCGAGCAACGGCACAGACCGCTGCAGCAGTAGCGAGGGCGGCCAGACTGGCAGCAGTGGAGTTGGCAGCGGCCAGGGCAGAGGCGGAAGCAGAGGAGGCGGAAGATGTGGCACGTGCGGTGGAGGTAGAGGTTGAGACCTTGCGCAGCAGCATCAACGGCTCCATCACCGGCGACATCACCGCCGACAGGGAGCTTGAGGAGCTAGCAAGACGAAGGGCGCGGGAGCGGGCAGAGCGGTGCGCAGCGGCCCACCACCCCGGCAGAGGTGGCCTAGGGGACCGCGCACCCGCCGACGGGAACCCAGACGGGCGCGGGCGTGCCGGCGACAGCCCAGAGCGCGCGCGCGGCGGCGACGCTCCCGGTGGAGGTGGCGGCTCTCCCTCCCCTGACCGGCGCCATGGCCATCACGGCGTTCAGACGATGGTCAGGGACTTTGGTCCCAGCGGTGGGTGGCCTACCCTCACCAAAACCAACTACATCGAGTGGGCTGCGGTCATAAGGGTGAGGCTCCAGGTGCGGCACATGTGGGAGGCAGTTCGGTACGACGACGTTGACTACGACCAAGATCGACGGGCGCTGGATGCACTCATCACAGCAGTCCCGCCCGAGATGCAGTTCTCACTTTCTCAGAAGCGGACTGCCAAGGAGGCTTGGGACGCCATCGCTGCGGCACGCATCAGCAGCGACCGCGCCCGCAAGTCCACACTGTAGGCGCTTTGCAAGGAGTGGGAGAGCCTGGCCTTCAAGCTAGGTGAGGATGTTGATGACTTTGCCCTCCGTCTTAACACCCTGCTGCAGAATATGGTGCAGTACGGCGACGACACCTACGACGAGGAGAGAGCCGTCGTCGAGAAGCTCTTCCGGTGCGTCCCAGAGAAGTACAGGCAGATTGCTCGCTCGATCGAGTCTCCACTGGACCTCTCCACGATGTCGATCGAGGAGGCGATAGGTCGCCTCAAGGTCGTCGACAGCGATGAGCCACAGCCTCTCTTGGGGTCTATCACCATTGGTGGGAAGCTCCATCTCACTCGGGAGCAGTGGGAGGCCTGTCAAGGTGACGGGAGGAAGGGGGAGTCCTCTCCCTTGATAGGTGGCCGCAAGGCGCGCGGAGGCGTCCAGCTGCAGTGGGCGCAAAGACGCGCCGAGGGTGGCGCTCGCAGAGGCGCCCAAGGCGGCGCCGCCGGCAATCACAAGCCGGCACGAGACGACGCTTGCCGCAACTGTGGCAAGCTTGGCCATTGGGCCAAAGACTGTCGACAGCCACGACGCGGCCAGGTCCACGTCGCACAGGTGGAGGAAGAGCCGGCTCTGCTCCTTGCACACGCGAGCATCGAGTTATCTCCAGCGACACCGGCCGCAACGGCTTTCCTTCACCTCGACGAGCCGAAGGTACACGCTTTCCTCGGCGACAGTTTCGGCAACAACAAGGCTGATGGGTGGTACCTCGACACCGGCGCCACCCATCACATGACTGGCCAGCGGGAGTTCTTCACCGAGCTTGACTCCAGCGTCCGAAGCTTCGTCAAGTTTGGGGATGCCTCCGGTGTGGAGATCAAGGGCGTCGGCTCCGTCACCTTCACCGCCAAGTTCGGTGAGCACAGGCTGCTCACCGGAGTCTACTACATCCCCGCGTTGAGGAACTCTCATCAGCGTGGGACAGCTAGACGAGAGCGGTTCACGCGTATTGGTCGAGCACGGAGTCATGAGGATTTGGGATCGCCGTCGTCGCCTTCTTGCCAAGGTAACCAGAGGCACCAATCGACTCTACGTTTTCAACGTGCAGGTGGCACATCCCGTTTGCCTTGCCGCTCGTCGGGACGACGAGGCGTGGCAGTGGCACGAGCGCTTCGGGCACCTCCACTTCGAGGCCCTGAAGCGGCTCAATGCCAAGGAGATGGTGCGAGGCATGCCGTGCCTTGACCACGTGGAGAAGCTCTGCGACGTCTGCGTCCTAACGAAGCAGAGGCGGCTCCCCTTTCCCCAGCAGACGAGCTTCCGAGCCAGGGAGCGGCTCGAGCTCGTGCACGGGGACTTGTGTGGCCCAGTGACACCGGCCACACCAGGAGGATGACGTTACTTCTTGCTGCTCATCGACGACCTCTCCCGCTACATGTGGGTGATGGTCCTCGGCAGCAAGGGAGAGGCTGCGGACGCCATCAGGCGCGCAGGCTGCTACGGAGGCGGAGTGCGGCCGCAAGTTGTGCGTGCTGCGCACCGACAACGGCGGCGAATTCACGGCGGCTGAATTCGCGTCGTACTGCGCTGATGAGGGCATCCAGTGCCACTACACCGCGCCGTACAGCCCGCAGCAGAACGACGTCGAGCGGCTCGACCAGACGGTTGTGGGGATGGCTCGAGCTCTCCTCAAGCAGAGAGGGATGCCGGCTATCTTCTGGGGAGGGGCGGTGGTGATGGCCGTCTGCATCCTTAACCGCTCGCCTATCATGGCCCTCGACGGCAAGACACCATACGAGGCTTGGCATGGGCGCAAGCCGGCGGTCTCCCACCTGTGGGTCTTCAGTTGCCTCGCGTTCGCCAAGGAGCTAGGCCACATCGGCAAGCTCGACGACATGAGCACCCCAGGAGTGTTCATCGGCTAAGCGGAGGGCTCGAAGGCCTGCCACATTCTCGACCTGGAGACACAGCGTGTGCGCACGGCGCGCGACGTAGTGTTCGACGAAGGGCGAGGGTGGGCATGTGACAAGGCAGTGGACGACGACTCGACCCCGACGTACGACGACTTCACTGTCGAGTACGTCCACTTCGAGGGAGCTGGGGGAGTAGGCAGCTCTTCTTCACCGAGCGTGCCTACCCCAGTCCTCGAGCCTCCACCAACTCCGGCAGTGACAAACTCTCGAGCTACGACTTCGGCTGCGACAAGTTCTTCGCCGACACCACCACACCACTCCAGCACCAACAGCCACCCCTCCGGGCATGTCTACTTCGACGCCAGCTCGTGTTGAGCACAGCCCGGTGGAGTTCGCTACTCCACTCTCCCACGACGAGGAGCGCATCGACGCGTACCACGATGGTGAGCAACTGCGGTACCGCACGATGGAGGACCTTCTCGGTGACCAGCCGGTGCCGGGACTGGTGCCTCGTGACCTGGAGGCGCAGTTGCACCTTGCGTGCGACGACAGTGAGCCTCGATCTTTCGCAGAGGCCGAGAAACACGCGGCATGGCGTGCCGTGATGCAGTCGGAGATGGACGCGGTTGAGGAGAACCACACCTGGGAGCTTGCTGACCTCCCTCGTGGTCACCGCGTGATCACCTTTAAGTGGGTGTTCAAGCTGAAGAGGGATGAAGCTGGAGCCATCGTCAAGCACAAGGCTCGCTTGGTGGCACGCGGTTTCGTGCAGCAGGAGGGGGTCGACTTCGACGATGCCTTCGCCCCTGTGGCACGAATGGAGTCCGTGCGACTCCTTGCGCTGGCTGCTCAGGAAGGCTGGTGCGTCCATCACATGGACGTCAAGTCGGCGTCTCTGAACGGCGACTTGGATGAGGTCTACGTGCACCAACCGCCGGGTTTTGCGATCCCCGGCAAGGAGGGCAAGGTGCTACGCCTGCACAAGACCCTCTACGGCTTGCGGCAGGCACCGAGGGCGTGGAATGCCAAGTTGGATTCCACGCTCAAGGGGATGGGCTTCGAGCAAAGCCCGCAAGAGGCGGCCATCTACCGGCAGGGCAATGGAGGAAATGCCCTGCTGGTGGGTGTCTACGTTGACGACTTGGTGATCACTGGCACCAAGGATGCGGAGGTGGCGGCGTTAAGGAAGAGATGAAGGCCACCTTCCAGATGAGTGATCTGGGGCCTCTCCTTCTACCTAGGGATCGAGGTGGACCAGGACGACTCCGGGATCACGCTTCGATAGACCGCCTACACCAAGCGCGTCGTTGAGCTGGCTGGGCTCACCGATTGTAACCCAGCTCTCACTCCGATGGAGGAGAGACTGAAGTTGAGCCGCGACAGCACGATAGAGGAGGTGGACGCTACGCAGTACCGGCGTCTTGTGGGGAGTCTTCGCTACCTCACCCACACACGGCCGGACTTGGCATTCTCCGTCGGCTACGTTAGTTGGTTCATGCAACGATCGACGACGGAGCACCAGCAGGCTGTGAAGAGGATCATCTGCTACGTCACGGGGACTCTCGACCACGGCCTCTATAACCCGAGGTGTCCTGGCAAGGCACACTTCGTCGGGTACAGCGACAGCGACCACACCAGCCACATCGACACCAGCAAGAGAACGAGCGGGATTCTCTTCTTCCTCGGCGAGTGCCTCGTTAGCTGGCAGTCGGTCAAGCAGCAGGTGGTGGCCCTGTCCAACTGCGAGGCCGAGTACATGGCGGCCTCCACCGCTTCAACCCAGGCGCTCTGGCTTGCGCGACTGCCTGGTGATCTCCTCGACAGAGACATTGGAGCGGTGGAGCTCCAGGTGGACAGCAAATCTGCTCTGGCTCTGGTAAAGAACCCCGATTTTCATGAACGGAGCAAGCACATCCGGGTGAGGTACTACTTCATCCGATGCTGCTTGGAAGAAGGGAGCATTAAGGCGAGCTACATTAACACCAAGGACCAGCTTGCAAACCTGCTCACCAAGCCTCTTGGGAGGGTCAAGTTCCTCGAGTTTTGCTCCAGGATCGGGATGGCCCCAACTTCCTCACAAGACGACGCACAAGACTTAGGGGGAGAATGATGAATAAGTCTTGTGCTTGTGCTATGGTGTTGGTCTTAGTGTGTGCTGTGCTGTTGGTCTTAGTGTTCTTTTCGCATTTCAGCTTTTAGGACAGCATCTGCAGCAGCATCTGCTTTCAGTTTTTCTGCAGCAGCTTTCAGCTTTCAGTTTCTCTGCAGCACCATCTGCTTTTAGCTTTGCAGCAGCAGCAACATCTACTTTCAGTTTCACAGCATCTGCGTAGTATCCTAGGCCCCTTCTCAGGGCTATAAATATGTATCCCCAACCCCTCGGGTTGGTATGGCTTTCAGTTTGTGAGTAAAGAAAAACCAGAAAATTGCTCCATCTTGAGTGCTATCCTCTCATCGATGAGAGTAACCGTTGAGATACTAACATAAAAGACCCAGACCTAAGAAATTGGTCATTCACTTTCATTAAACTGGCCCAGAACTGAGAAATACCTATCTTGCTGGACATACCAGAGAGGTGTGTACCCTTTAAGTATTTATTTCGTAAAAGGTCTTGCCATACGCTTTCACCATTAAGCAACTGGAAAAGCCATTTGCTTAATAAGCAACTACTTTTGATATCAAGGTTAGGGACACCTAGTCCACCTTGATCTTTTGGTCGACATATGTTTTCCCACTTAATTAATCTATATTTTCTTTTTCGGTCATCATTGCTCCAAAAACGTGACCTAAAGTAGTCCAATCTTTGAAGCACACCTTGTGGAATTTCAAAGAATGATAACATAAACAAGGGAAGGCTCGAAAGAACTGAGTTTAGAAGGACCAATCTCCCACCGTATGACTTGTTTTTGCCCTTCCATGTGCTAAGTTTTCTCTCAAATCTATCTTCAACTCCTTTCCAATCAACATTCCAGAGTTTCCGATAATGAATGGGAAATACCAAGATATCTAAAAGGGAAAGATCCAGAGTTACAACCAAATAATTGTCTATATTGATCCTCCACTTCCTTGGCTTTCCTAAAGCAAAAAATCTAACTTTTATGAAAGTTTATTTTGAGCCCTGAGAGTTGTTCGAACACACAGAGGATAGCCTTCATGTTTTTGGCCTGTTGAAGGTCATGATCTAGAAAAATTACTGTATCATCAGCATATTGTAGAATGGATAAACCATCCTCCACTAAATGTGGAATGACACCTCTAATTTGACCATCGACTTTAGCTCTCTCAATGAGAGCCGCTAACGTTTCAACCACAATATTGAAAAGTATAGGCGACATTGGATCCCCTTGTCTCAGGTCTTTGTGCGTTTGAAAATTATTACTCAAGTCATCATTGACTTTTATACGGACACTTCCCCCTTCAACCATTTTAGAAATCCAATGACACCACTGCTGAGAAACTCCCTTCATGCGTAGTGCTTGTTGGAGGAATTGTCATTTGACTCTATCATAAGTCTTTTCAAAATCAATTATGAAAATAACCCCATCCATATTTTTCTTGTGCAACTCATGGATAGTCTCATGTAAAATCACCACCCCTTCCATAATCTTTCTACCGGGTAAAAAAGCCATTTGGGTTGGGCGAATGACTCTGTGAGCAACCGAGTAATCCTATTAGTGCTAACTTTTGTGAAAATTTTGAAGCTGACATTTAGAAGGCAAATTGGCCTATACTGTTGGATTTGTTTTGCATCGGCTCTTTTGGGTAATAAAACAATAATTCCAAAGTTTAAGCTAAAAATAGGAAGCGTTCCGTTATGAAATTCCTAGAGCAGAGCCATGAGATCATCCTTGATGACCTCCCAGAAAACATGATAGAACTCTACAGGAAAACCATCCGGACTTGGGGCCGAGTAATGTTCCATTTCAAAAACTGCTTGTTTGGCCTCCTTTTCTAAAAATTTAGCAGTAAGGATGTCATTTTCAAGGTTTGATACTTGTGGGATATCCTGAATCTGTTCCTCCATCGACGAAACATGATTCACTTCCGTTGTCCCGAATAAACCTTTATAATAATTGGTTATGTACTCTTTGAGATTTTTAATACCGGTTATTATAGCCCCGTCCTTGTCCAATTGAAAGATCATTTGTTTACGATGCTTGCCATTGGCTAAAAGACGATAGTAATTTTTTTACTATCTCCTTCGAGCAGGTGCTTAGCTTTGGATCGTTGGTACCAATATAGCTCTTCCTCCCGTAGCAGTTTTGCCAAGTCATTTTTGGCTTTGCTTGAAAGAAGCTAGTTTTGCCGTTGAGAGAACTGAAAGCTCAGCTTTTTTGTCTAGCACATCAATCAAAGCCAAAAGCTTTAATTTTTCTTTCTTGTATGTGCCACTTGTACTTCGTGCCCAACCTCTTAAATATTGTCTCAAGTGGGGGTGTTCCCCTTATTTATGTTGTGCCATTCTTTAGCGACCATTTCATAGAAACCGTCCCGTTGAAGCCAACCCAATTCAAAGCGGAAGAGTGGTTGGTTTCTCAAATGGGCATGTGAACCAGATCTAAGTATAATAGGTGAATGATCTGAAATGGCACGTGGTAGGGCTTGGCATGTTACCAAAGGGAATTTTTGTTCCCATTCAGTGTTCATTAACACTCTATCTAACTTCTCATAAGTTGGATTTTCGAGGTTATTTGCCCAGGTGAATTGCCTCCCCGATAGATCAAATTTCTCTCAAATTGAGACTATTGTCACTGTGTTAAAAAGGAAAGGCCAACGGGGATCAAAAGAATTATTATTCTTTTCTTCTTGTGACCAAACGATTTTAAAGTCTCCTACCAAAAGGGGTTGAGACTCATTACCGCAAGTATGTGCTAATTCTGTTAAGAATTGTTCTTTTAAGTCAGGTTGAGCAGCACCATATACTGCCATTAAAACCCATTTAAAACCATCTTCTTTATTTCTAAGTAGAAACTTCACATAGAAATCCCCCTTTGAGATTGTGCCGGTATCAAAAACGGCTAAATTAACCCCTAAAAGAATGCCCCCCGACCTCCCAACAGGAGGTTTCTCATGCCATAAAAAATCTTTTTCACCACATAGGTTTCTAAGATTTGCGGGAGTGAATGATGGTTTTCTGGTCTCAAGGATAGCAACAAAATCCAAGTGATGTTCCTTAACACACTAGGAGATAAATCTGAATTTAGTTGGATCACCGAATCCACAGCTATTCCAAAAAATTCCTTTCATTTTTTATGTTTGTTGCGTTTCATTTTTGGCTTAGCCAAAGGTGGATATACCACTTTATTTTTGGCTTTTCTCAAAATTTTCCTTCTTTGAGGTGTGTCGCATGAATCAAAAGACTCATCAGCGCTACCTTCATTCTCTTCTTGCCAATCACTACATAAGCGCTGGATAGAACATAATTTTAAAAGCTCTTGTTTTTATCTACATTACTAGAAGAACCCTTGTAAACAGAAGAACTAGCATGTAGAGCTACAAATCTATCAATTTCAGAAATTTTTGTACCATAAATAGACTCATCTACTTCTAAGTCATTTCTAGCAAGGAAAACTCCTAACTTAGAAATATTTGCAAGTAGAGTTTTATTTGGCAAAGATAGAATTGAACTTTTAGGGTCGAATTTGTTACCTGCTACCACCTCGAGGTTCTGAATCCTTTTTAGAAACTCCGCTCGGTTTGCCACTGGTGCGTCCGCATTTGGCATTGCCTTCTGTTGTTCACTTTGACATGTTGGTGTAGGATCAATTGGTCGATGGGAGCGCCATTTAACTTCTTGAGAGGGACGCTTCCCACCTGCTTCTGCTTGCACCTTTGCTTCAGCAATGATGGTACGTGCGTCATCAGGTTGTGCCCCATCGGCAGCCAACTCAATTACCGTGTTGACACCTGCAGTCCCAACATCCAAGATCATCGAGTCCTGTGATGTGGTTACCTCTGTCTCCTCCTGATTCACCATTAGAGCAGCATCCCTTGTGCTAGTTGACGAGGACACCAAGTCCTGAGTTGCATCGACCAGCAAAGTTGGAGCATAGGCAGCCACTAAGCCCACCTTGTCCAACTCGATCTCCTGAGCTGCGTTGTCCATGACAATAGGATCAGCAGTCAAGGACATAGTTGCAGCCCCTGCTTGTGTTGATGATGCTCCTGTCGAGGCCTCCGAGAGAGATGCACAACCTGCCGGTGCTATCTCGCTCGCATCCGTCAATGGCTTTGTAAGTTCCTCCTCTGAGATAACAGCCACACTATCCGCCACCATGGCCATAGTCAAAGCAGCCACAACCTCTTCATTTGCAGCCAAGGTCACCATGTTCTGTCCGGTAGCTGGGATCTCCATTGAGCTTTCTTCTGGAGCCCTGTTCATCACCGTTTTTGAGTTGAAAGCCACACACATTGCTGGCAAGACCTTCTCAACCTGCTGCTCTATTGCAGTATCATCAAGAACAGTGAGCAACCCTGCGGTCACTGAAACACAACGTGAATTAAGCTGTGAGTTTCTATCTGAATCTCCTCTTAATGACATAGAGGACGACGCAGCTCCATTTTTCAGTCGCTTTGGGTACCGATCTTCCATAACGACATCATCATCATTCCTCTTTTGTTCACTATCACAATGATCATCTTCGTCTATCTTTTCCTTTCCTTTCGATTCCTCCTCGGGCATTTCCGGTTCAAAGAAAACCTCATAGCCGTGATTACAGAACACAATGTACACGCTGAGCAGCAAAGTTGCTAGATCATCCACCGCAACCTGTATTCTTATGACCCCGTGTTTCCGAAGATAAACCATATCCACTGTCGTCGTATTTCCAACGACAGAGCCAACGGCATGAAGGCTAAGAATGTCCCTAATTCATATGGAACACCCCCTCTGTTGTTTAGTTTTCTGTATGATGGTGCTATGGCTCCTCTTTTATTGAGGTTTAGCCCTAACACGTGATTATCTCTACCAAAATAATTAAGAAGGGATAAATCTTTTTTTTAAGTTGTTGGTGGATTCTTCTAACGGTGGATAAATAGATTTTTTGTGTATGTGCATTGGCTATTTGTGTATTGATGTTTGTTTGCAAATTATATATGTTTTCCCTGAGAAATATATATAATATAAGGTTTTCTCTTATTAGATCCATTTGAATGCACGAGTATTTTACTAGTATTTATATTAAGTGAATAGACAATTTTATCAAGAAAGATTTATGCTTGCTTTCTATAAGGCTGATTAATGGCTGAATGCCAGATCATGCTGGCAAATGGTCCAGTTATAATCTTAAGTTCTTTACTAATTTAAAAAAGGGAGTTGGTTGATGGTATGGTCTGTATCCACCCCCTATTCAAGATATATTGTAGTCAAATATATATGGACGTGTGTTGGTTGTAAAATCTTCTGTTAAAGCAATTGCATTCTTTGCACGTGTATAAATAGTTTATTGATCTCATGTAGTTACGTAAAAACATGCCAGAACAATACTCGGAGGCCAGATATGAATTAAGGCAAGACTTAGTTAAAATGTTCAGGTTTGTATCAAATCAGGTGACTTGATGAACTGATATGGAGCTCACTTTTCCTCAGTATGCATACAAGAATATTTTGTTCCATAAATGGAAAGCAGAGGGATAAATTATGCTAATCAGTAATAGCTGTTGAAGTATGAGTAGATTATCCACCTTTTCTCCAATAATTTAAGCTCTTGGGCTGGTTGGTTAGAATATGAACCCCAACATGGTATCAGAGTTAGAAGTCTAGAGTTGACATCCTGTTAGCCTGACGATGGTGGAGACCATGATAAGCTGATACCATGTATTTTGGCAACATTGCATTTCTCCAAGATTGTGCTATGTCACAAACTTAGGACTTCTAGCTCTGATACCATGTTGAGTTTTATGGCCTAACTAGTTAATCTAAAAGATTGAGTTATTGAGGAAATGTGAAGGGTCTATTTGTACTTTGATGGGATATCAATAAATTTCTATGGACTAGTGGCATGCTCATATGTGTGTACTATTTTTCATGGTACACATGTATGATGAATGCTCTTTGATACGTTAGTCATCAGTCAAGTTATGTCTTGGTGTTTCAGTCTTGCTCAATGTGTCTTTTTGGTTCCATTCAAGGCTTACTGTAGAATCGTGTACATAATTCAGATTTTTTCCGTGGATGGAAATGCCATGATATCAATGCTTGCCATACATTTACACGTGTACAGGAGTTTCAGACTATGATACATGTGCCTGGTACTGTACATGGTTGTCCCATGCCAACTTCTATTGTTTAGTTTTCTGTATGATGGTGCTATGGCTCCTCTTTTATTGAGGTTTAGCCCTAACACGTGATTATATCTCTACCAAAATAATTAAGAAGGGATAAATCTTTTTTCTAACTTGTTATCTCTAACTCAAAAACTGTAAAAAATCCTCTCCGATCAAATCCTTTTATTTAGCAGCTTATCACTGAATATAAACAAATCAACCAACTTGGGACAGCCAACAGCATTGCACCGGTAGTCTGGTACTCATCGTGCATGAAGAGTTAGCATGGACCATATCCCTGCTCATGAAATCCACTCAGTTCTTTTCCATTTTGTCATCTTCCTATTCTCTTTTGTTAATATTCCATGCTTCTTTGTTTTGAGATGGCACTTATTGTATACATATGGTAAGTACCACAACAATATATTATCAACTGCAACGTGCTCCCTCCGTCCTAAAATATAAGGACTTCTAGGGTCTTTTTTGGAGGGATTAAGGATGAAAGGAAAGGATTGAAATGCCTTATTAATGAGGGGTGGTTGAGGTTGAGACTGGATAATATTATTTTTGTCGAATACGCATCAGAGCTGCATATCTTTGCATATAAGATTGGAAAAATTAATGAGTAGTTGGGTTGGGGAAGTAGTAGTCTAGAAGTCCTTATATTTTGGAACAAATTTCAAACGCTATATACTCTTTATTTCTGGATGGAGGGAGTAGATAGTAGCTGGATCTATCACTGCTCAGCGCTGGTATGGATTCTTGTGTACCAAACCTTTTTATTGTCAATAGAGCCAATTCAAATTTGGATACCCTAAAATGGACCTAGTATCTACACAGACAATGTAATTTAGTTTTTTCCCCTTAATTTCATGAGCTTGTCCCATCACAGACAATGTAATTTAGTTTTTTCCCATTAATTTCATGAGCTTGTCCCATCCCCCCAGGCAGTTTTTAGTCAGCTTATGCTACGTATTGGGTGGCTAGAAGTGATTACACAATGTTACTATCTTAGTCTAATCTGCATTGCTATTTGCATGTCCAAACAGTCATGTTTGGACAATATGTGTAGTAACAGAAGAATGTAAGATGACTGAGAAATTTCTGATTTCTCTTGGACTAAATAATTTGCCTAATCAAACGAAGAGATGATGATACTTCCTTGGTGCGTCTTGGAGCCTTGGACTAAAAAAAAGAAAAATCAGATGCGCTTTGAGAATGTTTCCTACCTGGCACTGATCTAGTTTCATTGAAAGTTGTTTCCATCTTGATTGATTTTTCCTTGTTCTTAATATTATGCTTCTATGTGTCAATCTACTATGTTGTACCAGATCAGATGTTTGTGAAATTTTCGCAGGTATATGATGAAGACAAACTTCAGCAAGACAAAAAGCTTGGTGTAGCTAAACTAGCAGTGAACAGTCTTCAACCTGAGGTTCCCAGTGAAATCACTTTGAAACTTCAGCAATCACTGGATTCTCTTAAAATTAAGGACACCAAGGATAGAGGAACATTACATCTTCAGGTTAGCAAGAAACTTTTGGTTTGTCATTTTCTACATGTGATGTACATTCAACACGTAACTCCACTATAATCTAAACTATTAATACATGAAAAAAGTTAACTTTAATTCTCTACTACTAGTATATGGCACGTGCATTGCAATTGGAATTTAAAAGAAAAATCTCAAACCTGTTTTTGCCGTACTTTCTACACATCTCTTATGCCTGCATATATTTTATTTTAAGCTGAAAAGTGGGCCCTTTAGACTCATACTCTATTTTTTTTCCTTCCAAAAAGTAGGGAGTTGGTGGTGGGGGGTGGTGGCAGATTCACCACTCACCCCCACCACTTGCTTCTTTTAAAGTAATATAGATTTTGATAGAGCGCTTAACCCTCCACACATTTTTGTTGGCTCACTTTACCCCCTGAACTATGGTTGCCCTGGGCCAATTTTCTCCCAAGTTTATTGCATTACATATTGCCGTCAGAATATCATAGTAGCTTTTCCTTCTGTAATAGCGTGCACATAATATTGATGTTTTGGTTGAGGAACCAAGGATATTGCCAATACCAAGCAGGAATCCACATCTGCCAAAATCTCCATATTCCGTCAACTTAGCACAAATGATGGCTACATGCTGCTTTTTGTAGCTAGGATGTTTCATAAGTTCGGACATGATATTCTGGTTTTTATCTGCAGTCTGCTTTTTATAGCTAGGATGTTTCATAAGTTCAAGGACAAAAGCCATTCTGGTTTTTGTCTGAATTCAATTCATTTTCCATCATGTTGGTTATTCATGCCACTTGTCTTGATGCCATGAAAGGGGATTCCATAATTCATTTTCCATCATTGGTTGAGCTGTGGCTTATAAGCCGAAAAAAAAAATAAACGAAGCAACCAAAAATGATTTTAGGGCAGGACTTTTAGATTTCTACTCTTACTGTTTTAAAAGCCAAAGTTGAAAAATAGAAAACTATGAAAAAACATCTAGATTAATTTGAAAGTAAGTCTCTCATATCATGATTGGTTGAGGATATGACAGTCTCATGGACTAAAGGATGCCAACATGTAAAAGAATGTAGACTATACAATATTGCAAATAACACATTTTATAATCTTAATTAAGATCATATACACCAATCGTTGGCTTGTGGACTTGCACTTCAAAAGGTCAATAAAATGTTGAAACTCTGAATATATGTACTCGCACAAAACTGTGCACAATTATAAATTTATGATTACACATACGCTGTACATGTTTCTCTTTTGTAGGGTGTTCATTTTTACTATTATGCACAATTTTTCTGTAGGTGCACATAATCAACGTTTTACATCTAATATGCTGTGCGCACTTCGTCAATAAAAAATGGTGCATTTGGTATGTTGCTAGTTTAGGACAATAATATTTGTGGCTGTGCATGATGGTTCTGACATTTGGCTTTTCAGGTCATATATCATCCATTTTCAAAGGAAGAACAGATGGAAGCCCTAGAGTCTGAAAAGAGAGCTATAGAGGAGAGAAAGCGACTCAAGGAGGCTGGGGTTATTGGTAGTACAATGGATGCGCTTGGTGGTGCTGCTTCACTAGTTGGTTCTGGTGTTGGACTTGTGGGCACTGGCATTGTTGGCGGGGTTGGACTTGTTGGATCAGGAATTGGTGCTGGTGTTGGGCTTGTTGGTTCGGGAGTTGGGCTTGTTGGTTCGGGTATTGGCGCTGTTGGCAGCGGCCTCGGTAAAGCTGGGAAATTCATGGGCAAGACTGTGGCCGGGCCTTTCAGTATGTCCCGGAAGAACGGTAGCAGCTCAACTGCTCCCCAGGCTGAACAACCTTCTGCGTGACCTGATGTACAGTGATTGCAATGGACATCGCATGTTCAGTTCCATGTTAATTCTGTTTGATATAAACTTGTGATACCTAGAATTATAGAGTGCCATATAATGCATTTCAGTGTTCTGGCACCGTCGGTGTCAGATATATGACCATTTGTTGCTTTTTGTTTTCTTCCTTCTGTTTTTACCTGGAGATAAATAGCAAGAAGATTAAACTGTAAATTGGTGTGCTGGACATATTAATATCCTTTCTGGACAATGCAATCGTATTGAAAATTGTCTGTATCAGCCTGTCTTGGTAAAAAATTATATATTCATATCCTTTCTTTTTTCATTTTTTGGAGATGTCAATATATTCAGAAGTAATACATATCCTTTCTTTTTTCATTTTTTTGGAGATGTCAATATATTCAGAAGTAATACTTCTTTTTTTAATATATGATGCCAATGATTATACGTTTGATCATTCATCTTATTTAAAAAAATATACAATATTATTTATTTTATTGTGTCTTGATTAGTTGTTAAATGTTCTTAAGTATGATTTATTTTTTTATATTTGCATAAAAATTATTTAAAATTTACGCGTTGTTGTAAACAACCGTCCTCCCAGTTCCCATCCTTCCTCTCCACCCCGTCCATATGTTATGGTTCTTTCTTTTCTCCGGAAATACCGTTCCTATGAAATGTCCCCTATATTTTTGGATCTGGGATGCAACTGCTTCTGGAGCGACGGGATCGATTCATCGATTGCTACACGATAGCGGGTGCTCAACACGCATGGTGGATGCCGGTCACGTTGCGGTGGCACTCGTCGTTGCTGGCTGGCGGCAGAGACTGGGGAGTAGACAATGGAGGTCGTGCGCCACCATGCCAGCTCGATGCTGGCTTGAGGGAGAGCAGGAGGGCAGGAAGAGGCGTCACCTGGGACGGAGAAGCAAGTGGCCTGATCGAGCAGCTGGCGGTTGCTGTTCCTCGCCTTTCTTGCCGGCGTGGCCGTTGTCGGTTGCAATCTGTGCCTCTCCCTCAGCTAGGCCGATCTACAGCTGGCGGTCGGGCGGTGGTTCCCGGTGGAGGAGACCCAAAGATGACGGATCCTGCTAGGTTGCGCCAGCCCATTTGGCTCCCTACGGATCCTGTTAGATTACTCCGTGTTCTGTCCCAATAAAAATTGGAGTAAATAGATTACTCTTACAAATGAAAACGTGGATAAAATTTACCATAATAGCAATTTATTAGACATGGAGTAAATAGGTTGAAATTTTATTAGGATAATTGTTTTACTAAGATAATGAAACACGATGAAGAATAGAAATAAGGAGGAATGAATTTTACCATGATAATTGTTTTATTACTCAAATAATGGAATGGAATACTATAAGGGACAGAAATAGTAATTGGAAGAAAGAATATCTTTTTTACTTATGAGAGACGACGTAGAAGGAAAGAGAAAAAGAAAACCGAAGAAGCGGAGGTAGGAGCGGGAAGGGAATGGAAAAGGAGGAGGTGGGAGCGAAGCGGAAAAATCATAGAAACAGAGAAAGCAGGAAGTGGGAGTGCTCTCAGGTGCACTAAGTATCGTATCGCGCGCTGCGCGTGAATTAATGTTACCGTTAAAATTTTTGAATAATATGATGAATGGTTAAATGTTTATTAAAAATAAAGGTAGTACTAGTTATGATAAATTGATGACTGATGCCAGTTATGGTCAAGGAAAATCAGTTGCAATCTACACGGCTAAGGTGAATGATCTCCTATCCCATGAGCATCTGCGAGTTGCTGTCTGTCGGTGTCGGTGCCCCCTCTCTCGCTCTCTTCGTAGCGTAACGGTCTTCCGTCCAAAGGATCCTTATCCTTCCAAGCCCAGCCGGCACCTCTCCCTCTACGACGGCGCGAGCGAAATCGCCCCCCCTCTCCAAATCCAAACGAGCTGATCGCTCGCATCAATACCAAATCATGTCAATTGCCAGTGTCTCTGCCAAGCCTCTGTCTCACCTCCCTGCGAAACGAGGCAAGTGAAACCATCTATCTATCCTCTTTTAACTCCTCCCGTGGATGTATTACAACACTAGCACGGCCTAAGCATGATTTATCTGCATGATTTTTTCTTGGCTGTACTTTCAGGATCATTGAGGTTCAGAACGAAAGCTACATCAAGAGTAAGGGTTACGATGCTTAAGCAGCAAAATCCGGGAGGCCAGAAGAAGAGCTTTGATGGAACAGGCGAACCTCTATACCTTGGGATAGACTTTGGAACTTCAGGCGCCAGATATGCTCTTGTTGATAAGCAAGGGGCCATCCATTCTGAAGGCAAAAGAACTTACCCTCCTGTATGAGTTTTGTGAATCTCGGATCATTTTTTCTTTTCAGTTTGGCTGAAGAATGTGCACAAGTGATTATCCCAATTTCTGTTTTATTGGCTTAAAATATCAATAAAACTGTCGTTTAATTGGATCCGAACCAACCAGCTAACTCCTTTTCAGTCCACAGGTAGTAGAACAAGATTAATTTAAAAATATGGCTAGCTGTGTACTACTAGCAAATCCAAGACAATCAAATCTACGTTTTTCTCTGCCATGATCACTGCTTTGGATTATTTGTTCACTCCTAACGAGCATACACATCCTTTGATTTGAGTTACTAGGCAGGTTGGCAAAGTCACAAACTGGGCAAGCTCCTGGAGAGAAGCTCTCTTCCATCTTCTGGGTGATATCCCAGCCACGTATCGGCCATCCATCTCTTCCATTTCAATCGATGGGACTTCAGCCACCACTCTCATCATCGACAGGTTTCTGTTCCTCACATCCTTACACATTCCACATCGCATCAATGCAAAATTCAGTCAGACGTCAAAAAGTGCATCGCTAATGCAAGTATCTGACCATGCAAGTACGCAATCAGGAACAATGGAGAGATTCTTGCTGGCCCATATCTCTACAACGAGAGCTTGGCAGACGCGCTGCCCGCAGTCGAGTCGATTGCCCCGGCAAATCATACGGTGTGTTCTGATTCGTCCACCCTGTGCAAGCTTGTCTCATGGTGGAATTCGAGTTCAGCAGGCTTGAGCAGCAGAGATTCAGCGATACTGATGCACCAGTCAGACTGGTTGCTCTGGCTTTTGCATGGAGAATATGGTGTTTCTGATTACAACAACACTCTGAAGGTAATAATATATCTTGACACCCACTATCCAGAGAGCCTTTAATTATTGATATTAATCATGTACACACAGCAAGAGGAAACTATATATGAACGTGTAATTGAAGATGAATGTCCACATTAGTGTCCTATATATTTTTCTTTTGAGAAAAAGAAATGCATGCCAATGTAGTACAGGAATTGCTTGCCAGAAATTTATGTATAGTGTTGTCATGCTGCAGGTAGGCTACGATCCAGAGATTGACTCGTACCCACGTTGGTTGATGTCACAGCCATATGCGCACATGTTGCCGTCTGTTAGAGCACCCGGAGCTCCAATTGGCTCAATCAAGGAGGATGTACGCGCACAGTTTGGTACTGATCCAACTTAATTCTCATATTTTTCTTGGATCTCATTAAATTAAGTACTACTTTATATTGATTTGGATATCGCGACTAAAATGGCATCAAACTGAATAGTAACTTTTATTGAAATGTATGGCATTGGCATGTCAGGATTTTCCAAGAACTGCGTGGTCTGTACTGGAACAACGGACAGCATAGCCGCGTTTCTCGCAGCGCGCACCACAGAGCCCGGGAAAGCCGTGAGTTAATTCTACAACACGGATGAATCACAATTCAGAAAATGTTTTTTCTTTGCATGACACGTACGAATCAATTAGTCAATGGATCAATCAGGTGACGTCGTTGGGGTCAACTCTGGCGATCAAGCTGGTGAGCAACGCCCGCGTGGACGACGCGCGGTTCGGCGTGTACAGCCATCGGCTGGACGACATGTGGCTGGTCGGTGGCGCGTCCAACACCGGCGGCGCCGTCCTCAGGCAGCTCTTCACCGACGATCAGCTCGTCGCTCTCAGCCACGAGATCGACCCGTCGGTTCCTTCCCCTCTCGATTACTACCCTCTGCCCAAGAGAGGAGAAAGGTTCCCTGTCTCCGATCCTAACATGATGCCAAGGTAGATCATTTACTAATTCAACTCTTTCTTTCATGATATATACTTCATCCGTCCCGTAAAAAAACCTAGTACAGAATTCTGTATTAGGACGAAGAGAATAGGCCTCATGGATCTTGAGAACATTCCTTTGTGTTTGTATGTTTTGGTCTCGTATTTCTGAATTAAGGCTGCAGCCTCGGCCGGAGAGCGACACCGCGTACTTGCATGGCATACTGGAGTCGATCGCGCGGATTGAGGTGATCTTGGGTTATTGGGCATGAGTGTTAAAGAAAAACTGAATTATTGGGCACTGAAATTTGGTACGGCAAGCAGGCGAAGGGGTACAATCTGCTGAAGGAGCTCGGCGCGAGCGGGGTGGAGGAGGTTTTGACGGCGGGTGGAGGAGCGCGGAACGACAAGTGGACGGCGATCAGGGGGAGGGTGCTCGGCGTGCCGGTGAGGAAGGCGGAGCAGACGGAGGCGGCCTACGGGGCTGCACTGCTAGCACTCAAGGGTGCTAATACTAGCACGGATTAGCGCTCTGATTTAGCATAATATACGTACATATACGTTTTTTCAATGATATATTTATGTATGCGTTGCAATCGCAACCCTATAATGGACTTGCATCGTTTCTAAGTATACAACGCTGTTGACTTTTGGACATAATGTTTGATATTTTTTTGTTAAAAAAATAGTGTGAACAGAAAGATTCATATGCCTCATAAAAAAACATAGTAACCGCCTAACCCAATAGCAAGATAATGGTTTGGGTAGTCCATGAATTAATGTTAGAGAATATGATAATTTTAGTCCCATACAAATGAAGCACATTTCGTTACATATGTACAGTTCATATGTTACTTTAACCACTTATATGTTTAATGTAAGGATTCAACTTTTAAAATGAAAGAAGAGGACTTGAGGATTTGTCAGAACTTGACAAATTAGGCGTCTTTCTCCCCCATTGTCTTCATGCCTGATAACAATTTTTAGCACAATACTATGAGAAAACCTATAAATTTTTAAGTGTTTATAAAAAGGGGCAATTACGCATTTGACCATGTTTTAAAGTGTATTTGCTCATTTGACCCTTCTTTTCAAAAACGAAGTTCCGATCTAACCCTATTTCGTGAAGACAAGCTAACGGTGTTAACTCAAGAAAAAAGAGACATTTATACCCTTGCTCATTTGACCCTAGTTTCTAACTTTTCTTTATTCAACACAAATATGTGACGAATTTGTTGGTAAAAAAATCCAAATGCACGTGCACGCTGGCGAGATGTCCGGTGCGGCCTCCGCCTCCTTCCCCGTGCCGGCGAGATCTCCGGCGTTGGCCGCCGCTCGTGACCCTCCCTTCGCGTGTCGACTGCCATTCCCACCCCGAGCGCATGCATCTCCGCTGCAAGGCCTCCATGCGCTGGCGAGCTCCCGTGCCGCATAGGGCATCGCTCCCTACCTCTGCGCGCACGCCGTTACCACCCCGTCCTCCGCGCGTCGGTCGCCGCTCCCTCTCTGAGCACACGCGCCGCCGTCGCTCGGCCTCTGTGTGCCGGTGAGCTCCCGCACCGCACAGGGCGACGCTTCCTCCATCCACGTGCACGCTGTCACCACCTGCCCTCCGCTTGCCAACCTCTACCTCCTTCCGCACACGCCGCTGCCGCACGTTCTTCGCGCAGCGGCAAGCTCGACGCTGCACTGGGCGCTGCTTCCCCCCTGTGCGCGCGCGCCGTCATCGCCCGCTCTCTGCTCCCTAGCCTCCGGACTCCGCGCGTCGGCGAGCTCTTGTGCCCACCGAGATTTGGGTTGGGACTAGGGGTCTGTTTGGGAGAGTTTTTAGCTGCTGTAGCTTCTCCCTAAATCAGAAGCTCCCCCAAACAGTCCAACTTTTGATCCAGATTCTAAGAAGCTGTAGTTGTTAGGAAACCCAGTTTTTCCAGGTTCTCAGAAGCTGGCTACCAACCAGCTGCTTCTTAGAATCTTAAGCTCCCCAAACAGGCCCTAGATAAGGTTGAGGGCTTGGGGATGTGGTTGATGTGTAATAAGGGTATTTTGGTCAATTCGGGTGGTAAAAACATTTTTTTTGTATTTTCTAAATGAAACCCTAACGGTAGAGTTAAAATAGGGTCAAACAGTTACTACGATTTCTAAAAGTGGGGTCAAATAAGTAAACTTGAAAAAGCAGGGTCAGTTTAGTAGTTAGATTTCAAAAGAGGGTCAAATGAGCAATTAGCCCTTATAAATAAGGTTGGCGGACTTATGTCTAAGGAGATTGGAGAGAGAGAGTGGTCATCTGTTAAGACTACCAAATTAATAGCAATGAACTTAAAGAAGAAATTAACACCTCCAAATGAATTGGTGCTTATTATCTTTTAACACAATACTTTCTGAAATGAGCAGAGGTAATGCTCTTCTTCAGAAACATTATGCTCACTTCCCTCCGTAGCACACAGAGACATTTCAACATGCACCTTACAGGTGCTTTACTGGAGAGCCTCTTATGTACTAACACAGGGAGCAATTTGTGATCACATATTAATGGCTTAGCATTGAATACACAAGCAAATAAACATAGCAAGCCATATGCTCAGTTGCTCAGACACAGCGTTTGCAAGAACAGGATGAGTCCATCAGCTGAACCAGTTATATGGAAAACCACTGAATGGGCCAACAAGCACGCTCTTCTGATGTGGCTATTGGTTTTGGTCGCCACTGCAACACCCCGTCACAATAGTGTGACCCTCGATAGGCTGAAACTAGAGCAAAAAGATAATCAGCTTCTGGATGCACCGAATATTGTTCAGATATAAACTTAATGAGAGAAAAAAAAAGAAGAGAAAGACCAAATGATACTAATTAAGAAGGCCATGGACCATGGTGTTGTAATTTGCCAATCATACCTTTGATAACTGGTGGAGCATGGCCAGTGATGCTGTTAATGGCCAGATGCAGCAGGGCCTCAACTCAATTGTCATCCTTGGGGCATGAATTATCTGGAAGCATAGAAACCATTGTGTGTTTCACAGTGCCACTCCTAACTTGACGAGTGCCCTGTTACTTGCTAAGAAAAAAGTGCAGTTCTGGAGTTTGGCTGGGGCTCGAGGGATCTCTTTCCTAAGAGCCCAATCACCTGGATCTTAAGTCTTTTAGAGGTGGTTGTTGGTAGTCTTCTGTCATAGGCGTGAACATAATCTGAGTTCTACTAAGGTGCACGTGTGTACTCAGGAGTCTACCCTTTCTTCTTTAGTAGAATGATACACAGCTCTCCCGCATATTCAAGAAAAAAAATGTGCAAATCTGTTTTGTTCTTGGTTGATCTTGTTGGAAATATGATCACAATTCGGTATATTTTAATTTAGAAAAACAAGATAATATACATGACACGTGAAAAACGAAATGATCTACTTATAGTGCTAAACATGAACATGCTAATAACAGTAATAGTATCATCTAGTAACATATTTAATACTAAGGTGAATAGAGTAATATCCCTAGAAAACGCTCCTGAAGATGAGGTATTGTTGTTGTTGCCTCCATTGGTGTTGTCGTTCTCGCTTCGTCCACCATTCACGCCTCCACCCGTCGATATGTTGATGAAGATGAAATAGACGTTGATGTATAGTGAGTAGTCGCACCTTGTGCTTCCCAAAAACCTGATCGCTCGCCCGTCCGTGCAAACGTCGCAGCAGAGCGTGGTTTCGGAGGCCTACTCTCCCAATACGTGTGCACACACTCGTCAGGATGGGATTACGGTAGCAACAATAATCGTGGAAATGGATTAAAAGTGTGTCGTTCTTCTTACATGGGAGATCAAATCCATTCTCGTTTTGTATGAGAAAAAAAATGGAAGATGAAGAGTAAGAGAGTGATGGAATAGGAAGAGGAATAGAGTACCTAATTGTCATCAACTAGCCATCAACTCCTCCACTACACCACCATCAACCAACCATTAATTAGGAGTAATTGATATAGGTTACCAAATCATTAATCAAATGGATTAATTCTCAAAAAACTCTTCATCCATTGATATCCCATAAGAGAATGAACACACATAAACTCCTAGCATAATGAGTCTTAGAATTTATTTGATTTAATTGATTTAAATGGATCAATTACCCAATTAAATCTAACAATCCCCACCAAATTTCAAGTCTCATGAGAATGCTCTCTATTCCATCACATCTTTTATATATCAATGTTTCAGTGGAGACTGTTAAGTTGAACTTCCATCTAGAAAAGGAGCTAAACCTAACCACAACTGAACAATAGACTATGCTTTTAATTATCAGTCTTGTGCAGTTAGATTTCACCTAATTCCTTAACTGATACTAGACTACCGTTAGTATTCCCTCGGGTTGGAGCATATAAATTATACTCCAGCCCTTTCATGAGTATTTATAGATCACCCAAATCTCATAGACTGTGACTAGCAGTCGTACTCATATAGGTGTGTTTCTTCTAAGATGTTCTGTAGGCCAACATCTCCGCTTTAAGAAAATCCAATCGGATCACATTAAGGTATACACCAACCTGCCATACAGACAAGGAGAGAAGTATATCAAAGAAATGAGCCTCAAGGGTCTCTCCTCCTAGTCACCCAATAGCTTGTTTCGCCATCCTAATTCACGGGATCTCCGATCACATAGGACAGTTACCGCTACTGTATAACTCAAGTGGGTCTCAAGCTCATCTCACTCGATGCACTGTCTATCACATTACACGATAGACCCTTAGTGAACTGATCTGCCAGATTTTTAGCTATTTGGACATAGTCCAATGCTATCACTCCGGCGTTTTTTTTGCTTTCTGACAAACTTTAGTCTTCTCTTTACATGCCTAGATGACTTCATGTTGTCCTTTGAACTATTCACCTTAATAATCACAGTTCATCAGGATAACTGGTACTGGTTTTTCAACCACCGGCAAATCCATTAGGAGCTCATGAAGCCACTCGGCCTCAACTGTGGCAATATCTAATGCTATGAGTTCTGCTTCCATTGTTGACCTCATTAAGATGGTCTGCTTGCAAGACTTCCAGGAAACAGCGCCACCTCCAAGTGTGAACACATATCCACTTGTGGCTTTTATCTCATCAGCATCAGATATCCAGTTTGAATCACTATAGCCCTCCAGTAACTTCGGATACCCGGCATAGTGAATTCCGTAGCTCATTGTACCCTTTAGATAGCGCATTACTCTTTCCAGAGCATGCCAGTGATCATCTCCCGGATTTGAAACAAACCGACTCAACTTGCTCACAGCAAATGAGATGTCAGGCCTCGTTGCACTAGCTAAGTACATAAATGAACCAATGATCTGGGAATATTTTAGTTAATCCCTTGCAATCCTTTGGTTTTTCCTTAATAGCACATTGGGATCATAAGGAGTAGGAGCTGGCTTGTAGTTACTATATCCAAAGCGACTCAAGACCTTGTCCATATAGTGAGACTGCACGAGTGTAATCCCACCTTCATCTCCTCTCAGCAGCTTAATGTTAAGAATAACATCAGCCACTCCCAAATCCTTCATTTCAAAGATTTTGGACAAAAAGTCATTGACCTCCTCAATCACATTGAGATTGGTCCCAAAGATCAATATGTCATCGACATATAAACACAAGATCACTCCTTCTCCCCCACCATAGTGATAATACACACATTTGTCAGCCTCGTTCACAACAAAGCCAGCAGATGTAAGCATTTTGTCAAACTTTTCATGCCACTGCTTAGGTGCTTGCTTAAGGCCATACAAGGACTTCAACAGCTTGCACACCATTCCCTCTTGACCTTCTAATACATATCCGTCTGGCTGATCCATGTAGATTTCCTCCTCCAACTCTCCATTAAGGAAAGTTGTCTTCACGTCCATTTGATAAACGATAAGACCATGAGAGACTGCCAGAGTGAGTAGTACTCAAATCGTGGTCAAGCAGGCAACTGGTGAGTAAGTGTCAAAGAAGTCCTCGCCTTCCTTTTGGGTATAACCCTTGGCCACAAGCCTTGCCTTGTACTTTTCAATTGTACCATCAGGCCTAAACTTTTTCTTGAAAACTCACTTGCATCCTACAGGTTTACACCCATATGGATGCTTGACGACTTCCCAAGTACCATTAGACATAATTGAGTCCATCTCACTGCGTACCGCTTCCTTCCAATAGTCAGCGTCAGGAGATGAATATGCCTTTTCAATGGTTCTTGGAGTGTCATCCACAAGGTATACAATGTAGTCATCAACAAAAGACTTTGCAGTCCTTTATCTCTTACTCTTTCGAGTAGCTACAATGTTATCCTCCTTAGGATTTTCCTCAGGCGTTTGATCATTGTGTTATATCGGTTCAAAGTGCTCAGGAGATATATAGTAGGTTCTTGACTAGAAGTGTTAGATGCATTTTTCATGGGAAATTCATTCTCAAAGAATGTAGCATCTCTGGACTCATAGATTATACCTACTCTCATATCAGGTACTCCAGAGTTTACAATTAAAAATCTATATCCCACATTGTGAATAGCATAACCAAGGAACACACAATCCACGGTGTTTGGTCCAAGTTTGCGCTTTTTGACTATAGGCACATTGACCTTAGCCAAACATCCCCATGTGTGCAAGTATGAGAGATTAGCCTTTTCTTTTCCTATTCCTCGAATGGTGTTACTTCTTTATTCTTAGAAGGAATTTTATTCAAGACATGACTCGCAGTCAATATAGCCTCACCCCACTATTCCTTGGAAAGCCCCACAGTGTCTAACATGGCATTCACCAACTCAGTTAGAGTGCCGTTTTTTCTTTCGGCCACTCCATTTGACTGGGGTGAATAGGGAGGCGTCCTCTCATGAATAATTCCAAACTCTTCAAAGAATGAAGTAAACTCATTAGAAAAATACTCTCCACCCCAATCAGACCTTAACCGTTTGATTTTCCTTTCAAGTTGGTTTTCTACCTCAGCTTTATAGATCTTAAAGTAATGCAATGCTTTATCCTTTGTTTTCAATAAGTACATATAGCAAAATCTAGTGCAATCATCTATAAGTGTCATGAAGTATCTCTTTCCCCCTTTAGTCATCAACATGCCATTCATTTCGCACAAATCGGAGTGAACAAGTTCTAGAAGTGCCAAATTTCTCACCTCTGATGCCTTGTGAGGCTTTCGAGGTTGTTTCGATTGAACACAAGTATGACACTTAGAACCTTTGACTAAAGTGAATTTCAGGATTAAATTCATGTTAGCTAAGCGCGTCATACAACCAAAATTCACATGACAAAGTCGCGAATGCTAAACATTGGATTCATCTTCATTGCTCACATGATTCTCAACATTATTACATGCATCATCCAAAGAAAAGCGGAACAAGCCTCCGCTGTCATAACCTTTACCAATAAATGCTCCATATTTAGATACCACACACTTATTGGACTCAAACACAAGTTTAAAACCATCTCTACAAAGTAGAGAGCCGCTAACAAGATTCTTCTTTATTGAGGGGACATGCTGCACGTTCTTCAGCTGCACGGTCTTTCCCGAAGTAAACTTCAGATCAACCGTACCAACACCATGAACAGCTGCATGTGAACCGTTCCCCATCAGCAAGGAGGAACCTCTCCCGACCTGATAAGAAGAAAACAGGGAAATATCAGCACACACATGAATATTAGCGCCAGTATCAACCCACTACTCAGGTGAAGGAAAAACAGAAAGTACTATAGGTAAAAAAATTACCATACCCCGATGTTCCTCCTCTATCGCTAATAACCATATTTGCAGACTTTTTCTCCTTGTGATCAGGACAATCCTTGGCCCAATGACCAGGCTCACCGCACACAAAGCAGTTGCCCTTTGCCTTTCCCTTGCCTTTCTTCTTAAAATTGGTTGAAGCCTTGGGTTTGACATCAGATTTGACCTTCTTCTTGTTGTTGTGGGATGCATGAGGGTTCTTCTTTTGCACCAAATTTGCGCTAGAACTTCCCTCGAATTGTTTGCCGTGGTTGTCCTTTGCCCTCGCCTTCTCCTCAACACCCAAAGAGCCAATGAGATCAGTAACACTGAACTCTTGTCTCTTGTGTTTTAGAGAAGTGGCAAAGTCCGACCAAGAAAGTGGCAATTTGGCAATAATGCCACCAGCCACAAACTTGTCTGACAAATCACAGCTATTATTCTCAAATTCCTCTGCTAGCGCCTGAATCTCATGAGCTTGTTCTACTACAGAACGGTCAGTGACCATTTTGTAGTCATAAAACTGCTCCATGACATACAACTCACTACTAGCATCGGAAACTCCGAACTTGGCCTCAAGTGCATCCCACATATCCTTCCCAGAAGGCATGTGCATATACACGTCTACTATGTTGTCAGATAGTACACTGATCAATGCTCCACGGAACAAGCAATCCGTAGCCTCGAACCTAGCCTCCTCCTTAGGCGAGAAAGGTCGTTCAGGCATCTTGCCCCGTGAAACAAAGAAGCATTGCACAGCTGTCAACCATAGTAGTGGACGTGCTTTCCATCTCTTATAGTTTGAACCATCGAAAGCATGTGGTTTTAGTGATGCCGCAAAACCAATTACCGAAAAAGACCTTTCAGGTTTTTTGATTGTTGGAAATATGGTCACAATTCGGTATATTTTAATCCAGAAAAACAAGATAATATACATGACACGTGAAAAACGAAATGATTTAGTTATAGTGCTAAACATGAACATGCTAGTAACAGTAATAATATCATCTAGTAACATGTTTAACACTAAGATGAATAGAGTAATATACCCAGAAAACGCTCCTGAAGATGAGGCATTGTTGTTGTTGCCTCCATTGGTGTTGTCGTTCTCGCTTCGTCCACCATTCACGTCTCCACCAGTTGACATGTTGATGAAGATGAAGTAGACGTTGACGTATAGTGAGTAGTCGCGCCTTGCGCTTCCCAAAAACATGATCGTCCGCCTGTCCGTGCAAACGTCGCAGCAGGGCGTGGTTTCGGAGGCCTACTCTCCCTATGCGTGTGCACACACTCGTCGGGATGGGATTACCGTAGCAGCAACAATCGTGGAAATGTATGAAAAGTGTGTCGTTCTTCTTACGCGGGAGATCAAATCCATTGTCGTTTTATATGAGAAAAAATGGAAGATGAAGAATAAGAGAGTGATGGAATAGGAAAAGGAATAGAGTAACTAATTGTCATCAACTAACCATCAACTCCTCCACTACACCACCATCAACCAACCATTAATTAAGAGTAATTGATATAGGTTACCAAATCATTAATCAAATGGATTAATTCTCAGAAAACTCTTCATCACATTGATATCCTATAAGAGAATGAACACACATAAACTCCTAGCAAGATGAGTCTTGGAATTTATTTAATTTAATTGATTTAAATGGATCAATTACCCAATTAAATCTAACGGATCTCACCACTTGTGCCATGGAGTTGATGTTCCTTAAGGTTGCACTGCAGGAGAGGTTAGCCAAGCAGATTTGGCTCAGATTTGGTGTTGGGATACGCGTAGGCTACGATAGCATAAAACAAAATTTTTCTACTGCGTAAACCAGGAACCATGCAAGTATGAGATCATAGATCGTTACCACTCGACGCGCCTTCTCCTCCTCGTGCGTTCTCCTCGCCGTGCTCCCACGCCGATCAGCACCGCAGGACAGCGGCGCCTCCACCGGTATCCACACGTCCAGGGAAGGAACACCACGCGCAGATGTGCTAGCACCCGCGCGCGGCTAGGGTTTGCTCGTGGAGGGAAGTCGCGGCTAGGGTTTCACGTGGCGTGATTTGTTAATCCCGCCGGCCACACCCCCTCATGTATATATAGGGACCAAGTCCGGGCCTCCAAGGCCCATAGGAGTCCTACTCGGATCCCTATCCGAAATTGAGCGCATAATGGATCTCCATCCAATCCCTTCATTCCGGCCCCTTAAGCGTGCGACCCTGCAGGTTCATGCACACTCGGGTGCAACCCGAAAACTCCTTTTCGGTCCACGTGTCAACAGCGGCCCCTAGCAGAACGTATTGACCCACCGAGCATACATAAAGATCATATCGGCTGAACCTTTAGTGTTTACTTGTATGAATCCCTTTGCCTCACGATATCGATTAAGCTCAAGGCTAGATATGTGCCATCCTCTAATAGCTCAATCATTCACTCGATCCTGTGATAGATTATATAACCTGCGATTGACTCCTCAATCACTTTTGGCATGGCCATGCACTTCCATAATCTATAACATCGAGGGGCCCAGAGATATCTCTCCATAGGAGGGACAAATCCCATCTTGATTATTCATATCCCACTACATGTTTCATAACACACCCGAAGACTACTTTTATAACTATCCAGTTACGGAATAGCGTTTAGCAGTCCCTAAGTAAGTCACTACACATGTTGGAAACCATGATAATCTCAGGTCTAAGAATTCTATACCAACACTAATCGAGACCACTGATGGCACTACACAAATAGTTTTTGCAGTGTCTCATGTCGGGTCTATCCAACAACATGTTCCCCAACATGTGTCCACATTATCAATTTGGTATCTCCATACCATGATCCATGAGACATGATCATCAATCAATACATGTGCTGATCATTTAATATCATTTGTTCCACATATGATATTTGATCAGGGATCCTTTAGAAATAGCAACATATAATATAAAGAGTCTCATAAATGAATCACATATTCATTAACCAATAATGAGTTATCTATTTCAAGGAACAATATCAGATAAATATGTAAACATAGTATGTGATACAATCATCTCTATGATTGCCTCTAGGGCATATCACTAACAGTCTCCTACTTGCACTAGAGTCAATCATGCACGTATCTAATACCCATTGCACTAATGTGTGTCTCATGCTTAGGCTGAGGGAGTGGCTTCGTCAACGGATCTGCAACGTTCAAATCCGTGTGTATTTTGCATATCTTCACATCTCCTCTATCCACTATCTCGCGAATGAGGTGATACCGCCGTAAAATGTGCTTGGACTTTTGATGCGATCTAGGCTCCTTGGCTTGCGCAATGGCCCCACTATTATCGCAATAGAGATCCATAGGACTGAGAGCACTAGACACCACACCCAATTGAGAAACAAATTTCTTTATCCAAACAGCCTCCTTTGCTGCTTCAGAAGCGGCAATGTACTCGGCTTCTGTTGTAGAGTCAGCAACTGTATCTTGCTTGGAACTCTTCCAACTCACAGCGCCGCCATTCAGGCAGAACACAAATCCAGACTGCGATCTAAAATCATCTTTGTCGGTTTGGAAGCTAGCATCGGTGTAACCATTTACGACAAGCTCTTCCTCTCCTCCATAGACTAGGAACATATCCTTAGTTCTTCTCAAGTACTTTAGGATATTCTTTACAGCAATCCAGTGACTCTCACCTGGATCTGATTGGTATCGGCTTGTTGCACTAAGTGCATACGAAACATCTGGACGTGTACATAGCATAGCATACATTATAGATCCAATTGCCGAAGCATATGGAATCACACTCATCTTGTTCCGCTCATCAGTTGTTTGAGGACACTGATTCTTGCCAAGATTAATGCCATGTGACATTGGCAGGAAACCTTTCTTGGAGTCTTGCATGTTGAACCTTTTCAACACTTTGTCAATGTATGTACTCTGGCTTAATCCAATTAGCCTCTTTGATCTATCTCTATAGATCCTTATGCCCAGAATGTATGCTGCTTCCCCTAAGTCCTTCATTGAAAAACTATTTTTCAACGATGTCTTAACGGATTCAAGCATAGGAATATCATTCCCAATCAACAATATGTCATCTACATATAGGATCAGAAACACCAGCGCGCTCCCACTATTCTTCTTGTATACACAAGGCTCTTCTTCGTTTTTGACAAAGCCCAACGCCTTGACCACTTCATCAAAACGAATATTCCAACTCCGAGATGCTTGTTTCAACCCATAAATGGATTTCTGTAACTTGCATATCTTTTTAGCTGATTGTGGATCGACAAATCCCTTAGGTTGTGTCATGTACACATCCTCATCCAGATTTCCATTGAGGAAAGCTGTTTTGACATCCATTTGCCATATCTCATAATCGAAATAGGCAGCAATCGCTAAAACTATCCGAATAGATTTCAGCATGGCGACTGGTGAGAAAGTTTCATCATAATCAACACCTTGAATCTGTCTAAAACCTTTCGCCACCAATCGTGCCTTGTAGATGTGAACATTTCCATCTACATCTGTCTTTTTCTTAAAGACCCATTTGCACTCAATAGCTTTTACACCATCGGGTGGATCAACCAAATTCCAAACTTGATTGTCATGCATGGATTCTATTTCGGATTTCATGGCTCCAAGCCATTTCTCAGAGTCTGGTCCCACCATTGCTTCCTCATAGGTTGTAGGTTCATCATTGTCTAACAACAATATTTCACGTTGTCCTGTGGTTACTAACGCATACCTTGCAGGTGTACGCCGTATCCTTTCGGACCTTTGTGAAACCTGTGGTTCTATAACTGGTTCAACAACAACTTGTTCAACCTGTTGAACAACATCTTGCTCAACTTGTTGTGTGGATGTTGAAGCATTTTCTGGTAGTTCCTGAATTTCTTCAAGTTGCACCATGCTCCCACTATCCTTTCTTGAGAGGAACTCTTTCTCCAAGAAAACACCGTGTCGGGCGACAAACACTTTGCCTTCTTCCCGATTATAGAAATAATATCCTTTCGTTTCCTTAGGATACCCCACAAAGAAGCATTTATCTGATTTAGGCGCAAGTTTGTCTGATTGTAAACGTTTTACATAAGCCTCGCAACCCCAAATCTTTAGGAAAGACAAACTGGGACGTTTCCCTGTCCATATCTCATATGGTGTCTTATCCACTGATTTTGATGGAACCCTGTTTAGTGTGAATGCTGCTGTCTCTAGAGCGTAACCCCAAAAGCTTAACGGGAGATCAGTTTGGCTCATCATTGATCGCACCATGTCCAACAATGTACGATTCCTCCGTTCGGACACCCCATTCCATTGAGGTGTTCCTGGCGGAGTGAGCTGTGGAACAATTCCACACTTCTTTAGATGATTGCCAAATTCAAGGCTCAAGTATTCTCCTCCACGATCCGATCGTAGATACTTGATTGTCTTGCCCAAATGATTCTGTACCTCATTCTGAAATTCCTTGAACTTTTCAAAGGATTCAGACTTATGCCTCATTAAGTAGATATAACCATATCTACTAAAGTCATCGGTGAAAGTAATGAAGTACCCAAAACCACCTCTGGCTGTTGAGCTCATTGGTCCACATACATCAGTATGTACCAGTGCCAATGGTTCACTTGCCCTCTCACTTTGTCCTGTGAATGGTGCCTTTGTCATTTTGCCAAGTAAACAAGATTCACATGTCTCAAATGATTCAAAATCAAACGAGTGTAGAAGTCCATCTCTATGGAGCTTCTCCATGCGTTTCTCATTTATATGGCCCAAGCGACAATGCCAAATGAAAGTGGGATTCAAATCGTTAGGACGTTGCCTTTTCGCATTAATGTTATAGACTGAACATCCATCAAGATTCACAGTGTACAAACCATTCATCATGGGTGCATGGAAATAGAAAATGTCATTATAATAGACTGAACAACCATTGTCCACAGATCTAAAACCATAACCCTCTGCTTGCAAACAGGAAGCAGAGATAACGTTTTTACACAAAGCTGGAATGCAATAACAATTATTTAATTCCATAACTAATCCTGATGGTAAAGATAATGGCATAGTGCCGACCGCAACAGCAGCAACTCTTGCTCCATTGCCCACGCGAATGTCCACTTCGCCTCTTGCCAAATTCCTACTTCTTTTCAGCCCCTGCAACGATTTGCATATGTGAGCAACTGACCCGGTATCAAATACCCAAGAATCAGTAGAGGAAGTAGCAAGATTAATTTCTATAACATTAATACCTGAGGTGGAACTCTTTCCATCCTGCTGCTTTTGCTTGAGTTGCTCTAGGTATTTCTTACAGTTCCTCTTCCAATGACCTGTCTCCTTGCAAAAGAAACACTCTGCTTCCTTAGCGGGCCCAGTCTTTTGAACCTTGGCCTTAGAGTTGCTAGTACTCCCGATCTCATCGGAGTTTAGCTTTCTCTTTTGACCACCTTTCTTGTTATTGGGCTTACGCTTATGCATTACCATCACATGGTTGGAGTTTTTCTTAATGCTTTCCTCGGCACCCTTTAGCATCCCATGCAGTTCGGCCAAGGTCCTTGTCATGTTGTTCATGTTGAAGTTCAATATGAACGGCTCAAAGCTGGGAGGGAGCGACTGGAGAATCAGATCAGTAGCCAACTCTTGGCTAAGGGGAAAACCAAGCTTTTCCAGACTCTCGATGTAACCAATCATTTTGATCACATGTGGACTAACTGGATTACCTTCTGCAAGCCTGCACGCAAACAAAGACTTTGAGGTATTAAACCTCTCGGCCCTTGCTTGGTCCTCAAACATGTTACGCAGTCCCGTGATTATGCTATGGGCATCCAATGCCTCATATTGCCTCTGAAGTTCAGGGGACATGGTAGCAAGCATGAGACAGCTTACATCCAGATAGTCATTCCGCCGCCTTTCATGATCCCTGCGTTGAGCAGCAGTAGCATTGGCAGGTAAATCAGCTGGAAAAGGCTCTTCAAGCACAAACTCTTTGTGCTCCTGTCTGAGAACAATTCTCAGGTTGCGATACCAATCCATAAAGTTGTTTCCATTCAACTTCTCTTTCTCAAGAATAGACCGCAAATTAAAACTGGGTGGTGCAGGAACTGCCATGATCTACAACAGAAATATATATGCAAAATCAGCACTATGTTTACATTTAATCTTTCATTAAACAATTTAACAAAAGATGCTCCCACTATGTAGTGTGCAACAAAATTCCCTCTAATAACATAGTGAGTCGAGATCCTCATTTTAATAGTATCTAGTGAGCTTTGGCATCACGGCTAGACAACTAATAAAATAGGTAAGCAACACCTTGCTAATCACATCCTATGTGACTCTCGTACTGTCAGGTGACATCTCCATGTACCAACCCAACCTATACTCCAAGGTCCAAAACCGTTTTGATAACCTTGTCAAGTAAACCAACAATCTCCGCATATAGATGTCTGACATCTATCCTATCTTATTATGATGAAAAGTGACACTCTACTTTAGCAGACCCATCACTTATGATCACAATCGTGATAGGTACAATTATTGGAAGAGCATATTATACTTAATTTTTCTGAGGGAATCTATCATACTATGTCATCATATCAAATATACAACGGCAATAATGTAAGATAGATAAACATCATATGCTAGTACATTAAACTGTGTTGCACTGTAATCCAAAGAGTGACATGATCTCCATCCTCATGTAACTCAGTTGGTGCATGTTTGACATAGAATCAAATTCTATTCATTAATATAAAGCCCCAAACGAAGTATAAGGGGTGACGCACACGGCGGTCCCGCTCATTGGCTCGTTTTCTCAATCTCATTGGCTCGTTTTCTCAATGGCACGCGGTTCCAGCTGACATCGGACCATCCGATGAACGCAATTTCGCCCATCTATACCGATTGATCTCATCAACCCATGTGCCTATCGGTCCATCTCATGTTCCAATTAAGTAAGAACTCATCTACTATGTAATAGATCTCATCTACTACACCCGCATATCAACTATATGCATGGATCTAGATCACAAACTATACAAGATGGCTCTGATACCACTGTTGGGATACGCGTAGGCTACGATAGCATAAAACAAAATTTTTCTACTGCGTAAACCAGGAACCATGCAAGTATGAGATCATAGATCGTTACCACTCGACGCGCTGTGCAGCGGAAGTATGCGCTAAGAAGCCGAAGGAATCCTCGCGATGTAGCGCGCGCCGATGTAGAGGAAGTAGTCGATCGCAGTTGCTTGACCTTCTCCTCCTCGTGCGTTCTCCTCGCCGTGCTCCCACGCCGATCAGCACCGCAGGACAGCGGCGCCTCCACCGGTATCCACACGTCCAGGGAAGGAACACCACGCGCAGATGTGCTAGCACCCGCGCGCGGCTAGGGTTTGCTCGTGGAGGGAAGTCGCGGCTAGGGTTTCACGTGGCGTGATTTGTTAATCCCGCCGGCCACACCCCCTCATGTATATATAGGGACCAAGTCCGGGCCTCCAAGGCCCATAGGAGTCCTACTCGGATCCCTATCCGAAATTGAGCGCATAATGGATCTCCATCCAATCCCTTCATTCCGGCCCCTTAAGCGTGCGACCCTGTAGGTTCATGCACACTCGGGTGCAACCCGAAAACTCCTTTTCGGTCCACGTGTCAACAGCGGCCCCTAGCAGAACGTATTGACCCACCGAGCATACATAAAGATCATATCGGCTGAACCTTTAGTGTTTACTTGTATGAATCCCTTTGCCTCACGATATCGATTAAGCTCAAGGCTAGATATGTGCCATCCTCTAATAGCTCAATCATTCACTCGATCCTGTGATAGATTATATAACCTGCGATTGACTCCTCAATCACTTTTGGCATGGCCATGCACTTCCATAATCTATAACATCGAGGGGCCCAGAGATATCTCTCCATAGGAGGGACAAATCCCATCTTGATTATTCATATCCCACTACATGTTTCATAACACACCCGAAGACTACTTTTATAACTATCCAGTTACGGAATAGCGTTTAGCAGTCCCTAAGTAAGTCACTACACATGTTGGAAACCATGATAATCTCAGGTCTAAGAATTCTATACCAACACTAATCGAGACCACTGATGGCACTACACAAATAGTTTTTACAGTGTCTCATGTCGGGTCTATCCAACAACATGTTCCCCAACATGTGTCCACATTATCAATTTGGTATCTCCATACCATGATCCATGAGACATGATCATCAATCAATACATGTGCTGATCATTTAATATCATTTGTTCCACATATGATATTTGATCAGGGATCCTTTAGAAATAGCAACATATAATATAAAGAGTCTCATAAATGAATCACATATTCATTAACCAATAATGAGTTATCTATTTCAAGGAACAATATCAGATAAATATGTAAACATAGTATGTGATACAATCATCTCTATGATTGCCTCTAGGGCATATCACTAACATTTGGGACGCGGCGTCAGGGGCAAGACATGCCAAGAAAGAGTTGGGGTGGGAAGGGGGCAGGTGATTAGGTCCATAGAGGATTTCGCTCGACCTTGTTGTTGTCATGGATTGGGCTAGGGAAAGATACCATGGTAGAGATCAACGCCGTTGAATCTGCACCGGAGCAGAGCACGGCCTGCACAGTGCCAGTGATCAAGGTGGTGGACATTGGCTATGCCAGGGGAAGAGGGTCAGGGCAGGTTGTGCAAGTGGAGGAAATTGTGACAGGAGAGGCGGGGAAGCACTAGAGAGGAGGGGGGAGGGGTATTGGAAAACGGAAGAAGCTGCACTTTAAGAGTAGTGCAGAAACATTAAAAAAAGAAGTCTGGCCACACTTTCATAGAAATATTGTCATTTTCATTACAAATTACCGTCGATAACGCAATTAACTTGTTCAGGTGGGAGCAAATATGGTGGCAGAACAAAATCAATTCATACCATACAAAACTAATTTATCTGTTAATTGATCAACTGCAATATCATCATAAAGCAACTTCCCAGCTTCGTGAATAGAAACCTCGAATTAAATTTCAGACAGGTTACGGTAAGTAAACAACATAATGGGGTGTAATGGTCCAACATAACAACACATATTTGAATCTTCAAAATATTGTGAATGTAGCCATACTGAAAACACAATGTCTTATGAAACTTGTATTAGCCTAATCAGTTCGGAGAATCTGATAAAATAAGTGTGACCACAATACACAAGAAATAATACATATGCATTTCACCAAAATTGAAAAATAAAAGGAATAAAGGGAACTGTTGAAGTTGAATGCTTATTTATCAAGAGCATCTTTGAGACAGAATTGGATTTATCTACGACCTGACATCAACCCTTGCTTCATTAGCAACCTTCAAACTGGCACAAATCGATAAAAAAAATCAGAACAATCCGAGGTACTAGAATACAGCAACAGACAGGTAATTTGGGTTTTATTCTCAATATTTTTCACCTTTATGTTTTTCATGAGCTTCTTCGACAGTCCTGCCATCCTTTGCAATTTGGGTTGTATTCTCAATATTTTTCACCTTAATATTTTCCATGAGCTTAGTCCTGCCATCCTTTCTGATTCCTTACTACTTTATGATCATCACCACCTGATTTAAAAGAAAGTTACAGCTGATGGTTGATTGGGATGCACAAACTATTTTCTGATTGCAACAGGATGGAATTAGAACTTGAAGACTGATACACAACAAATTAACCAAACAGCAAACAATGCAACAATTTTCAACATAATTTCAAGAGGAAGAAATCCTCACAATGTAATGCAATCAAAGCCATACACTCATATGAATAGACGAATCTAAGATCAGTTACACCCTATAAATTATACAGGTACAATGTACAACTCAGTTTTTACAAAAATTAAGTTACATTCATTTTCCATTGCTATATTCTACTCCATCCTACATGCTGCATGCTATTGTTAAAATATGCAGGAGCGAAGAATTTTGCAGAGTGAAACCTGTAGCAACTAAGAAGCACCTTCAATAGGGAGAGGGTTGCCACAAAAGACTCGCAGGTAACAATCATTAACCTCTCATAATCATATCAATAGAATTAAATCACCATTAAATTATTTGTTATCAGCATGCTGGTGATATATATTCCTGAGATAATACTCCATGTGCTTTCTTGAAGAAAAGCACTCAAGCCACAGCTTTGGAGCTGCAGGATGCGCATTGTACAGGTTGGAAATGAACCTCTTCTCTGAGTTAGCAAGCACAGTTGCAGGGGCTAATGTTCTTCTAAGAAGACCATTCTCTCGGAGCCACCGAAGCATTGTATACCTAGGCTTTACCCGGTTCTCCAAATCAAAGCACAGGAATGCTGGAAATAACTCGAGGTACTCCACTGAGTATCCTAGCTCCTTAGTCATATAGTTCAACTTGTCATTAAGCATCTTCTTTCCCTGGTTGAGAACCTTTGGGAATACACTCACGATCTGACACAGCATCTTGTACTCCAACCCTCTTTCCAGGAGGCAGTCAAATCTCTCTTGCAGAGCATCCTGATTGCTGTGCAGTACGGCTATTGTCTTTGTGGCTATCTCATTCTCACCATACCCAATGCTCTTCAAGAATTCCAGCTTGCCGTCAATATGCTGTCCTCTTTTATCAGCCTTCATCTTAATCATCCCATCCAAGAATGCTCGCTCAACCTCAACGTCATAACTAACATCCTCCAACACAAAATCTGGAAATAAATACCGCAAATTCTCCCCACCATCAGAAATCTTCTCCAGGAACCGATGATCCAGTTCCATTGCCCGCAGCACACCAGGGAGGTTCTGCAGCAGGTTCTTCCCAACAACATACGGGTGCTTCTCCACCGCTGCATTAACCTCATCAACTGCCAACCCAACTTTCGTCAGGTACCCCGGCACCGAAATGACAACATCATCAAATTCAAGATAAAAGACTATGGGATTGGTAAGCAAGAATCTCCCCACCTCCTCTCTCGCCATTCCCAGCCCCTTGAAAAACTTCAACATTTTACCAATCCTCTCCTCCTCAAGCTCAAGAAACACCCTCTGGTTGTTGCTGCCGACAAGGTCCCCAATGCCCCCGACCTCTGAACCGGCATCATAGAACATCCGTGTCCTGCGGCAAACCCCCAAGAAAGCATCAATGTCATTGGAGGTCCCCAAATCAGGACCCAGCCTTCCAAACACCTTGCTAAGATCGTCGATGAGACGGTCACCGCTGGAGAGATCGTTCTCAAGAAGCGAGGGGAAGACGAGGCAGGCGGCGATGATGGCGGCACGGGGGAGCGGGGCTAGGCAAGCCTCGAGGGAGGCAAGGCGGGAGGTGATGAGGTCGGGCGGGAGGTGGAGGAGGACGGTGGGGAAGAGGAGGCCGAGGCGGGACCAGGGGAAGCCGAAATGCGTGAGCGCGGCGACGGCGGGGAGGAGGGACGGGTGGTCGGCAAGGAACATGAGGTCGGAGCGCGTGGTGGGGGGCAGGCCGATGGACTCGAGGAAGAATGGGAGCTCGTTGAGCGGGTGGAAGGTTAGGTGGCGGCGGAGGAGGGAGGGGAAAGCGGAGGTGCGGAGGGAGCTGGGCACCGCGGGGAGGCCGGCGAGGAAGGCGTGCAAGGAGCGTGGGGAGCGCGCGGCGATGGTGTCGGCGTGGGAGGAGGGGAGGTAGCGCGTGGCGTGGAGGTACTCGGAGACGGCGGCGCGCGCGGCGGGGACGGCGGCGCGCCGGAGGCGGTAGGGAAGGTTCCATAGCTTCGGGGGTGCCGACGAAGCCGCCGCAGTGGAGAGCAGTCGGCGGAGCGCCGCCGCGCGGAACAGCGGCATTGCGCCGCTTTTGTTCCGGTGGGGTGGGGTGGGGTGGGGATGGGAGAGCGAGGTTTAGGGTTCTTCAGACTTCGTTTGCTTGCCAGATAATGGTTCGGTTCAGTATACGCGGCCAAATGAGCCGTGCCAAGCCGGACCGGTCCGAGCACGGTAACACTGTGCACGACCCAGACCCGGTACAGTACGGTGGCCTGTGGGTCGTGCTGGCACGGCCCGTTAAGCCGTGCCGTGCTTGGGCCGACGCTTCAACCCGTGGACCGGTACGGCATGGCACGGATCCTGTAGCAGGCCGGCACGGCACGGCCCGTCGATGGCACGGACGCGGCTCCGCGCGCGCGGGTGGGCGCACCGCGAGCGGCCTCTCGGCCAGCCGACGCGTGCCACGTGGCGATAGCGTACGGTGGCAGGTGGGCCCGGCGGCTGTGCGCCTGTGCGGGAGCGGGAGCGGCCGTTGGGGATGAATCGGATGGCGCCACGTGTCCCGCAACGGCTATTTCAACGGCTATTTTTGAGAAGTAGTCGTTGGAGCTCGAAAAAATTCAAAAAAAATATCAAAAAATTCCGAAAAAATATGAAAATTATTTCTATAAATAGGGCACCCACCCCAGCATTCTAAATCATCCAAACCTTCCATTTTGTGCTCTCTTGTAGTCTTGTGTGCTCTTTTGTGTGATAGTTCGATTTTTTGACTTGGACAAAATTTGATCAAGTTTTGTCTAAAATCAAAAATAGTTCGTGACTTCGAAATAGTGCATACCAGAAGTGTAAATCCAAGGTGGTGAGAAAGAATTACAATATATATTCATATTTATGTGTTATTTGTATTTTTTGTTTTTGTGAATAAATATTCTGAAATTTGTTTATATTGTTTTCATATTTCAGAATGGACGATCCGAACTTTTCGTCATTCACGTTAGGTGATTTTGACCCTAATTACATGTCCGGGTCATTCCCAACTGGTGAGTATGATATCACCGGATCGACTCCAACACCACCAGTTGTGGACGAGGTACTGCTGGGTTCCGAAGGATCTGGCACTATGAGCGGGAGTACATCGACGTACACCTGCTCAAAGAGATCAAGAACTTCCGGCGTTTGGTAACATTTTGATGAGGTGGTCGTGACAGGCCCCGACGGAACGCAGGTAACATATGCGAGATGTAGAATATGCAAAAATAAATTATCTGCAAAATCATCTGGTGGAACAGGGTACTTAAAGAGACATGTTGAGGCTTGTGCAAAGAAGCAAGGAATTCAACTACGACAGCAGCAACTACTACTATATCCCGATGGTACGTACATGGGAGTACGATCCTATGGTAGCTCGAGAATCGCTTGTCCGTTTAATTGCTAGACAAGATTTACCTTTGAACTTTGGTGAGAGTGCTGCATTTGAAAATTACGTCAAAACTTCTCATAATCCTAGGTTTCAATCTGTTAGTAGACAAACCACAACCCATGATTTAAAAAATTACTATGACAAAGGTTGTGAATCACTCAAGGAATTATTTAGTACATGCACCTTTTCTGTTAGTGTCACCTCAGACATTTGGAGTAGTAGGGCAAAAGAGGATTATCTTAGTGTAGTTGTACATTTCATTAATGATGACTGGCAAATGCAAAAAGGAGTTCTTGGGCTAAGGCTAATTGATGCTGCACATACTGGTGAAAATGTAGCAGAGAGAATTCGAGAGGTTATTAATGAGTATAGTCTTATAGATAAAATCTTTGTTGTAACAATGGATAATGCATCTGCTAATTCTAGGGCCATGGAAATTCTGCAACCATTACTTTGTGCTTCTGCTCAATCATTTCTTCTACATCAGCGATGTGCATGCCATATTATTAATCTAATTGTTAAAAGTGGTTTTAAGAGAGTGAATGTACACATCGACGTTGTTCGGCAAGCAATCACGTGGTTAACTGGTTCTAACCCACGGATTGCACAGTGGAGAAGGTATTGTCGTGCATCAGATATGCACGCACGTAAGTTTATGACCGATGCGGAACATCGGTGGAATGCAACTTATTATATGTTAAAGGTTGTCATACCTTATAAGGAATTACTTACTGTTTTTCTTCAAACACGTAATGGGCCAAGAAATAGTGATGGGCAGCCAATACTGACTGACCATACTTGGCACGTTGTTGAAAGGTTTTATCAATTTCTTGAAATGTTTCATGATTGTACTCCTCTTTTATCTCAAGTATATTATCCAACAGCTAATTTAATTTTGCATAACATTCTTGAAATTGCCACTTTGTTCAAAGACTATGAAAATGATGAACTTTTAATGCCCGTAGTCTTTAGTATGAAACAAAAATATCTTAAATATTGGAAAAACATCCCCATGTTGTATGCTTTTGCATTTATTCTTGATCCTAGGGGAAAATTACGGGGATTCCTCAATATTATATCACTTATTGGAGATACTATTAATGTTGACTATTCTACCTACTATTCTGATGTTAGAACTAAATTATATGAGGTATTCGGAAAGTACGAATTAAAGTTTTAGGGAGTTCGCTTGCAAACACCTCCACCAGCCCCTGCAGCAGGTAAGAAAAAATTACAGTGGAGTAGAATTTGGGGTGGCTCATCTTCTAGCCATGGTGGTGGTAGCAGTTCGTCAACAGCAAGTGGGGACGCTTGATCGCATGGTCCCGCTGAAGAGTTGTCCAACTATTTGGATAGCAACACCATCAGGCATGAATCATCAGACTTCAACGTGCTCGGGTGGTGGAATGATCACAAGATGTCATATCCTGTGCTTTCTAAACTAGCACGGGATGTGTTGACGGTGCCCGTCTCTTCGGTATCCTCCGAATCGGCCTTCAATCTATGCGGAAGAATTATCGAGGACAGGAGAACAAGTCTGAGCAGCGATCACGTAGAAATGCTGCTAAGCGTCAAAGACTGGGAGCTAGCTACAGAACATGCCCAATACACTGCTGACAACCAAGAATTGGTCGCTCAGTTCGAAAACCTTTATTTCGATGACGACCAACCAGAGTAGCTACCTTGTATTTTAAGTAATGACCCATAAGCTGTACTCTTTTCTTTGTCATAGTTTTCTCAAATATGAGTTTTTACATGACAGTTTTTAACGAGGCAGCATGTATCATGTAAAACATCAATAAAGGTCATTACTCTTTTTCCCATATTTTTTTGAACTTTTTATAACTATAATTATTTTCCTATTTTTTTTCAATTACTACTAGTCATTATTTTTCATTACACCGGATCAAATCTTTGCTCCTCTTTGATTTTTTTCGCATTTGTCAGGGCAAGGCGGCAAGCCGACCGGCCGACCGCAGCGCGTCAGGTCAGGCGGGCGACAGCCGATAGGCGGGCAGGCCGCCACGCGTCGCCGCGTCGGCGCATCGCCCGCGCGCCCGTGGCCCGGTCGACCCCACCTCGGCACGCTTTCCCGCTCCCTTGCGCTCGAGCTCCCGCCCGCGCCTTCAAAATTTGGCCGCAAGGCCCGCGCGAGCACTAGCCGGCCTGCTGCTACCGCCGTGCCACGCGATGTCCTGGGCCGGCGTGCCGCCGACGGCCTGTGGCAGATTCGCGTGCCCGTGCCGGCACGGCACGGCGCTCCCACGGACCGTGCCTGGGCCGGGGACACGGTCTGTGGGCCGGCACGGCACGGCCCGCTATAGTGGTCGTGCCTAACGGGCCGTGCCGCTGGCGGGCCCATGCCGTGCTGGGCCGGGCCGCCCATTTGGCCTGGTATACGGTTCAGTGAAAAAAAATTACGTAGTACTAAAAAAGGTGAATTGCACGCGCTACCTTAAGCATCCCAGCAGCTCATCTAAATTTTATTCTCCATATCCCTATTTGATTATCATTCAAAAAAGATTCCTACTTGAAGGTTCAAGTGTCATTAATTTGGTTTTGGTGATTAATGATAAATCCAATTATATGATACTAATGTTTTTATAAGTATTTCTTTGCCTAGTCTCATATGGATATGAAAGTAAAATTTGTGAGAGGTGACTCCCGGACTTCATATGAGTTGAGATAGAAATGTTCATTGATGGTGGATCTAAATCACAATAATGAAATGTATGGAGATCAAACTATATGTATCACTCTTTCTCTCCATATGCACATATTGATATATTCATATATAATATTTTCATGTGAGTGACATATGTATTTGAGATTAATGTTTTGTTTGAGCTATATCTTGTTTAGTTTCTTCACATTGAGAACATGGAGATGATGAAGGTATGCTTCTATTTTAATGTCTACATATGATCAATACCTCCTATTCTTATATAGGGTAAGCTCCCCAATGTTTTATCTCTAGTTATGCATACTTTTGCTTCATACAAAATATTTTGTATGCATACATTTAGGGGGAGCAAATCCTATACCTTAGTTATGCATGTACTTAATCCAAGTTATTCACTTTAATTTAATTAGGATCTTTACATTTGAACATATATTTGAGTATATGACACTTGTGGTGTTGATTAATACTCATCACTTATTCATATCATTTTATGTATGCGATCGGTTGGTCAACATGTTGAGGTTGACAACCGGATTATTGGGACTAATAATTTTATTGAGTTGAATGAGAGAAATAGGTCTAAGGATTGCAAAGGTGTTGATGCTCAAGTGATATCATTACACCTAAAGATACCAAGGATGACAAAGTGAAATATTGAAAATGTGGAATACGAAGTGGCTACTAAAGCAAGATGGTGAAGGGCAAGCGATGCTCGGTCGCGATGGATCATGTGGTGGTGAAGGGCAAGAAAGGGGCTTGACGTCGAAGAACCGAATCCGGTGGTGAAGGGCGAGTGATGGCTTTGTCATGATTGGACCCTTCAAGATCTTTTGAAGCTACAAGTAACCACATCAATCATTTGAAGATGAAAAGAAGGCATTCCTATTGGTATAATTCTCTCTCTATCTAAATTTGAGTATAGGAATACCGTACTATTAAGAGGGATGCAACATCGATGTGTTTGTGTATGTTTCGATGCTCAAAGTGACCCATCATAGTGCTACCTTGAGAGAAACCTAAGCTTTAACCTATCCTTTTAAGTGGTTTTAGACCTTATTTTTGGGTGATTTGGGTAGTCCTCTGAGTGAGCTTTCCATAGAGTCCAAGATCATCAAAAACGGACTCCCGAGCAAAAAGTTATGGCCATTTTACTCTGTACTTTCGGAAATTCCGAAAAAAATATCGGAAAGTCCGAAAATATTTCGGATAAGTCCGAAAATTTTCGGAAATTCTGAAAATGGCTGCGAAACTGACATTGCCCTCTGTTGATTTTCGGACTTGTCCGAAAATGCATTTCAGAAATTCCGAAAATTGCAGTTTTGGCCTCCAACGGCTAGTTTTGAGAGGCTCGGGTATATAAACTCCACTCATCCTTTGAGTGGCTGCTGTTCTTGGGTATTATTAGACACATCCAAAGTCAAATAGCCATCCCCATTCCCCTAACTTTGTGGTGCTTCTTTGTGAGAGGGATTTGAGAAGGGGAAAGAGTTGGATTGAGAGATTGAGAAGTTGAGAGCTAGTGAGCTTCACTCCATACTTTGAGCACTCGAGTTCATAGCAAGCAAATCTTCGATTTGTGTTTATTACACTTGGGGACTAAGGTCTCCTAGATGGCTAGGCGTCGCCGGTGAGCACCCATGGTTGTGGTGTGCCTCGGAAAGTTTGTGAAGGCTTCGATTTCGCCTTCGCAAGGGAAGAAATCAAGAGTGAAACCGAGGAGTGCATTTGTGCAACCTCATGAGGAAAGGGTTGAAATAGACCCGGCCTTTGTGGCACCTCAATGGAGACGTAGGATCCATGGATCCGAACTTTGGGAAACAAATCACGCGTCTCCTCTCTTGGTTTGCCTGTTCTTGCCTTCACTCATATTGTGCTTGAGCTTATTTTTACCCGATATAATTGCATGCTTAATTAATATAGTTGGTAACCTTATATCTTGCTTAGATACCTTATTTATCACTTTTTGATTCATACACATATTGTTTGTTTGAGCTACAAGTTCATACCTAGTGTTTTATTATGTTATCTGCCGTACATTTCGGTTGAGACCGAAACTTCCAATCCCATATCGGAAGTTTCGATTTGAATCGAAAGTTCTCATAATTCTAATATGCTATGAAGTTGTGATAATTTTTAGGAACAACTATTCACCCGCCTCTAGACGACATCAAGGTCCTTTCACTACTCCATATGTCTCTTCGCTCCAACAGATCATGCTCCCTCCGTTTCATCATATTATAAGTCGTTTGACTTTTTTTCTAGTCAAATTTATCTAAGTTTGATCAATTTTGTAAAAAATATATTAGTATTTTTAACCCAAAACAAACATATTATCAAAATATATTCAATGTTAGATTAAATGAAACTAATTTGATAATTTAGATGTTGCTATTTTTTCTACAAACTTGGTTAAACTTAACAAAATTTAACTAGGAAAAAACAAACGGCTTATAATATTAATATGAAAGAGAGGAAGTACATAATACATCCTCCATATCATATCCTCGAGTAATATCTTCCAACTACCCATATATTTATATTATTTTTTTATAATGGTTGTATTTGCAAAGTATTCTGAAAAGCACAAATTTATTGAATTACGAATATATCAAATACTCCCTCCGTTTCAGTTTCATATTATAAGTCATTTGAATTTTTCCTAGTCAAACTTTGTTAAGTTTGTCCAAGTTTATAAAAAAGTTTAGCAACATCTAAAATATTAAATTAGTTTTATTAAATCTAACATTCAATATATTTTAATAATACATTTGTTTTGTGTTGAAAGCATTATTATATTTTTCTGTAAACTTGATCGAACTAAAAGGTGTTTGACTAGAAAAAAGTCAAACGACTTGTAATATGAAACGGAGGGAGTACTAATTAGGAGACAACTAATCTCTAATCTCATTTTTATCTTCGTGTCATCTCTGTCCAAACATATTTATTTATTTTATTTATTTATCTTCCTCTGTTCTCTATGCCTATCGAGAGGAGAGACCGAGAGAGTGACAAGAGGGAAAGATGGGAAGGGCGGAGGAGGGGGCGGAGCAGAGGGCTGATGGCAGAGGGCAGGCGACACGGGGGTGGTCGGAGGTGCCGTGGGTGGAAGCGAGTGCGGGCGCCGGGGGGAAGAAGTTCTGAGTGGCAGGGCAGCGGGCGGAGAAGTTGCAGGTGGCACGGGCCTCCCTCCACATCCACAAATCCATCTCGATAGGCTCCTACCTCTTCACTCTCCACCTTACTAGAGGCGGGAGCTCGGTTCGGATGAAGGCGGTTGCAATATGGCGTGAGGAGAGAGGAACACCGAATTTGACGTTTCTATTTCCCGGATGGCGCACACGCTAAATTTGGAGGTAGCGATAGCGCGATTTTTCTCCCGTGTCAGCTATTTTTTGCTTGAGAATCGGATAGTGTATCTATTGGGGATGCTCTTGGAGCATCTCCAAGAAAATGACAATAATCAATTCCCAAAACTTTGTTTTTTGGATCGAATATAGGAAGCGAGAAAACTAATATCTCCAAGAGAAAGCCTAAAATTGATTTCCTATATCTAAAAGTGGGCCATCTTTAAACTACCAACAAAAAATCTGTTTTCCTCCTCCGCCATCACGCGCGAACTTCTTGGTGCCGATCTCTTCTATTTCTGTTGGCGCCGATTTTTTCTTTTCCTAACACCGATTCCTCCCATCGATCTCACATATCCCCCGGCCAGCTCCTCCTTCCCCCTCCCATCTCCCCCCACCGTGCTGATCTCCTATCCCCTAGACAGCTCCTCCTTCCCCCTACCATCTCCTCCCACAGCTGCCAGCCACCTCTCCCTTCCCTCTGTTGGCCGCCTCTCCCTTGCACTCCAACCCCGTGGTAAAAAAAGAAGATGAGTCATCGAAGCTCCCTCCTCCAAATGCTATTGGATGAGGAGTCTTCATCGGATGACGATGAAGAATTTATTTCTTCGGCGGTTGACATAGTGCATGGTCAGTTTGACGATGATGAAGTTCCAAAGCGTGGTGGGTAATCGGGATAGATTGGCTGGTCATCTCAGATTGTATAATGACTATTTTTCTGAAGAACCTACGTACCTACCTGTCAATTTAGATGCAGGTTTGTAGCAGTGGTTTGTGTTTTGTCAACCTTTTTTGCAATATTGATAGAGATGAGAATTATTATTGTTAATCAATGTGCAGGTTTAGAATGAGATGACCTCTCTTTTTACGCATAATGAATGCTATTGAAGCACATGATGAATATTTTGTGTAGAAGAGAAATGCGACTGGTATCCTTGGACTGTTCTGTTTGCAAAAGGTAACAACAGTGTCATGTATGTTATGTTATGGAATAGCAGCAAATGCAGTACCTTTATTGATAGTTTTAAAAGGTTTGTGGTGGATGTTGATGAAGTTTTTAGAGAGGAGTATACGAGAACACCAAACGAGAACAATATAGCTAATTACTTGTTGAGGGGGAAGAAAGAGGGTTCCCAGGATTGCTGGGTTCTTTAGACTATATGCATTGGCAGTGGAAGAACTACCCGACTACATAGCAAGGCCAGTATAAAGGGAAAGAGGGAGTTCCTACTTTAGTTTTAGAAGTCACTGCATCATGTGACCGATAGATTTGGCATGCATTATTTGGTTTACCTGGATCTCACAATGATATTAATGTCCTTCAACAGTCGTCGTTGTTTGCAAAGCTAGCTGAAGGGCAGGCTCCTAGAGTTAATTTTAGTATCAATGGGATGACTACAATATGGGGTATTATCTTGCAGGTGGTATTTATTCTTCACGGGCAACACTTGTGAAGAGCATTAAGCTGCCACAAGGAAATAAGAGAAAATATTTTAAGAAAGCACAAGAAGCCACTAGGAAGGATGTTGAACAAGCATTTGGAGTGCTTCAAGGTCGCTTTGCTATTGTCCGTGGACCAGCTCGTTTTCGTTTTTGGAAACTAGCTGCTCTGTGTCAGATAATGAGAGCTTGTATAATAATGAATAATATGATTGTGGAGGATGAGTGTGATGATGATTTTGATTTAGTTTATAATGACACAGGATAACAGATGGGTGGTTCCCATGAACGAATGACCGACTTTAATGATTTCATTAGTCAGTACGAAAAAATTCAACACAAGGAAGTTAGTTCACAACCAAGTGAGAGAAGACCTAATCAAACATTTGCGGAATCATCATGTAGACCGATATTAATTTTATATTATATATTCTTAAATAATGTGAGAGATTGTAATAATTAGAGATTCACAAGTTGTTTTTTAATTAGTATAATATATTGAGCCTATAATAATCATTTTTTATCGGTTGATTTATTGTTGAATTCGATACAGTATAATAGGATGAATATGACGTGTCGATTAGTCTTGCGTGGTCCTGCATTCAGAGTTCATAGTGTCTCAAAAATTCATAAATGAGAGAAAACATTACCGAAAGTAACTTGACTTCAAATGTAACACTGAACGAATCAGAAACTTTACCGAAATTGCCCATGTGGAGGAATTCTTCATCACCTAAAGACCAAGCTCTCGAGAAACTGTTGCTAGAAGCTTCGTGTGAGAGGGGTTCCACTGGCTCGGTAGGTGTCTGGCCTTCCATGGCCTCCACCGTCTCAATGCCAGAGTAGGAAGTTTGAGGGGGACTGCCTGCCAAAATCTCACCGTATCGTGAGGAACCCCGAATTGAGGCAGCGGCGGTGCTTGTGGTGTGTCACGCCCATAGATTCGCTAACCCGAATTCCAAGCAGAATGTGCATTCAACCCCTGTCCAGAACCGGCTAGGGTACACAAACGATAAAGTTGATATACAGATCCACCTCTTACAAACACCAGAAAAATGTCTTACATAAATGTAGCGGAAAGAGATAAAAAAACTATTCTAGATAACTAGACGCTCGCAGCGTGGCGACACCAATCCACGAGCATCCTCGACGGTAGCTACAAGCCTACTCCTCCGAGTAGCCTCCATCAGAAACGTACTCCAACTCTGGTGTGGGGAAAGATAGAGCAAGACTGAGTACTACCCACTGTACTCAACAAGTCATACCGGAACGGGGAAAAATGATGCAAGTAATACCAAAGGAGGCTGAAGGGGTTTGTTTGCATAAAGTAAATATTTAGACACAGTAGTTGAAAGTAGTGAAACTGTTGAATTTAATTAATCAAAATTAAATCATCACTGTCCATAACCAACCACCATGTTGCGATAGGCCCAACCCACCACCTGAACCAAACTAGTTCCACTAACTCAGGTTATTAACAGTTGGACTAATCACGGTGAATCTAGTTGATTGCCCATAACCGCGGGCACGGCTATTCGAGTAGTTTTACTCTGATGATCAGAGGTGTACAACTGTACCCACAAGACACAGCCCCACAACACGTTACCGTGCACCGGCATACCACCACGGTACACCAGAAAGGGACTGTGATAGGACCCTTTGTATAATCCTCCCTAACCAAGCACACCACACCTCAGGTTTCGCCCGCACCTTTAAGCCAAGGCAGGCAGCCCCCTCCCGTGCCTAGGTGAATCTGGAAGCTGATCAACGAATAAACCCCCACCGACCCGACCCCATCACGCCCACCCTTGCCTGGATGCGTCAGCTAGGAAAAGCTACACTACAAGCCCAGCCGTTGGCCACGCTGGTTTGTGGAAAGCACGGTAATTCTTCCAGGGTTTCCCGCGAACCGGTCTTTAATTGCCATGGGTGCGACTAGCAAAATTACACACCCGTAGCCCACCATTTGTCATGTTTTAGTTTAATTAGTACCATGGTGGCACTAAAATGAGAATATCATTATAGGGACTATGCTAAGTAATTAGGTGAACTGACCCCCCTTTAGTGTGCTATTTGACCCAAGCGTGGCTAAGAATCTCCTAAACTAGCAACTACTCAAATTATTTCTCAAGCTATCAAAGGAACAGGATAATCGAAACATAAGGCTGAGTGCAAAAGGTAATTAAGCCCATAAATGCCATTATAAAACAATGAAATATTTAGAGAAAAATAAGACATTTGCAATTTAGGTACAATATGCTCAAATGAAAAGCATGACTTGCCTTGTTCTTGCGCGGGATCGACCTCGGCAAAAACCTCAAAGTACACAGGCGCGTCGGAATTACCGGAGTCTAAACAAAAACAAAGCACACAAGCAAACATGCTATAAGTCTACTGAAACATGAAAAAAACCATTTTTAATGGATTCTTGGCATTTTTATGAATTTTCTGCAACTTGAATGGATTTAAACGGAGCATGGATGAATTAGTTATGAATTTTAGAAGATTAACTTTGTTTTTACTATAAACAGAAAAGTCCTTATTTTCTTTATTGTGTAATGATTCTCATGTCAGTGGAGGAAGGGGCGGCGGTGCCGACAGGTGGGCCCCACCTATCGGTGGCACGTGGCCCCGGTCCACGGTGGAGAGGGAGGCGCGGGCGGCGGTGTGGGCGGCGACTAAGCGGGCGGTGGTGCGGCCAGCGCGCGCAGGCGGTGGCGCGGGTGGCACGGTGGTATGGTCGGCACGCGCGGGCGACGGTCGGGCGGTGGCGTGAGAGAGAGAGGAGGGAGGGGAGTCGTCACCGGAGCCGGGGAAGACGACAGCGGCGGCGGCGCTAGAGGGCACGAGAGCGAACGACGTTTGGGGGAAAGAGAGAAGGGAGTGCGGGGAGGGTGTCTATAGGGGCCGGGAGGGGCGTACGTGGCCGGTAGTGGTCGCTTTTGGCAGCGGGGTGGGGGTGGAGAGATGAGAGAGAAAGCCGTGATTCAGTTTCGAATCCCACGCTCCACGGTGCGGCGCGGGCGGCGCGGAGTGGGGGAGTGGGTGCGGCTGGCGCGAGTGACGCGGGGGAGGTGGGCGGCGGCGGTTTCGGCGACGGTTGCGGGCGGTGCGCAGGTCGGCCGGAGGTGAGGGACGGGCCCGATAGGTGGGCCCCACCTATTGGTGGCCCGGGTGGCGCGGGGGAGGTGGAGTGGACTTGGGCGCGGTGGTGAGAGAGGCGCGGGCCGGGGCCGTGGGCTGGCCCGCGGGGAGGGAGGGGGAAGGTGGGGAGAGGGGAGGGCGGACTGGGCCGCCGGCCCAGCGAATGGAGAAGGAGGGAGGGAAGATAAAAAAAGAAAAAGGGAAAAAGGAAAAAGAAAATAGGAAAAGGATTTTTCCTGGGATTATTACATTGGAGAAAAAGGTTTAGTTGGTTTTAAAAATTATCTTCAGTGCTCTGAAAATTCCACTGAAAATCCCATTAGTTTATTTTGGCATGGAGAACACAAGAAAAATTCCACCATGCCTATTTCACTTAATTAAATGCATTTATTAATTAGGGTTTTGCTCTAGGTTAATTAAAAAATTTCTTTTAGGCGTTTTATTTAATGAATTTAAAGCTAGAAGCGGAAACTCTAGGGTGTGACAAACCTACCCCTTAAACGGAATCTCGACCCCGAGATTCGGTGAAGAGATGCGGATGGGCAGCTTTCAACTCGTCTTCTCTTTCCCAAGTGGCTTCTTCCTCCGAGTGATGGTTCCATTGTACTCGGTAGAATCTGGTTACTTTACTCCTTGTCCTTCTTTCGCTGGTCTCGAGGATGCGGGTTGGCTTTTCCACAAAAGTTAAGTCCTCTTGAATTTCAATATGGTCAGGACTTGCCTGCTCCTCATGTACCCTCAAACATTTCTTCAATTGAGTGACATGGAAAACATCATGAATGCCAAGCATGTTGGAGGGGAGTTCGAGCCGGTAGGCAACTTCACCTCTACGCTCCAGAATTTTGTATGGATCCACAAAGCGTGGTGCTAACTTTCCTTGGTTTGGAAACGGTGCACGCCTCGAAGTGGCGTGACACAAAGGTACACATGGTCCCCAACATCAAAGACGAGCTCTCTTCGGTGGTTGTCTGTGTAGCTCTTTTACCGAGACTGTGCGATCCTCAGCCTTTCCCAGACTGTTCTAACTTTTTCCTCTGCGTCGTTTAAGACTTCAGTCCCAAACAACTGACACTCCCCGGTCTGGTCCCAAAAGAGCAGAGTGTGGCACTTCCGGCCGTATAATGCTTCGAACGGTGCCATCTGCAGGCTGACCTGGTAACTGTTGTTGTAGGAGAATTCGGCGTACGGCAGGCTTCTGTCCCAAGCCCCACCAAAATCAAGTGCGCAAGCTCTCAACATATCTTCCAAGATCTGGTTAACTCACTTGGTCTGACCATCAGCTTGAGGATGATAAGCAGTACTAAGTTCATCCAGGTTACCAACTCTTCTTGTAATTTCTACCAAAACTTCGAAGTAAACTGGCTCCCTCGGTCGGATACAATCTTCTTAGGTACCCTGTGTAAACACATGATCCTTGTCAAATAGAGTTCAGCCAATTTCTTCCTCGAATAGGTGGTGTGCACTAGAATAAAGTGAGCGACCTTTGTGAGTCGATCAACGATCACCCAAATGGAATCGTGCCCCGTTGATGTTTTGGGCAAGCCCGTGATAAAGTCCATCCCAATCTCTTCCCATTTCCATTCCGGAATCTAAAGAGGCTGTAGTAACCCTGCTGGTCTTTGATGCTCTGCCTTCACTCGTTGACATACGTCGCAGAGCACGACGAATTCGTCGATTTCCCTTGTCATGCTGACCAACCAGAACTTCTTGAGGTCTTGGTACATCTTGGTGCTGCCAGGATGAATTGAGTATTGGGTTTGATGGGCTTCCGTAAGTATCAGGTCCTTTAGTTCCTTGTTCTCCTGAACACATATTCTTTCTCCCATCCAGATTGTCCCATGTTCATCTTCGGTGAAGTCTCGTGCTTTGCCGACCCTCATATTCTTCTTGAGTTCGGCCATTTCAAGGTCATTGGCCTGTGCTACTCGAACTTGTTCCACGAGCGTGGGCTATGCTTCAAGAGTAGCCACGAACCCGTGTTCTACAATATACAGATTTAGGTGTTCGAACTCTCATTGCAATTTACCACACACTCCCTCAGTACGAGTGGTGTTGTAGTAGTTTTTCCTGCTCAAAGCATCGGCCACCACATTAGCTTTACCGGGGTGATAATGTATCCCCAAGTCATAATCCTTGATCAACTCCAACCATCGATGTTGTCGGAGGTTCAAATTGGGCTGAGTGAAAATATACTTCAGGCTCTTGTGATTAGTATAGTCCTTACAACGGTTATCAATGAGGTAATGCTGCCAGATTTTCAAAGCGTGAACCACTGCTGCTAATTCCAAGTCATGAGTGGGGTAGTTGTTCTCATGTGGCCACAGCTGATGTGAAGCATATGCGACCACCCTGCCTTCTTGCATCAAGACGCATCCTAACCCTTGACGGGATGCATCACAATACACTTGGAAGTCTTTCATCTGATCAGGCAAAATTAAAACTGGCGCAGACACCAACTTCTTCTTAAGCTCAAAACTTCTGTTGCATTCTACTGTCCACTTGAATTTTTCATCTTTTTTCAACAGTTGTGTCATTGGCTTGGCAATCTTGGAGAAGTTCTCAGTGAACCGGCGGTAGTAACCCGCGAGTCCCAGAAAACTCCGGATTTGCGAGACTGTGCTCGGTTGGGTCCACTTGGTAACTGACTCCACATTTGATGGGTCCATCGCCACTCCCTGAGCGGTGATGATGTGGCCTAGGAACTGAACCTCCTTTAGCCAAAAGTCACACTTGCTAAACTTGGCATGCAACTGGTGTTCCTTCAACTTCTCGAGTACCAGGAGGAGGTTTTGCTCGTGTTCCTCCTCGGACTTGGAGTAGACAAGTATGTCATCAATGAACACCACAACAAACTTGTCTAAGAACTCCATGAACACCTTGTTCATCAGGTTCATGAAGAAGGCCGGTGCGTTGGTAAGTCCAAAAGACATAACAGTGCACTCAAACAACCCATACCGAGTGATGAATGCTGTCCTTGGAATGTCCTCTTCTTTGATCCTCAACTGGTGATAGTCTGATCGTAGGTCTATCTTGGAGAACACCATTGCCGTCACACCTTGGAGTTTCCCCTCCTAGCCTTAAAATCGTCAAATAAATCGCCTAAAAGAAATTGTTTATTTAACCTAGAGCAAAACCCCAATTAATAAACGCACTTAATCAAGTGGAAATGGCATGGTGGAATTTTTCTTGAGTTCCCCATGTTAAAAATGCATTAACATGATTTTTAGCGGAATTTTCAGAGCCCTAGAAATAATTTTAACAAATTAAAACCTCTTTTTCTTTTTCTTTTTCTTTTCCTCCCTTTCCCCCTTTGGGCCGCTGGCCCACTTCCCTCTCCCGGAGGCCGAGTGCGCCCCCTCCCGCCCGGTCGGCCCACGGCCGCGGCCCATGCCACCCCTTCTTCCCCCCGAAGTCCACTCCTCCTCCTTCCCTCTCCCGGGCCACCGATAGGTGGGGCCCACCTGTCGGGCGTTTCCTCTTCCTCCCGCCGCCCGTGTCGCCGCGCCACCCACCACCATGCCCCCACGCCATCCCCGGCCGCTGCTGCCGCCGCGCTGCCCGACCGCCCCACTCCGCAGCCACCGGCGCACGCTTTCCCGCGTTTGCCGTGCCAACCGTACCCACTCACCCATGCCGCACCTCCCGGGTCGCACCGTGGAGCGCAGGATTCGAACCGAATCCCGGATTTCTCTCTCCTCTCCCTACTCTCCCACTTCGGTGAGAAATCCAGCCACAACCGGCCACACCAAGCTCCCTGGCCTCCTATAAAAACCCTCCCCGTTTTCTCCTCCTTTTCTCCGAAACGCCGCCCGCTCTCATGCTGTCTCGTGCCGCTGATGCCATCGTCTTCCCCGGCTCTGGTGAGCTCGCCCTCCTCTCTCTCTTCCCCGCTCTCCCGGCCGCCGCCACGCTGCGCCGCTCCGCCTCGCCCGCGCCGCACCGACTGCACCGCCCGATCGCACCGCCCTCTCGGCCGCCGCTGCCCGGCCGCTACTGCCGCTACCCGGGCCGACCGCCGCTTCCCGTCGCCCAAGCCTCCCTTAGCACTCGCGCCCACTGCCGTGGTGCCGCGTGGCTACCTTGTCGATGCCACGCGTGCGCCACGTGGCATGTCGCCACCCCGCCGGTCCCGTGGACTTGGTCCACCGTGGACCGGGGTCCTGTGCCACTGACAAGTAGGACCCACCTATCGATGCCGCTGCCTCTCCCTCCGCTGATGTCAGCCCTGGGGATTATTGCATAATAATTTAAATAAGGACTTTTCTTATTAGTAAATACAGAGTTAATCCAGCTTGCACCGAGGAATCCGCCTCCAGCTCCTGCGCCGTATCCCCTCTTCCACCCGCCTTCGCCAGGCCAGCTCCGGCTCCAGCTTCGCTGCCCTCACCGGTCGCGTCGCCAGCACCAGTGTTCACCATCACCTTCATCCCGACATTTGCGTAACAGGGTCCAGCCAGTGGTAGTGGTGGTTGGCTGCGTGCTACACCCAGCGGCAGCAATGAGTGGTTCTAGCTCAGAGCCAACCAGCGGTGGCACCATCATGGCCGACTCCAGCAGCCATTCAGAGGAGCCAGGAGATGAGCAGGAACCCAGCTACGACTCCACCGACCGCAGGAGCCGCTCCGAGCATTAGGCTCGCTACCCTTAGCTTTACCGTTTACATAGTTTGTTTCCTTGCTAGTTTCTGTGTGTTAGGTATGATGCTTGTGGGTTAGTCGGTGGTCGATACCATGTGTCTTTGGTATGGCTGTCCTAATAAGGATCTACTTGCTATTTTAAAGTGTTTTAAATTAGATTAGAACAATTGCAGTTAATTATAAAATAAGAAATCTTAGTTTCTGAGCAGTCTCTTTTTTTTCTCTTCCACCTCTTTCTGCTAGTTCTTCCCCTTCAGATGGTCAACACAAGGACAAGCGGGAACACCAGCAGTAACGAGGACCTGTCAGGAGGAGCACAAGCCAACGGAGCAACCAACAACGGTCCCACCTGAGAATCCCACCATCGCTCAGGTGTTGCCGAGCCAAACACAAATGATGACAGCAATGATGCAATAGATGCAACAGCAGCAACAGCAGATGCACTAGCAGACAATGCAGCACATGCAGCAGCAGGCATAGCAGCAGCAGCAGGGTCATCAGAACCAGCAGTTTGGCCCTCCACCCCAATCCAAGTTACCAGAGTTCCTTCGTGTTCGCCTGCCGACTTTCTCGAGCACCACCAACTCCATGGAGGCGAATGACTGTCTCCATGCTATTGAGAAGAAGCTCAACTTACTACAGTGCAACGATCAAGAGAAGGTCGCTTTCACCACCCACCAGCTGCAGTGTCCCGCTTCAGCTTGGTGGGATAATTACGTGGTCACCCGTCCACCCGGGGCAGAAGTCACTTAGGCGGAGTTCGGTCGCAGCTTCAGGAAGGCCCAAGTCCCTGACGGCATCATGGAACAAAAGAAGAGAGAATTCAAAGCACTCCACCAGGGCAACTGAACGGTGGCAGAATATCTTCATGAGTTCAACCGTCTCGCGTGATACGCCCCGGAGGACGTACGCACCGATGCGGAAAGGCAGGGAAAGTTCCTCTCCGGCCTAGACGATGAACTGACCAACCAGCTAATCTCGGGAGATTATGCGGACTTTAAGAAGTTGGTGTTGACAAGGCAATCCGCCTGGAGGACCAGCGCAACAAGATGGACCGTAAGAGAAAGGCGGCTCAACTCAAGGCACACCAGGGGGAACCAACAAAGGCCCCGTTTCATCACCGGACAGCAGGGTGTTGACGACCAAATTTGGTAATTCAAATATCGGAGATTAAGATGGAATCGAAGAGGATTGAAGAGATAAGATCATATCGGAAAGCAGAGTGAGAATCGGCTGAGGTCCGAATCGGCTATGGACTGGATCGGCAGAGTCAGAGTCGGACTAGGTTAGCCGATTGAGCCGATTTCGGTAATGTGACTCGGTATATGTCGTCGGGTTGTGTTAGCGTGCTTCATATGGATTGCCATGCACGGATAGAGTCCTGAGGAGGCGATTGTATCTATTAATTAGGATATTTTATGAAATTTCCTTATAGATATTCTCCGTAAGAGTCCGCCTAAGGGACTTGTTGGTTAGTTGGATTTGTATTAGGATAATATGAGTCGTCTCCATGATGGAGAAGGTTTGTAATTTCGGGTATAAATATAATCCCGAGGTCTTGTAAATAACAACAACAGACGTTCAATCAATCTCGGCGCATCGCCAAACCCTTATTTTCTACTTTTGACAAGTTTGTGCTTTCGAGTCGTGCTGCATCAATTTGATCTTCGGCAAAAAGGTATATCTTGTCATGGCGAGTTACATCATTAGGGCTAGTGCTTACATCTCTATGACACTCTAGTTCTTTGTTGTGATTCTCCGAGTTATCATATATGTTATATAACTTAAATCGGTGACGCAATCTACCTATATCGGCTAGATCCTTTCTAGAGTTTCATCGATATCGGCTAGACTACTTTGTTAATATAGGTTGTATAATGTATCCACCATCCCGAAAAGGCAACCATCGGCTTGATTCTTTAGATCTCATGCTTCTTTTTATACTTAATGCTCCATTGGTTCAGTCCAACCTATTAAGTCGTATTTAGAATCATGGTATCTAACCTGCTTCATGGTTGTTAATAAGGATAGTATCGGGATTTCAGCCGATCTTACCTGATATAGATGTTCTACATTGTGTTATGCTTTGTTTAATATTCTATATCTGCCCCTTATATCAGGATCTAATCTAATGTAAATATATTAAGCTTAATATCAATCTGATTGATTATAGTTTAATATATTTATTAGTAGAGAATATCCTAACTTAAGGTTGTATTGGAGCTATAGCTGATACATACTTAAACCTAGATATCGGCTATGACATCGATCTGCATAATCATTATGTCATGTTATCTTTAGACTTGGGCAATTTATACTGTCTCGGTTCAGTCCGATCTATCCCAATTGCTTATTTCTAAAGTAATATTGATATATTGATTATGTAACACTGATCTTTATAGCCGATATACTAGTTTTAGGGTTAGTTCTATCATCAACTATACCTTACAGTCGATCCATACTTTATTGCATCGGCTAGGTCACATACGATATGAAATCGGCCCTATAGCCGATTGTCTATCGTTTACTGATATTCTTTGCATGTTTTTCTTGTTGATTGCAGGATCAACTCAACTGGCACGCCCTTGAATCTGAAACCCTAATTTTGGACCTGCACTAGAGTAAAGCAAACCTCTCAGGCCAGTGTGTGTTTTTTGCATCAACACGCTTTTGGCACACCCAGTGGGACTCGTGTCATCATGTCTCCAAACATCACTGAAGTTGCGGAGGACAACATCGTCGCGGTTACACCTGAACAGCTGAGTGACGAACAGAAAGAAGAATTGCAACAAATGCTGAACCAACTCCAAAATCAATATTTGCACTCGTTCACAGTCACCCGGCAAGGCACGGTCATCCAAAGGACCAAAATCCAAGTACCGACGATCGTGAAGCAAGACCCAAGTACTTCTGGATCTGGGAAAGAGAAGGATAAACAAGTAAAAACCGAATCAAGCAACGAAGAACTGCACACATTGCAAGATCGCATCGATTTGGCTGTACATCATGCGCTACTCAACCAGTCCGGAGTACTTGTCAATACTTTGACAAACATGATCAAGTCGGTAGTCGATGGAACGATAGCCGAGGAAAAAGCTAAAGGACCTATTTATCTACCAGACGGCGCGTTCCCTGCGTATAGAACCGTGAAGATAGAGATCGGCGGAAGTCAAGGAAATCAACAAGTACTTCAAACCCAGGCTCCATCGGCTCCTTTCTCAAGTTCAAATATTCCATCAATTCTAACCAGATCACAGCCGATCACTAGGGGGCAAGCATCAACTCAATTAACACCAGAACAATTGATGAGTATTCTTCATCCAAAACCGCCAGCTATTGACACATCTTACCAAATTCCTTCGGTTCCACAACAGCCGATTGGAATTACTCAGCCGATAAGCCAGTAATACAGTATAGAACAACTTCCTTATGTGCCACCACAAGGCATATCGGCTGGCTTCAATAATCTTTATCAGCCTCACTGACCATGACCTCAGCCGATCCAATACGGCCAGATGGATCCAGTGCAACAGCAGTATGGTGGAGCAACACCTCATCAACCCTGGGCCGATATGATCGCTGACGTCATGAGGGAGCAATTTGGACTTAAATCGGAAGATAATGGCAACATGTATCGGCATCCATATCCAGAATACTTTGATCGGGTTCCGTTGCCAAACCGATTTAAGGTGCCAGATTTCTCTAAGTTCTCAGGACAAGACAATATATCAACCTACGAGCACATTAGCCGATTTCTGGCTCAGTGTGGTGAGGCATCGGCTACAGAAGCTCTCAGAGTTCGCTTATTCCCGCTCTCGTTATCTGGATCAGCATTCACTTGGTTTTCATCTTTGCCATATAATTCAATCAGAAGCTGGGCCGATTTGGAGAAACAATTCCATAAGTACTTTTTGAGTGGAGTTCAAGAGATGAAGCTATCGGACCTCACAGCTATTAGACAGAAATCAGACGAATCGGTTCCAGATTATATTCAACGATTCAGAGACGTGAGAAATAGATGTTACAGCCCATCTTTATCGGATTCTCAACTAGCCGATTTAGCCTTTCAAGGTTTGCTGGCGCCGATCAGAGAAAGGTTCTCGGCTCAGGACTTTGACAGCTTAGCACACTTAGCTCAGAAGGTATCGGCTCATGAGACAAGATTTCAAGAGGCTAGGAAATTCACCAAAAAACCTAATAATGTAAACAATGTCTACAATTACGATTCTGATTCTGAAGATGAAGACCCAGATATCAATGCAGCCGAATGGACTAGGAACAAGAAGACGGTGGTCTGTCAATGGGCTAAGAATTCGGCTACAGAGGAAAGGTTTGACTTTGACATTACCAAGGCCGATAGGATCTTCGATCTCCTTCTTCAGGAAAAGCAGATTCAACTGCCGGTAGGACATATCATCCCATCGACTGAAGAGTTGAAGAAAAGGAAGTACTGCAAATGGCACAGCACAGGGTCTCATCACACTAATGATTGCAAAATTTTCAGACAACAGATCCAGTCGGCTATCGAACAGGGAAAAATTAAGATTGATGGATCCAACATGGTAAAGAGGCCGATGAAGATAGATGGACACCCTTTTCCAGTTAACATGGTGCATCCTGGATACAACAGGAATACAACCGATGGAAATAAAAACTATACTAGGAGTATCAGATCGGCTGGTATGATCGGCAAGTATCAAAACAGGCGCCAACAAGTGGAGGAGTAATATCCCAATGAAGAAGAGAGATATTTTGATCCCCATTGGAGTTGTGAATTTTTCAGGTTCTGCTGGAACGAAGGTATGAGGCTACCATCTATCGAAAATTGTCCTGGCTGCAGTGATCCTGATGTCCAATTCATCCAAGAACCAAGCCGACGACATGCAATTACACATCGGCCAAGACAATCAAGGCTGTCAGTACATGAAAGACTTGGGCCGATGCACCAAGACGATGATGAAGATGACTCACGTAGAGAATCCAAGCCAATACACCCCTAATGGTGTCCCTCTGGGATATTTACCAAGAATCAAAAGAGAAGAGTTCAAAGGATGAGGAGCAGGGAGCAATTCCAGGAGGTTGAGGGTGCAATTAAGCATCGGCTGCGGCAGAAAACGAAGAAAGTATGGTGCGTGAAGAGCAAAGTGGTGCCAGCCGACGAAGTCGAAGCCGATCGCAGCAAAAATCAACAACGCAAGGGCAAGGAAGTGATGTCATCTGAGATAAATATGGTCTTTATGTTGCCAGCCGAATATGCAGTAGAACAAGTTGTCGAGCAAGAAGAAGATATGCCATCGGCTAAATTGATGTTATCTCCACAACAAGCTGTTTTTGAGAAACCCGAAGGAACAGATCATCGGCACCTCAAGCCACTCTATGTTAAAGGATTTGTCAATGGTAAGCAGATGTCAAAAATGTTGGTCGATGGAGGGGCAGCTGTTAATTTAATGCCTTATACAACATTCAGAAAGCTTGGGAAGAATTCAGAGGACTTGATCAAAACCAACATGGTTCTGAAGGATTTTGGCGGGAACCCATCTGAGACCAAGGGAGTTTTAAATGTGGAGCTAACCATCGGCAGTAAAACAATTCCAATCACGTTCTTTGTTATTGACGGGAAGGGTTCGTACAGTCTGTTGTTGGGAAGAGATTGGATCCATGCCAACTGTTGCATCCCTTCAACAATGCATCAAAGCTTGATTCAATGGCAAGGAGACCAAATCGAAATCGTGCTAGCCGACAGGTCAGTCAATGTAGCTTGTGCCGATTTGTCTATTTGGGAGATGGACGGAATTGATTGTTTATCTGGTAAAGTTTGGCAAGGAGATTACTTAAAGGTTTCTAATGATGCCATACAGACAACAGGAGATGGAGAGCCCCAATTCTTGTTTTGAGGGCACCGTGGAGGGTTCCAACCTATACACAAAAGATACTATTGATGATCTTGACGGCAAGCTTGGGCAAGGTTTTATGTCGGCCGATGAACTAGAGGAAATCGATATTGGACCAGGTGATAGGCCTAGGCCGACATATATTAGTAAAGGTTTACCAAAAGAACTTAAATGTAAATTAATTGCACTATTAAAGGAGTATAGAGATTGTTTTGCCTGGGAATACTATGAGATGCCAGGACTTAGCCGATCGATAGTTGAACATCAGCTCCCTATCAAACCAGGCTATCGGCCATACAAGCAACCCCCAAGACGTTGTAAAGCTGCGATGTATGATGCTATTAAGGCCGAAATTACAAGACTTTATGATGCTGGCTTCATCAGACCATGCCGATATGCTGAGTGGATTTCCAATATAGTACCGGTTATCAAGAAAAACGGCAAGCTCAGGGTTTGTATTGATTTCAGAGATCTAAACAAAGCTACACCGAAAGATGAATATCCAATGCCAGTAGCCGATCAACTTGTAGATGCAGCATCTGGACATAAGATTATCAGTTTCATGGATGGCAATGCTGGTTATAATCAGATTTTTATGGCTGAGGAAGATATCCACAAGACTGCTTTTAGGTGTGCTGGTGCTATCGGCTTGTATGAGTGGGTAGTTATGACTTTCGGCTTGAGGAGTGCCGGTGCTACATATCAGAGAGCCATGAACTATATTTTTCACGATCTTATCGGCGCATTGGTAGAGATATATATAGATGATGTGGTGGTTAAATCCAAGGAAGTTGATGATCACATAGCCGATTTGAAAAAGGTCTTAGAAAGAGCAAGCAAGTATGGGTTGAAGATGAATCCTACCAAGTGTGCTTTTGGTGTATCGGCTGGACAGTTTCTTGGATTTCTGGTTCATGAGAGAGGGATTGAAATTCCTCAGAGGAGCATCGAAGCAATTAAAGATATCAAACCCCCGGAAGATAAAACCAAGCTACAATCATTGATCGGCAAGATTAATTTTGTTCGGCGTTTTATATCAAATCTGTCTGGCCGAATAGAGCCATTTACTCCTTTGCTAAGGTTGAAAGCCGATCAAGAATTTGTCTGGGGAGAGAAACAGCAGCGGGCTCTGGATAATATCAAGGAATATTTGAGTACCCCTCCAGTTCTTATACCACCACAGAAAGGGATTCCATTTAAACTTTATCTATCAGCCGATCAAAATTCTATCGGCTCAGTCTTGATTCGAGAGGTTGAAGGAAAAGAAAGAGTTATATTCTATCTCAGTAGACGCCTGATGGATGCAGAAACAAGGTATTCACCTGTGGAGAAGTTATGCTTATGCTTATATTTTTCTTGCACAAAGTTGAGGCATTATCTATTATCCAATGAATGCATTATAGTTTGCAAGGCCGATGTAGTAAGATACATGCTATCGGCTCCAGTGTTAAAAGGACGAATTGGAAGTGGATCTTTGCTTTGTCAGAATTTGATCTTAGATATGAATCGGCTAAGGCAGTTAAAGGGCAAACGATAGCTGATTTTATAGTTGAACATAGGGATACCAGTGTTGATAATATCGACATCATGCCTTGGACTTTATTCTTTGATGGATCAGTTTGTACTCATGGTTGTGGTATCGGCTTGGTGATAATATCACCTGGGGGGCAAGTTTTCAGTTTGCTTTTACTATTAAACCATACTCAACAAATAATCAAGCGGAATATGAAGCTGTTCTCAAAGGGTTGCAGTTATTAAGAGAAGTTGAAGCCGATGCTGTTGAGATCATGGGTGATTCATTGTTGGTGATAAGTCAATTATCTGGGGAATATGAATGCAAGAATGATACCTTAATAATCTATAATGAGAAATGCCAGGAGCTGATGAAGACATTCAAGATGGTTACTTTGAAGCATATTCCTAGGGAGCAAAACGTTGAAGCCAATGATTTAGCTCAAGGTGCATCAGGATATAGGCCGATGTTACAAGGGATTGAGATAGAAGTGGCCTGTATTCCAGCCGATGATTGGAGGTTTGATGTTTTTGAGTATCTAAAGAATCCTTCAAGACTAGTTTCAAGGAGATTAAGGTATAAAGCTCTCAAGTATGTTTTGTTGGATGATTCATTATATTATCGGACGATTGATGGAGTTCTATTGAGGTGCTTGAGTATGGAAGAAGCTAAAGTTGTTATGTGTGAGGTTCATGAAGGTATTTGTGGGACACATCAATCGGCTCATAAAATGAAGTGGTTACTTCGAAGAGTTGGATATTTTTGGCCGACCATGCTGGAAGATTGTTTCAGATATTACAAGGGTTGTCAAGATTGTCAGAAGTTTAGAGCAATTCAGAGAGCGCTTGCATCGGCTATGAACCCTATTATCAAGCCGTGGCCGTTCAGAGGTTGGGGTATTGATATGATCGGCCAAATCAATCCACCATCAAGCAAAGGACATAAGTTCATATTGGTTGCAACTGATTATTTCACTAAGTGGGTTGAGGCCATTCCTTTGAAGAAAGTTGACAGTCAAGATGCGATCAATTTTGTTAAAGAGCATATTATATACAGATTTGGTTTGCCACAAACAATTACAACTGATCAGGGTTCTATATTTGTATCGGACGAGTTTGTTCAGTTTGCTGATAGCATGGGAATTAAGTTGTTGAATTCATCACCATATTATGCACAAGCCAATGGACAAGCTGAGGCATCTAACAAGAGTTTGATTAAGTTGGTCAAGAGAAAGATAGCCGAATACCCCAAGAAGTGGCATACTATTCTGGCTGAGTCATTATGGTCCTATCGGATGGCTTGCCATGGTGCAATTCAGGTACCTCCTTATCAACTGGTTTATGGGCATGAAGCTGTATTACCATGGAAAACCAATATCGGCTCTAGGAGGATTTCTTTACAGGATGAGTTAACAGCCGATGATTATCATAATTTGATGGTTGATGAGTCAGAGGATTTGGTTCAAGTAAGATTACGAGCTCTTGAGAAAGTTAGGAAAGATAAGGATAGAGTTGCAAGACATTATAACAAGAAGGTTGTACCCAAATCTTTTAAGGAGGGTGAGCTGGTTTGGAAATTAGTGCTGCCGATAGGGGCCAGAGATAATAAATTCGGCAAGTGGTCACCGAATTGGGAAGGACCGTTTCAAGTTCATAAATGTGTTTCTAAAGGGGCCTATATGTTAAAAGGACTTGATGGAGAAGTATTTGGAAGAGCACTTATTGGAAAATACTTAAAGAAATATTACCCAAGTGTTTGGATTGGTTCATGATCGGCTATGGTTTGCCGGTTGATGGTTGATAGCCGATGTGTTTCCATCACCTTTAGATGGCCGATATTTTTATCGCCCTTAGACATTTAAGTTTGCAGCATTGTGTTCCATACTACAAATTTGGGGGCATGGAAGATGAAAAGTTGGAAATTTTTGGGCAAAATTTAGTATACGTTGGAATATAGCCAAGTTTGCCAGATATAAAATTGGTTTATATGAAAGCAACAGTATCAATCGGCATAAAGAAGTTAAGAGGTTATGTTACAAGATAAATGTTTTAGCCGATTACAGAATTAATTACAAAATTCTTCTAAGTCCCTATTACAGGAAATCATTGAGCAAGATATTTCTGGATTGCTGACAATGCCTGTTGCCGGATTTCTTCAACTTCTGCAATGGCTTGGGCATCTTGGGCATCAGTTCCAGGAATTACCTTCAAGGACTTAGTCATGGTGGCCACATTCTTTATAGCCGATTTCAGTTTTGCTTTCTGTTCTCCAATGGCTTTAGGGAGATCGGCTAATTTCTGCTTTTCCAATGTAATTTTGGCATTACATTCTTCAAGCTTGGCTAGCAGATCTATTCTTTCGGCCTCTAGTTGATTTATCGAAGCTTTAATTGGCTCTTCGGCTAGTTGATCGAGCTTGGTTTTCTCATCATGAACTAACTGCCGATTGGCTTGAATGGTGGCATCGATATCCTTTTTCTCTCGTCTATCGGTTGTCCTTTGTCTTGCTTTCTCCAGCTTAAATTGGTGCTGCTCAAGATACATAGTTGGGGTAACTATATTGGACAATTCATCTGGTAGAAGAGCTTGGATTTCTTGGAATCTGGTCCGGAGAGTGCTGCAGTCAACTACCAGGCTATCCAGAGATGCTTCTAGCCGATGTGCAATATCTTCAAGATTCCTCTTCACATCATCAGCTAGAGGAGCTAAGGATTTGCTTGATATTTCTCCTTCTGCTTCTTCATCAAAGTAGTCCTTTATATCAAAAGAGAATAAATCGGCTAAGACCTGCAAGTAGGAAAGATGAAAAGAGTACAAGTAAGAGGATATTTTTATATAGCCGATTTGAGAGATTTTAACAATGAGACTTACAGGGATTGCAGGAGCAGCGATTTCTTCTTCTTCGACATGATGGCTGCCTACAGCCGGTGCGGTATGTTCACTGGAGACCGGTTGTGCTACAGGTGATGGAGGAGAAGGAGGCTGAAAATATTTATGCAAGTGTTAGATAGTATCGGCTAATGAAGTATTCAGAGGATTAGAAGGTTGAAACTTACCAGAGGAGCTTGAATGGATGGTTTAGCCGATATTTGTGCTGGTTTCTTTCTCTCGGCTGGTCTTTTCTTCTACAAAATGCAAGAGTTGGAGGATTAAGTTGAGGGTGAGTAAAGAAAATTTGTATCAAGGAAGATGAATTTACCCTGGGTTGCCGAGTGAAGACAGCTGGAATAGGAGTTGTGGGGGTTTGCTTTGGAGAGGCTGGAGGTGTTTCTTTTCCCACATCACTAGATTCAGCTGCAGCTTCATCTATTGCCCGTTCAATGGATGCTTCTTTTAGGGCTTCATCTGCATCATTGGCTGTTGGAGGTGGTTGTTTCTTGGTTTTTTCTTCGTAGCTGGTGGCACAGCAGTTGATGCTCTAGTTCTTCTTTTCCTGCCTGCATCGGTTGTTTCTTTTATTTGTCCTTGGAGCAGGCTTGATGTCTTGGGGGCATGATAGCCGATGACAGGAGGAGTCATGCCACATCTGTTAGGAAATAGCCCTGCAGCATATTCAATTTCTTTGCCACTTTTGCTGGTATGAGGAGGAGATCAGTCTGTGGTCTGAAAGAGCAAAGATAGTTCATGAGTTATAAATAGAATCGGCTGATATGTTTACAACAGGAATAAAAAAAGAGAAGTTACCTGAGGGATCATGTCAGGGAAGAGGTCTGTCATGTAGATGGTAGCCGATTGGTGAAAAAGATGTTGTTTCCACTCAGCCCACCATGAGGTGAAGACTTTGCTCCTGAACATAGCTAATTCAATATCATTAATACTGCCAAGAGAGGGGCCTGGAATGTTCAGCAGCCGATCCATCATCAGACTTGAAGATATCTCTCCTCGACATTCAATCTTGTCAGCAAACCACAAGCCGATTGGGAGTTGTCCCATACCAAATTGTCTTGCTGAGCTCATGGGATGATAGAACTCATATGAAACCTTTATGTTCCTGCCTTGATGGATGCCGACAGGAAGGATGCATGGACTGATGGCTGTGGTATATACTTCTCTGGACTTCTGGAATTTTTCATGGTTTATTTCTTCAAATCTGAAGTCCAATGGCAGCTCAAAGTTGACTGATTCATCGTAGAAGAACCAGATTCTGGCATCTTTTTGAAAGCCGTCATAGAAGCTGAAAAACCAGTCCTTGAGCAGTTCTGCTGATAATTTTGCTCCTGCATCGGCTGGGGTGCTGGCATATTCTCCAAAGGACATACATCTCCGATGGGTTATCTCTTCACCATCGTCATCGGTGATCGGCTCTAGTCTTGGAAACTCTGCCTCAGTCAGGGGTGGCCGATTGACAGCTTTCATTACAACTAAGTTCAGCCAAGTTTGGAGTAACCACCATGGACCACCTGCATTGACTGTTGAGCCGACAGCTAGTTTGGTTGATGCATTATTCAGAGTTTGATATAAATAGCCGAGCAGAATCTTTCCTAAAGGGAATTGTCTTTTTTCTTCAAGTGCTTCGGCTATATGCTGCCAATTTGAGGTTGGGCCACAATTGGATCCACAGAACAAAAATTTCTCCAACCACATCAGCAAAAAGGCAGTATGCTCTCTAGGGGAGACTGAGCCTTGACCCATGTTAGCCGAAATAAAACCAGACCATCCTCCTATGCTCTTGGTTTTAAAGTCAAATCTATTCTTGGAGTTCAAGATCATTGGATTGGCAGATGAGGTAATATCAAGTCCAGTTAACATGGTTATGTCCAAAAGTGTTGGGGTCATCGGTCCTTAATTGAACATGAAGGCATTAATGGTGTTGGACCAGAAGTAGCTAACAAAAGCCATCAGTGGTTCATCTTTAGCCGAATTAGCCAAAGTGAGGGCTAGGGCTTGGCCGATTCCGAGTTCATCCCAGTGGTTTTGTTTGCTAGCCGATATGTGCTTATACCATGCAGGCCAGCTTTTCTCTAGGGATGGCCAAGATTTGAATGTGTTCTTCCAATGCCCTATGTTTGGATTTGCTAGTCTGAAGGGAATCCTATTTGTTTCGGCGGTGATAAACTCAGTTGGGTCTAAATTGCTGATTGGTCCAAGGAAGTAATTGTTCTCATAATTCAGACTAGGGACAGCAACTAGGTTTGCAAGATGCTACATCAACAAAGCAAAAGAGAAGAGAAGCGGACTAAGATTGCGGGAAAATGAAATTAGATGAGCAAAAAGGAGATCTAGCCGATGGGATTTACCTCAGCGTATTCGGCCGATGGGGCAGCGGATGGAGCGGATGACGAAGACATCTTCTCACCGGCGGAAGTTGGATGAGCGAAGGATTGCTTGAAGTTGACTGCTTGCGCCGAGGGGATCGCCGGAGTTGGGAGAGACGGAGATTGCGAAAGCGGTGGCAACAGTAAATAACGGTGTGAAGTTTCTTGGGGCCGTTGGTTAGGGTATTTAAAGTAATGCGGTAACGGTAAAAAACGGAAAGAGCGAGATTATCTCGGAGATAAGATTTGGCAAATCCGAAACATTACCAAATATTCCGAACTTGGGGGGCATGTGTTGACGACCAAATTTGGTAAGTCAAATATCGGAGATTAAGATGGAATCGAAGAGGATTGAAGAGATAAGATCGTATCGGAAAGCAGAGTGAGAATCGGCTGTGGTCCGAATCGGCTATGGACTGGATCGGCAGAGTCAGAGCTTTCAGCCGATCTTACCTGATATAGATGTTCTACATTGTGTTATGCTTTGTTTAATATTCTATATCTGCCCCTTATATCAGGATCTAATCTAATGTAAATATATTAAGCTTAATATCAATCTGATTGATTATAGTTTAATATATTTATTACTAGAGAATATCCTAACTTAAGGTTGTATCGGAGCTATAGCCGATACATACTTAAACCTAGATATTGGCTATGACATCAATCTGCATAATCATTATGTCATGTTATCTTTAGACTTGGGCAATTTATACTGTCTCGGTTCAGTCCGATCTATCTCAATTGCTTATTTCTAAAGTAATATTGATATATTGATTATGTAACACTGATCTTTATAGCCGATATACTAGTTTTAGGGTTAGTTCTATCATTAACTATACCTTACAGCCGATCCATGCTTTATTGCATCGGCTAGGTCACATACGATATGAAATCGGCCCTATGGCCGATTGTCTATCGTTTACTGATATTCTTTGCATGTTTTTCTTGTTGATTGCAGGATCAAATCAACTGGCACGCCCTTGAATCTGAAACCCTAATTTTGGACCTACACTAGAGTAAAGAAAACCTCTCAGGCCAGTGTGTGTTTTTTGCAACAACACAGGGTGGACCCTCCACCATTGTTGTTCGCCAGCACCGTCCCTACCACCCTGGCAACCTCAGCACCAACCACATTGGCAGCCACAGCAACAATAGTGGGCAGCCCAACCGCAACCCAGCTCCACGCCCACTAATGGCCCTAGCGCAGCTGGCTCAATCAGCTCAACCCAAGGAGGAACTTGGCGGGAAGCCGATGGTCTGCTATAACTGGAATGAGCCCGGTCACTTCGCCGACAAGTGCCCGAAACCAAGGCGTGCTGGACCCAGGTTCATCTAGGCTCGCGTCAACCATGCATCTGCAGAGGAGGCGCAGATTGCACCGGAAGTTGTACTAGGTACATTTCCTGTCAACTCAATTCCTGCCACGTACTTTTTGATTCTGGAGCTACGCATTCATTTCTATCCAAGCGTTTTGCCGGGACACATGGGTTGTCAGTACTGGAACTTAGAACCCCTATGAGGTTCCACACTCCTGGGAATGATATGTCCACATCTCACTACTGCCCCTCTGTGGCAATAGAAATCCAAAGCTCAAAATTTCTCGCCAATCTCATCCTTCTTGGATCCAAAGACCTAGACATCATTCTTGGGATGGATTGGTTAACAAGGCACAAAGGAGTTATCGACTGCGCCAGCCGCACCATCACTTTGGTCAACGGAACAGGAGAAATAGTGACATTCCAGTCACCGACACCCTAGAAGCAGAGAGTGTACCTGAATCAGGTCGAATGGGGTGGAACAGACCGTAACAGTAGAGAAGGACCCTAAGAAGTTGGGGGATATCCCCATAGTGAGAGAGTACCCTGAGGTCATCCCGGACGACCTAACCACAATGCCACCAAAGAGAGAAATCGAATTTCGGATTGACCTAGTACCGGGAAACACCCCAATACACAAGAGGCCTTACAGGATGGCAGCCAATGAATTGGCAGAAGTCAAGAAGCAAGTCGACGAGCAGTTGCAGAAAGGATACATCCGGCCGAGGAAAAAAAACATTGGGGGTGCTCTGGTGATCTTCGTGGAGAAGAAAGACAAGACCAAGAGGATGTGCGTCGACTATCGCGCCCTCAACGATGTAACCATCAAGAACAAATATCCGCTACCCCGGATTGACGATTTGTTTGATCAATTGAAAGGAGCAACAGTGTTCTCCAAGATAGACCTGCGATCAGGCTATCACCAGTTGAGGATCAAAGAGGAGGACGTTCCGAAGACGACATTCATCACTCGGTATGGATTGTTTGAGTGTACCATGTCTTTTGGACTTACCAATGCACCGGCCTTTTTCATGAACCTGATGAACAAGGTGTTCATGGAGTTTTTGGACAAGTTTGTCGTGGTATTCATTGACGACATACTCATCTACTCCAAGTCCGAGGAGGAGCACAAGCAACACCTTCGCCTGGTACTTGAGAAGTTGAAGGAGCACCAGCTCTACACCAATTTAGCAAGTGTGACTTTTGGCTCAAGGAGGTTCAATTCCTAGGCCACATCATCACCGCCCAAGGGGTGGCGGTCGACCCGTCAAATGTGGAATCAGTTACCAAGTGGACCCCACCGAGAACAGTCTCGCAAATCAGGAGTTTTCTGGAACTCGCGAGTTACTACCGCCGGTTAATTGAGAATTTTTCCAAGATTGCCAAGCCAATGACACAGTTGCTAAAGGAGGATGAAAAATTCAAGTGGTCAGCACAATGCAACAGAAGTTTTGAGGAGCTTAAAAAGAAATTGGTATCTGCACCAGTTTTAATTTTGCCTGACCAGATGAAAGACTTCCAAGTATACTGTGATGCATCTCAGCAAGGGTTGGGATGTGTCTTGATGCAAGAAGGCAGGGTGGTTGCATACGCCTCACGCCAGCTGCGGCCACACGAGAATAACTGCCCCACTCATGACTTGGAATTAGCAGCAGTGGTTCACGCATTGAAAATCTAGTGGCACTACCTCATTGGTAACCGTTGTGAAGTCTATACCGACCACAAGAGCTTGAAGTACATTTTTACTCAGCCCGATTTGAACCTCCGACAACGTCGATGGTTGGAGTTGGTTAAGGATTATGATTTGGGAATACATTATCACCACGGTAAAGCCAATGTGGTGGTCGATGCTTTGAGTAGGAAAAGCTACTATAACACCACCCGTACTGAAGGAATGTGCGACAAACTACAACGAGAGTTCACACACCTGAACTTGGGAATTGTGGAACACGGGTTTGTGGCTACTCTTGAGGCACAACCCACGCTCGTGGAACATGTCCGAGCAGCCTAGGTCAATGACCCTGAGATAGCTAAACTCAGGAAGAATATGAGGGTCGGCAAAGCACGAGGCTTCACCAAAGACAAACATGGGGCAATCTGGATGGGGGAAAGAATATGTGTTCTAGAGAACAAGGAATTAAAGGATCTGATACTCACGGAAGCCCATTAGACCTAATACTCAATTCACCCTAGCAGCACCAAGATGTATCAAGACCTCAAAGAGAAGTTCTGGTGGGTCAGCATGAGAAGGGAAATCGCTGAATTCATCGCGCTCTGCGATGTATGCTAGCGAGTGAAGGCGGAGCATCAAAGACCAGCAGGGTTACTACAGCCTGTTCAGATTCCGGAATGGAAATGGGAAGAAATAGGAATGGATTTTATTATGGGATTTCCAAGGACGACATCCGGACACGATTCTATTTGGGTGGTCATCGATCGACTCACTAAGGTCGCTCACTTTATTCCAGTATACACCACCTACTCAGGGAAGAAATTGGCGGAACTCTACTTGGCAAGGATCATGTGTTTGCACGGGGTACCTAAGAAGATTGTGTCCGACCGAGGGAGTTAGTTTACTTCGAGGTTTTGGCAGAAACTACAAGAAGAGTTGGGAACTCGTCTGAACTTCAGTACTGCTTATCACCCTCAAACCGATGGTCAGACCGAGCAAGGGTACCCAAGGGAACTAGTCTGAACTTTAGTACTGCTTTTCACGTATCTCAATTGAAGAAATGTCTGAGGGTACCCGAGGAACAGGCAAGTCTGGACCTGATTGAAATCCAAGAGGACTTAACTTATGTGGAAAAGTCAATCCGCATCGTTGAGACCAGTGAAAGAAGGACAAGGAGTAAAGTAACCAGATTTTGCCGAGTGAAGTGGAGCTATCACTCGGAGGAGGAAGCCACTTGGGAAAGAGAAGACGAGTTGAAAGCCGCCCATCCGCACCTCTTCACCGAATCTCGGGGTCGAGATTCCGTTTAAGGAGGGTAGGTTTGTCACACCCTGGAGTTTCCCCTTCTAGCCTTAAAATCGTCAAATAAATCACCTAAAAGAAATTGTTTATTTAACCTAGAGCAAAACCCCAATTAATAAATGCACTTAATCAAGTGGAAATGTCATGGTGGAATTTTTCTTGAGTTCCCCATGTTACAATGCATTAATAGGATTTACAGAGCCCTAGAAATAATTTTAACCAATCAAAAAACCCTCTCAGCAAAAATTAAATCCCTGGAAAACCTCTTTTTCTTTTTCTTTTCCTCCCTTTCCCCCTTTTGGGCCGCCGGCCCACTTCCCTCTCCCGGCCACCCACGCGAACCCCCTCCCTCCTGAGCCGGCCCACGGCCGCGGCCCATGCCGCCCCTTCTTCCCCCCGAAGTACACTCCTCCTCCTTCCCTCTCCTGGGCCGCCGATAGGTGGGGCCCACCTATCGGGCCTTTCCTCTTCCTCCCGCCGCTTGCGCCGCCTGTGTCGCCGCGACCGTGCCGCCCGGCCGCTGCCTACTCGCGTCGCCCGAGCCCGCGCCCACCGCTAGCGAGCCCCCGCGTCGTCCCACGCCGCCACCCGACCGCCCCCACTCCGCAACCACCGGAGCCCGCTTCTCCGCGTTGGCCGCGCCAACCGCACCCACTCCCCCATGCCGCATCGCCCGGGTCGCACCGTGGAGTGCGGGGTTCGAAACCGAATCCCGGCTTTCTCTCTCCTCTCCCCACTCTCCCTACTCTCCCACTCCAGCGAGAAATCCAGCCACAACCGGCCACCCCGAGCTCCCCGGCCTCCTATAAAAACCCTCGATGTTTTCCCCTCCTCCTTTTCCCCCAAACGCCGCCTGCTCTCGTGCTCTCTCGCGCCACGACCGTCGTCATCTTCCCTGGCTCGGTGAGCTCCCCCCTCCTCTCTCTCTTCCCCGCTCTCCCGGCCGCCGCCACGCCACACTGACCGTGCCGCCCGATCGTGCCGCTCTCCCGGCCGGCCGCTGCTTCCCGCCGCCCGGGCCTCCCTTTGCACCTGCACCCGCTGTCGTGGCCCCACGTGGCCACCTTGTCAGCGCCACGCGTGCGTCACGTTGCACGCCACCGTCCCGCCAGTCCCGTGGACTCGGTCCATCGTGGCACTGACCGGGCTTGTTGCAGTTGTAGCAGACCACTGGTTTTCCGCCAAACTCCTTGGGTTGAGCTGATTGAGCCAGCTGAGCTGGGGCCATTGGTGGGTGTGGAGTTGTGTTGTGGTTGGGCTGCCCACTATTGTTGTTGCGGTTTCCAGTGTTGTTGGTGTTGAAGTTGCCAGGGTGGTAGGGACGATGTTGGTGAACAATCATGGTGGAAGTCCACCCTACTGTCCGGCGATGAAACGGGGCCTCTATTGGTTCCCTTGGTGTGCTTTGAGTTGAGCCGCCTTCCTCTTATGGTTCATCTTGTTGCACTGGTCCTCCTGGTGGATTGCCTTATCGACCAGCTTCTCAAAGTCAGCATAATCTCCCGAGATTAGCTGGTTGGTCAGTTCATCATCCAGGATGGAGAGGAACTTTTCCTGCCTTTCTGCATCGGTACGTACGTCCTCCGGGGCGTAGCACCCGAGACGGTTGAACTCATGAAGATATTCCGTCACCGTCCGGTTGCCCTAGTGAAGTGCTTGGAATTCCCTCTTCTTTTGTGCCACGATGCCGTCAGTAACTTGGGCCTTCCTGAAGCTGTGGCAGAACTCCACCCAGGTGACTTCTGTCCCGGCTGGACAGGTGACCAAGTAATTATCCCACCAAGCCGAAGCGGGACCTTGCAGCTGGTGGGTGGTGAAAGCGACCTTCTCTTGATCGTTGCAGTGTAGTAAGTTGAGTTTCTTCTCAAAGGCGTGGAGCCAGTTATTCGCCTCCAAGTGGTTGGTGGTGCTCGAAAAAGTTGGTGGCCGAACGCGAAGAAACTCCGGCGGTTTGTACTGGGGTGGAGGGCCAAACTACTGGTTCTACTGACCCTGCTGCTGCTGCACCTGTTGCTGTTGCTGCATCATCTGTTGTTGCATCTGTTGGTGCTGCTGTTGCATCTGCTGCATCATTGCTATCATCATCTGTGTTTGGCTAGCCAACACCTGAGCGATGATTGGGTTCTCAGGTCGTGGGGGTGGGGGACCATTGTTGGTTGCTCCGTTGGCTTGTGCTCCTCCTGACGGGTCCTCATTGCCACTGGTGTTACCACTTGTCCTTGTGTTGACCATCTAAAGGGGAAGAACAAGCAGAAAGAGGTGGAAGAGAAGAAAAAACAAACTACTCAGAAACTAAGGTATTATAATTAAACTGCAATTGTTCTAATCTAATTTAACGCACTTTAAAACAGCAACAAATCCCTTATTAAGACAGCCATACCATAGGCACATGATATTGACCGTCGACTAACCCACAAGCATCATACCTAACACACGGAAACTAGCAAGGAAACAAACTAAGTAAAACGGTAAGCTAAGGGTAGCGAGCCTAATGCTCGGAGCGACTCCTGTGGTCGGTAGAGTCGTAGCTGGGCTCCTGCTCGTCTCCTGGCTCCTCTGAACGGCTCTTGGAGTCAGCCATGACGATGTCACCGCTGGTTGGCTCTAAGCTAGAACCACTGTCGTTGCTGCCGCTGGGTGTGACACGCAACCAACCTCCACTGCCACTGGCTGGACCCTGGTAAGCAGACGCTGGGACGAAGGTGATGGTGAACGCTGGTGCTGGCGACACGACTGGTGAGGGTGGCGGAGCTGGCGCTGGAGCTAGTGCTGGCGAAGCCGGGTGGAAGAGGGGAAGCGGCTCAGGAGCTGGAGGCGGGTTCCTCGGTGCAAGCTGGATGCACACCGGGGCTGTGGCCGTCTTCCTGGGCGTGGTGCGAATCCTGAGGCCACCTGGCGCTAGGCGCCCCTGTAGACTAGCATTCTCGACTTTAAGGCGGGCGACCTCGTCCTCCAAGCGGGCTATCTTGATCAACTTCTTGTTGTTGAGGGCCTTGGACGCCTTATGGAGGTCAGTGTGCATCTTATCCAATCCCTTCATCACCATGCACATGCGTCCAAAGGTGCTGTCATTCTCCACTAACGTCAGGCGAAAGGTGCTGACATCGCTGTTGGCAGAACGACAAGGGTAGTAGCGGTACGCAATGGCGCAGAAGATGTAGGAGTGCCTGTCGCTGATCCTGGTCATCATCCGATAAGCTGCCTCCTGGCAAGTATGCACGACGTTGCCTCCAGAAGCCTCGACCACCATGTTGGGAAGGCTGGTGCCCACAATGCCATGGACCTCAAGCGAACTCTGTGTGGGAACTCGCCACTCAGAGGCTCAATCGTGGTGTTCTCCGACGCTTCAGGGTAACCCACAACTAAAGTCATGCGGGCAAGCTCTGCCACACAACCATCCATATCCTCACCACGGTGCGTAGGGGGAAAATCTGCCATCTACAGAAGACAAGGGGTGGGGATCAATGCATGCTCAAATCCAAATTAAAGAAAACAATTAAAGGACTCAAGTAAATAAACGAGTAAAAGAAGAATTTTATGCATGGAATATTTTATATGAGTCAAATAAGCGCTATTACCATAGTAAAAATAATGGAAAAGTATTATAATGATGATATTAGTAAAAATAGTAATAATAGTAAGAACCAAAGTGAATAAGTTTTGGCATCCCATATACCTTAGCTAGGACCTAGTGCATTTTCCAGACCAATTTCCTCGACCAATTTCCAAGTTGATTCCAAACAAACTCCGAAATTACCATCCCCGAATTTCTAAAACCCTAGACAAACTTTAGTCAAGGAAATCCCCATCGAATAAGTGACCCTAATGAGTAGAAATTATGAATTTTCCCGAAACAACTCCAAGTGAAAGGGAAAATGCACATGAAAGAGTTTCAGAGGGCTCTTCGGGTTTCCACTTGGCTTGTCCTACGGTCAAGGTCGGCTCTGATACCAACTTGTCACGCCAAGAGATTCGCTAACCCGAATTCCAAGCAAAATGTGCATTCAACCCCTGTCCAGAACCGGCCAGGGTACACAAACGACAAAGCTGATATACAGATCCACGTCTTACAAACACCATAAAAATATCTTACATAAATGCAGCGGGAAGAGATAAACAAGATATTCTAGATAACTAGACGCTCGCAGCGTGGCGACACCAATCCACGGGCATCCTCGATGCAAGTAATACCAAAGCAGGCTAAAGGCGTTTGTTTGCATAAAGTAAGCATTTAGACACAGTAGTTGAAAGTAGTGAAACTGTTGACTTTAATTAATCAGAATTAAATCATCACAGCCCAACGCTACACCACGTTGTAACAGGCCCAACCCACCACCTGAACCAAACCAGTTCCACTAAGTCAGGTTATTAACAGTTCGACTAATCACAGGGAATCTGGTTGATTGCCCATAACCGCGGGCACGACTATTCGAATAGTTTTACTCTGATAAGAGGTGTACAACTGTACCCACAAGACACAGCCCCACGACACGTTACCGTGCGTGGCATACCACCATGGTACACCGGAAAGGGACTGTGACAGAACCCTTTGCATAACCCTCCCTAACCAAGCACACCACACCAAAGCAAGCAGCCCCTCCCGTGCCTAGGTGAATATGGAAGCCGATCAACGAGTAAACCCCCGCCGACCTGACCCCATCACGCCTACACTTGCCTTGGATGCGTCAGCTAGGAAAAGCTACACTACAAGCCCAGCCATTGCCCCCGCTAGCTTGTGGAAAGCACGATAATTCTTCCAGGGTTTCTCGTGAACCGGTCTTTAATAGCCATGGGTGCGACTAGCAAAATCACACACCCACAGCCCACCATTTGTCATGTTTTAGTTTAATTAGTACCATGGTGGCACTTAAATGAGAATATCATTATAGGGACTATGCTAACTAATTAGGTGAACTGTCCCCCATTAAGTGTGCTATTTGATCTAAGCGTAGCTAAGCATCTCCTAAACTAGCAACTACTCAAATTATTTCCCAAGCTATCAAAGGAACAGGATAATCGAAACATAAGGCTGAGTACAATAGGTAATTAAGCCTATAAATGCCATTATAAAACAATGCAATATTTAGAAAAAAATAAGACACTTGCAATTTAGGTACAATATGCTCAAATGAAAAGCATGACTAGCCTTGCTCTTCCGCGGGATTGACCTCTGCAACAACCTTGAAATACACAGGCGTGTCGGAATTACCGGAATCTCAACGAAAAACAAAGCACACAAGCAAATAGGCTATAAGTCTACTGAAACAAGGAACAAAACCATTTTTAATGGATCCTTGGCATTTTTATGAATTTTCTGCAACTTGAATGGATTTAAACGGAGCACGGATAAATTAGTTATGAATTTTAGAAGATTAATCGTGTTTTTACTATAAACAGAAAAGTCCTTATTTAATTTATTGCGCAATGATGCCCAGGGCTGACGTCAGCAGAGGAAGGGGCGGCGGCGCCGATAGGTGGGCCCCACCTGTCGGTGGCACGGGCCCCCGATCCACGGTGGACCAAGTCCACGGAACCGGCAGGCACGGCGGCACGGGCGACGGTGGCCGTGCGGTGGTGCAGGCAGCGTGGCCGGCACGCGCGGGCCGCGACCGTGTGGCGGCATGAGAGAGAGGAGGAAGGGAAGTCCTCACCGGAGCCGGGGAAGACGACGGCGGCGGCGGCGCTAGAGGGCACGAGAGCAGACGGTGTTTAGGGGAAAAGAGAGAGGGGAGTGCGAGGAGGGTTTTTATATGGGCCGGGAGGGACGGACATGGCCGGCGGCGGTCGGGTTTTGGCGACGGAGTGGGAGAGTGGAGAGAGGAGAGAGAAAGTAAGGATTCAGTTTCGTATCCTGCGCTCCACGGTGCGGCGCGGGCGGCACGGAGTGGGAGAGTGGGTGCGGCTGGCGCTGGCAACGCGGGGGAGGTGGGCGGCGGCGGTTGTGGGCGGCGCGCCGGCCGGCTGGAGGTGAGGGACGGGCCTGACAGGTGGGCCCCACCTATCGGCGGCCCGGGTGGCGTGGTGGAGGTGGAGTGGAATTGGGCGCGGCGGAGAGAGAGGCGCGGGCCCGCGGGCGTGGGTCGGCCCGCGGGGAGGGAGGGGGAAGGCAGGAAGAGGGGAGGGCGGACTGGGGAAGGACTCCTGTCTCTTGTGTTTTAGTGTAGTACCGAAACTTCCCCATGGGGAAGGAAGTTTCGCAATAATGCACCCGACCACAAATTTGTCGGGTAGGGCGCGCTTAAGGAGTTCGAGTTCCTTAGCCATGGTCTGTATTTCATGAGCCTGCTCAACTACAGAATGGTTTTCAACCATCCTGTAGTCATGAAACTGCTCCATGACGTACAAATCATTGCTAGCATCAGTGGCACCGAATTTGGTATTCAGTGCGTCCCACAACTCCTTAGCATCGGTCATATGCATATACACCTCGACCAGACGATCGCCAAGAACGCTAAGAATGCATCCCACAACGAGATTGGTGGCCTCCTCGAATTCTTTCTGCTTTTCAACAGTAAGAACTCCATCAGGTTTGCCATTACTAATCCAGAAGCATTTCATAGCTGTCAGCCACAGAGTGACCCTGATCTGCCATCTTTTAAAGTGCACGCCGGTGAATTTATCCGGTCTCAGTGCCTCAGCAAAACCAACCATAGTAAAATCACAGTGCCTACAATAAGGTTTTTAGATTATTGAAAATATAAGCACATATTGATTTAATTTATTTCATAAATAAATCATGATGTTGCAGATGTAAACTAGCATGATCGCATCATTCAATCTACACATATAAACTAAACAGTAAAACATGAGTAGATCGAATATGCGAAACATAATAAAACGTACTGAGAACCTTCCAAGATCGGTTGCGCAGCGGGAAGAACTCGCGGTACCAGATGTTGACGACGGCGCGCACTCGAGCGAAGAGGAAGACGAGCCGTCGTGGAAGACCAGCAAGCAGTCGCACGGAGCGCTTCCCAAAAACCTTATTGCCGCCTTCTCCCGGTGTAGGACGTCGAAGACGAAGGTTCCGAAGACCTGCTCTCCCGATCATCAGTGCACGCCGACGAGCGGGACGGAGTAGACTACGAGCGACGGCGCAGTACAGAGATGGAGGCAAACCATACATTGTTTTCGCGTGTATTGCGTGGAGGCGGCAGCTGCGTTTATATAGAGATATCAGGACACTTGATCAGGTCGCCTGCACGTTCTCCACTTTGCATAACCGAACCGGATAAGTCGCGCATAACTTATCCGGACTCCATGCCCCTTTCACGCACCGGACTATTCGAAGTGTTATCAAAATACAAAACCGAATTTCCGTAGCAAGATAAAACTGCAAAAGGAGACCGCATCTGCTCATCCGCGCATAACTTATCCGGACTCCATGCCCCTTTCACGCACCGGACTATTCGGAGTGTTATCAAAATACAAAATCGAATTTCCGTAGCAAGACAAAACTGCAAAAGGAGACCGCATCTGCGCAAGGATGAGAAACCAATTTTCGCAGACCATTCACGCGCATGTCGCCAGGCAAGGCGAGGTGACCGAGCGCTCATGCGTTCCCCTTATTCTCTCCACCACACATGCCTCAAGTGGCTAGTAGAGCATCCTCCCTTATAAGGAGGTCTCCCTCTCCTAGAATTGGTAAGGTGGTACTAAACTCCCCATGCATGCCATCCCATGAGGTGGGCTTTTGTGATTTTCCAAAGAAATAATCTTCATATGGGCCTTAGCCCATACATTAATTCCAACAGCACTCACCATCTTCCTTCCCCTAGCATTCACCTCCCCTACTCCCTCGCGGCTCCTCCTCCCCCTCCTTCTCTGTCTACCGCCCCTCCCCTTTCCCTCCCCCACTCCCTTGCTAGGGTGGCCATGCAAGGGAGGCGGTGCCGCCGGCGCCCATGGAGGTGACCAAGGGCAGCAGTGGCCAAGGACACTGACGGTGGTGGCCAAGGGCGGAGATGCCCTCCCTCTGCATCCACCTCGCCCTTCTCCTCCTCAAGATCCGGCAGCCCCCTCTCTCTCCCGGTGGCCCACCGTCCTCTCCATCTGCCCTCCCCTCCTTTTCGTCCGGAGGACGAGGTGGCAGATCCAATGACTATGGTGGAGAAGGCTGGCACGGAGGGCGAGGTGATAGCCGGCGGGGTGGAGGATCCAGCGATGGTGGCTCCATCGGGCTTTTTTTTTATTTCATTGTATACTATAGGTGTTGGTTGTGGGGTAAGAACTAACACCTATAATTTATATAGGTGCTGGTTTTAGAAACTAATATATTTGCTCGGGAGCAAAGTACCGATAAATTGGTACCGGCTAGGAAACCGGCACCTATTGGGTTTCTGTACTAGTGCCACTATCTGAACTCTACACACACACGGCTACACAGCTCACTCCACGATCAGTGCATGCATGTGAACTGACCATCTCCTACTCCCTCAACATGTGCAATACTCAGCTAATCACTTGGCTATAATTACCTGCATTTGTTAATATGCGCTCTCACCTCCTGGTTGTTTATCGGCTCACTACTCACGCCCAATCTCTACTCACTAAGCCATACAGCACATCGATCATCTTAACGTTGGATATAAATAAGAGTAAATTTCACACAAATTATCGTGAACCTACAGATTTAATATTGAAATTATCACAAATCTACATAGTCTAGTATTTAAATCCCTAGTACTAATATTGTGTTGGAGCTATGAATGTTGTAATTTTGGGATATATAAATTGGCACTAAAGTTATAGTTTTGTGAAAAAGTTTTATGATGAAAGATATTAAATGTGTAGTTTTGTTATAGTTTGGTTGAAATATCTATAGTTTTATGAAATTTACTCTATAAATAAACATGCTGACATTAATATCTTTGGCATTAATGTCTATCGGTGTCATGGGCCCAGGGGTATGCTGATTCAGGGCTTGAGGTGGCCCCTTACGCCCACGTGGCCATCCCCCGAGGGGGATCGGGCCTGAGGGTGACGTGGCGGTTGCCCGCACGGGAGCTCGCGAAATACCTCCGGATTCCAGCCAAGCTGACGGGTCGACTCGTGCCGCTATCCACGCCAGTGCAAAGGCAGGAGGAGACATTATTTCCAGCTAGTTTGAAGGATTCTAATCATAATGTGCTGCAATTTGATGGTGGAGTCAAGCTATTCTATGAAAGTTCGGTGTAGTCAATTTCTCTGCATATTTGTTATGTGCTTCTAGTTCCGATGGATTAAGCAATCCGACCCTAACATGTAAGAAAGAAATCAAGGGTATTTGGTTATTTTGCACGTCATTTCTGTTTAAAAGTCAAGACAGTCTAAAGTGATATTCTATTAAGGAGCAACCGCTATTGAGTGGTATTTTTATTAGGATATTTTAGAGGGTGGTATTTTGTTAAAACCAACTCTATTGAGTGACATATCATTAAATTAAATTTCTCAGTTAATTTGATATATGCTATTACAATGCCATATTAGAAAATGCTATTACTATTCAGATGCTAGGTACCACTGAAATTTTGAAATTTTGTAAAGTTAAAACCATACCATAATCATCGCATTTTTTTGATATTATATAGATCAAAATACCTTTATACGTGAGGTTATCTGTTCCATCTTCTTCCTCGACCATCTCCCCCCTCCACATCTTCTCTGGTGGTCAGAGGAATAGCACTAGATCTGGGAGGGACGAGAGGGATGGTGAGGATGATGCATGGCTCGGTGGCCACGGACGCCGCAACACCAGGGAAGGGGATATCGTCACGAGCAAGGGACAACGCTAGATCTAGGAGGGACGGCAAGGGTTGCGCAGAACTCGGTGTCTGCGGATGACACGGCGCCAGCCGCCAGGGAAGGGATGCCATCGCGAGCAAGGAGAAGGGCAGCTCTGGTGGCGTGTGGGAGAAGAAAAGAAGAGATGCCACGGCCACCACCAGGGACAAATTCCATTGTCGAGCATCCATCGTGCACGCATTGCTGGTGGTTTCTTCTCGTTTCTGTCTCGCGCATGGGTCAACAGCGGCCAAATCTGCTCCTCCCCCTGACCGCCACCTGCCCTCTTCCTTGTCTCCGTGCAGCCAGATCTAGAGCACTCCAGGCAAAGGATGGTGGCAGGCTCATCAACCTCGCGAGCAAGGGTGGTAGGAGCATGGGCAGTGGAGGAAGAAAGAGCCTCCACGGCTGGAGCTAGCAGGTAAGCGGGGGAGAAGCAGCGGGTGTGATCGGCCTCCTTGGAGGTTGCTGAGGAAGAGAAAAGAAGAAGAGAAGGAAGAAAGAAACGAACATGATAAAATAATGTGATAATAGTGGCACAGTTCCAATTCTATAAAATTTTAAATTTTAGTTATACCCAATCAATATCACGAATGGTAATAACAGTTTTCTAATATGACACATTTATAATAGTATGATCAAATTTATCCTGAATAGTATGGACACTGAAAAAGAGAAAAAGTGATAATATTTGAAAATTTCGTACAAAAAAATTCATTGAATGAAAATCAAATGCCAGCAGAACCGCTGCCGGCTTTAGATTAACTGATGATTCTGCTCCTATGTGCATTAACGGTTGCAAGTTTTTTACCCCAAAACTTTTAGATTTGTGACCATCGGATCACCTCAAAATTTGTGCATGAAAAGAAAAAAATGCTAGAAATAAAATTTCAAACATGTCATGCGTAAGATTCCAATGCTATCTAACTAAAATATTGTTGAATACCAATTTAGTAAGTTATATCGCAGTTACAGTGTAGTTACAACGCAGTTACAGTGTAGTTACATTGCAGTTACAGTATAGGTACAATGCAGTTACAATGTAATTACACTTCAATTATTCTATAGTTAAATCTGGGGATGAAAATAGAGCGGATACGGACGGATAATCTCATACCATATTTGTTTTCATATTTTTTGTCGGATACGGAAATGGATACGAATAACTCAGATACGGAAACAAATACTATCTCGAATACAAATAAGAATCGAATATGATCGGACACAAATACGAAAACATTTTTTTCTCGGAACACGAAAACCAACTCAACTTCTAATAGAAATAAATATCATGGTATATAATAAGCTCATTTTATATAAAATATAGTATAATTTCTATTTTTCAAAAAAGTTAAAATAATATTAATAGTGTGTTTTAGTGTTAAGAGTTGGACTACTATTAAAATCTAAAAAGATATATTGAAGGTAGTAGAGTTATAAAGAAATGGGGTATGTCTCATGGCTTCTGCGGATATCCGAATAGCATTGTTCATCGGATATTTGTATTATTATCCGTATCCGGCGGAAACCCTGATATCGTATTCGTATCTGTATCCGGAGGAAAATATTTATATTCGTATCCGTATCCAAACTATCCGAGAATTATTCGCTCCGAAAGTTATTCGTATTCGTTTTTCTCCAGAGTGGACGGAAACTATCTGCTACGTTTTCATCCCTAGTTACATCTGAAAGTTTTTGACCCATAAAACTTGCGACAATTTTTTAAGATACTCCCATGCATTAATTGTTGGAATAAGTTCATTTGGGGTCCCTTAACTTGACATCAAAACCGATTTTCATCCTTGAACCCAAAAACCAGATACAGCCTGTACCTGAACTGTCAAAACCTATGTAAACAAGGTCTCTCACCGGTTTGGAAGGTGGTTTTAGCTGACGTGGTGCCTATGTGGTTGGTTTGACAAGGTCTTTGTCTCACATGGCATTGACGTGGCGCTAGGGATGGCAACTGGGTGGGACGGGGCCAGGTTGGGCTGGAACGCCCCCGACCCCGACCCCCGACTCCACCCCGCTCCCCCGGCCCCGATTATGGATGCGGGTTGAAAACCGTCCCCGCCCCCGACCCCTGCGGGGCCCCGCAACCCGACCGAGGCCCCGCATTGGGTAGCATCTCCATCTACTCAGCTCAAAAAATACAACACAATCATCATTAAATAGCATGAATACTTAAATATCATCATAAAAATCCAGCAAGAACACATAACACACAGTTACACAAATGAGTTGAAGACTTCAAGGTTCAACAGTTCAAGTCTTCAACACATCACACACAGCAAGCAAATTCAGTCTCACAGAAATATAGAAGTCTTAATATGCTATTACATTGCCAACATAAAATATGTAGGTAGATAGTTTGCAACTCCAGGCTTTCCAACCCATCCTTCACTTGTGAGATCTCCACCTCAAGCTTCAGTGACAGCAGATGCTTCCTGAAATAAAAATTAGAAGAAGCAACTAAGCATGTGTGTGTTATAGTAATAGAAACAATAAAGTGGGAGTGTAGGACATACCGATTCTGATTCATCATCAAGTACAGTGTTCAATGCATTGGTCTTGTTAGCAATTTCACCTATCAACATATAATGTGATTTGCATTTAGATGAATTGGAAGAAACATGGAAGGACAAATTAAACTTGAACAATACAAAAGCAAAATTGAAATTACCTAACATATCAGCACGACCCCATGCTTGCACACACATAAGTGCCTCCACAAGATCAGGTTTAAGCTGATTACGATTTGGAGTTATCACCCTCCCACCAGTACTAAATGCTGATTCAGATGCTACTGTTGTAATAGGGATTGCCAAAATGTCCCGAGCAATCTGTCTCAAAGTTGGGTACCTAATGCCCCCAAATTTCCACCAATTGATAATATCGAAATCTTGTGTCCTAGGCAACGGTTTCTCTTCCAAATACAAATCTAACTCAGTGCGAATCTGTGAGGAAGAGGCAACATTTTGTCCAGACATATACTGATCAAATATATCATCCACCAAATCATATCCCACAGGGACAACACTGCTAGAAGAAGCATTAAGTCCATCTGAAGTTCCAACACCCTCCTCAACATGATTTTGGTATTGTAGCACTAATTTATACAAGTCTTCTTTCACAGCATTAACTTTTCTTATTGCCACCTCTTCTCCATAGATTTGTATAAACATAGCATTCAACATATGAAGTTTATATCTAGGGTCCAAAACACTAGCAATAGCCAAAATACCATGCACATCCTTCCAATACTTCTCATATTTGGCTGACATCAATTTGGTCATTGCTATAATGTTTGGATCAGCACTAGTTGACCATTTTCTCATAGCCAAATAAATACCACAAGCCTTAGGAAAGAAAAGATTTGCAGTACAATACTTACTACCAGAAAAAGCCTCAGTTGCATCATAAAAAATCTTCAATCTATCACAAAGCTCCCTAGCAAACTTCCAATCATCATTTGATGGACAATAAGGAGTATACATTTTTTCACGAGTTCCAAGTTTTGTAAAGACATCTTGATACAAAACTGCAGTGCTAAGCATGAGATAAGTAGAATTCCATCTAGTTTTGCAATCAAGGGCAATTACTTTCTCATACTTAACATTCATTTGTTGGGCCTGTTTTTCAAATTTCTCATGTCTCTTTGGTGTTGCTGTCCAAAATGAAACACTCTCACGAACCTTCTCAATGATTTTATCTAGGATAGTCATTCCATCTTTCACAATCAAATTCAAAATATGTGCACAACAACGCATATGCAGCAATGAACCATTTAACATAAGAGTGTCAGCAGACAACTTATCTAGCATTGTCCCCAATAGGTTCTCCATTAACTTGTCATTGGTGCTGCAGTTGTCAAGTGTGATAGTAGACAGCCTACTCTCCAAGTTCCAATCAGCAAGAACCTCATAAATAATTTCACTTATAAGATCAGCGGTATGAGGGGCTGGTACATAAATAAACCTACAAAACATAGAGTTAAACAAATGTAAGAAGCATGATATAGCACAATGTGCAGCACATATTTAATATACCTCAAAAGAAAACTCTTCAATTTCCAATCATCATCGATGAAGTGAGCGGTGATTGCCATGTATCCTTTCTTTTGATGAGTTGCTATCCATAAATCAGTAGTAATGGCAACACGGCTCTGAAGCTTGTGAAAAAAATTACTGATAGAAATCTTGTTAACCCCAAACAAGTCAACAATATCCTTCCTAATTGTGTTTCTGGTCATGACCTTGAACAATGGCTGCAATGCACCACAAAACCTACGAAAACCAACATGGTCTACAATAGAAAGTGGGTACTCATGGAGGCATATCATCAGTGCAAGTTCTTTCCTAGCTACCTCTTGATCAAAGACATATTTCCCTACGGTAACCCTCCCTTCTGCATCTGTTCCCATATTCAAACTGGATTGTGTTAGACCTTTTCTAGCCTGCCTAGACTTGCAAGTTTTAATATGGTCTAACAAATGTTTAGTCCCATTTCTACTTTCAGCTCCAAGCTTGCTGTGACACCATTTGCATTCAGCTTTCCACGCACCATTTATTTTCTTCTTAACAAAATCTTGCCATGCTGCAGATTTCAGTCTCTTATTACCATGTTCTACTTCTGTACCTTGTGAATCATCTATTTCGACGCTTGGAGCATTGGTTGGAGTGGGAGTGGAAGATGGTGTCAATGCAACTTGGGACTCAACGGTGGCAGCAGGGTTCGACATTCTGTCCACAAATAACATAATTCAATAATAGATCAGAATCTGCTGCTATGTCTATGTGCTATCAGTGCTATAGTGGCATAGTGCTATGTACTACCAAATCTACCAAAAATAAACAGAAATATCACGGGCGTAGTTTCATAATTTCATTCACTCTGTGCAATGGAGATGGAGCAAATAGCAATACCTCTCACTCTCTGTGATGCGCTGTGTGCCGCCGCCGCCGCCCTGTGTGCCGCTGCAGCCGCCGCCTCCCTCTGTGCTGCCGCCTCCCTGTGTGCCGCCGCCGTCCTGTGTGTTGCCGGCCCGCCGCCGCCCTGTGTGCTGCCGCCGCCTCCCTGTGTGCCGCCGCCGCCACCCTATGTCATGTGCCACCGGCGCCGCCCTATGTGCAGCCGCCCTTTGTGCCACCGCCGCCGCCCTTTGTGCCGCCGCCGCCGCCGCTGACTCCGGAGGGAGAGGAGGAGCTGGAGAGGAGGGGAGGGCCGGAGGGGATTAGGGGAGATGGTGGCCTGGTGGCTGGCAGGCGGCCAGGCGTAGGCGGCGCCGGCGTCGGTAGGGCACTCGGGCGATGGGGCAAGACTGCGAGATCCAGATGCCGCCGCCTCCGCCTGTTTCTGTGCCGATTGGGAATTTGGGAGGAGAGACAATGGGCTAGGGTTTAGTCATTTTTTGATGGGTTTGGCATTTTGGGCTTCCAATGGGCTGTATTTTGAGGGTTTATATACCCTCCCCGGGGCCCCGCGGGTCACCCGCGGGTGAAATATACTCCCCGTCCCCTCCCCGTCCAAATGCGGGGCCCCGACCCCGGTGCACCCGCGGGTAGTAAATCCCACCCGTCCCCGGCCCCGTAGGGGCGGGTCCCCGCAGGGGACCCGGCCCCGCGGGGGAAATTGCCATCCCTACGTGGCGCTTATGTGGCAATTTGATTTGGAAAAATAACAAAAAATAGCTATCCCAAGGACTCCTGCCAAGGAATTCCCCGAGGTAAGTTCCATCGGCTTAAAACTTGTTTCCCGCTTTCTCACCTATTTCCTGTTCTCAATCTTTTTTTTCAATCTGTAGCATCTAGTCCACCAAATAGCTATCCCAAGCCTGAAAGATCGCAACCACTTCTTTCTGGGTCCAATAGGCGATATAGATCCAATCACTATGATCAACGCAGAGACAGAGAGGATCCCATTGATCAACGCAGAGACAGAGAGGATCCCATTTAGATAGAAAAACTCAGCTCTGGCTCATTGGACCACCACCTTCAAGTCTTGGCCATCTCAAGTTGATGGATGCACTAACTGGTACAAAAGAATTGCCGCGAGCAAACAAGATCACTGGGACGAGATGGGAATAGCCCAGTGCCTATCTTTGTCAGTAGCCGATACAAAGAAGGATGAGCTAATGCTATCGGCTGCTGCATATTTCTGGTCTGATACCCTGAATACCTTTATGTTTAACCATGGGTCGATGTCCCCCACCCTGCTTGACATTGTTATGATCACTGCTATGGACATCACCACATCGACCAATCCTATTAGCTTTAAGACCAAGTGTACCCACAGATTCAAAACTAAAAACATTGGAGGTTGGTGAGGGTTCATCACAGAGAACATGGGAACATGCCCAGTATCGGCTAGAGAGCACACAGCCTTTCTCCTCATGTGGTTAGACAAGTTCCTCTTCTGTGGCTCTACCTGTGGTCCAACAGCCAACTAGCAGCATCTAGATGAAGCCATAATCTCAAAGAAATAGTTTCCTTTGGGCAAATACCTGTTAGGTGCTGTATACCAACCTTATGCCAGTCATTGGCTAAACTCATCATGGACTCAAACGTCAGCACAGGTGGCCCTTGGTGGTTTGTGTAGCTCTGGCTTAATCTACACACTTTAAAGTAGCATTGAGAGCAGCACTTCACGAGGCTGAATTCCCTTCCTTAGCCGATCCAAAAGATGACAATGATGATGACAATGACTCTAGCTCAACACGCCGATGCATATCATTTGGAAAGGCAGCCACTAGTTACACTGGTTCAGGTCCATCGGCTGAACATTTTCAGAATTGGTTTGGCAATTTTTATGATGGATTCCCAAGAGATAACAGAATTTGGTTTGCCTATGAATCCTTCTCAAAATATGAACTGCCAGCCAATTTCAGACTTGATGAGATCAATGATGAAAGATTTGAGAAACCAAGAGAAGTCCTATCTGCAGCAATCTCCCCCTGCATTCTTCCCACCGGCACATCCCAAGGCAGGAACATATAGCCATCATATGAGTTCTATCATTCGATGGTTGCTGCTCGACAACTTGGTATGGGACAACTTCCCATTGGCCTGTATTTTTCTGACAAAATCCAAACCAGAGGAGAGATTGCATCGGCTCTAATGATGGACAAACTCCTAAACATACCTGGCCCTCCTCTTGGTAGTATTGACAGGTTCAATATCATCTTAATGAGAAGCATCCTTTTTGATAGATGGTGGTCTGAGTGGAAAACTCACATATTCCATCTATCGGCTCAAACATACTTAACCAGAATATCACTAGACCTGGTTCCCTAATTAAATTATTTCCTCTCATCTTCTTTGTTATGTATTAACAATTTCCTGATATTTACTAATTCTCATTTTACTTATGCAGATATTTGAATCACCTCCTCCTCTTATCAGCCGAAATGACAAGCCGATAGAATATGCTGCTGCAAAGCTCCCAAACGGCTACGGCCCAGCTCCTTCTATCATCGGCTTCAATGCTCCCAGGGTGGCTACCCTGCTCCAAGGTCAAGCTAGAGAGTTGATACCGGCTGGTGATAAGCGAAAAAGAACAAAACAAGCTACCATCAAGCCGTCTATCACTCAGAAGAAACCCATCAAGAAATAAAAAACAACAGCCGATGAGAATCTCCCCTTGGACCAAGAGGTGGAAGCATACTTAAAAGAAATCGAGATGGAAGAAGCTATCAATAAGGCAGCTGCTCAAATCAATGAAACAGTAGAAGCTACAACATCCAAAGCCGATACTCCACCAGCCATCCAATCAACACCAATCAAAACTCCAAGTCCTCCAAAACGTCACCCTCGAAAAACACAAGTATGAATTTTTCAATATCTTCATCTTCTTTTATGCCTTATACCTTATAACTCAATTATTCCTTTCAGTCGAAGAAGAAACAAATAGCTACCAGGAAGAAACCAACTCCACCACCAGCATCAGTAATTCCTTCACTCATCTCAATTTTAGTTTTCTTCAGCCGATGCTAAATAACACTTATTATTATTTCAACCTCCGCAACCTCCATCCCCTCCCAATAGCTCTCAAGCGAATACCCCATCAGCTGCAACAATCCATCATGACGAGGAAGCAATCATTGCAACTCCAACTCCTCAAGTTCCTGCAAGTACATATCAAATTCTCACATATCGGCTCAATCAAGACTATTACTAATAGTATTTTTTATCTTCAGCTCTTAGCCGATATGTTCTCTTTTGACATAAAACAATTCCTGGATGAAGAAAAGGAAGATACAATAAGCAAGGCCACATCTCCTTTATCGGAAGATCTAAAGAACAGACTAGCCGATATTGCTGATCGGCTCGGGGCTTCTTTAGATGCATTAGCTGCAGATTGTGGACCAATCAGAGCAAGATTCCAAGATATCCAAAACCAAATCCCTGATGAACTTGTTGATATGGTCTCTCCAGCTGTCTTTCTTGAACAACATCGCTTCAAACTTGAGAGAGCTAGGTAGAGAATTGTTGATCGACTGGAACGTTCATCCCTTGAAACCACCATACACACCAGCCAATAACAAGTAAATGATGAAAAGGAAAACTAGATGAACTAGAAGTTGGTCCAAACTCAACTCAATTGAACATCGACAGATTAAAGAAGAAAGAAGCCGATTTGCTAGCTAAACTCAACGAGTGTAGATCTAATATAGCATCTGAAGAGCAAAAGCTAGCCGATCTGCCAAAAGCCATCGAAACTCAGAAATCAAAACTAAAGAATTCTATCAAACATCTATCCTCCTTGAGCAAAGCCCTCAAGCCAATCCCCGGAACAGATGCAGCCGATGCTCAAGCGATAGATGAAGTAGAGCAGATTAGGCAACACGCAATATCGGCCATCCAAAAATATCTATCGTGATGTAATAAATCCAAATAATCTTTGATACTTGTAAACTTTTGCTTTAATGTAATTATACCACCATCGACCATCGAGCCAATTTGAATTTTTCAATACAGTCTTCAAATTTGCGTTTAAAATTAAAAATTTCCAAAATTTTCCTCTCCATGCCCCAAGTTTGTAGTAAAGAACATAATGCTGCAAACTTATAATTTTGTCTAGGGGCAGATAAAAAATATCAGCCATATAAAGGCGATGCAAACAACATTGGCTACCAACCATGCATCGACCTGACGCAGTCAATCATGAACCAATCTAAACACTTGGATAGTATTTCTTCAGATATTTTCCATTAAGAGCCCATCCAAAAACTTCTCCATCAAGACCTTTCAACATATAAGCTTCCTTGGAAACACACTTATGAATCTGAAAAGGTCCTTCCCAATTCGGTGACCACTTCCCAAACTTGCTATCTCTGGCTCCTATCAGCAACACCAATTTCCACACAAGTTCCTCCTCCTCAAAGGACTTTGGCACAACCTTCTTGTTATAATGCCTAGCAACTCTCTCTTTATCTCTCTTAACCTTCTCAAGAGAGCGTAATCTAGACTGAACCAACTCTTCGGATTCATCAACCATCAAGTTATGGTAATCATCGGCTGTCAACTCATCCTGTAAAGAAACCCTTTGTGAGCCGATGTTAGTTTCCCATGGTAATACAGTTTCATGACCATAAACCAACTGATATGGTGGAACTTGAATAGTACCATGATAAGCCATCCGATAGGACCATAATGCCTCAGATAATATAGTATGCCACTTCTTGGGATATTCAGCAATTTTCCTCTTAACCAACTTGATCAAGCTCTTGATAGATACCTCAGCATGCCCATTAGCTTGTGCATAATATGGTGAAGAATTCAACAACTTGATCCCCATGCTATCAGCAAACTGAACAAACTCATCGGATACAAAAATAGATCCCTGATCAGTTGTTATCATCTGTGGTAAACCAAGCCTATAAATAATATGCTTCTTAATGAACTCTATTGCATCCTTAGTATCAACTTTCTTGAGAGGAATAGCCTCAACCCACTTGGTAAAATAATCAGTAGCAACCAATATGAATTTATGACCTTTACTCGATGATGGATTGATCTGGCTGATCATGTCAATGCCCCAACCTTTGAACGGTCATGGCTTGATAATTGGATTCATGGCCAATGCTGGTGCTCTTTGAATAGCTCCAAACTTCTGATAGTCCTAACATCCTTTATAATACCTAAAGCAATCTTCCAGCATTGTCGGTCAAAAATAACCTACTCTTCTAATCAGCCACTTCATCTTATGAGCCGATTGATGAGTACGACATATTCCCTCATGCACCTCACACATAACAATTTTCGCTTCTTCCAGGCTCAAACATCTCAACAAAACCCCGTCAATAGTCCGATGGTACAACATATCATCCAACAAAACATATTTAAGGGCTTTATACCTTAATTTCCTGGAAACCGATCTAGATGGGTCCTTTAAATATTGAAGTATCTAAAACCTCCAATCATCAGCTTGTAAGCATGCAACTTCCACCTCAACATCCTTCAACATCGGCTTATATTCTGATGCTCCTTGAGCTATATCTTCTTCAATATTTTGTTCTCTAGGAATATAATTCAAAGTAACTATCCTGCAAGTCTCCATCAACTCTTGACATTTCTCATTATAAGTCATCAAGATGTCATTCTTGCACTCATACTCTCCAGACAATTGGCTAATCACCAATAATGAATCTCCATGATCTCATCAGCATCGGCTTCGACCTCCTTCAACAATTGTAACCCTTTCAAAACAGCTTCATACTCAGCTTGATTATTAGTTGAATAAGGTTTAATAGTGAAAGCAAACTGAAAACATGCCCCCTAGGCGATATGATTACTAAGCCAATACCACATCCATGACTACAAACTGATCCATCAAAAAATAATGTCCAAGGCATAATGTCAACATGATGAATCGAGTTATCCCTATGTTCAACTATGAAATCAGCTATCGCTTGCCCCTTGACTACCTTAGCCGATTCATATCGTAGATCAAACTCTGTTAAAGCAAAAATCCACTTTCCAATCCTTCCCTTCAAAACTAGGGCTGATAGCATATATCGTACTACATCGGCCTTACAACCTATTGTGCACTCATTGGAAAGCAAATAATGTCTTAACTTTGTACATGAAAAATATAAGCATAAGCACAACTTTTCTACAGGCGAATATCTGGTCTTTGCATCCAAAAGCCTTCTACTTAGATAAAATATAACACTATCTTTACCTTCAATCTCTTGGATGAGGATAGAGCCGATAGTGTTCTGATCGGCTGATAGATACAACTTAAAAGGAAGCCCTTTATGTGGTGGAATGAGGACTGGAGGAGTACTCAGATATTCCTTTGTACTGTCCAAAGCTTTCTGTTGCTTCTCTCCCAGACAAACTCCTGATCGGCTTTCAACCTGAGCAATGGAGTAAATGGCTCTATTCTACCAGATAAATTAGATATAAACCATCGAACAAAATTGATCTTGCCAATCAAAGATTGTAACTTTGTCTTATCTTCTGGTGGTTTTATTTCTTTAATAGCATTGATACTCCTCTGAGGTGTTTCAATTCCTCTCTCATGAACTATAAATCCAAGGAACTGTCCAGCCAATACACCGAAAGCACACTTGGTTGGATTCATCCTCAATCCATATTTTCTTGCCCTCTCCAAGACTCTCCTCAAATCGGCTATATGTTCCTCAATCTCCTTAGATTTAACCACCACATCATCAATATAAATCTCAACAAGCGAGCCAATAAGATCATGAAATATATAATTCATTGCTCTTTGATATGTGGCACCAGCACTCCTTAATCCAAAAGTCATAACAACCCACTCATACAAACCGATTGCACCAGGACATCGAAAAGCGGTTTTGTGAATATCTTCTTCAGCCATGAAAATTTGATTATATCCTGCATTGTCATCCATGAAACTGATAATTTTGTGTCCAGAGGCTGCATCAACCAACTGATCAGCAACCGGCATTGGGTATTCATCCTTATGAGTAGCTTTGTTCAAATCTCTAAAACCGATGCAAACTCGAAGCTTGCCATTTTTCTTGATCACTGGTACTATATTTGAAATCCACTCAGCATATCGGCAAGGCCTGATGAAATTAGCATCGTAAAGTGTTGTAATCTTGGCCTTAATAGCATCATACATCTTAGCTTTGCAACGTCTTGGAGGTTGTTTATATGGCCAATAGCCAGGTTTAATAGGGAGCCGATGTTCAACAATCGATCGACTGAGTCCTGGCATCTCATAGTACACCCAGGCAAAACAATCTCTGTAATCTTTTAAGAGTGCTATTAGTTTACATTTAAATTCTTTTGACAAATTTTTACTAATGTATGTCGGCCTAGGTCTATCGCCTGCTCCAATATCCACTTCTTCTAGTTCATCGGCCGACATAAATCCTTGTCCTAGCTTACCGTCGAGATCATCTACAGTATCCTTTGTGTAAAAATTTGAACCCTCCATGGCACCCTCAAAGTAACAATTGGGGCTCTCCATCTCCTGTCGGTTGTATATCACAATCAGAAACTCTTAGATAATCTCTTTGCCAAACTTTGCCAGATAAACAATCAATTCCTTCCATCTCCCAAACAGATAAATCGGCACTAGCTACATTGACTGACCTGTCGGCTGGCACGATCTCTATCTGGTCTCCTTGCCATTGAATCAAACTTTGATGCATAGTTGAAGCAATACAACAATTAGCATGGATCCAATCTCTTCCCAGCAACAGACTGTAGGAACCCTTCCCATCGGGTTCCCATCAATGACAAAGAATGTAGTACGAATTGTCCTGCTGCCGATGGTCAACTCCACATTTAAAACTCCTTTGGTCTCAGAAGGATTTCCTCCAAAATCTTTCAAAATCATATTGGTCTTGATCAAATCTTCTGAACTCTTCCCCAGTTTTCTAAAAGTTGCATACGGCATCAAGTTAACAGTTGCTTCTCTATCAACCAACATTTTGACATCGGTTTCCCATTGACAAACCCCTTGACATACGAAGGCTTGAGGTGCCGATGGTTAGTTCCTTCTGGTTTCTCAAAAATAGCTTGCTGCGAGGACAGCAACAATTTAGCCGATTGTGGTTCGTTTGCTTGTTTCACGACTTGTTCCACGGCACACTAAGTTGGTAGCATAAAGACCATATTTACTGAAGCTGATGCAACCTCTTTTCCCTTGTTGTCAGAAAAACTTTTGTCGGTTCCGACTTCATCGGCTGGGATGATCTTACTCTTAACGCGCCACACCTTTCTTGTCGCTTCGGCCGATACGCGATCTCATCTTCAGCTTCTTGGAACTTTAGGTGAGGAGCATATACAAGGCCCTTGCGATACTGGAAGGACGCCAAACGGATCTCCTCGCACACAAAAGTAAAGACATGGAAATGAGTGGTGGGGGGATCAAAGTTCACCAGGAAATTTCGAGAGTAATGGTTGATGTTGCTAGCATCACCATCCTTAGGCACAAATGTCCGACGAAGCATCCTGTTGAGGTAGGAGTGCAGGGCTTGAGGCCCTTGATCTCACCAGGGACACCACCGGGAAGATAAATACGAGCCATGTCCTCATCACTCGCAACAGGATAGTCGTGGAGGGAGTAATGAGTGTTCATCCGGCTCAAGTTGAATTCCCAAATCTCTGCCAGCCGGGTATAACACACAAAGTACCAACTAGCATGTGTCATCCAGTGGATCGCACCTGTCCGGGGTCAAAGAACACGGTGGCATAAAACTGAGCAATGACCTCTTCACACCGATTGTTGAAGGGCCATGAAGTTCCTTACCCCCATCTCACCACAAGTAGCAATCACGGAGTTGAGAATAGGATCATCAAGAGCTTCCAACTCCGGCTAGTTGATCAACTACATGGAGACGGTCTTTTGAGCCTTCTTCATGATGGCCGTCTCATAGAAGTCTTGCTGGATATGGGTCCAAAAACGAGAGTCAGAGGCAGTGCGGCGAGCGTTGTGTGGATCCTCAACCTGCTCAGGAGCCACAACCTCGGACTTCTGACGCCAGTTCCGAGGTCGGCGCACCATGGCAGGATCCCACTCAGGGGTGTGCACCCGTAGGGGACCAATGGGGACAACTGGGTTGTGCGGAGGAGTTTGAGGGCCTCGAGACGAACCCTCGCCAGTGGACCGGCGAGGAGGCCTCGAGGAGCCCTCACCGGCTTAAGAGCGTGCCGCCGAGCACTGAGGAGGAAGTGTAGACCCGTGGGCCACATGGGCAACCTGAGGGCTTTCCTCCTCCCTGCTGGACCAAGCATCGTCCGGGCCATTGGAGGCCGAAGAGGGTGACGGGCGCCGAGGACGCTTGGTGGCCGAAGTCTTGCGAGGAGCCATTCCTTGAACAAGAAGATGAGGCACAAGATTAGAGTGGGGAACAAGGATGAACTCAAATGAAGGAACGGGGAAAAATCATGCAAGATGGGGGTTGGAGGAGTCGGGCAGCTCTTTCCGGAAATTCCAAAAATAATTTTCGGAATTTTCGAAAATGTCTGGCCGAACCCTAAATCCTAGATCCCGCACGATTTCTCCAAGGGAAACCTATGAAATTGAATCTACAGCATCTATGGCACTAGGAGAGAACTTCCACCGAAGGGAATCAACGGATGTGAACAAGAAAAACTACGGGATTTGATTGGAAGTACCCTTAGGAACGAAGAACACTGGGGAAAAAGATGCAATGTAGCCCTCTAGATGGCCCTCAAGGGTGCTCCCACGAGATTAGAGAGGAGGGGAACGCCGGAGAGCCGTGGAGAGAGGAGCTGCTGCTGGTGAGGGGTGGAGGGAGGGGGATTCCGTGGAGAATAGGTGGAAAAGAGAGAGGAGTCCACGGGAGAGAGAGGAAGGGATATATATCCCTGGATTTTTTGGATTTGTTCGAAAATTTTTGAACATGTGCGAAAATGCACGAAGCAGAGAGAATAGAGCTGAGACCTTGAATTTTTCAGAGTTGCCAAAAAAATTTCGGACATCCGAAAAGTTCTGAAGCGCAGGAATTTTCGGAGTTTCCGAAAATTGGCAGGAGGCAACTTTTCAAAGAGATGTCCAAGAATTTTGACATAAAAATTTCACAAACATTTTGAGTGGAAATGGAGAGGATATTGGTCGAACAACTTGCCCCCATTTGAACTTGTGATTAGCCATCAATCAATCATTACAAAACAATAATCACAAGGTCAAATGGGTTGATCCGAGGATCAAAATGGAGTAAATTACCATGAGACAAGATAATTTACCCCCAAGAGAGGGAATGTTTGAACCTATTGCAAGTAGTGCTAGGACCAACATTCATTGAAAAATGAGATCCCCATACACATAGATTCAATTTATCCACAAATTAGTGACTAGTGTTCATCCATTAATTGAATGTCCATGTTATCACAAGGTGATATGCAACCTATTCTAGCAACCAAAATGCATGCAATAAATCAAGCCACATTCTGAGAATCCAAGATATTTAGTTCACTTTTCAACTCACAAAAACCTACTTTCATCTAAAGCCACATTCTGAGAATTTCTTGAGCATGCCCTTCAAATACTTTGTTTGGCAAATGAAAGTTCCTTCCTTAAGTTGCTTGATTTGAAGACCGAGGAAGAACTTCAATTCACCCATTATGGACATCTCAAAGCGCTTGGTCATCATTCTACTAAATTCTTCACTAAATGACTTGTTAGTAGAGCCAAATATAATGTCGTCGACATATATTTGGCACACAAAGATATCATGATTATGTCTTTTAGTAAAGAGAGTAGAATCGGCCTTGCCAATGTCAAAGCTGTTTTTAACAAGAAAATCACGAAGACATTCATACCATGCTTTCGGAGCTTGCTCAAGCCCATAGAGCGCCTTACGAAGCTTATACACGTGATTAGGATACTTTGGATCTTCAAAACCCAGTGGTTGCTCCACATACACCAACTCATTGATTGGACCGTTGAGGAATGCACTCTTCACGTCCATTTAGTAGAGCTTGAAATCAAAGTTAGTAGCAAAGGCTAATAAAATGTGAATTGACTCAAGACTAGCTACCGACGCAAAGGTTTCACCAAAATCCAAACCTTCGATTTGGCTGAATCCTTGAGCCACTAACCTTGCCTTGTTCCTTATCACCACACTGTTTTCATCTTGCTTGTTCCGGAAGATCCATTTTGTGCCGCTCACATTTTGCCTTGGTCTCTCCACTAATGACCATACTTCATTCTAGTGAAGTTGTTCAACTCCTCTTGCATGGCCATCACCCAATCCGGATCCCCGAGTGCTTCTTCTACCCTTAGTGGTTCAAGAGAAGACACAAAAGAGTAATATTCACAAAAATTTGCAACTCGAGATCTAGTGGATACTCCCTCATTGATGTCACCTAGGATGTTGTCGGTGGGGTGATCTCGTGGGATGCTTTGATTTATCCTTGGATGAGTAATATTGATTGGTGAAGATGGCACGTGCACGTCTACTTCATCATGATCCAAGTTTGAGGGTGAGGGATCGTTGGCTTGAGTGGATGTTGATGGCTCCGCTTGTGTAGAAGAAGAGGGTCCATGTTGTTGCTCTCTAGGATGAACATCTCCTAGAGCCAACCTCTTAATAGCTTCACTAGGATCCTCCTCTTCACCTAGCACATGTGAGTCAACTTGCTCTAGTTGAGAGCCGTTAGTCTCGTCAAATGTCACATCACGAGTGATCTCAACAATACCAGAGGTGTTTTGTTGAAAACACGGTATGCGCACTCATTTGACCCATACCCAAGCAAGAACCCCTCATCAACCTTAGGAGCAAACTTTGAGGTTCTAGCCTTCTTATTAAGAATGTAACACCTACTACCGAAAACACGAAAGTAGGAGACATTTGGTTTGTTACCGGTAAGAAGCTCATAGCGAGTCTTCTTAAGAAGGCGATGAAGATAGAGACGGTTAATGGCGTGGCATGCGGTGTTGATGGCTTCGGCCCAAAAGCAGTTCGAGGTCTTGTATTCATCCAACATGGTTCTTGCCATCTCGATGAGAGCTCTATTCTTCCTCTCGGCTAATCTATTTTGTTGAGGTGAATATGGAGCTGAGAATTCATGCTTGATTCCTTCTTCATCATGGAAGCTCTCCACGCACGTGTTCTTGAACTCTTTGCCATTGTCACTCCGGATGTTCTTGATCTTAAGCTCGAACTCATTTTTGAGCTCTTCTTGCAAACTTCTTTAATATGGCTTGTGCTTCACTCTTGTCATGCAAAAAGAACACCCACGTGAAGTGTGAAAAGTCATCAACAATAACAAGACCATATTTGTTACCTCCAATGCTTAGATAAGTAATGGGTTCGAAGAGGTCCATTTGAAGGAGCTCCAATGGTCTTGTAGTAGTCATGACATTCTTGACTGGGTGTTGAGCTCCAACTTGTTTCCCGGCTTGACATGCGCTACACACCCTACCTTTCTCAAACTGCACATTTGTTAGTCCAAGAATGTGATCGCCTTTTAGAAGCTTGTGAAGATTCCTCATACCAACAAGGGCTAGCCTCTGATGCCAAAGCCACCCCGTGTTGGACTTAGACACTAAGCATGTCTCAAGTTTAGCTTTATTTGAGGTGAAATCTACAAGATAAAGCTTTCCCTTGAGAACACCCTTAAAGACTATCGAGAAATCATTCCTTCTATAAATGGTCACATCAACATCGGTAAAACGACAATTGCAACCCAAAGAGCATAATTGAGAGATGGACAAAAGGTTATAGTTGAGAGATTTTACCAAGAGAACATTGGAAATGGAAAGGTCATTTGAGATTGCAACTTTACGTAATCCCATTATCTTTCCATTTCGATCATCCCCGAAGACTATGTTGTCTTGTGAAGTGCCATTTGGATCAAGGGAAGAAAACATTGACTCTTCTCCAGTCATGTGATTTGTGCATCCGCTAGCAATCACCCAACTTCTTCCACCGAAGATGTATTCCTACAAGAGATCAATTTCTAATTTTAGTTATCCATACTTTCTTGGGTCCTCTCATGTTAGTAACAAGTGCCTTAGGCACCCAAAGCACTCTCTTAATGGAAATATTCTTGCCTCTTGGGTCAGCATATTTAGCTATAACACGACCATTAGCATTCTTCCTAAGAACATAAGAGGCATCAAATGAATTTTGTGAAGCACAATTATTTGGAAGGATACTTTTGGCCTTGACAAAGTTGTTGAGACCTTAGGGCTTCTTGAGCATCACACTTTTATCCACCATCCCTTTTGGTGGAGGAACATACCCAAGGCCTTCACGGTTGAAGTTGTACCCTTGATAGTCTAGGTACTCCTTTAGGGCCTTACTACCCATGTGGCACTTTAGAAGGCCATTGTGAAGGAGTCTCATAAGCTTCTCATTTTGCTTTTGCAACACACTCAAGGATTTAGAGTTAGTAGCACTAGCATCAATATCAATATCCTTATACCTTAGGCATGGTTTATTGCTTGGGGCAATGTTAGAACAAGATGCCTCACTAGGGAGAGAGATGCTATTCCATTTGGTCATATGTCGCATCATATTGTTTTCTCGCATTCACGGAGCTTTGCATTTAACCATACTTCATCGTGAACTAACATTCCTTCACACATTACTCAATAAAGTTGTTAGTCCTCTCTAATTGTCACTTCCCAAAAGGACCCTAAAATATATCCATTAAATTATGGCTAGAATAATTAAAATCCTAGTGAAGGCCTCCAAAAATTAAAATGTGCAAAGTTAGTCAAATAAGGCTTGGAGGTTTTTTGTATATTTCCTAAAAGCCTAAAATGTGTAAATAAATTTTAGTGGAATTTTCAGAGCACAAATAATAATTATCAAGAAATAAGCAAAGTTAAAAAGGTTTTATAAAAAGAAAACCCTAACAAAAGAACCCCTCCCTCTCTCTGGGCCACATTCGGCCCATCTCCCTCCCCCTCTCTCTCTTCTCTCCCGCGGCCCACTCGATCTCTCCCCGCGCGTGCGCCGCTGACAGGCGAGCCCGCCCGCCACCCTTGCTGACAGGTGGGGCCCACCCGTCATCCCCCTCCTCCCGCTGCTCCCGCCGCTCCCTCCGCCCGTGCCTAGCGCCACCGCCGTCGCCGCGCCCGGGCACCCCCGTTCAAAATTGAATGGGGGGAATCAATCCCCCCAATTCCCTCTCCCTTTCCCCCCATTTTCCCCTCTCTCTCTCTTTATTTCGGATGGAAGCCCCCTAATCCCACCGGCGCCATTAATGGCGGCCGAGTCTCCCGCACCGGTTTCCTACCCTTCCGGTCGCCCTCTCTCACTCCCAACCCTATATAAATCCTCCCCGAGCTCCCCACCACCGTTTCCGCCACCCGCCACCCTTTCTCTCCGCCGGAATCGAGCTCGTGCCATCGCCCTCTTTCTCCACCATCGCCGCCGAGCTCCGGTCCGCCGCCGTTGTCGCCCTGGACCGCCTCCCACCTCGGCACCGCCTCCTTCGGCTTCGCCGAGACCTCGCCGACCTCGTCCACCCCTCCGCTTCGGCCGCCGACCGCCGGAACACCGCCAACCCCGTCGACCCGAGCCGCGCCACCGCCTCCCTCCGCTCCGGCCGCCTCCTCCGTCGCCACCGTCGCCTCAGGGTGAGCTGTGGACCGCCGCCTCCTTTCCCCCTTCCCTCCCCTCTCTCGGCCGCCGCCCCGCTGCGCCAGTGGTCGCCGGCCGCGACCATCGGGGCGCGGGCGCCGCCTCCCGCCGGCCGCGCCAACGTGGCCGCCTCCGGGCGCGCTGTGTGGCCGCCGCGTGGGGCCCGGCCGTCAGCCGCCCGTGCCCTCGGGTGCGGCTGATGTGTGGGGCCCACGGCGCTGGCTGGTGAGCCCGCGGGTGCACCCAGTCCACCGTGGACCGAGGGGCTGCCGCGTGGGGCCCACCACTCCTGTGGACCTGGCCCACGCACCCCCTCCTCTCGGCTGACGCAATAAATCGTTTTTAATTAAAATTTAAATGAAGAAATTCGCAAATATTCACTTAAAGAGCATATAAACTTCAAATGGCCATAACTTGGCCGTTTGAACTCGGAATTAGACCGTTCAAGTCTCTAATTTTTCCTGAAGAAGTCAAGAACCCATTTTTGTGCTTTGTTTCTGCTTTTTATATGGAGTTTATTAGAGTAAAAGCCTTTTTCCTTTTCGTTGGTCGTGTAGACGCTGCAGCTTCGGAAGATCCGCTCTACGTGGAGGTTGAAGCCGACGTTTGGGAAAGCGAGAAAGGCAAGACACATCTCCTTTGAACATATTGTTGTCCCATGCTTTAAAATTATTTTTTTTAAATTAATGCATTATCGCTTTATTTAAATTCCCGCGTTAGCACTGTTTTATTTAGCCATGCCTATTTACCTCTGTTATGACCTCATTATTATTGTTATTGTTATTATTGCCTTGTTCACCCTAGAGTAACCAAAACCCCACTGGTGTGCACTGTATTATGGTCTCACTAGTATCAAGTTTAGGTTGATGCTCCGCCATTTAAATTAGACAAACTTTAGGTGGTTTTATAATTCTAGACTTTGGGAGTTCTCATATCATTTGGACATTATGGAATGGTTGGCTTATGTGGAATTGGACACACAGCCCCTCCTCTATTCAAAACCCCCAAAATGGTTTAAGGCTGGGTTCGAGGTGCATGGTTTTGATGGAAGCACCTTGGCCACTATAAGGACCGGTGTTCGGGCCTCTGTTGCAAAGCGCTACCGTACTTCCACATGTCTAGTGGGTAAGGCATAGTTTGTAGCTCAGTCTGGTCATGGGCAAAAGTACACGGATAGAGATGGACGAAGTCGGGGCTCGATGGACATCTCTAGGGCAAATGAAGGCTACACTAGCTACGGCCTGGTAGTCGAGATGTCATGGCACAGGGCCGGTGTCCTGCTGCTAGGGGCTCAACCTTGGTTACCTGTCTCCGGATTCCGGCCGTAGCCAGGGTTGGGTCGGTACTCTTGTTTATGGCTAGGATGGGTTGGGAACTATGTCACGTCTTCCGTCCATATGCCGTGGTGATATGTGGCACGTGGTTACACGTGAGGAAGATGTGTCTTGTGGGTAAAGATGTACACCTCTGATCAGAGTATAATCTATTCGAATAGCCGTGTCCTCGGTTATGGGCAAGCCTAGCAATGTACCCAAGTTAGTGGTTTATTTCTTAAAACCTGCTTAACAACTAAAATGTGGAATGGTTGGCCTGGGTTGGCTTGGGACAAGCTGGGACCTAGGTCTGGTTGCCAGTTCGGTCTGAATCATCATAGGCCTTGGGTTAAGGCAGGTTCGTGTGGGTTCACGGCCTTGAGCAATAACACTGTGTAGCTCTAGGATCATCTTTATAAAATAGCTTTGGGCAACTAAATGACCTTTAAATGTTGTTTACTGCAAACCCTAACCTCTATATTATAACCCTTGTACTCCTTTGCATTTATTCTGCATTTGTGGGTGTGTCTTGCTGAGTACGGTGGTTGTACTAAATTTTGCTCAATTTTTCCCCCAACCCAGAAGAGTTCTTGGAGGATGAAGGTTTTGGTGTCTAGCTCGTGCCTGCCGTCAAGCGCCTGTGGTCGTCGCCCTAGCCTTCCGCTGTTTTTCGTTTATCTTCGTGTGTGCTGGGCCTTCGTCGCCCATGTAATAATTTAACTATTTACGCTTCCGCTTGTCAAACTCTGAATTGTATCAACTTTTGGTGTACCTTGCCTCCTGGGACAAGGAATAATACACGCACGTATGGAATGCCTGTTGGGTTATTTCCGGTCGTGACACTAATCGCATTGTTATTAATCACCAAAATCATTAGGGGCCTAGATGCACTTTTAGGTATGTAGGCTCGAGCTCGCCATAAACTCGAGCCGAGCTCGAGCCGAGCCTGATTATTGATCGAGCTTGGGAGTGAGCTCGAGTTCGAGCTCGATCGAGCTTCGAGCCTACTCGAGCTTGACAGCTTGACTTGGTGGAACTCCAAAGAACTTGCTATTTTATAAGAGATATCAATGAAAAGTATCGGTAGTCAAAATTAATGGGTGCTACTTGTCTTGAATGAAGCCTCTACGGTTTCTCTCATGAATTCATTGCTTTGAAATGTTGGAATTAACAAAAACTAGCTACTACATCTACTAGAAGTAGTAGTACCATTACTAGCAACCAGATAATAGCTTTATTAAGAAGCATTGATGAGGTCTCAAGACTTGAGCAGACCAAGTACGATGGCAAGTATACATTGACCCACAAAAATATCTTCCTACATACAATGCATCTTATGCTAATCAAGCCCTGTCGAGCTATTCGAGCTCGAGCTCGCTAGGCTTGCGAGCCTAAACCTAGGCTTGAGCTTGGTTTGTCTAGTATTCGAGTCAAGCTCGAATCGAGCCTGTAACGAGTCATGCTCGAGCAGCTTGTGAGCTCTGAGCTTTTTTGACACCCTACTCGCAAGCGACGGCGGGTCCCCTGGAGCAGCGCTGGCGACTAAGATCCGGAGAGGAGGGGATCTCGCAGGCCATTACCACCATCAGTGGCGGTAAGCTTCCCGCCCCTCTACTCTGCCCGCGGCTTGCAGCCATCCAACTCCGCCAACGGGAGCGACGCCTGGAGAAAAAGATGAAGAGAAAGGAGATAGGAGAGAGGAGGAAGAAGAGGAGGGGGTGTGAATGACATGTGGGGCTCACCATTTTTTAGTTATTTCTTTGTGTAACTGAAATGTGGGACCACAGTTTTTGTTATTTTCCAAACCAAATTGCCACATAAGTGCCATGGCAATACCACGTCAAATAAAGACTAAGTCAAATTAGCCACGTAGACGTCACGCCAACTAAATTAGCCACGTAGACACCACGTTAGCTGAAACCGTTGTCCAAACTGTCTTAGGACTTATTTTGCACCAGGTTTTGATAATTGAGGGACCTGTTGTATCTGGTTTCTGGGTTGAAGGATGAAAATCGGATTAGCTGACAAGTTAACGGGGCCTTAGATGAACTTATTCCTTAATTGTTCCAATAACACAGTAATTCTGGGCCCATTCTTCCAGGCTGCAGAACGGGCTGAACGGCCCAGCAAGTCACTATTCTTTCGTGCAAATCAAGAAACGGACGCGAAACCTTAGAGCAAACTGCAGTGGAGACGGAAGCAAAATCCGGCACGCCTCCGCTCCAAGCGGGCTCAGACCCGAACCCGGCAAGCGCGGCGGCGTCCTCGTCGTGTATAAAAAGGCACTCACGCCGATCATTCCACCTCGCATTGCATCGCATCGCATCGCAAATCAGAAGAGGAGGTTACAGTTTCGTCGTGAGCGAGCGAGAGCCATGGCGTCGGTGGCGGCGGACAAGAGCGGCGAGGGGGAGGAGAAGGCCGGCGGCAAGACGATCTCCGTCAAGTGCTCGGACGGTCAGACCTTCGACATGCCGGTGGCCGCGGCGATGCTAAGCACGGCCATCCGCAAATCGTTCGACACGCCCCCCAGCACCGACCACGGCGGCGACATCGAGCTCCCCCACCAAGTCTCCTCCGGTATCTTCCCCAAGGTCAAGGAGTACTGCACCAAGCACGCCAAGGTCGACGACAAGGGCAACACCACCGTCTCCACCAACACCGGCGGGGAGTCAAGCAGCAGCACCTCGGAGGAGGAGGAGGACCTCAAGAACTGGGACAAGGAGTTCGTCAACATCGAGGTGAAGCCCCTCCACGACCTCCTCCTCGCCGCCCACTTCCTCGACATCAAAGGCCTCTTCGACATCACCTGCCGCAAGGTCGCCGACATGCTCAAGGGCAAGACCTCCGAGGAGATGCGCCAGATTCTCAGCATCCCCAACGACTTCACCGAGGAAGAACACAAGGCAATCAAGGAGAACAACCCCTGGGTCTTCCCGGATCCGAAGTAGAAGCTACCGTCCCCGATCGAGCAGCTGCTCTGCTCATCATCGCTTAACCCGTCGCGTGTCTTGCAGGATGGTTGCTCCCCGTAGGTTCGTTCAGATCGAATCGGCGTTCTTTCTTTTTTACCTTTCCTCTGCATCATGTCCAACTAGAACAGAATCTGGTGTGTGTTGATCGAAATGTTCCACTGCTTAATTGTTTGCATTAACTGAAATATTTTGCCCCTGCCGATTTATGCTGATCTGTTCCTGCAGTTGATTAATTAGTCATATCAAATGATTTCTCTGTCTACCACTGGATTAGTACTAGTATTGATCAATTAGTATGCTGGTTGGCACAATGGCGTGTGGTTCGTTGAGGTTGTCTTAAGAGATTTTGTTTTCTGGTTTCTAACGTTTCTCTGTATACTGGGCATATTTCTCCTCTGTTTTTTTTTTTTTGGATTGAGTGTTCAGATATGTATATTGGGCTTGGATGCCTGCAACAAGATGTTCGTCTCTCCTGTTCATGCATTTGCGTAGGTTGCAATTCGATTTGGGCATCGTGACACATCTGTGAAGACACTACTGTGAGATTTATGTGGGCTCATTTGGTTTCAGAGATGAGTGGAGTGATCTGATATTCTGATCAGTATGCAATATGCTCTTTGACTTTGTGTTGTTCTGGTAAACCGGATCCCCTCGGTGTTCTGCTGCGTCTTTCCCTGGTGTGTTTGGTTCCACTAGATGGTGGTTTCCCGTTGTGTTGTTTGATTTGCATGTGGGCTCTCTGAATTCTGAGGTAGAGTAGTAGATGTATGTGTTGGATAGATACCAATATGTGTGTCGTTGTTGCTTTGAAGAGTATTGTTGCTTCGAAGAGTAAGGTTTGTGACATGTCAATGTGCTTGTATATCACTGCCCATCACATGTTGCAGGTTGTGACATCATGCTTGGTGTTTTTTCAATTGTCATCCCGAATTTCCAAGTCTAGAAAATATTCTCTGTTTTTCTTTACATTGTTCATAACACACTGCAAAAGGGAAAAAAAAGGATAACACTCTTGCTTTTCTGAACTGCGCAGATCATACCAAAGTACCAAACACGGTACCTTTTGTCCAACTAATTAGGCCTACTCAGGTCTAGCAATGGCCCTCTCTTAGAGAAAACTGTCCAGTCCAGGAAGAAACCTCACTGCTCTGAAACAGAGGAATCAAATAGATCAGGGGAACACCATACTAATGGCTGGTAAATTTGAGAAAGGAAATACCACTTCCAGTTATGAGTAGCTGGAATTTTGTGTAATCCTTGTAGAAGCTTTTGTCCCGAACTCCATCAGTGTATTACTTGTTGGTATTATCAATTTATTATTATTGAGGTACCAAAAAGACAGAAAAAGCGATGACTGGATTTTGTCAAACCAAAACATCTTAAGAAAATTCTTTGGAGTGGACTTTGCCTTGTCTGCAACACACCAACATACCTGCCTAGTTTCAAGTCACTTATGAAGATGCAATACCTTATTGAACATTTGTAGTTGCTGGTCAGCCAAACATGAGATGGTACGGTAATATTTTGTTGTACCAAGTGATTTGCATATGAAGACCCAAAAAATAAAAAGACAACTGACGCTTTAACTTTTTTTCGTAATAAATTACTTTAAATTTGATCAAGTTTATAAAAAACGTAGCAGCATTTATAATACAAAACATACTATCAAAATATCAAAACATATTCCTTGTTCCATTGTTACAATTGCAATATGCATACTATAGATTAGAAAGTGCTCTTCGGTTAGAACTGAAGAAAGATCTCAAATTTCAGATACCCCAAAAAATTCCAAAACTAAGTAGAAGTGTGTCCGCGTAAATGTTCCGAATGGACAATGCGGCCTAGTGCTGCTCTCACTAAGGAGGAATAGACTACCTGGATAAAAAAAGAAGAAGGAGGAGCAGGAGAGCTTACCGTCGAGCTCCATGAGTCCCGACTCATCCTTGAGTCCAAAGAAGAAGAACTGACATAAATGTGAAAAAGAATGAACAGTAAAACTAGTGAATTCCTGCTCATTGTATTGATCTTAATATGTCCCTTATATAGGGAGGTTTACAAGCCTAGGATTCTAGGCATTAAGCATGACAATTAGGTGATTTTAAGCCAATAAACATGGCTGTTACAAATGAGTAAAAACCCTTTGATGGCTGGTTAAATCTTCGTGATGGCTGGTTTTGATGAGAGCAAATTATCACCATATAATGGCACATGTAATGGCCTTTTAACACTCCCCCTTTTGATCGAGTCCATCTTGAGATCAACTTGTTCTTTTAATTCCTTTGAAAAACCCCATGGAAAAAAATAGGAATAATTTGATTGGTGATTTCTCTAACATAAACCTGCAAGGTTTAAGGAGTAATCGATGCCTTGTTTTATCTCTAGAAAAACCCCTGTGGGGAAAACATGAGATAAAACATATGCTTGCATTAATCATTGTCTTGTTAAAAACTTTGTATGAGAAAAACCTGATTGTAAAAACTCATAAAAGAAAAGAGTACAATGTGAAGCGTTTAACTAGGCTCATGATTTAGGGAGTCTCCCCCTGAAGCTTGTAAATCTCTGAGCCGTCTCATTCCAATTCCCTCAACACATTTGTCGAATGAGGAAGCGGGTAGGGATTTAGTGAAGAGATCTGCCAGATTGTCACAAGACTTTGTTTGTAAAATATTTATTTCTCCACTTTGCTGAAGCTCATGGGGATAAAACAATTTGGAAGCAATATGTTTGGTGATGTTGCTCTTGATGTAGCCTGTTTGCATCTGCGTAATACAAGCAGCATTATCCTCATAGATAATGGTAGGTGATTCTGAGGAACCAATACCACAAGATTGTTCAATGTGATTTATCATTCTGCGTAGCCACACGCATTCGCGTGATGCCTCAAATAGTGCGATGATTTCAGAATGATTTATGGAGGTGGCCACTAATGTTTGTTTAGATGACTTCCATGATATGGCAGTTCCTCCATGGAGGAATACAAATCCTGTTTGTGACCCGGCATCGTGGGGATCAGACATATAGCCAGCATCGGTATATCCAACCAAGCTAGGGTCATCAGTTTTCTGAAAAAAAAAGCCAAGATCCTTAGTACCATTCAGGTACCTAAGGATTTGTTTTCCTCCGGTCCAATGACGCTTAGTTGGGGCAGCACTATGTCTCGCTAATAGATTTACTGCAAACGCAATGTCAGGTCTGGTACTATTTGCAGGATACATGAGTGCTCCGATGAGACTGAGATAGGGATATTCCTGTCCTAATATCTCTTCTCCTTCCTCCCGTGGTCGGAAAATATCCTTTTCTTTATCGAGAGATCGAACGACCATGGGGGTTTTATTTGGGTATGCTTTGTCCATATTGAATTTCTCCAATAATCTCTGGACATAGACAGATTGATGTACTAAAATCCCCGAATGAAGGTGCTCGATTTGCAAACCTAAGCAAAATCTGGTTTTACCCAAATCCTTCATCTCAAATTCCGTCTTAAGATGGTTGCGAGCTTCATCTATATCTTGAGTGTTGCCAATGATATTCAAATCATCTACTGATATAATGCAGAATCCTGTGGAGGATCTTTTGATGAAAATGCATGGGCAATCATCGTTATTTGAATAACGCTTCTGCAGAAGGTACTTTTCAGTCGGTTGTACCACATTCTACCCGACTGTTTAAGACCATAGAGTGATCTTTTGAGTTTTACACAATACATGCTGCGATTTGTGCTATCATTCGGTATAGGGATCCCATCGGGGACCTTCATATATATGTCCGAATCTAGTGACCCATATAAATATGCTGTCACGACATCCATCAACTGCATAGATAGACGCTTTTGAATTGCCAGTGATATTAAATATCGGAACGTAATTCCACTCATGACTGGAGAATATGTTTCATTGAAATCAATGCCGGGTCTCTGCGTGAACCCTTGTGCTACAAGCCTCGCCTTATATCTCACCACCTCATTATTGTTCTCATTCCGCTTCCGGACGAAAACCCATTTGAAACCCACAGGGAAGGTTTTTGGAGGTGTAGGTATTACTGATGAGAATACCTCTCTTTTATTGAGGGAGGCTAACTCTGCTTCAATTGCTTCCTTCCATTTGTTCCAGTCCAAGCGCTTCTTGCACTCTACCATGGATTTTGGATCTGGATCATTTTGGATGGTTTCTGCAACTGATGAGGCAAAGTATATGTCGACAATTGTAGTCTTACGATCGAATGATTCTCCAGATTCAATATAGTTTATGGAAATTTCATGTACCCCAGTTGTCGGCTCAGTATTTCCCAATATGACTGCGTCGGGGTGTTCCAATGTCCCAACATCAGAAATTGAGTGCACTGTTGATGTGAGTAGTGGATTCGATAGATCCACTTGGTGTCTCTCAACATGAGGTTGAGTTTCATTTACTATGTTAGAGGATTCTTTCCTCTGTTTCCTCGTGCGCTTGCGAGGATTTGTCGTACTTCTCCCACTCTCTTTTGAGGGAGGGAGTTGAATAGTTTTATTTGGTACCTCTATTCTTTGTGGCACATTCCTTGCAGGAATGTATGATTTTGTGACACTTTTACTCACAGTAAATGAGTCTAGCAAATTGTTTGCAGCAACCTATAAATCAATGATTCTTTTAACTTGAAGTTCAGATTCTGTGGTACGAGGATCCTCTATTAGGGTGTCTAAAGCATCCCAATTTGTTTCCGGGCATTCAGTGTGATACTTGAATTCTCCCCCTAATTCCGGGAAATGTTCTTCGTTGAAGATACAATCGACGTACCAGGCTGTGAGTAAATCCCCTGTAAGGGGCTCTAGGTATTTAATGATCGACGGAGATAGATACCCCACGTAGATCCCCATTTTCCTGTGAGGGTCCATTGATGTACGCTTTGGTGGTGAGATCGGTACGTATACAGCGCAACCGAATTTACGCAGATGGCAAATATTAGGAGGATCACCACGAACCAATTGCAGCGGGGAAGCTGTATGGTATGCAGTTGGACGCAATTCTATTAAGTCACCAGCATGTAAGATTGCGTGACCCCAACATGAGGTTGGTAGGTTACAATTTTGCAATAGTGGTCTAGCAATAAGCTTTATTCTCTTGATGAGAGATTCAGCTAAACCATTCTGTGTGTGAACATATGGTACGGAATGTTGAACTTCAATTCCTAAAGCCATACAATAATCATTGAAGGCTTTGGAAGAAAATTCTGCAGCATTATCCAATCTTATTGATTTTATCTGGTGTTCAGGTTGACTTGCTCTGAGTCTGATGACTTGTGCAATCAATTTCGCAAAGGCATGGTTCCGTGTCGATAATAGACACACATGAGACCATCTTGTGGATGCGTCTGAAGATTCTTGAAATTAATTTTCTGTGTGCACTTCAGAATCTTTTATTTTAAGATGTGTGCACACAAAATCTGAAGATTCCGGGAATTTTCTGTCGCTTATACCATGTCCACTTGAATTGCTCATGATTTTTCTCATCATCCCGATGCCGGGATGGCCAAGGCGTTCATGCCAAGTTTTGAATGCATTTACATTCTGAAAAATCACTTTGTATGCAACATGAGGTACGGGTTTGATGTATGTGTAGAACAATCCAGATGGGAGAGAATGCACCTTTTCAAGTGTTTGTTTGCCATATCCAGTTTTTTTGGTCAAGAGTAGGAACTCCTCATTGTTTTCTTCATATGTTTCCACATGAATCCCATTTTTCCGGATATCTCTATAACTTAGTAGGATATGTGTTGAATCGGGAAACAATAATGCTTCCTCAATATATTTATTTGTGTACCCATTGGAAGTATGATAGTGGCTCTACCAGAACCAACAATCATAGCATCGCGTCCTGCGATGGTCAAAACTTGTCCTTCTCTCTTTGTGAGAGTTTGGAAAAATTTGACTTCCCTAAGTATAGTGTTAGTGGTACAACTGTCCACTAGGCACATCTCTTCTTCCATTGGATTGACTCCCATAACAATCTATATAATGCAGAATTTAAATTCGTAAGAATAAAGGCAAAATATAGAAAAACACATAGAATATATTAAGATAGCCTGGTGCTTTATTACAATTGATAAATGGTGTAGCAACATCATGTCTTTATTACAATGATTACTTTTGCAAATTTAAATTAAAGCTATGGAGCCTATTTGAGGTCTCCAAAAGTGTCGTTGGAAGCGTATTCCACGAGCATGTCGTCGATGTCCATAGAGCCTTCCTCTTCACTTGATGGAGTCTTGGTTTTGCTCGGTCCCGCTCCATCAGGGATGGGGTCCATAGCTCCAGTCTCCTTTAGTTGAGAGGTAAAGTGTGCTTCATGCTTCTGGGTGTTCTGTGTATGACCCATGGACTTCATGTACAGATCAACAAGGTGTTTAGGAGTCCTACACTTCTTAGCAATATGATTGTAGCAACCACACCTAAAGCAGGTGGTTTTGTTGCCACTATCATTTTTGTGCTTAGAATTTCCTTTCCTCTTTTGGGCGTTCCCACGTGGCTTTTTGGTTCTCTTGCGCTTGCCCTTGCCAGAGTAATTTCCAGTCTGTGTTTTCCCATTCGGGATAGTTTCCTTTACATTCGCATGTACTTCAGGCAATGGTGCGGTGCCCAACAGGCGCTGGTTCAAGTTCCATACAGTGAGTTCATGGTTCTTTTCTGCCTGTTTCAATGTCTGAATGAGTGAAGAATGGACTGTGAAATTCTTCTCACGGTATTGTTGAGTAATGATCCGTTCTGATGGGAGCATTATAGACAGAGTCTTTTCAATTTTATCAGCTTCAGAAGGTTCTTTCTCACAAAACCGGAGCTTAGAGCATATCTTATGAACAGCATGGTTGAACTCATCTACAGTTTTGAAATCCTGTAGGCGTAGGTGGTTCCACTCATGCGTTGCCCTGGGAGAAGGATAGCTTTATGCTGTTCATATCGATTTTTGAGAGCTTTCCACAAAGCACGTGGTCCTCATACATGTACTCCATTCTCAAATCCTGATGGATATGATTCCTTATCACTTTTAAGGCGGAGAATTTAGACATGTTAGAGGCGGTAACGCTTCCCTCAGCTTTTTCATCTATACATCTGTATAGTCCATTTGTCGACAGATTTACTTTGAAATCCATCGCCCAAGAAGGGAAATTGGAACCATCGAGAGTGAGAATATCAAACACTTTGGTTGCCATCTCACCTACATTGTGATAGCCAAAATTTTGAGAAATTATGGCATATTTGCATTAAAATAAAATAAAATAATAGTAGTAATAATAATATTAGGGCGATAAAATAAATATTGCAAAGTAATCGTGAAATAAAGGACATGGAAATGCATATAGTGCTGAAAATAGACTCATATTTATAATAACAGAGAATTACAGGGTGCTAAGAGCAAGTGTACATTCTCTGATTATTTGCTGAAAGTAAATTGACCAAAGGTCAGGTATTAAAATGTAAATTTCAGAAATATAAAGATAATTGGGTGGTGGGCCGAAACAGCCCACCACCTCTTTATTTTCCAAGAGGCCTTGAGGGGGGGCGCACGGGCCGGCCAGCCTGGTGGCTGGCGTGGGGTGGCGGCCCATTAGCAGGGGCGGCTAATGCGCCGACCTGGCCCATCCGGTTAAGGGAGGTGGGGTCGGGTTAGGCAAACCCTAACCCTTCCTCCATCCAAGCCACCGCCGCCTACCGTCAGGGGGGGAACCCGGTGCCGCGGCCGCCGCCATGGGAGGGGTCGGGCAGCGCTGCCACCGCTGGCACCGCTGCCTACAGCCGCCGTGGCCGTGGGGAAGCCGGGACCCGGTGCCACCGCTGCCGGGAGGCCAAGCGCTGGGCGCCGCCGCCCGCAGCCGTCGCGGGGAGGGCCAGCCGGCGCCGCCGCTGCTGTGGGGGGGCCAAGCGCCAGGCGTCGCCGCCATCGGGAGGCCGGCCGCCGAGCATCGTCGCTGCAGCTGCCTGTCTGCCGCAGGCCCGCAGCCACCACGCCGCCGATCCACCGACGTTCCGCCGCCGATCTGCCGCCGCCGCCTTGTACCCCCTCCCCCCATACCTCCTGTACCTCTTGATTCCCCAAAATCAGGCCTCCCCCTCACCCGAGGGTGGGGGACGGCTGACCTTGCCGCCGCCGCTTGTCTTGGCCGGGATATCCCCGTCTTGATGATGCGACGGAGGCCGGGGCGTGCGTTCGCCACCGCGGCTGCGATTGGGTGACCGGGGAATGGAGGGATTGGTGGTGGGGATGGAGGTGTGAGCACGGAGTCGTTGGAGCCACCTGCTTCCATGTAGAAGGGCGGGGCTCCGCGGCGTGCAGCGATGGTACCTCTCAGGAGGAATTCCGGCGGATCGGATGGTGTTGGTGTGTGCAGCGGTGTCGCCGGTGAGTAGTCCAGTGACGGTGATGGAGAAATGTCGCGGCGGAGATGTATTGTCCAACCGTGGTGAGGACAAAAGGATGTCACCACATCGGGCATCTCCTGCTGTGTCCGCACCTTTGCTATCCACCCATGGGACTCGCAATGGTGCGGTGACTCCACCAGGATCCGTTCCGACGCCGTGCAGATCACCGGAGGCCCTCGGCGAGTTGCGAGGGTGCTGGAGTCGGTGCTACCGGCTCTGGTGTTTCTGCGAGCAGTGGCGCCATCGTCGCGGCGTCGTCCTCCACATCTAGCGAGGCCAGAGGGAGGAGAACGGGGGACGTGGGCGGCACCACGGCCCCTACCGCGTCGGGGACGGCGCACCGGAGCCCGGAGAATCCTCTTCAGTTGTTGCATGAGACGACGGAGGTTGCGGGGAAGGGAGGATTCGGCATCGAGAGGAATGGGGCGAGCCATCTTACCCTTCACGTGCGGTGAGTTTTTCACCGTTCTTCCTCGTAGAGCGTGCTAATAACGTGTTGTAATGTGAAAAAGGATGAACAGTGAAACTAGTGAATTCCTGCTCATTGTATTGATCTTAATATGTCCTTTATATAGGGAGGTTTACAAGCCTAGGATTCTAGGCATTAAGCATGATAATTAGGTGATCTTAAGCCAATAAACATGGCTGTTACAAATGAGTAAAAACCCTTTGATGGCTGGTTAAATCTTCTTGATGGCTGCCTTTGATGAGAGCAAATTATCACCATGTAATGGCACATGTAATGGCCTTTTAACAGTAAAAAGTGCTAGCTAGGGGCACTCCTAATTAAGAGGGTGGCTCTAGCAAGTATAGCGGGACGGCGGTCACACCACGCAAAAGTTCGATCTGCTGCTACAACTACGACAATTACATTCACTACTCCGAGAAGTGTTACAAGCCGTGACACAAGCGCTGGAAGGAGGCACCCGTTGCAGAAACTTAAGAAGAGTCTAAGCTCCTGCTGGCAAGCGCCAAGCGCAATGGCCATGTTGTTCGTGGTTCTTATGTCAAACAAAATTAATCCATAAGTGTACGGATATTGTTGTAGCTTTTACCTAAGAGTATTTTAGGGTATCAAATCCACGGGAAACATGAAGTGTACTTACTCCTAACCGCTCGTTCAAGTAGAAGGTTTTCAGAGTGAGGTAAGAGAGAAGAATCAAGTTGAGAGGGTCCAGAGCCTAAGCTTCATGCCACTACTTCTAAATGAGCTAATTATCAAATCCTAATATTTATCCTTGTTGATTTAGGCACAGTTGTGTCCACTCAACCATGGAGAAGGTTGAGCGAACAGTCATGACATAACATACCGACACACTAAGACTACCATGGCTGACTACGAAGAACGAACGAAGTTAACAACATCCAGTCGCCTACAGTCATCTGTTTTCATTAGCCAACCTACCTATATAACTCTATGGCCGAACACCACACTAATGCACAGAATTATATACTTCACCACAAGTTTAAAGAGTAAAGAAACCAATGTAAACAAAGCAATGAATACTTTATCTAAATCAGACGAGGAACACGCAAGCAAAGTATATATAATAGAACTAAAATAAGTTAACGGAAAAAGAAGAGTCTACATGTTACCTGATCGAGAAGATCGAAATGCCTACTATTGGAGTAGCGTCTCCGGGCAAGAAGTTGGAAAACGAGCTGACATCCCCGACTACTCCTCAAAACTCCTCCTCACTCGCTCTCTACCTTACAATACTATTTTGGTAGCTTGGCGCTTCTTTCCATCTTCTACTTAGCTTGATGTCAAATAATCCCCTCTCTCCTTTCACTCCGCTGCCTCACTCTGCTATCTTTTGATGGCATTTTTTCTCGTTTCTTAACTTTTGTTATCATTCCATTGCAACGTACCGCACAGATATATTGCTAGTTAAATAAAAGCAATTGCACTATGCATACTAGAGATTACAAAGTGATATTCAACTAGAAATTTAGAATTGAAACAAGATCCCAATTTCAGATAGCCCATAAACTCCAAAACAAAGTAGAAGTGTATCCACGTAATGGAATAAGTTCACTTGCCATCCTTCGTCTTTACATCGAGTTTGATTAGCATCCCTCACCATAAAACCAAAAATCTTTACCCCCATCTTTACAAAACCGTTAGGTCCCCATAGCAGTATTCGAGAAGATTTAGGCTGACGTGGCATCCTAGTTAGTAAAAATAAAATAAAAAAACATGTAGAAAGCACATGTAAGTGAGCCCACATATCAAGGGATTTCTTCTTCCTCCAATCCTCCTCTCCCTCCTCTATTCCTCCCATCTCTCTCTCCAGCTCTCCCCTCTTTCCCCATCTCTCTCCAGGTCGGCGGTCGGCGTCAGTAGGAGGAGGGCAGTGGTGGTGCCTTGCCTTGTTGCGGCTGAGGCGGCGGGAGATTGGAGACAGGCTGCATAACTTTGCCACTTCCACCTCCGTTGCTGCAACCGCAAAAGAACTCTGCGGCCGTCATGGAAACCACCTCCCCTTCGCTGCCTCCATCGGGTAATCCACAAGAGGGCTCCATGGCTACCAAGGAGAAAGCCTCTCCCCCGCTACCTCCGTCGCGCCACCAGAATGACTCCCTCTTCTGTTAGGTCATGGCCACCCCGGACCCACTAGTCCTATCCTGGAGCAGTGGTCCCTCCCCCGAGGAACGCCATGTTGTGAAGCCCGAGATCCAGTCTATCATCAAGTATTGTCGGAGCCGCTGCTTCTCTCCATCCCACGCTCTCATCCCCTATCACCGTCTGCACCCTCCCCTCATTCGGCCTTAGCCTCCGCCCTCCTACGCCTGCTCATGTCCTCCTCGCGCCTCCTCTCGTTGGGAATCCTCGAGCTCGGCTCGAAAACCGGCACCGCTGGCCTTGCCCTAGCCACGATGCTGCTCGGCCACGCCGCCTCCACCGAGGAATCCGTAGGATGGCTCCGTGGCTGCTGAGGAGAAAGCCTCTCCCTCGCTGCCTCCACCACGGTGCTAGAAGGACTCCCTCTTCTGCTAGGTCGTAGACACCACGGACCCGCGCCTCCCACTGGCCCTCATCCTATAGTGCTCGGATCACCCCGCGACGCTCCCCAACCTCCACCACAACGCCTCCCTCAACGCACCCCTACTTGACGCCCATGGAAGCTCCATCTCTGTCTTGGTGCTCCCTTAGGGGGACACCGTCGCGATGGAGGTCATCGCTATCGCCACCACGTTGGCAGCCGCCTCCCGTGGACAGGTTCGCATGTGTTTGGTTTAGGAATGAAGTAGATCCTTGTTTTTAGGATGGGATCGTCCCCACTATCCGTATGACATGAGGTATGGGATGGTCCTAGCTTTTAGAGGATGACCACACATGTCAGTGAGACAAAAAAGTGGGATGGATTGGTTCGCCAGTTTTTGAGGGACCAGTCCAACCCGGATCTCAGGAGAATATTCTCTTTCAGGGATTATCCTATCCCACATATCCCAAACCAAACACCCTGAAAAAATAGGTTCGATCCAACTCAACCCACTTCATCACTCAAACCAAACACACAAGAAGAGAGGGAAGAGATAGAGAAGATGAAGAGAGGAAATAGGTAGGGAGTGGTGGAAGTCCACTTACATGTGGACCCCACATGTTTTTATTTTATTTGTACTGACTAGGATGCCAGCTAAAACCACCTCCAATACTTCTATAGGACCTGATTTGAACGGTTATGGAAAGATGGGGGAGGTGAAGATTGGCATTGGGGTTTAGGGATATCAATTGAACTCACGTAAAGATGAGGGATGACATGTAGACTTATTCCTCACGTAATTGTTCCCAATTGACAAGAGTACTTCTGGGCCCATCACCTCCCCGCGCATCAGGGCCCATGTAGTACCGTTCCTGCAGAACAAAATGCGGACGTTAACCTCACAGAAAAGCGGAGAGAAGGAAGCAAAATCCGGCACGCCTCCTGTCCTCGCGGGTTCAGACCCGAACCCCGCAATCGCGCGGCGGCGGCGTCTATACAATGGCGCCAACGCCGCTCATTCCATCATCGCATCGAGCGTGAGCGGAGCGCCAGCTAGCTAGCAAATCAGAAGAGGAGGTTAGAGTTTCGTCGTGAGCGAGCGAGAGCCATGGCGTCGGATCAGAAGGGAGAGGGAGGTGAGACGGTGAAGGCGGCGGCGGAGGAGGGAGAGACTGTCGCGGCGGAGGACAAGGGGAAGGAGAAGGTCACGGAGGCGGCGGAGGAGGGAGAGACGGTGGCGGCGGAGGACAAGGGGATGGAGAAGGTCACGGCGGCGGACAACAGCGGGGAGGAGAATGCCAGCGCCAAGATGATCTCCGTCAAGTGCTCGGACGGCCAGAGATCGACATGCCGTTGGCCGCGGCGATGCTAAGCACGGTCATCGGCAACTCATGCAAGATCGTCGACGACGAGTCCAACTCCGACAAGCCCAGCGGCGATGGTGAGATCATCATGGTCAAGCTCCCCGACCAAGTCCCCTCCACTATCTTCCCCGAGGTCAAGAAATACTGCATGAAGCACGCCAAGGTCGACGAGAAGGGCAACAGCACCGCCACCGTCTTCACCAACACCGGCGCGGCGGCGGTGGCAGCGGCGGCGTCAAGCAGCAGCACCAGCGTCCCCAACTACGACCCAATCGCGACCGAGGAGGAGGAGCTCAAGAACTGGGACAAGGAGTTCGTCAACGTCGATCAGTGGTCCCTCTACAACCTCCTCCTCGCCGCCCACTTCCTCGAGATCAAAGGGCTCCTCGACATCGCCAGCCAGAAGGTCGCCGACATGCTCAAGGGCAAGAACTCCCAGGAGATGCGTGACACCCTCAACATCGCCAACGACTTCACCGCGGACGAACAGCAGGCGATCGCGGCGCTCAACCCCTGGGCCTTCCCCAACCCGAACCCGCTCCCGCTCCCGCACCCGGAGTAGAAGCTAGCATCCCCTCCCTCATCATCGCTTAACCCGTTGCGTGTCTTGCAGAATGGTAGTTGTCTCGGGTAAGGTTCAGATCGAATCGGCGTTCTTGCTGTTTACCTTTCCTTTGCGTCCTGTCCAACAAGAACAGAATCTGGTGTGCGTGTGTGTCGATCGAAGTGTTCAACTGCTTGTTTGCATCTGATCTGAAATTGTCTGTCTACCTATGGAATACTGCTAGTATTTGATTAATTGATATGCTCGCTGGCACAATGGCTGAATAACATGTGGTTCTTTGAGGCTGTCTTAAGAGATTCGGTTTTCTCATTTGCAACATTTCACAGTACCGGGCATGTTTTAATTCTTGTGTCTGCTTTTTTGGGTTGAATGTTCAGATGTGTATATTGGCTTGGATACCTGTGTCAATGCAACAAGATGTTCTTCTCTCTTGTCCTTCTTGTTTTTTTTTTTTTGGCCGTAATGGCCTAAGAAGAGGCCATCCAATGGTATTAAGATTGAGGGATTGCGATTCTGTACTTACATTTGGGCATTTGGCTGTTACACATCTCTTAAGACTCTTGTGAAACTTGTGTGCTGGGGCATTTGGTTTCTGAAGAAATGATTTCTCTGTCTATCTTGGGAATAATACCGGCATTGATTAATTGATATGCTCGTTGGCATAATGGCATGTGGTTCGTTGAGGTTGTCTTAAGAGATCCGGTTTTCTGATTTTCAACATTTCTCGGCATATCTTCTTACCTGTTCTTTGGGTTGCATGTTCAGATGTGTATAATTTGGCTTGGATACCATCAGATATTTATGCATTTTCTGCATTTATAGGTTGAGATTTTACGATTTGCGCATTTGGCTGTGTAACACATCTGTGAAGACTACTGTGAAATTTATGTTGGGGGCATTTAGTTTCATAGATTGAGTGGACTGATCTGATAGTATGCACAGCATGCTCTGTATTGTTTAAACCTTATCCCCTATGTGTTGTGATGCATCTTTCCCTGGCGTGTTGTTTCCCTAGATGGTTTTCCGGTGTGTTATTTGATTTGCAAGCATGTGGGATGTGTACTCTACGAATTCTGATGTAGAGTTGGCTATAACGCCAATATGTATTTGGCTGTTGCTTTGGGGAGTATGGTTTGTATCTGATGCTTTTCAAGATCCATAGTTCTCAATGTGCTATATCAGATATCACTGCCCATCACATGGTGCAGATTGTGACATGTTTGGTGTTTTTTCATTTGTCATTTGGAATTTCCCAGTCTGGAAAATATGCTCTGTTTCTTTTTTTCCTTTCAGATTCTTCATAATGCTCTGCAGAATTCAGCTTTGTGTTCTTACATTGTTCAGGACAATGCAAAAATAGGAAAAGAGTATTTGACATGAATAACACTCTTGCTAGAAGGAGCTTTTCTGCACTAGAAGAATTGGCTGCTGCTACTACTTCTATTTACTTTCAAAATCTAATATGTATTGATGGCACAAATTGTCTGCGGCTACTGTTATTTTGTAGATATGGTTGGAACATATCGCCTATGGTTGAAACAAATATATTCTGGATGTCATCACTTCATATATGTGTCAAGTCTGCTCATATGTGATATTTTGGTGGATCAAATTCAGTGCATGCATAAGTATACTTTGGTGGATTGAATTTTCAGGATTTTCAGTGCATGCATCAGTCATGGATACTTTATTACCGTGTACTCTGAAAGTACGTGATTCAGTGTTGGGTAGAGATCATCGAATTTTCCTCAGTTAGTGCATATCAGCACAAGTTGAATCAATTTCAGATCGAACTATCTGCAAGCTTCAATATATTATTATAGGAACTGTGTGCATCAGTATTTCCTAGAAAATAGCAAGTGGTTCAGCATCGCCTTCCAACTAGGTTATGGAAAACAAGGAACAAGTTTATTTTCGGAATCAAACTTACTTTCAAAAACAAGTTCCAGTTTCACCAACAAGATGCAGAAATCAATGCACACTTTGCTTGTTTATCCATTCAGATACCACACAGTAACAATCAGTATATCACAGTCAGGCTTATATAGAGGCTGGCTTCATTTTCAACATTCAGGTACAGAGCATTCAGATGCCATCGTTCATTCTTACATTGCAGTTATACACATCCATGCTACCGAAAGGACTGTCGTTGCCAAACAAATTGCCAAGCTATTTCCGGTCAGACTATTTGCAGAAGCTAAGGCTTTCTGTAACCATTGCAGAAAGCATATAACAGTTCACAACTGGAGCAAAGAAACCAATATGCGATACGCAGCCAAACTCAAGCATTATCTCTGCCTTACTTGATTTCCAACAAATGTTCCACCTAGGTGCTTTCTCATTTCAGAGAGGAGAGAAATTCAGTTGCTGGTGTTAGTGTTAGCGGCAGAACATATCTGATTGCTGATGTCATCATGTTATTGTTAACTGCAGAAGCAGCAGTGAGTAGTTTTCATTCGAGACGGAAATCCCCGTTGTTTTAAACTCGATCAGTGTTTACACGCTTTGCCTCGCACAACCGAATAAGACTTTTTTCCCCGAGCGAGAAAAACCAGAAAATATATATTACTGGATTTTGTCAAATCAAACATCTTAAGAAATTATTTGAAGTCCACTCAAAAAGTTATATTTGAGGTGAACAGTACCATGTAGACAATTTTGCGTCGTTTCATGTCGCGTACGAGCGTATCATTTCTTGTTGAAAAAATTTGCAGTTGTGGTCAGCCAGACTTGAAATGATACGGAAAATACACTGTACGAACTACGAAGTGAATGTTTATGAAGTCAAACAAACAAAATGCCACTGTCAAAAGCCAAAACCTTAGGATAGTTTTCAACCTCAACCCTGAAACCACAGAACATGCTTTCAACCATCAGGTTGTTTTGTTACCAACTTGTAATCATAATATTCGCACCAAGTGGCTGCTTTCCTCTAAATAATCTCTTGGATAGAAAATGCTCCCAAGACTCCGGTGCATTTCTATTCCAAGTAGGGACAAAAAAAAAATGCTGTTACAAAACTTATACAATCGTTTTCAGCCAACATGCAAAAAGAACAGCTGACTTTCACAAAAAACATAGTACACAATTAGATACATCAGCGGGAGAGAGAGAGAGAGAGAGAGAGAGGAGGTTTCTATCATCAGTATAAATTCTAAGAAACTATTTGTCGAAAATTGCTTGCACTGAACTGAGAGGATCACATTGTACAGCAGCATAAGTTCAAAGTGTTGGGCTCTTCCATCCCGAATAGCGAATGCATGTTTGGCAATGACTGATCCAATTGAAGAAGAAATAGCAAGAGAAAAGAAGACCTACTCTATATGAGAGCTTTGATACCAACTTGCTGGATCTCGCGCAACCGCCAAACCGGGTAATATGACTCTTCCTCTGGCACCTCATCACTATCCATCAGTTGCATGGCCCATGCATAAAAGACAGTTTGGATGGTGTCCTACCAGAATTTCAAGCAAAACAAAACGATAAAAATATTAGTTTATTTGTTACAAAATATGTGCTATGCTGCCACCTTTGAATTAAAAGAACCTAATAAGAGCACAGCATAATTCCCTAACAATATTTTCTAAAGGCAACCATATGGTTCATTATATATGTTTCAGAAATTCATAGGATCCTACCCAAAAATTCCATGACCTACTTGGTTCTATAGAAATGAAATAAGCATTTATGCTATTTAATAGTAGACAGTCTATTTAATAGTAGACCATCTATTTTAGTAGACTGTACCGATCCAACCTCCCATTCAGGATTATAATAAGAAACTATTTAACAACTCTAGCTACATGATTAACTGTGTAATCTTGAAAAATATAATTAATGGTGCATGCTCCTGGCGTAAAAAGATATTTACCCCAGGAGAATATTGTCATGAGTTTTGCAAGATTAAATTACCAAATGAGCAAACATTCATTTAGTTAAATTCTATCAAGCAAGGAGCTGGCATGAGAGTTCAAGTCAATAAGGCCATTGAGCTAACAACAAAGCTACCCATCTATCAGATTAACGCACAAGTCAACAGAAAGAAAAACATTAGCACAACAAAAGCAGCATATATAGCCCTATTGATAGCCGCCTACCTGCCCTCCTTCTGTTACTTGTCCTTCCCTATCACGAACACAGTAAATTTGCTGTGTTTGGAACTGAAACACATTTTCAGAAAAGTATATGTAAGCAGAATAAACAACAAAGATGACACATTTAAAATTAAAATGCCACTTAGCCAATTACCCCTACGATAATGATGGGCGTAGACCCCATCATTTTTGTTTCTCTTACATCAGCATCTGAAATGTGCAAAATCTGCAAGGCAACAGAAAATCATATCTTTGCTCCTTTTATGGGGTTATACAGCTTACAAGCAGCAAACAATAGCTTGCATGAATGAATCCAAATCTACAGAATGGGGCCTAATTTGACTAAATACTAAGGAAGGCATATGTTTAGTCTGTAGTATACAGAAAGAGAACTGCAGGGAAGGGAATGTTCTGAAATATAGGACAGAAGTGCCTACTTTGTGATCGAAAAATATGCCCTGTGATGCATAAGCATCTCTCTCTCCTTTGCAGCGTTCAATCACTTCCTTGGTGCAATACTTTTTTAAGGTCTTCACATCACCCTGAAAGCATAGTGTGAAGTCTTGAGATAATTACATTGTTTAATATAATATCAGATAATATCTATTAAAAAGCATTAAAGCAAGTTATTTGGCCGCTTCAAACTCACGCGGATAGTTTTATGTCAGACTCGTTAGTTTCATAATTCCACTACATCATTAGGACCTTCAGCCACAGAATTATGCTAGTTCAATAATGAGAATTTACTCTTAGCAAGATGGATGTTACCTTGGAATATGCAGTAAGAACAGGTTTAATCATTTCTTGAACATCACCAACAAAATCAGGCAAAGAAAAGGATCTGTGCACAAAATGGTGACATAGTTCAGCTGTATCCTAAAATTCTCAAACTGTAAGTTGCATATCTTACGGGTCTCGCTGCCGAATTTCCCTGAAAGACACTGCAGTTGCGGTTTCCTCAAAAATAGATTCATTCAAACTGCAAGGAATGAACAAAGACAAGTCAACAGAACATCAGAAGTTGATATATTCTGAATATGACCAAACAAAGAGAAAATATATTAACTAATTGCAACTGTAAGAAAGAGATTGTTGCATTTAGTTTTCATCAATTCATGTATCACCAATGATATTCTGTTTATTTGGCAACCATATGTATTTTTTATACAGAACGTAATGTGCTAAGTCATAAAACAAATACATAACATAGCATAACTCTGTTTGAAATAAATCAGAATCAACAACTAAATAGCACAAATAATGGAGTTCAATTTTACTCTTGAATTTTCTGAACCACTGGATTGTCACTTGTCTCCCACCGCTCTCGTACATCCTCAGCTACCTGTACAAATGCAAAACATCACTGGTACAGGAAAAACTGCATCCCACCAGTTTCATGAAACAAAATTGTACAGCATTCTGATGGTACCTCTTGTCCTATGTTGACGACGGGTTTGGTATATTCATTCACTCTCTTATAGGCTGGATGACCTCGCATCTTAATAGAGAAAAAAAGGTTTCAGATAGAAGATTAAAGTAGAAAATAAGGAGATGAATGTTCAGGGGTCCCCTTCAGTACCTTATTCTTAAACGCTTCCCACTTTTCACCCAATACTGATTTCTTTGTTGGTACAATAACTAACTCAGTTCGAGTACTCTTTTCAACTGTTCCAGCGGAAGCATGCCTGGCATGATTTCTCTTCTTTCTGCTAGAGCTAGAGCTTAGCTCATCTTTGAAGATTTCATATCCCTGCTTAGCATAAGTTGAGACTCTAGTATCCCTCAACTTTGCAAATGCACCAGACACCACAGGTGAAGCAGATGAAAGTGTTGACCTCAGTTTATTAAACAATGTATAGCCACTTGTGCCAGCTTGTGACTTGTCATCTGAATGTGACGATGTCTCAGAGTACTCATGTTTTGAAGTTTCAGGTGAGCCATCCTTACAACTTGAAGTATCTTCTTTTCCTAGTCTAAAACTCTCCTTTACCTATCAATAGATCCCAACAAAGCAAGGAAACTCCATTTAAAAAACAGTAAGATACATACTAGACTGAAGTGAGATCGTCATACTGATTTATCACTAACCTCTTCTGTAGCGGCAGTCATTTTTTCTTTCACATTTGCAGTAACCTACAAGAAAGCCAAATTCCTAAGCATGAAATGGAGTAGATAAAGTAATAGGACATGTTTTTCTAGACCAAACTATCATAAAAGGAGGACCACTGTAGGTGACATACCTTTTTAGATGTTGCCTCAGCTTCAGTCAGAACACCATCAACGCTCTTGTAAATTGTCTCAGCTGTTTGCTTAGTCCTGCACAAGTTATTTTATGATATCTTCAAGTAAGCCTATGAGAAAAACTGGAATTTCTTACATATATACCGATAAACGTTCACATGTACAAGACTCAAAATGGAACAAGTGCATTGCTTTTATTAAATTATACCTTACTTTAAGATCTTCTTTTACCCCACTAAGTTTCTCACTGAATTCCTTCATGGATTTCTGGAACTCAGGATTACTGCAGCCAAAAAACAGGAATAAGTAAGAAGTGCTGATAAGATTAAGGTGATTCCCTAGTAAACAGCTGAAGGCCAAATATCCAATACTCCTTCCATTCCAAATTGTTCGTTTAGAATTCTACCATTCTTCTCTAAATATAACTCACTACAGAACATTTAGGCACCTCTTTCCTCTCGTGCCCTTGTTAATTGCATGCTACCTGCCTCATGAATAAAGTTAGGTATCTTTTCCAATGTTTTAGTAACAAGGAAAAATGCTCCTATGCCCCTGAAAATTTTACTCAATCCACTATTTAACCACCATGTGCCACTGGCATATGGGTCCACAGCCAACATGCCAGAGAAATATTAAGGGACAAGAAGGGATATCACAATTTTTTCACAAACACTTTGTTAATTCCTGTGCAAAAGTCGACATGATCTACAAATGGAATTAGAGAGTAGAAACATCAATTATCATATTAAGGCTAACCTCTTAGCCTCCCCCTTCAATTGTTTTGAGAACTCATTAAAGACACTTAGATTCCGATTATTCAAATGCCTATATCCAGTAACTCCTTGCACCCTGACACTTGCTGCCTGCACACATGATAAGGGAGACGGCAATCAGTAAACTGTATGCATAAATATAACGCAAGGAATAAAGTTGAAATAACATAAGCACCACATAGTGAATAATATATCCACAGACATCCCTCAATTCTTTTTATTAAAGAAAAGAATAAGGCATCAAAAAACTTTTAGAAATATATTACACCGATTGGAAGCCATTGTTTATTCCATGCTTACAGAACAATGTATATCTACTCAACAGAAATCCTAACCAAGTTCAATAATAAAGGCAAGCTCTTTGTTAATGCAAATGCATAAGCAGCAAGTAATTATTTCTATCTCTCCAAGAGATTTAGTTCAAGACTGCTATGCTATGACAGCATACCTCACTGGCAGTCTCAAAATAAAACTACGGCATTCTAAGCGTGTAGCACAAAGCGTGTATATCAAAATTCCATTGTCAGCCAACAAACAGAATTTTTCCTCTCATTCCACAGCCTTCTAAATGTTGGATTTCAACAGATGGATCAGAGGGAATGAGAAAAAAATACAATAACATAGCCAAACCAAGCCACAATTTATAGTATCTCGCTCCGTATACTAAATCAACATTTTTATTCCACCTCATTATTCTCCTATGCCCCCAACATCGATGAACAACAAAAAACGAACCCGAAAGAAACGGCTTCCACCGAAAAGAAGTTGGCCGGCGCTGCAATCATCGCACTTGCAATAATAATAGTACAGCCCCCCGCACCTCCTCGAAGGCGCTTCGCGGACCCCCAAAAATCAAAGAAGCAGCATATGAAGAAGAAGAAGAAGAATCACACTGACCAATCGCAGCGCGGCTTCCGACGAGGGCCGCCTCAGAGCCCGGAGCAGCGCCGAGGTCGCCATCGCTGGAGGGGGAACGGGAGGAAGGGGGGGTCCGGCGAGGCTCGCAGGGCGGGGGAGGTGGCGGCGCCCGGGCGGGGGGAGGTGAGGCGGGCGGGAGGGGGAGGGGGGAGAAAGACTGAAGGAAAGGAGAGGGAGGCGGCCCTAGGATTTTTTTACACGAGGGATAGGTTAGCCTGGTGTTTGGGTGAAGCCGAGGCTGGAGAGGCTGGCCGGGAGCCTGGGATGGGAACGGAACGGGCGGCGGCTACCACTCCAGAGTGCTCCACCTCTCTACTTTTCTAGGGTTCGCAGCGGCGTCGCGGCTGCGCGTGCAGGAAGCCCGGGGGAGGTGGTCGGCTCCGGGGGGTTTTCCTTTCTTTTTTCTCAAGATTTGCAGGGGACTTCCCCCTTGGTAACCGATGCAAGAAACTCTAATTGAAATTTAAGGTTGATATGATTGAGCTAACCAAGAAAATATCACGAACGATACTACAATGCAAACATATGGTGTTATAAAATGACACTCTTATCTTCCTCGTAATTTTTCGTTGGTTGGTCCTATTCCATGCTCCAATTTACTTTTTATCTTCCTCGTAATTTTTCGTTGGTTGGTCATATTCCATGCTCCAATTTATAACTTTGTAAACTCAATCATATGTAAAATTTACTTAAATTATAATACAACAAATAATATCTTATAATATTACAAATTCATTAAAACTAGAATTTGTGTGGAAAACTAAAAAAATACATCATAAACAATTCAATAGACCATGCCTATACAGTAGATTTGGGGAAGGAGTCTTTCTTAGCTAAAATAGGGGGTGATACGAGGAGCACCTGGACCATCCCTGAAATGTCACTGCTCCTCTCGTTACAAGACGGTATAATAAAAGACTACTTCTTTAATATCTCAAACTATACAACAACTAATAAAAATATCAATATTGTTATGTCCATCATAATTTTTGAGTCCTTTTTTTAACAGGGCATCATCTCTAAATTTCATCACACTTGGGTGTAATTACGGAAAAAAGATGTTGCGCTACCTATCATAGATCTTTGGGTTTGTTACTTCTTCTAAAACCTCGGCCCAAGTAGGGTTCATGTTGTGGTGCCTAACCTAGTGGAGCATGACTCTAGGGAATCTTGGTTGTCCTTCCACTTTCATAAATAGCTATATACCCCTTTAAGATCTCTCGAGTTTTTGTTAGATAAAGTTTAATCATTGCTACTTTATCTTATAATTGTCTCTGATAGTTAGACCATCTAATTACTCATCTTTGGAATCCTACCTTTCAAGCGTACGATTTACCATGGGCTTTATTCCTATTTGCACTTTTGATTTTTTTTAATCTTGTTTTTCATGATAAGCGATTTGCTTCATCTGCACTGACATGATCAATAATACACGAAGAGGTGTATCGATCGCTAAGACACAACACAACACCATTTCGCACGGTTGTAGTTACATTGTTAACTTCTCTCCTAAATCATGATTATCTTAACTCATGGGAAAGATCAAGCCACCATTGCTCATATCACAAGAGTTTCACCGAGAATGAGAACCAAAATTATTTTTATTTAGGTTCAAATTTTGTTGAAAATTTTGTACGAATTTCATTAAATTTAATTTGAAATTATATTTATTTAAAATTTAAAATTGTAGTCAAATAATTCCATCCCCTTTTTTTTTTACAAATGATTTTTTTCACTTGAGAACAATGCTCTCTCGTAAGTATGAAAAAGGGGCAATATAGTCAGTTGTTTTTTAAAAAAGATAATAATGAACTAACATAATTGGTATAAAAGGGATCAAAATAATAACTCAAAGGCACGAAAAGGATGAGACAAAATTCAGATATATTGAAGGAATTGAGGCAAAACTCAAGGATACAAAAATTTTTAAGAAGTTTGTGAGACTTAGGGTACGTTTTTAGCAAATATATATACATACATATATATATATATATCGAACATCTTAAAGGTTGGCAGCCAGGGACGCTGCTGAGCTGCTCCACGTCCGATTATAACAGTGCCGTGTACTGTTGTTGTGTGCATACGTGCACAGCTGTGGTTCGGGGAAATCAGCTGCTGCATATACACCGTGGTGGAGAGGAAGGATTGTGGAGCATTCACTTCGTGTCATGGGTCCCGCAGTGCGCAGGGTTGCAGTTTGCTTGTGCTTGCACGCTTTCTCCGTGATTTCACCGATGTGAGCGCACAGCCTCGGCGACACCGCGCGGTGCGATACCCTGTCGTCCCTATCATGTGGCCCTTGGCTGCTTCGGGCCCACATGTACGAAAACAATGAAGGTGAAGGGATATTCGTTCGACAATTGGTTTAGCGGTTTGTTAACGTTGTTTTGGTTTACAAGATGTGTCTGTCTGGTGGGGTTATGAGGAGTGGGGTCCGGTACCAGGTTGTGTGCGGTGTGGTTTTTGGTCTCTGTGTTTTATTAGAATCGTCGGCCGGGTGGGTACAAAGTTGGATCTGCTGTGGTCCTTGCTCCTCCCTTTCTTTCGTCTGCTTGCTTGGTTATCCGCTTTGGTTGGTTTCTTTCGGTTAGGATTTGTTTTTGCGATGGCTCCTGGAGGATAGATACCTTGAGTTCTTGGTTTGGTACGTTCAACTGTGTTGTTGCTGATTTATCGTTTCTGCTTTTTGTGCTTGGTCGATGCCTTAGGGGAATGGATTCCCAGATTGGTTTCGTATTTTGTGAGTGCTTAATCCACATGAAATGTTCTATGTAGGTTGGCTGGAGCCTGGATGCTTTTGGGTTTCGGCGTGGTTTGCTGCTTCCGTTCGTTTGGGGATTTGTGCTGTGGTAGGGTGCACTGTCCATATCAGGTATAAATTTTCGCGCAGATTTGCTGGAGTCTCTTGTTGTTTTCGGTTTTGTTCCTGTAAATGTTGCTTTGTTTTTTATTCCTCTGTCTTACCATTCTGGTTTCGAAAATATTGGTTGCAGGTCTTCATCCTCTTTTGGTTTGCTTATGTGCTGGGGTTGCAGGAGTTGATCCAGCTGTTGTGTGTGGATTACTTTGTTAAGGGGTTTTCTCTAGCTTGAAGGGCCTGCTTGCCAGGTAAATTACTTAACTTTATTGGTTCTGCCATATATTATGTGCTTGTGCGTGCATTTATTGACCTCTTGAATGGCTGGTTGTTGATGCATTATTCACTGCTTTATCGTTGGTTGTTTTGTGTGTTGTTTCCTGTGTGTTCAGTGTTGTATGGAGGGTGGACGCGTTGTTAGGCTGCTTGGTCGAAGGGAGCGTCGTATACTCGAGAATAGTGGGCGTTCCTTTAGATGTAATGCCTTGCTATGCATTGTTTGATTAGCTACATTGTTCTGTTTTTACAGTTAAAGTATAGTTATTCATGCCATTTTTTATATCCAGTGTGTGAATCTGTTGTGGAGAGTGGTCAGTACAGCTGGGATTCTGCTGTGATAAAGCGTAAAAGTATGTATTGCTCGATTTAGGTTTTTGGTTTGCTGTTGTGTGTGCATGTTTCTTACAAGCAGGGTTTGTTTTGGCTGTCTAAATAGGCGATGGGTTTTTCCCAATTTATCCAGCTTGGTATTGTTCAAAGAGGCGTCGCATTCGATCGAAAAAATTGGCTATGAAACGGTTGGCTCAATCAGGTTTTCCATTGATGTTTCTGTCATTTGCCGTTTATCTTTTAAGGTTTGCTATTCATGTATGTTGTGCTGCATTGTGTTTATGGTGAATGTAGGTAGTACTCCTCCTGTTGTGCCGTCTGCATCATGTAATAAATTCGACGCAGACTATACGGAGTTTCTGAAAGGTGTCGTTAGTTTATTTACATATTTTGTTAACTTGTTTTATGCATTAGGGGTTTAACATTCAAACGTGTGGATTTCGTTGTTTATAGAGACCTGCAAGGAAAAATCTTACTATGGACCCCCTAAGTACCGATGTAGGTTCTGTGGTGCCCTGTTTTGGTATCAGGAGCGCTGCAAAAAAGAATCCGCTATTACGCAGCGCCGAATGGTGTATAATCTTTGCTGTAAAGGAGGGAAAGTGTACATTCCTCCGTTTAAAAGACCCCCACCTGCACTAGACACACTTCATAGATTTAATGGAGATTCACGCAGTAAACATTTCTTGCAGCACATACGACAGTACAATTCGCTGTTTGTGTTTACTTCGATGGGTGCTAATATAGATACTGATATTAATCGAGGTGGAGGTCCATATGTTTTTAAAATAAACGGCCAGGTCCATCATCGTATAGGCTCGCTGCTTCCTAATAACAACAACAATCCCAAGTTTGCTCAGTTGTATATTTATGATTCACGTAATGAGGTTGAAAATGCGTGCTGTGCATGGCGAGGTGGATTGTCAGGGTGATATAGATCCAAACATAGCTAATGAATTGATGTGTATGCTAGATGAGTGTAATCCTTAGGTTAAGCAGTTCAGGATAGCACGTGATCGATTGGCTGAACATGGTGATGAGGAAATAGCCATTAGAATTGTTGGTGCTGATAGAGACGATCCTGTGCAATATGAATTACCAACGTCTGATGAGCTTGCTGCATCGATCATTGGTGATTTTTCATTGGAAAATTATAAACGTGACATAATTGTTCAAAGCATACCTGGTCCGCTCCATCATGTTTCTAGCCTTCATCCCGCATATATGGCTTTACAGTATCCACTTTTGTTTCCATACGGCGAGCGGGGTTTTCAATTAGGCATTACGTACAAAGGTGTTGATTTAGATCATGTTGACGTGCGAAACAAGGTATCCATGCAAGAGTTCTATTGCTATTGTTGTCCTTACCGTTCTGAGCAGTTTAATCCATTGTTATGTTGCGGTCGCCTTTCATCACAAGGTCAGGTAGACGCTTTTGCTTGTGTAGAAGAATCTAGGCTAAGTTATATAGCAGAAAACCAGGGCGATTTTAGATGTGAACATTTCCAAGGAATCACTGATGCTGTTGGGAAAGGTTGCCTAGATGGTAGCAGCATAGGTAAGCAGCGTATTCTTCCTGCGAGTTTTGTACTGGCGGTAGAAGATACATGCACCAGAACTATCAGGATGCGGTAGCTATCTGTCGCGTTTATGGTGCCCCTGATATTTTTACTACCTTTACGTGCAATCCAAAGTGGAAGGAAATTAAAGAAGCTCTTGATCTTGAACCAGGACAGCGGTCAATAGATCGTTCTGATGTGGTTTGCAGAGTTTTCAAAATGAAGCTTGATGAAATGATTTCTAACATTATGTCTGGGACACCCTTTGGTCGAGTGCGAGCTGGTGGGTATCTGGGTGTTTTTTTGTTTGTTGTGTTTGGTTGATTTTTATTTACATATTTCTTTCTTTGTTTTTTATGTGTATAGTTCTTTATAGCATGGAGTTCCAGAAGAGAGGCCTGCCTCATGTTCATATATTAGTATGGCGTGATGCGCCTACTAATGAACCTACCACGTCAGTTGTTGATTCATATGTTTGTGCTGAAATTCCTGATCCTAATACTAATCAGTTAGATTATTTGTTGGTTGAGGTGTTTATGATGCATGGGCCATGCGGCAACGATAATAAAAAATGTGCATGCATGAAAACGGTTCTTGCTCTAAAAGATTTCCAAAAGACTTTTGCACTGAGGCAACTGTAGATGAAAAGGGTTTTGTTGTTTATAGACGACGTGATAGTGGTATTTCTGTTTGTAAGAATGGCGTTAAACTTGATAACCGCTCAGTTGTGCCATATAATATTAAATTGCTGCGTACATTTGAGGCTCATATAAATGTTGAATGGTGTAATAAATCCAGAATCATAAAGTACCTATTCAAATATGTGACTAAAGGCCCTGATTATGCCAATATTAAATTTAAGAGATATGGTAAGAGAAATTTCGAAAGCACAAATATTGTTGATGATACCGCAGTTAATCCTAGGAAAAAACAACGTGGCTGTGATAGTGGTGAGAATTATTCAAGAGATGAAATTGCTGAATTTATTCGATGTCGATACTTGTGTGATAAAGAGTCTATCTGGCGCCTTTTTGCATTTGATATTCACTTCAGACATCCATTAGTGGAGCGGTTAGCATGTCACTTACCCAATATGAATACCATTGCTTTTCGTGAGAATGTTAATTTAGCTTCTTTAGTTTCCAGCTCCTTTTTACAGAAAACAACGCTTACAGAGTGGTTTGTTGCTAATGAAAAGTATCCTCAAGGTCGTTCACTCACATATTGCGAATACCCTACTAAATTTACATGGGATAGTACCGCTAGACACTGGAAGAAGAAGCGAGAAAACAATTATAAGATAGGCCGTATGTACTATATTCATCCATCAGCAGGGGAAGGGTATTTTATGAGAATGCTTCTTTTGTATGTGAAAGGTGCTATGAGCTATGAGGATATAAGAACATACGAAGGCATGGTATATAGCACATTCAAAGATGCATGTGCTGCTAGAGGTTTGTTGGGTGATGATCAGGAATGGTCATTTGCATTCGATGAGGCTATTAGGTGGGCCACTGGTAGGCAACTTAGATCGCTATTTGTGTTGATGCTTATTCACTGTTCTGTTGCTGATGAGCATGCTTTTTTTGAAAAATATTGGTATGCCATGTCTGATGATATTTTATTTTCTCTTCAGCGAAGTTTAGATAATCCTTCCTTTTCTGTTGTTGATGTTGATCTTAAAAATATGGTCTTGCAAGAATTGCATCCGCTGTTTGTACGCAATGGTGTTTCTATATCTTCATATAATTTGCCGTGCGTAAACTTTAATGTTGCATGTGATTCAGGTAATAGATTAATTGATGATGAGATGTCGTACAATATAGATGATCTGTGTTGCAAAGCTCCATTACTGTATAGTCAGCTTAATGCTGATCAGCGCAAAGCCTATGATTGTATTGTACAAAGTGTTATCAACAAATTGCCTGCTTTTTACTTTGTTTCGGGATATGGTGGCACTGGAAAAACTTTTCTTTGGAACAGCATAGTCACTTATCTTAGATCAAAGAAAAAAATTGTTCTTGCTGTTGCTTCATCTGGAGTTGCTTCTCTGCTCTTGCCTGCTGGTCGAACTGCTCACTCGCGTTTCAAAATTCCAATAGATATTGATGAAACAACAGTGTGTAACATAAAACGAGGTACAATGCTATCAAGCCTTATTAAGTCAACATCACTTATCATATGGGATGAAGCTTTAATGACTCATAGACAATGCTTTGAAGCTTTAGACAAAACGTTACGCGATATAATGGCTGAAGATGATCCTTGATGGCATCTGTACCTTTTGGTGGCATAGTGGTTGTGTTAGGTGGTGATTTCCAGCAAATATTGCCTGTTGTTGAAGGAGGTGTTAGATCCAAAACTATAGATTCAACAATCTCTAATTCACCTCTATGGTCACATGTGCGTGTACTGCATTTGTCAATTAATATGAGATTGCAATGTGATTCATCGCAGTGCGATGCAAAGCGTATGCTAGCGGAGTTTAGTGATTGGGTTCTCTCTATTGGTGACGGTACGATTGCGGCTTTGTCGCGCGGTGATGAATCAGAATCAACATGGATAGAAATTCCACATGACTTGTTAGTTATGGACAATGATGACAAGATAGGAGCGATTGTTGATGTTGTTTATACAGATCTAATTGAACACTATAATAATGTTGAATACCTACAGAATGCTATTGTTTCTCCTACTAATGATGTTTGTGAAGCTGTGAATTCCCATGTGTTGAATATTATTCCTGGTGAAAAGAAAGAGTACTTAAGTTTTGACTCCCTTGCAAAAACAACTGAAAAAACTACTGATTTAGATGTGCTTTATCCAGTTGAATTTTTAAATACAATTAAAGCAAACAATTTCCCTGATCATCTTTTGTGCCTTAAAAAGGGTGTGCCTATAATGTTGTTAAGAAACTTAGATCAAAGCGCAGGTCTTTGCAATGGAACAAGATTGATTGTTACTAACCTTGGAGAAAGAATGATTGAAGCTCACATTATAACTGGTTGCAATGTAGGTAACACAGTTTATATACCAAGAATAACTTTGAATACAACAAGTAAAAAATGGCCCTTTACATTGGAACGGTGACAATTCCCAGTTCGTGTTTGCTATGCAATGACTATAAATAAGACCCAGGGTCAGAGTTTATGTTCAGTTGGTGTTTACCTGAAAAAACCTGTTTTTTCGCATGGTCAGTTGTATGTTGCTATATCTCGAGCGACTTCTCGTGCTGGGCTAAAAATATTAATTGAAGATGAAAATGGCAATTGCAGCACTTGCACTAGAAACATTGTTTATCGTGAAATATTTTCTAGCCTTTCAAAACCATAGCGTTTTTGGTATTTTGCAATATTGGTGTATCATACAGTATGGTTTCCAATGATGTACAAATCATTTTACTTTACTGCTTTTTGTATGCTGTAATATAGTTGTATGCTTCTGTGTATTATGTTGCTTGTTTATATAGGTTGGATCATATTATATTGTATATTTTTTCGCATTATTGCTTAGCCTAAATTGCCATATAAAAAATGGTAAAAATAATACTTTTCCTTAATTTTTTTCATTAATTTCTCATTCTTTCTATATATAGTTATAACAACCAATTTATTTTGCAGATGGCGTTCAATCTGCTATGTGATGTATCTCCGGTTAGCAAGCATTGGTCAATTTGTGTTCGCGTTGCAAGGAAGTGGGACTACTGTGGTGCTCGTGACAATCAAGTACCTTTTCATGTTGACTTAGTTCTTGTTGATGAAAAGGTGATTTCTACATACACTGATGCACACACTGATGTATGTCATTTCTTAACTGCTGAATGTGCTTATTCACAAGGCCATTATTCTGTAGGGAAATGCTATATATGCGGAAATCCCAGGAAGTGAAGTTGATAAGTTCAAGGAAATAGTGCAGGAATTTAAGGTGTACATGTTCACTAAATTCCTTGTTTGTCCTAGCAAGACTGCGTATAAACCATTTGCTAATAGATACATGATCAAGATGACCCCATGGACTAAAGTCACTGAAGTGAATGACATTGATTCTAATTTCCATCGTATGTTTTCAACTTAGTTCCATTCTCTGATTTGTCTTCATGGGTTGGAATGCAAGAATATTTCATTGGTTAGTGTTTTCCATATATGATTTTTATTACCGAATGTAATGTATATGTCATGGTATATGTTATGTGATAAAACTTCCTTCGTAGATATAATGGGTTTAATAACTGGTGTATCGAAGGTGACGTATATTCGAATGGCTTCTAGCTCATCGGATACAGCCAAGAGGGTGATAGCTCTTAGAGATATATCGTAAGTGATATGTGTTGTACATTACCTTTGATTTCTACCCTTGTGTTCTACATTGCTCCTAGTTTATGATTATTGTTTACTGTTCTGTTTAAACAACAACTGTGAGGTTAAGCTTGTATTGTGGGGCCAGCGGGCTTTAGAATTTGAAGCTGATACTGTTTACGAGCTTGGTCAGGATCATCCAGTTGTTGGTATCTTTGTTGGTACATTAATGAAGGCATACAACAATATGTTTTACATTGCTTTGGATTAATGTTATATTATGTCACCATGGTTTTCACTGGGCTTACACATATATGTTACTTAATCTACCACCATTTAGATGAAGAAACTCTTAGTGGAGGATCGGCCTGTAGGTGGTATTTGAATGAAGATATTCCAGAGATTAATGAGTTCTTTAACAGGTTAACTGATTTAATTCTCTACCAACATATTGCCATATTTATACTTTTCGATTTATGTACAGTTTATACTCATACAATATGGACATATTTACATCAGCCTGACAGATAACAACATTAAAGTTCAGTGGATCTCATCGGGAGCTGAGTCATTTGGTTCGTCAAGGCGGCAGGTTCGTGTAGAACATAAGACAGTCGCTGAGCTAAAGAACATTGATCCATGGGAGACTCAGGTAATTTTTGTGGTAAACATAATTACATTGATTTAGGCGTTAGCTCTTAAGTATATACATCTAATAAAAATGTACAAAATGTTATTTTTTTGCAGGCTAGCAGTTATCTCTGCACCGTAACTATTGCCAAGTTAAGTCCATCTCAGCCGTGGTGGTTTTTATCATGTTCTCGTTGTCACAGAACAGCAAGCCCCTATGGTTCTACTTATAAATGCTCTGGAGGTTGCTCATCAGTTACTGCAATTCCAAACTAATGTTTGATGTCCAATTTATTGTGTTGCGCTTGTTTTCTTTTGGTTATGTGCATTGCACTATTTTTTTAACTATCTATTTATGTCATAGGTACCGACTTTGTGTGATAGGAACTGATGGAAGTGATTCTGCTGAATTTGTTCTGTTTGGTCGTGTTGCTCAACAAATCATTGGAAAAACTGTTATGAGCCTTGTTAAGTTTGAGGGCAGATCAGATAATATTCCTCGTGAGATAGCTGCTGTTGTGTCGCAGAAATTTACGTTTGCTGTCTCTGTTACCGAGAAGAGTCTTATGCAGAGAAACATGTCATTTCAAGTTAATGGTATTGAGACCTTCTATGGAAGGCAGGCTGCTATTCCTGAGATTAGAGCTCCTGAATCTTCAATAGTACCTTTATGTGTCAATGTTCCTACTGTTGCTCCAGAAGGAGATGACAATGGTAATCTCAGTAATAATGATTCCACTCTATCTATCAACGTTGTAGATGACATGTCTCCTAGTAGCAAAAAAAGATAGCTTATTGTGCGCCCTGTAAGTATTTTATAGCATGTAGTAATGTTTTTAAATGCAATATTATTTTGTGCTTATTTCGTGCACATGCTTCTTAAATGTTGCAGCCTTTGGTCCCTTCAAAGAAATTAGCATTAGAAGATAACAAGTGTAAAGAGATGAGTGCAGTCAAATCTACTATGGGCAAAGAGTAAGACCATTTTATAACTTGCAAAATTGCTACTATGTCAAGTTATGCTTTTGATTAACCTTTTGATGTCAGAATTGCAATCAAAGATAGTACAAGCATCGACAAGCCACAACTAGACATCTTATCTTCTGAAGATTATGCTTCAGGCTCTGGAAACATACAGATTCAGGTATATTCCCTATAATTTGTATGAATTATTATGATAGTGTATGCGATTTCTTTTACTTACTTCATTCAGCTTCTTTAACGTACAAACATTAAAATCGTTTATGACAAACTCGTTGTACTTTGATTCAGCTTGAATATGTTTCTGATGAAGGAAACAAAAAGAGGTGCTGTGTTGTTCTTCCTATGTATCACACATTGTTTGTTGTGCTCACCATTTAAGTTCCATTACTGTTTACTCATATGCCTACTATACTGTTTGTTTTGTTCAGTGAAAGCGCACGCAAAAGTGGTGTTCAGAAACCGCGAACGCCAGTGAAAAAAACAAAGTGATTGAACACATGACCGCTTTCTCGTTGTAAGTGGCTCATAGCTCTTTGTTCAATTCATGGTAGTTTTAGAATACTAATGCATAGATAAACTTATTTTATTCTTTTTTGTAGGGAATCATATGCGGTGTCAGCTATATATATCATCTATTATCCTATATAATATGATGGTGTGAATACAATATATGCTTCCTCTTCTGTTTTATTAGTAAGCAGACATTAAGTTCGTCATACCAGCTTGTTTGCCTATGTTGGCGCTGGTTTGGTCAGCTTCTCCTGTGATGAAGATGATTAAATGTTATATCCTCAATGCTGTGCATAGTTAGCTACAACACTGCTTTTGCTACCTGTGATGTTTATCGCTCTCAGCATCCTTTGCAATGCTAATCGTTTATCTGGCAGTCATGTATATATGCCTCCTAGAATCCTTTTATTGTATGTGCTATCTGTTGTACATAAGGGCCACTGAACCAATCCATACTGCCTATTATATCTATGGATATGCACCTATATTCTACCCTGTGATTTCACTTCTATTGAAATTCTTGATGTTGGTACAATCAACGATATTTTTATCACCAGCTTATTCAACATATTGAAACTAACAATACATTTGGCTTATGCTGCATTTGCCTTAACCTGAACTACCTCAGTTTATTAATTTTGGCACATGTACTGAAACTTCCAACCTAAAATTATGCCATATATATCTCAGGATCTTTTTTCGTAGTAGTTAATTTAATTCCGATAATCTTACTGTACACAAAACACTTAAATTTTTTTGCGATATTGGTACTTTCTGATCTGCATCACTAATTAGTTTGGAAACTGTAAAGATCACTACCTTACTATACAATGATTGAATCAATACGCTACTGGCTACCTTCTTTCATGCTTTTCATACGAAATTCCTTCGACATTATGATTAAGCCATGGGTTACAATACTCAATGCCTCGCTATACATAGCTTAAAATTAAAAAAGGCCCTCACTATATAGATCATGAGCCTCGATGTATCAATCCATCATCTGAGAAGAAGGGCTCAAAGATAGCTATAGCGAGGCAGCCCTGAGGCATGAGCCATGAGAGAAAACATCTGAACATGCAAGGGCAGTAGGTCACTGTGTTGTTTGCAACAGCCAGAAGGAAATGCAAAGAGAAAAGAAGGTTAGTGTAGTCTGATCAAATGGAAGGCTCCAAACAAGAGTACCAAACCACACTTTCTCTTTATCTGAGCAAGTTCGCCTTGCCAGCTTATACTTTAGGACATTAGTGGTCGGTGATGTATTAATCAACAGAATGACAGTGCTAAAAAAATTTACATAGCACAAATAAGATACTATTAGTGTGGTTATAGAGCACTTAAACCACATATGGAATACAATGCTTAAAATATAACTCATACAATACATAGCGGTTCTATGATCTGACCTAGACCATAAATAACATTACATAGGAGGATTGTTTTGTAGAACAATTTAACACTGGAAATACTTCTGCATAACTATATTATGGTTCATATATATACATATATAACTAGCCATACAAATTTAAGAACTCAGTTATGCCCATTCATCTGATCGATCGCATTAGCATAGGCCAACCGAGATATTTCCAGCAACTTCTCAGCAGTTCCAACACAATTAGCTTTTGAATCCAATTCATCCTCACCTGGCTGATCTTCAGCCTTTGCAGACCAAACTTGCAATAAATTTTGAAGATCTTGCATCAAAGTTTCCCATTTAGGTTTAACCGCTAGCCAAACATTGCTTACTATCTTTATATAATGATTTACTTCACTCAGTTTCTTCTCGTTTCTTTTCCAGATCAAGTAGCTTGGATCATAGATTTCAACGTGCTTAATCTCTTCAATGCGCAGGATTGCCATGTATGCAGCTTTATTCTCAGCTTCTTCAACTGTCATTCCAATGCACCCATCGATGGTTATAGCTTGACCATCGATAATCATAGAAACTCGACCTTCAAAGCTATCATCGCTCAATGATAAATGTAAAATTTCACATTTTTGCACACCTAATTGGCTGGCAATTTGAAACAGCACATCCTTCTTACAGATATCTATCACTCTTGGTTCACCCTGTAAAATGAAATCGACCACAGTTCAATTACTATACTATTGAACTTGCAAATAAGCAACATGAACGCCACATTCGCTTACCTTACTCATGTCAATATCATCTTGCCAAAAGCTGAGCAACCTGTTTATGCTCCTTTTTATGATTGCTATATGTGCCTGACGACCACTCACTAATCGAAATGAACCCAACTTGTTTAGTATGCCATCGAGTTCATCCATGAAGTCAAACAGTGAACTATCAGTCATTATAAGCATCTTTCCAGGCTTAGCATCAAACACCTTAATGGAACTATAAACTTCTTCGATTTGTTCAATGACAAAGCTCCATTTCTCAAACATTTTAAGAGTGCACTTTCGTAAATCCACTAATTCATTAAACTTTTCAGTGCACTCTGTTTTTCCATCCAAAAACTTCTGATAACTGACATCTTTTATAACAATCTGATGATTGTTCCTTAGATATCCTATTACTTTAGCAGCAACCATTTCTTTGGCATATTCAACTTGTTCCGCTTTGTTTCCTTTAATCTCCATTAAACTACCATTGTCAAGAATGGTGATTGCAACGACAAATTGATGTCTTCCATCATGAGATGTAACATCATGGTACACAGCTGCAGGCAACCCAAGAGATGCAACCGTTTGATCCAGGATATTCTTGAAAGATATGCTGATATTTTCCCTAAGGCTAAGATCCAACATGGATTGTTCAAGCCCTAAGTACAATCAAAAAAGCTTTATTATCAGTGTGTATCGACAATAGTACAATAGCAATGATATACATCTATAGGGAAAGATAGCGTGCCTCTTCCAAATTATCAAGCATTAAAAATACACATAAATAGTGATAAGATCATATCCATCTATATAGAAAAAACAAATATAGTAATTTCTAGATTCCAGATCTACAATTTTGTTAATATTACCATTTTTCAAACAACAATAACATGCACGAAAAATAAAAACATAAAAATTCAAAATTGTATTAATTATCTTAAGTTTTGGATCATTTATCAACTCATCAATAAAGTAAATGCCACAGACTAAACATGTAACAACACTAAAAGAAAAACAATTTAAAACTTGTGCCTTATACGCACAGAAAGAACCATCAAATTTCCTTCAATTCTACTCAGTGACAACAACAGAAAACACTACTTGAACACAGGTTAAATATTTGTTATTATATACCTATACAAGAAAGTGTGGATCGAACACGATTTCAAAAATACTATCGCAATACATTTTTTTATAATTTCATACTCACTGATGGCCTTATAACATCATATAATAATTTCCACGACCATTGCATATATATCATTGCATTAACTTAAAAAGTAATGGTGGGAGCTAAACATCAGTAGAAATGGACAATTTATAAGGAATAATGCAACGGCAAATTGTTTATTCCACAACAATTTTGTATAGAATGAGCAAGTACATGCAAATGCATGCCAAACTCTAACTATACCATTCAGCTGCGCCTAATAACTCTATCTCTAAATTACCAAATACTTTAAGTTGTGTATAGACAAACAGAAAAATACTGTTCCTTTTATTTTTGCTGAAATCACTCCAAACCATTCACAAATTAAACACCAAACATACACATACCTTGCTGCGAGTATCCGCCGTGTCTACTTTCTTCACCGCCACTGCTTCCCCCAAACTCCATCCTTCCCAGCTTCTCACAGTAAAGTGAGTTGTGCCTCAGATCCAAATGGAGGTAAGTAGAGATAAGATTTGCACTATGTGCAGTCAGTGCCACCGACATTTCTAGAGTGCCAGACCAAGTGTTGATAGAATTGCAGTCAAACCCTTCTTATATCCTTATATTACAGAACTATCCTCCCAGCAAGACTATTTTTATCTCCCTCTAAAATATAATTTATTTTTTTCTATTCCACTTTATTTTTTTACTGACCTTATTTGTATTTCACTTTATAATAAATATTCTTTCGAGAATATTTTTCTTGATTGCATTTTTATTACAAAAGCGATAAAGATTCAATTATCTTACTATTCACAGTGCTCAAATAGTTTCTTTAAGTTAAAATTTGCTACAGGTATCAAAAAATATGTAATTAGTTCGTACACACCGCAAGAACACAACTGTGCTGTTAGGTACCACAAAAAAATGAATATTAGCTGTTCAACACTCGCGGCATTATTTTATTATTTTCGGAGAAATTGGAAAGAGAAACACTCATTAAACACAAGTTTGCCATTGATCGAACTTATTTCAACCCGACTGGGTCCAGTGAAAACCAACCGCAAGGCTACTTGCAGTAAATCAATCCCATCGCAAAACCTACATTTTGACAAGTAACAGTAACCATGTCTGCTGTAAGCGAAATGAAGGCATGGGCAAAATCTTACTCTCACATAAGTTTCTCTCTCCAATTCCTCCAAAAATAATATAATAAGGTCGCGAGTGTCTAATAGCTGATTACCATTTTTTTAATGCCCAATAGCATATTCCTGTTCTTGCGGTATCCACCAACTAATTACACTTTTTTATGCTTTATAGCAAATTTTGCCTTCCTTTTAACATTTTCCACTCTATCAGAGCTGACCAAACATATTCATACACAATCAATGCATTGCTCTTTTCTTGTTTAGTGTAGGGTCATTTATTTACTCAACCACCACGTTTAGCACAGTGCCATCGATCTTTATACAACCTATACTTCCTCGGTCAACCTCCTTATATACAAGCAGACAACACAATAGATCAGATCATTTCCACATTCTTTGTTCATCCATCTAAAAGCTCGTGAAGAAAATGTGTTCCTAAGGTGATTTCTGTTGTCTTATCCTATTTGCTTTCTATAAATGTGTTTCTCGTCTAGTTTTTCCCAAGCAAATACATTATTATTCTTATGCTCTTCCATTTACATCTTCTCTTTCATTTCTACAGCTATTTACTCGTTTGCTCCAAGCACTCACGATGGCTGATCCTCTGCTTATTGAAGCTCCTTTCTTTCCAAAGGTTACAGCCATACTTTACCTCTTCACTTCTTTTATTCTTGATTTCGGTATTGCACTTTCAAATTTTAGCTAGCTAGCTATGTGTCTTCTTTTCATAGCGACTAAAACACTCTTCGATCAATATAAATAATCTTTGTTTTTCTAAATTTTTTTTGCGTAGCACCCCACAATAATAAAAATTAGCAAAAGAATTATTCTTGATCAAGTTCTAGCAAGACTGCATTACGTGTTAGAAGATTCCAACATGCTAGAGTTCACAGATAACTCGTTCTGTGCAACAGTCACTATCAGATCACTGGAACAACCATACATGGGGACCAGTGATCGCCAAGTGCTTTACGGAGACATTCTACACAATACTGACACTGCAACCGAGTCTGCATATGAAGCTGCAATCGACGGACTTAAAGCAGCAAATAATCTTGTCATACAAGATTACAATTATACTCGCTTACAAGAAATGGAAAAAAAGCTTCGCCAAGCAGTTTCTTGGACTGGCATTTTTCAGCATTCATGTGTTGCTCTCAGGCAAAAAATTGCAGGCATAAAAAAGAACCAGCAAGATGCACTTGCAACTTTATTGGCGACTTGTGTGAACCATTCTAATCTACTCTCAGTAACTATCCAGTACGGCACTCACCCTTCGCACAACAATGCTCCTCGTGTGTTCTATTCCGGACCATCCCCTCCATAGTCACCAAAGGACATCCTTTCAGATTGCTTGGTCCAGGCTATCCAATGTTTGTCAAGTACTATTTAGATGGTTTGGCTTAGGGTGTGTTTGGTTGGGCTTTTCAACCTGCTTTTGCTTTTGCAAAAGTCAAAAGCCAACCAAAGGGCCCAAAAGCCACAGATGCTTTTGCCCAAAGCCAACTTTTGGTGTAGTACAAATCCAAAGCAACCCATACCCCTACTTTCACTGGCTTTTGGGGGAAAAAATTACCCACCTATGCCATTACAGAAGAAAACGGTTCGCTCTTTTTTTTCGTTCCTCTTTCGCGAGCGCGCGGCGCTAGGGTTGCCGCCGCCAAGACACGCCGCCGAGCCGACGCCGCCTCTCTGTGTCACCCGGCCCAACCCTGCCGACGGCGCTAGGGTTCTCCGCGTCGCCCGACCCAACCCTGCCGCCAGCCGACGCCGCCCCAGGCCGCCCCCACGCCGCCCGGCCCAACCCTGCTGCCAGCCGACGTCGCCTCACGCCGCCCCAAGCCGCCCCCACGCCGCCCGGGAAGCCAACCCTGCCGCCGGCCGACGCCGCCCCAGGCCGCCCCCACGCCGCCCGGCCCCAACCTGCTCCGGCCACTGCTCCAGCCGGCTTGAAAGGTGAGGTTTTATGCTCCTGTTCTTGTGTTGATGCATGTGTTGCCCCTAGAATATTACAGCAAATTGATTTTTGGCGTGCAAATTGATTGAAAAAAAATTTATTTGATTCAAGAATGGGTGACAAGGCAGATTGGGGTGATGGTTTTGTAAGGCATGTCACTTTGGACGGTTCACACCAAGTGTCATGAAGTGTTGAAGTGTTTGCGCAAGTTAGCTAAAGACAATATTACTCCTAGAGATCCTACTTTTTCTACGGAGCATGGAAGGTTGAGAGAGGATCGATTTTGGCCATACTTTAAAGATGCGATTGGAGCAATAGATGGTTCACATATTTCAGTGGTAGTGCCGTTGGATGAAACAATTAGCCACACATTTCGTCATGGATATACATCTCAGAATGTGCTAGCTATTTGTGACTTTGACATGAGGTTTACCTTTGCGGTTGCTGGTTGGCCAGGTTCTGCACATGACTCACGCATCCTCAGTCATGCATTGGCGAATTTTCCTTCATTTCCCGTACCTCCTACAGGTATAAATGGTTCCTTCATTAATTTTAATTATTTGTACAATACTATTATTATTTGCATTACTAACTTAGTTTTGTAGGAAAATATTATCTCGTCGACTCGGGTTATCCAAACCGAATAGGGTATCTTGCACCTTTCAAAGGAACCACATACCATATACCAGAATTTCGGCATCGTTCGGGACCTCCTCAAGGAAAGTATGAGGTGTTCAATTTCTTGCATTCCTCCCTTCGAAATGTTATTGAAAGGTCTTTTGGAGTCTTGAAGCAAAAGTGGCGTAGTTTGAAGGGCATCCCAAGTTTCTCACCTACTACTCAGAAGCATATCATCATGGCTTGTCTTGCTTTGCATAATTTCGTCCGTGATAGCAATTTATGTGATAAGGAGTTTGAGAGATGTGATGCTGATGAGGACTACTTACTAGAAGATACAAGTCACACGTCAGACGGTGAGAGTGAAGATGCAGAAAATGATGATACCATGAATACAATTCGTACTAGGATAGCTGATGCTTTGATGAGTGCAAGAGGAGGATAGTTATTTTGAGATATGGCATCATTGTATGAACTATTTATCTTTTGCTATGTTTATGTGGACCATATCACTTTGATGGATGAAAAACTAATATATTTTGATGAAAAACTTTGATTGATGAAAAACTTATACATTTCTTCTTTAAAAATTGGCCATTCAAATACAAAATATTGAACAGATTAGGTTTGTATGACTAATTTGCATATAAACAGTCCACCATACCATTAGGGGCATTACAGGTATTTCTTCTACAACCTACAGTTTCACAGCTGCTCTAACCAAACGGGCTTCTGCTTTTCCCACAGCTGATTTTCCACAGCTGCTTTTCCACAGCCCACAGCTCACAGCAGCTTTTCCAAAAGCCACAGCTCAACCAAACACACCCTTAATATGCTCTATGCAACTACTAATCCATTAGTATGTATGCACCTACTACTTTGTAAAGCATAACTTTGCTTCTTTTTAAATTTGCGATATTAAGCATAACTTTCAACCGAAGTTTGTAATATTAAGCACTCTATATATTCTGTTCCAAATTGTCTAACCACTTTTCTATGCTTCTTTTATTATGAAATTTCTCATTATATGATAGTTATTGTCATTTTCAAAGTGCAGGTAGTACAACATATTAGCAACAGAAAATAAATTCTGCCTCGGAATATTCAATTTAGCTCCTGCCTAATCTATTCTAACCTGGAAAATTAAATGTGGTGGTTTCTACTTTAAAACAGTTCTTAACAAAAATTCAAAATATATTAAAAAACATTAAGAAATTTTAATGATACTTATCTCATCCACAAAATTGTACAACAATAATAGAACTAATCTTTAAAGAACTCACAAAGTTCTTCAGAAAACATTGATTAACTACTTTCTAACTCCCCACAATTTCAATGAGTCAACTGAATGTAAAAAGAAATCCATTTCAAGGTTATCGCATAGTTACTCAACACAAAGTGAGGCGCTCCTCGTACTAGCCATGTCATATTATAACAACAGTATTGCTGTTGCATTCACTGTTCAGCTATGCTTGAAGTGTGCTGCTCTGGTTCAACAATGGTATTTTGTTGGTACTTACAAGTGACAGACCAATAAGAAAAGAATTAATTTAATTCATGCCATCGTTACTTTCTAATTTTTAAAATAAATAATCAGTTGTACAAGAAAAGGCATAATACAAGATTAACTTAAACCAAAACTTTAGAAAACTGCCAAAATTGTAATGTTATCTTTCCAATTAGATGAATTCTAACGTCATTTTAGAAAACTACCAAATTTATAATACTATCTATTTAATTAACCCATAATAAAACTGTTCTTTCATTTTTCAACCGTGCTTTTCTATCAAAAAAAAGACGATGTCACGTGCACGGCTATGATGCACTAAAACAGCACATCTCAGCACACATAACCTGCATCCTCTGACCAAATGCCATGTGTTACACTCCTGCTATAGCTCTTACAGACTGCAAACCTTTATTGCCTCTACAGATATCTACCAATGATAATCGATTCAACAATAGTACTGTAGCAAAACCTCTCCATAGAAACCATCACCCACTAACTTAGTTGGGTCATGTCAAAAAAGTACATTCCCATATAATATTTATAAACTAAGTACTATAAGCATCGTACTCTACAAAATAAACGGCGGACGAAACGCCACCTGTTGTATAATACCATCGTATCTATCCACTACGGCATAACAATAAATAGTTCTACTGCTACAAATTCTAATTTATTTCCTTCTTCCTTCTTTCTCCACCAAATTCACCACGCATAACACTGTACAAACAAGAACAGCAGCTGGCGTCATACCTTCTTCACCTCCTTCATACCATTTTCATCTCACTGGTACATACTAATTTCTAATAATCTCTCATTCTCTTTCATATACTGATTTCCCCTTTCTACTTACTTTCATTCTATATCTTCAGTTGTACTAAGCACCACATAACTCATCAGCTAGCAGATAAATTTAGATCTATTTTATTCTCACTGCGATTCAAATCACTCAAGATAAAACATCACGTAATCATCCACCATAAACACATTCTACTCTCTCCATCTCAATATAGTTGTTATTTTCTGCATTAGCAATTTAAAAAAAAAAGGGTTAGACCAAAATTCAGAACTTCCATGTGATTAGAACTGTCACAAAGTTCAGAACTATAAGACAAACAAACTTAAATACAAAGATATTATACACCATTTACTCCCTCAATCTCCATATGATGGTTAATTTCAGCACTACCATTTTCAAACAAAAAGAGTTAGGACAAATTTCAAGGCTTCAATATGATTATAACTGCTACAAACTTCAGAAGTATAAAACAAACAAATTTCAATAAAAAATTACTAATAACCTATTTACTATTGTAAACTCACACCCATACTAAAATAAATTTATTGATGAAAAAACCACTGCTTTGCTACAGAAATGTTACTCGATTGTTCCTACATTCAAGGACACTAATTGCTACATGTACCTCACAATTATTTTCCCTAATGCACTATTACATTGCGAAAATCTAATTTTAATACTCTATCAACAGATACTTAACTCTCCATGTTAATATTTCAAACCAAACTTTTAATGCTACTAGATCACACAGCAAAAACCTTACACTTCAGCACTACAAACAAACTGTATCACCACACGCTTAACACTACACATTAATTTTCCACGCTTATCTTGCTACTGTTATGTGACATCTCTTTTACACTGCAAAAAAAAATTAATAATTACGCATCATTTCACACACACTCACACCGCTTCTTATTAAACAATTATTCATTACCTTAACATCCGGATAACCAACGTGTTCAACTCATGACTTTCTGTTATTTATACAGAAAATCACAGAAAATCAATGGACAGAATTATATATCGCGAGTGCTTCATGACTCAGTCGCAGCTGCTTGCACGAAGCTCTACAGACATCAATTTTCCTCTTAGAGCAGAAAAACTCACTGATCACTCCAGTGAACCCATAACTACGTGCATTCAGAAACTGCAGAGACTGATGTGCAATCAAGGAGAGATCACTATCCATGCTTCTTCCATGAACGAGTGCATTTTCTCTTTTACTAATATTACAGATGCAGAAGAAGCAAGGCAATTGCTTCTACCATCTTCCATTGCTCTTGTTGATGGCATAGGAATCAAAGTGAAGCAATGGAAACCAACAGATGAATTTGGCTTTCATATATAGCGGATCAACAGATTTCCATTTCAGTTTTCGGTCTTCCACTCCATCTCTGGTCTCCAGCAATTGTGGAACACATCTTGTCTCCTTACTGTGGACTGGAATTTATAAATGCATATACTCAGCATCAACAAGACATATCAACTTACAAATGTACGGCCTGGGGACAACGAAGAATTCCAATTCCAACTTCCATACATATTTCTGTTCCCTGCTCAAAATCACAGAACAATCTCCTTCATAGCTCAGCGAAAGTGATAAAGCTTCTAACATATAGATTGCAACTCCAGACCACTGAATATCTCTGTGGAAACCCTGTTGATCATCCTTACCAACCAGTGACAAATGTTCCAAGATATGAACAGACATATAACACTGCTGGAGCTTCATGCTTTATACCTCAGCATATTATTGATCCAAAACTAGAAGAACTTCTATCTACATCCATAGTTGCATCAGCACCTACAGGTTATATAGATGATATCTTCACAGAACTTGCTTCTCATACAGACAGGAATTTCCTTACTATCAAATACGGTGTTTGCAGTGAAATCTGCTCAGCGATCAACAAAGAAACAGATATTGACATCCATGCACAACCAATAACTCCAAAGCAGTGCATAATACTTATTCCGCCGAGCATTGAAGGGGCTAAGTTACAGAAGCATCTCTTGTCAAAACAGTTCATACACACTTCTGTAACTGATCTTGCTCTGGAGCCATGGTCTCCAGCATTAGGAGCACAAAGTGAGATCATGAATAAATTTGTTGAGCTCCTATTACATCAGGTTCCAGCCAACTTTTGCACATCAAAGATCATACAACTCACTCTTGCTCCATCATGTCTGCTTCGCACATATGACACCAATGCAGAGGCTCTAATTACAGCTGAAACATATCAATGCAATGTGTGGTGCCGCGGTACAACAAAAATACCCAAAGTTATAATGATCAAGAAACTACCATGTCGTTTTGCCAAGGAATTCAAGATTCACGATGATCGTGATGTCACACTTCGCACGGCTCGCATTTCCATTGATGTTATGCCAGAATCCTCCAAAACATCCTCTTAAAGCAACCTGACCATACGGATTTCATGCACACATGTAAGTATGCTAAAAATATACATAACATGATACACATTAGCATTTTGCATTCTACATTAATATTTCCAATTAAATGTAGTTCACTTATTAAATCTATATAAAATTAACATGCCACTTTCACAAAAGTTTTTCATCACAGACCAATTATGCATTCAGCACTTAACATTCACTATGCACAGAGATATTATGCTTATATCTTTTCATGTCACTAAATAACTTCCTTTTTCTCGTGTTATTCTATGTCAGTTTGCTCACCATCATCCCTGACAGTTTAGCAGCTCCTGCCACCGACGACTATGAATGTGCCTCCTCCTACTATTTGCTCTTTGATTCAGACATCTAATATTATGTTCTTCCTGCCTCACAAGTCTATCGCTCTGGATATAATGCTATACAGGTGGCGTATCATATAACAACCTATATCACCACTACCATCAGCGCTATGCATTATGTTTAATTGAACTATATATATGGCTATATGTCTATAAGTTTATTGTTTGTTACCGTGGCAGAAATTGTCTGATGAATGGTAGATTTATTGACTTTCTGGTGTTAGATGAAATAAATAGTGCATATAAAAATTGGCTGCACTATATACAGAGGAGAGCATTTAATCATAGACATAGACATTTAGCATTCTAGCTAATTAACAACCGCAAAACATTCATCAGATATACTGCTAATGACAAACCACATCAGATAAATCACAACCCTTTTCCGTGACAAAGAACACCTCAAGAAACACAGATAGCACAAAAAACTATTCAATAAACATCAAGATCAGCTTGCAAATCGAATCTCCTCCGCCAAACCTACGGCCAAACAGATCTCTGATAATCTCTTTTGGCACAAAACAATCCTGCCATGCCAGCTGCTCGCTCCTTTTCTAAACTTAACTGTTCTAATTCGAATCATCTCGCTTCCCAATCTTATTTGATTTCACTGCTTCTAGCTTACTCTGCTTCAGATCTTGTTACTTAACACTTTCCCCACCCAGCGCATCGTCTGCCTTTAACTAGCTCTGAGCTGTCGTCTGATTCCATGGCCATCAATGACATTTCACACCTATTGCCACATTGACTGCTCTTCTTTAAATTCACTTAGCATAACAAAGCCCACAATTATATTCTACACTCCACACCGGCCCAAAACATTCAACGAATCTTTGTAGATTAATCTTTCATTGGGCCAAACCAACGTTATTCCACCAACTCACACACCTATCATTCCTGTTACACCGCACGCTTCATATTTTCACTAGAGCTAACCATCACGCCATGCAACACAGTCTCACTCGCACATCCTGCGTTCATGCCTCGATACAGTTGCAATGGATCATGCTGCTCGTCCGCCTGCCTACGAGCCACCATAAGTGCGACGCGCGACCGGTAAAAAAGGAGTACACGACACAACCAGCCCTTGCAATAATCACACGTTAACATTTAGATCGGTTGTATCCAGGCGGCGCGCCAGAGGCGCGCCCCGTCATCTAGTATATACGGTGACGCTACGCTCCCCGTTCCCCGTTCCTTGTTTTTCGTTTTTGCCAGCGCATCCCCGCACCACTCGTTCTGATCTCTATCCGGTCCACCTTCTCAGAGTAAATTAAAATAAATGTATTGCCGAGTAAAAAAAATTACTTACCATAAAAAACAGTATACAGTAGATCTGTTAAGTAAAAAAAGTTACTCCACCACCGAGGATGCCAACCACCCCCCGCCACGTTTCCCCAACACCTGCTGCGTGTAGCTTGAGTAAAAAATTACTCGTCAAATAAATCCGTCAAATGAAAATTACTGTCTGTATGCTTAGATCAAGTCAAAAATCACAGTTCTCTCCTCTAATACCTCCGTGCCTTTGTTTTTAATCCATAGTAATTTCTTTATTCACTAGTTTTATTCTCTGTATAATCCGTAGTAATTTCTTTACTCACTTGTTTATTTTCGATAGTTATATATTTATTCCATTATGCCCAATAAAGATCATGGTAAAAAAAATTCAACCATCACAAAACATGGATAATAATTATTTTACGATGGAAATTACTCTCTTCATTCACAATTGATCATGGTATGTGCAGCAATACCAAGGAGAAATAAATCACTTAGCAGCAGCATCGATCAAAGCCATAGTATCGTAGTGTCGTAGTGCTTGTTCAGTTGCCCGCGCATGGCGCATGGCACAAAGACCAAACAGAGTTGCGGATGGATTTAACTAATCCGACAAAAATTACTCCTCATTAAATCATACATGCAAGCGATAAAAATGGAGTCAGATTTAACTAATCTCGGGAGACTCTTGCGCAATTAAATTCGTGCACGTAGTTAATTCGTGGTAGAGTGGGAGTGACTGTGATTGTGAGGAGTGCTATGTAGTTAGGTAGCATGTAGGGTGTCATATAGTATCCCTATATATATATATATATACACAGAGGATACGCTAAACCGCGTCTAGGGTGCGTAATAACTAAACTACTCCCCTCACAGCACCCCCTTCCCTCCCTACCCCCCACCTCCACCCCCACCCCCGACACACACATCCATCCCGCACAAACACTCCCCCATCCCTCTCTTTCCAAAAAGATTCTTTTGTTAAGTAAATCAATTACTATAAGTGGTTTTAGTTCGATAAGTAAACAAATTATTATCAAAATGTTCCTCACACCATCAATCCTGCAGAACTAGCCCGCACCTTTTTTCTTTCCTCCTGCACTTTTTTCGTGATTGACCCATTAGTAACAAGATTACTGAGTCTATCAGACTATGAGTAAATGAGTTACTAACACTCCAGGGAGTGCGGGCTGGGGAGGGGGGTGTTGGGGGTGGGGGTGAGGTGTGCTATATTATACTACACCCTAGGTGTAGTATAGCATGTGTATATATATATGTATGTATATATATAGTAAATTTGTTTGGTGCTCCATAGTGCCTAGACTCCATGTTTCAAATTGAGTATATACCCAATTCAAATGAGTATGAATTTTTTAAATGTTTAGGTATTAACATTAACTACTTTACTAACTAGTTCAAAACAATTTTGAACTGAATTTGAACTTATTTTGGTTAGATTTTGATCCTAAGTTTATAACATCCAAACATATAATTAGTTAGGTATGTAATAATGTATAATCAAATAAAGTTGAATTTGTATATACTCACAATTTGAAAATTTTAAAAAATTTAAATGAATTTGTGCATTTCACACCATTGTACCCGGGCACCATGGTACCTCATATGTGTGTGTGTATGTATGTATGTATGTATATATATATATATATATATATATATATATATATATATATGAAAGTTGTTTGGAAAGAAAGTTTAAAATAATTAATACTCAATTAATAATGCACTAATAATTCACATTATATTCTCATTCTTCGTATTTCCCCTCTTCGTTTTGGGCATTATGGTGGTAGCCCTGATGGATGTCTAGTGCTCCCTGATGGGTGTCTAGTGTCCAACTAGAAGTATTAAACAAATAAATAAAAGAAAACCCCCAGACATTTTCTTATTTCTATATTTACTGCAGGTTGTGGATTGTTTGTATGAAATTGCTGTAGTACGCTAGTAATTTAACGGTTTCTTTCGTCATGAGTTAAAAGACCTAGATTTTGTAACGTATTCTACCCAAATATTTTTTTTGACGCTGAATTCTACCCAAATATGAGGGGAGGGATGAATAGGTCACCCTTCACACGAACTTATGCAACGCAACGTTTAATTTCTCGAGGCACACCTATAGATTAGCTGGCTAGCTTCAGTCCTACATGTCCATATTAAATTACATCAAGAGCTTTTCTGGCAACAATTTGAATTACACGTGCCGATGAAAAATATCTCAACAATGACTGCCCTTTGTTCACTTCTGTGCACAGCTAAGAGAAGCTAAGACCTGTGAACACTCCTCGGAGTTTGTACATTGCGTGAACTCATGCTTGCAGTTTTCAGGAGCCTGCGAAATTCATCTAGGCTTATTTTTCCATCTCTGTCAATGTCAGCCTCCTCCAGGAGGGGATCAATAGAACCTTTCAGTCCTGTTTGCTGCAGACAATGAAATAATATATATATATGAGAAGCATGAACTGGTTAAATAAATTACGATCTTATGCTATGCACCATTTAAGGATTGGAATCTTATAGGTAATAAATCAATTCTCACGTGAATAGGAAAAGAATAATGTTTCACAGGTATCTGAAGAGCTATACCATTCTCAGTTCATCAGATGTGATATAGCCATCTCCATCAACATCAAATTTATCGAACGCAGCTTGAGACAATGATTTCCACTTCTCAGTATCATGTTCCACTAGCTGATGCACATGTAGTGTTGCAGCAACAAACTCTTCGAAATCAACTAATCCATCTGTGTTACTGTCAATCTGCCCAACAATGAAAATATTGTTTTCATCACTCCGATGAAAATATTTATGCCATGATAGCAAATAGTACTTTAGAACTGCCCTTTGCAAGGAGAAAACTTGATGATGTCCGTTCCATAGCATACATGCAAATTTAATAGAAACCATGGAACTTGAAACAGATCATCTGGAACTATAATTTAAAACTTATTACAAAGCTATATTTGAGGATCATCACTAAAACAACATCAAGCATTGTCATAAGAGTCACAGAAAGGGAAGTGCATGTATTTGCTTAGTCAAAGAAAAAGGGCAGAGAGGAATATATTTACTCAGTTTCAATACTGTTATCTATTACTCCATCCGTTTCATATTATAAGTCGTTTGACTTTTTTCCTAGTCAAACTTTGTTAAGTTTGACCAAGTTTATAGAAAAAAATTAGCAACATCTAAAATATTAAATTAGTTTCATTTAATTTAACATTGAATATATTTTGACAATATGTTTGTTTTGGGTTAAAAATACTAATATATTTTCTATAAACTTAGTCAAACTTAAAGAAGTTTGATTAGGAAAAAAGTCAAACGACTTACAGTATGAAACGGATGTAGTATTAAACAGCACCATTTAGGCATCTTAACTCATTTGACCTAAAACCCCCCACAACATCTCGAAATAGCTAGAATAAGTGTACAACTACTCCAATCTTCTATATCTTCAGCACTAAATAATAAAATACATGACATCCACATAATTTTTATCATCTCTTACCCTAGTTGCCTTGGAAACATACTATTACTATATACTAAAACATGGAAGATGACTTCACTCTCTCAAAAGCTGACAAGGATGGGACAGCGAAATTTTGAAAATGCAAACTATTTGCATAACTTCATTAAATGTTTTCGAAAGATTTAACACTTCATTGCAATTGCACATGGTTCCAACCAAGTGACCACAAGAAAGCATGTGAATCTGAGACCAATTATAGATAATGTTGCTAAAGTAAATTATAAGAATGAGAACATACTGCCTCAACAATCTCTAAAACACGCGGACCCTTTAATCTCCATGGAACATCCTTTGCAAGAGCCTGCAAATTAGCGTTGACATCATATATTGATAGCTAATAAGACAGATGACTTATAATATGAGGTAAAAAATTGACACTGCCGAAGTTTTGCATGTCATATGTACAAGAGAAGCTACAACGTAGAATTTGTTTCTCTGATATGTGTATAAGAGCAAATATATGGTACTTCTTCAAAGAAAAAGAAGCATGTTTCCGACTTTTGAATACCTAGTATTCAACAAGTTAAAAAGAAAATTTCATAATCAAAATGTCTTTAACGCATCAATGACTACCAAAAGAACTTAGATGGTGCAGCTGTGGCCATCAGGATGCTTTCCTTAATGAACAAAAGAGCTTTATTGCACATCTTTCACTAGTGAGAGTAACAAATAGTAGTTATAATTTCTAGCACTTACCAGAAGATATCATTAAATCTACCTGAGTTACAAACAATTAACAATTATCCGATATACCTCTAGCACTTACCAGAAGATATCATTAAATCTACCTGAGTTACAAACAATTAACAATTGAAACTTGTAGAATAGTTCAGGATAATTGAGAAAACTGAAACATTTTTTATGGTGTGATTTCTTGAGAATATACAAAAGTAAAATTTTAAGAAAAATCTAAGGCTTTGTCATGGCGGACCAGCATGGGACATAACTATGTAAATGGATTTTGTAAACACCCTTTCATTCAATAGTTAGAATGCATGTGTATATGATTTGTTTAGTTAGAACAGCAATATTTGATTCCATAGTTGCAAAATAGCCCCAAAAGAGTTCCAGCCAACTTATATATAAGCTTGTGCTGAAACCTTAATATTTATTTTTTCAAGGGATTTATAAATACTTTTTCTTATCTTCTGATTTACTGAATAATTGAGTATTATTTGCTTTAATAGAGAGCTTCAGGTTTTTCCATGTATTAATGCTTCTTTACAAGTTTGTACTCCCATCTCCAAAATCCTGCATCAGCCACTGGGGTTTGTACAATTTAACAATGGTAATCGCTTTTTGCCATTATATACTTCTTACATTATCCGATAGTATTCCCCATTTTTCATTTTTCTACATTACCAGTATTTGTTTCTAAACAGACAGAACGTTGGCATGAGGGAAGTGGCAGAATGGAAGAGAGTTTGGTCAGAACAGTGGCCAAAAAATAAGATGTAGAGAAATTACAAAGAAATTTATTCCATGGATGATGTTAAATATTAGTAAAAAAACAAGCCAATAGTGTAGCGAAGGAATTCCAAAAAGGATGTACCTGCTTCAGTTCTTCCAGACTAATTGTTCCATTCTTGTCGACATCAATGGCATTGAACTGGTCACGAAGATCAGACAACTCTTCTGCATTTAGTGTAGAAGCTAATGCCTACAAGAGATGTATAAACATTTAAAATTGACTCCGAAAACAACCTGAGTCATGAATAAGTTGTCCTTAAGTTCTAGTATGATAACTTACCCGTAAAGCAAATTGCTTGAAACGACTGTATTTTACAAACTGACGCATATTATGTAATACAGATATATCTAGAGGTATATCGGATGCCTGTCCTCCTTCTCTTACCCATTCATGTGCTGGAGAAAATAATATTGAAATAATATGTAAATTTTCATGTAAATAGAGCACTGTGATAATAATGTTGTTTATTTTTTATACCAACAGTATTTCATCTGTGATAAGTAACCAACTGAACAGCAAATGTTAGTTGCTATGATGTAATGAAAATATGAATTAGTTGGTATTGGTTATGTATCAATAGTAGATTGTACCAAGCCTTAGTTACTTAACCAACCATGTCTAGTTGTGACAAAACAACATAAGATGTTTCTATCAAATTCAAGGTATAAGCTGTTATTTTACACATGGTAATCAGAAAGTGCTACCATATACATAGCAATAACTTAACAATCAAATCAATAAAAAGCAACGGAAGTATGAATTTCATGAGTCGCAAGTATGGCCACATGACTTCAAATAACAAGCCAAAGATGACCCCCAGCATAAGTTAAACAAATAAGTATTAAGCTAACAGGGAGTATGCACTGCAAACCCATTAATGATCACTGAGTAAGCCTTTGAGGTTGGATCCTCATACATAAGTTTTCAACCTGAAGGGGCCCTTCATAAATCCCCTTAGATATATCCCATCTAAGAGTCACCGAGTAATCAAGTTGTGAATTTGCATGATTGTACTCAGACTTAGCAACAATTTGTCACTAGAATCCCATTATTAAATAACCAGATTTGTAAACTTGCATTCAAGATGTCCCAAAATGATATAGAGTTTCCCTAATCAGATTAGCAAACTTAAATTTAAGACATCCCAAAATGATATAAAGTTACATACATAATGCCTGAGCAGCAGTTAATCTTGCACGGGGATCCTTAACAAGCAACTTTTGTACAAAGTCTTTAGCACAAGGAGTGATGTTTGGCCAGGGCTTGCGACGAAAATCTGGCTTGTTTTTCAACACCTGCACCAAAAAGAATATGTTATTTCTTTAGCATTGTGGAAAGAGAAGTGGGGAACAGAGGATGGACAGGCTTTGAGACAAGGTCAGTAATTCCAGCATGATACCCAAAGAGAAACATAAATAGAAGCAGCCACCAGGGTAGCAGGCTACCCAAGATATACATGTTTTTCTATATGCACAGGCACAGCTAATGTGCCATAGACTGCAGGCTTACCTTCATATAGGTTTAGATAAGGAGAGAGGGTGAATCATGTAGATTGACTCCACATAGACCCTCCTATGCTAGCATTTGTACACATTACGATACTTGTTCTAAGATAGTTCACTCTGGTTCATCCATGGATGCATGCTTTTCTCGATAGCATATAAACTTGCTGATGCTTGTGGTAAGCTATTTCCCAAGTATATAATCAGTGTAAATCCACACGCCTGATATTGTGCTAATGGCAAACTCATGTGCTATGAAGTGCACTGCATAGCAAGGTATTTCATCTTTTCAACAAGTTGGATCGTATTTTTCAGATTCGTCATGACACAGATCACTAGATCAGGTACACATAATCCTGAGATGATAAGGAGTTAGTATTTGATCTAAATAAGGGGAAAAAGTCTATCTTTGGTCCTTCAACTCTTCATGTAGGTCAATTTTTGTCTCTCAACTCTAAGACAACTTGTCACTCAACAACCAAAACCATGCAAATAATGTCCCTATGATTGTTTCTCAAGTGGTTTCAAGTGAGGTGGCTTTCCGCATCATCCTGTTTTGCCATGTCATTTTGCCACATCATCTAGACCCATGTGTTGATCCTTCCTCTTCCTTTTTGGACAAGATGAAGAGCCACTTAATTGAAACATACCAACCAAAGATTCTGAATTTCATTAAAACAGACCAGAAGTATTTTAAGAATAGCATGCACAATTCCATGGAACTATGGACTACTGATTCATGTTCAACTGGAAATTAGAAGGATATCAAAGTAATACGGATAATACGGCAACATCGAAGGAAAAAAAACAAGAAAATATACATTGTAAGGCAAGAAAATAGTTTTAATCAATGAAACACATGTAATAAAATGGTTGCAAGACAAAGATAGTTTAGGAAAAATGACCTCTTTAAATATTCCATCTTCAGTTTTGTCCCAGAAAGGTCGTCTTCCACACAGTAGAATATAGGTTATAACACCAATACTCCAAACGTCAGATTCTGGGCCAGACTTACGCTTAAGCACTTCTGGTGCTACATAGTAGGCACTTCCAACAATGTCACGAAAGTGTTTCCCTGTGAGTGCAGCAACTTGATTTCAATTACACTGAGAATAATTTCTTTATTGAGAAATTCTTTATATTTTCCAGCAAAAGTTAGTCGTATCCTTCATTTGCCCATGCGGAACTGCTCATCCCCTTATGCCCATCTTTCTCAACTTTGATTCAATATTTGCCCCTCCTATTACTTCTCCATTAGTTTACGACTTGAACTATGTGGGAAGGACTTTTTTACCTTCTAATGCCTTCTCAACTGGAAGCAAGGACAATTATCTCTTCTTCTTTAGTCTTCCTATTTCTATTGTTGTCAATGATAAAAAGACAAATATCTTTTAACATGTAGAGAGTACAAATTTAGCCTGTTAGTTTTTTTTATAAATGCATAGTAAAATGGCTGTTTTTCTTTTCCATTGGCTCAGGCCTAAATACCTTTTTCTATGCCTGCTACTAAAATTTGTAAATAGTTTTGTTATTTTCTATGCCTGCAGACTTGGTTCTCTAAAAAGAATGTATGTTCTAATAAAAGATGGCAATCAAGTTTTACTGCTACTCATAATTATCAAGAATTTTTTATGCACATGGATCGCTGAATGCATTTTTTACATTGACAGGGAATTAGAAGAGGTTAACATAGAAAAGATAATAAACCATACATCTAATAGAAAAGGAATTACTAGAAGGGTAAAAAAGTTTAGTTTCAGGAGGGCAAATAAGGGATATGGCTAACTTACAAGGCCAAATAGAGATTTCTCTTTTATATTTCATATGGAATGGAAGAAAGTTAAACAAGAAAACAATAGAACAAGTAGTTACAACATACACACAAACCTGGTCTTATAAAATCTGAAAGACCAAAATCTGTAGCCTTGAGGGGTGAGTCCTCTTTGGTTGATTTGAAGAGGAAGTTCTGTAAATACATGTATAAATGATCAATTACTCTTAAAGGAGACTTAGTCTCGTACTTTTAGAGAATACCTCAGGCTTCATGTCCCGATGAACCAAACCATGCAAATGGCACTCAGCAGCAACCTTGAGCATTTGCCGCACAACTACTGCAGCATCTTTCTCGCTATAACGGCTATCTTTCCTGTAAGGGCAGAACAAATGTGATATCAATGAATTTGCTTTCTACATACATCAAATATTCAAATGAACTTACTAAAATAATAATCTTTGAACATTCAGTCAAAAAAGAAAAACCAAATCTTTGAACAATTTCTGACAGTTGATGGCTAGTGGATATCTCACATAAACTTATATCAATCCCTGTAATCTTTTGGCTTTATGGTAATAGGAAAATAATATATCACTATATGCCACACATCCATATTAAATTCCAGCTCTTTGTAGCACGAAGCACTAATTGAAATGCTCTCCGGTGCAACATCTCTATATTTAGAATAAGTAATCCCAATGCAACCAAAAAAGCATACCACAATTCTGTGGTTAAGTATAAAAAAATGACTAACTTCAAAAATTGACTTACTTGGCTAGTATCCGGTCAAGTAACTCCCCGCCTTCACATAATCTGTCAAAGACATGTAACAGGGTCAGAGTTTCATTAACTTGCACAGTTCCTTGATATAAAGAGAACAAAGATGAGAAACATGAAAATGTTTGCCAACTATTGGTCCTTTTTTTTTTATCCTGAACTTGATATTTACCCGGTACAATTTCTAGATTTTTACAAGGGTATTAATATTATGCCAGTTTGCATGTGGTCTCTTTTCCATGTAATTAGATCCTGAATTGCCAAAGTCCTGTTTGGAGGGGCACAAACTAAAATACTAGACCTCAATAAGACCAATTACTTAAAAAAGGGGCGGTTTCTAAAAAAAAAAAGCATAAACACATCTATGAACCTTCCTTCAACTTGGCTAAGGCCATGAAAAGTTCACTTAGACCTTCTATGGTTCTACTTAGATATACTTCTACTGATTTCATAAACATTTGAGAGTTTTTCCATGACTTACTCCATAACAATATACACATAATTATCATCTTCAAATGCATTGTAAAAATGTACAACATTTTCATGGCCTTGTAAGGCCTTCAATATTTTAACTTCTCGCTTTACATCTTCGACAGCAACAGGAAGAACCATCTGCATGGAAAACATCCCATTTGAGAAGTTAGTGCAGTATCATTTCTTTTCAAAATAGGGGCTAGTTCTCTACTTCTGTTGATGCTTCAATTCAGCATAACACAAGTTGACAAGGCTGTACAATAATGCAGAGTCCAGAGAAACAGTGCATCCTATTTTCTGAATACACATATTAGATTTCTCTGCTCATGAATTTGACCTTCATGTACAGGAGAAGTAGAGGGTCATATACGAAAGTGTTACGTTTCTGATATAGATTCAGTACATATCAGTGTCTTTCAGGAATTGCCTTGCCGTATCTATTAGGAGGCATTTGTGCAGTTTTTATACTGGTTTTGGAACTAAACAAATTTGTACACGCCACATGCGTCCATTATGTATGTGTATAGTCTATGCATTATCCACTTGTTGCTTCCATCCTGACTGGTTCCTATTTTGCTCAGGAATGAAGATTTAAACATCCCAAAAACCAGTCTTAATCTGGGAAACAACTGGGTTATTTGGTATTTTGGTTTGAGGATTGAGATGTCAATTGACCACTTGATCCAAAATAGTTTCTTTGGTTTGAGAAATGGACCTCATGTCCTCATGCCATACTGAATGAAGAAATGAGGAATGGAGTCATCCCACCAGATTTGATGGTTTGATTCCCAAATTAGATGGATCACCTCCATGGCAATCTGCAGGTTGCGCTAGTAGTAACATGCGCAAGCATTAGGTAGTGGCAGTGCATTTGCGATTTGTACTTCCTAGGCAACCCAACCCCCCACGTGCAAAACGCGACCCCCCAACTGGCCGATCGAATCGAGCAGCACATGGGCATATGGCCCCATGCGTCAGCGGCACACCAGCACGCTCGTCTGGGCCCATACCTTGTTCTTGTCGATGCGCTTGACGGCGACGCGCTCGCCGGAGCGGCGGTCGACGGCGGCGAAGGTGTAGCCGAACTGGCCGTGGCCCAGCAGCTTCCCGAGTGCGTACCGCGCCTCGAAGTCCTTGTCGTACCCGAAGTCCGTCCGCTTCCCGCACGCCACGATCCCCTTCCTCCCCCCGTTATCCTTGTTCCCCGCGCCGTTACCGCCGCCGGGTGTGTCGGCGTCCCGGCGGGCGCTGGAGGAGGAGCAGAGTCCCATCGTCGGCGGCGGCGGATCCAACTATTACCATCAATGTGGCGGCGGCGCGAGGCTGTCGGAATCGGGAGCAGCGAAGCGAAGGGAAGGGGTGTTGGGAATTGGGGTCAAAGCAGAGCACAGAGGAGAGGAGACCTCATCGATGTCGTCGTCGCCTTCTTCCTTTTTAATAAGGTTAAGAAATGGTGGGACCAAGAGGGCGTGTCTCCTTTACCTTGCTTGGCGGTCTTATGCTGATGACACGTGGGGGCCAGCGGATGTGGGTCCTACAAGACGGTGGGGGAGTGGGTGGGGCTGACGGTGGGGTAGGTTTGGATATGGGGGTGACGTGGTGGTGGGAAATGGGCAGGAAAAAGGCACAGGAACTGAACTGGTCCGGCGGCCACGCGGGGGGAGTAGTTTTCTAGATTCTAATGGAGCAAGAGTATCTCGAGGAGCCTCACTACTCAGCTCTATAAGCTACTCCTCCAACGAACTTTCCATTCAACTCTCCAAACTAATTACCTCTCCATCCAAGCTAATTCACTGATCGACATTAGTCAACCTCCCAGATTGACTATCCTCCTCTACGGCTCTCCCTCTGCTCGTGCTTCTCCTCTCCCTCTAGCTTCGCCGCTGCACCACCTATCCCCGCCGCCGCTAAGCTCCTCCACCTCCCTCGGCTACCTTGTCATCATCGCCACGTTGCCGTCATCGGCCGTGGGAGGAGCATCATCATCATCGCCTTTCACCGTGGCCGCCATCCACAGGGAGAGTCGCCTTCCACCACCTTCCACAAGCCGCAGCCGCCTGCCTCTGCTCGCTGTAGCCCGCCGCATCCGCTCGCCGCAGTCCGCTCGCCACAGTCCGCTCACCGCCGTCCACCACCTTCCGCTCGCCGCAGCCCGCCGCCTCCGCTCGCCGCAGCCGTCGGTCTCCGCTCGCTGTAGCCTGCCGCTTCTGCTTGCCGTAGCCTGCTGGCTCGACGCCTGTTGATGCAAAAAAACACACACTGGTCTAAGAGATTTGCTTTACTCTAGTGCAGGTCCAAAGTTTACTTTCGGGTTCAAGGACGTGCCAGTTGATTTGATATTGTAATCAACAAGATAAAACATGCAAACATTATTAGTAAATGATAATTGATCGACTAGAAAGCCGATGTCATATCGTGGTATAATCTAGTCGATGCAGCGTGAGATGAATCGGCTGTAAGGCATATTCCCAATAATGAATAAGCCCTAAACTTAATCCATCGGCTGTAAATATCAATATTATATAATCTATAAATCAGTTTTACTTTAGAAATCAGCAATTGGGATAGATCGGACCTAACTGAGATAGTATAAATTGCTTAGATCTAAAATAACACAAAATAATGATTATAAATGTTTATATCATAGTCGATGTCCAAATTTAAGCATGTATCGGTTATAGCTCCGATACTACCTTATACTAGAATATCCTCTTGCAACAAATATATTAAATTATCGTCAATTAGATTGGTAGTAAGTTCAATATTTATATTAGTTAAGATCCTAATATAAGGGGCATATATGGTACATTAAACAAGACATAAAACTGTGTAAAACAACTATATCAGATAAAATCAGTTGAAACTCTGATACTATCCTTATTAAGAATTATAAAGCAGGCTAGAGATAATGATTCTAAGCACGACTTAGTAGATCAAAGTTAATTGATGCAGCACTAAGTATGAAAAGAAGTATAATATCTAAACAATCAAGCCGATGATTATCTTTTCAGGATGGTGGATATATTATACAATCTAAACCAATAAGTCAATCTAACTATTACCGGTAAAACCCTAGATAAAGGTTAGCCGATGAAAGTAGAAAGCATTATCAATCTAGATTATATGATATATATGATAACTCGGTGACTCACAGAAGCAAGACTAGAGTGTCATAAAGATATAAGCACTAATCCCGATAATGCAAACCGCCATAACAAGGTTTACCTCATTGTCGAAGATCGAAACAATTTAGCCCGACTAGAAAGTAAGAACTCGTCGAAACAAAATAATTAAAAGGGTGGCGATGCGCCGAAATTGGATTGAACTGATGTTATTTATTTACAAGACCTCGAGCTTAGATTTATACTCGAATATACAAACTTGTTCATAACGGACACGACTCATACTTTCCTAATACAATTCTAACCCACGAACAAGTCTCTTAGACGAACTCTTACCAAAAATATCTAAAAACAATTACATAAAATCCTAATTAATAGGTACAATTGCCTATCTTGGACTCTATCCTTGTCTAACAATATCATCGAAGCCTTTTTTTTGAATCCGACATTGATCACGTAACCAATTTAACAAATATCGGCTCTATCGGTTAACCTTATCAAACTTGGTATCAGCCGATACAGACTTCCAGCCGATGCGCACTCTGTTTCCGAGAATTCCGCATATCTTCAAATCTGCTTCAGATTGTATCTCGATTCCGATTTATACGCTTACCAAATTCTATCGTCAACAGCGCCACCTCCGCTCGCTACAGTCCGCTCGCTGCAGCCCGCCACCTCCACTCGCTGCAGCCCACCGCCCCACTGCCGACGCTTGCTGTTGTCCGCCGGCCTCCGCTCGCCGCAGCCTGCCGACTCGACGTCGCCCCCGTTCGATGCAGTCCGCCGCCACACCGCCGCCGCTCGCTGTTATCCGTCGGCCCGTCGTCGCCTCGCGCGCCCACCGTCGCCGCATCGAAGGAGAGGGTGTGGGGAGGAGGCAGTAGTCTAGGAGGAGGAGGAAGGGAGATGTGTGTAGGGAAAATAGGGTGGAAGAGGAGGAAGAAAGGTAGTGGAGACTGACATATAGGTCCCATTTGTAATAGATTTGTAATGGAGAGTGTAGATAGAGATATCGTTGGAACGAGCAACGACTTTGACTTACCAAATCAAATGGATAGTTGGCTATATGGATGTTTGGAGAGTCTATTTTAGAGATGCTGTTGGAGATGCTCTAATATATTTATTCATTCTAAAAAGAGTAAGTTGCATTGATGGTATAAGAACTTGGCGGGTTGACGGGTGGGTACAATTAAGTGTACAAACTTGAAAATTTATCATATCAATGCAACAACTTAGCTAGGTGGGTGAGTTTGTGGTTCAAAAGGCTGCCACATAAGACTTTTTGCCACCTTAGCTGTCGACCTTGGACAAAGTCCCACGCAGCATCATAGTGACATCCCATCTCATTTTATAAAAAAACCTCCTAATAGTTTTTATATTCTAATTGATTCTTTTGTTTTATCACAACAACAAAATGTGCCTCTCTTCTTTTTTTTTCTCTGTGATTTCCTCATCTCAACAAATCGAGAGGCCACGGCAGCTAGCAGCGAGGGCAAGGGAAAACAGCGTCACCTCCGCGCCGGTTGTGAGGGCATCATGAGCCACGCTGATCTGATCATCCCAAACGCACTTACTAATGCACACCTACGAACTGCCTTGGTGATGTGATCGCCTCGTGCGCAGGGATAGCGTCGACTCGATGAATTCTTGGGGCATCCGCTCCTTATGGTACATCACTTCCTGGTGGTTACATATTTTCATTTTTGGTTCAATTGATTGTTGTTGATACAGTTAGGGTTTCATTGATTCGTTCCGGTGGTTGCATGTTCATCTGTTTTTTCTTCTTGAATCTTGTGATGTTTATTATTAGAATGTAAGGAACAATTATAAGCAAATTCAATATGAGGCAAGCATTCTTCCTACATCTTAATATTTTTCTTCAAAACAGCCCTGAGCATAGTAGACAAGGTTCTATTCACAACTTCACTTCAGTTTATCCATCCGTTTGGGATGACAAGTAGTAGAAAACAAAAGCTTAGTCCCCAATTTAGCCCACAAAGTTCTCCAAAAATAGCTAAGAAATTTAGTGTCACGATCAGACACAATTGTGTTTGGTATACCATGCAAGCGAATAATTTCTCGAAAGAACAAATCAGCGATATAAGTAGCATCATCAGTTTTATGACATGGTGTAGAAAATATATCCACAACCACAAAAATGCTATCACGCCCCCTCTTGGTCCTAGGCAATCCCAACACAAAATCCATTGAAATATTTTCCCAAGGAACAGTAGGAACATGGAGAGGCATATACAAACCATGTGGATTTAAGCGTGACTTAGCCTTTTGACATGTAGTGCAGCGAACAACGAATCTCTCCACATCTCTTCTCATCTTTGGCCAAAAGAAATGACCAGCAAGGATGTACACCGTCTTCTTGGCACCAAAATGTCCCATCAAACCACCTCCACGCGCTTCCTGCAATAACAACAAGCGAACGGAGCTAGCTGGAATGCATAGCTTGTGAGCTCTAAAAACAAACCCATCAATGAAGATGAATTTATTCCATGTTCTTCCATCCGTACAATGCAGCAACACATCTTTAAAATCATCATCATGCGCATATTGGTCTTTAATTGTTTCGAGACCAAAAATCTTGTAGTCAAGTTGTGTCAACAAAGTATATCTTCTAGACAATGCATCAACAATGATATTTTCCTTTCCTTTCTTGTGTTTGATAACATAAGGAAAAGATTCAAAAAATTCAACCCACTTAGCATGTCTACAGTTCAGTTTCCCTTGACTACGAATATGTTTCAAAGACTCATGATCAGAATGTATGACAAATTTCTTGGGTCACAAATAATGCTGCCATGTTTCTAAAGTTCGCACAAGAGCATATAATTCCTTATCATAAGTAGAATAATTCAAAACAGACACATTCAACTTTTCACTAAAATATGCAACATGTTTTCCCTCTTGTAGCAAAACACCACCCAATCAAATCCTACTAGCATCACATTTAAGTTCAAAAGTCTTATTAAAATCGGGAAGTTGGAGGAGAGGTGCATGGGTCAACTTATCTTTCAACATGTGGAAGGCGTTCTCTTGTGATGTGCCCCAAGTGAAAGGCACTCTCTTCTTTGTAAGCTCATTCAATGGTGCAGCAATGGTGCTGAAATCCCGCACGAAGCGGTGATAGAACCCTGCGAGTCCTAGAAAGCTCCGCACCTGTGAGACCGTTTTCGGAGTCGGCCAACTCTGAATTGCCTCAACCTTCGCTTGATCAACCTCAATCCCCTGTGGAGTAACAACATAGCTAAGAAACGAGACTCGATCGGTGCAAAAACAACACTTCTCAAGGTTACCAAACAAATGTGCATCACGCAAAGCATTAAAAACAACACGTAGATGATCAAGATGGTCCTCTAAAGATTTGCTATAAATCAGAATATCATCAAAGTAGACCACCACAAATTTTCCAATGAAAGGACGCAAAACCTCATTGATCAACCTCATAAAAGTGCTTGGTGCATTAGTTAAACCAAAAGGCATCACTAACCACTCATATAACCCAAACTTCGTTTTAAATGCTGTTTTCTATTCATCTCCCAACTTCATACGAATCTGGTGGTAACCACTATGCAAATCAACTTTAGAGAACACAGTAGAGCCAGTCAATTCATCAAGCATATCATCTAACCTAGGAATAGGATGACGATATCTAATGGTAATGTTATTAATAGCTCTACAATCAACATACATACGCCATGATCCATCTTTCTTTGGTACCAAAATCACCGGAACCGCACATGGATTAAGAGACTCGCGTATGTACCCTTTATCAAGCAATTCCTGAACTTGACGCTGAATCTCCTAGGTTTCATCAGGGTTGGTTCGGTATGTCGCACGGTTGGGTAGTGAGGTACCTGGGATCAAGTCGATTTGATGCTCAATTCCACGCACCGATGGCAGCCCCGGTGGTACATCCTTGGGAAACACATCAGAGTACTCCTGCAAAATGTTAGCAACAGCAGGGGGCAAAGAATGCTGCATATCATGAAGTGAAATCAAAGCATCTTTACATACCAAAGCATAGGCAACGGAAGGTGATGCAATCAATTCATTAATATTAGATTTAGTAGCAAGTATGCATTTTGTTTTCAAATTGTTCTTGTCGGTGGCTAAACACCGCAGCGGGGGACTGTGGAGACCCCCTTTTCGAGTTCGGCCCAGGGCGCGAAAGAGAGGTCTTCCCCGGTCCCGGTCCTGGTGCGCTAGTGAGATGGAGAGATCGCGAGAGAGAAGACAGTGGCACACAAGCAAGTATACAGGTTCGGGCCGCCGGTGAGGCGTAATACCCTACTCCTGTGAGGTGGACTATCTGTGTGAGTTTTAACTCTCAAGAGGTTAGCTAAGAAGGGTTCAGCCAAAAGAAAGCCAGAAAAAGAGCCAGCCAAAAAAAAGCCCCCTTTCTTCTAGGCCTGGGCCTCCTTTTATACTTCAAGGGGACACCACATGGGCCAGACATGCTAAAATCTAGAGAAAAGGAAAAAACTATTTTACAATTAAGAGCCACACTGTGGCTTGTGGCCGAAGTCTACCGTCCTGTAGCGTCGGAATAACTCGTGTCAGACCGCCCATCCTCTATGTGACGCCGCATGTCATTCTTCATTAAACGGCCGGAGACTTGCCAGTCCGGGCGGGGGGATGTGATGCGCCAGGCGATTAGACCTGGCGCACCAACCCTGGCGAGATGTGTGAGCTGATGTGGCTCACACGGTGTCGATGTGACCGATGGGAGACGTAGCGTACCGGGCATGTGCCGGCATGCCCGGCACTGTGCTGTGTCCCATCGGTCATTCGGTCCGGTCAGTAGACTGCGACCGGTGTCAGATGCACACGTGCGTGTCATTCCGCATTTAATGCGGCACGCGCATGCGCAGGCGCACCACAGCCTTCTTGCCATAAATGGAGGTAGGTGAGCGCTGGGTGCGCTCACCTACTCCGCCACACGTGGCGGTAGCCCGAGGCGGTCGGGGAAGCCCGACCCCCGCTATGATATCCCCCTAGGGGGCGCCATGTCTTAGGAGGGCGGCCGCCACGTCACCCTCGGGCCCGATCCCCCCTGGGGGATGGCCACGTGGGCGTACGGGGCCGCCTCAGGCCCAAAGTCGGCATACCCCTGGGCACATGTCACCGACAGTAGCCCCCGGCGTAAAGCCTGTGGGGTCCCATAGCGAGCCCTCCAGGTTTAATGCCATCCTGTTGGTTCAGTGTCACGTGGGCCCAGGCTTCCGGAGAAGACGAGCAGCCGCCATTTCTGCGCAAGGAAAGGACGCCTCTCAGCGGTAATGGGCCATTACTCCGTAATGGCCTCATTATCTGGGGCGACGTGAAAAACGCCTCTCGGCGGTAATGGGCCGTTAGTCCGTAACGGCCTGTTGACGACCAAATTTGGTAATTCAAGTATCGGAGAAAAGGATGGAATCAAAGAAAATTCAAGAGATTAGATCGTATTGGAAACAGAGTGAGAATCGGCTGTAGTCCGAATCGGCTGCGGACAGGATTGGTAGAATCAGAGTCGGACAGAGTTAGCCGATTGAGCCGATTTTGGAGATACAACTCGGTACACGTCATCGGGTTGAGTTAGAGTGCTTCATACGGATTACTATGCACGGATAGAGTCCTGGAGAGGCAATTGTATCTATTAATTTGGATATTTTATGTAATTTTCTTATAGATATTCTCGGTAAGAGTCCGCCTAAGGGACTTGTTTGTTAGTTGGATTTGTATTAGGTTAATATGAGTCATGTCCGTGATGGACAATGTTTGTATTTTCGGGTATATCCCGAGGTCCTGTAAATAACAACAACATAAGTTCAATCAATCTCGGCGTATCGCCACCTTTGTTTTCTACTTTTCGACAAGTTTGTGCTTTCGAGTCGTGCTGCATCAATTTGATGTTCGACGAAAAGGTATATCTTGTTATGGCGGTTTTCATCATCGGAGTTAGTGCTTACATATTTATGACACTCTAGCTCTATCTTGTAAACTTCCGAGTTATCATATATGTTATATAATTTAGATCAACAATGCTATCTTCTTGCATCGGCTGGATTCTTTTTAGGGTTTTGCCGGTATCGGCTAGTTTACTTTGTTGATTTAGGTTATATAATGTATCTACCATCCCGAAAGAGCAACTATTGGCTTGTTTTTCTAGATGTTATGCTTCTTTTATGCTTAATGCTGCATTGGTTAAGTCCGATCTATTAAGTTGTTTTAGAATCATGATCTCTAGCCTGCTTTATGGTTGTTAATTGGGATACTATTGGGGTTTCAGCCGATCTTACCTGATATAGATATTTTACATTGTTTTATGCTTTGTTTAATGTTCTATATCTACCTCTCATGCCTTATTCAAATCTAGATATCGGCTATAACATGGGTTTTATGTAGTCATTATTTCATGTTACAATAGACTTGAGCAATTTATACTGTCTCGGTTCAGTCCGATCTATACCAATTGCTTGTTTCTAAAGTAATATTGATTCTTTGATCACATAACACTGATATCTACAGCCGATATACTAGTTTTAGGGTTAGATTTATATTTGATTATACCTTACAGCCGATTCATGCTTTATTGCATCGGCTAGGTCACATACGATATGAAATCGGCTGTCTGGCTGATGGATTATCGTTTACTAACATTCTTTGCATATTTCTTCTTGTTGATTGCAGGATCAAATCAACTGGCACGCCCTCGAACCTAAAGAGCTAACTTTGGACCTGCACTAGAGAAAAGCAAATCTCTCAGGCCAGTGTGTGTTTTTTGCATCAACACGGCCCCATTACTGGGGGCGGTGCGCGAAACGGGGCACATCCGTCCGTATGCCCTAGCGTGGTGATGATGGCGTATCTCTCGGCAATCGCGCACGCCCTTAAGGCGGACACGATATGTCCCTCTATCTCCGTGACGACCGCGGTGTTTCGCACGCGCACCGGAAACGGAGTAGTGGGATGATGGGAGTAGTGCGTGCGAGAATCGAGGGGGCGAGATAGTGGGCACGGGAAACGAGGAGCCGGGCACGGCAGCGGTTGGGGTATAAAGGGCGTCGAGAAGGGGGTTTTCCCCTTCCTTCGCCACTTTCGCCCAACACAGCTACCTTGCGCCCTTGCTTTCCTTGCTTCCTTGCGCCCTTCTCGCCACACACACTCGTTCTCGCATCCTTCATTCTTCAGTACGATGGCGCGGGGATCCTCACCGGTTGAGGGCAGCATGCTGCCGCCGTCGCGCATAAACAACGACCGCATGGCCGGCCTGCCGCGCAAATTCATGCCGGCGGTGGCCGACCGGGAGGCGGTGGTGCTGGGTGAAGCGCGCCCGGTGCCGCAGTTCCCAGACCGGGATGTCTTCTTCCTCCCCTTCGCCATGGTGGGTCTCATCCCGCCATTCTCGCGGTTCTTCCTAGAGGTGCTGAACTACTACGACCTCTACATGGGACACCTCACCCCAACGCCGTAATGACGTTGGCCATCTTCGCACATCTGTGCGAGATGTTCGTGGGGGTGAGGCCCACGTTCCGACTGTTCCGGTGGTTCTACACCGCCCAGTCGGTATCACCGTCGACGGAGATCGGCGGGTGCTATTTCCAGTCGCGGGCGCAGGTGGCGCAGCAGTACATCCCTTGCGTCCTGCGCAAGAAGTGGGATGACTGGAAAAGCGACTGGTTCTACACCAGCCTGCCCGACGAGCGCCGCCTCCGACTCCCGACTCAGCCGCCAAAGCAGAGGCCGATATGGCGGTCGGTCATCACCCTCGGGGAGGGGTACGACGCTATCCTGGACCGTTTGGTCGGCTTGCACGCCCAGGGCCTCACCGGCGCGATGGTCTTTGGAGACTACACCCGCCGCCGCATCGCCCCGCTCCAGGAGCACAGGCGGGGTGCCTGGGCGTACACTGGCTTCGAGGACCCCGTCCGATCGCACCCGGGCCCCGACTAGGATTGGAGCCCGGAGGATCTTAGGTTGGTGGTCCAACGCGTGCTGAATCTTAGCACGGTGGAGCCGTCCCTGATCCCCGCTGGGGTCCTCCGCTTGTGCAGCGACTTAGATTGAAGGAGCATCCGGGCTATCATGGCCATGATCGGGGCCTCGGGGGACCGAGGCCATGAAGGAGCCGAGGGCAGCCATAGCGGAGGAGGAGGATGGCCCTCTTCCGGCGAGGGCCGTTCGTCGCCCCCCACGGCATCAGTTGCGGGGACAGCCGCCCTGAGGACCCGAAGGGGAAGCGGAAGCACGGGGAGAGCTCCCCTCCCCCATCTCCACCCCGAGGGGGTGGTGGTGAGAGCGCCCCAGGGAAGCGGTCGACGGGCGGTTCGCCATCGCCCCCGCTCGGGGGAGAGAAGAAAAAGCAGCGGCTCCGCAAGCCGGGGGTAACCGCACCTTGCTAGGGGTCAGAGCCCGGCAAGGGGGGTTTCATAGAGCCCCCCAAGTGGACGTTCAAGCGTCCGGCGAGCAGGTACGGTCTCACTCCCGACAGGGGTCGCCCCCTTCTCTTCTTTTCGCTCTCATTTTTATGGATTTGGTTTTCTGCTTCTCCTGCGCAGCGATCTCTCGCCTCGGGGAGCCCCCCGCCAACCCAAGACTAGCCGGCCAGTTAGGGTCGAGGCCGCGGGGCGGTCGACCGACAAGGCGGCCCGTCAGGCAGCCGACCGGCGAGCAGTCGAGGCATGCCTGCGGGAGGCCGAAGAGGCCTGAGCCCGAGAGGAGGCCGAAGCCGTTGGCTCTGGCAGCTGGTGCTGGCCGGTAGGGACGGCAGCGGCGGCCCAGGGCCCGAGGCCGACCAGGCCCCCGAGGCCGAGCAAGCCCCCGAGGCTGAGCCCGAGACCCCGCTGGGACCGGGCCGCCGTAGGTCCTCCTCTGCCTCCACACCGCTGGGTGCAGAGCCCCTGCTCCAGGCCCTGGCGGCAGCCAACTCCACCGTGGTGGACGGGCTTTGTGCCCAGCTGCAAGCCCTGGCGGGGGAGCGGGCCGATCTAGCCACAGAGTGGGAGCGGCTGGCCGAGGGGCGCAGCTCCCTGGAGGCCATGGTGGAGGCTGGCCGGAAGGCCTACGCCCCCCAGCCCGCGTCAGTCGACGCACGCACCGACGCCCTGGCGGAGATAACCAGGGAGGTGGAGGAGGAGAGGGTCGCGGCACTTGCCGCGACCGAGGCCATGGAGGGGAGCACCTCAGAGCTCCGCCGGCGGTTCGAGTCGCTCTCCGCCGACTTGACACGCCAGCATGATGCCGCCTTGGCCCGGGAGCAGAGGGCGGCCAAAGCGGAAGCCACCGTCCAACACCACGAGGACGGCCTAGCGGGGCGCGCCAAGAACCTGCGCATCTGCGCCGACGAGCTCATGGCGCGGGAGGAGACGCTGGCGACGCATGAGGCCGTCACCGCGGAGATGGAGGCTACGCTCCGTCTCCGCGAGGTCGCCCTCACCGAGCAGCTCCAGGCCCTCGCGGAGACCGAGGACGCAAACCGGCGGCGGTCTGAGGAGTTGCGTATCCGCGAGGAACGCAGCCCTAGTCACTGGCCGTGAGGCAGAGGTCCTTAGGCGGGAGGAGCCCGTGCCGAGCAGGCTATCTTGGACAAGCGCGCCGCTGAGCTCGAGGTGCGCGCCAAGGAGGCCTAGGAGGCCGCTCGGGGCGCCGGGGCGCCCGAGGGCCAGGGCGACCTCGCCGCCAGCCTCGCCCCGACTGAGGAGACCGCCGCCGCGCTGCAGGAGTTCCTGACGGCGCGCACCGCGGAGGTTGAGGCCCTTAAGCTGGGCAAGAACGTTGTCCCTGGCATGCTCCAGGACGCCGTCGCGAAGTTGGAGCGCGCCGGGGCGAGGCGGGGGTCTGGATGGGCCAGATCTACGCCTTCGAGAATACGCCGGCCGGGGTCCCCCACCGCCTCCACCGACATGGCGGAGAGCCTCGGGAGGTTCCCGGGGGAGATCGAGGAGACCATAAAGGCCTCCTCGAAGGCCCTCGTAGAGGGGGCGGTGGAGCTGGTACTGGCTAGCTGCCAGGCCCGTGACCCGGACTTCTCCCCTTGGGCGGTCTTCGATGACTTCCCGCTGGGGAACGAGGCGACGGCCCGCGCCCATGTCCGGGAGGCTGCCCGGGAGAGCGTCCATTCCTTTGAGGGGACGACCCCCCGGTTCGCCCCTCCGCCGGCTTCTGACGACAAAGGCGACGCTGACGACGACGACGACGCCGACAGCGGCAGCGAAGACGGCGGCGAGGCATGAGCCCACAGGTCGAGGCCCGCAGCAAGCAGCCCCTCCACTTTTTTCTGTTGCTTGTATATATATGCCTTCGTGCCGTCCATGTAATAAAACGATATTTCGCCTTATGCTTGTGTGCCTATCTCCCTGCAATGAATGTTTCATAGATTTTATGTTACTTCATTATTTTTGCCTTGTGTTCCAACTGTTTTCCCTCTGCTGATCCATCCGGCATTTTGACTTAAGCGGGGGTTCGGGTTCGGGCCGTAATCCCAAGTGATAGGAACCGGAGCTAGTGCACTTGGGGAGTTCCACATGTTGAGACTAGCCAGGCCGAGAGCATGATGACCGGGGTAAGTGCGGACCCGATTGTGGGCCATTGGTGAGTTCCCCTGGAGTTCAACATGTCTCGGGGCACGGCTCGCTCTAGGCCGCGTTGGCATCTAGACGGTGCGCACCACTGGGAGCGACACGAACACAAACGCCCCAGGTCAAAGCAAAACACCCATCAAACCATGCGAAGAAGAAAACATAGTTGGATCGAACGAATATGTAAGAAAGAAATATGCTATTTATAAAATAAATGCGAAAAGGAAATATATTGATAGTGGGAGCCCCCGGCCAACTTTGCCGTGCCCGAGGGGGCACGCGGGGTTGGCCCGAGCCCGAGGTACAACACAGTGACTCCTTATGGGTAGAAGCGACGAAGGTGCTCAATGTTCCGCGGATTAGGCAACTCGGTCCCATCATCCGTGGCTAGCCTGACCGAGCCCGGCCAGGGGACACTGATCACTCGAAACGGCCCTCCCACATGGGTGAGAGTTTGCTCAGTCCAGCACGCGTTTGGACACGGCGTAGGACGAGATCGTTTACGGTGAGCGATCGGGCCCGGACATGGCACTGATGGTAGCGCCTTAGGCTCTGCTGGTAGCGCACGGCCCGAAGGGCCGCCTTCGTTCTTCCAGGTAGTCGAGGTCGTCCCGTCGGAGGTGCTCTTGATCTGCCTCGTTGTACAGGTCCGCTCCTGGAGATCCCAGGGTGAGCTCGGATGGGAGGACCGCCTCCGCACCGTAAACCAGGAAAAAAGGTGTTTCCCCTGTGGCACGGCTCGGGGTAGTCCGGTTGGCCCATAGCACCGCTAGTAGCTCATCGATCCACGAGTCGCCGTGCTTCTTGAGGATGTTGTACGTCTTGGTCTTGAGGCCTTTTAGGATTTCCGCGTTGGCGCGCTCCACTTGACCATTGCTCTTGGGGTGGGCGGGAGAGGCGAAGCAGAGATTGATGCCCATGTCCTCGCAATAGTCGCCGAACAGTTCACTTGTGAATTGGGTGCTGTTGTCCGTAATAATACGATTGGGCACCCCGAACCGGGCAGTGATGCCCTTGATGAACTTGAGGGCCGAGTGCTTGTCGATCTTGACGACCGAGTAGGCCTTAGGCCATTTGGTGAACTTGTCGATGGCGACGTAGAGGTACTCGTACCTGCCCAATGCTTTCTTGAATGGACCCAAGATGTCCAGCCCCCAGACCGCGAAGGGCCATGAGAGCGGGATGGTCTGGAGGGCCTAGACCGGCAGATGCGTTTGTTTTGCATGGAATTGACACGCCCTGCATCTCCTGACTAGATCGGCTGCATCCTGGAGCGCTGTCGGCCAGTAGAAACCCTGCCGGAAGGTCTTGCCAACCAAGGTACGCGAGGTGGAATGAGCGCCGTACTCACCTTCATGGACATCGGCGAGGAGCTCGATGCCATGGTCCCGAGGAATGCACTTGAGGAGGACTCCATTGGCGCTGCGTCGGTAGAGGGCCCCCTCCACCAACACATACCGCTTGGAGATGCGGATGATTCGCTCGCTCCCCTCGCGATCCTCCGGGAGAGTCTCATCTTTGAGGAACGCTTGGATCTCAGTCATCCAGGCGATTTGTCTTGAGGGGTCGGGTTCAACCCCTTCGGGCCTCGGGGCCTGGACTCCCTCAGGCCCCGAGGGTGGCGTGGCAGCGTCCGAGTCCCTCGGGGGATCAAGACGCACCGACGGCTGGGTGAGCCTTTCTTCAAAGGCGCCGGGTGGGGTTGGGGCGCGTGACGAGGCAAATCGTGACAGCTCGTCGGCGAGCGCATTGTCTCGCCTGGGCACGTGCCGTAGTTCTAACCCGTCGAAATGGCGCTCCATACACCGCACCTCGCGGACGTAGGCCTCCATTTGCGGGTCGGAGCAGCGGTACTCCTTGGAGACCTGGTTCACGACCAACTGAGAGTCGCCTAGAACCAAGAGGCGGCGGATCCCCATTCCAGCCACCGCTCTGAGTCCCGCAAGCAGCCCCTCATACTCCGCCATAGTATTGGTTGCCCGAAAATCTAGGCGAACCAAATATTTGAGGATGTCCCCGTTTAGTGAGGTCAAAGTGACCCCAGCACCAGCTCCCTGGAGGGCGAGGGAGCCGTCAAACTGCATCACCCAATGGGGGCTGGTGGTTTGGTGTGAGGGATCAGCTCCAGCCTCGGGGTCGGGGAACCCGAGGTCGGGTTCGGGGGTCGGGCTCCACTCGGCCACAAAATCGGTGAGGGCCTGACTCTTAATCGCGTGGCGTGGTTCAAAGTGGAGATCGAACTCAGAGAGCTCAATGGCCCACTTGACCACTCGCCCAGTTCCCTCTCGGTTACGGAGAATTTGGCCGAGGGGGTAGGACGTTACCACCGTGACTCGGTGCGCCTGGAAATAATGGCGCAATTTTCTCGAGGCCACCAGAACTACGTAGAGCAATTGTTGGGCCTAAGGGTACCGGGTATTGGCATCCCGCAACGCCTCACTAACGAAGTAAACTGGCCGCTGCACCTTTCGGCGGGGCCTAGTGTCTTCACCATGGGCGTCGGATCCCGCACATAGATGACGGGAGGGGCCACTCTGGGCCCACCCCTTCTCCATACCGGCAACCTCGGGGTCAGGCGGCGTCGGGTCACTCCTCTCCTCAGTGGCCTTGGGGGCATCCTGGGGATCGGGGGCACCTAACGACGTCTGACGAGGGGACGGAGGGCCATCGTTAACCTGGGAGGCCCCAGGGCCCTCACCTGGCTGACGGGCTCCTTCGTCGGCCTCTGGCCCGGGCTGTGTCGACATGGGTCGGTGGAGCGCGGGCCGAGGGTACTCCTCGGTGCTTTCCACCACTAGCGCTGTGCTGACTACTTGTGGGGTCGCAGCTAAGTAGAGCAGCAGTGGCTCCTCGGGCTCAGGGGCAACTAGGATCGTGGGGGAGCTAAGATAAACCTTCAACTGGGTGAGGGCTTGCTCGGTCTCCTCCGTCCACCTAAACGGCCCGAAGCATTTGAGGAGTTTAAATAGGGGTAACGCCTTCTCTCCCAACCTTGATATGAATCGGGTAAGGGCGGCCATGCATCTAGTGACGCGCTGGACATCCCTAAGCTTGCTTGGGGGCGCATCCTATTTATCGCGCTAATCTTCTTGGGGTTGGCTTCTATGCCTCGAGCCGAGACCAAGAACCCGAGAAGTTTACACGCAGGCACGCCGAACAGACACTTTTCGGGGTTTAGCTTCATGCACTGGAGCGGAAACTCTTGAAGGTCTCCGCTAGATTCGAGAGGAGCGTCTCTTGGTTGCGCGTTTTCACAACCAAGTCATCGACGTATGCCTCAACATTACACCCTATTTGACTACCCAAAGCAATGCGAGTAGTACGCTGAAAAGTAGGGCTTGCATTCTTTAGACCGAAAGGCATAATTGTATAATAGTATGTGCCTACAGGAGTAATGAATGCAGTTTTTTCCTCATCCTCCCTAGCCATGCGAATCTGATGATACCGTGAGTATGCATCTAAGAAACACAAAAGGTCGCACCCCGTGGTGGAGTCGACAATCTGATCCATGCGTGGCAGGGGATAAGGGTCCTTAGGATATGCCTTGTTGAGGTCGGTGTAGTCGATGCACATCCGAAGCTTGTCGTTCGTCTTGGGGACGACGACTGGGTTTGCCAACCACTCCGGATGGATGACCTCTCGGATGAATCCAGCCTCCAGCAAGCGCGCCACCTCCTCACGGATGAAGGCTTGGCGCTCGGGGGCCTGTCGCCATACTTTCTGCCGGACGGGCCTTGCACCCGGCCGCACGGACAGACGGTACTCGATCACCTCCCTGGGGACTCCGGGCATGTCCGACGGCTTCCACGCGAAGACGTCAGCATTTGCCCGCAAGAAGGAGATGAGCGCGTCTTCCTATTTGTCGTCCAGCTAACCGCCAATCTTGAGGGTCTTGGACGGGTCAGCGGCCAACACCACCTCCTTGACGGGCACCTCGTCGCCCAAGGTCATCCGCTTCCTCGGGGCGTGGGATGAGGAGGCCTCGGGCCTCTCGTCACTGCCCGCGGGCTTTGGGACCATGGCGAGGTCGCTCGCGCACTGCTCCGCGCATGTCAGCGCGATCTTGAGATCGCTGTAGATGGTGATGGGGCCACGGGGGCCCGGCATCTTCATCTGGAGGTAGGCGTAGTGAGTGGCCGCCATGAACTTCACCAACGCGGGCCTCCCCAGCACCGCGTTGTAGGGCAGATTGAGATCCGCCACATCGAAGTCTATCTGCTCGGTGCGGAAGTTGTCGGGGCCACCAAATGTGACCGGGAGGTCAATGTGACCTCGAGGCCATGTGTGTCCTGGCGTCACGCCGATGATCGGCAGAGACGGTAGGAGCTTCATCCCTAGGACCTTGATGAGATCATAGGCCGCGGGGGAAAGGATGTTGAGGGCGGCGCCGCCATCAATCAAGACGCGCCTCAACTTGACATTGCAAAAGGTGGGGGAGACCATCATTGCAATTTGTCCACCCCGGGCAACGCACAGGGGGTAGTCGGTTTGGTCGAAGGTGAGTGGGACCTTCGACCACCGAGCCCACCATGCGGCCTCATGAATGCGGACCGCAGCCAGAAGCTCGCGCTTCATGGTCTTGAAGCTGCGGCGGGAAGCATGAGCGCATGCTCCCCCATCCATGGTGGTGACGGTAGCCGCAGGCTCTTGGAAGCCCAAGTCGTCGTCGCCATCATCATCGGCGGGGGCCTTCTGCTTGGCCTCACTTCGCCGGTCGCGGGTAGGGGCCGTGGGGCCTGGCCCCCACGGCGTTCCTGCCCCCGCTCCTCCCCCCACTTCTTGACGCGCTCGGCCAAGCCCTTGACCGCGCGGCAGTCGGTGAGGTCATGGAGGGAGGTGTTGTGCATGGAGCACCACATGCCCACCGGGCGCTCCCGGCCGGGAGCGGCGGTGCTCTTTCTGCCATCCTCCGCGGCCCTCCCCTTGCACGGGGGCCGCGAAGGGCCCTCGGCGGCGAGGACATGTCCCTCATCACCGGAGCGGGCGGTCGTCTTCTTCCTCCTCTTTTCTCGCTGCCCAGAACAGGCAGCGGACTCGGGGGCAGCCGCAGCTGCCGCGCCAGAGCCGGAGGAGTTCCAGGTCCACGCCTCCTCCTTCCGGGCCACACGGTCCGCGAGCTCGAAGAGCTGCGTAGTGGTCTGGGGCTCCTTGGAGGCGATCTTCTCCAGCATGCGATTATGCCACACGCCTCCCCTGAACGCGTATATCACTGCGTGCGCGAGAATATAGGGGATAGTGTTACGGACCTGGCAGAACCACTGTATGTATGACCGGAGGGACTCGTCGTCCCTCCGCTGCACTGCGTGCAGATTGGCTTCTTCTCCTGGGCGCGGATATGTGCCCTGGAAGTTTGTGGTGAACTGTTGGCACAAATCCTCCCATGAGTGGACCGAGGCGGGTGGCAAGCTCATGAGCCAACCCCGCGCTTGGCCCTTTAGGGCCATGGGAAAGAAATTCGCTCTGACCCTATCGTCACCCCCCGCCGCTTCTATTCCAGTCGTGTAGATCTGGAGGAACTCGGTGGGGTTGATGCTACCATCGTATTTTTCCAGGATGCTGGGCTGGAACTTTGGGGGCCATCGGACACTCTGAAGACTCGCCACAAAGGCACGACAACCAACCCCAACGACAGGGGAAATGGGGGGCCTGCCCTTATGGCCACTGGGGCGCGCGTCAGCCGTGGACGCGGTGCCCTCTCCCGTTTGGGTGGCGCAGCGCTCATCGCGCCGGCGCTCGATGTCGAGCCGGGCATCCGGCTCAGCATATATGCTCTCGTGACGCCCGCGAGTGGCCGTGGGCGTACCTGCTGGGCGTGCGCCGGCATGCCCGGCACTGTGCTGCATCCCATCGGTCATTTAGTCCGATCACAGGGTGTCAGACGCGCGCGTGCGTGTCATTCTGCATTTAATGCGGCACGCGTGCACACAGGCGCACCACGGCCGTCTTGCCATAAAGGGGGGTAGGTGAGCGCTGGGTGTGCTCACCTACTCCGCCACACGTGGCGGTAGCCCGAGGCGGTCGGGGGAGCCCGACCCCCGCTGCGATATCCCCCGAGGGGGAGCCATGTCTTAGGAGGGCGGCCGCCACGTCACCCTCGGGCCCGATCCCCCCTCGGGGGATGGCCACGTGGGCTTATGGGGCCGTCTCAGGCCCAAAGTCGGCATACCCCTGGGCCCATATCACCGACAGTTCTCATTTTTCTCTGTTTTCTTGCTAGCAGATTGGGCATTTTTATGACTCTCACCTTTGGATTTGGTAGCTTTAGCAACATCATCATGCAAAATATCTTCAAGAGACATGGGATGCAACACAATTTTCTTATCATGGTACAGAAAAGACCTACCATGATGCATAGTATCCCTATCAAATTGCCAAGGTCTAGCTAGTAGAATATTGCATGCTTGCATGGGCAAAACATCACATTCGACAACATCATGGTAATTTTCAATTGCAAAATTAACGTGCACCAGTTTTATTACCTTTGCCTTACCACTTTTGTTCAGCCATTGGATGTAGTATGGATGTGGGTGTGGTTTGGTGCTGAGTGCAAGCTTCTCCACCATCTCGCTGCTAGCCAAGTTGCAGCTACCTCCATCAATGATCATACGACAAGAACGCTCTTTGATGACACACTTTGTTTGGAACAACGTGTGCCGCTGATTTTGCTCCACCTTCTCCATTTGTGCGCTGAGGACACGCTGCACAATGAGGCTCTCATAATGATTTGCATCTTCAGCCCCAATATGCTCTTCAGGTGGCTCATTATCTGCATGGTCAGCTGCAATCAAAGCAAGTGTATTCTCATCGAAATCACTAGCAGACAAGTACTCACCATCATTTTTGACTACCAAAACTCGCTTGCTAGGGCAGTCACGCTGCACATGCCCAAAGCCCTTGCAACGGTGGCCCTGAACATCTCTTGTTCTGCTCGTGGATGCCATTGAAGAAGCACTCGTGGCTGGCTGAGCAACATTTGTCGCTGTGCTAACAGGAGGGCCACGTGACTTGTCACTGGATGGAGGAGGTGCTGCTCAACTGGGTGTGGGTGTGGAAGATGGGGAAGCAGTACGGTTAACTAGAGGAGTGGTGCGTGTCTGCCATGATGTAGTTTTACCAGCAGAAAAATTAACCTTGGTACTAGCACGTCGTCCCTGCACTTCCCTTTCAGCTTTACAAGCTAGATGAAACAATCGGGTCGTATTAGTGTAATCTTTGTAGTCTACGATGTCATAGATCTCGCGGTTGAAACTACCCAAAAATCTAGCCATAGCAGCATCCTCAGTTTCCTCTAAATTACAACGAAGCAAGCCCATTTGTAACTTCTGATAATACTCCTCTACACTTTTTGCACCCTATATCAATTGTTGCAACCTATTCAGCAAGTCACGTGCATAGTAAGAAGGAACACTTGCCCGCATGACCCATTTCAAAGCATGCCAAATTTGTGGCATGTTATTAGGATTTTTTTTCCATGTTCTATCCACCAAAACGAAGCAAAATCAGTGAACTCACTAGTAGCAGCTCGAACTCTAGTGTTCTCAGGAAATTGATGGCATGCAAATTTTTGGTCAACAGCAATCTCCCAAGAAAGGTACGTATTAGGATCATATTTTCCATCAAAAGGAGGTATCTTAAATTTAATTTTAGAAAAAGCATCATCATTGTTGCGTACCTCGCATCGGCGGTGACCACCCATACCTCTACGATTGTTGCGTAGCCATCGATGATCACGAGCATCTCGTTCAGTGTCAGTAGTATATTTATACCCCAAATTATCCTCGATGTACTCACCGTCAATGTCATCTTCGTTACACCCACCATTGCCTCTAGCATTGAGAGCATCAAAATGCCTCACAAGAGCAACAAAGCTAGTGTCAATGTGGGCGACCGATGTCTCCAACCCTGTAAGCTTGGTGTTGGTGGCGATCTGCGTGGACTCCAATTGTCAAATCTTCTCATTTGTCACCAGCAAATTTGCATCAAGTCCTTTTGTGTGCTGCTTTACTTGCCTTGTAAAATATTGTATGATGCCTTTGGTGCATGGGGAATGAGACGCACCCTCGTCATCTTTATCCTCTGGACCTGCCATGGTTAATAAAACAAGGGCAGCAAAACAACAGATGGGGTAATTTAAGCCCTACGACTATTGGGATGTAGCTTTTGCAAGGCACTCACTCTCAGCTAACTCGCAACCTGTCTCACAAGCTCTTACCAATTCTTACCTTGCCCACAGGAGGGGACGGCAACCCACAAGTCTGCAACCATGAAACGAGGTGTATGAGTGCCGTAGCAACAAGACCTGCCAAGCTGTAGTCAGGTTTGTAGTGGAGCTGTCGGTGGGCTGAAAGTAATGCTCAAGAGAAAACTAGAAACCACGTTAGCCAAAGCAAGTTGAATAATCGCTCAAGGGTGGTACAGTGCTAGTCCTAGGCTAGCCGAAGTAGAGACGCGAGCCTAACCACAAATGACGTCACAAGACAAACCCAAAAAGGAACGATAACAAGAAGGTGGGGGGGGGTGACAACAGGGATTGGTCGGGGGGGTGCTCACACAGGTACGGCTCCTCTTCTTTTTTTTGCTTTCTCTAGTGCTGAGGAGAGAGATGCGACTTTTTTATTTTTTTTGATATTTTTTTCACAACTAGGAGCACAGTAGAACCAACCACAGAAATCCTCAGCTCAACGGACACAATATGAAGCATATAGAAAATTTTCAAGGTTCTATCCAAATAGGTCCCGAAGCTTCTCGCCACAAAAATAGAATTTTTCAAGTGGAATTTGGTGATTTTAAATTTTCCGAACCCGGCAAAGCTAGGGAGAAACGGATGTAACTTTTTACGTAGATGTCCGTGGATATATTATATGCCCAATTTCGAGCCCGTATGAAAAAGATATGGCTGTTTTAAGGAAGGATACTCGAATCAGGGTTCTATTTCCTTTCTAGTGGCGGCATGATCAAAGGCAAACGCAAACGCTAAAAGGAACAGATCAAACACAAAAGGAAAGGGATTTGGTGGATGGCTGCGATGGTGGTGATGACGACAAAAGTGGTGATGGCGGCAGGGGTGAAGATGACGATGGGTGGTGATAAGAACTCGAAACTCTAATCGACTAAACACTAAGACCAGCAAGTTAACACAACAGATGCAATCGAAAACTCAACAAGCCCTAACTAAGCAGTACTAGTAAAAAGGCTCAAGGGTTTTGAGGATTACGGAGAACTAATCTACTATCTTTTTTGGCTTTTTTTGGACTATGGGAAAAAATTAAGCAACAAAGGGTAAAAAATCTCTCACCGATCAACCACGCTTTGATACCACCTGATGTGAACCCGCTAGGGTTTGTGTCCCAATCTTTCGATGAGAGGTGGGGGATAACTCGATTGGATGAAGACGACATCCACGGCCCGACTACAACCATCCAAGCACACTGCGCCTTAGCAACCGATACACCGTCTCCAATGGTTGTCGTGAAATTGTGATGCGCGACACCTGACCACGAGGGCACTCGTCCTGTAAGCAATCAAAGAACAAGCAAGAACAAGTAGAACAAGCACTGAATTACTAGATGAAGATGAAAGTTTCACTACGAAAAACACAATACGGCGGGGTTCCGATTACAGGCAGATGGGCTGTTTAGCCAACACGCGCACTGTGAGCAGGTAGCAAGTAGCTAACTCTAATCATCAAAACCCAAAGTGTTCTTGGCGACGGCTAAATGTATAAGAAAAGGGGGAGAATGACCACAGGGTCGTGCTCTAACCCTCGGACGCGCCTATCGAAACTAGATTTCGGCAATAAGAAAAGGGGGTAGCAGTCAAGACGGAAAAGTAGATGGGTTATGAGACAAAGGGTTTAGACAGGTTCAGGCCTTCACGAAGAAGTAATACCCTACTCCTGTTTCGGTGGTTTTGCCTTTGAGTTGTGTATTGATCTTACGAAAGCTTATGTCCCCAACGGGTCCCCTATCCTCCTTATATACCCGGAAGATGAGGGTTTACAAGACGAGATCTAGTCCGATACGGTCTAAATCTTCCCTAATTGATTTACAATCTTACGTGCCTTAACAAACAAGGTAAAAAAACACCCGAATCCTAGTACTACTCATATTCTGTTTAGATAACATACCCCTATAATCAGTCGGATATCCTATATCTGTGGGTATATGGGTACCACAATATCCACAGTATCCCCTGAGACCTTTACAGTCGACGATATAATCTTCTCTTAAATAGAAAATCATTAGCTCCAAGTACTTCAATTATCTCTGCCATAATCTCCTGGGTGCCAAATCCAGATCGCAAGACTGTGAAAGGCTAAAAAATTTTCAAAAAATATTCCCAGGTGCATGGACTAGATGCACCTAATTAGGTGTAGCCCCCGACTATGTGCTTAGTTGGAAAAAAACTAAACATATAGTCAGAATCAATAAAAATGTACCAGCCGAGTGGTTTATTAGCCACCTAAGCAGCAAAATGACAAAAAATCCTAAAATTGTTTCTATCAAAAAGTTTGACAATAAAATTGGTTATTCAAAACCATTTATATTATAAACATAAGGCTTCCCAAACAGTTAGTCATGTTATGTACACATTTTTAAAATAAATGTGTTTCAGCCCCTAAGGACACATGACTTCACCTTATTTGGAGAAAATAAGGCATATATGGCAGAAATCTCCAACAAGATTCTCCAATCGCCAAAAAAAAATTAATAAGCCCAAGCAATGATATTTGATCAATTTGATATGCTCACTGACGTGGCAAAAGAATTTTTACTGTATGCTCTCTGAAGAGTCCAAGTCGCAACAGTATGATATAGTCTACATATATTCCTTTCTGCTCATCACAGGAAAGATTAAGCCCCTAAGGACATATATCAGACTTTCCAAACTTCATAGGCTATAGTTAATCCACAATTCCCGGCTCATTCTGCGCACGAAAATGCTGACCTAACCGTTAAAACACTTGCCGCTTCATCTTCTTCGCCAAAAATCCCCAAACCACGCACAGTGACAACAAACTAGGGTCCCAAATCCACGCGCGCGCAAGCCCCAAACTTCGATTCCGTGCATCAAGCTTCTCTGCGGTTCATCTCCATCCCAATCTTTCCTCCATCTCACCCACAAAAATCGAACCATTCCGCATAGATCTAATCCGCATCCATGGCTGAGGAGAGAGAAATCCCCTTCGAGCAATGGTCGAAATCTGACGTAAAGGAGTCAAATCTGCTGGAGATGGTGAAGGACGGGGTTCTGCCGGCTAGAGAAATCATCGGGTGGCACCCTGCGTACGGCGAGGATTTTCCAACCCCTGACACCGGCGAAATTGTGGTATTTTCCTCCTTCTTCTACTCTGGCTTCGCTCTTCCGGCCTCTTCTTTCTTCCGCAGTCTCCTTTCTTTTTATAAAATCCAGTTATATCATTTGAATCCCAACTCTATTCTCCACATAGCCAATTTCATCCATCTCTGCGAAGCCTTTCTCTGCATTCAACCTCATTTTGCTTTGTTCCGACGCATTTTCTATCTCAAACCCCAACCTGAGAAGAACAACCCGTGCGTAGTCGGCGGGTCTGGATTCCAGTTGCAGGGAACTCTGACCCAAAAATACTTTTCTCTTCCTTTTAAAACCTCCAACAAAGGATGGCATTCAAACTGGTTCTATATCTCAAATCCTTCTCCAAGTCTTCCTGAGTTTGTCGGCCTCCCTCCTATTCCTCATGAAAACTGGAAAAATTTTCCGGATGGTGATGAACTCACCCAAGCCAATGATTCGCTACTCCGATTAATGGAAATTAAGCAACGAGGCCTGCAAGGGGAGCAGGTCACTCGGCACTTCATCAAGTGCCGACTGGCCCCTATCAAAGAAAGGAGCAAGCCGGCGTACGAATACGAGGGGCAGTCGGATCCCAACCGAAAAGATCCGGATTCCATCAACTACAAAGTCATGTGCAATCGGATGTACAAGGTATTCTCCTCAGGGATCACTGTCGACTATAGCCACAAGCTTCCGGTGACTCCATACGGCCTGGTGCGGCCCCCTCTAGAGGTAAAAATCCGCTAGCCTTTTTGTCCGACTATTGCCAATCTGATCATTATTTCAACTCATACGCACAACCCATTGATTAAGACAACAAGTGCTTCTTTTCAAATCCACCTGCTTCAGCCCATGAAGAATCTGCTCCAAAAAAGCTTCACTCGACTCGCGGACCAAAGGTTAACCCAGCAGGGAAGAGTAAACGGACTGTCGAAGAGAGCAATCCAAAGCAGAAACTGAAGAGGAGAAAGCTAGTCTGCAGCGACTCCGAAGATGAGCAGACTGAGTTGCAAACGAGCGCCAAACCGGCTCCGGCAGAATCTCCAGTCAGTCGGCCAGCGCCCAAAATTCGGAGATCCACAAGGTATCGCTCTCACTGTCATTCTTATTATTGTTTATTTCTTGGAAAAATATATTGATGTCGAAAGCCATCTTGCGTGCTTCAGGAAACCCCAAGACATCGATCTGGGTAGTGGAAATGATATTCCACCTGCTACAACACCAAACGAGCCACGCCCTGAGCCTCGGACTTACAGTTAATCGGGGAAGACCATTGACACTGCCGAAGCCCAGCCCCCGACTGGCAGCCAGTCGAAGCAAGATACAAGTGGTCCTGAAGTCGGTCCTCCAACCGGGGATCAAGCAGGGGAAACGGATATCCCGACTGGTGCTCCCGAAACATCTGCCGAACCAGTCGGAGAGGTTCCCAAAGAATCTGACCAGGGACCAACTCCCGAGAATGTCACAGGAAGGGACAAAGGGGGAACATCTGAGATTCCTCCACCGACTTCTGTAGAGCCAAGCATGACAAATGATCCAGTCGGCGGGTTGAGAAAAACTCCAAGGAAGACTCCAGGATAATATCTGGTACGTCGTCTTACTATACTTCAATTTGATTTGCATGCTGCATTCCAGTTATCTCAAAGTTTGCAAACTAGGTCCATTGATTGATGACATCGAAGAGGAGATCCCGAGAATAAAAGCAGTCGAGAACTCCTTTCCTCCGACTAAACTCTAACGGAGGGATCGAGACGGCGTTCTGCAAGGTATTATCATTAACCGTCAGAGTGAGGACGAGGAGCTCGAGATGCTGAAAAGGAACCTAACCGAGTCCACTCGTCTGATGAATGTAAGTATATTTCTCCTTGTATTCAATAATTCAATATAGCCATGCTGCTGACTTGATATATTATCCAGAGAATCCATCTGAGGAACGAGGCTAAAATGAGTGCACTGGAAAAACACGTGCCTCACCTCGAAAATCTTGAGCAAGTCCAAGCTGAACTGGCGAAAACCCGAGAGGACGCTCAAGTCAAAGAGAGAAAATTAAAGGACCAGATCAATCAGCTCATGGGCGCCAGCTTTAATTATTGGGGCACAATTGGAGGTAAAAACCACTCCGCCATAAATTTGCTGCTCATCCGATCTGTATGACTGATTTATCTGTTTATTATTCCACAGCTCAAGCTACCAAAATAGAATCCTTGGCTACCCGAATAAAAAAGCTTGAAGAGGCCAATGGTCAACTGGTGGCTGGCAAGATCCAGGCTAAAGATGCCCTTGAAGGTATTATCTCATCCCTGTTGTGTGAATTAAAGTTATGTCGTACCGCTGAATTCTATTTCTGACTTGTACAAATGCAGAACACAATGTGAGAACCAAACCCAGTTTGAAGTCTTTGCTGACAAAGTAAAGAAGGTTGAAAGTGTCCGGGACGATATCGCCAACGCCGCTGCTCCAGTGTTGAATGCAATATTCCAGAATGGGCTTGGGACCAGTCAGGAGGATGTGGTCCAGATATTTGAAGGGCTCAGAACTGCACCGGCAAAGTACTTCAGCAATATCAAAGATGCTGCTACGATGGGCACCAGCCAGGCTTTGGCGATAGTGAAGTCCTTGTATCCCCGAGTAGAAGTCGATGCAGTCGGGGATGGCTTTGCTGACGGGACGACTAATGAGCAAGCTATGGAGCTAATCAATCAAGCCCAAGATTCTGCTGAAAAACTTGCCACAGACGTCCTAGAAAATTTTCAATCGTAGATCCAGTTGATATCATGTATGAAGATATGTAAAGTACTCTTAGTAATGTACGATGACTCATTTATGCCATGCAGTAAACCAAAGATCCAGTTTCAAATTTCTTAAAATTTTTGTCTGACTGCTTCAAGCCTAGAACTTGTTACAGCCATTGAAAAATTTTTAGTCCTCATCTGCTGGACCTAGATTTAAACAGGGTCAATGACAAGTCATGAACAAAACTAATTTAATACTGTATTATTATCGGTAGCCCCCGACTGGCCACTCGGCTGAGACAGGTGAGTGGGTAGTAAACAGGAGAAATTTACAGAATAGCTTTTAAGCGTAGAATCGTCGAAGATGCTCTATATTCCATGAATTATCCACAATAGTTCCGTCTTCACGCTTCAGTCGGTAGGCTCCCGGGCGAGTAACTTCTGCTATTATAAACAACCCTTTCCATAAAGGAGACAATTTGTGCCTGTCTTTAGTTGTTTGAATCTTCCGTAGAACCATGTCACCGACTATGAAGGCGCGTGACTTGACGTTGCAATTGTGATAGCGTCATAGACCTTGAAGGTATCTGGCCGACTGAATAAGTGCTGCTTCCCTTGCTTCTTCCAGTCGGGTGATATTATCAATTCTATCAGACTCGTGGCGTTCTTCGTTAAAATTGCGAACTCGTAGGGACTCGAACTCCATTTCACTCGGCAACATGGCTTCTGCGCCGTATACCAAGAAGAAAGGTGACTGGCCCGTAGCCCGACTCGGGGTTGTATGCAGTGACCACAGTACTGTGGGCAATTCTTCCGTCCACCGGCCAGCGTACGGACGCAGCCTATCGAAAACTCGAGTCTTGATTCCTTGAAGTACCATGCCGTTTGCGCGCTCAACTTGGCCATTACTCATTGGGTGAGCGACTGAAGCATAGCAGATTTTGATACCGAAGTCCTCACAAAAATCTTTGAAGACGCCACCAGTAAACTAAGTTCCGTTGTCAGTGATGATTCGATTTGGCACGCCAAAACGATGTACAATGTTGATGAAGAAGTCGCGTGCTTTATCCGCGGTGATGGTTGCCACTGGTTTTGCCTCGATCCATTTGGAGAATTTGTCCACCGCGACAAACAGATGAGTGTATCCGCCTTGCGCCCTCTTGAAAGGGCCCACCATGTCCAGTCTCCAGACCGCGAAAGGCCAAGAAAGGGGGATGGTTTGTAACTCCTGGGCTGGCAAGTGGGTCTGTTTAGCGAAGAACTGACAACCTTCACACGTGCGAACGATTTTATCCGCATCGCTGACTGCTGTAGGCCAGAAAAAGCCTTGTCGATATGCCTTCCCCGATGGAGATACATCTTTGCAATATTCCAGATGGAATTTTCTTGTATAACTCCTCCTCCACAAGGGCCTAAATCTTGGAGCGGTGATGAATTCGATCAGCTTCATTTTTGCCGGGAGGCAACTCTTGATTTTTCAAATACTTGATGAAAGGTGTCCTCTAGTCAGCGTCAAGCATCAGTACTTGTTCTCCAGCTTCCTCTTTAGCAGTTGAATTGTTTGAAAAAGTGGGGTGGTGAAGGTGCTCGACAAAGACATCTGATGGGGCGGCTTCCCTCTTTGATCCAAAATTAGCCAGTCGGTCTGTCGCCTCGTTATTGTGCCTGAGAACGTGGGTTAACTCCAACCCATCAAATTTATCTTCTAGTTTGCGCACTTCCAGTCGGTAGGCTGCCATGTTGTCGTCGAGGCATGTCCAGTCTTTCATCACTTGGTTAACCACAAGTTGGGAATCTCCTCGGACTATTAGCCTGCGAATCCCTAGGGATATGGTGATCCGTAATCCATGTAGGAGCGCTTCGTACTCTGCCACGTTGTGGGATGCTGGGAAGTGAATCCATAGAACATAGCTGAGGCGTTCTCCAGTCGGGGAAATCAAAACAACCCCTGCTCCGCACCCAGAAATCCTCTTTGACCCGTCGAAGTGCATTGTCCAGTATTCGATTTTTTCTGTCGGGACGTCTTCTTGGCACTCGGTCCACTCGGCAACGAAGTCGGCTAGCACCTGTGATTTGATGGAAACTCGAGGCTTGAAGGTAATGTCCAGTGGCATCAACTCTAGGGCCCATTTGGCGATGCGGCCAGTGACTTCTTTGTTGAGGAGGATCTCGCCGAGCGGGAACGATGTAACCACCGTGACCGGGTGACTTTGGAAATAATGAGCCAACTTCCTGACGGTGATCAAGACTCCATATAACAGCTTCTGCACTTGAGGGTATCAGGTTTAGGAGTCGGCAAGAACTTCGCTGACGAAGTAAACTGGTCGCTGAACGTTTTGGGTGCGGTCATCCTCTTCGCACTCAACGACTAGAACTGTACTCACCACCTTTGCAGTCGCCGACACATAAAGGAGTAATGGTTCTTGCGGTAGTGGGGAAGCTAGCGCCGGCTGAGTTGTCAAGAAGGTTTTAAAATCGTCAAACACTTTTTGTGCTTCCGGTGTCCATTGAAAATCATCATTCTTCTTGAGTAACTTGAAAAAAGGCATTCCACGCTCTCCAAGTCTTGAAACGAATCTGCTAAGAGCAGCCATGCACCCGGTAAGCTTCTGGACGTCCTTCTAAGAACTCGGGGGTTTGATGTTCAATATGGCGTTGATCTTTTCTGGATTGGCCTCGATTCCTCTACAGGACACCATGAAGCCGAGTAGTTTCCCTGACGGTAGTCCGAAGATGCATTTCTCGGGGTTCAACTTTATCTTGAAGGCGCGTATGTTAGCAAATGTCTCCTCCAGATCTTGTATCAGGTTGTCTTTCTGCTTGGCCTTGATGACGACGTCATCGACATAAGCTTCCACATTCCATCCGAGTTGTGTTGCAAGGCATCGCTGGATCATGCGCTGATATGTAGCCCCTGCATTCTTCAGCCCAAAGGGCATGGTGATGTAGCAGTATGCTCCGAACGGGGTGATGAATGAAATCTTCAAGCAGTCGGACTCTTTAAGGCTGATCTGGTGGTAACCCGAGTAACAGTCAAGAAAACTGAGTAGTTCACATCCGACTGTTGAATCCCCCACTTGATCTATCCTAGGTAAGCCGAAAGGATCTTTGGGGCAAGCCTTGTTTAAATCCATGTAGTCGACGCACATGCGCCATTGGCCAGTCTTCTTGCGAACCAGTACCGGGTTGGTGAGCCAGTCGGGATGGTATACCTCCTTGATGAATCCTGCTGCGAGCAGCTTGGTTAATTCCTCCTTGATAGCTTCTCTTCTGTCCTGTGCAGATTGGCGGAGTCGTTGCTTGATAGGTTTAGCGTCTTCTCTAACATTTAAAGAGTGCTCAATCACCTCTCTAGGAATACCAGGCATATCCGATGGCTTCCAGGCAAAAATATCTTTATTAGCTTGAAGAAAGGTGATGAGTGCGCTTTCCTATTTGCTATCTAACTCGGCGCCTATTACAGCAGTTTTGGTAGGATTAGTGGGATCTAGAGGAATTTTCTTTGTCTTGGCATCGCCTTCTCCAGTCTTGGCCACCTTGCTGGCTGGGATCTCGCCTTCTTGTGATGTTGATGTAGCCAGTCGGACTTCCTGCTGGCCGACTGATCTCTCACGAGATTGGGCCAACTCGCAGCTATCCTTGTCGCATGTGAGGGCTTGCTTGACGTCGCTCTGTAAGGATATGACGCCACGTGGCCCTGGCATCTTCATCATCATGTAGGTGTAGTGGGGAATCGCCATGAATTTGGCTAACACCGAGCGACCGAGGATGGCGTGGTAGGCTGTCTCGAAGTCGGCTACCTCGAAGCTGATATTCTCTATCCTGAAATTCTCCTTGGTCCTGAAGGTCACCGGGAGAGTGATTTGGCCGAGTGGTGTTGAAGATAGCCCCGGGATGACTCCGTGAAAAGGGGCGTTGCTCGGCTTCATCTCGGATCGAGGAATCTGCATCTCATCCAGGGTCTTGGCGAAGAGAATATTGAGTGCGCTGCCACCGTCGATGAGGGTGCGCTTCAACTTGACGTTCCGGACGACTGGGTCTAGTACCAGGGGGTACCGCCCCTGGTGGACCACTCGGTCGGGATGATCCGAGCGGTCAAACTTGATGGGGACCTCCGACCATCGCAGATATTGGGGGACTGCAGGTTGCACCACGTTGACTTCCCTATCGGTGATTTTTTGTTTCCTCTTGGACTCGTAGGCAAGCGGACCGCCGAAAATGTGATTGAGCTCGCTTGTGGGATCTTGATATGCTCCTTGGCTTGGCTCCTCCTCATCCTTCTTCTTTTGAGTTGAAGTCCCTTCTCCTTTAGTCGGCTTCTTGGTTTGGGTGGCGTATTTCTCCGCGAATTGTTTGTAGATGAAGCAATCCTTGGCCGCGTGTCCCTTTGCCGGGGTGGTGCATGCATGGACCGTTCATGATTCTGTCGTAGGAGTTGACTCGAGGGCGCTGGCTCTGGTGGTTTTGATTTGAAGCTGTGACGACTAGATCTTCAGGCTTACGCTTGTGTTCCCTGTGCTTCGTGTTGGTCCCACTAGGTCCTACCGCAGTGTCGTGGTCCTTCTTTTTCCAGGTGCCCGCCGACTGCCTTGATGCTTTAACTGCGTCGTCCGACTTGGCATACTCATTTGCTTCTCGAACATCTGCTTGACTGTACTTGGAGGTTTGTAGCTGAATTTCCCGATCAGTAGATCATTGCGTAGCCCCCGTGTAAATGCGGCGATGATATTGTCGTCAGTGATGTCGGAGATCTTGTTGCGCTTCTCGGAGAAACGTCGTATGTACTCGTTGAGGGTTTCGTCCGGCTTCTGGACGATGTTGTATAGCTCGAAGTGGGTCCTAGGGCACTCGAAAGTGCCTTGGAAATTGGCGACGAAGTGATCACGAAGTTCGTTCCAGGAGCCGATCGTGCCTCGTGGCAACCCGGTGAGCCAGTTTCTGGCTGAGTCGGTCAACGCTACCGGCAAATAGTTTGCCATGACCTTGCTGTCTCCTGCTGCTGCGCGAATTGCGAGTGTGTAGATAGTTAACCACGACTCTGGGTCGGTTTTCCCATCATACTTCTTGAATTGTGATGCCCCTCTCTCTTCTTCTCTGATTGAGGGTGTCTCTCAGGTCGATTGAAGCCCTGGGTGGACTGATATTCCGATGGATTTCGGTGATCTCTGGTGTGGTGCGACGGCCGGGCGAAGTTGCCTGCGGGCGAGTGGACCGACTGGTCTCGGCGTGCTCCGCTGTGGTGGTCGGCGCGCGAGTTGGTTCTACTCCTGCTGTCTCTCACTCTTGATGAAGGTGCGCGACTGCCGCTTGGTGCCTTTGAAGTTGACTCACTGGGTCGCCGGCTGGACTCGGCACGTGGTACTGTTGCCGCGACCAGGGTCTTGACTTGATTTATCATTGGAGTGATGTGGGCTGGAGCTGCACCGAGTAACACGTCTAGGAGGGTGACTGCCCCAACTGCGTTTTGTTGAGGTGTGAGGAAAACGTTGGTGTTGTCGACCACGGTCTGCCCGATCGCGTTTCTTGCCCATCGTCCTACCACGGCCAGATCTTTGTTTTTGCGTTCTTCGTCTTCTCTACGTCTTGCATCTTCAGCTTCTCTGCATTGTCGCTCTTGTTCAGCTCGGGCTTGACGTTCTTGTTCAAGTCTGGCTCTATCTTCTTGCAATCTGACACGTTCTTGCTCCAGTAGAATCCTCTCTTGCTCGACCCCAACTCGGGTTGCTTCTTCTGCTTATAGTCTTGCAGCTACTTCGGCGTCGGTCTCGTTGTTGGCCATGAAGACGCCGTTGAAAACCGGTGTGTAGTTATCGTCGGAGCTGACGTCGTCAGGAGCTTTGGCGCCGGGTCGGTTGCCGTGGACGCTTTCCTCCGAGGAGCTGGCGTAGGCAGCGAGCTCGGTGAAGGAGCAAGATCCGAGTCTTGGTAGAACGATGTTGATATCTCTGAAGCCGGACCCGATCTTTGGATCCGTTGGTAACTCCATGGTGATCGTCGGATAGATCTGATTTTCTTGAGGTGAGCTTGATGTAGGAAGTGAAGTTGATGTAGATGCCTTCCCCGAGTGGTTTGATGCCACGCTTCGGGAAAACATCTTGGCGCTGGTCTCAGCCATGTTCAGTAACCCGAGAGGCCGAGAGATGCGATCTCTCCCCGACCGGCTCGAAACCAAGTCAAGAAGAGTAATCTTGCCGAAGTCGTCGGTGGTGAAGTCGAGGCTACCGAAGCGGTACGCCTGCCCGGGAGGGAAGACGAAGTCGTCGATGCCTGAAGATCCCATCTTACTTGATCGGCGATGAACTTGACGCACCCCTACCTGGCGCCAACTGTCGAAACTAGATTTCGGCAATAAGAAAAGGGGGTAGCAGTCAAGACGGAAAATTAGATGGGTTATGAGACAAAGGGTTTAGACAGGTTCAGGCCTTCACGAAGAAGTAATACCCTACTCCTGTTTCGGTGGTTTTGCCTCCGAGTTGTGTATTGATCTTACGAAAGCTTATGTCCCCAAGGGGTCCCCTATCCTCCTTATATACCCGGAAGATGAGGGTTTACAAGACGTGATCTAGTCCGATACGGTCTAAATCTTCCCTAATTGATTTACAATCTTACCATAATAGGTATTCGGGCTATGCCTTAACAAACAAGGCAATAAAACACCCGAATCCTAGTACTACTCATATTCTGTTTAGATAACATACCCCTATAATTAGTCAGATATCCTATATCTGTGGGTATATGGGTACCATAATATCCACAGCGCCCCTATTGGGCCCAACTTGATACACTGCCTATTGGACCCAAAAGAGGTGACGCAGCACCATGGACAGAAAATACTCGGAGGTAAAATGATAATTGCGGCCGCTCCAAAACAGATATGGATATATGGCTGGATCCATTTGAAAGTAGACTTGATAAGCTTTCCATGAAGTACTTGCATGCCCAATTCGGAGTTCACATGAAGTCGTGCCGGCCATCAGAAGTTGGTGCTGTCCTGCAGTCCGAATCCAACTCGCGTGAATCCTCTCCCCTTTGAATCCTCTCCATCGTTCCTGAGTAAAACAAGAGTGCACGCGTCCCTAGGGTATAAAGAAGAGGAACATGAACTCAAGAATGAACTCACGTGATAGTTGAGTTAACGTGTACGAGCGCAGGTAATAGGACCATGAAGTTGTACTTGTGGGGAAGTGGATGTATCGATGGTGTTGATATCCTCATCACCCACCGACCGCCATAGCCTGCTTCGAGGACATCGATGATGGCTAGTTCATGATGTCAGCCATGGTCTTTTGAACCTGATAATCAACTACAAGCTTAAGAAGCCCAGCGCTACATATTTGAGGCCCTATCCCTCATCTTGGCTTGATGATTAATTCATCCGTACTGAAAAAGAAGTCACAGTAGGGAATTTGTGCAAAATTATCAAAATTATGTGGCAGCCTTTTGAACCACAAACTCACCAACCTGGCCAAGTTGTTGCATTGGTACGGACAATTTTTAAGTTCTTGCACTTAATTGCACCCACCCGCCAAGTTCCTGTATCGTCAACGCAATTTACTCTTTTAAAAAAAACAGTTGACCATGCAACTGTAATGATAATCTGTGGTATCACCCGATAAGCTCTAAGCTCCACTCAATATGCTCACATATATGATGATTGATCCGATCTTTCGGTGAGTTGATGATAAGTGATAACTACGATTTAAGAGAAATGTTGATGACCCGACTACAATTGTACAAGACGTTATCGTGTTGCGCCTTAGCGATCGATACACCTCTACGTGGGTTGTTGATTTTGTTAGTGCAAGTCAACCTTATTTCTACGAGGAAATAAAAAAACAAGTAAGAACAAGATAAAAACAATTTGATATTGCAAACAGGAATTGAATAAACACGATAAGTTGGACTCTGTAACAAGAAAACATCGATCTAACCAATCATGGCTTTATCCTAAAAAAGTAGCAATGGCTAAACTTTAATAAAAAAATCTCAAAAACCCTAAAGAGGTATATAGCTCTTTAAGTTAGTGGGGAGGAAAACCAAGGAGTCACTAGGGGCATGCTCCATTAGGTTGAGATGCATCCACTTGGGCCCTACTTTGGCCGGGGTTACAAGCCCAAAGGCCTATATCAGGTGGTGTAACACCTTGTTTTTTTAATTGCGGATGGTCGAGATGATATTTGGAGATGAGTTGGATCCATTGGAAGAGAACTCCAAGAGCTTTCCATTCTCTTTCCATCAAGTATTCATGGATCCTGAACAGAGCTCGTGTGCACATTTGGCGGTTGTTTGAAATTAGCGCTGATGCAGGTGGCCGAAATAAATTCCGGAACATGAATGGTTTGATCTCTTGACGTATAATGTGAACAGTGTATTCATATTCATAGTAATCATGGTCACATCATACCTTTGGATTTAACATGGTATGGTGAGTAATATGAAATATTCAAAACATGTTCACAAATCAATTTTCTCTTTGTTAAGTCGGAATAATATCTACGCATGATTTCTTTTAGTTTCTAGTGCTTAAAATTCGACCTTCCGAGGGTACAGTACGGATTCACCATGTTTAATTGCATATGTGTTTAACTGAAAGTTGTGATCCGCGTATTTTGCATATATTATTTTTCCCGAGTCATTTTGCTTGCTTTTAGTTTTCGATTTCCATGTTTGGTTGATTTTGCTATTGGTATTGCTACTAAGGTAAGATCCTGATTGGGAAGCTTATGATTCTAAAAAGCTAAAATGCAAGCAACTAGTTGGCAACAAGCTTTTGAGAATGACTTAACTTCTCGCATCTAGTTTATTTCTATATTCTATAACTATAACTATAGCTTCTCAGAATCAGAATAAAAATTGGACCCTTTTTGGAGGAGTTTTTATTCTGGAAGAAGTTGTGGCTGCTAGAAGTTCCCCAAACAGACCACTAATCATGTGCCCCTAATTAATTACAAGCTATATATATGGTCTTATCTTGACCAACTAAATTACCTTGCATTTTTGTAATAGCACTCCCCAAATAGATCAATGACCATTGTCATGTGCACACCGACTTAGGTAAATATTATGTAAAAATCATTATTAGGTGTGGTTTGCCAACTTAAATCACGACATATAGCTAGAGAATTTAAAAATAACACCTATATAAGTATATAACTAAGAGGATAGTACATAAAAATAACAAACAGTGAAAAAAGATAGAAAAAAGGAATTGTGTTTTTTCTTCGTTGTTTGTTAATATCATATCATAGTTGTATTTTAATTTTCTACCATTGTCCTAGAGTTTTATATATGTGATTATTTTTAAGTTTCTACTACATATTTTTCATACCAACTTAACATTTTCTACACGTGCAGGAGAGAGGGGAAACCAATACTCTCTTTTAATAAATGGGCAATGCAAGGACACCCATGGCAGAGTAGATCGAGGGGGCTTATTTTGCCAACGATCACGAGCAAAGGAAGCTAGCGAACACCTCATCCCTTCCACCCGGATCCAGATCCTCTGATGTAGCGCTCGCTACGTCAGAGGGACATCCGGCGCAGCTGCGTTGTATGTTCCGCATCGGACGGACGCGCGGAGTGAGGCAGCCAAGTGGGCTCGCGCTCGGCCTAATCACCGAAATAGGACGTCCTGTCTGAAGAAAGGGCTCATTTCCTTTGCCATTTCATCAGGATTATACTTGGCCAAATGGGCAGTACCAAGCCGGATCAGCCCGAGCACGGTAGTACTATACGCGGTCTAGACCCGACACGACACGCCAACCTATGGACCGTGCCGGCACAGCACATTAACCCGTGTCGTGTCTGGGCCGACGCCTTAGCCCGTGGGTCGACACGGCATGACACGACTGCTGTAGCAGGCTGGCACGGCATGGCCCAGGGCACGACACGGCCCAGGAGCACGCACGGCATGACCCGTGCGCAGCACATGCGCGGCGGGAGCGGCCGAGCAGGAGGCAGCCAGCCGGCTCAGCGCGTGGCACGTACGGAAGCCGAATCCGAGAGTGCCACGTGTCCCCCAATGTCTAGTCCAACAGTTATTTGTGATAAGTAGCTGTTGGAGCGCAAAAAATAAAAAAATACGAAAAAAATATGAAATTTCTTTATATAAATAGGGCACCCACCCTAGCATTCTGAATCATCCAAACCTCCCATTTTGTACTTTCTTGTGTGCTCTTTTGTGTGATAGTTCGATCTACAAAATTTGATCAAATTTTGTCTAAAATCAAAAATAGTTTGTGACTCAAAAATAGTTCATACCAGAGATGTAAAGCCAAGGTGGTAAGAAAGAAGTACGTCATATATTCATATTTATGTATTATTTGTATTTTATGTTTATGTGAATAAATATTGTAAAATGTGTTTATGTTGTTTTAACATTTTAGAATGGACGATCTGAACCTTCCGTCGTTCACGTTAGGTGATTTCGACCCTAATTACCTATCGGAGTCATTCCCAACTGGTGAGTATGATATCACCGGATCAGCTCCAACACCACCGGTTGTGGAGGAGGTACCGGTTGATTCAGAAGGATCCGACACTGTGGGCGGGAGTGCATCGACGAACACCGGCTCAAAGAGATCAAGAACTTTCGGCGTTTGACATCATTTCGATAAGGTGGCTTTGATAGGCCCTCATGGAAGGCAAGTAACATTCGCGAGATGTAGAATATGCAAAAATAAGTTATCTGTAAAATCAACGGGTGAAACAAGACACTTGAAGCGACATGTTGAGACTTGTGCAAAGAAGCAAGGAATCAAACTATGACACCACTAACAACTACTAAATCATGATGGTACGGTACGTACATGGGAGTACGATCCTATAGTAGCTCGAGAATCTCTTGTCCAGTCAATTGCTAGACAAGATTTACCTTTCAACTTTGGTGAGAGTGCTGCATTTGAAAATTACATCAAAACTTCTCATAATCCTAGGTTTCAAGCTGTTAGTAGACAAATGTCACGCCTAGAAATTTACCCCCAAATTTTCAGACCATTTTGTGTATAAATCTGTATCCAGGAATCAAGCCAGGGTACACAAAACGATAAATTAATGTACAGATCCGAACGTAAATAACGCGTCAATACTTACAGAAGAGGCACTTAGTCCTCACACTGAGAAGAAAACAACAGCAGTGGAAAAAGGCGACGATCCTACCGGGGCTTCAACTCCGCTCCACAAGAAAAACTCAACTGGGGTATAAGCCTTGGTCTTCTAACTCTGTCTTCAGCTCAGAAGCATTACTCTTCTGAAAAGGAGGAACGATAGCAAGACTGAGTACAACCACCGTACTCAGCAAGCCACAACAACGATGCATTCGTGCAGGGGGAGACAAGGAGGATTTGTGGTTATTTGCATAAAGGCAGTTGTAGTTGAAAACAGTAAAATAGTTGATTAATTAAGATAAGATTAAATATCTCTACTGAACAACGCTACACCACGTTGAACAGGGTCAACCATTCCACCTGAACTAAACCAGTTCATTAAGTCATATTAATTAATAAAGTGGGACTAATCACGGTGAATCTGGTTGATCTCCCATAACCGCGGGCATGGCTATTCGAATAGTTTTACTCTGATCAGAGGTGTGCAACTGTACCCACAAGACACGATTCCACACGTCGCCATGCCCCGAAATACCACCATGGTATTGAAAAGGGGGAAATCGTGACAAGACCCTTTGCATAACTCCTCCTAGCTAAGCGCAACACACCACAGGTTTCGCCCCCACCTTTAAGCCAAGGTAGGCAGCCCCCTCTCGTGCCTAGGTGAATCCGGAAGCCGATCAACGGGTAAAACCCCACTGACCCAACCCCATCACGCCCACCCTTGCCTGGATGCGTCAGCTAGGGAAAAGCTATACTACAAGTCCAGCAGTTGCGCATGCCTGCTTGTGGTAAGCACTGTAACTCTTCCAGGGTTTCCCGAGAACCGGTCCTTAATTGACATGGGTGCGACTAGCAAAACCATGCACCCACAGCCCACCATTAAACCATATTTTAGTTGGATAATTACGACCAATGAAATATGGTCAGTTGTCTCGAGCTCGCAGCTCATCAAGATACTAGAAGTAGATAATGTGATTATCCCATATTGTGAGCTATTGGTATTAAGCATGGCTAAGCATATCTAATTCTAGCGGGGTCCACATGAGACACAAGCTAGTCAAGTTATCACCCAAGTTTGACAAAAAAAAGGACATCAAGTAAATATGGCACAAGCGAACATACAGGTAAACCCTATTCCAATGTAATTAGCAAAACCTGCAATTTTATTTAGAAATGGTAAAACATTTTATAAATTGGGCTCAAAATGCTCAAGGGGAATGTGTGACTTTCCTTGCTTCTTCGATTGGACTTCCGAACTCTTTTCCTTGCGAACGTTTTCGTCCGAAGAGGTGGAATCTACATGTTAGCACGTAAAACGAGGAACAACTCTAATAAAACCAAGTAAACAGTACATAGAAAGTAAACAAACATGTAGAGCTCAATTTTAGATGAATTTTGCAAGTTGAATGGCTCAATTTGGAGTTCGTATGAATTAGTTATGAATTTTAGAAGTTTTGAGCCATTTAAATGAATTTATGGAAATTAATCCGATTTATGACATAATTATTAATTATTATCTCAAAGGAAAAAGGATGACGTTGATGCCAGCAAGAGGGCCGGCACCGACCGGTAGGCCCCACACATCAGCAAGTAAAGGGGAGAGGGAGGCGTAGACCGGGTCCACGCGCGGCTGAGAAACGTGTCCACCACGTGGCACCAACGCGGCAACTACGGGGGACGGTAGCGCCTATGTGGCGCTGACGCGGCAAAGCCGCGGGCAGGCACGGCGGGCGCCACGTGGATGACCCAGATCGCCCCGAGGGGGATCGGGCGGCCACGGCGAAGGGGGAGGCCGGCTCACCGGCCGACTGGTAAGGGAGCGGCGGCGTGCAGGCCAACAGCCACCAGCGGCGGCGCAGGAGGCGGGTGCGGGCGGCGGCATGGCCAGCGTGGGTGGCTCGGCGGCGGCAGCGGTGCGGGCGGCAACGCCAGCGCGCGGGGCGGCGGCGCACGCGCAGCGGTAGCGTAGGAAGCGGCCGGCGCGGTGGCGCGGGCGGCGGCGCAGGCAGGCGCGGCGCGGCTGTGGCGTGGCGACGAGCGGCGGCGTGGGCAGCGCGGCAGCGGGCGACGCGTGGGGCGGCGTGGAGAGGATAGGATAGCGTGCGGTGAGCCCGGGCGAGAGGGGAAAACGGGGGAGGGAGCTCGGTTTATAGGGTCGGGAGGCGGCGAGGAGCTCGGGACGTGGCGGCAACGGCCGGCGGAGTGGGGAGAGAGAAAGGGCTCGGGAGGCAGCGGCGCGGCCGGATTTTTGGGGGAAAGTTGGGGGAAGTGGGCGTGGGAGCGGGCGCGTGGTGGAGGGGGCCGAGTCCACGGGGTTTTACCGCGAGGTAGGGCGCGGGTGGTGGCGGCGTGGGAGGAGTGGTGGCTAATTCTCCCGGCCAAAGGAAGGAGACAAAGCTGACATGTGGGCCCCGACCCCACGTGTCAGCGGGAGGAGGAGGAGAGAGAGGGGGAGTTGATGCGGACTTTGAGGGAGAGAGGGAACCGGGCCGAGGAGGAAAGAAGAGGTCGGCCCAAAGGAGAGAGGAGGGGAAGGAAAGGCGAGCGGGCCAGGGCAGAGAAGAGGGCCGCTCGGGGGGGGGCAAGGACTTTGGGCCGAAAGCGGCCCAAAGTGAAGGAGGGGGATTTTAATTTGTTTTTCTTTTTATTTAATTGATTAAATGAACTTTGTGATATTAAAATTAGGTCTTGAGCTCCGAAATTTCACAGAAAATTTCAAAGAGTATTTTAGGGCACGGGAAATATTACAAAATATTTCCGGCCATGTTTTTTAAAGGGAAATTTTAAATTCCCTCATTATTTCACTTGATTACCTTGCTTTAATTTTTCATATAATTTCTAGCTTTATTTAATTATTTTAATCCTGATCGAAAATCGGGGCGTGACAACAAACCACAACCTGTGATTTGAAAAATGTCTATGATAAAGGTTGTGAATCACTGAAGGAATTATTTAGTACATGCACATTTTCTGTTAGTGTCACCTCAGACATATGGAGTAGTAGGGCTAAAGAGCATTACCTTAGTGTAGTTGTACATTTCATTAATGATTACTGACAAATGCAAAAAAGAGTTCTTGGGCTAAGGTTAGTTGATGTTGCACATACTGGTGAAAATATAGCAAAGAGAATTCGAGAGGTTATTAATGAGTATAGCCTTGTAGATAAAATCTTTGCTGTAACAATGGATAATGGATAATGCATTTGCGAATTCTAGGGCCATAAAAATTCTGCAGCCATTACCTTGTATTTATGCTGAATCGTTTCTTCTACATCAGCATTGTGCATACCATATTATTAATCTAATTGTTAAAAGTGGTTTCAAGAGAGTGGATGTACACATCGATGACATTCGTCAAGTAATCACATGGTTAACTGGTTCTAACCCACGAGGATTGCACATTGGAGAAGGTATTGCCGTGCATCAGATATGTACCCACGTAAGTTTATGACCGATGCGGAACATCGGTGGAATACCACTTATTATATGTTAAAGGTTGTATTACCTTACAAGGAATTACTTACAGTTTTTCTTCCAACACGTGATGGCCCAAAAAACATTGACGGCCAGCCAATTATGACCATACTTGGTACATTGTCGAAAGGTTCTATCAATTTCTTGAAACGTTTCATGACTGTACTCTTCTTTTATCTCAAGTATATTATCCAACAGCTGATTTTATTTTGCATAATATTCTTGAAATTGCCACTTTGTTGAAAGACTATGAAAATGATGAACTTTTAATGCCCGTAGTCTTTAGAATGAAACAAAAATATCTTAAATATTGGAAAAACATCCCCATGTTGTATGCTTTTGCATTTCTTCTTGATCCTAGGAGAAAATTACAGGGATTCCTCGGTATTCTATCACTTATTGGAGATACTATTAGTGTTGATTATTCTACCTATTATTTTGATGTTAAAACTAAATTCTACAAGGTATTTGGAAAGTACGGATTAAAGTTTCAGGCAGTTCGCTTGCTAAGACCCCCATCTGTCCCCGTAGCAGTTACAGTGGAGTAGAATTTGGGGTGGCTCATCTTATAGCCATTGTGGTGGTAGCAGTTCGTCAGCAGCAAGTGGTGATGCTAGATCGCATGGTCCCGCTGAAGAGTTGTCCAACTATTTGGATAGTGACGCCATCAAGCATAAATCATCAGACTTCAACGTACTCGGGTGGTGGAATTATCACAATATGTCATATCATGTGCTTTCAAAACTAGCACGGGATGTGTTGACGGTGCCCATATCTTCGGTATCTTCCAACTCGGCCTTCAGTCTATGTGGAAGAATTATCGAGGATAGGAGAACATGTTTGAGCAGCGATCACGTAGAAATGCTACTAAGCATCAAAGACTGGGAGCTTGCTGCAGAACATGCCCAATACACTCCTGACAACCAAGAATTGGTCGCTCAGTTCGAAAACCTTTATTTTGATGATGACCAACCAGAGTAGCTACTTTGTATTTTTAAGTATTGATCCGTAGGCTGTACTCTTTTCTTTGTCATGGTTTTCTCAAATATGAGTTTTTACATGACAAAGTTTTTAACGAGGTAGCATGTATCATATAAAACATTAATAAAGGTCATTACTCTTTTTTCCATATTTTTTTGTAAACTTTTCATAAGTCTAATTATTTTCCTATTTTTCCAACTACAACTAGTCATTGTTTTTCTTTGCACTGAGTCAAATTTTTGGGACCTTCCTCTTTGAATCATTGATTTTTCGCAATCGAGCCGACAGCCCGACAAGCCGGCATAGGCGGGCAGGCGGCGATAGGTCAACAGCGGCGCTCCCGCCCGCCCGCGTTCTCCACGCGTCGCTCGCCCGCCCGTCCACTCCCGTCGTCCCGCCCTCCGCTTCAAATTTCACCCTCCCGGTGCCCGTGTGGCCGCGCCAACTCACCCAGGCGCTCTGCCTCCCGTGTCACCCGCGCGCACAGGTGTAGTCGCCCAGCCGATGGCCCGCGTGCGCCACTCGCTTCCTGGGCCGACCGTACCCTCCACGGCCCATGTGCCATTACGGGCCCGTGCCGGCACGACACGACACGATGTCCCCTTGGGCCGTGCATGGGCCAGGGAGATGGCACGTGGGCCGGCATGACCCGCTATAGAAGCCGTGCCTAATGGGCCATGCCCTAGTGGGCCGTGCCACTGGCGTGCCTGTGCCGTGCTGGGCCAGGCCACCCATTTGGCCAGGTATAATCGGGATCGCTTCCAATTCCTCGTGGCTAGCCGGCGGCCGCTCGTCATCCCCCCCGGCCGTCTGGCTCAGGTGTGGTTGGAAAATAAACACAACTATCTTTTGCCATTTTGCAAGCAAGCAAGTAATATACAAGTCCCTATGCATATATGCCATGTATGTTCAGTACTGATCTCAAATTGCAGAATTGAACATTATCAAATTGACAAATTAATTAGTCTCGAATAAAAAAAGGTCCAATAATCACATTCACATCAATTTACAATCTCAATTGGGCTTCTCAGGGAGATGCCGCTTTCCTCCAGAAACCCGTGGTGGTGGTCGTCCTTGTCGTGGCTGCGGTGCTGCCGGCATGGTAGCAAAGGCTGCCCTTCGTCTTGTGGTGGTGCAAGTCCTGTCACTGCTCCTCCGTGAGGGCGCCGTAGTTGTCGAGGCAGATCTCCCGGAATGAAACAGGGCTCTTGCACGGCGCTAGGGGGTGCCACGCTCAGATATTTAGCCCAAATTTCCAGGTTATTTTGTGTATAAATCACTGTCCAAGAATCAAGCCAGGGTACGCAAAACGACAAGTAAATATACAGATCCAAACGTAAATAAAGCGTAAATACTTACAGAAGAGGCACTTAGTCCTCACACCGAAAAGAAAGCAGCAGCAGCGGAAAAAGGCGATGATCCTAGCGGGGCTTCAGCTCCACTCCACAGGCAAAAACTCAACTGGGGTATAAGCCTTGGTCCTCTACTTCGTCTTCAGCTTAGAAGCGCTACACTTCTGAAAAGGGGGAATAATAGTAAGACTGAGTACGACCACCATACTCAGCAAACCACACAAATGATGCAAACTTGCAAGGGAGACAAGGGAGGTTTGTGGCTATTTGCATAAAGGCAGTTGTAAACATTTATGGTTGGAAACAATAAAACAGTTGATTAACTAAGGCAAGATTATGTATCTCAACTGAACAATGCTACACCACGTTGAATAGGCCCAACTGTTCCACCTGAACTAAACTAGTACATTAAGTCATGTTAATTAATAAAGTGGGACAAATGTTTCACTATTTATCTAATCATTTGGATTTATTGACATCGGATCTCCAGCTGATGCATGCTTTAAGCTTTGGATCAACACTTATTCTATCACATTACTATTAGTCGATTGTCTTTATATCATCATTTACTCAAGTATCAAGATCTATACTGGATATCAGCTAGTATCGGCACCAGCTGGAGTCACTCCATTGGCTTGTCAGCTGATTGGCTATTTTATCTGTTGTTTACATATCTTATCAGTTGCAGGATCAAACTGACTAGCACGCTCGCATCTCATCATTATTTTGGACCTGCACTGGAGCTAAGCAGATCTCTTAGGCCGTCGTCTTTTTACATCAACAGGTAGGCAGCCTCCTCGTGCCTAGGTGAATCCGGAAGCCGCAAAGACCAGTAAAACCCCGGTTCATCCAAACTCCATCACGCTGACCCTTGCCATCGGTACGTCATAAAGGGAAAAGCTATACTACAAATCCAGCAGTTACCCACGCTTGCTTGTGGTAAGCACTGTTAGTCTTCCAGGGTTTCCCGAGAACCGGTCCTTAATTGCCATGGGTGCGACTAGCAAAACCATGCACCCACATCCCACCATTAAGCTATATTTTAGTTGGATAATTACGACCAATAAAGTATGGCCAGATGTCATGAGCTTGTAGCTCAACAAGGTACTAAATATATATAGCGTGAATATCCCATATTGTGAGCTAGTGGTAATTAAGCATGGCTAAGCATAACGTAATTCTAGCCAGGTCAACCTAAGTGACACAAGCTAGTCAAATCATAACCCATGTTCGACAAAGGATGGATAACAAGTAAACATGGCACAAGTGAGCAGATAGGTAATTCCATAATCCCATGTAATTAGCAAAACATACAATTTTATTTGCAAACGGATAAAGAATACATGAATTACGTTCAACAGGCTCCACGGGAATGTGTGACTTGCCTTGCTTCTTCAAACAATCTTCCGAACTCTTGTCATCGCGATCGCGGTCTTCCGAAACGGCGGAAACTACACACTGGCACGCAAAACGAGGAAAAACCCTAATAAAAACCAAATAAATAGAACATGAAAAGTAAACAAACATATAGAGCTCAATTTTAGAAGAATTTTGCAAGTTGAATGGCTCAATTTGGAGTTCATATGAATTAGCTATGTATTTTAGAAGTTTTGAGCCATTGAAATGAATTTCTGGAATTATTATCGATTAATAACGCAATTATTAATTATTTTCTCAAAGGAAAAGAATGCCGCTGATGTCATCAAAGGGGCTGGTGCCGTTCGGCGGGCCCCACGGATCAGTGGCACAAGGGGAGCGGCGCAGCAACGGTGCGGGCGCACCACAGGGCAGCCACGTGGCGGCCACTGTGGCACGGGAGGGAGATGTGGCGCCAACGTGGTGCCATGGTGGCACCGACGTGGGACAGCGCTAGGGCAGCCACGTGGATGACTGGGATCGCCCCAAGGGGGATCGGACGGCTACGGGCGGTGCAACGGGGCTCACCGGCCGACCGGTCGGGGAGAGGCAGCGTGCGGCCTGGTGGTCGCCAGTGGCGGCCACCGGTGCGGCAGCGCGCACGAGGGAGCGGTGGAGAAGGGTGAGGAGGGTGATGGGGTGCTCACCGGGCGACGCAACGGTGGGGACGAGTGTCGCGAAGACAACGATGGTGGGGATTTGGTGGCGGCGGGCTTCGGCACGCCGGCGAAGACGGCAGTCCGGCGGTGAAGCAGGAAGGCAGAGAGGTGGATGAGCTTTGCCGAGACCTAGGAAAGGAGAGGAGAGAGGTTAGAGGAAGAGAGAGGGAGCACGGCGGCGAGCATTGCCGGCCGGAGGAGGTGGTGGAGGAGCTCACCGCAGACGCACGGGAGGTGGATTTCGGTGGCTCCCGGTGGTGGAGAAGTGGTGACTGAGGGTCTCCAAGGCTTGGGGAAGGTGGTGGTGGCGACACCGGGGCCTGGCTCGCCTTCCAGTGCCGACGATGAGCGGCTGGAGCGGCGGCGGCTGGAGGCGGCTCATGTTGGTGGCGGGGAGGGTGTTCCGGTGGTGACGAGGGGCAAAGCAGCGGTGGCTAGACGCGTGCTCCGAACAGCGAAGCCAGTAGTGGTGGTGGCGTGGCTAGGTGCGACCCCTAGCGGCGGCGGCGGGTGGCTAGAGAACACCGGCGAGCAGCGGAGGTGAGAGTTTTTGGCGGTGGAGCGATTCTGGGCACGGGGAGCTCGGGATTTTTGGAAAAATGAGAGGGAGGTGCGTGGATAGGTTTTATAGGGCCGGGAGGCAGCGAGGTGGCCGGGGAGAGGCGGATGACATGCGTAGGGACAAAGCCATCGGCACCGGTGCAACGAATGGCGAAGTAGGTGCCCTGTCGCGGTTGCGTGTGTTGGTGACAGTGGGGCTGGAGGGTGGCCATTGCCCTCCGGTGAGCTGCACGGCCCCATACTAAGTTGAATGTTGGTGATTTGGAGCAGGATTGTGGAAAGTTTCCAATTTTGAGTGGATAGTTCCTGAGATTTTATCGAGAATGCTTGATTTTGAATATGAAGTTTCTGAGTTTTTTAATTGGTTTGAAATCTCATCTCTGTAAAAGTTTATATGTACCAAAAGTTTCTGGTTTCATCTCTACAAATATATATATATATATGTACGGTCACGCTACATGACGCGATACACAGCCCCCTCCCCTGTCAGTCTCCCACCCACCCTCCTTGAAGTGAACGTAGTTAAAAGATTACGCAGTATATGATGGTGCAGGCGTGCAGCAAACTCAGCATATCCCTAAAATTATGCAGTTAAAAAATTACTTGTCATTAACAATTAGTAAACTCCACATATCGATGTTGGAGATAAAATTTTTAGTGTTGACTATCTGAGGTGGTTGGCATGCCTCTGGACATATCGCGGTTTATTGGAGTTAAAATTTTACTTACTGACTCTGGTGATGTCATCATTTTTTCTGCAACACTCATCGCCAAAATGCTTGCAGTTAAAAATTACTTGATGTATGATATAGAAGAACTCTCCAGTACTTAGTATACTATGAGTTATGACTGGAGTTGGAATTTTATATTGAAATGGAAAGCTATCTCAACGCGGATATTTATAGCATCATATAACTGCGTATTAGTACTTAATGCGATTGATAGAGATCCTTATATTACGGAATTTATATGTGTGTAAAGCTAGGTGGCGTGAATAACAGATTGCCGTATATAAAGACTTTTACTAGGATTGAAAAGAATTTCCCATTCCTCACGGTTCCAAAACGGTTATATCTCTGTGCAAAACTCTAGAATCAATCTTTTGATCAAGTGATCTTTTTCAGTATGGTTAGAGTTCAAATCTCGCATTAATCGAGAATAATCTTTCCTTTACTAATTTATTTATGTATGGTAAGGTTCAAAACTCAGATTAATCGTTTTTAAAAAAATATTTCCTCGGTAATTTTTCTTACGTATAGTTCAAATCTCCCATCAATCCACAGTAAATTTTTTTCCGGGAGAATGAAATGCAAGTTAAAACTCCCATAATCGAGCATCGTTCAATAATTTTCTATTGACACGATTCACTCCAGAATCATTTTTTAGTGATTTTTTTATCATCATGTATAACTTCCATATCCAACATTTAATAATTGTGTTCTATGTGTATTCTATTTACTGGGACAAAAAAAATAGTATTATTTTTGCTCCACCGTGATGTATGAATTTTAATTTGGTTATATAGTATGTCCTGTTGCATTCATCAATACAGTGAATCACACGTATAAAAAATTGGATATGGTGAAACAGGCGAATTCTTCGCACCTTGTGCAAAACGGAAAAGAAAAAGAGAAAGGAAAACAGAAAAAAAAACCCAAATTGGGTACGACTTGCCGCAGGTGATGTTTCGCTCCTGCTACAGCAGCGCCTCCCATCCCCGAGTTTGTGGTCGCCACGAGTCAAGGACTCAAAGAAACGACACCAGACCTCTCCGTCCTCGCTGTTGCTGTACACGCCGTCATTCGTCGGCCTCCCCTCCATCCCCATCGATGGCTGGCTGTGAGGTACATCTCATGTCGGTCGCCAGGGCTGCAGTCTATCACCACCACACGAGTTGAACACCGCGGCCACCACCTCTTCCACGCCGGCCAGTCTTCACCTAGTGCCCGGATCCTGCCACCGGTCACCGCCTACACATCGGAGGCTTCCGCCAGTCATCGTTTCTTGCTCATCGGAGGCGTCCTTGTCGATGTCGCCAGTGTCGCTCCTCTCTCATCGCTGTCGTCATGTATACCAGTTACTCGATCTGAAAAATTAGGATGAGGAATGAGAGAATGGGGAATCTTGGGTCATGCTTGTGCTAGCAACTAATATAAATAGATACAAATACTGCAGTAAAAACATTACTCATGGGAGGATGAGCAGAAAGGTGAGTAAAAAAATAAAAAAATATCCCTTTTTATACCGTTCAGTGAAAAAATTACTGACGTATCAAATCCCGGCTGTCCTTTATTGTGTTAACCTTATGCGCGTACTGTTCGGTGGTAAAATTTTAACTCCCCTATTATGACGTCGCTGCTCTACAACAGGCCGATTTTGTACTCTCTCCAATGAATAAAAATTTTACTATCAATTGTGAGGGTGAGTGAAGGGGTGCATGCGCTAGGGGAGGTGGGTTGTGGCATAGAGGTCGCTGTGTCTCACGTCATCTAATTAGTGTATATATACACACACACTAGAAAAACTGCCTGTGCGTTGCAACGGAGAGAAAAGAAGAGAAAATTGTGAAAAAGTTGAGAAAAATTTATATTATATAATTAATTAAAAATACAAATTTTCTGGAATACTTCGATATTTCTAAGTAGGTAGGTGTAGAATTAAATTAATTTTCTCGGGATTTTCAGAGGTCAATTGCTAATCTTAATAAGACAAACACCATATCAATATTTATTTAAATAAAAATATAAATAAAACCTTTTTTTCTCTTTGGGTTACGTTCGGCCCAGCAAGCTCAATCCGTAGTTCCTTCTTCTTGCCTGTGCATTGCAGCGGGGAGAAAAGACGAGAAAATTGAGAAAAAGTTAAGAAAAATTTATATTATGTAATTAATTAAAACACAAATTTTCCGGAATAAAGTAGGTAGATGTAGAATTAAATTAATTTATAAGTTAAGTAAAGTAAAGTAAGTGTAGGAAATATAATTATATGGCTAGATTTAATTTTTGTTAAATTATTCATGATTAATTACTCTCTGAAATTTTTTCGGAATTTTCATTGGTTAGTTGATAATTTTAATAATACAAACACCATTTTAATATTTATTTAAATAAAAATCTAAATATTTTTTTTTCTTCTTGGGCCACTTTCAGCCCAGTCTCTCCTCCGCCTCAGCCCGCAAGCACCATCCCGGAAAAACCAAAAGTCTAATTAGCATCCTTGATGACAGAAAAAAGTTTATTTTACATCCCCTGCGGTCCCACTTTCCTCCCTTCACTCCTCCGTCTCAGCCCACACGTTTGGCCCAAAAAAACATAAGTCTAATTGACCTCCCTAAAGGACGAAAAAGACAAAAGGAAAGTAGTTAATATATATATATATATATGGCAAAGACTATTCTACACCCCCTATAGTATAACTATTCTATACCTTCCCCCCTTCCCCTCCTACTTCTCATCCTGCCGCGCGCTCTTATCTCACCAAAAAATACGCCGCCCTCTCTCTTCCCAAGAAAACTGGCGCTTTAGCCCGGCTTCTTCTTTTTATTTTTTGCCCTCCCTTACTCATCCGAAGAAAACGGCCCCCTCTCCCTCCCCGCCCGGCTTCTTTTTATTTTTCGCCCTCCGTCACTCAACCGAAGAAAACCACCCCCTCTCCCTCCCCGCCCGGCTTCTTTTAATTTTTCGCCCTCCCTCACTCATCCGAAGAAAACCGCCCCCTCTCCCTCCCCAAGAAACCGACGCTTTCTCTCCCCCTTCGACCTTTTTTTCGGTTTTTCCCCTCCCTTTGACCTTTTTTCGGTTTTCCCCCTCCCTTACTGTTACCCTTCCTGTTATTTCTCTTTTCTACAAAAATTAAAAATAATTTGGTGAATTCTAAGACTTCAACACATGATCTCATCTCATAGTTCATGGTAAGCTCTCCTAACCAATTCACCCTACGACACTATGTGATTACAGATTATTATTTGCTTGCTTTGTATGTCTATTCAAATTTTGTAAAAACAAATCAATTATATTGCTGTAGAAATCATACCTTATTACTATGATGCGGTAGTAACGTTATAGCAGAAGTGCAGTAACATAATACGTTACTGTAAAACTTATAGTCTGTTTCTGCACTTTTGGCTGTAATATCATGATGCAAATTGCAGTAACAGAGAACGTGTAACAGTAACAGTGGTAGTACTGCTTGTGTAGAGTTAAAACCTTTAAATCTTAATCTTTAGAGAGCCATATCTCTCGAATCTTATCTAATTTTTCTAATCCGTTTACATCATAATGTTCATATAAAAAGTTTAATGAAACTAGATTCATCATGACTATTTTTTTGACGTCGTTACTGTGGAAATTAGTCGTGTTACTGCACATCGACCATCGTGTTACTACACCGTTCCTACGAGATGTCAACTGAAAAGAGCTAAGTCTCTATCTTTAGAGAGCAATATCTCTTACATCATATCTTATTTTTCTAATCCGTTTGCACCATAATGTTCGTAAAAAAGTGCTTAACGAAACTAGATCCATCATGACTATTTTTTAACGTTGTTACTGCACGTTGACCATCGTGTTACTATACCGTTCCTACGAGACGAGAACTGAATTAATGCACAAAAATGAAAGCGTTACCACATGACTGTTACATGTTACCACATGTTTATGCAGGAACACTAACCAAGAATTGCAATAAGACACTTTGTTACTGAAAAAACTGTCTTTAGTGTAATCTTACAGTAATGTTGTGATAAGATTATAGTAACGTACAATAGACAATAGTAACAAGTAATACTATAATATTACTACTTGTGGAGTGTCAAATTTTAAAAAAACCAAGTTTTAAAGTACAATATCTCTCACGCGATGTATGTTTTTTAAACCGTTTGCACCATAATGCTAGAAAAATGTGCTTATCAAAAGTAGATTTGTCATGGCTATATTTCAACTATATTTGAGTTTTGTTATTACGCGTAAGGCGCAGTGGTCATCGCGTTACTGCACTTTTCTGCGAGACGAGAGCTGAGAAGAGGTGGGTGGTGGGGGGAGTTAGCATACAGTTTGACCGGAGTTTAACCAATGTGAGGGGTGCTTTGACCGACCTTTGACTGAGGTAGGAGGTGGGTTTTGGATCCTTAGAAGGGAGGGGAGGTGGGTTTGGTTAGTTTTGCTATATATATACACACATATATATACACACACACATCATATATATATATATATATGTATGTATGTATAAAGTTTCTATAAAAAAAAAATCAAAAGAGAGTTATGCAATGAAAGTTTCTAGAGAGAGTTGATGCAACAAAAGTTTCTCGGGAGAAAAGTTTATGCAATAAAAGTTTCTATACAAAAAGTTCGGCAATGAAAATTTCTACATACAAAGTTTATGCAATAAAATTTGGTGCTAAATCGTATCATTTTCAGAATTAAATCGAAAAACCCCTGATCGCGTTTCCTAAAAAAAAACAAACAACGCGCGACGAATCAGGGATTTTGGAAAAAAAAAAAAAGACACGCCTGCACCAAAAGGGAAAACAAGAACCGATCGCGCGGGCCTGATTCCAGTGACCGATCGCCGAGTAGCATTTTGAAAGTTACTGCGAGGAAGGCCTAAAGTCAGCTTGCATATGGGAATTCATGTTATGCCACCTCGTTGTGCTAACCAGCAAATATGGATTTCTTAACTATTTATTTTATAAAAGAATACCCATAGCTATTCAGAATAAGGTTTATCAAAATTCCAAGCAGAGTGTTAGCCATAATTGTAAAATATTACCAAACAGAAAATTATTTTTGAAGACCAGACATGATATAACATAGAAATTGCTCCTTTTGGAAAACTTAACATGTAGCACATAAATTTGCTCTACTTAGAAAGTTATCATTCTCACATGTTAAACATAAATATTCACGTTGTTTTATAGCAAAGTCTAGCAAAGTTCAACGACAAGATCCAAAACAATACTTGTTTTGTGTTTTTACTGGAGGGAGCAAAACAAAGATGCATAGGGACAAAATGTTTGCTTGCACAGAGCAATTTGCTCTTTCTTCTAATTTGGAACAATAAAAAATGTTTTTTGTACACACGTGCTGCAGATTTCACTATTTTCTTCGTACACACGTTCTGCAAGGGTGCCAAATGGATCATAGAAACTAATTGCAGATTTCACTATTTCTTTTCCTTTTCTTATTCAATAACGTGCTGCAAAAGCATGCAAAGTACTCTATATCAGCCACATTAGGTGTTGACCACTGATTCATTGTTTCATGGAGAATTGGCTAACATTGGTGCAGGCCAGAATAAGCAGAGCGTGACGCCAGACACATGAAGCCGGTGCTTCGCTACAAAAATCCCATTATTGCTTGCACTTTTGATAAGACTAGAAAAGAGGGTGCGGCGCCACGCCGCACCTGATATACATAAACCCATAAATATAAAGAGTTATATAGTGCGTGTTAACTTTGATGATAAATTATGGACCGACACATTTGTTTTCAAATTTAGTACCAACAATTGTTGTCTGAAACATTTGTACATTCAGAAAAAGACATCAAGCACGAGCAAACCCAATCAACAACAGGTACAGGGCTTTCAACTCTGCAGTAATGAAAAGTATTTTAGTAGAAAATTGTAATATATCATCCTAAAATATGAAGCAATTAAAAACTAATGTGAAAATTACCTGGAGCGGAAACTCAAGAACCTGAAACCACATAAGTTGGCCTAAACTCCAATAGTTACAAACTGACCAGAAATTGAACTGTACATATCATCGTACTGGAGAAAAACTTTAGCTAGCCCTAACATTGAGTTTTAGTTCTAAAATTGTGTAAAACTATATTATGGGCCGAGTTCTTCCTTAGTATAAACATATCAGATCGAACAAAAATTCAAAATCCCTGATTAGAAAAGTTCGATAGATTATAGCATATGATCGACCTCAGCCTCATATTCTAGGCAGTTCAGAACACAACCTTGGTTGAGAGTGAACATAATACAAAATGAGATGAGTACTAATATGGTAGCCTTTTATGTGAGCAGCTGCAAAACTGGACAACGACTTAAGATTTCCAATTGCATTTGCCTATGTTTCTTTTCCTACAATATACCCATTTTTCCGTTGCTTGAACCCAACCTTTGTGAAAGCATCATATCTAAATTTTTCATCCATTCGTTCATGGTCAAAAATATGACAGTAGAAGCAATAAGGCCAATCCAGCTGTACAGCATATACCACTAAACCCCAGTTAAAGTGCTCTTTAAATCTGAACACACGCATAACACAAGCAGTCAATCACTCAAACAATGTACCCGTAATTTGGTACTAAATAGACTAATCAAAATTCCCAAATCTACCTCTTTCAGATGTTGGTGTCTTTCCCTTCCCATTTTTCTATCCATCTTCTCCCTCTCAATTCTCAAATCGATCAAAAATCAGGAGCTCTTTTTGACTAAGAGAGACAGAGAGTGAGATGCTTACTGCTCAAATCCTCTGATTCAGAGGCTGTCCTAGTCTGCTGGCTGCTGCTTGCTTTGCTACCAGCCGAAGCCGTCCTGCCTGATGGTTGGCCGCCTACCATCCGCCAACACCTCGCCGCTACCTAGACCCACAGCCCAGAGGCCAGAGCGTCTCTCATCTCCCTTCTTCTCATTTCTCGTGGAGCTCGCGGCCCCTGGTTCAGGCGCACCGAGTTCGGCACAGTTAGAATCGGCGGGGGGAGAAGGTGGTTGCTGCCGGCGGCAGGTAGGGAGGCAAGACATGCGTGCGTTGAAGGAGTTAGCTGGTGGCACTGGAGGCTTGAGAGAGAAGGCGAGGAGGCCGAGTCAAGACGCCGGAAATGACCTCGCTTGGGAGCATTGGCGACGGTGGCGCAAGGGAGCGAGAGAGGTGGCGGAACAAATTTTGCGGACGTACGGAGCAAGTGGCAGACTCAGGTATGCCACCGGTAGCCGTCGCCGCCACCACCGGTACCTGCTCCGGCGCCGGTGCCGACCCCGACGTTGCCACAAGGGGAAGGGAAAAGAGGGTTGAGAGGGTCACCGGCGCCGGCTCCGACGCCGCCACGAGGTGGGGGAGAAGGGGGAGGGGAGGGGGAACCGGCGCCGTGCGCGCGTCGCTCGCGCAAGCGCGCGGCCAGCTCCGCCGCCGCCGCCGCAGGCCCCGTTGCCTCCAGGGGTGGAGGGGAGAAGAGGGGGCGGGGCACTGTTGCCGGCCCCGACGAGCGGCGGTTGCGCGACGCCCTTACGGGTGAGCGACCGGCTCCGCCGTCGCCGCAGGCCCCGTTGCCGCCAAGGTGAGGGGAGAAGGAGGGAGAGGCCACCGGCGACGGCTCCGACGGGCACCGCGCGCTCAAGCGCGGGGGAACGGCGGCGGCGGCGGCGGCGTCGGCGCGGGCGGTGGGGCGGGGTGGGCAGGAGACGGGGTAGGGTTTTGCGAAAAAGGCCTCGTACTTTTAACGTTTACAGGGCTACCCCTAGTAGTGCAATTTTCGGAGTCTTTTACCCCTACACCATTAAAAAATTATTGCTTACCTGTGTGCCAAAAAAAATTAGGAGTTACTTATATGCCATGAGCCCAACTTTCATTGACCCCTGTACCATTTTGGATGGATGGAGACATAACGGGGCTGTGTAAAGACAATTTTGCCCTTGTGTGCAAAAGTGGGTTTAAAAAATCAGAAAAGTGAAAAATAACTTAGAAAAGGCCTTAAAAATCAGAAAAAATGGAAAATATTTTTTAAAAAAAGGTAAAAATCAGAACAAGTGAGAATAAATTTTAAAAATGTTTAAAAATCCTGGAAAAATTTGGAAAATGTCGGAATAATTAGGAAAATGTGGGAAAAATTAGGAAAATGTGGGGAAAATTAGAAAATGGTGGAGAAAATAAGGAAAAATCGGAATAAATTTTTTAAAAAGGAAAAAATTGGTGCATGACCATTGCATACCAACAAAGAACGACATATCACATGGAAAAAATAAGGGCATGACCATTGCACCCATAGCAACAAGTTCATATCAAACCATACAGTGCATATCAAACCATACATGACCATTACATCCATAGTAACAAGTTCATATCAAACCATACAGTGCATATCAAACAATACATGACCATTGCATCCATAGTAACAAGTTCATATCAAACCAACAAGTTCATAGCAACAAGTTCACTAGTTTTCATCACACTAAGTCCACACATAACAAGTAGTAGGTCACTAGTTTTCATCACACCAAACCATACATGTCTTAAATTACATCAAAAGTAGTACTTCCTCCACATAATTTATTCAAGCTGGAGTTTCTTCTTGCTTCTAGTGTTAGAAGCTGGGCTGGATGGGTTGGCCACTTCAATTGGAGCCCTCCTTGGTGTACACTTCTTCTTGACGGCTTGCTTCTTCCTTGGTGTCTCCACTGTGTGTGGAGAGACTTCATAGGATGCAATGTCTTCATGAACAACTGGAGGGTGCTCAATTTGGAGAGCAAAGGGGTCATTGGATCCAGTTACAGACCTTGTGTGAAAGCAAGAAAAAGAGATAAGTGAGGTTGTAAATGACAAGATCAGGAAACGTGAAAGATCATACCTGCTCGGCACCGAATTGTCAGTACTTGCTGATGTTGGTGGCCCCTTCTTTTTGGCGGCTTTTTTCACTCTCTTTGGCTTATGTGTAGCATTGGCCACCACCTCATTGTGTGGGAATACCATGCCTGACGAAGGCGTGGCCACAACAATGCTAGTCACTGTGTTACAGGAAGATGTTTTCTTCAGCCTTTTTTTTGGTGGACCCCTGAAATAAAGTATGAAAAATTGTTATTTTGCATAGGTAAACATGAAGTGTTATAATTGTGTAGCTATGTCTAGGAAGTCTACCTCTCAGCCTCATATGCAGCTATGTCATCTGGATTGCCATTCTTACATGTGTACCAATGGTGCCCTAACTGGTGGCATATTGGGCACTCATGTTGCTTTTTGCCAGTACCTCCCTCAGTGCTTGATTTCTTCCTACTACTACCTCCCTCCAAAGCTGATTTCATCCTGTTCTTCCTTCTTCCTCCTGCAGTTGACTTAAGCAATGGAGGATGCATGAAGAAGCCATGGGTGGGTTTGGGCCACATGGACTTGTCAGGAATAGAGGGCACAGAACCCTCATATGCAATTTTGAATTTCTCAATTGAATAGCACTCATCCACATAGTCTTCAAGTTTGGCCCCAGGGATTGATGTGATGTAGGCAATGGCATGTTCGCATGGTATTCCTGACCCTTGCCAAGCTCTGCAAGAGCATGTCCTCTCTTTTATGTTCACTACAAACCTGAAGGTACTAGCAGAATTTCCCTTAGCACAAACTTCTGCAATGCCATCAGGTGAGCTTGTGATTACTTCAATGTTCAGCTTATAGCTAGCCCCTCTCAACTTCTGCACTATATGAGGCAAGATCTTTCCTTCAAACTTTTCGGCAATCCTTTTTCTATTATTCCATTTAATCAAGATCATCTGTCTAATGGTATCCATCAAGTCATCCAGATGCTAGTCGTATGGGTTCCTTGTGATCTGCCAATTTAGACATCAATGGTTATTTACTACAAAAAAAAAGACATCAATGCATATAGTGCTAAAAAAAATTACCTTCACTGTGACTTGATCACTCAAAAGAGTGGTATGAATTCTCCATCTACAGCCCACATTCTTTCCACTACAATGCACCCTGTACCGAGATTTATCACTCTTTTCAATGTTATATTGGAACTCATATTTGGTAGCATGTGTAGCTAAAGCCAACTTAAAAGCATTCATGTCTGAATACATAGTGCCTACTGCCATAGGAGGATCATTCTTGTCATAGCTTGCATCAGGTTTCTGGGAAGGCCCTCTATCTGTAACAATGTCATCTTCCTCTATTTCATCTTCCTCTACTTCATCTTCCTCTACTTCATCATCTAACAATGTGTCTGGTTCAGATTGACTAGTGGGAATGGGAGGTGCAGGACCAATGTCAATATACAAGCATTCATCATCAACACCCACATGCTCATTGGATGGGTTTGGGTTAGCAAGGGAATCACTATCTGCAGATTTAGTATGGTTTAGTTCAACTGATTGCCCACTCCCAATTTCCCACTGTGAAATGCCAGGAGGCTCACTATCCAATCCGGCGTCCATCCTACATATGAACAATCCCCACTGTGAAGATCGCATAGAGGTTTTACCTCGCTGCTTCCACGGGCGGTGACCTAGAGGCTGCTTGGAGGCGAGGTGGGCACGGGGGGCTGGAGCCGGCCTGCAGGCGGCTTGGAGGCAGGAGGCGCCGGGCTGGGGGCGCGCCGGCCTGTCTGGAGGCAGGGGCGCCGGTCTGGGGGGAACGGCCTGGGGCTGGGGGCGCCGGCCTGGGCCACCGCGGACTGGGGCGCCAGCCTGGGGAGCGCGGCGCTGGGCCGCCGGCCTAGGGCGCGCCGGCCTGGCTAGGCGGCGGCGGCCTAGGGGCGTGGATGCAGGGGCGCCGGCCTGGGGGCGACGGGCTGCGGCGGCGGCCGGGGGGCGCCGGCCTGCGCCGCGGCCTGGGGGCGACGGGATGCGGCGGCGGCCTGTGTAGCGACGGGCCAACGGGGCGGCGGGGGTGACGGGCCGGCGGGGCGACGGGCCGGCGGCTCCGGCGAGGGGAGGCGGCGGCGGCGGCCTGCGGCTAGGGTTAGGGTGAGAGGGCGTGGAGGCAGAGTCGGGCAGAGAGCAGAGTGGAGAGGAGAGAGTTAGAGGATAGAGTTGAAAATAGAGCAGGGGTAAATTAGTAATTTTTCATACATGGTCCCACATGTAAGAGATATGAATCTGTTAAGTTCTAACAGAAGATGGACGGAATGGCACACGGGTCAACGAAAGTTGGGCTCATGGCACATAAGTAACTCCAAATTTTTTTGTGGCACACAGGTAAACAACAATTTTCTTAATGGCATAGGGGTAAAAGACTCCAATTTTCGCTTCTTCTCCTTGTATTTCTGTGATTCTCGTTGTATTTATGTGAAAGGTGAGGTGTCGGTTCGAGGTCATGTGTGCTATTCTGTGTAAACGCAAGGAGTTTTTTTTCAAAAAAGCCAAACACATGTAAACCTTTCCGAGGAGCCGAAAAATTCAAAAAACGGAGAAAAACGGGCTGGGTTGATAATAATTTTAATGTTTACAGCGCTACTCCTAGAAGTGAAATTTTCGCTTCTTCGCGTTGTATTTCTCTGAAAGATGAGGGGTTTTCTAGATAAATCACAATGGGTATCAGTTGGCTCGAGGACGTGCGCTATTCCCTGCAGACGCGAGGAGTTTTTTTGCAAAAAAGCCAAACACGCGTAAACCTCTGCGAGGAGGCAAAAAATATTCAAAAAACGAAGAAAAAGGATGGGTTTTTGCAAACGTGAGGAGGTTTTTGCAAAAAAAAAAAAAAAAGCCAAACACACGTAAACCTCTCAAGGAACCAAAAAAAAATCAAAAAACGGAGAAAAAAGGATGGGTAGAGTGATTATCAACTTGTTATTAGGCTTGGCTATTTATTTGCCATAAAAAGAGCAAGAAAAGTTAATCAGTGGCGAATAAAAATGTATGTACTCAATATTTTCTGATGAAATCTAGATGTGCATATGATTAGAATAAACACATTGCTCTCTTCATCTTATAAATTTGCAGCTAGTACATTAACATAACCATAAAAATCTTTGAACAAATTAGTATAGTCTGTTCAGTCGCTAAACGCAAGAATTAAGCAGCGAGGGAACGAACATATATGGATCCCTACTGGCCATTTTTACACCAATTGCTAATTATAAGCTTATTAATGTCTGATTAGAGGCACGGTTTGGAGATGGGGTGGTGTTAAGAATTAAATGGGCTAGCCACAATTCAATCATAGTAAATTTTATGGGCCTATAATTAATGTTAATGGATTAATACTATCTTGGAATCACCGTGAAGGGACCTCTGATTTAAATAGACTGTTAATTGAGAGCATCCGTTGAGCGGTTGAGGTGGTGGTGGAATTACCACGCATGCACCGAGCTAAGCCGCTGTAGTGCCAAGGCGTGTGACGCGACGGAGACAGGAGGCCAGTGCTGCTCGTTTTCCAACCATTTTGGTTTTGATTAGCGAAAGTGTAACCCACGATCTAATGTAATTCCATTACTTCAGTAACGGACGAGACAAGGAAGGGCCTTCAAGTGTGGTTAAAACAGAAACGCTTCCTCTCTCTCCCTAAATGTTATCCGGGATAGACAGGGAACGGTTCTGTTCATCTCTACCTCTCGCACTGGTTCTCCTCTTCTGGTACACCTCCCCGGTTCTGAGTTCCTACGTGCACAGGAACTAGGAACGAGCAGGCCTCTGGAGCTCCGATTGCTTGAGGGTAATGGACAAGACAATAAAGGGCCTTCAAGTGCGGTTAAAACAGAAACACTTTCTCTCTCTCCCTCAACGTTATCTCCCACCTCGGGGATAGTCAGGGAACGGTTCTGTTCATCCCTGCCTCTCGCACTGGTTCTCCTGCTTGGGTACACTTTGTAGCTCTGCTTCTACCTCCCCGTTCTGAGTTCCTACACGCATAGGAACTAGGAACGAGCAGGCCTTCAGAACTTCGTTTGTTTGGTACCTGCACAGGTAGGCGGACGATCAAGTTTTTAGGGAGCGCGTTCTACGCTCGATTGCTCTCGACACTACATCCTCTTCATCAAGGTCTTCTTCCTCTACATCAATAACTTTCATCATGTCCACTGGAGGAGGCAACGGTGGCACCGGTGGAGGAGGGACTGGTGGCAATGGAGGAGGAGATACTATATAGTTAGTGGAGTCTAATAACCCCAATAAAAGTTTCTAAATATCATGTCATTACCCTTAAGCAAAGGATAATAACCTTATAGTTCATTGACAGTGACCCCAGTAACTTTCTCCTCTAGCTCCACTCTTGAGGAGAGAATGACAACGACAAACGGAGTCAATAATAACAACAATGACTCATCGTCTGGAGCGTTCTCTGAGTATATCACTTTATTCACCTTAGTGTTTAACATATTATTAAATAATGCTATTACTGTTGAACATGTTTAGCACTATCACTAGATCGCTCTGTTATTCACATGTCATGTTTAATGTATTCTGTTATTCACATGTCATGTTTAATGTATTGTTTTTCTGGTTAAAATATGCTGAATTATAACTATATTTTCAACAGATGGCTTTGTCACTGAAGTTAAACCAAATCTCCGGTTCCCTTCCACTTTCAACCACGGCTATGCGGTTGCAAAGATTCAAGCATCGACTTCACCTGTCTACCTAGGTTCCAGGGTGGGGGCCCCGGGTCCCAACTTGGAGATGGGTCCCGAGTCCCTGTTTTTAGCACGCAGCTTAGTTTAATAATATGCTAACTAAAATTCTTAATCTTAATTAATGGGATATAAGCGCTATGTTCCCAGGAAAAGATGTACTTGTTTTCCATTTCACCAACAGCTACGAATAGATGAAGTATAATGATATTTATCCTATTCACATTTATAGTAGTACATATCAAATTAAACCTAAAATATAAGGACTGTACTTTAATAAATAACGATGAATCTAGCATGATCTACAGAGAAACAAATACCTCCTTGGCAAACGCTCCGATATAATTGAATTTATTTAACAGAATATATAACAATTCAGGAAATCTGCCTGTCAACTTGAATCTTGAGCTGCAAAAGCGAACAGTACAATTTCATGCTATTTAAGAAAAAGAAAAGTAACAACTGGTGCCATTCGGCCATCCATCATATTACAGAATGGCGCAGCACAAGCACCGTTCTCAGCTAGATACATTGAGCTACTGCTACCAACTCAACCAACGCACTGAAAGTATGAATGGCCGTCTGAAATAGCTCAGACATAGTAACCCTTTCACTATCTACTTTGAGAGATCTCTAAACCAAGGCATGTAAAGAACAAAACTATTGTATCAACACCCAGCACTTCTTTCACTGCCCAGGCAAAGAAAAAAAAACAAGATCTTTTAATTGCAAGAGCTCCAGAAGTCATCTGAGAGATCAGTGCCAGACACCAAGCGAATTAAACAGATGGAGATAGAAAACACTAAGAATCCACCATCTCGTCTTGCAATTCATTTGGGGCAATGAGCCCAGGAATGGAAAGCATCCGTTGATGTTCTTTTTCCTGTAGTGCAGCAGCTTCCTCAGCATAGAGATCTTTGTTATCCTGACCAGAGGGGGGGAAATATGAGAAACAACTCAGCTGACAGATGTAACACATATCAACACCAAACATACAGTTTATACCAAAATGAGATATAGCATGTATTATTCTGACATATTACTATTGCTTCACAGACACAGCACTTCAGCGCAATAACCTCCGTGAACAAACGCAGCGATCAGGATACAAATCCACAACAGATTTAGGAACACTGGTTATCTTAACCGTTTCAACGAAACAAATGATTCTTATTATGCTGTGTACTAATCATTCGATCTAATTGCTCCAACTTTCCTCTCATCCAATATACTCTCTCTGTCCCATATTATAAAGGATTTTGGGTGGATGTGACACATCCTAATACTACAAATCTAGACAGTGTGTCACATCCACCCAAAATCCCTTATAATAATATGAGACGAAGGGAGTATAATATCAACATAGTGCAGCAGCTCAAATATATTAGACTAAGAAACAAATGTCAACCACTACGCATCTGTTTCTTTGTACTTTAAAACTGACAATAAGAAACAGCAACAGTGCTTGCAAACAGAGGGAACTTGTTTGTCTACATGCCACATAAGAAGTTTGGAATTCTTTTCCAAATATCACAGTGAAAATAGTTGGTGCTTATTGAAAATTTCCAAAATGGATTCAAGACCAGTTCCTACAATTGTTTCTAGGCAAAATGGATTCAAGACTCCCTCTGGTTTCAAATAACTGTCACTGTTAACCAATATAATTTTAATTCAAACGCCAATAAAATTTAAATGGTTGGATCATCATGTATGAAAGTTTATGACCATTTAAGATGCAACACACTTCGTTGATGTGGAATACTTTTAAGTATCTATACATTTTCTTCGAAAAAGAGAAGTGGTCAAAGTTTGAAGATGAATAGTATCCTGTGAAGACAGGAGTATAACCTAACAGATGAATTTACCTGTGCCGAGAACTCCTTTGATTGAACCAAAAAGTCCCTTATATGGTTTTTGAAATTTGAAAGATCGGCTTTTGAACTAAAAAGGCCATCAACAAACTTTGCTACCTGCCAAAAATATGAATTTTAGACTTTCTGTTTGTTGAATGAATGGTACATGCACAGGAAAGAAAATACCTCTACAGGTGTCATGTTAGGAAATGATGAACTGAGAAGCTTAATAGTGTAGTCTCGGACAAACATTGCATTGCTTGTATATTGAGAAGGTGTAGTTGAGGCATCCCAGAGAGGTTCAGTTAGACCATCAACCTAACATGTCAACAAAGATAACATTTAAAGATGTATGCATGAACAGTAATACACATACCTCATAAAACAAATGTTGTAGCACCACAACATGATGCTTGATAATAATTAAAGGTGTATGCATGAACGACAAGGAAACAGAACAGATAAATAAGCATACCACATAAAACAGATGTTGTAGCACTGCAACATGAAGCTTGAAACCAGGTTTGTGGAATGTGTCTGTCAGAACTGCAAATATCTCTTGCTCAATTGTCAAGAAGTAAGTCTTGTAGAACTGATTGTGGAATCCTGAAGCCTGGGAAGAGATGACGTCATGCAGTAAGCTTCAACGTAGTAGCAATCTTGGAAAGTGTTAACAATCAAGAATAAATTGTACCTCAAAGTTCTTTAAAATTTCCAATAAAAGGCTAAGGCCAGTCTCAGCAATGTTTCTCTCTGTATGTCGAAATGCCCAACTAATGGAGTCCATCACAAGCTTTAGTTGCTGAAACAGACAATAAATAATCAATAAAATAAAATAATAAAACAAACGCTGCAAAAATAAAATAAGCACGTACTCCCTCCATCCCAAAATGTAACAACTTCTCCACCAACATTCTCTTACCAACCAATCACAACCCTCCACCATTCACTTTTTCCCACCTACCTCCACCTCTCAACCAATCACAACATCTCCGCATTTAATTTTACAAATTTTCTTAATAACCTTGTCCAACTCTAAAACTTCTTATATTCCAGGACGGAGGAAGTAACTATTTTTTCGTGGTAGTTTACCGAAAACATGAAGCATGAAAATATTAAGAAGACACACCTGGCTTGAGAGCTGAATTAGAGCTTGGAAACAGTGTGTGCCAATAGCACGAAGCAAGGAGAAGAATTTAAGGCGGTGCTCAGGGTAGTCTTCAAAGTTTTTTGTTATCATCTGATAACAGGAGAATACAACAATCTCAATTTTAAAAACATAAATATCAATGCCAAAAAAAGAACAGAAATTTGGTTTCATATCATCCAAAAATCACCACTATACACCACCAAACATTCGTGGTACACTTTCCTACCGTTAAGATCAATACCATTCTTGGTGTTGGTGAAACATTTTGCGGAGTGGTGGAACAAGATCAATGAGGCAACTGATGGTGTGAAGAAACATTTTGCGGAGCAGTGGAACAAGATCAATGAGGCAACTAGTGGTGGAAGAAGTGTATTACGGGGTTTTCATGTATTAGTTTTCAGCCAGTACAAAGGACAGTGTGAAGAAACACTAACAGAAGAGGATGAAATGGCATAGATCATTAGACTTGAAGTCTTCCGTTTTAAAGTGTATCACAAAAGTTCAATGGTATAAGTCAAAGGGGATGATCTTTGGATGGCATGAAAACAATTTTCCCGAAATGGAATTAGTTAACTGCATTCGTACCTCAAGAGTACACTGGAAAACAGCCTCAAATATGCGAGGTACCTCCTCCAGCATCTCACCTTTGTACCTGCATATAAATGAGACATCAACAAGAGAACAGTGCTGAAGCAATCCATTAAAAGGATGGAATACGACAAAACATATCCCATATGGGCATGTACAGTATGGAGATGTGTGCTGTTTATGAGATTTGCCACATAGGATTTGGAGTGATGTAGACAATGTACTATTGACCATTGTACATACACAACTTTCTATTGCCTGTGCAGTCAATCGTTAAATATTTGAGGCAATATCATACATACCATATATAAATATACAATATTGAAAGATATGACATGGAAAGCTTTTATAGACAAGCTATTTCTTCCACTAGCCATGCTCTAATTATATGAGGAAGATAAATGTGCCAAGGCATACACATCTAAACTTAATAAATGGATAAACAGTAAACATAACAGATGAACAACAAGCTGCAAGCTTACTTGTTTATAATTGTGGCAAATAACGACAAAACTTCAGATTCCCTTGCATCAGGTACATTTCTAGCATAATCACCTAGGACAGGATCCATCATTGGAGGGACAAACTGTTTCCCTAAGTGTGGCAAATCTTCAGCCTTGTCCACAAATGTCTCAATCAATTTTAGTGACTCCCTCTTCACAGATCTGTTTATTAAACATTTATTTAGCAAGTGCACAGAATGAAAAACTGCAAAGAATATTAATGTATATAAAGTTTACCTCAGAAGTTTAACAAATGATGTCTTTGAAGCAAATGGCCCTCCTTCAGAAATAGTGCTAGATACCAACTCACTGTACATTCTGATATACAGAAGAAAGGAAATGCATTAGCAAACAAAAAAAATAAACAGTAACTCTGGAGACATAGCAGGAGATGAACCAAATGGCAGGACCAAGAGATGTGAAAAATGAGAAAGTCTAGAGTCTAGACTAAAGAACTACCACCAAGAATATTCTATTTAATTTATAGTGAAATATCAAGAACATTGGCAAGTTATAAGTAAAATACCTATACACAGTCAGCATGTCCAAGAATATTTGAGAAATTTGTGGGAAAAAATGTGGTCCAAGTGAACTGGCAGCACTGGTGTTTGTCTGCAAGCACCAATAACCACATCAAGTTAGAATCAGCCAATCAGGTCAATAAATGAAATTGCATAAAAGGAAACTAGATAGCATGCTTACAGTAAAAAGTATATAGTTATACTATTGTATATAATGTAATCAGTATTAAAAGCTAAAAGGTTTGCTCACGTAAAACTTTCAGATTAGATCTAGTCAGGTGAAGGGCATGAAGCAAACAGGTTTAACCTCCAACAACTGACGCAAGCAATTAAAATATAAGTGGTGATACTACTACATTAGCAACAATCTGCTCCAAAGTCCAAAGAACAAGAAAATAATTGTTGAAATATAGGTGACGAGCAAATTACAACAGAGCATGGTGAAATAAAATTTGTGCTAATAAGTGTGAAAAATGCAGCTAGTTGGAGAACACCATCAGACTGATTTGGGTGAGTATTGGCCTAGCATGGGTAAATTAAGGTCGGTTACTGTTTTGCATTGTTGCTACCAAGATAGGGGTAATAACATTAACACAACCAACACCAGCCAGGTAGGCATTATCCTGCCCAAGGTTCATGACAAACTGGTTTAAGGCTACACAAGTATCATATTAGGCAACAAAATATCAGAGAATAAAATGAAGACAGGGAACTAGTCAAGAGGCAGACGATGAAACATCCATGATACAGCATGCGTTCATACAGCATGTGCTAGAGTGTGTTACTGTTTTTCACTGAGGGGGTGGATCAAAGCGATTGCAGCGAAAAATTGACCTTAAATGAAGCACTTCTCTATTGGCATTGACATAAGTACTGTTACTCAATTTTATACCAGAACAGTTATATTAGAACAGCAATAGCAGCCTATGCTGACAGCAACTACAAATGAATAACCATCATAATAGACAACACAAGTGTAACAGGTACCATGGATAAAGTAGTCATAGAATAGAAACTCATTGCACTTCTGTTGCCAGAGCTTATAGCGGTTGATACACAAAATATTAGCAGTTTCCAAGGTCTTAAATGCCACAGGTCTGGGAAACTTCTGGTGGGAACAGGGATTTACAAAACAAAGCATTTTTTGCAGCGTATCAGAAATCCTAATTGGATTATCAAATCCCATTTTATAATTGGATTATCAAATCCCATTTTAAAAGTCAGAAATCAGTTGAAACTGCTGCCAAACTGTTTTCAGTCAAACTGAACTTTGGTATTGAAATCAGCTGCCTTGTAGGTTCTGGTTCCAAACAAGGAACTTACTACAAGCCAAACGCCTGAGAATTTCCCAGAACAGGTTTTGGAACCTTATGCAAATCTTTCATTTATTTGCTGTAAAAATAATCTCAATTATGATGATCACAACACTAGGTACAAAGACTGCCCACAGTTGACCAAAGTTTGCTAAGTCCAACGAGGAACTATATCACATTGAAGGCATGCACAACTCTGATCATTTTCATACTCACCAATTTTCAAATCAAGAATATCACTTAGCAAATTTCAACCCCCATTTTTACCTGTAAGATGTTAAGAACAGATCTAATGACATCTTGGCTTTTCAAGATATCAATGCTTCGGCTTGCCTCCCCAATGATCTCAGCCCATTTCTGCAAGATTAGAACAATTTCATAAACAGAAATCTAGGTGAAACTGATAGCAACATTGAACGATAAAAGATAGATTCTGGAACCTGATTAGGAAGGCTCATTAATCTCTTGAGATAGTCTTCCCTCTTAGTGTTATCAGATTCAGCTTGAATCATCTGACCGACCTGAATAAAGATAAATGAAAACATAAGATCCATCCTAGGTCAACCTAAACCATAACTCTAAAGGAAAAGATAGTCAGTTCAACAGCATACTGATTCATAGAATGTATGGATCTGATGAGGCTCAAGATCTGCAATTGTAGCAGGAAGATTAGACAACAGCTCAGAAACAAATGGTTCATTCTCACCCACCTGTATAGCCATGAAAGAAATGTGAAGTTAGACAGTGACAACCATGGATCATATACATATGCCCATCTGTTTCATTCCAAAAAAGATAGTGCAAACAGAAAAATATGGAAATCAGTGAATAATAGACAGCAAGACATGAAGAAAAATCTTGTGATACTTTATTTTAAGAGCCACCATTGCTCGAGCGCATAGCCACCCAGGAGGAGCACTTTTACCCATCCCATTGCTTGTGAGTTACGTCATATCCATTGGCTATCTTGTAATTTTACTATACAAGGCTAGCAGTGCTGGCACTTTGCTTTCAATTGGTATGTGTCATGTCAAGAAGTACCAGCCATTTACCATTATCAAAGGCATCGGCAAAGCATCACTTTGGCATTTAGGCACTCAGGACAGCTCACCCAAACAGCTGCCTTAAATTACAAGAGAGAGCCAAGGAAAAAGAGGATTGTTGTTGAAGGAGTGTCAATTTGAGGTCAGTGGCAGCAGATCTGAGCATCTCCGGACTGCCTCTTCATCGTTAGCACCTGCCTGCCAATACAGATTACACAGTCCATGCCACAGCCAGTTTACTGGCACAGAGCATTCACTACCGAATTGGATCGCAAGTTGTTGCCATCAGATCTGGCTTCTAACGATTGCTGCTTGTTGTAGCTCTTGCATATCCAGCAGCTGTGACCAAAGGGCTAAGGTCAAATTTCAGTGCTGCTGCATAGTGCTCTGTTCCTCCAAGATAAGCTTGGCTGGTGATTCTTCTGTCAGGCGCTATGTGCTTATGCACGCACTATGGTGTACAAGCTTAAATGTGGTTGGTTAGTTGGCTACATTGTTGGGCTGGTGAGCTTAACTGGTCTGGTTGAGTTATTTCCATTTTCACCTCTATTTATCAACATGTCTATCTGATGAGTGCAACACACGTTCTTATGGTTTCCTCGCACATATTCACATTGCTGTTACTCCAAAAGGATTTTGGAAATGAGGCATTTAAGTCAGATGGATACTAACTTGGGAAGAAATTATAGTTGAGTAATAGAATTACAGAAACATTGGTCAAATGCTTATAGAAAAATGACTCAGTTCCTCGAACGGAACATTCATGTTAATAACTTCACCTGTTTACTGATGGCTTGATCTTTGCACAAAAAATTATGCTCTAGGCAAACAATTTCTACCTCGAGATTAACTATCAATTGTCTGTGCAATAAATACACCTAGCTGCAACGATCAGGAAATAGTGGTGCAATCTACTTCAACAGGAAAGCATGACATTTCTTTAGATCAAAGCAATCTTGAAGAGGGAACCAAGCAAAGTTCAAGACAGCATTAAAAGCATATGGTTGAGTAGAAAATATACAACTGTATACAGGAATAATACATCAATCTGCATCATATATGATTATTCAACAGCACATTTACCTGTAGTGTCACAAACTTGCGCTTGCACTTCTGAACAATTTTTAGGAAAGTGTCACATGCCATATCCTGCAAATACACATGTAAGGTCATTAGACCTTGGGGAAGGATGATAGTGTACTAGTGTTACAAGGAATGGAATATCACTAGTGCCTAATAAACAACAGAATATAGTAAAATTAGGTAAAATGACACGAGATATAAAATTCACATATTTGTAGCACACCCAACAGAACAGAAAGTCAATCCTTTTTCAGTAATAAAAGGATGAATTGATATAAATAAAATTACCTGAACTCCAGGATGCATCTCATGCATGAACTCAAATAATTTGTTAACCACGGTTTTTAAAAACTTCCAGTGCGCCCTGAGAAACCTTGGGTACTGTCCCACAACATACCTAATGGCACCCACCACAGAATTATTTCTCAATCATGATTTTAAAGAGTGCTAAAATACAAATGTAAAGAATTCTTACATAATGTTGCTCGCAATCACAGCTTTATTATCTTTTCCTTTTGTGATCTCGCAAAGATTTAACAAGTCACGAATAACCATAACCAAGAACCTGTTTTCCTGCAGCACATTGATAGATGTATATAAGGGTATTGTACAGGAAGACTTGTGAAAATGAAATAATACTGGAAGATTCCTCAGCTTAAAGCTTAATCAGTGCCATTACTGTTAGAGAAATTAAACTCGAGGTTCCTAGTATGGCTTATCTGTCAAGTGGCAGGTCCAAATTTGACAATATGATGTATCCAATAAGTGCAGGGAGGTATCTAATACATACAACTTTCCACTATTTAAAAGAATTGCCTCCTCTCCTCTCACTCCAACCTTGTACAGTGCCACTTCTCCTTTCATTTCAACACCATGTAACACTAGTACACTATCACCCTTCCCTCCCCCTTCTACTGCCATCCTTTTGCTGCCTGTCACCACTCATTTTGCAGTTGCTGCCCGTTCCACCTCCACTGTCACCACAACTCTTAGACATGAGATGGATGGGATCCAGAAGCAGTGCACAATGGCACAGATATGGCAGCAGGAGCGCATGAAAGCATGGATACGATGGCAGCAGAACACACTGCATAGGATATGTCCGATGGTGATGGAATTGAGCAAGAGAAGGGCATGTGCATAGGACGGATGGACATCTGCAAAAGTAAGTGATGCCTAGGCAATACCAACCATGGTCCTAGGATCAACTGAATTCCCCAAGGAACGAAATGTTCAATCACTATACCAATCATGAGCACTATGGTACAAGTGTAAAATGTCAAAAGAAATTTGATATAGTCTAATAGGGTTATAATGCAAAGGTCATGATGACATCATATTTACATCCAACCAAAAATCATTCTGTCACACAGGGGAACAAAATGTCCATGTGAAGAAGAGAACTTGGTTCTAAACTTCACTGTAACCCCAAAGCACCATAACTTTTGCAAGTAAAAAACCACGAAAACGACTACCCATTTAAGTTCTAATATTAATTTACTTTTGGGTATGTAACATAACAACTAAAATAATCATGAAGACTTGATCTTCCTGCCTTAATGCAAAACAGGCATGAAATTTCTAAAAGTACCAAAGCCAACAAACCTGCTCTTCCACCATAGAGCCAGAAATTGACCCAATAGCCCAGCATAGAGTATTTAAGTTATTCCAACTCCAATCCTCTCCGCTGAGTTGCATGCTTAATTTCTGCAACATCTGAAATCTCATAGGATATTTATCCATGAGGATGAAAAAATACAATCATGACACCCATATATAAAGAAAACAACTGATCACAGAATCTCTACTATGGTCTACACTGCTACACATATTACTAAACCTTCTGCAATAAAAACAACAATACTAAAAAAGAAATTCTAACCACATATATAAACTAAGACCAGAACCTACTCTAGCCTTTTCTATATCCAGTAATTTCTCTGCTTTTTATAAAAAAACTGATAGCACAGTGCACGAGGCACATGAGCATCCTAATAAAGTTGAACTGCAGTACATGTCTTGCAAGTTTCAAATCCCAGTAAATACAACATACCTGCTGTTCAGTGTCTTCATGATCAAGATGTGATAAGTATATCAGTGTTTCCCTCATGATCTAGAAAAAAGAACGGCACAAAACCTTATTAATGGAACAATTATGACATCCTGAGAACGTAATCAATTATTGCAGAAAAATGCCAGCTGGCCAACTAATCCACTTACTAACCTTGTATTGAACAAGGACATCATTGTCTTTCATTGTTTCTCGTACGATATTCCCATTTTCATCTTCAACAATCAAAACCTCCTCGGGTTTTGCCATCCGACAGATCATCAGTGTTCGTAACTTTGAGAGTGGACCAGAGTAAAGTTGCCTTCTCTGTTGAACAGCTGTAAGTGTACCATCAACAGTTCCCTGAACCATCTGAGCCTACAGATTGCACATGCGGTAAATGATTGAATAAATGTAAACACAACATCACAAGATAAGAAATAAATATAACAGTCCAAGTATTGAACAAGGCCAACATCAGAAACATAAAGAAATTGCATAAAACCACAAGTACTTTGACATGTCTTATTAGAACTCTGCTTGTGAGAGATTCACTTTACCCTAATGCAATAAAAATAAACTTTGTGATTGGATGTTTTATGTGCACAATTTATCACTTTTAACAGTCGTATAATTTAGAAACATCGGACAAATAGGTGGCAATAATTAATACCAATATATAGTACCACTTTATAGTAACTACTCTCTGCAGTGTACAAGCCTACTTAATTGACAATAGTCATTTCGTAAATTGTAATGTGTGGAAATTATATGAAATCAAGTGTTAGTATTGAAAATTTCACACCTTACACCAACTTTATGATGGTTGGACGATTCAGCATTTGAAACATTTCATTTTTCATAAGCTTCAATTGGTAGGGATTCAGGACTAAGACTTGCTAACTATTTCTTGATTCTGTACCAGCCTGGCATGTAAACATGGTTCAGCAGCCTAAAAATAGAGAGGAAATGTCTATGGAACTATGCATGACAAAGATTTCAACAAGTGTTGTCACAATAGTAGTTCATATGCTCCAAAGATGCCACTAAAACTGAAATATAAATGAGCAAAGCGTTGCAATGATAGTTTCATGCATACAGCAGGTTCCTTGAATAAAGCATAACCATTAAGAAACTGAAAATATTTGCAAATCAATAGCAGCTTAAACACAATCTACATAAGAATATCTTGGGAAAGTCAGAATCTAGCAAACATAGGGTTAAAAAGATGGAAGTAATTTGGCTAAAGAAAAGTATTAAAGATACACATATCCCAAATAAATAATATAAGAACCGTTGACATTATTTTAAATATGAATCGATGTTACAGTTAAATGCACCTGAAGTCCTACCATTTTTGCCGTTGTTCGCTCCATTTGGTTGTATGCCTCAAATAGTTCTAAAACAAATAGATTCCAATAATCCAAACAAACCTGTTTATCAATAAATGAAAATATGAGATAACCTTACAACATATTTATGCATATGAGAATATAGCAGTAGCTTTCAAACCTTAAAAATCTCTGTGTCATCAACAAATGAAATTCCAATGAGATATTCAATGCCCAAAAGCAATGCAGCCCTATTTTCAGGAGTTGCTTCCAGGGTACGCATATGATTCTACATATATCATAACAAATTAACAAAATAACAGTAAGAGCAATATATGCCAAAATTTTCCAAACATTTTAACCATCCATATTTAAACATTTCTTCCGTTAAATAAAGCATTTGTGTGAATTTTGATGATCAAGAATCACAATAAAAGACAGTTCTTTTGATTCAGAATGACATGGTAATTACCTTAAAGAAGGATGTGAAAAAGAGTGCAAGATTTTGGATAAATGCCTGCTTGAAACGGGGAAAAACTATGTGTTAGTGAACATTTTTCTTCTAAGGGTCCATTATGTAGCATTTAACCCACAAAATGTTCTAAGAATTACCAGGATCCCCTTGTAACCAAACAGAATTGCATTGCATGGTAAAATAATCTTATTAGAAGAAACTATAATTAAATCTACCATTGAAATCATGCCATTAAATTTCATTACATTTGCCAAAAGGTTGAAATCCGATCGAAAACTTTCAGAAGTATCCACATAAAAATTCAAATCATAATATCAACAATAGATGCGAGAAGTTGAAAATTGTACATTCCAGTTTTAGAAACACTTGTACTATGAGAATGTCAAGGTCAACCCTAGAACTATAAAATTCTCAGCATTTGCCATGTTGAATAACATTAAGAATTTGTACTACCTTGAACTTTAGAATTTGAGAAAAAAAACTGATAACTATTTCAAAGCAACTGGTGAATTGAACTCAGAAGTTTTTCAAATATATAATGTTCCATTTGTCCATAAATGGGAAGTTAATCATTTTCAGAATGTTTTATTACTCCCTCCTGGTTGAAAATAATTGTCGTTTTGGACAAGACTAATGTTAAACTTTAAAAACTTTGACTATTAATAACTTCTAAAATATTGGCCAAACATGGAGACAATATGTATAGATTCATCTTAAAATGTACTTTAATAAAATCATATATTTGCTGATATTTTTATATATTGTAATAGAAAATAATGGACAAAGTTATCTTTTGGAGACCTGTATCCTTGTCCAAAATGACAATTATTTTCAACCTGGAGGGAATATATCTTTCATCATATCAAACCATATAAAAGTGTATAAGGTGTATTAGACATGGTCTAAGAGCAATAATCAGATTGTCTAAATTGCAACATTTTCTAACGATATGAAGATTGAAGACACATGAGATAATACTGATTCCCTACTTTAATTTCAGCAAAACATACCTGTTCTTCATTAGAACCATTGGCATAGGCATCAGGAATTGTTCCAGAAGGAAGGATTGCCTATCCATCAATACAAGCATACCAGTTGAAACAAGAAAGAACCATATAGCACAAAAAATGAACTATGTAAAGTTATATGAAATCAAACAATAATTCTTTAACATTAAAATATACCTGAAGCTGCAACATAAAGACTGTGTACATCTTGACATATTGCATGTTGTAGAAGTCACCAAAATGAAGAGCGGCAACCTGCAATAGCTCAAAATATTGATAAAGACAGCTCCTGAATTCTGATTCAAGTAATTGATATATGAGATCAAACCATCAAAGCTCAAATAGTGTTCTAGTCAGTTACTATATTGGAAAGTGGAAGCCATACAAAATTATATGTTCACCTCTGTTAGGCATTGCAGTGTAAGATTCCGGTAAGCAGCAACCGGGAAGAACTTCAATAGCACATCCAGCTAAAAGGTCAATCAAGATCAAAACAATTAGTCGAGCTGGAGAATATGCAACAGTAAACTAGAGCATTCATAAATATGTGGAGATGAACTAACCAGTGGTGACTCAAATATGAAGCCAATGGGGATCCATGATAAGAAAGCATGAAGCGTAGCCAATGTAGCACGTACAAGTTCAGGTCTTTGTGATGCAGAAAGGACATATAAGCATAACTCGTGAATAAGACGAAATTCACTGCACAAGCAGTCAGCAATAAAACATGTAAGGGAGTGGATAAATCAACAGGAGCAAATAATACTCTTGACAGCCCCCAAAAGAGTACACAATATGTGGAGCAAACGAATAGATCAACAACAGAAACTAAAAGCTAGCAAAATGGTGAAAAAGTTATACCTGTTTAACGAACTCTTCAATTCTTTAATCTTTTGTTGTGTCATCTCTCCTCTTGAAAAATCGAAAATTTCTTCACTTAGGAGCTGGAGTTTGTTGAGAAGTCAACCAACCAATTCAAGTAAACCAAATAATAAACAAAACTGGCGATAGTCAAATACAGCATGCCACTTGCCTTCAATATTGCCATACAATTCTCACAGATTGTTTCACTACTCCTCGCAGCTGCGACAAGGTCAGGAATGAAAGTTGACCACCTGGCAGGCCATTCACGCTTTAAAACCTATTACAGTGCAAAGGAATCATGATCAAAACAGGTCTATACTGTAAGATTAAAAGACACATGACTAGCATTATACAGTAAGGAACCTTGTGTGGTACTATATGTATAAAGAAAATATGTGCTAGAAGGCAATAAATAGTATAGCTTACCTGCACCAATATAATGTTAAGTTTATTGACATAAAGCCTTTCTTGTCGAAAAGAAGCCTCATTACTTGAGAGCTGGCCAAAAGCAAAAAGAAAAATAAAGAAAAGATGTTGGATTGTCACTTCACTAGATAACAAAAATGGTATTAGGCTCATGACAGGTAATATATTGATCATTATAAAATCAACTTCACTAGACAGCAAAAGATGGCATCTGACTTAGAACAAGTAACAGTCATATTGATCATTACCTGAACAATAACTTCAGATATATAATTCTTTATGCCATCACGCTGTTCAACTGGCAAAACATTCCATTTATACTTGATGACATTCTCAAGTACCTAAATGTATGTAAGTGGCGTTAGCCATAAATTAGAAAATTATAGGCAAGGGAAAATTACAATAAGCATTTCACATGATCGCTATAAATGAAAGAACATGGGTACTAAACATGAAATATGTATTTGAATGAACATAGAAATGTTGATTTTTTAAGTTCTGTATTTGGTAATTCTACAGCAATAACACTGCTGCTCTGTTTTCAACTAAAACTGGCACCGATTCACCTAAGAAAATGTTACCAGTTATTCATGCTTGTAATCATGTTCTGATACAAACCAATCCTGCATCACACATCTCTTAAAACTGATGCCAACTTTTCTTTCAAGAAAACTGATGCCAACTTTTCCTTCAAGATAACTGATGCAAACATTTCAAGGTAATGTGTTCTACCTTCAGTCCTTCCAAGTAAGCACTCTTATCTATTTAATACATATCCCATCATTGTCTATTTTAACTTGTGCTAAAAGGCATGATTTGTTTTTCTTTTGTGGTTTATTACCTTCAAACCATACATATCGTAAATATAAATGCATGGAGATTAAAGCTGTAAGCGGTGCTAGTAAATGAACTCTGTAAGAGTGTAACCAAATTTATGTTGGTATTTCTTGTGAGCCGAACATTTCTTGAGCCTATTTTATGTTCCTATTTCTTCATGTCACGATGAATATAGAAACAAAATGCCCTCTCATGAGTTGGAAGAGAAGAGAGTACATTCATCTTTCATTCTATAGGAAAACTTATCACTCAGATGTTCTAAAAGAAATCTTAAGATCATTCCATTAACATAAGAGTGTAAGACATATGCTATTATGCATTGACATTGACGCGTGTGATTCACCAGCTTGATTGTGCATAACAGCATAAGTTTTGATATGCTGATATTCCTTAGTGAAAGTACTAGAAAAGATGCTCTTCATGAAAATTAGCATTAAGTCCTAACAAGCATAAAATAATTCAAGGAATTGTAAAATCAATTTCACAAACCCACCTCATCAAACTCATAGAGTCACTACACTATTTAAGAAATGCAAGGGATATCAGTTCCCATTCATAAAAATTGCAAGTCATTTACCAATGCATCAGAAGAACATCTTGTGAATTCAGAACTTACTTGGAGAGCAAAAAATTTGGTGTTTAAGTTCTGAGAATTCTGCAGAATGTGAACCACTTGTAGCCACATATCCGGATGATTTTGCAGATCCCGCAAGATTTGGTCTGCAGCATGCCTCTGAAGCACATTTCTAGCACATAAAAATTTTGCTCCAAAACAACTAACAAAAAGAAAAGGATGAAAGCTTTTCACATACACGACACTCAAATCAACCCAAAAACTATCCAAATCATGCGAAATTTAATGTTGTTAACGACCTGCAACCATAAATGCAGACATTATCTATAACCTAAATTGGTTTTGCATTTTTTTTATTTCATGTTGTCAGAACTCAAATGATATTTAAAATTCAATCATTCTGAGTGTCAAAAGCTCAAAACTATTTTTAGGCCTCATGGGGTAGAACCACATGCATCAAGTACAAAATCAGTATATACTGTATCAGACTATATTTCTCAGTTTGTTTGATGTATTACTAAATGCAACATTGATAATTATGTCCGCAGTTCGAAACTAAAATGCAAGGTGCTTGTAATATGTAGTATGGCTCATAGTCCAAATTTTAGCGCCATGCAATTAAATTGCTCAAAAGCTACTTAGTTTGAACATTGTACACTTTATCGTTTGTTTTACTTCAATGACATTCCAGAATAGCAGTAAAATTAAATCATTGTCGAAAAAAGAACCAGGCGTTTTTCCTGGCATCTCTGCAATCTAGCATAATCTGTTCTTCACTGGCAACCTTAACGACATGCTCCACATCGAGGCATCACCGAGGCACCGACACACCAAAAGCGGTACGGCCACCCCTTTCCGTAATCAACCAATCAGCGGCAAACATCCACCCGAACCCCCCGCTTCTCCGTCCCAGGCAAGCCTCCATTGATCTCCCGAAACCCTATCCCTACCCGCACTCCCCTCCCCGACAAACCGCGGTGAACCCTAACCAAACGCATGGAAATGGAGCCGGGAGGGGCCGCGATTACCTCTTCGCTGGACCCGGTGCCATAGAACGCCGCGACGGTGGCGTCCAGCAGCGGCACGTCGATGGGCTTGCTCAGATCCCGCAAAGCTTCCGCCATGGGCGGCCGCGGCCCGGCGATCGGGGGGTCCTGCAAGCGTGGTACCTGGAGCCGAGAGGGGCTCGAGAAGCTTCCGAGGAGGGGGGCGTCGGCGGCCGGCGGCTGGCCGGAGAGGGATCACGGCGTGGTTGGGGCTCGCAACGGCCGGATTCAAGGAGGATTTTGTTATCGATTTTGAATTGTTTCGCAGGGTTTAAGAGGAGATGGGGGAACGGGGTAGGCTCGAAACCTTGGGGAAGCAAGGTTGCTGAGAAAGCACGCGAAGTTGAGGTCGAATTGCACGCAACCCCCTAAGGAAATGTTTAATTATGTTGAAATCCCCATGGTGTAGGGGTAATTGGGTAAAGGATGAGTTTGTAATTATAGCCATAATTCTTGGGGTTAGATGGGAAAACGACGGCTTCCAGTTCGGCGCTCCCCGTTCATCTTTTGTTGGACGCGAGTCGCCGAGTCGGTGTGGCCGTTTGAACTTTCGGAAAGGTTTTTTTGGCTCAGACGAGATTTCTCTGCTTTCGTGGCTTTAGCTTTTAGCCTATGTTTGATCTGCTTTTGTTTTTGCCGCACAGGCATATACCAGGTTTAACCATAGAAATTTGCTTTTTTTTTATGTTTAGTTTATAGTTCAAGCCGACCTTTAAGATTGAAAATACGCTCTAGATAAAATTATGGTTAAGTAGTATACCATTTTAACATAACACTATTTACACCATCTCCAAACACGGGTTTCGATAAAATATCATCCTATATTTTTGACTTCGCTAAATTGCCACTTTCAAACGACGTCTATACTCTAGAATACCATCATAGACGAAAATGCCCTTGAACTCCTCTTCTTCCTCCCTCCAGCATGCCTGAGGTGCTTGCCAGTAGCCACCGAACACCATTTCTACCATCCGGGCTCACCAACGTCGGTCTGCGCTCCACTGACACCAGCTCAACCTACCACCACTTCCCTCCCTCCGCCAAACGCCAGCGGTGTCGCCTGATCAAAGTTGTTGCCATACATCAATTATCGTCGCGTGATCTTCCGGTCCGTGTCCCTCTTGAGAGGCCTGTAGGTTGTGGTGGCCTTTGCTAGCAGCACAAAATGACGACAGCCCAAGACGGTGAGATTAGGCCATCAGAGTTGAAAGACAAAGAGAGAACGAGGGGTATTTTAGTCCATTCAATGGAAAAGGGCATTTTAGCATGTAATAACGGTTTAAAAGTGACAATTTAGCGAAGCCGAAATATAGTATAGTATTCTGGTGAAACCCGTGTTTGAAGATGGCACAATAACAATTTTCTCCTCACAAAGAGCTAAAGAAAGTGATAAAATTAAATTGTCAAAGGACCCGTATCAAATTTAATCCTCACAAAAAATCATCGAGGGTCTCTCGGTTCTACAATATGCAGATAAAACTATGACTTTGCTCAAGTGAGCCTGAAGTTGATTTTATACCCATTTGGATAACTTTCAGGCATCAAGATAAACTTTCATAAAGTGGAATTTAGAATTTTAATTATTCAAGTTTCTCTTCACCTACTGAATTGACACTAGTCCAAGATTTGTACTTCGAAAACCACTCGATATGCCCTAGTCCACCAGCTGAGAACTCGCACTAGTCGGGACTCATATACCACCACTAACTCGGTATGCCCTATGATGGCCACCAGTTGAGAACTCGCATTAGTTGGGACTCATATACCAGCACTAACTTCCTTTTTAGATCTTTCTCTAATTCTTCGATTGCTCCTTTTTTCTTTAATAAATTGGGGAATCCAATATGGACTATGATGTGGATTGTATCGATTTCTTTTTGAATTTCTATATGTGTAATTACTTCGGAACTTGAGCCCGAGTCCATTTTTTTATTATGTGTAATTACTTCGGAACTTGAGTCTGCTTCTATTTTTCTATTCGAGCCCTTTTTCCTATTCTTTTGTATATAGTTCTTGATACACTTCCGTATTTTTTTATCTTCCTATAGACTTTCAGAATAATTTTTTTGGTTGTGCGAACCAAAAGGGCCACCAGCTGAGAACTCGCCCTAGTTGGGACTCAGATACCACCACCACTAACTAACTCAGTATGCCCTGTGAGGGCTAAGAGCTGATCACTAGCACTTGTCCAAACTCGGCTACCATCCCGCTGGGTAGGGTACACTCCATGAGGGTCGCCGGCTGAATATCACGTCGGTGCAGGGTTTGGATACCTTATCTTAGCCACAACTCTACAATGTTGGGTACGTGTTGATGCGAAAACGCGGTTAAAACTATGTTAGTAAACGATAGCTGATCGGCTGGTGGGCCGATGATGTATCGTAAAGACCTAGTCGTCAATGCAATTAAATCGAATCAGCTGTAAGGTAGAGAATAAACAAATAAATATGAAAGAGCCTGAAACATGTTACATCAGTAGTAGAGACTAAAGTATGCAATCTTAACTCAATCTTTTCTTAGATACGAGCAATTGGGATAAGCAAAGCGAGTCAATATAAACTGCTTATATCCAAGATCAGATGAACTAAAGATTGCAAGTATTCGTATCGTAGCCGATGATACTACTTAGGTAAATAAAGATAATATATCGGCTAGAACTCTGATACAGCCTTATACAAGAATATCAATCTAAAGTAAATATATTAAACAAGCATCAACCTTAAACAGATCAAATCTGATCAAGACTGATTACAGACTTAATATGTTTAAATGAGTAATATCCTTGTATAAGGGATAGATATAACATGTTAAGCAAAATTGAACATAAGAGAAACATGCAAAACAGATATATCGGGTAAGATCGGCTGAAACTCCGATACTACCCTTATTGGCTATCAAGGAGCAAGTTAGTTTTTATGAGTTCAAGCACGACTTAGTAGGTCAAACACAATTGATGCAGCACTAAGTATGAAAGAAAGGATAAAGTCTAAACAATCGAGCTTTTGATTGATTTTCATGGTGGTAGATATCTAACTATCTAAATTGATAGGAATTGTTTAGCCGATATCAACAAAACTCTAGAAAAGGCCTAGTCGATACAAGTAAACAAAGCAATTTATTTAGATTAGCTAAGATATATGATAAATAGGTAGGTGTATAAATTAGATTAGAGTGTTGAAAACGATGTAAGCCCTAATCTCGTAGATACAAGCCGCCATGACAAGCCTTACCTCTTGTTGAAATCGAAACCGATGCAACCCAACTCAAAACAAGAACTCATCGAGAAAATGAAAGCAAAAGGGTGGCGATGTGCCAAAGGTGTATATTGAACTATTGTTAAATTATAAAGACCCTGGGTGTACTTATTTATAATCAAAAGATACAAACATGTCCATATCGGACACAACCCAAACTTTCCTAAGTACAAAATAAACACACAAGCCCATTACGGACTCTAACAAAGGTTTCCTGAAGATATAAAAAGGAAAATAACTAACTCGTATCCTAATTAATATATACAATCACCTTCCTAAGGACACGATCCTTATTTAGTACTCCCTCCCTTCTTTAATTTAGGGCGTAACTATATTTTTTTTCCAAAACACCACTCAGTTCAAATCCAGGCTCCATCGGCTCCCATAACCAGCAGAAACATTCCGACAATATAACAAGACAACAGTCGATCCCTGTGGGGCAGAGTCCGACTCAATTGACGCGAGAACAATTGATCTGTAAAATCAAAGGTTTTTGATTATGTTTTTGTGATGAACAAATTGACATTGGAGATTATTGGTTTTGATATTTGGAATTTATTTGCGAAGTGGTTTTGGAGATGATTGGATTTCATAGGAGATTTACAGGTATGATTGTTTTGGGTCCGGCCAGACCGGGCAGTGGCTGCCGGTCAGACCGGCGTGTAGTGCGCGGTCTGACCGACCGACGCTGTGTCGGTTTCGGTTTCGGGTTGTTTGTTTGGATATCCGTGATTATTTCATGAATATGACTTCTAGATGGATACTATGCGTATGTAGTACTGTTGTTTGCTAACAATGAGTCAAGTTAGGGATAGCTTGGTCTCGGAATATGGTTTCTTTGTTTGTTTCATGTGTAGGTGAATTTATGTCGGGCTAGTATTGCGGTGATGGACCGGGAGTCGGCTTGGGGATAAGACGACGTCCGTGGTGGTCAGAGATCATGCGGGATACTAAGGCTAGAGTTCAATGCACGTGGAAGGTGAAGGTTCCATATGGCATACAATGGAGATGTTGTGTGCGTATGGGATGCAGAGTCAAATTTGGAAGGAGTCCAAATTTGGTGGGATTGATTATGTAAAGTTTGTTTCTTATACGAGAAGGTTTCCTAGGTTGATTAGGACTTCTAGTATGAGACTGGTTCGTGGTTTTAGGCTGTCTACCTTGGGTATAAATAGAGAGGGAGCGTGAGGCTTCCCGGTATCGCTTTTAGAGAGAAATTGAGTTGATAGATTTGTTAGGGTTTCGAGTTTAGTCGAGATTTTTGTAAGGAGTGCTGTTGGTGCACTTTGTAAACACAGAGAGAATCAATAAAGTCGTGATCTACTTTAAGAGTTCTTCGATTTGTGTTTCATCGGGTTTCGGCGGTCCAACCGGCGACACACCTCCGGTCAGACCCGCGGCAAGGCGGCGGTCAGACCGGCGGCATACCTGCGGTCAGACCGGCGGCAGACTAGCGGTCAGACCGGCGCAACAACTTCGGTCAGACCGCGATCCGTCGAATTTGAGGGTAACTTTTATTTCTGCTAAAAGTTTTGGTTTTTGTGCATACCAACCATTCACCCCCCTCTGGTTGGCTTAGTTATTACTGTTCGATCCTACATGATCAATATACTCAATGCAAAGCCTCCAGTCGTCGAACCCGCATATCATATTCCTTTGGTTCCACAACAGCCGATCGGAATTACCCAGCCAATAGGCCAACAGTAGATGTCAGAACCGCCACCATACGTCTCATCACAAGGTTAGGAGCCAATCTTAGCCGACAATATCAGCCTCATTCCCCGCGAGCCCAGTATCGGCTTGAGGGATCTCCATGGCTCCAATATCCAACGCAGTACGGTCAGTATGATCAACCACAGCAGCAGTATGGCGAACGAGCATCGCAGCAGCCGTGGGCCGACATGATTGCTGATGTGATGAGAGAGCAATTTGGGCTCAAGCCTAAGGACAATGGTAACATGTATCGGCATCCATACCCTGAATATTTTGATCGAGTACCACTGCCAAACCGATACAAGGTACCAGATTTTTCAAAATTCTCAGGACAAGACAACGTGTCAACTTATGAGCATGTTAGCCGGTTCTTAGCGCAGTGTGGAGCAGCGTCAGCTACAGAGGCTCTCAGAGTTAGATTATTCCCACTATCATTGTCTGGATCGGTGTTTACATGGTTTTCCTCTTTACCTTATAACTCCATCAGGAGTTGGGCCGATTTAGAAAAATAATTCCATAAATACTTTTTTAGTGGAATCCAAGAGATGAAGCTATCGGACCTCACATCCATCAAGCAAAAATCAAATGAGACAGTGCCACATTACATTCAGAGATTTAGGGATGTAAGGAACATATGTTACAGTTTGGCACTGACTGATTCACAGCTAGCTGATCTGGCTTTCCAGGGATTACTAGCACCGATAAGGGAAAGATTTTCTGCTCAGGACTTTGAAAGCCTAGCACACTTAGCTCAGAAGGTATCGGCTCATGAGACACGATTCCAGGAGGCTAGAAAGTTTGCTAAAAAGGCCAATAATGTCAATAATATTTATAGCTATGATTCCAACTCCAAAGATGAAGATCCAGAAGTCAATGCAGCTGAGTAGGCTAGGAACAAAAGGATAGTGATGTGTCAATGGGTCAAGAATTCGGAGAAGGAAGAAAGATTTGATTTTGACATTACTAAAGCTGACAAGACATTTGATCTTCTTCTTCAAGAAAAGCAGATTCAATTGCCGATAGAACATGTGATACCATTGGCTGAGGAGTTGAAAAGGAGGAAATATTGCAAATGACATAACACAAGATCACACAGTACCAATGATTGCAAGATCTTTAAACAGCAGATCCAATCGGCCATAGAGCAAGGAAGGATAAAAATTTGATGAAGCTAAAAAGCCGATGAAGATAGATGGTCATCCTTTTCCAGTAAACATGGTTCGTACTCGAGCCAGTAGGAGCCAAGCCGATAGGTACAAATATCAGGTAAGGACATTCAAATCGGCTAGTATGATCAACAAGTATCAGAGCAGACGCCAAAGAGAAGAAGAAGCATATCATTACAACAATGAGGGTTGTTTCGATCCTCATTGGGATTGTGAATTCTTTAGATTTTGCTAGAATGAGGGGATGAGACTGCCATCTATTGAGGATTGCCCTAGGTGAATTGACCCTGATGTACGATACGATGGAAGACCAAACCGACAAAGTAATAGTGGGCATTGGCCGACTCAGTGAAAATTGCCTGTACATCAGAGGCTTGGGCCGATTCAACAAGACTACTTTGAAGAAGAGCCACAAGCAAGAGCCGAGACCATGGAACCCCAATGGTGTCCTTCTGGAATTTTTACTAAGAGTTAGAAAAGACGTGTCCAGAGGATGAGGAGTAGAGAGCAGTTCCAGGAAGTCGAAGATGAGATCGAGCATCGGCTGAAGCGTACAAGAAAGGTGTGGCGCGTTAAGAGTAAGATCGTCCAAGGCGATGAAGTCAGAGCTGATAGCAGTCTTTCTGAAAGTAAGGGAAAAGAAGTTGCGTCATCATCGATAAATATGGTCTTCATGCTACCAGCCGAGTATGCCGTGGAGCAAGTTGTAGAACAAGTGACTGAACCACCATCGGCTAAATTGTTGTTGTCTCCACAGCAAGCTGTCTTTGAGAAACCAGAAGGAACTGGTCGTCGACACCTCAAGCCTTTGTATGTCAAGGGGTCTGTCAATGGGAAGCTGATGTCAAAAATGTTGGTTGATGGAGGAGCAGCTGTTAACTTGATGTCGTATGCAACTTTCAGAAAACTGGCAAAGAATTCAGAGGATTTGATCAAGACCAACATGATTTTGAAAGATTTTGGAGGAAATTCATCTGAGACTAAGAGAGTTTTAAATGTGGAGTTGACCATAGGTAGCAAGATAATTCCTACTACATTCTTTGTCATTGATGGGAAGGGTTCCTATAGTCTGTTGCTAGGAAGAGATTGGATCCATGCTAATTGTTGTATTCCTTCAACTATGCATCAAAGTTTGATTTAGTGGCAAGGAGATCAGATAGAGATCGTGCCAGCCAACAGGTCAGTCAATGTAGGTAGTGCCGATTTATCTATTTGATTGATTGTTTGTTTGGTAAAGTTTGGTAATGGGGATTACGATATACAGCCAGCAGGAGATGGAGAGCCCCAATTGTTACTTTAAGGGCACCACGGAGGGTTCTAATCTCTATACAAAAGATATTGTAGATGATCTCAATGGTAAGTTAGGGCAAGGGTTTATGTCGGCCGATGAGCTTGAGGAAGTGGATATTCGACCAGGCGATAGACCTAGGTCGACATATATTAGTAAAGGTTTATTAAAGGAATTTAAATGTAAATTAATAGCAACCTTAAAAAATTATAGAGATTGTTCTCCTTGGGAATACTATGAGATGCCAGGACTCAGCCGATCGATTGTTGAACATCGACTCCCTATTAAACCTGGCTATCAGCCATATAAGCAACCTCCAAGACGTTGCAAAGCTAAGACGTATGATGCTATTAAGGCCGAGATTACAAGACTTTACGATGCTAATTTCATCATGCCTTGCTGGTATGCAAAGTGGATTTCAAATATAGTACCGGCGATCAAGAAGAATGACAAGCTTCAAGTTTGCATCCATTTTAGAGATTTGAACAAGGCTACTCCTAAAGATGAATACCCAATGCCGGTTGCCGATCAGTTGGTTGATGCATCATCAGGACATAAGATTATCAGTTTCATGGATAGCAGTGTAGGATATAATCAAATTTTCATGGCCGAAGAAGATATTGACAAAACTGCTTTTCGATGTCCTGGTGCAATCTGCTTGTATGAGTGGATTGTTATGACTTTTGGATTAAGGAATGCTAGTGCCACATATCAAAGAGCAATGAATTATATATTCCATGATCTCATCGACTTACTAGTTGAAATCAATATTGACAATGTGGTGGTCAAATCTAAGGAGATTGATGAACATATAGCTGATTTAAGGAGAGTCTTGGAGAGGCAAGAAAATATGGACTAAGGATGAATCCAACCAAGTGTTCTTTTGGTATATCGGCTGGACAATTTCTTGGATTTCTAGTTCATGAGCGAGGAATTGAGATACCTCAGAGGAGTATCAATGCTATCAAAGAAATAAAACCTCCGGAAGACAAGACAAAGTTGCAATCTTTGATCAGCAAGATCAATTTTGTTAGGCGGTTTATATCTAATCTATCTGGTAGAATGAGCCGTTTACTCCGTTGCTCAGGTTAAAAGCCGATCAGGAGTTTGTCTAGGCGGAGAAGCAACAGAAAGCTTTGGACAGTATAAAGGAATATCTGAGTACTCCTCCAGTCCTTATTCCACCACAGAAAGGTCTTCCTTTTAAGTTGTATCTGTCAGCCGATCAGAACACTATCGGCTCTGTCCTTATCCAAGAGGTTGAAGGTAAAGAACGAGTTATATTTTATCTGAGTAGAAGGCTTTTGGATGACTAGATATTCACCGGTGGAAAAGTTATGTTTGTGTTTATAATTTTTTTTCACAAAGCTAAGACATTATATGCTTTCCAATCAATGCACAATAGTATGTAAGGCCGATGTAGTGCGTTATATGCTATGAGCTCTTGTTTTGAAGGGGAGGATTGGAAAATGGATTTTTGCCTTAACAGAATTTGATCTACGATATGAATCGGATAAGGCAGTAAAAGGGCAAGCGATAGCTGATTTCATAGTTGAACACAGGGACAGATCGATTGATCATGTTGAGATTATGCCTTGGACATTATTTTTTGATGGATCAGTTTGCACTCATGGATGTGGTATCGGCTTAGTGATTATATCGCCTAGGGGGGCAAGTTTTCAGTTTGCTTTCACTATTAAACCTTATTCTACTAATAATCAAGCTGAGTATGAGGCTGTTTTGAAGGAGTTACAGTTGTTGAAGGAGGTTGTAGCTGATGCTGTTGAAATCATGGGTGATTCACTGTTGGTGATTAGCCAATTGTCTGGAGAATATGAATGCAAGAATGATATCTTGATGATTTAAATGAGAAGTGTCAAGAGTTGATGAAGACTTTCAGGGTAATCACTTTAAAGCATATTCCCAGAGAACAAAATGTTGAAGACAATGATCTAGCTCAAGGAGCATCGGATTACAAGCCGATGTTGAAAGATATTGAGGTGAAAGTTGCATGATTACAAACCGATGATTGGAGGTTTGAGATACTTGAATATTTAAAAGATCCATCTAGATCAATTTCCAGGAAATTAAGGTATAAAGTCCTTAAATATGTTTTGTTGGATGGTACATTGTACCATCGGACTATTGATGGGGTTTTGTTGCGATGTTTGAGCCTGGAAGAAGCAAAAATTGTTATGTGTGAGGTGCATGAGGGAATATATGGTACTCATCAATCGGCTCATAAGATGAAGTGGCTAATTAGGAGAGTAGGTTATTTTTGGCCGACAATGCTAGAAGATTGCTTTAGATATTATAAAGGATGTCAGGACTATCAGAAGTTTGGAGCTATTAAAAAAACACCAGCATCGGCTATGAATCCAATTATCAAGCCATGGCCGTTTAGAGGTTGGGGTATTGACATGATTGGCAAAATCAATCCACCATCAAGTAAAGGTCAAAAATTTATATTGGTTGCTACTGATTATTTCACTAAGTGGGTTGAGACTATTCCTCTCAACAAGGTTGATACTAGGGATGCAATAGAGTTTATCAAGGAGCATATTATATATAGATTTGGTTTGCCACAAACAATAACAACTAATCAAGGATCCATTTTTGTGTCCGATGAGTTTGTTCAGTTTGCCGATAGCATGGTGATTAAGTTTTTAAACTCTTCACCATATTATGCACAAGCTAATGGGCAGGTTGAGGCATCTAACAAGAGTTTGATCAAGTTGGTAAAGAGGAAGATTGCTGAATATCCTAAGAAGTGGCATACTATATTGGCTGAGGCATTATGGTCTTATCGGATGGCTTGTCATGGAGCTATTCAAGTTCCACCGTATTAGTTAGTTTATGGGCATGAAGCTGTGTTACCATGGGAAACTAGCATCATCTCAAAAAGGGTCTCTTTACAAGATGAGTTGACAACCGATGATTACCATAATTTGATGGTTGATGAGTCAGAAGAGTTGGTTCAATCTAGATTACATGCTCTTGAGAAGGTTAGAAGAGATAAGAAGAGGGTTGCTCGGTATGATAATAAGAAGGTTGTGCCCAAATCTTTTGAGGAGGAACTTGTGTGGAAATTGGTGTTGCTGCTAGAAACAAAGAGATAGCAAATTTGGGAAGTGGTCACCGAATTGGGAAGGACCTTTTCGGATTCATAAGTGTGTTTCCAAGGAAGCTTATATGTTGAAAGGACTTGATGGAGAAGTTTTTGGATGAGCTCTTAATGGAAAATATTTGAAGAAATACTAAGTGTTTGGATTGGTTCATGATCGGCTAAGTTGTGCCAATGCATGATTGACAGCCGGTGTTGTTTGCATCGCCTATAGCTGGCCGATATTTTTATCGCCCTTAGACTAAATTGTAAGTTTGCAACATTATGTTCTCTACTACAAACTTGGGGGCATGATGAGATAAACTTGGCCGATAAATTTGGGGATTTTAAAATTTTGAAGTTGCATTGGCAAGTCCACATCAGCTCGATGGCTGATAGCAATATATCATAGCAAAAGTTATTGTTTACTAGCCTGTTACATCAACCCAAGTAATTTTGGATTGCAGAGATCGCACGCAGGCGAATTTGTTCTACTTCATCTATGATTTTAGCATCTGCAGCATCACTTCCTTGGATAGGTTTGAGTGATTTATTTAGAGAGGCCAGGTGTTTGATTGAAGATTTGAGCTTGGACTTTTGTTCTTCAATAGCTTGAGGAAGATCGGCTAACTTCTCTTCTGCCTCAGAAATCTTGACTCGGCATTGGCGTAGTTAGACTAGGAGATCAGATTCCTCTTGTTTGAGTCTATCTAGCTCTTGCTGAGTTGACTCTGGGCCAGCCGATAATTCGTCCAGCTTTGATTTTTCTTCATTTACTTGCTTTCGACTGGTTTGAATTGTTGCTTCAAGAGCTTTGTGTTCCAGCCGATCAGCAAGTCTTTGTTTTGCTCTCTCGAGTTTAAACTTGTGCTGCTCAAGGAAGACTGCAGGGGTGATGACATCAATCAGGTCTTTTGGAAGTTGACCTTGAATTTCTTGGAACCTTGATCTAATTGAGCCGTAGTCTGTGACTAATGTATCCAGTGAAGCTTTGAGCCGATTGGCGATATCGGCTAGTCTTGTCTTCCGATCATCAGGCATTGGAGATTTCGTTTTGCAGGTTGTATCTTCTTCTTCTTCATCCAGGAATTCCCTTATATCAAAAGAGAACATATCAGCTAAAGCCTACAAGAAAAGAATTGTTGTAAATAAAAAAACTTAAGTATGGCCGATATAAGAGATGGTTGGGTATGTTCTTACAGGGGCTGGAGGAGCTGAGATTATGGTAGCTGCTTCCTCTATGTGATGGCTTCTTGCAGCCGATGATGTGTGTTCGCTGGAAGCTGGTTGCTGAGGAGGTGATAGGGCTTGAGAAGGCTGTAAATTTGTTAAATATTGGAAGAGGATCGACAAAGTTGATAAAAGAAAGGTTGAAGGATTGAATACCTAAGTTTTGCGAGGTCGACGCTTGGGAGGGCTTGGAGTTTTAGCCAGGCTTGATGGGATGGTTTGAGGCGTATGGGCTCAAGATTCCGGGCTGGAAACTTGTTCAGTTTCACTGATCTGTGCAGCACCTTCATCAATTTCTTCTTATATCACTGCTTCTTTAAGATATTCTTCCACATCAGGATCAATGGGGATATCATCGGCTGAAGATTTTTGCTTCTTCACAGGCATCTTTTTCTTAGTAGCAGTAGGCTTGATGACAGCCTTTTTAGTTCTTTTGTGCTTGCCTGCAGTTGTGATCGGCTGTCTGATTTGGCCTTGAAGCAGGTTCTTGATGCCAGGGGCATTGAAGCCGATAGAAGAAGGAGCCAAGTTCTTGCCTGATGATGTTTTGGCTGATGCATAATGTATATCTTTGCCACTTTTACTTTTGGTTGGAGGAGGATGTTTTGAGGGGTGTTTGGAAATTATAATAATGCTTAAGGAAGAAGAATTTGTGATTATGATTTTACCTGAGGACTGATGGAAGGATCCATTATGGTCAGGTAGAAATCAGTTGATTGAGTCAGGAAGAGATGAGTTTTCCATTCACCCCACCATTTATCAAAGAGTTGGCTTCGTTCCCTGATCAAGGAGATTCGGCCGATGGAACCCAAGGGAGGATTTTCGAGGTTCAAGATCCTATCCATAATAAAGGCCGATGGAACAACACCCCTTGTCTAGATTTTGTGTGTTAAATACAAGCCGATGGGTAGTTGTCTCATGCCAAGTTGCCTGGATACGACCATGGGGTGATAGAATTCATAAGATGCTTGGATGTATCGGCCTTGGGAGACACTAGTTGGGAGTATGTAAGGAGATATGACCGATATGAATATGTCTCTTATTCCTGGGAAGTCTTCGTTGTTTAGATCATCCAGTCTGATGTTTGTTGGCAGTTCATAATTGATGTAGTCCTCATATGGAAACCAGACCTGGGAATAATGAGGAAATCCATTGTAGAAGTGGTTGAACCACTCGCAGAACAGTTCAGCTCATGTTCCTGATCCGAGATAGGATGATGCTGCTTCTCCAAATGACAAACATCGGCGTGTTGCTGTTTCATTGCCAGCATCGGCTAAAGAAGGGAATTCTAATTCATACAATGGAGTCCTATTAGCAACTTTGATGGTGTATAGGTTTAGCCATATTTGGATAAACCACCAAGGACCTCCATAATTGGCTGATGTATTCTGGAGCAGTTTGGATGATGTTTGGCTGATGGTTTGGTACACTGCTCCTAAAAGATATTTGCCTAGGGGGAGTGATGTCTTGGATACTAGGGTTTCTGCTAGATGTTGCCAGTTTGCAGTTGGGCCATAGATGGAACCACAGAAAAGGAACTTGTCCATCCACATCATCAGGAAAGCAACATGTTCTCTAGGGGAGACAGATCCTGTGCACATATTCAGCTATGAAGCCTGACCAACCTCCAATATTCTTAGTTTGGAACTTATGATCACATTTTATCTTTAGGCTAATGGGGTTGGCCGATGAAGTGATATCTAAGTCTGTTAGCATCTGGATGTCTAGCAGGGTAGGAGTCATATGTCCATGGCTGAACAAGAAGGCATTGAGCGTATCAGACCAGAAGTAAGAAGCAGCCAATAGCATAGGTTCATCCTTTTTAGTATCAGCTAGGGAGAGGGAAAGACATTGGGAGATACCTATCTCATCCCAGTGAGTTTGCTTGCTTTCGGCCATCCTTTTGTACCATGCTTTCCATCCATCCACAGTAGATGGCCAGGATCTGAAGATGTTTGGCCAGTGACCTGGGCTGGGCTTCGTTTCCCTGAAGGGGATGCGGTTGGTCTCGGCGTTTATAAAGGAGATTGGATCTTCATCGCCCATGAGCCCGAGGAAGTAGTGGGTTGGTTCCTTAAGAATCGGGATGGTGATCTGGTTCCTCAAGTGCTGTGAGGATATCAAAAGGGAAACAAAGAAAAATCGAATTAGTCGAAATTGATTGAGATAGATAAACTTGATGAAAAAAGTGGTGGCCGATACGAGTAGGAGCCGAAAGCAGTTTGAGATTACCTGGGGGACGTCTGTGGATGTTGCCATTGAGGAAGAGGAGCTATTGTTGTTGGAAGATGATAATCGCCGATTTGGTCGTCGGAGTGGTCGATAGAAATCGGCGGAGTTGGTGAGGAAAGTTTGGTGGCTTGAGCGGTGAAAACGGAGTTAATGCCATGAAAATTCCGGAAAGGCGGTTGCTATTTATGAAAGTAGGTGCGTAACAGTCGACGGGGTAACCCTAGATTTTTGCGGGATTGGCGAGATAATTCCGTTGCATTATATAATACTTCGGAATTTGGGGGCATGTGTTGATGATGAAATTTGGTAAGCATATGAATCGGAAATAAGGTCTAATTCGAAGCAGATTTGGAGATATGTGGGATTCTTCGAAACAGAGTGCGCATCGACTAGAAGACTGTATCGGCTGGGATCGAGTCTGATATGGATAGCCGATATAGCCGATATTGGTTGTATAACCAATATCGGGTTGAGAAGAAGATTGAGATGTTGTTGCCGGGCATGGATGGAGTCCGTGGTTGGCAAATGCATCTAATAACTAGGGTTATATTTAATTTCCTTATAGATATTTTTGGTAAGAGTCCGCCTAAGGGACTTGTTTGCTAGTTGGAGTTGTATTAGGATGATATGAGTCGTGTCCATCATGGACAAGTTTGTATTTTTGGGTATAAGTATAAACCCGAGATTTTATGAATAAAATAACACCAATTCAATCAATCTCGGTGCATCGCTAACCTTTTACTTTTACTTTCGACGAGTTCTTGCTTTCGAGTCGAGCTGCGTCAGGTTTGATATTCGGCGAAGTGGTAAAACTTGTTATGGCAGTTTGCATCATCGGAATTAGTGCTTACATGTTTATGACACTCTAATTCTATCTTGCGAATCTCTGAATCATCATATATATTATATAATCTAGAGTGACAATGCTTTCTACTTACATCGGCCGAACTCTATCTAGGGTTGTGTCGATAACGGCTAGATTGACTTGTTGGTTTAGATTATATAATGTATCCACCATCCCGAAAAGGCAATCATTGGCTTGATTGTCTAGATATTATGTTTCTTCTCATACTTAATGCTGCATCAGTTAAGTTTAATCTATTAAGTCGTGATTAGAATCATAATCTCTAGCCTGCTTTATAGTGTTAATAAGAATGATCGGGGTTTCAGCCGATCTTATCTGGTATATTTGTTTTACATAGTTCTATGCTTTGTTTAATATACTATATCTGTCGTTATATCAGGATCTAATCTAATACATATATATTGGACTTATTACCAATCTGATTGGTGGTAGTTAGATATATATGTTGCAAGAGAATATCCTAGTATAATGTTGTATCAGAGCTATACCCGATACATGATTAAATCTGGACATCGGCTATGACATGAGTATATATAATCATTATTTCATGTTATTTTAGATTTGAGTAATTTATACTGTCTCGGTTAAGTCTGATCTATCCCAATTGCTAATTTCTAAAGTAATATTAATTCATAGATTATATAATACTAATATTTTCAGCCGACATACCAAGTTTAGGATTGATTCATCATCGAATATGCCTTACAGCCGATTCATGCTATACTGCATCGGCTAGGTTACATCACGATATGACATCGGCTTTCTGACCGATCGATTATCGTTTACTAATAAAACTTGCATGTTTCATCTTGTTGATTGCAGGATCAAATCAACTAGCACGCCCTTGAACCTGAAAGCAAGTTTTGGACTTGCACTGGAGTTAAGCAGATCTCCCAGGCCAGTGTGTGTCTTTTGCATCAACAGACACCGTGGACCAAGTCCACGAGCGATCCACGGGCAACCAACGGCGCGGGTCGGCCCGAAGCCAACCGAGTGGCTGAGAGCGACGAGCGACGCGGCTAGGCGGGCGGGCGTCCAAGGCAGCCGACCGGTGAGCAGGGTGTTGCGCTTGGCCTCTTGGCCTCAAGGTGGTGGTGGTGTTGATGCAAAACAACATGCACTGGCCTGAGAGATTTGCTTTACTCTAGTGCAGGTCCTAAATGATGATGAGATGCGGGCGTGCTAGTTGATTCGATCCTGCAATCAACAAGATGAAAATTATTAGTAAACGATAATCGATCGGAAAGTAAGCCGTTGTCATATCGTGATATAACCTAGCCGATGCATTGTAAGGTGAATCGATTGTAAGGCATATTCCCAATAATAAATTAAACTTAAACTTGATCCATCGGCTGTGAATGATAGTATTACTTTAGAAATCAGCAATTGGGATATATCGGACCTAACAGAGATAGTATAAATTGCCCAGATCTAAAATAATATGAAATAACAATTATATGTGTTTGTATCATAGCTGATATTCAGATTTAAGCGTGTATCGGCTATAACTCCGATACTACCTTATAATAGGATGTTTTCTTGCAACAAATATGTTAAACTACCATCAATTAGATTGGTAGTAAGTTCAATTTATTTATATTAGTTAAGATCCTAATATCAGGGGCAAATATAGCATATTGAACAAAGCATAAAACACTGTAAAATAACTATACCAGGTAAGATCGGCTGAAACCCCGATACTATCCTTATTAACGACTATAAAGCAGGCTAGAGTTTACGATTCTAAGCACGACTTAGTAGACCAAACTTAACTGATGCATCATTAATTATAAAAAGAAGTATAATATCTAGACAATCAAGCCGATAGTTGTCTTTTCAAGATGGTAGATATATTATATAATCCAAGCCAACATGTCAATCTAGCCGTTATCAACAAAACCCTAGATAAAGGTTGGTCAATGCTAGTAGAAAGTATTGTCAATCTAGATTATACAATATATATGATAACTCGACGGATTACGTGATCAAGATTAGAGTGTCATAAAGATGTAAGCACTAATCCCGAGAATGCAAACCGCCATAACAAGTAATTACCTCGTTATCGAAGATCGAAACCGATGCAGCTCTACTCAAAAGTAAGAACCTGTCGAAATAATGTAACGAGAAAAGGTGGCGATGCGCCGAAATTGGATTGAACTGATGTTAATTATTTACAAGACCTCGGGCTTATAGTTATACCCGAATATACAAACAAGTCCCTTAGGCGGAGTCTTACCGAAAAAATCTATAAGGAATTTACATAAAATCCTAATTAATAGATACAATTGCTTATCTTGGACTCTATTCACGTAACCAATTTAACCAATATCGGCTATATCGGCTAACCACGTTGAACTCAGTATCGGTTAATACAGATTTCCAACCGATGCGCACTCTGTTTCCGAGAATTCCGCTTCAAATTGGATCCTGTTTTCGATTCACATCTTTGCCAAATTCCATCGTCAACAGGTGGATTCCATACTTCCAACTTCGGTGATTCTCTCGACTCTTCCGGCGACCATCTTAGCAAACATCATCTCCGGTGGCGACCCCATCTAAACCAATGGCATCTTCATCAAGCCCGTCAAGCGCTCCAACCACATAATTCCCGGAGGTATGTCTTATCGGCTCAGACTCTCTTTTCGTCCCCTCGCCTTATCTTGTTGCTCAAACTCTCTTTTTTTCAATCTGTAGCACCTAGTTCATCAAATAGCCATCCCAAGCCTGAAAGAACCAAATCACTTCTTCTTGGGCCCGATAGGTGACATAGATCCAACCACCTTTGTCAACGCAGAAATAGACAGGATCCCCTTTAGGCAGATGTACCCGATTCTATCTCACTGGACTGCCACCTTTAGATCCTGGCCATCCCAAGTTGATGGATGGACAAACTAGTATAAGAGAATATCCGCAAGCAAACATGATCACTGGGATAAGATGGGAATAGCCCAATGCTTGTCACTCTCAGTAGCCGATACAAAGAAAGATGAATCTATGCTATCAGCTGCTGCCTATTTTTGGTCTGACACCCTCAATGCCTTTATGTTTAATCATGGGAAAATGACCCCCACCCTGCTTGATATTGTCATGATCACTGGTTTGGATATCACCACATCGGCCAATCCTATTAGCTTGAAAACCAAATGTACCCACATATTCGAAACCAAGAATATTGGAGGTTGGTCAGGATTCTTCTCCGAAAATATGGGAACAGGTCCAGTATTGGCTAGAGAACACACTGCTTTTCTCCTTATGTGGCTAGATAAATTGTTATTTTGTGGCTCCACATGTGGACCAACAACCATCTGGCAACACCTAGTTGAAGCCATAGTATCAAAGAAACAAATGCAAATATCTTCTAGGTGCAGTTTATTCTGTGAATCACCAAGTTATCATATACATTGTATAATTTAAGTTGATAATGCTTTCTACTTGTATCGGCCAATCTCCATCTAGGGTTTTGTCGATAACGGCTAGATTGACTTGTTGACCTAGATTATATAATGTATCTACCATCCTGAAAAGATGACCATCGACTTGATTGTCTAGATATTAGGCTTCTTCTCATAGTTAGTGCTGCATCAGTTAAGTTTGATCTACTAAGTCATGTTCAGAATCATAATCTCTAGCCTGTTGCATGGTTGTTAATAAGGATAGTATCGGAGTTTCAGCTGATCTTATCTGATATAGTTGTTTTACCTAGATTTACATCTTGTTTAATATACTGTATCTACCCTTTATATTAGAATCTCAACTAATATAAATATATTGAACGTATTATCAATTTAATTGATGTTAGTTTAAAATATTTATTTTAAGATGATATCCTAGTATAAGGTAGTACCGGAGCTATAGCCGATACATGCTTAGGTTTGGACATCGACTTTGACATAAATGCATATAATCGTTATTTCATGTTATCTTGGATTTAGGCAATTTATAATATCTCAGTTAAGTCCGATCTATCCTAATCCTAATTGCTAATTTCCAAAGTAATATTGATTTATTGATTATGTAATATTGATATCTACAGCCGATGGATCAAGTTTAGGGTTTTTATTATTATTATAGATATGCCTCACAGCCGATTCACTTCACATTGCATCAGCTAGGTTATATTACAATATGACATCGGCTTTCTAGCCGATCGGCTATCGTCCACTAACATCGTTTGCACATTTTATCTTGTTGATTGCAGGATCAAATCAACTGGCACACCCTTGAAGCCGAAAGCAAGTTTTGGACCTATACTAGAGTAAAGCAAATCTCTCAGGCCGCTGTGTTTTACGTCAACAATCACAAGCAACCATAATATAAGGTTTTTTAGTGTAAATGAATATATGGCTCTGGTATGAATTTATATCAAATGAGGAACTTTTTAAGTTTAATATTTTGAAAAATAAAACTCCAGATTTCTAGTCAAATTTAGAACAAGATCATAGCAACTCTATTTCACCATATCATATCTCACAACAGCTTAGACTTAGATATGCAATGTGCTAGTCACATCTCTCAGGTTCGCGGATAATATTTGGCCTTCCAACTTTAAACTTGAGAGAGTACTTAACTTATGAATCAATACATAAAAGATATAAATAAAGCAACTGTTCATCATTACAACATGGAGAACTAAACATTCTTACCTAGTATAATAAAAATCTAACATGTATTTTTGTTCTTTTTACATTTGCAAAATTTTATTTTGTTTTCAACTTTTGTGATGCATCATGAAAGAAAATATGCAGTTTGACAAGGGAAATGATAAAAATCACCTTGGTAGAGGGAGAGACATCTCCCCCAAGCTTGCCTTTTGATCAGGGTCCTTGATAGGGATTAAACCCTGGGTGGCGAAAGTAGGTCTGCCAATCAGCCTGTTGTTGCTACATCATGTTGTTGAAGTTTGTCATTTGCGCATTAACATTTTACTTCCACTCTTGAGATTGCACAATGTGTCCTTCGAGCATGTGCTGAATTTCTCTAGTTTGTAGCTCAAGGTTGCCCATCCTCCGAATGAGTTCACCCAGATCCCCTCGAGAGGAGATAGAGCGACACATTCAGCTGAAAGATGGTAGACGACATGAGCTGGAGGAGAGCGAGTATCCCAGTGCACGTCGTGAGGTGCTTGCCACCAGTTGTTACTGGCACTTTGCCAGGACGAACCTCTGGCTTCATGTTGAGGAACTTTGGTCCAACCGAGGGCATCCTCAGCTGAGACCCAATCATCCTCATAGTGCACTGGTGGTGAAGAAGATTCTTCTTGAGGTGTTTCTCTTTCCATGTTCCGAGTTACCCTGTGTTGAACATTTGCACGAGATTCCCCTTTCGACTAAAGAGGGATGGTCAATTTTTGGTAGTTGTACAAATAAAACCCCGGGTTAGGTAATGGGATTTCATTTGTACAACTGGGAAAGAAAAATATAAATGAATCATCCGGACCGGACTTGAGTGTATAACCTTGTATTAAAAATTGCCTCGTTAACATAAGAGCGGGGGCTTGAAATGTAAGCAATTTGAGCACCCCTCACAACCCCGACTTCATAAGCTATACGAGATACTAAAGATGTACACTCAATTGGGCAGGTGAACTTAAAGTTTTCTAAACATTGGCGAATCATGCATTGCACAGGAGAAACATTTATTTTCTTAACCATGGCATATAAGAGAATCAGCTCAACTTCAAGCACAATTTTAATATCAGCTCTAGGAAACAAACTCAAACCAAGCCACTTATTCATAAGCCTCAGAGTAGGGTTATGGATGTCATTTGTTCTACTAGGCTTTCTACAGAATGGTTCGCCTATGATACTTTGCCAAAACTTGTGTTTATCATAGTTGGGAGTTGCCTTCCAAAAATTAATTTTACAAGTTTTGTCAAAGCCTAGAAGTAGACTTAATTCTTTCCAAGAAAGGTGAAATTTTTATGGAAAAACCAAAAAGAAATGCCATCATCTACTTCTAGCAGGGTGTACAAAAATTGCAACGTGAGTAAACGAGAACCTGGCTCATCTACAAGAGCAAATTTGTCTCAACCTATAGCTTGCCAGATGTTGTGAAAATCAATGTCCATACATGTTTTCTGTAGAAGATTCGGGTCGTATGCTCGGGTGTGAGCAAACGTCCGATCCTTGAGCATTTGATGGGCTTGCATTTCTCGGTCGCCTACGAGGTCGAGGTCGGAATTGTTAAGGAACTTCGGTGAAGCGTCCACCTCCTCCATGTATGCATTGGCGAATGAATGTGCGCTCGACTCATCTTGGCGATGGCTCGATTTTGAGCTTGATCCCTTCTTCATGGCTGCAAGAAATGGGCAAGAGCACAAGACAAACTCGGGCGGGGGTTAAGCTAGTGAAACAAAATTTACTCCACCCGCCGGTTAGTCTTGCACCAAACCAAAGCAACTTGCAAATGCTTGAAATTAAGCAAAATGCAGGGAATAAACTTGAAACCAACACTTCAAATCTTGAAATGAAGTTTGAGAGCAAGGGAGTTTGGGAAGGAGTTCAAAATGTGTTCAAATGGGATGAACACCTCTCTCCCTTCCATCTCCTTTTTATAGAGAGCTCCCAATGGCCAAACATGAAATGTGGGACCCACTAGCCGTTGCATCACAAACTGGTGCAACCAACCGTTCCTCCCCTGGTTCGGCCGAACCCAAGGTTGGCCGAACTGGCCCCAAATCTAGCCGCTGGATTCCAACGGCTAGTTGTAGGGGGGCCACGTGAAAATTGGCCAAAAGATTATTTTATTTCTGCTCAAAAATTCATTTCATAAAATTGTTGTCTCAAAAATTATTCCAAATTTAAACTCAAAACTTTTCATGCAAAATTTGAAGAAAGTAAACTTGTTTTAATGCAAGAATTAAATTGAGTGAAATCAAATATGGGATACATACCAATTTACCTATTGGCAAGGGTGATGTCATTTTTAGTCCGACGAGCAACACTGTACCTCTGTTTTGTTTTCGCTTGATGATGAGGCACCCTGTCCCGGAGGCGCGGGAATGGGTGACACTTTCTTCACGCGCCACACCTTCTTCACCTTTGGTGTGGTCATCGAAATCTTGGGAGATGGGGTTACATGCTTTTTGGCCTGCTTTCCCTGCTTCGATGATGCCGACTTAGGATCCGAATGGGGCCTTGCCTTCCCTTCCCGTTCCAAGAAGTTCATGATGAAGGTGACAAGGCTATCCTTCTTCGGTGGTTTCTCTTTGACTTCTCTAATGTTTTACGGGTTTGGCCCGTACTTGATCTTGACCATGGGACATTGCTCCATTCTTGGCTGGAACTCAAACTTCTCCTCATTTCCATTGATGCGGAGCCGAATTTCTCCGGCTCCCACATCAAAGTTTGCTTCTGCAGTACATAGGAATGGCCGCCCTAGGATGAGCGGCGTCTCCTTGTTGACGTCCATGTCTAGTACCACGAAATCGATAGGGATGAATAAATCCCAGATTTTCACCGGAATGTCCTCAGCGATACCCGCAGGATAGCGGACTGAGAAATCTGCCAGTTGAAGCCTCATTGGTGTTGGAGACAATACTGTGAAATTTAGCCTATCAAAGACCTCTTTGGGCATGACGTTGACGCTTGCCCCAAGGTCGCACAAGGCTTGGTTGAAGTGTTGTGTCTTAATCGAGCAAGCGATTGTGGGACACCCTGGATCCTTTTTTTTCTCCGGAAGTTGGTGGAGTATAGCGTTGTTACACTCCGTCAATTTTACCACCTATGTGGTAGGCATTGATCGCTTGTTATTGAGGATGTTCTTTAGATAGTGAGCATAGGTTGGTACTTGCATCACATCCAAAAGAGGGACATTGATGTGAATCTTTCGGATCACATCAATGAAGCGAGCAAACTGCTCATCCACGGACGGCTTCCCGTTAAGTTGGGGAAATGGAAGCATGCTGGTGTCGCAGTATTCCTGCGGTGCTGCGTTCTCCTACTGCATGGTTTCTTCTTCTCTAGCTGTGTTAGATGGTGTAGCATTCTTGCCATCCTTGTTTCCTACAGTGTTAGGATATTATGGGTCGTGAGTAGATTTTCCTCCCCTCGTGGTCACCGCTTTAACATTCTCTTGAGAAGGTTCGGGTTGTACCAGAATCCTCCCAGTTTCATTAGCAGGAATCAGTGCAACCAGCTGAGCTAGTTGAGTTTCTAGCATTTTATTAAAGCTTAGCCGGTTTTGGAAAGCAGAAGTGAAGCCATCTAACTTGACATTTATATTTTCTAGAGTCTTGTCATTTGCTGCTAATTTCTTTGATAAAGCATCAGTTGTTTTAGCTTGTGCAAAGACAATGTCTTTTAAGTAGGGTTGGTTATTATTGAAATTACCGTTATTACCTCCTGGGAAGAAAAGGCGAGGCTGGTTCCACCCTTGACCTCCTTGTGGATGGTAACCATTGTTGTTGTTGTTGTTCATAAACATAACTTCTTCATGGGTCTCTGGATAGTCTGTGCCAGAGTGACCGGTACTGCTGTAGACTTCGCACATCATGTGTGAGTCTAAGGCCTTAACGGTACCTTGCTTTATGTCCTTTTCTTTATCGTCCAAGCGTTTCATGAGGAGGTCTAGCTTGGTGGTAAGCATTTCCGTCTCCTTGACGGTGTGCATGCCCCTCTAACGGGTTTGGTATTGGATACCATTTCCTTGATCAAATCAACTGCTCCTCTGACGATCTTTGAGAAGAAGGCTCCTCTAGCTGCATCATCCAAATGGTCTCGTGATGAGGGTGTCAATCTGTTGTAGAAGCTCTACATGATTACCACTTGTCTATCCCATGATGAGGACAAGCAGCGACGTATTCCTGCAGCCTTTTCGACGCTTCCGGGATCATTTCATCTCTTGTTTGCTGGAAGCTGCATATTCTTCCACGAAGGGCATTGGTTTTGCCCATCGAGAAGAACTTCACGAGGAACGCTGTTGAGCACTTATTCCAGGTATACCGTAGCACGGTTAGCATACAACCACTGTTTCGCTCTCCTGAGAAGAGAGAACGGAAACAGGCGGAGCCGGATAGCATCTTGGCTGACTCCTATGATGGTGTACGTGCTGCATATCTCCAGGAATTGTTGTAGATGAGAATTTGCATCCTCATTTGGCTTGCCACAGAACGGGCTAGCCTACGCCATAGTGATCAGGCTGGTCTTCAGATCAAAGTGCAGGTCTCCCACGTTGATGCGGGGCCAAACGGGCACGTTGTCAGCGGAGGGAGCGGTGAACTCACGGAGTGTCTTCTCAGCCATAGTCTTGAAAGTTGGAGGTGCGGGGATGGCTGGTCTTTCTGCTCACAAAGTCTTCTGAGGAGGAACAACACATGGTTTAACGCTCCTAAAGAAGGCATCGGGATTGTCTTTGAAATTTTTCGGCAAGTTGAAACTAGTCATGCACTACCCTGGTTTCACATAAAAGCGAAAACAACCAAGGTTAGCCTGCAAAGGACAGTGATCACACATAGGTGGATGTTAATTTATAACATTTAGTAAACTCTTAAATCAATTATCTTCCCCGGCAATGGTGCCAAATATGCTTTTTGATATTTCTTAGCGACATGACTAGGAATTAGATCTGAGGCAATGGCGCCAAAAATATTAGTTGGTATTTTCTATGATCACAGATGTAATCCTCAAGCGCACGGATATACCGCTGTAGCATTTCACCCGGAAGTATTTCCAAGGTATCGTATTTATTTAATCCCAAGGGAAGATATAGTAAGAGAGTACCATGACATCCTAGCCCAATTAGGATGAGGCCTGTGTGACCCAAGAGAGCTGTGTGCACATGTTTATACCACCTTGCTACTTTAGCAAGGGTCGAACCAACTTATAAGGCCTCTTCCCTCCAACCATATCACTCCCGGGTTCACCCTTTTACACGAAGCGAGGACGGAAGTGTAAGTGGGGTGGTATGTAAGTGGGCACGCCCATCTGATGGGCTGGGCTACGTGGTTCTGGAGGGAGGGCTGTTACAAATGGTATTAGAACCGACCTTCGCGGTTGCGCGTATTGGTCAGTGTGCGGGCATATGGCGCATGGCGCATGTGGACTCCATGTGAGGTAAATGGCATGGCATATGGCGCTGGCACTGCACGTACGGATGTGCGTTAAGAGGAGCGTGTTCCTGGGCATTTGCCTATATGCCTGTGTGGCTATGTGGGTGAGTTGGACCAACGGGGACACTGGGTCCTTTGACAGGGGTGTATGTGACACCCTGGCCCAATTAGGATGAGTCCTGTGTGGCCCATCAGAGCTGTGTGAACATGTTTAATACCACCTTGCTAGTTTAGTAAGGGTGGAACCAACTTATAAGGCATCTTCCCTCCAACCATATCACTCCCGGGTTCACCCTTTTACACGAAGCGAGGATAAAAGTGCAAGTGGGATGGTATGTGTAAGTGGGCCCACCCGTCTGATGGGCTGGGCTACACGGTTCTAGAGGGAGGGCTGTTACAAGTACTATGTTATTAATCTACATCACACTTAAGTTGATCAAAGTCTAATGCAAGGGTTAAACAAGTTTTGAATATGTGTAGGTTTACACACAGAAGGATCAATCAAGCAAACTCTCCCTAAATAATAATCTAGACTAAGTGGATAAGAAATGAGAAAAGGCTATTTCTATACTTCTAGTATATAGTCCTTTTAGTATACACTTACTAATGTACAATCGCCCTAACAATGCCCTCCTGGTATATCGAGAAACTACCCTTGATTGTCGAGTTCCTTACGACAATCCGTCATGACTATACAACTGGTTATGGATAAGGAGGAATACTCTTGCCAGGAATAGTTCTTAACCCTATATACGCACGTGGAGGAATACCAGTATTAAGCTGTCACCATCAGCGGCCTACCTCTACGGTTCCATGGCATATAGCACGACTTAAATGGTATGTAATAATCTAAGCACCATGCTTACATTACTAAATACTACTCTATATCTCTTCAGATGATATAGAGCAATCAACTGAATGAACATTAAACCAATACCATTTCATCTCTCTGGTAAGCTAGCCATATAATTAATACAATACAAGTATAAATTAAAGTTGGTACTCGTATAATTATGCAAGTAAAGTATAGTACCAAAACTATATAAAGAAGAATATTTCATTATTGAATAAAGTCTTACAAGAGAGGAAATAACTACTAGAACCATACAGAAGTTATCCGGAAGACTTAAAGAACTCTAGAACTATTCTAATTCTAACTCCACCATGGCTAGAACAAAGTAAAATACCTAAGGAGAGCTTCTTCTTGATTCCTCTTGGTGTCCGTTGAAGTGAAGGAGTCCTTATCCTTTTATCGCCTCCTAATGACGGTTGTGACAGTTGGAATTGTCATAATCACCTCTCCACCGTCATTGGGAAAGCATCTGGAGCATCCACGTGGAAGAAGATGGCGTTTGGCGTCTAGGTCGGTTCGGCCGAACCCAGGGTTTGGCCGAACCGTCCTTTGGTTCTTTCCTTCCTCCTGGGTCTTCTCTCGTGGGCCCTCAGACTTGTGGTATGGTGGTTCGACTCATTTGCAGGTATTTCATTGGGTTTATGGGCTAATCCATCCATGTATACATCCCGTGTCGGATTCCGATGTAGTTTTTTGTCGTTTCTCCTTTATTTATATAGTTGTCTCCTGTAAGAAAATATATTGCCAAGTACAAGTGAAACTAGATTATTTCTAATAAAATATGCATGCAAGCATTGCTAGTTCTCCTTTATTTCCGGAAATTTTGACGGTCGAAATTAGTCTATAACGACCGTCAACATCAATCACATGGACACTTGCAGACATTATAACAGCCTCCAGCTAAACAGGAGTATGGTATTACCTCTCATCGAAAGGGCCTAAAACCTGTATAAATTCTCTTGTCTTGTCTTGTGTCACTATCTAACCGTTGGCTAGACGCATGACCTCATATTCAGTATTGCAGATATAAACATCGACACTATAATTAATTTTGAATGTTAAACTTATTGCATGTCAATAGCTTGACAAAGAATTCATATATTGAGATTACCCAATCTCACCCCTGGTTGTTCTACCCTGGTGTGTTGTGATGTGAGGCGAGCATGCAGGAATAGCTTATAGTTGCACAATGTCTTCACCACTAAATAATTGATGGAACTCTAATGTTTAGTTAGTTACCCTTTTGGGTTGAACAATTGTTATAAGACCTAGTGGATGTTTAAGATCCATGTGTTGTTCATGTATTTTTTATGGTCCTCGACTTATCGTGTTATCTTATTTGTTCGAGTATGTTGCTTCCATGCTAACAAAATACTTTGTTTATGTACTCCCTCCATCCCAAAATATAAGAAGTTTTGATTGGATGAGACACATCCTAGTACTAAAAATCTGGACAGACTATCCCAATTTGTAGTACTAGGATGTATCCCATCCAACCAAAACTCCTTATATTTTGGAACGGACGGAGTACCTAGCTGCTCTTTGTATATCATATTCATGCTTATATGTCATATCCTTTTGTTGTATGGTTGTGTGAAGTGTAGTTTTAGTATCCCCTATTGCTTGTAGTAGTGGAGTGTTACAATTGGTATCAAAGCCAGCTTTAGTTTCTAGGCTTGTCTAAATTTGTTAACAACTAAAATCGACACACTTGCACTTGTATGAGGGGTCTGGTTTTGCAATACATTCCATACGCTTGATTATGTGCATTTCATGGATGCTTGCTTGTTTATGCATAATGATGTGCTTTTGTGTTTGTCTTTGGGCACTGTACACCGCTTAAGAGGAGAGCTAGTGCTGGAACTGGGGTTAATGGTCATCCAAAGATCGTAGTTCTGATATGAGCAATGTCGGATGAATTGAGAACTCTACGGCAGACTGTCCCTACTAGAGGTGCAGTTGTTGACGTTGTTGCTGCTGGTGGCGCAGCCAGCGGTACAACATGACCGGTGGCATCTCTTCGTGTGAGCGGGTTGGGCTAAGACTTGATGGCTTTGATGGTTTAGGCAACGCAATCTAGGAAACAGATTATTTGTTCTATCTGGAGAGGCAATTGGATACCTTTAGGTGACATAGCAAAGAACATGTCTGCTTTGTGACACAACTCTTGAAGGGAGAAGTTTAGATTTGTTTTTTTGTGATGTGACCATGACTACTATTGATACAACCGTTGCTCACATCATAGGACAACTGGAAGACATCGAGATTGAGCCGCAGAAGTTCTGGAATCCAATTTAGCCACCTGCTACAGTGTTGACTTCAAACGACCGCCAAATATGCATGCAAGCTCCGTTTTGGGCCTATGAGTACTTGATGGAAAGCTCTTGCAGTCCTCTTTCCAACGGATCCAGCCTCATATCCAAATACCATCTCAGTCATCCGCAATTAAAGAAATAAGGTATTGTGTCACCTATAATGGGCCTATGGGCTTGTAACTTCATATCGGACCACGGCCCAAGTTAGGCCCACGTGGGGTGTGCCGCAACCAGGTGGAACACAACCCTAGGGACTCCTGGGTCATCCTCCCACCTCCTTAAATAGCTAGGTACACCTTTAGGGTTTCTTCGGTTTTGTTTAGATTAAAGTTTAGCTTCGTTACTTTGCCGTGTAATCCCATGATCGGTTAGATCGCCGTTTGCTCGTTACGGAACCCCAACTTATCATTAGTATTCAATTCCTATATGCAATTCAGATTGCTTTTAACTTGTTCTTGCTTGTTTCTTCGATTTGCTTGCAGGAATAAGGTTGATCTGCGCCAGCAAGATCAACAACCCACGGAGAGGTGTATCAATCGCTAAGGTGCAACAGAATAACGTCTCGTACAGTTGTAGTCGGGTCGTCAACGTTTCTCCTAAATCGTAGTTATCATCAACTCACCAAAAGATCGGGATAGCCAGATCCTTGAGCATATCAAGTGGAGTTCAGAGTTTATCAAGTGGTATCAGAGCTTTCGTCGCTCGGTGAGTTTTTATCTACCTATAACTAGAAAATAACCCTGAAAAATTGCATCCATTACCTAGCCATCTTTGTGCCATTGCATTGTTCTTTTCAGTTTTTGCATTGTTGAGTTTTGCGTTGCATCGTTGAGTCGTGTTGCTGGTCTTACGTCTAGTCTGTTTAGAGTTTCGAGTTCTAGTCATGTCTAGTACCACCATCGTGTCTTTGTTGTCATCGGGAACTACAAAAACAGAATCGCCTCGCTGCCAGGATTTTATTTTTGTAGTTTTCAAAAATTTTTGTTGATTGGTTTTGGAGTTGTTGAGTTGCATCTACGGTTTGCCTAGAATTGCCCGTGCTTCCTGTGTTTATGTCGTGCAGAGAGGGAAGAAGAAGAATTACCAGATCTGTTTTGGAAGTAGTAAAGTTTGATTTGGAAGGAAATAGTAGATTGGATCGGCTGGAAATAGTTACTTAACCGAGTCCCACCGCATTGGGTGGGTTCTTAGCCGACTCTCTCCCCATCACGGGCTGAGTCCGACTCCCTCTCACATCCGTTCCGAGTTGTGTTAAATACTTTGGTAAAATTTTATTTCAGTGTCGGATTCAAATTCCATTTGCAAAAACGGAACCTGTGGGATGAGAGCATTCAATTTTTGCATAGATCAAATTTTAGGGTTTGGACTTTTACATTTGAGTCCCTGTAAATTTTTATATTTACATTTGAGTCCCTGTAATCTTGCATTCAGGTCCTTCAGTCATTTTTGCTGAAAAAATCAAAAAAAAGAAAAAAAAAAGCAGAAAGGTGCTAAAAATGAGAAAAAAGCAGCACCAAAAAAAACAAAGAACGAAAGAAAAAGAGAAAATCAGCTGTTATCTTTGAGTTTTCTATATCAGAGTTGTGTATGAGTTGTTTCTAGTGCTATCTTGTGGTATCGTTTGCGTATAGGCTCGCTTCTCTAGTGTGTTCTAGCCTAGGACCAGCACGATACTTGACTTTGAACGATTATTCAATTTTGCATTCTCTGATGTGAGTATTTGTTATTCCTTTGCTACATATTTAAGCCTACCCAGAGCTCCACAGATTTGATTGCAGCCATACGGCAAGTGTGTGCCAAGGCATCAATGCATCCAACCTCCATTTGGTCTAACTTGAGTCGGTGTGATCACCATTCCGATTGTTTTGGTAAGATCTTGTAAGAGCTTGGTAAAATGCTTGAGTGTGTGTGATATTTGAGCCTCCACTACCTAGTAGTTGATAGGAGCGTGCATATTCCTTTGTATGTTTCTTGTTTCTTACTAACCATGATAGGGTTATGCAAAGGGATACAAGATGGTTCTGATCAACATCAATTTCTTCGCCTTCGACGAGATATGACAACTTATCCACGTGATACATATGAGGTACGTGACTATAATTTTGCACGATGGTAAGTATGATTATGTTGCTTATATTGATTGGGAGCTAGTAGTAGACAATGAATTTGATAAGTATGAATTTTTGGATGCTCAAATGGTTAAGGCTGAAACATGGGATGAGTGCATAAACCATGATGAGAAAGCGTTTTGTGAGTTCCTATTACAAATGTATTCTTCTTGAGAAACTAGAAAATCTAAAACAAGGTGGAACTGTTAGCGAGTACATCTATGAATTTAAAGTTTGTATCATCTAGAGTGGTCTAAAAGAATGCAATGAAATCACAATGCATAGATTTTTCAAGGGGCTTAAGTCTGAAATTCAGGTTATGCTTACTAATGTGCCATATAATCATATTGGACACCTATTCATGCTTGCTCATAGCATTGAGAGTCAAATCATATCAAATGCGAGAAAGCATGAACAATGTGATTTATCTCCTGTTTCTGAATATCCTATATCTTTGTGCAATGATGATGTGCAAACATTGGAGGAGCAATCTTTTGCGTCTCTTGTTACTAATGTTTTACAGGGAGTTCAGAATATTCAACAAAAGGAGAAGAATTATGTTCTTGAGAAGAAAAAGGAGAAGCTTGAAGCACCTGCGATGTATGAAGAAAGTTTGTAAGGTAAATTAAAAGGTGATGAGATAAATGAAGGTGAGAATTCTCAAGCTGAGCTACACATGTCCACTTTTCATGCTATAGTAGAGCAAACAATAGTGGAACCAATTGCTGAGATTACTTTGTCACAAGTTGATTTGTTTGTTGTTCCTTGTGATAAAGAAGAGTTGTGTGATAATGCTTCACTTATATCAATACCACAACTAGTGAATGAACATGCTATTTCTAGTGTTAGTTCTTTATGTGCTGATTTTAAGCATGTTGTCAATGTAGCCAATGAAGTTGAGGAACGTGAATTGCTATCTTCTTTAAATACTTTGGGCTATGTTTTGTTTGATGACTTTTGTGAACTCAATAATTTGAAGGAGAAATTATATGCTGCTGATTTGCCATGTCCAAGTCATACTATATTTCGTATCTTTGGCAAATATAATGATAGAGGACTATATTTGGTGCATAGAGTTTACATATATTTGGATTTAGAACCTATTGTAGATGTGGATAAAAATTGCAAACTAGAGAGGCATGTTATTGCTAATCATGTTATTCTGAGTTTGTCTTGTTTTGATTTAAAGAAACAGGTTGGTTTTGAAGAAGGGAAGCGACAAGATCGATCAATGTTGTTACCATACGACATTAAAAACATATCACGTGATTACTTAACTTCTGAAGAACGGGAGCGAGATGAGCTGCTAGAGAATCATTTCGATATAGTTCCTCCATACTTTGTTGTGCATTCCCATTACTAGGTACATTCGTCTCATAGGAGATTAATGCCATTTGCTAAAGAACTGATGATATTACCTGACAAAAATTTGTTGCGTTTATTTTCATGTAGATAATTCTATGGCCAAGATCATGCACTATGCAAAGAGCACCATATGGAAAAATCGAGGATGGTTTTCCGTGAAGAAGGGGAGGATGATGTGACCATGACTACCATTGATACAATCATTTCTCACATCATAGAACAACAGGAAGATATCGAGATTGAGCCACAGAAGTTCTGGAATCCAATTCGGCCACCTGCTACAGTGCTGACTTCAAACGGCCGCCAGATATGTATACGAGCTCCGTTTTGGACCTATGAGTACTTGATGGAAAGCTCTTGGAGTCCACTTTCCAATGAATCCAGCTCATCTTCAAATTTCATGTCAGTCATCATAGTCACAACACAACAACGTCTCGTACGGTTATAGTCGGGTCGTCAACATTTCTCCCAAATCATAGTTATCATCAACTCACCGAAAGATCGGGATAACCAGATCCTTGAGCGTATCGAGTGGAGTTCAAGGTTTATCATTTTGGGGGGTGTGGGGGTCGACCATCAGAACTACTGCGATGGGTGTGGAGACACCTCGGATATCAAAAAGCAAGGCTTACCTGACTGGGCTAATAGGAGTTGGGTCAAACTATGCATTTAGAGATAGATTAGAACTCGAAGATATTAGTTACTTATTCTACAAGGCATGGTCATATATTCCTATTTGAGATTACTATCTGCCCCAGCTATCTCCACCATTTGTTCTCGTGGCTCACAGTGGGTTTCTGCACCAACTCACCCTGATGCAGGAGCTTCTTAATAGGCTACTCCTGGTGTTGTTGACGTAAAAACACAACGGCTTGGGAGATCTGCTTAGCTCCAGTGCAGGTCCAAAATAATGATGAGATACGGGCGTGCCAGTCAGTTTGATCCTGCAACTGACAAGATATGTAAACAGCAGATAAAACAGTCAATTGGCTGACAAGCCGATGGAGTGATTCTAGCCGATGCCAATACCAGCCGATATCCAGTATAGATCTTGATACTTGAGTAAATAATGACATAAAGATAATCGGCTGTTGATAATGTAATAAAACAATAATATAATCCAGTAGAAACCAATCGGCTAGTAATGATAGATTGAATAAGCACCGATCCGAAGGTTGAAGCATTCATCGGCTGCAGGTCCGATGTCAATAAATCCAAATAATTATATAAACAATGAAACCTTTGTTATCATCGGCTAAATCCAACTTGTATGTAACCCTTATAAGCCGATGCAACGTCTAGATAACTCATCAGCTGAAACCTCGATGACCCTTATTGGCAATCAAGAAGCAGGCTAGAGATTATGGTTCTAAGCACGACTTAGTAGATCAAACTTAACTGATGCAGCACTAAGTATGAAAAGAAACATAATACCTAGACAATCAAGCCTTTGACTGATTTTCAGGGTGGTGGATACATTATATAATCTAAGCCAACAAAGTAATCTAGCCGATATCGACAAAACTCTAGATGGAGATTAGCCGATGCAAGTAGAAAATATTATCAATCTAGATTATATAACGTATATGATAACTCATCGGCTAGCACTCCGATAAGACATTTAGCATGAATCTATCGGCTTAACAAGATCTATATTATCAACAACAATCTAGTAGGTCGAAGCTAACCGATGCAGCACGAGATTGTATATGATAATCTGATCCTTGATGAACCGATAAATTTGTCTAATGTGATGGATATAACAAATCTATTTAAAACAACATTGTGATTGTAGAGATGTATCGGCTAAGACAGAAGATCAGACTTAACCGAGATAGTCCCAACTAAACCGATGCGTCTCTAAACACAATGCAGTTAAGATAGAATTGAGATATCAGGTAAATATATCAACAGAACCAGAGCGATCCAAGAGATCGAAGCGATGCAGCCTTGAACAACACCAATGTAGCCGATAAATTCACCAGGACACGACGGAACGTAAGGCTTACCCCTTCGCCGGAGATCGAAAGCCGATGCAGCCCCGCGTTAGGTGCCAAATTCCGTCGGTTGATAAGTAAAAAACCTCAGAAAGAGGGTGGCGATGCGCCAAGAGTAGTTGTATTGATCGAGAGATAATTTACATAGACCCTGGGTGTACATATTTATACCCTTGGATAGATACTAGTTCATATCGGACACGACTCAAACTTTCCTAAAGATAAAAGGAAAACATAAAGTCCTTATCGGACACTAAACACACTTTCCTAAATATAAAAGGAAACTAAAAGATTCTTCCTAATTAATAGATAAACTGTCATGCCGCATCCTCCTTGAACTCGGTCTCTTTTGGATAAGCTTCCTTTAATAGATTAATTTCCTTAACCGAATTTGGTAAGAATCCGACTGTTGGCGATTGATAGCTTCCATCGACCGATTCTAGAAATCTGAAGCCGATATTGACTCTAGGCCGATAATGACTTTGAGGCTTACCAAATTTCATCGTCAACAGGTGTCTATGTCATGCCTACACCTGGGATGTGGACCGTGGTGACATGTACTATCTTAGATGATTATGTTTCCGCCAGCAGTGTTTTGTTCAACTTTGGTGCTACTTTCTTGTTTATTAATGTGGATTTTGTTGCTCGGGATAGTCTCTTTGTGTAGACAATTTGGCAGGTTGTGGTCATCAGTTTGCCACATGCCTTATCTCTAGTTGTGAGGTATTTTTGGGTTATGTTGTGTTGTTAGATCATGAGCAGTTGTGGCGTTTGTGAGGTATTTTTGGGTTATGTTGTGTTGTTAGATCATGAGCAGTTGTGGCGAATTTAGTGGCGATCCCTTTTGAAGTCATTTGGTGTGGATTGGTATGAATTTAGTGTAGAATCATGTGATGATTAATCTTGGTGACGAACAATTGTCAAAGCTGAGTGTTTGTTGAAAAATACAGTGTGATGTGTTTTCTGTCGGTGAACAGTGCTTGCGGCACTGGGTGCCGGTCAGACCGGGCAGTGGGCACCAGTCATACCGGAGGTGTTGGTGCTATCTGACTAGGTAGCCCGACGGTCATACCGGCAGACTCTAGGAAGGAGTCCGTTTCGGGTTGCTTTTATGGAATTTCTAGATTGCTTTATGGCTATGACTTATAGATGATTTATATTTGTATGTGATACTATTGTGTGCTGTTGTGAGTCAAGTTGTTACGAACTTGTACTCGGATATGGAGTTTCTTTGTTGTTCATATGCAGGTGTTGCGTGAGGCCATGGGTGTGTATGCCATACACGTGATGTTGTGTGCGTATGAAAAGCGAAGTCAAATTTGGATTGGAGTCTAAGTTTGGGAAGATTGGAGTTTGTAAAGTTTGTTTTCTTGTACGGGAAGGTTTCCTAGGATATTAGGACTTCTTGTATACGATGGATTCGTGGCTAGGGGTAGCCACGTTATGGGTATAAATAGAGAGGAAGGGTGTAGCCTTCCGGTATCGATTTTAGAGAGAGTTGAGTTTAGAGAAAAGTTAGGGTTTCGAGTTTAGTTCATTATTTTGGTGAGGAGTGCTGTTGGTGCACTTTGTAAACACTAGTTGGTGCAATAAAGTTGAGATAGATTAATTTACATCTTTGAGTGTTCATCTACCGGTGTAACCGGTGGAGCAGCAACGGTCTAACCGGCGGAGCAGCAGCTATCTAACCGACAGCACGGAACCGGTCAAACCGGTAGCGAGCAGAAGCAGAAGGTGGCAAGGCGGTGGTTAGATTGATGGCTAGCAGGTGGTCAGACCGGCGGTGGTACTGCGGTCAGACCAGAGTAGATCTAGCAATCAGATTGGACTACATCGACGACTTCGTCAAGTTTGAGGGTAACTTTTATTTCCGCTAAAAGTTTTTGTTTTTTGGTGTTACAACCTTTTACCCCCTCCCCCTCTGGTTGGCTTCGTTCTTGTGTTCGATCCTTCAAGTGGTACCACAGCCACGTCTACTCTATTTGATCTTTGTCGATCTTGAGTTTTTGCTATGGCTAATAAGTTTTCAACCAAGCCACATGTTTTTGATGGAGTTGATTTTCCTTATTGGTGTTAAAATATGCAATCTTATATTATGTATGAGAGTTATGATATCTGGTAAAAAGTGGTAAATCCTAATGAAATTCCCGCTTATATTAATACTACTGCTGTTAAGACCGATTTTGAAAAAAAATTGCAAAGCTCGTAGTATTTTGCTTAATGGAATCCCTCATTTAGATTTTGATCGTGTTTCTAATCTTAAAACTGCGCATGAGATTTGCAAGGCTTTATCTAATTTTTAATAAGGGACTTCCAATACCAAGGAACTGCGTAAAGATCTTTTCAAAAAGGATTACATAAAATTTGAGATGAAACCTAGAGAGGCTTTGGATGATTATCTTACGCGTTTAATAAAGTTTTGAATAATCTTACATCTGTTGATGATTTTTATAATGCCTATTACACACAATCTGAGATTTTTCGACACTTTTTGAATGGTCTTGATATGTCAATCTTGAAGATGAAAGTGACTTCTATTCAGGAGTCTATTACCATGTATGCTTTGACTTTGGATCCTCTTTACACCAAACTTAAAATTCATGAGATGAATATTCTTGCCCGCAACATTGATCCTAAATCTATTGCTTTCATTTCTTTTTTGAGTTCTTCCATTGGTGCTTCTTCTTCATCGGCTCTTAATGTTATTAATGCCATGTCCGATGAACAACTCGATCAATTCGAGGAGGAGGACTTGGTTTTGGTTACTAACAAACTTTCTCGAGCTTTTGAAAAGTCAAGAATAGGAAGCGAGGAGGACCCATTCGATGCTTTAAGTGTGGCGAGTTAAATCACATCAAGTTCAATTGTCCTAACCGCAAGAAGACAAACAAGGAGGACAACAAGAAGGAGAGCAAGAAGAGTCGCAAGCAAATGCCAATCCGAGAATTGATAGAAGCTTTTGACAGTGATGAATCAGAGGATGAAGATGAGTATCATAGCAAAGGTAAGCAAGTTGTTGATTTAACTTTTGTTGTGCGTAATGCAAACTTTGATGTTAATGAATCTGATAGAGAAGAAAAGCTTTGCTATGATCAATTAGAAGACAGATGGGTTTTGACGAGATGGGCTTCAAGAAGACAGAATCTCCAACGACAAACAACTCGACGACTTCGGATATAGGGGATACGACCCGACCGAAGTGCGTTCTTCAACGGATCAGGACCCTTGTCATCTTAAACTTCATCAAGTCATCGCCACTGTGGATTTTTTGATGAGAGATACTTCAACGACTTTCGCCCTGGGAGATCTGACCCGCCAAAGTATGCTTCCCGACTAGATCGGAATCATCATCGCCAACAATTTGATATATTGAGATCATCCAAGCTTCAAGACATGTGGTGTACCAAAAGATTTCAAATATATATGATGTCGAATGAGTACGCATCAAGTAACGATAAAGCATTCGAGTAGGCAGCGATCGGGTACAACACCATTATCGAGAATGTTCTCGGACAAATGTAGAGTTGTTGGACCAAACCTACCAACGAAGACCGATGACCTATCTCATGTATAGTTTCGCCCACGGCCACACTATTTGGGAAGGTCAATGCGGATAATCCCCCCGCGACGTTATCGGCTTGATCACCCGACATAATTACGAACGGACAACCAGATATGCTACAAGTTGGGTATCTGAGTCATGCTGGCCACATGAGATGCACATGTAATAATCAACTCTAGCGCCCCTTCGGGTGGTCGAGAGTCAACTATGTTGGTTGTCGACCAGCGTTGTAGCGACCTCTTGCCACCTATCAGTTGACTTCGGGTGGTCAAGAGATGAGTATGGCTGGTTGGCTTGAGTTTGGTTTGTTATAAGATTTAAGCTGCCTTTGTGGAAAAACGATTTTTCCATAAAGACAGCTGGGGGCTAGGAAGGGTATCATACTCCGATTGCTGAGGGCTACTTTGGCGAGAGTACTCTTTTATTGTCATATGTAGATTTAATTTATTTCCAGTTTTTTCAATTCATACTTTTACCCCCAAGCGTTTGCTCGACGGCTTCTTCATTCTAACAATTTGCTTTGAGTATCTAATTTCAGGAAAATCAAATATTAGAGCAATTGGCATTTTTTGAGTGACAGAGACTAGTTGGAGGCTTTATAATAGTCATTTTTGACTAATTAAAGCTCAAAACAATAATTTTGATACTCAATTAATAGACATATACTGGTCATAGGGCACACAGTAGCCGAATTTTGATTTTGACTAGATGGATGTCAGATTAGTGAATTCAAGTTCAAGTCGACTTCTTGGTTCAGGAGAAGAGAAGGATCTTGTTGCATATTTTGCACCAGCTCAGTTGTCCAAGAACGGTTGGATGAGTTCGACAAGGATTATTGGATAAAGCGATGGTGTATTCGCCGAGGTGGAATTTTTTGCTTCAATTGAAATTCTCGGTCAAGGTTAGATAGGAAACTTAGTCGCATACTCCACGCCTTCTCAGTCCTCCGAGAATGGTTAAGTGAGTTCGATAACTGTTGTTCTATGGTCTTCGGTCGATAACATCAACTCGTTTATTTGCATTGAAGTCGGGGTTACTGTCAAGGTTATGGATAAGTCATACCCCATGATCATGGATTAAGACCGGCGGGCCCACCATATACCATGTCTTGTACGAAATCAAGCCTCGCATACGGAAAATATTCCGGATAAGGAAGGAGAAATAGAGTTTTACATGGAAACTACAAGGACTACTCAAATTGTATCCATACTTGTCTCCCTAGTTTTACTTGGATAAGGGAACATCTATGGGTATAAATTCAAGACCCTTAGGAGAAAGGGGGAATCGGGAGCCCGGTCAGAGAGAAATGGAACAGTCAGAATAGACCCTAATATGCACCACTAGACATTGACATCAGAAATAAGCCTAGACATACCCAATCTGGTGCCCGCGGAGGCCGACAAGAGGGATCTAGCGCTATCTCTGATCTCACTGAGTTCGTATTCAAGGATGAAGACTACCCTGTCATCGACTACGAGTGATGGTCTATGCCACTGTGTCGATGACAACTAGATAGGTTATCCCAAATATTGTACTTGAGTGATTCTGATTAATAAGAGCAATACCGGCTTCGGCCAACAGGAGTAGGGCTATTACCTGTTAATTGAGGGGGGCCGATCCTGTATAAAAATCTCAGTCTCATGTCTCTTTTATCTCAATCTCGCGTATACCCTAGTACGAACGATCCCTATACCATGCAAATATTGTAGTCGTTATCAACAACATCGACAGATTTCTCCCGTTTTAGGTTTTTTTGGTTGTCTTACAGATTTACACGTCGCCATTTATTGCCCCCAGCTCCACATGCCTGATGCACGTACATCTAATCGGCAGTTCACGGTGCGCCGGTCAACCAGGTGGGTAGGCACCGTGTGCGCTTGTTACATGCCGGTTGTTGAGGTGCCTGCTCCCGGATAGGGCCTTAGGGGAACCGTTGTGAGGCATGTGGCTGATCGTCATTTATTTCGTTTTCCCTCTTTGATGTTTCTGTATTTGAATATAGGTCCTTTGTTCTGGACTTTGTTCCTTGTAGTTCTAGTAGCAGGCATGTTCCTTTTTTCAAGCCTCGTGGCGTAGAGTTCTCTTGCAAGCGTATATCTATTTATAAATCTCTAAATTTATGGCATGTATGGTTTTGGTCATTTGGGGTGAATTTAGTCAAACTTCTCTCGTTCAACTCGACGCCATAATTTTTTTTCTCCAGTCTTTATCCGTCTGCAACGCTACCAACTCTATCGATCGAGCCATTGGATTAGGTAGTGTGTTCTATGGGGGATAGCTAGTTGGCAAGCAACTGCTTCTTGCGCAGGTCGTGCTCACTATCCCGATCTTCTTTCCTACGTCGGTGATTATTATGCTAAACAATTAGTTACGTAGTGTATTAAGCGTATAAAGTGTAACCGACGTGATTTCTCCTCTTTGATATTCCCACATCTAGCTTTCAATAATATATAAGAAACTTCCACTTCATTAAATTCAAACTTTCAATCTAGACTTTGAAACTTTTACTAAAAATTTTCAAATCTTTTTACTCGAACCATTGAACTTTCAACTCAAATCTCCAAACTTTCTACTCTAGAGCCAAACTTTCTACTCAAATCTACGAATATTTTTGAGAATTCTCTGACTTTCAACCCAAATATCGATAATTTCTATTTGAAATCCTAATCTTGTACTCAAACCACAAAAAAATTCTACTTAAGGCGGTAACGCCTCAAATTTTCAACCAAAATCATTTTTCTCTTCTTTAACCATGATTGCACTTAAGATCTTCTATCTGCGTATATCGGAAAATGTTCATTTTGACTCCCTCGACTGTAGCTTCAGTTCGATTTTCACCTCTCAACCTCAATACCTCTCTTGTGGGCTCTATTTGATTTATTTGTGCAGGTGAACTTATTTCCAATTATATGTAACCCTCTCAACTCAATATTGGCAATAAACAGATTGACAGTTTCAACCGCAATACCTCTCTTCTGGGCTCTATTTATTTATTTATTTGTCCGGGTAAACTTATTGCCAATTCTGCGCAGCTCACTTAACTCAATATTGGCAATAAACGGATAGAACATTTCAGCCTATCTCCTGTTAATGGTCCTTATTTTGGAACTGAGGAAAATAATTTACTATAAATTGAATTGAACCAACCGTTTTATCGGTCAAAAGACTATCATACGCAGAATTGCTACTCGTATCTACTCCCTCCGTTTGTTTTATACTAGAAGTGGTTTAATTTTCTTACTGATCAAACTTATCTAGGTCTGATCATTTTTATAGGAAAATATAGAAACATTTCCAATACAAAACAACATATTATCAAAATATATCCAGTGTTTAATTCAATGAAATTAATTTAGTATTGTAGGTGTTGCTAATTTTTTTTATAAATTTGGTCAAACCTAAAGAATTTTAATTAGGAAAAAAAATTAACGACTTATAATATAAAAATATGAAACAGAGAGCTTATGTGGCATCTGCGTAGCACTGATAAATTTTCATGAAACAACTTGATTAGGATACAAATTTTATCTCGATTTTTATTAGCATGTTTTTCCGTAACACGCTTTGAAAAAAAGTTTCTATAAAAAAATTACTTTAAAATATCAAATAAAATCATATTTAAAATTAAAAAGAAATAAAACTCAACATCATATGTTAATAAACATCATATGTTAATAGTTTTTTCGTTTTACATGCTCATACTTAAATCATTATCTTCAGCATGTTCAAACGAGTGATAAAGTTTAAATACGGGCACGTAAAGTGATAGAGCAGTTATTCATCAGTGCCAGGAAATTCGATCGACGCATTGCAGTAACCAAATGAACCTCGATAGGAATTGTGATCTGCAAAGCTCTTGCGCCATCACGTGTTAAGAATAACAAATACATCGACCAAACAGACAATGCACGACCACTTTCGACGGACGGGAAAATGATGATTTGGAGAACACAGCACATGCTTTATTAACAACATTCTTTTCTTTTATTTATGCTAGTATAAACCAGCTTTAACGTCAGATATCAACAAGATGAAGGCGCCAAAGCCAAACAAGCACACACCAAGCATGAAAATGGATTAAGCAGTGCACATTTAGTCTGAACAATTGTGAATTTCTCGTTAGAATTTTGCGGAGAAAGGGTATAAGCCAAACTCCCCAACATTTGCTACTTATTACCTCTGCGCCTCTTGGTTTTGCACAAAGATGAAAAAAAGGGGCAAATCGTATAAAGGTTATCCTGAATAGTTTCCCGGGAATTACTCTCCTGTCCACGAACTAGTGGAGTAAACCCAAAAAAGGGGCTAAAAGATGGCTTGTAAGTTGATCCTAATTCCCAGTGTAACTGGAACGAAACAAACAGGAAAAAAGAAAATTTAATCCAAAAACCAGGTCATCCTGCCCTTGGCTCCGTGCTCTTGGTTTTCAGGTCCTCCTCGAAACCATGATGGAATTATACAAAATGAGACAGCACCGTTCTGTGCATTATTCGAGCACATAAAAGAATAGTTTTGATGATCTAAACGCTTCACAGTAACATTGAGGTTGGATTCTCGATATAGCCCTTGAATGCTTTCAGAAATTCCGCCCCAATTGCACCTAGAGTAAGCACACAAGAACAAAAGTTAATTTCTCGCCTATGATCCATGGAGCCATCATTGATTCGGATAAGATCTAAAGAATATACCATCAATAACCCTGTGATCACAGCTCATTGTTGCTGACATGAAGGAACCAAACTCATATTGACCGTTGGTGCTGCCAGGTATCACCCTCCTCTCAGCTGCCCAAGCAAAAAAGCAGTAGAGTGAAAAATGAATCCCTATGAACGGACTAAAAGAGCATGACTAAGTGAATGGGCCTGCCTAGCAAGTAGAATACATTAACAAAAGGCACTACTAGCCCTGTTTACAACAAACAACTAAACACTACTATAAACAGTTGGTCCTATATGCATGACTTCTGAGTTAAGTACTAGATCAGGGACTTGGAAAATATACTTTTCAAAATACACTAAAATAATGCAGATAAATATATAATCTTACAATTATTTTTACAGAGTAAGCTAAGTGGCAACAAATTAGTGGAAACAAAGTAAAAGTGCAACATGACTTATTACCAGAACCAATGGCCAGGATTGCCGACTGAGGAGGATTAATGATGGCACAAAATTGCTTAATTCCAAAAGGACCTCCCAAGTTTGATATGGTGAATGTGCCTCCCTGAAAACACCGCACAAAAGTTCTCAAGGAAAAATGCTGTTATTTCATGCAAAAATTAACTACTATGCAATCCATATACCTCATAATCTTCTGGTTTCAAACTGTTATCCCTTGCTCTTTGAGCCAACTGCTTCACCTCCTCCGCAATCATACCAAGTCCTTTCTTGTCTGCATCCTGCAACACAAGCAAAAGTTAGAAACATTTTCTTACACAGATTAGACAAGTTTAGATTACTAACCCTGATTACTGGAACAAACAATCCATGCTCAGTCTGTACAGCAACATTGATGTTCACGTTGTGGTATCTGCATGCAAAATGAATTTTTCATTATCTCCTTTCTTGCCAAAACTTTAGTCCCAAGATATGCCAGGTCAGAACTTACTGGCGGATAAAATCATTCATCCAGGAGCTATTACACTGAGGGACCTTTCGAAGAGCCAGAGCTGCAGCCTGTACATAAAATTAAGATAAATTCAGAATTGGAGGTCAGAAGAAATTGGACAGTCCACGAACATAAATAAGCCAAATCTGCAACAATCCAGTGGTTGTACTTGGTAGATTACCTTTATAACTAGATCATTAATAGATATCTTCTTACCACCGGAGGACTCCTGCAATGGATTCAGTTCCCCTCGCAACCTGCATTAGATTAAAATAAAAGAACTACTTTTAAAAGAAAAGCCACAAAATCAGACGTATGGACTTTGAAGGTGATACATTACATATGTTTCCTACAAAATATAGTGATTTAAATAACACAACTAGCATTCAACATACTTGATAAGATTATCAACTCGTGTGTCAACTGTCAGGTAATAATGTGGAATTGTTTGCTTAGAGCTTAGCAGGCGGTTTGCAGTAACCTGGACAGAATAGAAGTTAAAACACTATCAGATCAATAACATCGCATAAAAAACGACTTAACAAAAAGAACATATGATTGAAATTACCTTTCTTATTTGTGTATTAGGAACATCGGTGTAACTTAGCCCTGGAGCCGCAAGAGCTTCCTTTCTGCCACCCTTAGCTATAGAAGTTTGTTTAAGAAAAAAAATGACCAATTGAATTCACACAGATTAAATAATAGCATAACAAAAAATAAATCTGGCAAATATAAAGGAAAAGCAACATAAAACCACACATTTGAACATACAGAATTCAAGCAAATTACATTAATAATATTTTCTTGGATCAACCAGGATGGTGCTACTAAAACAAAAAAAAATATTTAGAAATTCAGGCACACATTCTGGGAGGAATAAGTAAACTAACAGAGTTAAGTGAACAAAGCAAGCAAAAACAGATTTTGTTTTCTGATAACTTGATATACGGGTGATTGGATGATTGGATATTCAAATCAAGATATTGAGTACATAATATGCATCAATATATGTGCGAATATGATTACTTTAGAATGGATAAGAGTTAAGACAGTAAAGCACAAAGATATTGAGTGGTACAGCTTGAACATTAAACAAGAGGATTCAGATCACCAGTATGGTGCTTTCTTATCATTGTCCATAACAGATTGCTACTATGCAGGGACCTGACCAGAGAAGGGCAAAAACAAGGAATTGCATGGGAAGAAAGTAGATTTTTATAAGGGGAGTGCCATAGTACATACTAGTTACAAGAAAGTTTTCACAGCTTTTTCTCCCCTAACATCTTTTCCACTTGGCCATTGGGATTAAAATTGAATGGTGAGAGAAGTAGATATAAAGTGTGTATTACAGGGACACAGTCATAACCAAAAACCTAACTGCTCTTGCGAGTACAAGTGCATGCATGATTCAAGCGTTCTATATAATCCCAAGCAACTATAACACTTCATATATTAAACAAGCGACGAGTAGCAAAGGAAAAACATCACAATAAATTTGACATTAAGAGTTCATCAAATTCAGATCTAGCATGAGATGTCAAGGAGCACACATTAATAGCTGCAAACCGATCTTTGTCAAATATAAATTAATCTAATCTAATGGTCATTGTTGAATACTGAGTTACTTAACTACATAATTCTAAATTTCTATAGAGTTCATCATTGCGGGGGGAAGCAACCGTAGGAGAAAGTGACATACCCAAGTAATCTTCAATGTCCGCCTTCAAAATACGCCCATCAGGACCAGTTCCCTTTACACTTGACAGTGGGACCTGTTTTAGGCAGCACAATCCTTGTGTTCATTAAGTATGTTACAATAACAGTTAGCAAGTATCAATCTAGACAGCTAACATAAGAAAAACTTACATTATTATCTTCTGCCAATTTTCTAGCAAGAGGGCTGGAGAATATTCGATCTCCTGACCGCGAAGGTTCTTCAGTCCTTGGGGCCTTTGGCTCAGGTGCCTTGGAAGGCTCTTTTTCCTCCACCTTTGGTTCCGTACGCTCAGACTGAGCCTTCGGTTCAGAAGGGGCTACAGGTGCAGCCGAAGTTGAAGGTTTATAATCCTTAAACTTCTCAATGTCACCCTCTTCTTCCACGGTTACAGCAATAATCTAAAATGAACAGCATGGACCATAATTTAATCAAGATTATGTCAGCAAAACTTATAGACTGAGGTATTTGTAATAACTGTATTAGTAAACAGAGGTTTATAAATTGATTGTTCAAATATGTACCTCACCAACTTTGATCTCTTTGGCACCATCTCCATGCATGATCTTAGCGAGATAGCCCTCTTCCATGCACTCCATTTCTACGGTGGCTTTATCCTAGTCAGCAGAAATGCATTCAATTAGACTCTTTTGCAGCTTAAATTAAATAAAATAATTGAGCACCACTAAAAATAAGTACTCCCTCCGTCCCAAAAATAAGTACTCAGTATATCACTGCCTTAGAGATCAGAAAACTTACAGTCTCCACCTCGCAGAGAACTTCACCTGGTGAGACCTTATCTCCTTCCTTCTTCAGCCACCTTGCAATGTTCCCCTACAGACAGTACAAGTATAAGGTGTAATACTAATACATGCAATTCAAGGAATAAAGACAAGAGGATGTTATAATATTCATGATCCATAATAAAAAAATTGGGTAAGATATACCTCTGTCATTGTAGGAGAGAGTGATGGCATCCCTATTTCCTGATGTGGTGGCAGGTCTGGAATAAAGAAATTATGTCAAGACTTAAGAAATAAGACAATTAACAGAGTGCTATATGGATTATGAAATCATTGACTGGAGTTATGTAGACAATTTTAACATAGTAACCAGAGCAATGGGAAGATGTGGAACTAAAATTCAAATATACTTTTCTTTTTGAAGCAGATAAAATAGATGCTTAGATATCCTAAAAAAATGAAAGCTGTTCTGATTTTTTTTTAAAAAAAGAAGAAATAAACGTGGAGAAAAATCACCAAAAGTAGTGGAATACAGCATCACATGCATGTAAAAATGAGTACGTGAGAAGACAGGGTACAATCAAGAAAATAGATAGTATAAAAGAAAACACCCGCAACCAAAATAACCAAATTAGTAATCTATCATCAACCAAATATGTTTGCAAGAAACCCATCCTACAAAAAGATGGCAACCAAAAGGACTGAACAGCTACTTTGCAATATCCTGGTTATTTTATGAAGTTATCGCAATTAAAGGGCATAAATACACATAAGGAAAGTACCTGCGCTGCTTGAGAAAGATCTTGCTGAAGCTACCTGTCCACTGGAAAAGAAACAGGGAAAGAAAAGGGAGCATTACAAAGATGCCATGGTAAACAGAATAGCTATCAGTCGTTAGGAGAACACTATTAGAAATTTAGAATAGGACAATCAAATTATAATCTCATTCCAAGAATTGGAGTTTGTTCTAAAGTAAAGGAAATTATCATTTAGATACATATTAAAAAGCAGAGAGCTGGATAGGCATGATTCAGGGGCCTTACAAAATATGCCAGTGATTTTTTTGATGGTTTATCTTAGCCAACAACATGAGACTCAGTGATCAAATATAGCTGATTCATATTCTCTTGTAAGGGTGGTTCTCTCATACAATATGTCCCGACACAGCCACATAAGCTAACAATATCATAACAGAAAATGACATACCATGACAATGAACCGTTGAGACCAGTAATAGTATTCGGGATAAAGTTGTTAGGTGATCTTCTGCAAGTGTAGCTTCCATTTAGTCCTTGTGACACCTGAAAGAGAAAACAACAAACTAGAAAGTCAGGACAAGACAATAAGGGTCTCAATAAAGAGGGATATATTTCAAGGACATAACCTTGGAGGTCTCAAGCTCTTTCCCAGGTTGCTTGCGCTGGGGAAATCTGGCACCTCCAATTCTTTTCTCAGCACCTGCAGAAACCAAAAGCACTAAATCTTAAATGGTGAAAATTGCTTAATGAGGACATCCAATCAAGAAGGTGAACTCTCACTGTACAAATAAATTCCCAAAGGAACAAATAACTACTATCTCAAGATAAAATGAGTGTATATATACTATGTCAATGAGAAATCACACCTTAATTAAAAATGGTAGTATCAGCTCAGGAAGCCAAACCATGCTTAGCCAAAGGTACAAAAATTAGTGGAGGTAATTTGTCAGGAAATGAAAAAAATAAACATATTGGATTGTACTTCTGTTGCAACATATTTTTTTGTACAGATGTTTGTAATCAATTGATAATCTGTCTATATTAGATAATTAGACTACAGACCACCAATACATAATCAATGAATGCCTCTGGAGGATCCAGGATTACCGACATCTGTGAAACCAAACGTTTTATAACTAATTGGCTACGTAAGGCTCTATATTGGTTTCAGTTATGATGGCAGGACCATTTTGGTTTGACGCCAAAATGTGGCCTACAAAATTGTTGGCCCTTTGAATAGTACTTTGGCTAGTGTTTAGGTGGTGTTTGGATCCAGGGACTAAATTTTATTCCCTGTCACATCGGATGTTTGGGCGCTAATTAAGAGTATTAAACATAGACTAATAATAAAACTAATTGCATAAATGAGAGCTAATTCGCGAGACAAAATTTTTTAAGCCTAATTAATCCATAATTAGCACATGTTTACTGTAGCATCACATAGGCTAATCACGGATTAATTAGGCTCAATAGATTCGTCTCACGAATTAGTCCAGGGTTATGAAATGGGTTTTGTTCTTAGTCTACGTTTAATACTTCTAGTTAGTGTACAAACATTCAATGTGACAGGGACTAAAATTTAGTCCCTGGATCCAAACACCCCCTTAGTTTGCTACCAAAATATGCCAATAACACACATAAGTTGCCAAAAAAAATTGGCACTACTAAAATTCGCCTAGCTTTTGGAATTGCTAATATTTTGGTATGGTTGGAAACAATCAAACCCGTAATACAGAAATAAAAAGTTATTAGAACAGAAACAGAACTGCATGATTAAAAGCAGCAGAGAGACATCTCCAGTTGAGTTGAACAAACAGGTTGCATGCATACCGTTGTCAATTAGTTGACAAATACACGCAATCAAAATAAAATGATAAAAGATGGGTAGCACATACCATTTCCCTTTGTGGGGAAGGAACCAGAAGCAGCGGAGAAGTAGCGCACGAGGCCAGAACGCTCACAGTCTAGAGCATTGTGTAAACTCCGCAACTGCAGTAAAGCAGATTGAAATGTCACTGGGAATCGATTGACGATGGCATAATATTACTAGCGCAGAAACATTTCTTTCTCGCGCAGTAGGCAATGACTAGATCATCAGGCGAATTACTAGCCAATTAGCGGAGACGGGAAGACCAGGAATCCAGGAACGATCGAAAATTCAACCACGAGCGGCACGCAGCGGGAAGGCAGATCAGAACAGATCCGTTGGCTTTTCCGACACGTTGGGATGGGAGACGGATGCGGCAGGCAGCCGCAGAGAGAGGAGGCAAGAGAGAAAGAGAGAGACGAACCTTGCGGGAGTGGCGGAGGAGATGCGCGGCGGACATGGCGACGGGAGAAGGCAATGGGCGTGGCTAGGGTTTGTCTCGATCGGAGATCGTTGGCGGCGGAGCGACGAGGGGCGGGTCTCCTTGGCCACCGTCGCCGTGGCGGCGCTGGGATTGATCGAGGCCGGCGTACGAGCGTCTCCCAGGCTGGCTGCGGCTTTCTCCCGGCGTGGTCGAGGCCGCGGGACAGATGAGGACGGAGGGGGTCGCGATGGTGGATTGGGGAGTCAAGTCGCGTCCGGGAATCACGCGCCGGGACGGAGGGGACTGGGAACTGGGAAGGGAGAGGCGGTCAGATGGTAACTACTATACTAGATGGGTGACTGACAGCGGGGCAGGGGATATGGTTGTAAAATTCTTCTATGTTACTGCGGGCTGTTCGTGTGTACGGACACGAAAATTTTGATATAGAGATATGAAAAATGTTATGAGCACTTGTAAAAGCATTATCGGAGCATTACATATGAAAAATGAAGTTAAGTGACTTATATTTATATTATATTTATAGTTTTTTTATGTGCGGTAAAAACAATAAGGACAGTACGCGTAATTGAATTCAAGAATAATAATTTATATCATCATAATATAGGAACAGTAAAAAAGCCACATGGTCCACAAGTAGAACAATGAATTCAAGAAATACCACAAAATATTTTGTGCTTAATTGCTTGAGTCATAATTTGCCTTTACGGATCATCAATTGTTACCTTTACGGAGTCATAATTTGGTTGAAAATGCGGCCCTTTGATCCCAGACTGCTTTGCACTTGAGCCGATCCATCAATATTCTAGATCAAGAAGAGCTCAATGGATATGTTTGTGAGGAATGACCGTGGTGGCACAATGTACTAGACACGGTGTCAGAGGAGTGTAGGCACCTCTAGGTGCCGCCCCTCGAGGTAGGCAGAAATCGGCCCAACAACAAGCATCACCATGAAGATTTGTTTGTTCGGGCTTGTGTTCATTCTTACTGTCTCAACCCTGATCACGTTGTGGGTATCGTATGGATAAGACTAGGCAGACGCTGCAGAGTAGTATTATATTCAAATACGTCATGCTCACGCTTAAAGATATGTCTATGTGTGGGATACGTGGTACCCGGGTATGTAGCTTTATTTGGGCCTTCGTAGTTGGGCCTAAGGATAGGATCGACCCATAACCTATCTGGCTAACTTGTAATCTAATAAAGGGATTCAAAATAAGGATATAAATCTTATCTCATGTAAATAAATGATAGGTACTTAGATATTAAGGAATCCGGATACCTATCCATAGCAGGTTCTCTGCCCCTATATAAAGGGAACCAGGAACCCTAGAACAGGATGATTGCTACGTGCTAATTCTTACGCCGTATTGCGAACCCCTGCACATATCTAATCTACTCAACTGGATTAGGGTATTACCTCTTATCGAGGGCCTGAACCAATATAAACTATGTGTCACCACCTCTCTCTATGATCTTGTGCACCCTATAAGTATTATTGTCGATATCCGGAATCAACACTATGGGTAAATCCAAATTATCGGCATAAGTAGTCTCTTAATGGAACATTTGAATTGAATGCGGGAAAGGCCTGAAATGAAATGACCAACTCTTTTAAATGTGAATTAATTATAAATGGATCATTATGAACTACTAATAAGGTTTAGAGCTCTAGTTTCTATCTTTGCTGTACCTTGCATTAGCATTGGTTTGTCTTGCATGTTTGGGTTCTAGTCGTCCAAGGAGCTGTAGATGAAGCTTTCTGAGCTGTGTTTGTTTGGGTGACTTGGAACTTATTCCCTCTGCACGGAAAACAGAGTGACTAGCTGTGTTTGTTTGGGTGACTTGGAACTTATTCCCTCTGCACGGAAAACAGAGTGACTCATTAGTACATTATTAACTAAGTATTTACTAAATATTTTTTGGAAAATGGATTATATGATTTTTAAAGCAACTTTCTTAAAGAAAGTTTTTCAAAAAAACGCACCGTTTAGCAGTTTGAAATGCGTGCGTGCGAAATACGAGGGAGTGGAGTTGTGAATACATAGGACCGAACACACCGTAAGAAGTGGTCGATCCATTCGAGTTGGATGAAGATGGAGGTCGACCATTCGAGTTGGATGAAGATGGAGGTTTTGAGTTCTACGTCAACTCTACGCTTGGATCGTTCATTTGGTGTAATTTGCATGTTTTGGTTGTATGTACTGTCGTAGGTCAGGATAAAAACGGATGAAAACCAGCTCTACCATTTCTGTTTTCATTCTTTTCAGAATTAGAATTGAAATTGGAAACCCCGGATATGAAATAGAATCAAATATTATCGAATACAAATATGGAGCGAATATGAATCGGAGCGAATATGGTAACAAATAGGTTTTTTGGAATATGAAAATAACTCTAACTGAGCTTCTCACATCAATGAAGAGATGTAGCTCATTAGTTTTTAAAAAATAAATCAACATTTCTAAATTTTATCAATTAATAATAATACAGCTAGTTGTAGACTTTACTTCCATAGAGAACTACAATAAGCAAAACTATATTTATCTATAACTATAAGTAGTATGGATTGCTTAATAAAAAAAAGAAATAATCATTAGGCAAAAGACAAATAGATCTAAAGCATTAAACTATAAAATAATACCTCCATTCAACTAACCATCACAACACTCAGTATAAATACGAACATCCATAATAGAGAAACTGAAGCTAATCGGTTGTATATTAAAAGCAATTCATTTCCAATTCCGAGAAAATAAATCTAAATTCGTTTCCGGAAAGTTTCTCATCAATTCTGGTTTATGGTGGATAGTAGCATGACCATATCTGTTTATGTTTCCGAGAAAATATTCCGAATTCGTTTTCATTTTTGACACTTTAAAAGGTAAATCGTTAGTGGGCGAAACAAGTTTTTTTTCTAGCAGCCAGCGGTGCCGCCAACAGCTTAAGAGTAGTGAAAATAATATATTTTCATTGGCTAGTGGCCAGTCACCAGCGTAAATCAACTTTCGTAGGCGACCAAGCTAAGATGATTGCCAACAAATAATGATTTTCGCTAATGTCAGCGTAAAGAGACCCGCCAGCGAAAATATCTTTTAGAGCAAAAAAAAAAGATTGAAAACATGGATCCAAAACAGCCTGCAGAGAATAACAAATTCCCCAAATCCTCAATCACAGTCCCAAGCTCCCAACCACATGCAGTCCTTCTGTCGTGGTCATCATCGTAGTTAGCGAGAGAGAGTGTGGTGGGTCACCACCTCTTGATCCGTGCTCGCGAGGAAGGGCATGGCTAGTCGACGACCACCGGATCTAGAATCCCCTTGCCCACCGCTAGCAGATGTGGACGTGTGCTCATGGTCAAGGTCGTTGCCGGTGTCACCGAGCTGCGGTTATCACTGCCACCACCATCACCACTGAGGGCCGGCGTAGCCGAGCCTATAGATCAAGCCATCGTTGGGCCTGCACGTATGACAGAGCGTGAGCTCCTCAACGGGGGACAGTGAGGGCCCCCTTGTGTGAGTTCGGCCGGGGACGCAGGGCGAGAATCCGCACTCCGAGGTGAGAGGGAGAGGTGCTTAGAGGGAACGTGACACAGCGAGTGTCAGTGTCCTGGGCCCAGGGGTATGTCGACTATGGGTTTGCGGTGGCCCCGTCAGTCCACGTGGCCTTCCCCGAAGGGGGAGAAGGCCCGAGGGTGACATGGCGGCCGCCCTCCCACGGTACGCTACCCCCTCGGGGGGAGGTCCAGCAGGGGTCAGGCTCCCCCGACCCCCTCGGGCCGGGCCACGTGCAACCAAGTGGGTGAGCGCTCCCAGCGCTCACCTACCCACATTAAATGGCGGTGCAGGCGTAGTACGGCTGCGCCGTGCGCGTGCCGCATCTATTGCGAAGCGACGCGCACGCATCTGACACCGGTCGCCGTCGGCTGACCGGCGTGAGACCGGTGGAATGACCGATGGGACGGCGTACAGCGCCGCGCGTGTAGGCGCACGCGCGGTAGGTATGATACGCTTCCCAATGAAGCTGCGCCAAGATCGTAGGGGCCGATCTGACTCCTACGCCACGTCAAGGTTGGTGCGTCAGTTCTAATCACTTGGCGCATCACATGGCTTACGGTGAACTGTCAGATTCCAGCTATTTAATGGAGAATGACGCGCTGGTGAACTGTCAGATTCCAGCTATTTAATGGAGAATGACGCGCTGGACCGACCGTGATGACGGGCGGTCTGATCAACGCCATACCGGATCTACAGGAGCGGATGACTTCCACTCCAAGCCACGGCATAAACTTTACCTGTAAAAGATTTCTCTCCTTTCTCTCTAGAAAACTACCTGTCTGACCCCTGTGGTGTCCCCTTGAGAGATAAAAGGAGGCCTAGGCCTAGAGGAAGGGGGTTCGGTTGGCTTCTTCCCTCCATCTTATCTCGCTGGGTTGCGGCTAGCTGAGGCCAAACCCGGAGAGTTGGATCCTCATACACATAATCCACCACACAGGAGTAGGGTATTACGCCTCATCGGTGGGCCGAACCTGTATAATCGCTCGTGTGACACCGTGCTCTGTCAGGCGATCTCGATCCTCACTGACCTCACATGAGCCGGGCCTAAGGAGGCCTCTTTCACGCGCCCTGTGCCGAACTCAAAAAGGGGGTCTGCACAGTCCCCCGCTGCGGAGTTTTCCATCCGACAGCGAGTTATACAGGTTCAGGCCACCGACGAGGCGTAATACCCTACTCCTGTGTGTGGTTGATTAGAGTTTTTTGTTTTTCAGGGATCGAACCCCCTTTCTCTAGCCCTGGGCCTCCTTTTATACTTTAAGGGGCTACCACATGGGCCAATAGACTACCTTCTAGAGAAAGGAAAACATTCTTTTGCATTTAAGAGCGGTCTTGTCGCTTGGCGCCGAAGTTACACGCATAGTAGCCGCAGCGTGACTCCTGTCTGATCGGCTGTCTGACCCGGGTGACGCCCGTGTCATGCCCCATTAAATGGGTGGAGACTTGTGTGCTCCGTCCGTACCGGGCGACGGGCGTCATATGATCGGAGCAGACCCACCAACTCCGGTTGGATTAAGAGGCAAAAAAGTTCTCATTATTTTGATGGGACCTGTCGGCGCGTGCCGTGCTCCGACTGACGTGCGGCCAGTGCGCTGGTGCCGCGCCGCGGTCCCATTGGTCATTCTAACCAGTCACTGACCGGTCAGTCGGCGTGACCGGTATAAGACCGGGCACACGCCCTCCTTACCGCATTAAATACGGTGAGATGCACGACGAGACACGCTCATCTAAGCCGCAATTAATACAGTCAGGTGAGCGTTGGAACCGTTCACCTAACCATGCACACGCGGCGGAAGCATGGAGGGTTCGGGGTGGCCCGACCCCTGCGACATTGGAGCGCTAGGGGAGTTGAGATTAGAGAGGGCGGCTGCCACCTCACCCTCGGGCCCGCCCCCTCCCCGGAGGAGGGCCACGTGGGCACAGGGGGGCCTCAAGCTCTTAGTCTCTATACCCCTGGGCCACAACACCGACAGCGTAGATCAGTTGTTGATAAGCAAAACCGTCGATGCCGCTAGATCTGTGTCACGCCCTGAAATCACTCTAAAATTATATCGTCTAAATTATTTCTAGAAAATGTAAAAGTCAAAAAGAGCCTACAACAATTAAAACTCACCAATATTTATGTCAATTTGGCTTGTGGGTATTTTTAATAAATTCCCCATGCTTCAAAATGCTTAACCAATTTTTACTTTAATTTTCAGAGCACCCTACGTAATTTTATAGCAACAAAAACAATTAAAAGAATTTGATAAAAAGAAAAAAACTAAAATAACTCTCTCCCTTTCCTTGGGCCATTTTCGGCTCATCTCTTCCTCTCTCTCCCTCCGGCCCGACCTGGCCTGTGCTCCCTCTCCCTCCTTCTGCCATGGGCCTTGCCCCTCCTTCCCGGCCCAGCCGAGCCACTCCTCCCCAACCCAGCCGAGCTGTGGCTGCTGCGCACGTCGCGCACGTGAGCCACACGCGTGCGCCACCGTGGGGCCCGCCTGTCGGAGGCGTCTTCAACCTCCAGTCGCACCCGTCTCTCTCTCTCCCGTGAACGCAAGCGATGTCACCTCGTTTGATCTCCCTCCTCGACGGTTTTCCTCCAAATTAAATTGCAAAAATGGGTTCGTCTCCTCTTCCTCATCATTTCCCCCAACAAACCCCATTCAATCCCGTGCTAATTCATGCTCAATTTAATTCTTAAACCGATGGAGTTATTTTGGGAGTTCACTGTTGCCAACGCCGTTTCCCCTCCAAGCGGCTGCTCCCCTCCCCTCCGGCCTATATAAAGAGCACCCTAGGACCTCCTCCACCGATTCCCTGTCCCGCTCGAGCGCCATGCTCGCTCCATCACCGTTGCACCGATTCACCCCACTTGCTGTCGTCAGCATCCGCTCCACCCGCCGTTTTGAGTTCACCAGGACGTCGCCGAGCCTCGGCAAGGCCACTGCCGGCTGCGCCGTCTCCTCCTCTCCCTCGGCCATGCCTTCTCCTCCCTCGGTAAGCCCCGAAGCTCCATCCCCGACGTCAACCCGAGCCGACATCATTTTCTACCTCATCGCCATCGCTGTTTCCTCACAGTTCCAGCCGCTCCGGTGAGCCTCGCCTTGCCCTCGCCTCCCCCACACCATGCACTACCATGCCAGAGCTCAGCTCTCTTCCTCCCCTCTACCATCTCTCTCCCTCCCCTCTGTTTCTTTCTCTTTTCTCTGTGCACATGATTTTTTTTAGAAATATTAATTCACAAATTCGCAAAACGACAATTAAACAACACCTAAAATTCAAGTAGCCATATCTTGACTATTTGAACTCGAAATTGATATGTTCAAATTGCTAATTTTGCCCTTAAACAGTAATTAACCCATTTTATGCTTTCTTTATGCATCTTATATGGTTCTTATTTTTGTTTGGCCCTTTTTCTTTACGATTGTCGTGTAGACGCTGCAGTTCCAGAAGAGCCGCTCTACCTCGAGGTTGACGTTGAAGATTTTGGTAGCGAGCAAGGCAAGTTATGCCATTTTGATCATATTGTTATCCCAATTTACAAAATTATGTTTATTTAAATTATTGCATTTCGCTTTATTAATTTCCCGCGCTTATCACTGTTTTATTTAGCCCTACCGATTCTCCTTGTTATAGCCTTATTATTTGTATTATTATTATCCTTGTTTAACCCTAGGAGAAATAAAACTAGTGAGGACTTTATATATGTGGTGCTTACTAGTAAATTTAGGAATATGCTTAGCCCTGCTTAAATAGAAACAATTAGATATTTTCCAATAATTAGACTTGGGCATAACTTGTAAATAATGGTAATTTTGGCTTAGTGGCTGTTTAGCCATGACACAATGTTTCCCCTTCAAAATTCCCCAAACATGATTTTTCGGCTGGGCTCGGGGTGCTTGGTTTCGCTAGTCGCACCTCGGCCGTCATAAGGACTGGTCTTCGGGCCTTTGTTGCAAAGCATACTCCGTACAACCACATGTCTAATGGGTAAGGCTTAACACATCGCCTAGAACGGTCATGAACGAGGAAGGCACGGATAGGGATGGATGAAACCCTTGGTGGGGTCGACGTCTCTGGCAGTACGCCCAGGGGCATAGACTGTCTGCTCGACCCAGGGCACCTAGCGGGGGAAGTCTATGTCGGTCTTCTTTGTTTAGGGCGGTACTAAGCGATGGGTTATGTCATGGCTTCTGTCTATATACCGTGGTGGTATGTGGCACGTGGTAACGCGTGAGGAAGACGTGTCTTGTGGGTAAAGATGTGCCTCTCTGATCAGAGTATAATCTATTCGAATAGCCGCGCCCTCGATTATGGGCAAGCTGAGCAATGTACCCAAGTTAGAGTTTAATTCTACTAAAACTGGAATAACTGGAGTAGGATCTGTGGGCCTGGGATAAGGCAAGACCGCGTTGGTGCGCGACTTGTTAATAATTTGATTAGATATAGGATCGTGTTTTATTTAAATGCCTTTAAAAGTTTAAATGCTTTGAAATGCTAGTTTTCTGCAAAATAGCCCTATAATGAATTCTTTGTACTCCTTGCATTATATTTGCATTTTTCCGGCCTGGCTTGCTGAGTACGGTGGTTGTACTCAGCCTTGCTCCTTTTTCCCCCCTCCAGTTGAGGAGTTCTTTGAAGATGAAGGTTTTGTTGTCTAGCTCGTGCCTGCCGTCAAGCGCCTGTGGTGGCCCGTTGTAGTTTCCTGCTTTTATTTGTTTATCTTTCAGTGCTGGGCCTTAGGCCGCCCATGTAATAAAGTACTCGTTTCATGCTTCCGCTTATATATACTCTGTTATTTACCAACTTTGTAATGTGTACCTTGCCTCCTGGGATAAGGATTTATGCACTCACAAACGAAATATAGTGTTCTATATTCCGGGTGTGACAAGTTGGTATTAGAGCCTCCTTTGACCCTAGGACGAGCCAGTTAACCCCGAACCTTTAGGAGCTAATTTGATAATAATGCGATTAGAGAGGACTAACAAATTATTTGAGTAATGTGTGAAGGAATAATTTGTTAAATACGGTGAGACGCACGACGAGACACGCTCGTCTGAGCCGCAATTAATACAGTTAGGTGAGTGTTGAAACCGTTCACCTAACCACACACACGCGACGGAAGCGTGGAGGGGTCGGGGTGGCCCGACCCCTGCGACAGTGGAGCGCTAGGGGAGTTGAGATTAGAGAGGGCGGCTGCCACCTCACCCTCGGGCCCGCCCCCTCCCCGGGAGAGGGCCACGTGGGCACAGGGGGGGCCTCAAGCTCTTAGTCTCTATACCCCTGGGCCACAACACCGACAGCGTAGATCAGTTGTCGATGAGCAAAACCGTCCATGCCGCTAGATCTGGTGGTCCCAGGCACTACCACTGGCCATCTTGATCCTTGTCATCGTCCCATTTGTTATCCGCTTCGTCCAATTAGAGCTCGGGTCTCCATATCCGACGGCCCCGACATAGTCGCTAGCCGTGGTGGTGGTACTCATTGAAGTGCATCTAGGCCCCTAATAATTTTGGTGATTAATAATAATGCGATTAGAGAGGACTAAAAAATTATTTGAGTAATGTGTGAAGGAATGTGTGTTCTCGATAAAGCTTGCTTCAATGCAAAATCCCGTGAAAGTAAGAAAACGATGTGATGCGGCATATGAGCAAATGGTATAGTGTACATTTTCGAATGTTTGTGTCAGTAGGAAAGCCGTACTATAAAGGGGATAATGCATTGGTGATGAGGAATGAGTTGGGTGCTCAAAAATCTATTTCTTTAAGTGGTTTCTTACTCATTGTGCCTTGTCTGTGATTTTCGGACTTGTTCGAAATTCCATTTTGGAATTTTTGAAACTGTCTGAGAGGTAAAACAAGCTTCGGGTCGATTTCGGACTTGTCCAAAAACTATTTTCGGAATTTCTGAAATTGACTGTGAAGTCACACTTTCGATTTCGGACTTGTCCGAAAGGTATTTTCGGAATTTCCGAAAATGGTCGTGAAGCTGAACCACCTTTGGGACGATTTCAGATTTGTCCGAAAATCGTTTCAAAATTTCCGAAAAAAGCGGTGAAGGATATCATCCTTCGGGTCAATTTCGGATATGTCCGAAATTGATTTTCGGAATTTCCCAAAAAGTCTGTCGAGCTATGTTTGGTTCTGGTCATTTTCGGATATGTCCGAAAAGTTTTCGGAAGTGCCGAAAATCCCAGTTGTTTTCTTTCCAATTTGCTGTTCCAGTGATTTTTGGACCTGTCTGAAAAGTGAATTCAGAATTTCTGAAAAATGGAATATTTGCCTATAACGGTTAGATCTGAGAATGGGGGTATAAATAGCCCCTTCCCCTCCATGTCAAAGTTGCTGCTCTCATTGAAAACTTGTGCCATTGGCTTTCTACTCTTGAGATTCACTTTTGAGTCTTGTTAGCTTGATTCCTCTCTCCACCGATTTTTGATTTGGATTTGGTGTGTGTGTGTGTGAGTTGTGGTTTCGAGTTTGTGTGAGTGCTTGGTGTTGACTTCGTGACGATTTATGAGCACTTGCTTCATTTCTCAACAGATCTTTGCATCATCAATTACTCTTGGAGGTTGAGAACTCCTAGATGGTTAGTTGTCACTCTCGAGACACCGATCTACTTGTGATTGGCCGGGAGAAGTTTGTGAAGGTCGGATCTAACATCCGAAAGGAAAGATACACCACTAACGAAAGGAGGAATACTTTGTGCAACCTCTTGAGGAAAGGGTTAGCAGAGACCCAGCTCTTTGTGAACTCCTCGACGGAGACTAGAATCCCCTCAAGGATTCGAACTTATGGAACAACTCATCTTGCAAGAAACTCGGTGAAATCCCTCTTTTCCTGCTTTAGCTTTACTTGTTTGTGCCACTATAATTCTAGTTTCTATTTGTGGTAATACTTTGCTCTTGTGGGTAGCTAGATTTAACATTTCTTTACTAGTGCGCATACTCTGTTATTTTCGAAATTTTCGAAAAGTGCTGCTGCTGTATTTACTTGAGTTCCTATCCACCCCTCTAGACCTAAGTGACCCCTTCACTCGTTAAGGGTGTTTTTATTGTGGGGGTACGCAACGGCAGTGGCACGCCTTGGCGGCGGTGGAGGTAGAGCCGATAAAAGGTGACAACTTGGTCAACAGTTTTTTTTTTCCGAAAACACGTACATTCGGAAAAAACATAAACCTCTCGAACCATTTTCAGCTGTAAGTCCGTTGTGGGTGTGTCTGGAGTTGTAATGGAATCTTGTCAGTTTGTATAACGAACTTCCCGAGTGGATACGTGTTGGTGGAATATTTGGACCCCACTCGGTGTGTTCCCACGTACAATTAGCTCCTCTGCTAATTGTATGGACAGTTTGCGCATGGGTTCAGTTGGCCCATAATTTTGTTATTATTTTTTTATCCTTTTAAAACTAAACTCTTGTGGATATTTATGTTTGGTGCATTATTTTTGAGGTAATCTAATGACCCCTCAGGATATTATTAATTGTTTAGCTAGAAACATGAATAATTAAGTGATGATATGAAAAACGAAAAAGTCATTAACACGTGATTAATTAAATTTTAATTATAATTTTAAAAAATAGATTTATATGATATTTTAAAGCAACTTACCTATAAAAAGTTTTTCACAAAATACACCGTTAACAGTTCAAGAAGTGTGTTAACGGAAATTGAGAAAAAAATATCTATCTTATCCAAGTGAACGGAGCCTTAACTCCGCTACTACCTTGCAAGTGCGGACTCAAAATTATTTCCCTGCACCATTTGACTAAAAGGCAATAGTCTTTTTAGCCATACTATACTATATATCAGTCCAGTGATACAACACCACAGCGCTGCCACGCGCTTTATACGTAATAATTTTTTCTTACTAAATTCTTATTACTAACATTAATATATGATGTTACGAATACATCTAGATTTTTTATAACATCTATCCGAATTAAATTACTATTATAATTGTTAGTAAAAAATTATTAAGAAAAAAAATTAGTACGCAGTGCTCTATATTCTAACTCTGCAGAATGTATTACTGTACCCTTTAATTACAGATGCATGAATCTAGCATGGCTGCATGGGGACCATGTCCACTAATTAGTCCATACCTGCAGTGCCCAGTTCACTGCACCGGTAAGATACTATACGGGTACTGTACACTACAAATGGAGGTCACCAATTTGCTCACGTGTGCGTGCTTGTCTGACCTTAATTGTCACTGTGCATGTGATGAAAGGCAAGTCCAATTTTATGTCACGATTTGAAGCAGTTGCAGCCTTTTTTTTTCACATGGAATCCATTACAAACTGATCGGTCGAGTTCACACACTGCATTGCAAGGCAGGGTTGTGATCGAGTTGAAGTATTGAAGTCGATCGATCGCGAGTAAAGTTTTGCAGGTTCCTTCGCGTCATCATCAATGGCTAGTTTGCTCGGACATCCAGAGGAGCTCCTCTAGGTAATCGGCGCCGAGGTCCTCCAGCTCGAGGACGATCTGCTTGTGCTCCCCGCCGGTCGTGGCGGAGGTCGTCGTCGTCTTGTTCGCCGTCGCCGTGGCACCGGCCAGCTCGGATCTCTTTCGCCGCTTTCGCTTGGAGTGCCGCCCCTTCAGCGCCAGCACGGGCGAGCCGCCGGCCGCGCCGAGCGCGAGCGCGCGGAGCGACTCGCGCACGCGCTCCACGGGGAAGTTGAGCGCCGCGGCCGCACCCCGCGCCGAGAGCGCGGCCTGGTCGTAGGCCATCGCCGCGGCCTCGGCCGTCTCGAACGTGCCGAGCCACACCCGCACGCCGTTCCGCGTGGAGTCCCTGATCTCCGCCGCGAACCTCCCCCACGGCCGCTTCCGCACGCCGATGAAACCCGCCGCCGCCGACCCCGCCCCCGCCTCCTCCTTTCTCGCCGCCCTCTCGCGGCGGCCCGCACCGCCGCCGGGCGCCGACACCTCGGCGCTCCCCGCCGTCTCATAGTCGTAGCCACCGCCGCCGCCGCTGACGCTAGACGGCTGTGATTCCGAGGATGTCGACGACGCCGCGCCGGAACCGGCGGCTGCCGTGACAGCCATGCTGCCGCCGCCGTAGTACCAGCAGTGGCTGTGTTGCTCCATGTGTGTGACTCTGTGAGCTGGGAATGTTTGACTTAGTGGCTGCGATCACTGTGATGTGTGCGGCGAAGTGACGGGTTGTGTACTTGTGTTTGATTGTTCCCTTTCCAGGAAGGCAGCGGATTAAATTAGCGGCGGGGTTTATATAGAGCCCCCGAGAGGGTTGGGTGGCTCTGTGGGCGACGAATTTTCCAGGACGGTGCGGTGGGGCCCGCGCGTCGACAAATGACTATGACATGTAGGGTCACGAAAACCTGGAAGTTTGGGCGTTGTCCTTGGACTGGGCTGACGTAGGGCGGCTGGATAGGACAAACTAGCTGGCGTCAGCGTACACGATCCACACCCTTAATTTGCTGGTGGTGCCCACCGAGCAGGCCTCGGCGCGCCTTCCTTATTGTATTTAGGCTTATCTAGCATCAGCGATGATCCAAAAAGGCGTGTAAGCTAAAACACACATGTCTCAAATTAGGCTACTTATTTTATTTATTTACATATAAGAAGCGTCGGCGATTATCGGGAGGATGGTAACCCTAATTGCTGCATGGACAAACATATCCTACGTGCTGGAATCGCGCGTATAACAAAATTGAAGAGCACCTCGGAAAAAAAAAAAACCAGTTGACAGCGGCCACAACAATGGGACCGGGGTTTAGGACAGGAGGGATCAATAGGCTGCGAAATGGCTAATGAGCGATCAATAGGAGGGATCACGCTCGCCACGTGCGATTAGCTAGATTTAAAGTTCTTTTTTAGCACGATAAAATACGTACGGGATGGTTCAGTTTCTCTTTTACATAAATACGATAAACGATTTGGTTAGTTACGGGCTCTCACTTCTTCCTGATTAGCATTTTCTCTTTCTGCTTACATCTTTTCCGCGGAAGCCCATCGAGCAGGCATGCCATACATGTGGTCTGCCCCATGCTCATCTGGATATTTTATTTTTTATTTGTTTTAAATTCATTTGCATAAATTTTGGTACGAAATATTTCTATTTAAAGTTTCCATCTATAAAACTTCTTTGTGTAAAGTTTCTAAAGTTTGAATGTACGAAATTACTATGTATAAAGTTAGTATGTATAAAGTCTCTCAATATATATTTTCTAGGCAAAGCTGAAGCATGTAAATTTTGAATGGCCAGGAAAACAAAACTGGGCTATGCGGATAATTTTTTTCTAAACCACAAGATAGTGTTCATTCACTCCTACATAAACGATAACACGATTTCTCTGTACGAGACGCTCGGTAGGTTGCAAACAGATCATAACTGATCGCTTCTGAAAAAATCGAGCGGGTATTTTCGCATACGGCTCCTTAAGAGACCCGCATGCGAAAATCGATTTTTACATACGGGTCTCTTAAAGGGACGCATGCAAACATGAGCTTATTTTTACAAGCGGACCTCTTAAGAGACCCGCACGCAAAAATCGATTTTTGCATGCAGGCCTCTTAAGGATCCACCTAGAAGTCTGATTTGCCTCATCCTTCCCTCTCCACCACTTTAAAATTTTTCACCTAACCTTATCTTCTCCTCCTCTCCTCTCTCTCACTGGCGACAACGAGGGCGGTCGTGGCCGGGAGCGGCAGCGGCGGCGAGCGGGAGCGGCGTGACGTGGCAGGCTCGACGGCCGGTGCCCTCCCCCTCCCAAATCAGACAGCCGGCACACTCCCCCTCCCAAATCCGACGGTGGTGGGCTCGGGAGAGGCTGGTCATGGGCGGGAGCAGCACGACGGACGACGATGGCTGCGGGCGGTGAGGGGCGGCGGGGGCCTGAGGGCTCGACAGCCGTCGCCCTCCCCCTTCAGATCCGTCGACCGGTGCTCTTCTCCTCCCATATTCGGCGGCAGCGAGCTCGGGAGAGGCCGGTCGTGGGTGGGAGCAGTGCGCCGGGCAACGGTGGCTACGGGAGATGATGGCGGCGGGAAGCTGAGGGCTCGATGACCAGCGCCCTCCCCCTCCCAAATCAGTCGGCTGGTGCACTCCCCCTCCCAAATCTGGAGGTGGTGGGCTCGGGAGAGGCTGGTCATGGGCGGGAGCAGCACGACGGACGACGACGGCTGCGGGCGGTGAGGGCAGCGGGGGCCTCAGGGCTCGACAGCCGACGCCCTCCCCATCCCAGATCCGTCGACCGGTGCTCTCCTCCTCCCATATCCGGCGGCGGCGAGCTCGGGAGAGGCCGGTCGTGGGTGGGTGTGGTACGCCGGGCAACGGTGGCTATGGGAGACGATGGCGGTGGGAGATGAGGGCTCAACGACCGGCGCCCTCCCCCTCCTAGATCTAGTGGTGGCGGGCTCGGGAGAAGCCCGTCGTGGGCGGGAGTGGCGCGGTGGGTGACGACGGCTGCGGGCGATGACAGCGGCGGGGGCTGAGGGCGACGACGGCTGCGGGCCGCGGTTGCGCAGATCTAGCATCGGCCCCGCGGGCCAGCGGCGGGCAGCCATTGCCACACAGATCTAGTGTGGCTAGCGGCGAGGGGCCACGGATCTGGCAGGGCTGGCGGCTGGCTAGGCTAGGGTTTCGGCTTCTTTTGAATTTTAATTTTTTTCGCCAAAAATATTTTCGCATGCGGTTGGTTTAGGTGACCGTATGCGAAAATCCCTTTTGGCATGCGGTTGCGCTACCCGCATGTGAAAATGACGATTTTCGCAGATCTTTTCACGCATGCAGGCCGACCAACCGTATGCGAAAATCGATTTTGACCTTTTGGGAAAACCGATTTTGTAGTAGTGATAGAAGAAAACAGAGATGGGCTAAGAAAGGACATGAGAAATAAAAATAGACTAATATATAGGCTGTTAAATAGGATTGTCCAAACTGAAGTCCAACAAACACGCAACCGCACGGGGGATTGTAGGATCGTGCGATCGCTCGGGATGTTGGACTAGCGATCGATGTTGCAGTAGGACTTACCCAATAGGCTGTACTCTGGTAAGTGGGAATACCAAGAAATGGCTTCCCCGTCGCAGGTTGGGTTGAGTTTGCCCTGGAATGATGGAAATTCGGCCTGCGTTCTTATGGGCTGTAGGGGAGCTACTTCCTTATTTATTAATGAGCACATTTTCTGTACTGTTGTGTTTCATAAAAAACTTTATATATATATTTAAAAAATAAAATATTTTTAAAGTTTGTAGTAGTTAATACTTAATTAATCATGAGCTAATAATTCATCTCTAGTTATTCAGCTCAACAAAAATGCTGAAAAGACCCCAACCTTAAGGTACGCAATGGGCCTTTTCATCTGGTTGACCCACCAATATAAATTTGATCCATTGTAGTAAGAACATAGGAGGAATAAGTTCACTTTAACTCCCTTAACTAGTGATCGAATTAATATCCTAAATCACAATACTGGATGGATATTTCAACCCTCAACTATTAAAAACGGTACAATTTAACTCTCTCGGTGGTTTTAGAGGATAATTTTGCGGATGTGGCATCTACGTGGTGGTATTGACCTAGTTTTCATTCCGCGTGGCGTTGACGTGGCGTTTATGTGGCATTACAATTAAAAAAATGTGTAGGACCCATTTATCATTCACATAAAAAATGTGGGAACCACGGCCATCCTCTCTCCTTCCTTTCATCCTCCTCCCTCTCTCTCCCTTCTCTGTCTTTCTCTTTTTCTCCCATTCTTCTTCTCGGTGAGCAGCGAGGACCGGAGCTGCGCCGGCGGTGGGCGGGAAGGCCGGAGCTGCGGCACCGGCGGGCGGGAGGACGGGCGTGGGATGCAGCTCTGCCTTGAACCCATGTCACCGCCACTTCGCCATGAGCTCGCTACGCATCAAGGCCACCTCGCCACGATGCCGCCGCACATCCCTCGGCTGCCGATCCGAGCACAGCGAGCGGGTGGTGGTGCAAACGCCGGTGGATGCATAGCTGCAACGCGACAATGCCGAGTTCGAGGGGTCAGAATGCTACTTCGACTAATCATCGTCAGTTGACTACCAATCAGTTGTGCGCCACTACCACCAGCCTCTCCACGCACGTGTGGCCATGGTGCGGGTGATGGTGCTATGGCCACCGGGGCAATGATGGCAGCCGTGCCACTCAGGTCTTCTCTTCTCTTGGCAAAATCGGCCATGGCAGTAACAATGGAGGAGAGGCGGAGGCGGTGGCGAGAGGGACAACAGCGTGACGACAACCTCCCCTCTCACCGCCGGCGCCATCCTCGCTCGTGCTTCCTCCTTCCCGATGGTGGCAAGAGGAAGGGGGCAGCGGAAGCGGTGGTGGGAGGGACACTGACGCAACAACGGCCTCTCCTCGCACCGCTGCTGCTATCCTTGCTTGTGCTTCTTCCTCCCCGACTGTAGCGAGCGGAAGGGGGCAGAAGAGGGGAGGCGGAGACGGAGGCGGGAGAGACGGCAGCGCGACGACGACCTCCTTCCTGATGACGGTGAGCGGAAGGGGAAAGAGGGGGCAGTGGCGCGACGATGGCCTCCCTTCATCACCACCATGCACTGTTGCTTCGCACGGCTCCATTTCTGCATCCCCTGGCTAGACCCTGCCGCAATCCCCTCGGCCGCCCACCGCCATCGCCGCTCCGGCCCTTCCACCCGCTGCTGCCACTCCGCCGTCGCCATGGCCGAAGGGAAGAGAAAGAGAGATAAGGGAGAGAGGGAGGGGGAAGAAGGGTCAAAGAGATAGTGGATGACATGTGACCCCCACATGTCAGTGGGTCCCATAATTTTTTTTGTTAATGACAATTGGGTCCCGTGTATATTTTTTTAATTCTAATATCACATAAGCACCACGTCAAAATACCATGTAGGATGAAAACCAAGTCAACACCGTTACGTAGTCGCCACGTCAGCGGAACCGCCCTTCAAAACCACCGAGGGAGTCAAATTGCATCGGTTTCGATAATTGAGGAGTTAAGATATCCGATATTATGGTTCAAGGGTATGAATCAGATAAGTCAAAGTGGACTTATTCCAACACAGTAATATCCTATTTTTTAGAGCCCCTTAGGCCAAATGAGGGATACCTCCAATTCTTCGGTGCACAAAAAATACCCTCAACTCTAGCAATTGCCACTATTTGTTTTTCTTTTATATTTGAACATTCTATGTTTATGCTTAGTTTAACACCATAATAATTATGTCAGAGTTATGGATAAGGCATATCCCATGATCATGGCTTTAACTCGGCGGGGCTCACCATATATCAAGTTTTATACGGAATTAGGCATCATATACGGAAGGTATTCCGGATAAGAAAGGAGAAGTCTACATGGAAACTACAAAGACTACTCGGATTGTATTCATACTTATCTCCCTAGTTCTACTTGGACAAGGGGACATCTACGGGTATAAATACAAGACCCCTAGGAGAAGGGGACAAGCCCAGTCAGAGAGAGGCAATAGTCATAATAGACACCAATACACGCCGTTAGACATCGACATCAGATATAAGCCTCTGCATACCCAATCTAGTGCCTATGGAAGCTGACAAGAGGTATCTAGTGATATCTTTGATCTTGCCGAGTTCATATTCGAGGAATAAAATTACCCCGTTGTTGACTACGAGTGGTGGTCCATGCCACCGTGTTGACAACGACTAGATAGGTTATCCCAAATCTTCGACAACGACTAGATAGGTTATCCCAAATCTTGTACTCGAGTGATACTGATATATAATAGAAACATCGGCTTTGGCCAACAGGAGTAAGGCTATTACCTATCAGATGAGGGGACCCGAACCTGTATAAAAATTCCTGTCTCCTATCTCTTTTACCTTAATCTCGCATATACCGTGGTACCAACGATCCCCATACCATGCAAATACCGTAGTCGCGATCTAGAACATCGACAGTGACGCGCCAGATAGGGGATTTTGGTGCTTCAAGATTTCGACGAGATGGGTTCAAGTGATGGATTCTCTGACGACAAACTACTTGACGACTTCAGCTTTAGGAAGATACGACGCAACCGAAGTGCGTTCTCCGATGGATTGGGACCCTTGTTATCTTAAGCTTTATCAAGTCATCACCGCTGTGGATTTTTCGACGAGGGAAGTTTTAACTACTTTGATCCTGGGAGATCTGACCCGATCAGAGTACACTCCCCGACTAGATCGGAATCATCATCACCAACCATTCAATTTATCGAGATTGACCAAGCTACAAGATATCGCCGCCACGGAGGATCTCGATCCAATATTTTCGGCCATGACGTTGCCGCCAAAATTTCTACCGTATTTCAGTCAGATTACTTCAAGAGCAAGTCCCAGATTCACTATTTGTGTGGACCTGACTGCTTCTCGGACACAAGGAGCTGTTAATCAACTGAGTGCTGCAAAACGTCGCTTCGATGCCTTGCCGTGATCGTGTCAGATCGATCTTCGGTTGCCGCCGAATTCTGTCTCAACCAAATCAACACGTTGCCGCCGATCAGTATGGCTACAAGGAGACCAAAGAGCAATCGTGCTCGGCCTACAGGTCACCGTATCAGACTTACCGATGCCTTTAGTGCATGGGCTAGCATGCACGACTCGGTCTACCAGAGTTCAGATGAGCACATGTATTCACAAGAAAAATTTCAATGTCGTCTGTCATTACTCTCTACTACTCCTTTGCTACCTGTACCAAGAGAAGTACCAGGGACTGGGAGTATAATTATTGTCAATCGTTATAAGGTAATTAGGAGATTAACTTTTAAATTAATCTACTAATTCCGTAGATACATCTTGCATATATCTACACATGTATGTACGTAATATTTTATATACCATTTACCGTGCCTAATTTTAGATCTATACAATATTGTCAGATCAGTGATTTATATGTTTACCTAGAGCATGTATTTTATACAATATTTCTTCTACGGGCGTTCCTCATATTAGGCTGACTACGGTCTAATGCTGGGAGCTTGCTCTGTTTTCTTTATATAAAACATGCTTGTTTACGGTTTACATAATACCCCATATTTAATCTATGTCTGCTCGTTATATCCTGATAATACTAGCAGTTTTATGCAGTTTTTTAAGTACATACTCGATGTTTTCTGCTATATATCTTGTCTTCTAGTAAATACTTTTCAGGAATAATCGAGTACTCGAGTAGGCAACGGTCGGGTACAACACCATTATCGAGAGTATTCTCGAGAAATACGGAGTTATCGGACCAAACCTACCAACGAAGACCGACGACCTATCTCGCGTATAGTGCCGGCCATGGCCAGACTATCTATAGGTTGACAACGGATAATTCCCCATGAACATTATCAGCTTGATCACCCGGTATGATTGTGAACGGACATCCGGATATGCTACAAGTTGGGAATATAAATCATGCTGGCCACACGAGATGCACATGTAATAACCAACTCTAGCGCACCTTCAGATGATCGAGAAGATGCCTACTCCTGGTCATTGACCAATCGTTTGTAGCAATCTCTCGCCACCTATAAGTTACCTTCAGGTGATTTAGAAGATGCCTACTCCTAATCATCGACCAGTCGTATGTAGCGATCTCTCACCACCTATCAGTTATCGTTAGGTGATCAAGAAGATGCATACTCTTGGTCGTCGACCAGTCGGTTGTAGTAATCTCTCGCCACCGATCAGTGGCCTTCGGGTGGTCGAGGTATAGCTACACCTGGTCCTCGACCAACGATTATAGCAATCCTCCTACCAGATCTGCGAGTTTTCTACGAGTGATCGAGGTACGACTACACCTGGTCGTGAACCAATGGCCGCAGCGGTCCTCGCACCACGACTTCGAGTGGTCGAGGTATGTCTACGCCTGGTCGTTGACTAGCGGCGTAGCGGTTCTCGCATCACGACTTCAAGTGGTCGAGATACGGCTACCCACCTGATCTGAGTACAGGAGCTGTAGCTATCTCACCATCTATCTGAGTGTTTGAGATACCACTACCTACGTGGTCTGAGTACAGGGGTGGTAGCTATCTCATCCTCTCTCCAAGTGGTCAAGATACGGTTACCCACCTAGTCTGAGTACAGGGGCGGTAGCTATCTCACCATCTATCCGAGTGGTTGAGATACGGCTACCCACCTGGTCTAAGTATATGGGCGGTAGCTATCTCACCGTCTCTCCGAGTGATCGAGGTACGACTACGACTGGTCTTTGACCAGTAGTGTAGCAGTCCTCGCACCACCACTTCAAATGGTCGAGGTACGACTACAAGTGGTCTTCAACCAGCAGCGTAGTGGTCCTCGCACCACGACTTCGAGTGGTCGAGGTATGTCTACGCCTGGTCATCGTCCAGCGGCGTAGCGGTTCTCGCACCACTACTTCGAATGGTCGAGATACGACTACAACTGGTCTTTGACCAGCGACGTAGCGATTCTCGCACCACATCTTCGAGTGTTCAAGATACGGCTACCCACCTGGTGTGAGTACAGGGGCAGTAGCTATCTCACCGTCTCTTCAAGTGGTGGAGATACGGTTACTCACCTGGTCTGAGTACATGGGCGGTAGCTATCTCACCAGCTATCCGAGTGGTCGAGATACGGCTACCCACTTGGTCTAAGTACAGGGGTGGTAGCTATCTCACCGTCTCTCTAAGTGGTCGAGGTATGACTATGACTGGTCTTCAACCAGTGGCATAGCAGTCCTCGCACCACGACTTCAAACGGTCAAGGTACGACTACAACTGGTCTTCAACCAGCAGCATAGCCGTCCTCGCACCACGACTTTGAGTGGTTGAGATATGGCTACCCAGCTGGTCTGAGTACAGGGGCGGTGGCTATCTCACAATCTCTCCGAGTGGTCGAGGTACGACTATAACTGGTCTTCGACCAGCAGCGTAGCGGTCCTCGCACCATGACTTCGAGTGGTCGAGATATGGCTACCCACCTGGTCTGAGTACAGGGGCAGTGACTATCTCACCATCTCTCCGAGTGGTCATGGTACGACTACGATTGGTCTTCGACGAACGGCGTAGCAGTCCTCGCTCCACGTCTTCAAGTGCTCTAGTGCATCTACATACCTGGTCCTCGACCAACGATGGTATCGATTCTCCCACTGCTTCCGCGAAGTGGTCGAGTACAACCACACACTTTGTCTTCGCACAGTGTGGTGGTCATCTCATCACCCCAAGTGCATCAATCTCTGTAAGTGTTTATGTATATGAAGATGCAATATTTATCCATTGATCCCATTTTCTTATATCGCATTGTCTCGAAGTCAAACCTATCGTCCTCTTACGCTAGTCTGACATATCTCCGAGGTCCTAATGGTCTTCAGATGGGGATGCCTAGAATTGATAAGGTGATATCAGGTACTGTAGAGCCAAACGACCATGTCATATTTTGTCATGTCAGAGTGCTCAATGATAGTGTATTAACCAAGCTGTGTAATCGGGAATTGGTTTCCCAACTTCACGGCTGGGGGCTAGGTAAATTGCAGCTCAGCTTGGTTTGTTATAAGATTTAAGCTGCCTTCATGGAAAAATGATATTTCCATAAAGACAGCTACGGGCTAGGAAGGATACCACACTCCGATTGGATTGCTGAGGGCAACTCTAGCGAGAGTACTCTTTTATTGTCATATGTAGATTTAATTTATTTCCAATTTTTAATTCATATCATATCATATTACCCTTAAGCATTCGCTCGGGGGCTTTTTCTTCTAACAATTTGGTTTGAGATTGATTTCAGGAAAATCAGATATCAGAGCAATTAGCCTTTTATGAGTAACATAGACTAGTTGGAGGCTTTATAATAGTCAATTTTTGACTAATTAAAGCTCAAACCAATATTTCTTATATCAATTAACAGACATATACTGATCCCAGGGTACACAATAATCGAATTTTGTTTTCGACTAGATAGATACCAGATTAATGAAATCAAGTTCAAGAATACTTCTCGATTCTGGAGAAGAGAAGTACTTTGTCGTGTACTCTGCACTAGCTCGATTGTCCGAGAATGGTTGGATGAGTTCGACAAGGGTTACTGGATCAAGCGATGGTGTACTTGCCGAGATGAAATTTTTGACTTCAATCCAAATTCTCGATCAAGGTTAAACAGGAACCTTAGTCGCATATTCCATGCCTTCTGGGTCATCCGAGAACGGCCAAGTTAGTTTGACAACTGTTGTTCTAAGGTCTTTGGTTGAGAACATAAACTTGTTCATTTCCATTGAAGGCGGGGGCTACTGTCAGGGTTATGGATAAGGCATACCCCATGATCATGGCTTAAGCTCGGCGGGGCCTACCATATATCAAGTTTTATATGGAATTAGGCTTCATATAAGGAAGGTATTTCAGATAAGGAAGGAGAAGCAGAGTTCTACATGGAAACTACAAAGACTACTCGGATCGTATCCATACTTGTCTCACTAGCTCTACTTGGATAATGGGATATCTATGAGTATAAATATAAAACCCCCTAGGAGGAGGGGGACAAGCCCAGTCAGAGGGAGGCAATAGTCATAATAGACACCAATACACGCCATCAGACATCGACATCTGAGATAAGCCTAGACATACCCAATCTAGTGCCTATGGAGGCCGACAAGAGGGATCTAGCGATATCTCTGATCTCGCCGAGTTCATATTCGAGGAAGAAAACTACCCCGTCGTCGACTACGAGTTGTGGTTCATACCACCGTGTCAACAATGACTAGATAGGTTATCCCAAATCTTATACTCGAGTGATACTGATATATAATAGAAACATCGGCTTTGGCCAACAGGAGTATGGCTATTACCTGTCAGACGAGGGGGCCCAAACCTGTATAAAAATCCCTGTCTCCTATCTCTTTTACCTTAATGTCGCGTATACCCTGGTACCAACGATCCCTATACCATGCAAATAACATAGTCGCGATATAGAACATCGACAAATTCAAACATAAATATTTCCAATACACATAAATCAACCATATTCAAATTCTTAATTTGAACACCACAATTTAAATTTAAATTCAAAATTTTAAAACATGGACATAAAAATGCACTGAAACAAACTAATTAGTACCATGAAGCACCAACAAATGTTCCACAAGATTATCACGAAGTTGCACAGGCAACTGCTTGTTTTCATTATCTTTATGTATCTTTACAAAATCATTTAATTAACAGAAGTGGATTATGTTGTTGGTACTCGTCCTCTCTTAGCACCATGTGATCCCCTTGATCGTGGTCAACATCGTCATTTTCATTTTTCTCATTCTCAGTGATCATGTTGTGCATGATCACACAAGCTTTCATTATGTACCATATGGTTTTTGTGTCTCAAAATCTAGCAAGACTCATCACCATTACAAAACAAGCTTGTAGAACATCAAATGCTATGTCAACATATCCTTTCTCACTCCTTGATATTTTGTGAAATTGACTTTCTTGTTACCTTGTGGATTCTAAAAGCTCTTCATAAGAGTGGCTCAAGAAGGATATATGCCATCAACAAAATAATACCCTAGGTTGTACTTGGTGCCATTCACCATGAACTCCATTTTCGGAGTTGTCCTTGAAGTTAACCTATGAAAGAGCGGTGATCTCTGCAAGACGTTGATATCATTAAGAAAACCTAGTGAGCTAAAAAAGAATACCAAATCCAACAAAATATTTCGATGCGATAACTTCAAGAATCATGGTTGGCCCATTGACATGCCTTGAATGTTGCCCTTAATTTTTGATCCTGTTGAGCAATCTTTTCACCTCCAATGCATGTAGTTAATGCAATCTAGCATACTTGGAAACCCCCTAGGAGTGCGTTTATAGCTAGTAGACTTGCAGTGTCATAAGCAGCTGCTCTCAAGTATTGATCAATAAAGACATCAATAACAACCTTGATAAAGTGCTTGAAAGCTTTTATAGTGGTGCTCTCCTAATTAATCCTTACAATTTCATGATGAAAATCAGTTGGAACATGGCATATGCAAGCATGCGAAATGAGCCAAACACCATTTGTAATGTAGTGACATCGAGAAGGCCCGTTGCATTTGGTTTCTGCCCGAAGTAATCATCATGAGTCTCGACACTATCCATTATACACCCAAAGAGCTCCCTCGACATTTTGTTCCTCCTAAAAAAATATTCATTGTACATATGAAGATCTACAAAGTAATCTGCCATCCACAAATTACTAGCAAACTTAGTCCCTATTAACTATCTAACGACCTAGACTGAACCACGACACCTGCTCTTTTTTTTTAAGAAAACACCACGGGATTTAACCGGTAGTTATAAATTTAATATTTATATGAAAAATAAAAGAGAAGAAAAGAAAAGAAACAACATAATAGCTCTATAAAAACTGCAACCACTCAAGAACTATGTGTTTGAGAAATGGCAGAGCAAGGCCTATGTCTGCCCTGTGGCACACTACTGGAGAAGTGATCTTTCTTCGGTGTACCAAAAACACAAATTTCTTGGTTGTCTTACGAACCGGTACTAAAGGTGTTTTTAGTATCAGTTCTAAAAGTCCAAGTCCAAAAATATCTTTAGTCTCGGTTGGTAATACCAACTGAAATTAAAGATGCATCTTTAGTTCGGGTTGGTAACACCAACCTGGACTAAAGATGGAGGATCTTTAATCCGGGTTGGTGTTACCAACCGGGACTAAAGATATTTTTAGTACCGGTTGGTAACACCAACCGGACTAAAGATGCCTCCAGGGTCTAGTTCAAAAAGAAAACATCTCTATATATGTCAGATGTGTATGGTAGGTGAGATGGTAACGTGCGTAAGGCTAAGGTGAGAGACCTTGAGTTCGAATCCCGCAGTTCGCATATTTTTTGACTGAGAAGATATCTTTAGTACCGGTTATTTCAACCTAGCTATAACCGGTACTAAAGGGGTTACGAACCGGTAACAAAGAGATATTCTCCAGTAGTGGTAGTTGCCTAGGCTCCTCCGTTGCATACACCTTTAGATTAGCATAATAAATCATGGTGCTTAGGCAACTTTGGCATGCAGCACATAGCTTTATTTGGACGCTTAATTCAGACAAGCTAGTAAACTAATAGTACTACACAAACCCTCATAGTTGCCGGTTGGGAAACCTATATAGGTGTCGGATTTCCCAACCGACACCAAGAAGGACGCACTGATTACCCAGGTCAAAGGTGCCGGTTCCAAAACCGCTACCTTTGAGGTGCATACGAGCTAAAAAATCAGCTCGATGCATCGAGTCATCAAGCCAATCTGAAATAATACGCAAATCCCAAAATTATCTCAAATCCATAAACACATGAACTATAGTCAATAATCCCTAGAAAAATAACACATCTAAATCAAACAATACACATCTAGATTTCATATAGATCAACAAATCACATATCAACAAATCAACAAATCAATAGATCCACCGGCCGCCGACGCCACTGCATGCCCTGCCACCGCCAAATCCCCACCTCACTCTCACCGCCGCACGCTACCTCCCGCCATTACCGCTGCGGGACCACCCATCCGGATCCCCGTGTCCCTCTCGCCGCTGCATGCCGCCTCTGCCACTGCCGAGCCGCCCCTCCGAGCCGCCGCCGGGTCATCGTCTCCCCTCCCGCTGGATCTGGCGGAGGGGTGGTAGCCGCCAAGCCGCCTCTGGGCCGTCGCTGGACCACCGCCTCCCCTCCCACCGGATCTGGCAGAGGGGAGGGAGAAACTGCCGCCGCCTCCCCGTGGATTGAGAGAGAGAGAGGTGTGAGGAGGAGGAGGAGAAGAGAGATAAACATAAGGGACAGAGAGACTTGGACTTGGCTGAGAGATAAAGAAGACGAGGAGACGAGTAGATAAGGTGTCACATCGGCTCGGCTCGGCTCGATTTTAGGTTTCGTTTTTTTAAATCCGGGACCTATAATAGATTAAAGGTGCCGGTTGTCTAAAATAACCGGTATCTTTAGAATAGGTGCCGGTTTTTCTTTAGAACCAGCAGCTTTAGTTGTTTAAATGTGACGGTTTTTTGTGTTTTCAATCTGCGGAGGTGGGAAAAGATCTATAGATACCGGTTTTAGCACTTCCGGCACCTATAATGCGGACCTCTTTGTGGTGCAAGTATGTCTCTATAACCTGAAGGCTAAGTGAATTCTTTAACGCCCGTTATTTTCTTTCTTTTCAAGATAATAAATTACTAAGTACCATAGTCTAGCCCATCAGCAAAAACGCAATCACCATCATCTCATTGTTATAATGGCCTGGTTTTCCTCTCTCTAAATTAGAATACAACAAAAAAAAATGATTTTTGGTAAATAGTCTATGCGGTTGTATAGATATGTGTCATGGTCTAAATGAGAACCACATTTGTGTGCGGCTCACACAAATTCCTAGACCCGTCATTGTCTTTGAGCACATCATTCATCTGCAAATACGCAAGAATCTCATTTTTAAAGATGGCCAGCCATCTGTCACCACTTGGTTGCACATTCTGAACCACTACACCTACTTCTGATCCTCTCATGCTCTGTGTCCGCAATAAGAACAACTGCAATATGTAGTAGTCGTCATCGTTACATTCCTTCTCTTGCTCCCACCATTGATGAAGAAGACCATCATCGATTCATCGTCGAAGAAGTTCATCTACAAAAATCACTGCCATCACAACATCGAAAATTTCACAAGAAAATTGCTTTGGATTTAATGTTTTCTGCTGTGTATCAAAAGAAAAACAAATAAATGCTACACTTTTTTTTATTAAAACTACTACCAGGCCTTTCCCAGTAGTTATATATTAAAAAGAAGATAAGTAAAATTTACAAAGCGGACTCAGATATTATAAGAGCTGTAACCAGCTAAGAATAGAAGAACTAAAAACCTCATTCATTCTACAAACATACAGAAGAACCTCATTCCTAATAGCTGTAAACTACCTGTTAATATCTGGCAAAATGTTGTCAAAGACTTTCCCATTTCGTTGTTTTCAGATATGCTAGCAAACAAAGAACATGATACAAGCCTTTCCTTAACTGAAGTCTCACCAGTACCAGTATTTGACATATTTCCAAATTAGTGTACCAAGTAATGCCCAGTCGATCCCAACAGCTCTTGCTGAATGGACACATGAAGAACAAATGTATAAAGTTTCTCTTGGACCTCCACATACACCACAAGACAAATCAGCATCTCTAGGAGCACAATATCTTCTATCTAACATATCTCTGGTATTCAGTCTGTCCAACAGAAGTAACCACACGAACACTTTGATCTTTTTCACACAATTAGTCTTTCAGATCCATCTGAAAGGCCTTGGGACCAAAATCCCCATGAAATTGGACCTATAAAATTTCTGAGCAAAGTAAGTTTGGAAATGCCAAATAGAAGTCCATAAGTCTCCTCTCTGTGAGTTGAAAACTAGATCATCCATCTAATTGCAACTGCTGGAATTGCAAATATGCTGGGGTTCAAGAGGAAGATTAAAACAATCTTCAAGATGCCTGTCAGAAAAGTTTCTAACTGACTCCCATCTCACAGTTGCTTCAGAAAAAAAGGCTTTGGTACTTAAGCTTTCTTATTTCCCCATTCCAAATATCATCTTATAACAATACAGTGGTACTGTTGACAGTCGCTAAGTACCAACCTCAACTGCTGTCACGCCCGATTTTCTATCGAGATTAAAAATGATTTAATAATACATTTCTAGAAATTATGTTAAAAGTTAAACCAAATTAATCAGGTGAAATAATGAGGGAATTAAATTTCCTTTAAAAATCATGGCCGGAAATATTTTTGTAATATTTTCCGTGCCCTAAAATACTCTCTGGAATTTTCCGTGAATTTTTGGAGCCCAAGAAGTAATTTTAAAAACTCAAAATTCTTTAATCAATTAAATAAAATGAAAAAACAAATAAATCCCCTCCTTTGTACTTGGGCCGTTTCCGGCCCAAGTCTGCCTTCCCTCCCTCGCGGCCCGCTCGCCCTCTTTCCCCTCCCTCCCTCCCTCCTGGGCCGGCCTCCTCTCCCCTTCCTCGCTCCTTGGCCCAGCGGCCATCAGCCTGCTTGCTGCCCCCTCTTCCACAAGTCCACCCTACCTCCCTCCTCTCTCCCTCCCACCTGTCAGTTCCTCGTCCTACCTTCAGCCGACCGGCAACCGCCACTACCTCCCCACGTCCCGCCGAATCTAACGCCTTCCCGCTCGCGCGGCCGCATCCGAACCGACGAGACTCGATCTCCTCCACCTCCTCGTCCTCTCCCCCCACTTTCCCCCAAATCCCCATGCCAAATTGAGCTCCACCTCACCCACATCGCTACCCACTTCGCTGGCGTATTCTGCCTCTTACGGGTTCGTGCCGTGCCCCCGAGCTCTATATAAACCATCCCCGCACCTCCCTCTCCCATTTCCCCTCGTCATCCGAGCTCGCCGTGCACTTCCTCATCATCCCCACACCACTCCCCACCTCTTGCTGCCGCGGGTGCTCATCGGCCGACCATCGCCATCGCTCCCGCCGTCGCCTCGCCCTACCACTTGCACCGCCGGCTTCGCCAGTCCACGCCACACACCGAGCACCACTCGCTTTCCCTAAAAGCCCTTGAGCTCTAGCTTCCACCGCGCCACCTGAACTCCATCGCCCGCCGCCGACCTCCGACCGAGCACCGCCGCCGCTAGCATCGCTCCCGTGCACCGCCGCCGCCACTTCAAGCTTCACTGCACATCGCCGCACCCCGACCCCTCCTTCCCCTTTGCAGAACACCGCCGGACCGTCGCCGTTGCCATCGTCTTCCTCCGCACCGGCTGCCATTTTTCGGTGAGGACACCTCCTCCCTCCTCTCCATTTTCTCTCTCCCTTCCTTGTCGGCCACCGCCTCTTGGGGTACTCCACCGCCCGTGAGCACCGCTGCCTTCTGGCTCCTCATCACTGTCCCACGCCACCACTGCTCGCCACCGGTGACAGCGCAGCCACCACGCCATGTTCGGCCGGGCCGGCCGCCCCGCCGGCGCCCTGACCACCTCTCCTGCGCTATCGGATTCACCCTCGGGTGAATCCGGGCCATCCACGTGGCCATCTCGGTGGCGCCCCGTTTGGGTGTCACCTTGGCACCATGTCGGCGCCACCTCCGCTCGCCTGATCACCGTGGCCGCCACGTGTGTGCCATGTGGTGTGCTCGCACCCGAGCCGCGGTGGACTGCGTCCACCGTGGACCACCCCCTTGTGAACCACTCATGTGTGGGGCCCACATGTCAGCGCTGGCCTCCCTATGATGATGGCAATGGCCTCCTTTTACTTTGAGAAAACAATTAATAATTGCGCAATAAATCTAATTTAATTCTAGAAATCCATTTAAATGGTTCAAAACTTCTAAAATTCATAAATAATTCATATGAACTCCAAATTGAGCCATTCAACTTGCAAAATTTATCTAAAATTGGGATCTACATGTTTGTTTACTTTTCATGTACTATTTACTTCGTCTTCATTAGAGTTTTTCCTCGTTTTGCGTGCTAGCGCGTATATTCATTCATTTCGGAAGATTGCGTTCGCGAGGAAAGAGTTCGGAAGATCAGTCGAAGAAGCAAGACAAGTCACACATCACCCTTGAGCATGTTGATCCCACTTTATAAAATGTTATATTGTTTACAAGTAAATTGCAAGTTTTGCTAATTACATGGGATTATTGAATTACCTATCTGCCTGCTTGTGCCATGTTTACTTGATATCCGTCCTTTGTCAAACTTGGGTGATAATTTGACTAGCTTGTGTCACTTATGTTGATCTTGCTAGAAGCATGTTATGCTTAGCCATGCTTAATTACCACTAGCTCACATAATGGGATAATTACATTATTTCACTCTAGTATCTTGATGAGTTGTGAGCTCGAAACATCTCACCATGTTTTATTGGTCGTAATCATTCACCTAAAATATGGTTGAATGGTGGGTTGTGGGTGTATGGTTTTGCTAGTCGCACCCATGGAAAATAAGGACCGGTTCGCGGGAAATCCCTGGAAGACTTACTGCGCTTACCATAAACAAGAATGGGCAACTGCTAGACTTGTAGTATAGCTTTTCCCAGCTGACGTACCGAGGCAAGGGTGGGCATGATGGAGTTTGGATGGGCCCTGCGACGGCCTATGCGGCTTCCGGATTCACCTAGGCACGAGGGGGGCTGCCTACCTTGGATATAAAGGTAGGGGTGAAACTTGAGGTGGATACGATTGGTTAGGGGAGTTATGCGAAGGGTCTTGTCACAATTACTCGCCATGGTGACGTGTCATGCATGGCACGGTGACGTGACGGTGGGTTATGTCTTCTGGGTACAGTTGTGCACCTTTAGCCAGAGTAAAATTATTCGAGTAGCCGTGCCGACGGTTATGGGCGATCGACCAGCTTCAACGTGATTAGTCTCACACCATTAATTAACTTGACTTAATGAACTAGTTTAGTTCAGGTGAAATGATTGGGCCTGTTCAATGTGGGGTAACATTGTTCAGTAAAGATTAATAATCTTGCCTTAATTAATCAACTATCTTATTGTTTTCAACTATAAATGTTTGCAACCGCCTTTATGCAAATAGCCACAAACCTCCATTGTCTCCCCTTGCACGTCTGAATCATTGGTGTGGCTTGCTGAGTATGGTGGTTGTACTCAGTCTTGCTATTATTCCCCTTTTTCAGAAGTGTAGTGCTTTTGAGTTGAAGACGAAGTTAGATGACCAAGGCTTATACACCAGTTGAGTTTTCTCCTGTGGAGTGGAGCTGAAGCCCCGCTAGGATCGCCTTTTTCCACTACTATAGTTCTCTTTTGATGTGAGGACTAAGTGCCTCTTCGGTAAGTATTTACGCTTTATTTATGATTGGATTTGTATATTAATTTGTTGTTTTGTGTACCCTAGTTTAATTCCTGGACAGGGATTTATGCACAAAATAGTTTGGAAATTTAGGCTAAATTTCTGGGCGTGACAACCGCCAACTATCATAACAAATAAAGTGAGAACTAGAATTTCTTACATGCATATCAATAATAAATAATATAGTTGTACTAGACTTGGAGAATTAACATGGATGCGGAGATTATACACCAAAGTGAACGAGAAATGAAGCCGGCATGCAAAGAAACCACCTCCGGTGAATCAAGTGCGAGCACACGGATCGAGGGGTCCACAAGTCAGCTCAAACCAACCTAAAGTGAAGCCAAAACACCGGTAACCATCATAGGGGCCCACCTATCATCCACTGGCTAAAGTCTGTGGCTGATGGCGGTTTGCCTGGTTCGGCCAAACAGGGGTTCAGCTGAACCAAGGATGGCACCTCTCGGCCTCATCCTCCACGTGGCGCCTCCACCTGCAATCCTAATGACGGTTATGCTGGTTTTCCGGACCAGTAACCACCATACAACCATCATTGGGAGGCTATAAAAGAAGAGGAGCTTCTCACTTCAGTCACACACCTCAAGGAGTAATTCTCTCTATCCCATATTGTATTCTATATAGTTTTAGTAGAAATAAGCCTAGAGTAGCTTCGGTCCTATAGTCTACTCGAAGTTTCTGGTATGTGTTCAGTACTTTACTCTTCTTGTAAGACTATAGTTCAATTAATAGAATAATCTTCTTTATTTATTTATGCTCACAGCCTATGTCTTTCTTTATTGAATACATATTCTATGAGTAGTATATACTTTGTGTATCTGCTATATCCTAGACTAGTCGATCCATGCTACAGTAACGGTCCAATGACCTTTATAGGTTGCTCTAGCTCTAATTTGTCGCTATGTTCTTTGCTCGATCAACTCGAGAGGAAGGGCATGATGGGTTATGTACTTTGAGTTCATAGGTGCCGATTTTTAATAGGAACCAACACATATGTCTGATAGCCTCAAAGGCATCGGTTTTAAACTTAATGTGCCCCCCCCCAAAATGGCTACTTCGGTGAAATAGGTTCCAAAGATGCCAGTTCTTAATTAGAATCAACACCTTTGTCCGACAACCTCAAAGGTACTAGTTTAAAGTGGCCCTGCCACTAACTACTTGATGGGACAACACTCAAAAGTGTCGTTTTTTAATAGGACCTGGCACTTCTGTCGTCACAAAGGTGTTGGTTCTACTGGATATCACCCCGTCACCCCGCGGACATGCGCCTTTGGCATGAAAAGCACTGTAGGTGCCGGTTCTATCATTTTTAGCACCTACAGTATTGTCCCTTTTTGATGTTATGTAGTAGTGTAAACATAAAAAGGACTTGTTGAATTTTTAGAATGATACTCAAGCCGTAAATTGGTTAGTTACCAAATATACTTGGTAAATTATTAGTAGACTCAATAAATTACTAAATACCCATAAAAAATAAATTACTAAATACTTAGAAAATTACCAATGAATTCAAAATCCACATTTATTTCTGCCTCACCTCCAACCATTTACGTTGATAATACGTACTCCCTGAATCTTGCTTCACATGCATGTATAGGTTAAAAAGCTCCAAATGAAAAGCAATAGGAAGAACGACGCATCTCTGTAGGCCCATCAAATCGTCATGCTAATCCATCTGTAGGCTGTAGCACATGAATGAACTACGCATGAAAGAAGGCGACTCACGAATAATCTTACTATCGTTTACAAGATTTCTAGAACATGTATTATAATTTAACAAAATTTTAATTGCACACATCAGTCATGTGGGGAAAGATTATCTCCCAAAAGGTCCAAAACCCACAATGAAATATATCGATTAAAGTGAACATATTCCGTATCTAGCAAAACTAAGATTTTTGGATTTGATAACAATATTGAGCATTCAGATGCCAGTGTGGCAGTGTCCAGTACGTTATACCAAACTGTGTGCACCAGGGTGTAGTATTTACATTTTATAAATAATATTGAACGAAGTTTGCTAGCATGTTTTATTAAGTCTATCATTTTGCAGCAATAGTTACATTTTGCCAATCGTACCACAAGCAAAGAGAGTTATTAATTTCAGTCCATTTTGATCAAATGTGATAACATACGATCGCAAAGGTGTATTATACGAAATTTTTATAGTGTTACTAAAGCATGCCAATTTTTTTGAACATTTATATAATGAGCGATATTCCGATCGATACTCTCTACTTGTAGTATTATACTACAAGTAATATTAAGGGTAAATTAGTAGTTTACTAATATAATACAATAATTACGAGTAATTTTATCATTTATATTTTTTCCCGGCTAGATTGATATGTGACTATCTATTATGTTGGTATTGCTCATATTCCATCAAAAAGCTAAAAAAGAAGGAAAAAAATTTAGTCACTGCTAAATGACAATTATACCCCTATTTATTGGAACAATAATGCTTCTCCACATTTTTACTACCACTAACTAGGATGGTAGTAGAAAGTAATATTAACCCTTCGATCAAATAAGATCAACGGTTCAGATTATTTTCTACTACCAGTAAAGAGCACCGGAGTAAGTCTCTTGTATAATAGAATCAACATAATCTAGACTCCTTTAAACTAATGTAGTGGTGGTGGTAGTGAATTTACCACCTCACCTACTCCCATTGTAAATTTTGCAAGTTAACCCCTGAACTTCTTAATAACAAAAAGATTCAAATCTAAATGGTTAGCCACATAAAAAAATAGAGTAAGATGAATATTCCCTACAGAAAAACATAGGTAACACATTAATATGTTTTGTTTTATCGGTAGCAAAGCACGGGCCGGTATTTATCTAGTTACCATTACATCAATAAGCAAACAGTTAATTAGCTCTCCCAAAAGGCACAGAGAAGTGATCAAAGTTATGCAGAATCTGCTAGCTTGCAAATAATGCTTCAAAAGTCGGTATGGCTATGCCAATGATGTATATACATATGATACCTGTGTTGTAGAGTACTCTTGTAGCACACCATGCATCTGTCCATGTATGAACTTCTTGAGCCGTTTCCCCTCTAGATCTTCCTTTTCTTCATTCTGTTCACATCTTCTTGTACACGCTAGCTAGTACGTATTCCGTTTGACAACAAGCTGGAAGCTGTAATGGTAGCTTAACGTATTTTTGAGTTACTCCGTTTTGCCTTAATTACTCGGGGGAGCATAGAAAGTTGTAAGTATAGTGAATTTGGACAGTAAAATCACGGTCAGTACATATAAATTAAATGTTGATAGTTCTAATTTGGGCACATGCCATACAAAATTTAATAATATTATTATGTGTACCCTTGGGGCAAGATGCATGCATCAAGCAAGCTTTTGGGAAGTAGGTCCAAGTGTCCGATAAAGTTCAGTCCCCGCCCAAAGTGCATGCCTTGAAAATACTTCAGCATGTTGTGAGTATGATATGGTGGTGACCACCAAATTGTTGCTCGCTCCAGCATGTGTTGCTGCACTTATTGGCATTCTAGAGCCAGACAACAAGTAGTAGGATTCAACAACACACATGCATGTGTTCAAGTAGTACTTGCAGTTGCATACTTGCATGCAGCTTTTTGCAGTTTGCACGTTCCATTGCATGCGCGCGAAATGTAATTCGCAGGAGGTGCCTTGCAAATTGCCAACTTTTTGGATGATCAGTCAGCTGTACCACTACCACCATTGAACTCCGACAGCCAGAGAAGCTCCTCCAGGTACTCGGCGCCGAGGTCCTCAAGCTCCACCACGAACCGCTTCTGCTCGTCCGCCGTCGCACTAGTCAATTCCGTGCTCTTGCTGATCCTCCGCGTCTGCGGCGTGGCATTCGCCGCCGCTGCAGTGGCCGCGGCGGCGAGCAGTTCAGCTTTCTTGCGCCGCTTTCGCTTCGAGTGCCGCCGCTTCAGCGCCAGCACGGGGGAACCCTCCCCAGCCGCGCCGAGGGAGAGCGCGTGGAGCGACTCGCGGACGCGCTCCACGGGGAAGTTGAGCGCCGCGGCGGCGCCGCGCGCCGACAGCGCGGCCTGGTCGTAGGCCATCGCGGCAGCCTCGGCGCTGTCGAACGTGCCGATCCACACCCGCGCGCCGTTCCGCGTCGAGTCCCGGATCTCCGCCGCGAACCTGCCCCACGGCCGCCTCCGCACCCCGATGAACGCCTCCGCCTTCCTCTCCCCCCGCCCTTGACGATGATCACCACCCGCGCCCCTCCTCCTCCCCGCCACGGCGGATGGCGCAGGTGTCTCGTCGGGCCAGCCCGTGTCGAACCGAAGCATCTCCGAGGAGGAGGAGGAGGAGGACGACGACGACGACGACGAGGACGCGGCGGCGTCTGCCGTGTAGCCGATGTACATGCCGGCGTGGCTTAAATGCTCCGCCATTGATTTGCGTGGTTGGATTTGGATAGAGAGATCGATGGTGGCGTGGATTGACTTTTAGCTAGCTGCTGCTTTTGGTTCCAGGAAGGCAGCGAATCGGGGTGGCGAGGTTCATATAGAGCTCAATATAGGTGCAGTTGGAGGGATTAATATAGTGTTCATAGGGCATTAGGGCGGCAGGGGTTGTGGGGCCCACAAACGGGCTGTCGCTGTTAGCGGGAAAGGCGTCTGGTCGTGTAGGGCATATCTGGCATGGCTGACATAGGGCGGCTGGATAGGACAAAAGTATATGACGTAAGCGATCAACTAGCGTTGTGTGTTGGTGGTATGTGGAGTGCGTTGTTGCTTGTTCGTACGTGAAGAAGCTTTTGCTTACTAGGAACAGTGGTCCCCAATTTAGATCGAGATATGTCTGAAAAAGTAAAATTTATTGGTGGTCTCTAATTACACTTGTACGCAAAACGAGAAGGTAGATTAACGCACACTTGATTAAGTATTAGCTAAATAAACTTGAAAAATCGATTAATATGGTTTTTTAGTAACTTTCCTATAGAAAACTTTTGCAAAAAGATACACCGGTTAGGAAACATGCGGCCAAAAAACGAAAGATTAGAAGTTGAAAAACCGTAGAATATAACACATATAATCACGCGTCCAAAAATACTATACGTACCCCTTTGGTTGTTGATATGGCTTGATGTGACTATAGCTACCATTGATGCAACCATTACTCACATCAAGATCAAATTGCTCAAAGTGCTGGAATCTAAGTCGGCCACCTGCTACAGAGCTGACTTCAAACGATCACCAAATATTCATACGAGCTCTGTTTTCGGTCCATGAGTACTTGAAGGAAAGCTCTCGAAGTCCTCTTTCCAATGGATCCAACCTCATCCCCAAATTCCATCTTAGTTGACCGCCATTACATAAACAAGGTGCTGCATTACCTATAATGGGCCTATGGGCTTCACCCAATTAGGTGGAACACGACCCTAGGGCTCCCTTGGTCGTCCTCCCACCTCCTTAAATAGGTAGGTACCCTTCAGGGTTTCTTGGGTTTTGTTTAGATTAAATTTTAGCTTCGCTACTTTGCCGTGTAATCCCATGATCGGTTAGATCGTCGGTTTGCTCGTTACGGAACCCCAACTTATCATTTGTATTCAATTCCTATTTGCAATTCAGATTGCTTTTATCTTGTTCTTGCTTGTTTCTTCGATTTGCTTGCAGGAATAAGGTTGATCTGCACCGGCAAGATCGACAACCCACGGAGAGGTGTATCGATCGCTAAGGCGCAACACAACAGCGCCGTCTCGTACGGTTGTAGTCGGGTCGTCAACGTTTCACCCAAATCGTAGTTATCATCAATTCATCGAAAGATCGGGCCAATCACCTTGAACGCATCAAGTGGAGCCCAAGGTTTATCAAGTGGTATCAGAGCTTTCGTTGCTCGGTGAGTGTTTATCTACCTATAACCAGAAAATAGCCATAAAAAATTGCATGCATTACCTAGCTAACTTTGTGCCATTGCATTTTTTTTTTCAGTTTTTGCTTTGTTGAGTTTTGTGTTGCATCATCGAGTCGTGTTGCTGGTCTTAGCGTCTAGTCCATTTAGAGTTTTATATAACTCTTATGTATCAGAATATGAATTTTTCTTGTCGTTTCTTCGTAACTAATCTTCTTGCTTACAATTAACTTCTTCCGGAACCTTTCTGGAACGAATCCACTTTTCAAGGAAGATGGAACATTTTGGGTTAATGTACCCTGCTTTTTTTCAGAAAACCATATGGTTCGTTATGGATCCTCTTATGCATTATGTTCGATATCAAGGAAAGGAAATTCTTGCATCAAAAGGAACTCTTCTTTTGAAGAAGAAATGGAAATGAGTTCTGGTCACGTTTGGTCGCCACCGTGTCTTCGTCGTCATCGGGATCTTCGAAAACGGAATCGTGTCGCCGCTAGGGTTCCGTTTTTCTCGTTTCGGGCATTTTCTGTCGGTTGGTTTTGGAGTTGAATTTAGGGTTTTGTTGTGTGGTGACCGTGTTGTGGCCCTGACAAAGATGGAAGGGGGAGATTAGATTAAATTAGATTGATATCTGTTTGGTTCGGGAAAGAAATAGTAGATTGGATCAGTTTCTTTTTTTATCTACACACCAAATCCGAACAGGTTTCCCATCGACCTCTCCACCACACGCCTCCTACTCCACCGCTCCACCGTACGGTTGTTTCCTCTCCCATACCGTGAGTTGCTACACCTTGTAAAAAATATTTTGGTGTCGGATTCGAGATCTGTTTGCAAAAACGGAACCTATGGGACGAGAGCATTCCATTTTTGTATAATTTTAATTTTAAGGTTTGGATTTTTACATTTTAGTCCTTATATTTTTTATATTTACATTTGAGTCCTTGTAATCTTGCATTCAGGTCCTTGAGTTATTTTTGTTAAAAAAAGAAAAAAGGTAGAAAGGTGCTTAAAAAAAGGAAAATAAAAGTCGCACCAAAAAGAAGAGAATAAAAGAGAAAAAAAACAAAGAAACAAAGAAAAGAAAAAAAATCAACTCTTATCTTTGAATTTGCTTTTGTATATCAGAGTTGTGCTTGAGTTGATTCTAGTGCTATCTTGTGGTATCATTTGTGTCTAGGCTCGCATCTCTAGTATGTTCTAGCCTAGGACTAGCACAATACTGACTTTGAACAATTATTCAACTTTGCATTATCTGATTTGAGCATTTGTTATTCCTTTCCTACATATTTAAGCCTACCCAGAGCTCTACAGATTTGATTGCAGCTGTACAGCTAGTGTTTGCCAAGGCATCGATTGGGGTGCTTGGTTCAGTCGGTGTATGTCACTATTCCGCTTGCATTGGTAAGAAATTATAAGAGCTTGGTTAAAAGCTTGAGTATGTGATATTTGAGCCTCCACTACCTAGTAGTTGATAGGAGTGTACATATACTTTTGTGTATGTTTCTTGTTTTCTACTAACAATGACGGATATATGCAAGACAATTGGGGATAACTATGCTCAACATCGATATCTTAGTCGAGACGTGAGGAGTGGTCAACATGATACATATGAGGTACGTGATGTTGTTCTAAGTGATATCAAATCTACACTACCTTATTTTGAAGGAAATTATGATCCTCATGCTTACATTAAATGGGAGCTAGCGGTTGATAGAGAATTTCAAAAACATAAATTGTCTGAGAAACAAATGGTTATGTGTGCCTCTAGTGTTTTAGTTAAATATGTTGCTGATGATTGGAAACATCTTCGTAGGCATAACAAAATACCACAATCTTGGAAAGACTTGAAATGATATTTGAGAGATGTTTATATTCCCATGTATTATGCTGACATTCTGCTCAATAAATTACAATGTTTAAAACAAGATATTAGAACTATTACTTCATATTATCATGATATGCGTGCTTGTTTATTATGTTGTGGTTTAGATGAATGCGAAGAAGCTTCAGAATTGAGGTTTTTGCGTGGGCTTAACAAAGAAATTTAGGATATGCTTGCTAGTCAAAGATATAGATCTCTTTGTCATTTGTTACAACTTGCTTGCAATGCTGAACGTAAAATAGAGGAGGACATGAAAAAGCAACACACCATGCTTTTGCCTCCTATTACTAACCATTTGCAGGAAGTGCATAATCACGAAAAGGAGGACAGAGACATAAATAAGCCGGCAATCCCATTGTTCACACTCAGGATCGATGCACCTCCATCAACTGAAGAGTGCATCAAAGGTAAATTAAATGGTTCTGAAATTAATCAAGGTGAGTATGATGTTAATGAATTAAATTTGTCCACTTTTCATGCTATAGTAGAGCAACCATTAGTGGAACCAATTGATAAGAGTCCTTTGTTACAAGTTGATTTGTTTGCTATTGCTTGTGATAAAGAAGAGTTGTGTGATAATGCTTCACTTATATCCATGCCACAACTAGTGATGAACATGTTATTTCTAGTGTTAGTTCATTATGTGCTGATTTTAAACATGATGTTCATATTGCTAATAAAGTAGAGGAACGCGAATTTATATCTTCTTTAAATACTTTGGGCTATATTCGGTTTGATGATTTTTGTGAGCTCGATTATTTGAAGGAGAAATTATTGCTAAGTCTGAGTTGCCATGTCCAACTAATGCTATTATTCATATCTTTGGCAAATGTAACAATAGAGGAATATATATGGTGCATAGAGCTTACATCTGTTCGGATTTAGAAACTCCTGTAGATGTTGATAAAATATGCAAGCTGAAGATACATGTTATTACTAATCATATTATATCGAGTTTGTCTTGTTTTGATTGGAAGAAACAGGTTGTTTAAAATGAACTACATGCAGAGCACCATATGAAAAAGAGAAAATCCAAGAAATGTCATTGACAAACATCCTAATCCAAGAAATGCCATTGACGAGTGCATGTTCCATAAAATACCATCGTACAAGCGATTTTATCCCAAAAATACCATCGCCGTTAGGGTTCCGTCCATCCCGCACCGTTAAATACACTGTTCATCCTATAGCACTTAACGGAGGGTTGCTAACGGAACCCTAACGACGATGGTATTTCTGGGACAAAGTTTGCTTGTACAATGGCATTTCATGGAACTCGTACTCGTCGATGGCATTTCTTGGAACTGAGTATTTGTCAATGGCATTTCTTGGATTATCTCTATGGAAAAACCGAGGACGGTTTTCCGTGAAGAAGGGGAGGATGATGTGACCATGGCTACCATTAATACAACCATTGCTCACATCAAGATCAAGTTGCCCAAGTGCTGAACCATTGCTCACATCAAGATCAAGTTGCCCAAGTGCTGGAATCCAAGTCGGCCACCTGCTACAGTGCTAACTTTAAACGGTCGCCAAATATTCATACGAGCTCTGTTTTCGGCCCGTGAGTACTTGATGGAAATCTCTCGGAGTCCTCTTTCTAATGGATCCAGCCTCATCTCCAAATTCCATCTTAGTTGGCCACAATTACAGAAACAAGGTGCTGCATCACCTATAATGGGCCTATGGGCTTCATCTGGGACCCCGGCCCATGTGGGGCCCATGTGGGGTGTGCCCCAATTAGGTGGAGCACGACCCTAGGGCTCCCTTTGTCATCCTCCCACCTCCTTAAACACAACCATGTGGGGCCCTTCTTGGGTTTTGTGCAGATTAAAGTTTAGCTTCGCTACTTTACCGTGTAATCCCATGATCGGTTAGATCGCCGGTTTGCTCATTACGGAACCCCAACTTATAATTTGTATTCAATTCCTATTTGCAATTCAGATTGCTTTTATCTTGTTCTTGCTTATTTCTTTGATTTGCTTGCAGGAATAAGGTTGATCTGCACCGGCAAGATCGACAACCGACGGAGAGGTGTATCGATCGCTAAGGTGCAACACAACAACGTCTCGTACGGTTGTAGTCGGGTCGTCAACGTTTCTCCCAAATTGTAATTATCATCAACTCACGAAAGATCGGGCCAATTATAGCCTTGAGCGCATCGAATGGAGCTCAATGTTTATCAAGTGGGATCAGAGCACTTGATAAACCCTGAGCTCCATTCGATGCACTCAAGGCTATGATTTGGCCCGATCTTTCGGTGAGTTGATGATAACTACGATTTGGGAGAAACGTTGACGACCCGACTACAACCGTACAAGATGTTGTTGTGTTGCGCCTTAGTGATCGATACACCTCTCCGTGGGTTGTCGATCTTGCCGGTGCAGATCAACCTTGTTCCTGCAAGCAAATCAAAGAAATAAGCAAGAACTAGATAAAAACAATCTGAATTGCAAATAGGAATTGAATACAAATGATAAGTTGGGGTTCCATAACGAGCAAACCGGCGATCTAACCGATCATGGGATTACACGGCAAAGTAGCGAAGCTAAACTTTAATCTAAACAAAACCCAAGAAACCCTGAAGGGATACCTAGCTAATTAAGGAGGTGGGAGGATGATCAAGGGAGCCCTAGAGTCATGCTCCACCTAATTGGGTTGCACCCCACATGGGCCGGGGTCTCGGATGAAATTACAAGCCCCTAGGCCCATTATAGGTGATGCATCACCTTATTTCTGTAATTGAGGCCAACTAAGATGGAATTTAGAGATGAGGTTGGATCCATTGGAAAGAGGACCCCGAGAGCTTTCGATCAAGTACTCAAGGGCCGAAAAGGGAGCTCGTATGAATATTTGGCGGCCGTTTGAAGTCAGCACTATAGCAAGTGGCTGACTTGGATTCCAGGACTCGGGCAACTTGATCTTGATGTGAGCAATGGTTGTATCAATGGTAGCCATGGTTACATCATGGCTAGCGGTGTATGTGATATACCTGGCATCCCCGCATCTTCCTTGGCTATGTTGTGCGAGAATGACTAACCTAGATTTGTGACAATTTGGTCCTTTTTGAAATCTTGTTTTATAAACAAGCCCCCTCAAAAAACTTATTGCTGACGGTCAAATGAGATAGCGCCAGTGATGCTGGCGTCGTTCCCCTGCTACCATGGAATCCCAGCCGACGTGGCACCCGGGGGATGGCGCCAATGACATTGGTACCTTGGGTCAATCCATGACGCTAGCATCATTGGCACCATCCCCCGAGGAGGACCTAGTCACACGGGACCTCCCCCGCAAACCCCATTTTCCCCCGGTCCGAGTGAAGGATAGGGAGGGTTTCTCCCTTCCCACTCTCTCCCTCCTCACCTCTCCTTCTCAAATCTGATCGATTTGGAGGCTTTTTCTTGTGGGATTTCTTGATGGAATCGAAGAGCAAGATATGCTCACATTAATTCTCCTTGGTCTATCCAAGAGAAGCTTTCAATTTCAACCTTGGTTCATCTATAGTGGGATGAGTGGGACAGAAAATGGTCTTCAATATCATATCCTCGAACTCACTTGTGCACCGATACAAAGTTTAACCTCCCTTCCACCATAGTAAATATGAACAAATCTATCCATGTACACCAGAAACATATTATGTGAAATTTTTAAAAAGTAGTCTATCATCCTTCCTAAATGTAAGCGTAAAAAATGTTTATCAACTACTAGCCTACAACAATGTTTATCAAGTATACTTTCCCACAACAAATATTTATTTGACATGAAAAAATTACCCTAAAATATTAATAGTGTCCTAACCATACAATTAGTCTATCATCCATACAATAAATACTACAAAAATCAAATGCATGGCTCCAATCTATCATCCATACACAACAATAAACCTAACACATATGCTCTCAATTTAATGCCTAAGTTCATTTTTCCATATACTCCATATAGATAACCACTAAACAATTCCAATGACAGATATATATTTGAAAAAAAATCTAAGAGCCTACAAGCACATTGTTCACAAGTAACAATACAATCCTCAAATCCCACATTGCAAGGCTTAAAAATCACAAATTTGAGCACAAAATGATTCCTAGGGTTACCCTCCTATCTCCAATTCAACTGATAAAAATGAAAAATAAGAGGAAATTTAGGAGTATGCCTTTCTCTTCAATTTCCCCAGGAAATTCCATGGAAAACAACTCTAAATCGATCGGATTTGAGGAAGAGAGGTGAGGGGGAAAGAGAGGGGAGCAAAATGAAGCCGCGTCTTCAGTTTTATCTGGTGTGCACAGTGCATGAGATTGTTTATGTCTTATCCTTGAGCCTATGTAGATTAGCCTTGTGCCATCAACCACATCAAGAAATGTTGCATCACCAAGAGGAAACCTGCTTTAGTACAATACCTTACGGTTGCAAAATTTAGTACTACCAGATATAATAAAATTCAAATAGTACTTTAATGATAAACCACTTAAATTAAAAAAGATAAACAAATTATTCCGCATCTTCGCTGTCGGTGACGAAGCAGGTGGATCCAACACCGTCGGAACCAGAGCTATTGTTGCCACCGGAATAGCCAGATCCAACACCACTGCCGCCAGTTGTGCCTTCGCTGCCGGATGCAGGGCCGACCCATGCGAGGACCAAACCACCCAAGCTCCAGCGTGACCGAGGCAGTGATCTTCTCCACATCTTCGTTTTCTGCAGCATTGGCGTCAGCTGCATAGTCCTCATCATCCTTCTCTCCTCGACCACCTCCTATACGACCACATCAAGCTCTACGTACAGATAGTGCATCGTGACTTCCTTCACGGTCTCCTCTAGCTTGATTGAATACATCTCGCGTAGTCCAGTGACCTGGGCATGCATACGCGCCGTGAGATGCATGTTGTCCTACCGGAGAAGCTCCAGACCAGATATCTGGGTTATCTTATAGTTGTCCAACGACACCCGGAGGATGTCCAACACAATATCAAGGTGTTCAGCAAGGTACATCAGTACCCTGTTCAAACCTACTTAAACAGAGATTGCGCGATGAATGGGATATAGCCTAGCTCAGAATAGCATCGAGTGAGCTTTCCATCTTCCCGTTCAACATGGGTGGTCTCCTCGGTACATGTACAGGGCGTCTCCGAGCTTCTGCTTCTCCTTCTCGTCTGCGCTCATGGGTCACTTCCCTTTTGGGTCATGGCCCTCTCCTCTCTCGGTCGAGGCCTTCCTCTTGCCGCCGTCAGCCATGTTAACTACTTACACAAGTCGAAATGACTGCTGTTAGAAAAATCTATAGCAGATTGGGGCAGGGGCACAATAGGTGATTGAAGAGATCAAACACGTGCCTAGTGAATACTGGGGCAGGAGACCGTGAATGGAGAGGCAGATGGGAATAAAATTGAGCAAGTGTACAGTGACTTGTAGTGTGACGGTGGTAATTTCATGCTCGGGGACTCGGTCTAGCTCTCCACTCCACTTGCTTGCTACAGTGACACAATATTGTCCTCACTCTCTGTTCCATCTCAAAAGGTGCTATGTGAATAGTTATAGTTGCGACAGTTAGCCAGTGTAAAATGCACTAATCAGTACAACTAAAATACACTGGTGTTGACAAAAAGATTGCAAGATTCTTTTTTAAAAAAAGGCTTCTAGAGTAAAATGAACTCAACGATGAACACTGGATGTTCCTATGGAACAACGATTTACTCTCGTGATCACACTTTTAAAACATCCCGTGCTACACTTGGTAATTATAGATAAAAATTTTGGGGTGTATACGTCGGACATGTGCCGATTGTAATATTATTAAGTTATGGGAATCCAAGAATTCACAGCCATAATGATGAACACATAGTGGCCCTCAGATTTTATCCGATAAACCTACAGTCAAGAAATTACCTGGCACCCGAACAAACCCACTTTAGTTTGTTGGTAATAATTTGATGCGTACATTTTATCCGGTGTGCAAATATTGAATACCCCAATACCGATGAACATTTCGATCTATTATCTATAATGCTTGTAGTGTTTCCATGCCATGTGAACCGAAGCAACGTGACCGCATCACTCCTTAGGGTCCGGCTCTCTAGCTTCCAAGATAGTCTACCTGCCATTGTGTTTTCTCTATCTCATAGTTTTACCCTTTCTTAGACCAACTAAAATGGAGGAAGAGAGTATTGAGGCCAAGAGGGCTCGTCGCAAGATGGAGGAGGACACGAACCGGAGATAGCTCTATACCAAGAGGGTAAAAAGGAGCAAAGGTGACAAGAACGGAGAAGCGGCATTGCTTTGTGTGCAGGGTAATCAGGGAAGTACCCCAGTTGTCGTACTGAGAGAGTTGCCAGTATGACGTTGACGAGGAGTCGGACGATGAGAAGTAGGAGATGGACCCAGATGATGATGAGGGAATGAAGAGGAAGCAGCGACGACAGGAGGAGCAGTTGCAGCTGAAGCTGTACCTCCCCATGGTGCTCCTAGACCATCACCAATGCAAGCATGAGAGGCCTCTTTCGGGGATGGAAATCGGCGACAACGGTGATGGCAGGGAGGGGGGATTTTAGGGGCGAGACGTCGATGGTTCCGGGGGGGATGGGTGGATTTTTGGGAAGAGATTTGCACACACTGGTTTGGAAAACGAACGCCAAAGAAATGCACATATTCTCATACTTACACGTGCACTACTACAAAAACCCTCATAGGGACCGGCCTTATAGGTGCCGGTTCATTTAAAACCGGCACCTATGAGCTTTTTCCCACCTCTCCGCAGGATAAAAAAAATATAGAACCGACACCTATATAGGTGCCGGTTTTTCAATAGAACCGACACCTATAATATAAATATAGGTATCGGTTATAGAGAAAAACCGGTACCTATAGTATAGGTGCCGGTTTTTGACCAGAACCGGCACCTATTTAAAAAAACCGGCCGGCCTTATCCATCCATCCTCTCCCTTATCCATCCATCCATCTCGTCGTCTCTCTCTCCCTTATCCATCCATCCATCTCTCTCTCTCGTCGTCTCTCTCTCGAGGGGGCGGGCGAGGCCGGCGCGGGCAAGGTGGTGGTGGCGGCGGTGGAGAAGGCCGGCGGCAGTGTAGGGGGCCATCTTTTTTTTTATTTTGTTAATAGTATAGGTGCCGGTTTTAGAACTGGCACCAATAAGATTGAGGCAAAGGTGCCGATGAATAGGTGCCGACTGGGAATCCGGCACCTATAGCCAGTTCCCAATTGGCACCTATAAGGGTTTCTGTACTAGTGGTGGGACCTCCTTACCACTATTGTTGGTTAGTTCTATGATGAAAGTACTTGGTCACCGTGTGCTAGCGCCACTGTTATGACGAATTACCCCTAGGTTATAGAAAATTTATCCATACAATCTCAAACTTACAGATGGGACCGGCTTGTTGTGGGACCATGAGGACCCTATCAACCAAGTTTTCTGGTAAAATTCTTCGTTATTGGGTGATAACCCAACTACTAATGGTGAAATACCTAGTGTTCGTGATGAGCCCGTTTGTCACCATTAACATATATTATGACCAAGACCTCTAGTCATCGCTAGAATCAGCCAAGGGTGAAATTTACAATATTTTTGTGGTGAATTCATCATAGATCAATATTTTTGTGGTGAAGCCCAAATCTGTTGTAGTGCAAGAGTTTATGATGTTACATGCATTACTAGCAATCAGCTACATATGCCATTGCTGTCACGTTTTCTGTCAGCACCCGTTAAAACCATGCACCATTGCCTCTCCCTTTTCCGGTCTTCTTCCTTGTCTCGTTCCTACCCGATCTCTCATCTCCCCTTTCGCTTCCCATGTCTCCGCCCCACTCTCCTCCTTAGCTCTAGCTCAGTGTGGTCAACGAGTGGGCGAAGAGGCTGTTCCGTGCTAACAAGGGCCTCAGTGCGTGCATGGAGTTCCACACGGCCGATGTGGCCAACCTAATGGAGGAGCTTTGAGCGTACGACATCTGTTACTAGCCGCTCTCGTCGGCATGGAAGCTGAGGAGAAGGCTGAGGTGATCACGCACCTTGGCGCGCACATAGAAGAGGGTGTGGCGCTTGTCGTGTGGAGCATGCAGCTTCCTGTACCCCATCATCGATCACAAAGACATAAGGCAGGGCGAGCTCGATGTCGCCTTCCTCTCCACCTACGCTGCTGTCATGTTCACCGTAAGCCACCTTGCCGACCTCTGCCGCCTCCTCGCCACCACCATGCTCACCTTCGGAGCCATATCAGCAGTTCGACGTGGCTTACTTTCTTGACATGTATAGTCTCTCCTTCAAACTCGCTGGCCAGCGAGAACTTGATAGCTGACCATGAAGAGATGACAAGTCAACCCGTGATGGTTAGCAACGTGTCCTATTGAAGGGTGATTTGTGGGGAATTGAATAGGGAGTTGGGGGGAGTAATTCCCCTTAATCAATTGGGAAGGAGGATGGTTGAGGGAGGTGAATTGGTGGAGGTGCCACACTAGTTTTCACTAGGAAGAGAGTTGGCAGCGGCTGGAGGTTGAAGATGGTCCTATGCGTAGGCCTACTGGTGATCAAAGAGGATGCTGACAGAAAACTCTATTGGTTCAAATTTTAGAAAATTTTAGTGTCACACATCTTAGCTTTCACAAATAGTAATGTTATTATTTTATCAGACCGGTAATTTTTTAATAGTATGGATTTAATTAACCCTCTTTAAGAAGTTTAAAAAATAGAAAATTGTAATCTTAGTACCTTGTGGTAATGCTCGACCAGGAGGAGTCCAGTATCGATCTTCTTCAGGGCTGGCCCTGAGTGAGTTTTAGATGGCCTAGGGCGAAATTGAAAGTAGGGGCCCTAAATATAATATCTTGATAGTTAATATTATGTCTACATATGAAATTTTCTTTGGATATATGTAAATGGGAAGTTATTGGGGATGGTATCAATTTCAATCTCGTATAGCAATTTCATCTCCGTGTGTAAAGTATAAACTTTTTTGACAACATGATATCAAGAACGATCTATTAATTAGAAAAAATAGCATATTAGTGAAACTACAAAAGTACTAGATTAACTCAAACAACACTTACTGAGTAGAAATCTTCGGCCAGCGCCCCTCGATCGTCTGGGCTATCATTGTTTGCAGCAGCTAGCAGGATGATCAGCCCTGTCCAGTCCACCTACAGGCTACAGGTTGTAGGCTTAATAGATTTTTTTGCATTATATTTTCAATTCCCACATCTGAAATTCTGAATTAATTAATCCAGCAGGGCATTCAGCTCATCTGAAATTCTGAATTAATCTAACAGGATGTCGGGCGGTAGAAGTGCAGAACAGTTGCAACGGCGGAAGCGGAATTGCAGAGGAGGCTGCAGGCAGCCGTTTTCGTGCGGGCAGCAACCGGCGGCGAGGCCGTCCGCGTGTGGACGACGCTTGCTGTGCCGCCGCCTGCCAAGGACGAGAAGGAGGTTGATCTGGTGATGCGGTAATCTGGCGGATCGCTAGGGAACTGGGAACGTCAACATCAGCACATCCCTACTCGTTAGGGCTAGATGGATCGATCATCATGCGCAGCTGCAGAGCAGGCCTACTCTTCAACATATGGGGAGGGGCCCCTTGGTTGGGGGGGAGGGGGGGGGGGGGGGGGGGGGGCTAGAGCGGCCGCACTGCTCGCCCCTGTCGGGGCTGGGCCTGATTTACTTCAATTAAACGCTCTACGCGCAGGTAGTCATTGCTCGATGTGATGGTCACAATTAATTATTTTGGAATGACCCTGCAAGACTTATTCAGCAGGTTGTTACCAGAGAGTTTTTAATTAATTTGTTTCATGTGAACTATTAGTGCAATGCAACTAAGTCATCTAAGAAGATGCTGATGCACCTAACAATTTAAAATTGCACTGATTAAGTATATAACTATATATACAATATAATATGCTTCCGTGTAGTAATGCATCGACGTATTCGCACAGCAATCATAAGGCCAACAAACCACACAAAATTCGATAATTAGTTAAATAATATTAAAGTAACAAAAATAATCTACGTACACAAAATATCGCCATGAAGATCCCTTCGGTGCGGTAATGAAATCTAGTGACATAGGAGTATTCCAATCAAGCATTATAAAATTCACACCCTGCATGCACCCCCAATTAAAATAGAAATAGTTGTTGTGCTTATTGGACAGGATTAATGAAATGCTCCCAAAATTCCACAAAGAAAGATATAGGTTAAACGTACGTAGACAAAAGGATCATGCCGAAAAGAAGGTTCCGCGATGCAGAGAGAGCAGTCGATGTGGACAGCAGGAGCCGCCTCCCGACTTTTTCTCCGTGGCAGTTGACACGCCCCTGGCAATAATCAATATTTTAGACGCAGGTCTCAAACAAATGCCTCACTAGCCAAAACTGACCTGGATCAATATTATCTCGGAGATTTTGAGGAGTTTTTTAAAAGTCAGGTACGAGATATATAGGGTAGGCTGCGCCTTACTACTGGTCATGTTCAAGTCAAAACATGACTGGATTAAAAAAAGTTCAGTGAATGAGAAAGACGTCGCAATCTACCAGTACTATTTCTCGGTGGACAAGACCGTGTCGCAACAAAAGAAAGCAAGACTTTTGGACTTCTTTTTGGCTTGGACTTCTTTTTGGCGCAGCTTGTTCTAGAGCGAGGATAAATGTAGAGGTCACTTTCTAATATATCTAAAAGCTAACATATATATATATATATATATAATAGATTAGCTATAAAATTAGATTTATTTTTTCTTCCCCTCTCTCTTTCTTTCACTTATAATGTTTTAGAGCACGTGTTAAACTAGCTCTTAAATTAATACCCTTTATTTTTTATTATTTCTCTTCTCCACATCGGCTTATAATAGGTTTATAGCTTACTTTTATCCTTGCTCTTAGGTGTGGTTAGGGGTAGTAGATATATAATGAGTTGACTTAGCTAGTTACTCATTAGACCTGTTATCCTAGTGTATTCAGCAATTCTCTTGCGACTCATCTTCACTAAAAAACAATTTTCACAAGAATCTCCCTCTATTTTCCAGGCGGTTTATAAGAAACACCCATATATAAAAGTAACGAGAAGTTTTTCATTTAAGACCCCTTTACGAAATGACATGCCTATTCTTACAAATGCTAGTTATTTTTACAAGTGGGTCTCTTAGAAGCCTGTCTGTAAAAATAATGCTAATTTTAGATGTGGTGCTCTTATATGGTTGCTTGAGAAAAAAGATATCGAATGTAAATTAGCGCACCTACCAAACAAACGATAGCCTAAATCCCATACTCCCGTTTTCACCCATTCGCCTCCCTCTCTCCTAATGCCCCTCTCTGTCATCCCTCGTCACTCCCTCTCCCCGGTGATTCTGGAGGCGCCAACAAACGCTTCCAGCGGTGATGACAGTGTTAAGGTGGCAGCAGTGCGTGCGCACTTTGGCTGGCAGAGGCAGAGACGGCAGGTGCGGGCTTTGCCACAGGAGGGGCGGATTCCACCATTAGCGTCCTTGGGAGGGGTGGATCGGCGAGGAGGTCATGGACAGCGAATCCAGCAGCTGGGAACTCGGGGACGGCGTCGACATGGTCTGGGATGGTAGATCCAGTAGCGGGGAGGTCGGGGACAGCGGGGAGGTTGGGGATGGCTTCAGTAAGGTCAGAATGATAAATCTAGCATCGGCAAGGTCAGTGACAGTGGATACGGTAATGGTAAGGTCGGTGATGGTGGATCCGGTGGCAGCCATTTGTAGGGATGGTTACGCGACAACCATAAACTGTGGCAACGATGTCGGATGACGATGGTGGCGTTGAATTTTTGCTGGGAATTAGGACTAGGGTTTTTGGATTATCTTTTTGGAGTCTTTTTTCATGAATATATTTTTGCAGCCAGTCATCTTAACTTTCTGGCATGCAAAAATCTTTCTTTTTCTTGCGGTTGTGGTGCTTGCACAAGAAAATACTGACTTTTTATGCGAAAATTCATTTGGGCTGCCTGGGAAAAGCCTCTTTCTTGTAATGCATGCTCGCTGGCTACTAGCGGTGAAAATGGATCGGATTCGGACCAATAATAGTCATACCATATCCTAAACCATTCATTTTAAACAGATTCGGAGTGGGTGCGGATAGTGCACGGATGCGGAGCGGATTATTTCGGATGTCAGAAATGGTGCGGACTCGATACGAAAACAGATTAAATTTATCGGATTTTACGTGTATATGCAATCAATACAACATAGAGTTGATAATGCAACGAATAACAATACAATAATCAATGAACAACCTATCATATTAATCATATGCTTAAGTGCTAAACAACGTGAATACATGATATCCATAATATAAAAACACTGCTACGCATGTGTGAGATGAGACGATGAAAGCATTGGACTAAGAAATCTAGGTTAATTGATGAATTAGGCCATTGGATGGGCTAGCTCATGTTATTTGCAACAGATAGAGTGGTTACATGGGCTGATAATTTCGGAATATCCGGCAAATGGCCTATTGGATAATCCGATAGAAATATCGGATAATCCGGCAAATGGCCTATCGGATAATCCGATAGAAATATCAGATAATCCACATCCACCGAATTTTAGAGATGCCACATCCACATCCTAATCCGCACCATACTACCCGCATCCGCATCCATATCCATCGGATTTGTAAAAACTCAGACCATATCTTCGTTTCGGATGGATCGGATCGGATAATATCCGATCTGTTATCACCGCTATTGGCTAGCTTATTAATTAATAAGAACTATTTTATTTATATCACCTTTACAATTTTAAATCAGCCAATTTATCATGTGTTAACTAGAGATGAAAACGGAGCGGATAGTTTCCGTCCGTTTTGGAGAAAAACGAATACGGATACCTTTCGGAGCGGATAATTCTCAGATAGTTCGGATACTAATACGAATACGGATATTTTCTCCCGGATACGGATACGAATATGGTATCGGGGTTCCACCGGATACGGATAATAACACGGATATCCGGTGAACAGTGCTATTCGGATATCCGAAGAAGTTGAGACATACACCATTTCCTTTTTACTGTACTACCTTCAATATATCTTTTTAGATTTTGATAGTAGTCCATCTCTTAGTCCACACTATTAATATTATTTTAACTTTTTAAAAAATTATAAATTATACTATATTTTATATAAAACGAGCTAATTATATACTATGATATTTGTTTCTATTAGAAGTTGAGTTGGTTTTCGTGTCCTGAGAAATAAAATGTTTCCGTATTCGTGTCCGATCATATTTGATACTTATTCGTATTCAAGATAATCCGTATTTGTTTCCGTATCTGAGTTATTCCTATCCATTTCCGTATCCGGCAAAAAATATGAAAACGAATATGGTATAAGCATTATCCGTCCGTATCCGCTCCATTTTCATCCCTAGTGTTAACACAATACTAAGGCTGTGTTCTTCCCTCTTCTTTCCCAACTCATCTCCCTCATTTTCCGAATGCACGCTTTTCAAACTCCTAAACGGTACATTTTTGCAAAAGTTTTTTTTATAGGAATGTTGTTTTAAAAAATCATATTAATTCATTTTTCAAAAAAATTAGCAAATACTTAATTAATCATGCGCTAATGAGTCGCTCCATTTTACGTGCTGGGAGGGTTAGTTCGCAACACCATATAATGAACGAAACCTAAATATACTAGTGAAAAACTCACTTAACACAAATACTTTAATGTTAATTAAAGGATTAAACACTACTTTCTCATAATAGCTATCTATTATCTAATACTTTAAATCTGAATATAATCCTATAGCTATTATCTAATACTATAAATCTGAATATAATCCTATCCAAATTCGTGGTACTAAGTGTACAAAGATAAGGTCCGGCTCCTTATGTTTACAAGTTTGAGCTGATCCGAGACTAGCTAGTTACAAAATGTTTTGTCCTGCTAGTTCATGATCTCCTTTCACTATCGGTTTTTAACTGGCAGTAGACAAGTGTGGCACAATCACGGCTAGTTGTGCTGTTGTGCATAGTATCACTATCGATTCATTGCTCAAACCAGTAGTGGTTCATTTACTAAAAAAAGAAAATTGCTACAACACATATATTGTTCCTCATCAACAACCCAAGTTCTTTGACGATATCCTTCGGATTGACATTAGAGTTTGTGGAATCGAGATAGGAACAGACAGAAGAACTGGGAAAGAATTCAGCATTCAGAGGGCGAGAAGGGCAGATAGTTTGGAAGGATGCTTATAGCATTTATCTTCTTCGATACCGTCCCCTTTTCCTAGGGGCGAAGGGAGGATTTAAAGATCGGGGGTGCCAACGCATGGTGTCACTGACGCGATGACACCGCTACGGCGAGAGGCTTTTACAAGAGCTATTTCTTCATTAAAAAAGTTATATGTGGCTTCTGATATCAATTAAAATTTTATTATTTTCATCTCAAGAGATTTTGCTCATATAACTACATCGGTAAAATTGATGGAGGTAGTAATGTACTATACTCCATTAAATTGAAGAACAATTGGAGATGCTTTTGGTTTAAGAGAGCAATTGTATCAGAAAAAAAATATTGCGTATGACATTTAATATACTATTAAATTGAAAATACAATGGAGTTTTGTTTTATTTTACCATTAAATTGAACGCTTTTGGTATATGTGTGCTATAAAAAATTCGTTCAATTTGCCATTAAATTGAAATGTGCCAATGGAGTTTGAAAGAAAATAATGACTTTGTAGGAATCAATCCACCTATGCTATCACTACTGAAAAAACCTCCATAGAGATCACCTTATAGGTGCCGGTTCATTTAAAACCGGTACCTACAGACCTTTTCCCACCTCCGCACGATGAAAAAATAAAAAACCGACACCTTTAAACACTATATGTACCAGTTCTAAGGAAAAACCGGCACCAATACTATAGGTGTTGGTTTTTTAAAATAACCGGCACCTATAATATATTATATGTACCGGTTTTCTAAAGAACCGACACCTATAATATATTATAGGTGCCAGTTTTTTAAATCGAAACTAACCGAGCCGAGCTGATCGATCCGCGTGCATCCCCACCGAATAAAATCCACGTCGGCTAGCTTATCCCCAATCGATCGCATCCCCACCTTTTCTTCTCCTACTCTCCTCCTCCTCTTCTCCTCCATCCGTCCTCCTCTTCTTCGCCAGGAGCAGCGGAGAGCGACAGCGCCCGAGGGGGGCGGCGGGCGACGGTGGTGCCCTCCCCTCCGCCGGATCCGGCGGGAGGGGAGGTGGTCGGCAGCGGCAAGGCCCTCCCCTCAGCCGGATCCAGCGGGAGGGGAGGCGGAAGGCGGTGATGCCCATGGGGAGGCGGCGGGTGGCAGGCGGCGGTGGCGCTCTCCCCTCCACCGGATCCAGCGGGAGGGGAGGTGGCAGGCGGCGGTGCTCGTGGAGAGGCGGCTAGTGGCAGGCGGCGGTGGTGCCCTCCCCTCCGTTGGATCCGGCGGGAGGGGACGCGGCTGGCTCCCGTGGCCACCGGCGAGCTCCGCACGGGCGGCGGCATCCTCTCCTCCGCCAGATCCGGCAAGAGGAGAGGTGGTGGCGGGCTCCTATCAGCGGCGGTGAACTCCCCATAGGCAGCGGCGGTGGGCTCCCCACAGCGGCAGCAGCAGCAGCAAGCTCCCCACGGTGTCGTCTGATTGTGATTGTGTCGTTATTAGTGAATTTTTGAGATGATTTTTGTGATTGTGATTGTGTTAGTGATTTTTGTGGCTGATTTTGTGATGGTTTTGATGGGAATGATGTTCGTCGTAGGGATGATCATGATGGAGAGCTGGCTCGATGCATCGGCTCGATCCAAGCCGATGCATCGAGTCGGTATTTTTTTTGCATTCGTCAATCATTGAAGGTGCCGGTTTAGAAACCGGCACCTATTTCTCTTCACATCAGTGCCGATCAATAGGTGCCGGTTGGGAAAAACGATACCTATGGGGGTTTCGCAACCGGCATCTATAGGGATTTTTGTACTAGTGTATGCAAATCTCACTAAAGAAAGTTTTAATCCCTGTATGCAATTTAATCTATACAAAATTAAAAGGGGAAGGGGGGTGGGCACCCCCTGTGGCTTGGGCACTGCCTCCTCCAAACCGGGCCATACAACAGCACCCCACGCTCACAGTTCAACACCCCCGGGCTCACACTTAACAGGTCAACTAAAGCATGCATATCTATTCCACTACGTAGTATGATGTTGGTATTTGTTACAATCACAGATCAATCCGTAAGAGCACGGATACCTCTATAGCACTTTATCTCAAATTATTCAAAGGGTATCGAATCACAAGAAACACGTGTGTAAAATAGAAGAACATAATTTAACCAAGGATAACAACTAATTGAAGGCTTAGGATAGAACTCTTAACTTAAGTCAAGTTTATTAATTCGTAGGAATTCTCTCTGTCCTAACCCTTCAACTAATTGAAGGGTAAGGACAGAGAGGATTCATACGGATTAATAAACTTGACTTAAGTTAAAGATAAAACTCTTTCAATTGCTTCGGGCACTAGCTCTCTCCTGGTTCACCAGTTGAGTCCAGCCAATGGCTCTATGATGTACCCGAACGTCGAGGATTAAAAAGGATGGACATAGTTGTCACCAGCTACCACCTACCTATACAACCCGTGGAGCATACAACAAATGAAAGTAACCTCTAAGCTATATATCACATCTATGTTATTGACTACTACTCTAGCATCGTGTAGGAACTTCTTTATCCAAAATTCTAGTACTGGAGCACTTAATATAAATACTAAGCAACAAACATGTCATAATGAAAATATATCTTACTTAAGCAAGAAAATTAAATAAAAAACAAATCTTGAATAGTCACTTTATAAAAGAAGCATTCACACAAAAAGATGAGAGAGTGCCGATAACTCCAGCACTCCTCCAGACCTTCCCCTCACACTCTCTCTATTTTCTAAACACTACTAGAGTGTAGCCTAAATATGAAAGTGGGTTGTACTTCACTTGAGTTGTGTTTTTGTGAAGTGAAGAGAGAAGCTCCTTTTATAGTGCCAAATGATGGTTGTGAATGGCGGTTACCGAGATCGCTTCACTTACAACCGCCACTAGGAGCCAATAGGGGAGTGCCATGTGGAGGACGGTGGCGAGGGGTGCCACCCCTAGTTTGGCTGAACCCTGGTTCGGCTAAACTAGGATAACCGCCATACTCCACTGACTTCTTCCCTGAGTATGACATGTGTGCCTCTATGATGGTGCACGGTGGATAACCTTCAGTTATGTTGTTTTTGCACTAATTTGTGGGTCCTCGAATCCGTATACTCGCGTCTGATTGGTCGGAGGTACATTTCGTCGCATGAAAGATGGATTTTCATCTAAAATCTCCTGCATACAAATATTTACCAACACTTGTGAAATGGTTAGTAAGAAATCCTACCACTAGATTTTGTGTTTTAGTTTCATGCAGGAGTTGATGACCGGATTCGGCATTCAAGGACTTTCAGCAACGTGATCTTTAAATTTTTTTTATGCTAAACTACTTATCCGAACAACGATTGGATCACACCATTGAATTCGTTATAATTAAATATTTATAATAAGATATCACATGATTATATTATGATGAAAAAATATTGTTTCAAACAATTTTAATCTTACTGTTTCATACGTGATAGCAATATGTTTCAACATGTGTTTTCACTGTGTTACACAAAATTTTTATTTGTTTCAGAGTGATTTTTTTGTTTCACCATGTATAATTTAATGTTGCACCATCGGTCAACTGAAACATTTGACCGTTCGTTTTTTTACATTGGATGTCCGATTTGTAGCTCCTCCTAACAAGTTCATCATAAAACCACCCGCAAATCACACCCACACAAGATCAGCAACACATCATTACAAACAAATAATCATCCAACATCCTCGTAACAAAATTGTGTCAAATTACATCGAAAAGAATATACAACAAATATTGAGGCCCCCTCCAGATTCCAGAACATACAACATTAGCCACTCTTATAGAATTTGATGCCCCAGCCAGTAAGGATCATGCATGCTACCGTCTCTTAGATCTACTCGGTCCACACCTCCCCTCGCTGAAGTCTGTCCTCCCTCAACCTCCTTGAAGAGAGAGAGATAGAGGGGGGAGAGGGGGAGAAATGGAGTGCTTGTTACTGTCACCAAACTGCCTATGCGCTTGTTGCTGTTGCTGGGCCACTAGAGCTATCCTCACAATAGCTGTCCCCATCGTCTCCTTTCCTCCCTCTATCTCTACACCACAACTGTCGGCCAGCTCTGACCGGAGGTACTGAGATTCAGCCGCTCCACATACATTTTGCCTCCGCGTGGCCACCCTCGACCACCCTCAATTTCCCTGCTGCCCTCCACCTCTGTCGATGATCACTAGCATGACAATATAAGGCCCTATATTGCACGAGACGATTTTATATACATGTTCATGCCTCCTCAGGTAATAGCCCCCTATATCATCAAAGTTCTCAGAACGATGGGTCAAGAAACAGGAACAAGGGACTCGGAATGTTAATGTTGAAAAACACGATACGAATAGGGTATATCTCTTGGGAACATTGTTCAACAGATGGACGTTTTCCATGGATTTTTGGGATGATAGTGGAAATAAAAATCTTATTGCTATACAAAGAAACACTTCATTAATTGTAAAGAAGTACAAACTTCATGACTCCCATATCGTCTCATCCCATTGATGGAATCCAGCAAACTCCCTTATCCTCACGGTGGTGCTCCCCAAAGCCCCCTCAGCGTGATGGCAACGGTACTTGTCACCAGTCCTTCCTTAGCTCAATAAAGACGAGGATAGCTGAGCAGCAGTGTGGGAAATTAGTACTGATCAGATAATCTGGTGCCACTGCGGACAGTCTGACAACACACAATATCGGACAATCCGATCAAACACAGAGTAAAATAGGAACTCCCCTACTAAAGCATATAGACCCGGACAATCTACCATTGTGGACGGTCCAATAACACTCGGTGTTGGATAATCCGACCATGATTAGGCATGAAAGGGTAACTTAGATCTAGAGGGGGTGAATAGGCTAATTTAAAAACTTAAGAAAATACGGAAGTAATGCTTTTCGGAAATTCCGAAAATGCTTTTCGGAAAATCCAAAAATCACAGGTATGCGCACTACTAAAGAAATGCTAGATCTAGCTACCCATAAAATTAAATAACTAGTTCAAGGTTCTTGCAAGATAAGTTGTTCGAATCCTTGAGGGAACTATACTCTCCGTTGAGAAGCTTACAAAGAGTCGGGTCTTTGCTAACCCTTTACTGAAGAGGTTGCAGAAAGCACTCCTTCCACTAGTGGTATCTCTTCCCTTTCGGAGGTGAGATCCGACCTTCACAAACTTCTCCCGACCAACCACAAGTGGATCGGTGGCTCAAGAGTGATATCTAACTGTCTAGTAGTACTCAACCTCCAAGAGTAATAAATGATACAAAGATCTATAGGGGAATGAAGCCAGTGCTCACAAATCATCACGAAGTTAACACCAAGTACTCACACAAACTCGAAACCGCAACTCTCTCACACACAGCAAATCCAAATTGAAGACCGGTGGAGAGAGGAATTAAGCAAGTAAGCCTCAAAAGTGAATCTCAAGAGTAGCAAACCAAGGGCACCGATTTTTCAATGAGAGCAACAACTTGACTTGGAAGTGGAGTGGGCTATTTATACTCCCACTCTCAGATCTGCGTATTATAGGCAAAAATACCATTTTCTGGAAATTCGGTAAAACTTTCGGACAAGTCCGAAAATCACCAAAACAACAAACTACAAAGAAAACGACTGGGATTTTCGGTACTTCTGAAAACTTTTCGGACATATCCGAAAATGAACAGTACCAAACACATTTTCGGAAATTCTAAAAATCAGTTTCGGACATATCTGAAATCAACTCGAAGGATGAATTCCTTCGCTAACTTTTCGAAAATTCTGAAAAGGATTTTCAGACAAATTCTAAATCGTCCTGAGGGATGATTTGGAATTGGCCATTTTCGGAAATTTCGCAAATGCCTTTTGGACAAGTCCGAAAACATCCAGAGAGATGGTGTGCTGCGCGGTCATTTTCAGAAATTCCGAAAGTGGTTTTCGGACAAGTCCGAAAACAACCCGAAGCTTGTTTTCTTCTTAGTCTTTTTCGAAAATTCCGAAACCGCACTCCGAGTAAGTCCAAAAATCACAGACAAGGCACAATGAATAAGAAACCACTTCGAGAAACAGATTTTTAAGCACCCAACTCATTCCTCATCACCAATGCATCATCCCCTTTATAGTACGACTTTCCTAATGACTCAAATAACCGAAAATATGCATTATACCATTTGCTCATATGCGACATCACATCATTTTGTTGCTCTCATGGGGCTTTGCATTGAACCATGCTTTGTTGAGAACTAACATTCCTTCAAACATTACTCAATAAATTGTTAGTCCTCTCTAATCGCATTGTTATTAATCACCAAAATCATTAGGGGCCTAGATGCACTTTCAATTTTTCCCTTTTTGGTGATTTATGATAATGTGACTAGAATACAATAGAGATTTTATAAATATAAAGATTTTGGTGCAAAGTTTTAGTGATAGCTCCCCATAGAAGTGTGCATTAAAGGCAAATAGAGAGCTCCCCCTAAAACTTTGCATTCACAATTAAGCTCATACAAGTGTCACAATATAACTTAATCAACAAATGCATACGACATCCATCATTCAAGCCATTGGACTAGAGAGAAAATAGAAGACATTACATCACATAGTCTTGAACATACGCATCCATTTAAAGTCTTACTGTTGATGTAAAAACACAACGGCCTGGGAGATCTGCTTAGCTCCAGTGCAGGTCCAAAATAATGACGAGATGTGGGCGTGCTAGTCAGTTTGATCCTGCAACTGACAAGATATGTAAACAACAGATAAAACACGCGATCAGCCGACAAGCCGATGGAGTGATTTCAGCCGATGCCTATACCAGCTGATAATCTAGTATAGATCTTGATACTTGAGTAAATGATGATATAAAGACAATCGGCTAATAGTAATATGATAGAATAAGCGTTGATCCGAAGGTTAAAACATTGATCGGCTGGAGGTCTGATGTTAATAAATCCAAATGGTGAGATAACCAGTGAAACCTTTGTTGCGATCGGCTAAATCCAACTTATATGTAATCCTTATAAGCCGATGCAACGTCCAGATAATTCATCGGCTGAAACCCCGATGAAACCCTTACCGGTAATCAAAAGGCAAGCTAGTGATTATGGTTCTAAGCATGACTTAGTAGATCAAACTTAACTGATGCAGCACTAAGTATGAAAAAAATAATATCTAGACAATCAAGCTTTCGACTGATTTTTAGGGTGGTGGATGCATTATATAATCTAAGCCAACAAAGTAATCTAGCCGATATCGATAAAACCCTAGATGGAGATTGACCGATGCAAGTAGAAAATATTGTCAATCTAGATTATATAACGTATATGATAACTCATCAGCTAACACTCCGATAAAACATTAGCATGAACCTATTGGCTTAACAAGATTTATATTATCAACGACAATCTGGTAGTTCGAACCTAATCGATGCAGCACAATATTATATATGATAATTAATACTCGATGAACTGATCGATCTGTCTATTGTGACAGATATAACAAATCTATTTAAAACAACATTGTGATTGTAGAGATATATTGGCTAAGACAGAAGATCAGACCTAACTGAGATAGTCCCAACTAAACCGATGCGTCTCTAAACACAATGAAATTAAAATAGAATTGAAATATCAGGTAGGCAAATATATCAACCGAACCAGAGCGATCCAAGAGATCGAAGTGATGCAGCCTTGAACAACACCAATGTAGCCAATAAATTCACTAGGGCTAGCAGAACGTAAGGCTTACCCCTTCGCCGGAGATCGAAAGCCAATGCAGCCCTGCGCCAGGTGCCAAGTTCCGCCGATTGAGAAGTAAAACCTTGGAAAAGAGGGTGGCGATGCGCCGAGAGTAGTTTTATTGATCTAGAGATAAACTATAATGACCCCAGGTGTACATATTTATACCCATCGGTAGATACTAGTGCATATTGGACACGACTCACACTTTCCTAACTTTAACCGATGAACAGTCCCTAGGCGGACTCTTGCAAAAAATGTCTTTAAGAAAATTATATAACATCGTAATTAATAGATAACTTGCCATGCCGCATCCTCCTTGAACTCGGACTCTTCTAGAAAAGCTTCCTTTAATTGATTAATTTCCTTAATCGAATCCATCAAGAATACAACTGCTGGCGATTGATAATGCCCATCGGTCGATTTGAGGACTCTAAAGCTGATACTGACTCTAGGCCGATGATGACTTCGAGAGTTACCAAATTTTATCGTTAACACTTACACATATGCATTATAAAAGATGACAAGGTTCCAATACACATAAAGTCTCATGCAATCAAATAGACATTGTTCGACCAACAACATAAAAGATAGATATTCTCCCTCTTTGGCATCAAAACACCAAAAAAAGGAGAAGTGGAGAAGAGCTGCCTTAAACAAAGGGAGCTTGTGGAGGATCTTCTAGAGGAGGAGAAGGAGGATAGAAGCCACCTCCAAAGCCAAAGCCGAAGTCATAATTCGGAGGATAACTGGCGAAAGGGTCCTCAATCTCCTCATCCTCAGGCTCATCCGGTTCCACCTCAAAACCAGGAGGCGAGGGAGGACGGTCCACCTAGTAGTGCAAGTTCAGCTGAGCTTACATTTCCTTCACACGCCGAGCCATCTTCTTCACCTTGTTTCGTGCCTTGCAATTCTTCTGAGCCTCTGTAGAGCAAAGGCTAAAAAGACTCCACAAGATGCGAGACAAGGAAGAGGGCTCCCGACGAGCGATAGGGGCAGCAACCTGAGTCGAGGAGGAGGGGATGTCGAACACCCCAACAGCAGTGGAAGTGCCCACTCCAGAAGATGAATCGGGCTTGAGGAGGTGAAGATGCAGCTGCAGGTGAGGAACCTCATGCTCAAACGCAAGACCGATGACAGTCTCGATCATCTGCATGAGGTGAGGGGCATAGACAAGACCCTTGCGGTACTGGAAGGATGCCAACCGGATTTCCTCACACACAAAGTTGAACACATGGAAAAGAGTAGTGGGAAGATCAAAGTTAACCAAGACATTCCAAGAGTAGTGGTTGATGTTGCTAGAATCAGCCTCCTTAGGGACAAATGTCCTGTGAACCATCCTATTGAGATAGAAGTGGAAGGGCTTGAGACCCTTAATGTCACCAAGCACACCACCATGAAGATAGAGGCGAGCCATAGACTGATCACTCACAATGGGATAGTCATGTAGGGAGTAGTGAGTGTTCATCCGGCTCAAGTTAAAGCCCCAAATCTCAACAAGACGGGTATAAGAGACAGAGTACCAAGTGCCCTGTGTCATCCAGTGAATAGCACGCGTCCGGTCAAAGAAGAGGGTGGCATAGAACTGAGCGATGATCTCTTCAGACAAGATTGTTGAAGAGCCATGAAGTTCCGAACCCCCATATCACCACAAATAGCAATCACGGAGTTCAAGATAGGATCATCGAAGGCTTCCAACTCCAGCCAGTTGATCCACTGCATATAGACGGTCTTGTGAGACTTCTTCATGATGACCGTCTCATAGTAGTGACCAGTGGACTGGCGAGGAGGCCTCGAGGAGCCCTCACCAGTGGACGGGCGCCGAGGACGCTTGGAAGCCGATGTCTTGCAAGGATCCATCCTTGAACAAGAAGATGAGGCACAAGATTAGAGTGAGGAACATGGATGAACTCCATCAAAGGAATGAGTGAAGAATCATGCGAGATAGAGGATGGAGGAGTCGGCAAAAATTTTCGAAAATTCTGAAAAAGGCTAGCCGAGCCCTAAATCCTAGATCCCACATGATTGCACCAAGGAAATCCCTATGAAATTGAATCTATAGCATCTATGGCACTAGGAGAATACTTCCACCGGAGGGAATCAACGGATTTGAACAAGAGGAACCAATGGATTTGATTTGAAGTGCTTACCTTAAGAACGAAGAACCCTAGGGGAAGAAGATGCAATGTAGCCTTCTAGATGGCCCCAAGAGTGCATCCACGAGATTGGAGTGGAGGGGAGTGCCGGAGAGCCGTGTAGGGAGGAGTTGTCGCCGGTGAGGGGTGGTGGGGAGGAGTGTCCGGTGGAGAAAAGTTGGAAAAGAGAGAGGAGTCCACGGGAGAGAGAGGAAGATATATATAGCGGTATTTTTCGGACTTGTTCGAAAAGGTTCGAAACCGAGAGAAGAATGGAGAAACCTGGGATTTTTTGGAGTTGCTGAAAAATTTCCGGACATGTCCGAAAAAAGCTGGAAAGCTGCTATTGCTAAGGATGGGCTACAGATTTTCGAACATGCTGAAAATTTTTCGGAAATTCCAAGAAATTGCAGGAAACTGGTTTTTCAAAGCGATTGCAAGGAATTTTGACATAAAATTTCACAAACATTTCGATAGGAATTGGAGAGGATGTTGGTCGAACAACTTGTCCCCATTTGAACTTGTGATTAGCCATCAATCAGTCATACAAAAACAATAATCACAAGGTCAAATGTGTCGATTCGAGGATCAAAATAGAGTAAATAACCATGAGACAAGATAATTTACCCCCAAGAGAGAGAATGTTTTAACCTATTTCAAGTTGTGCTAGAACCAATCATTCATTGAAAAATGAGATCCCCATACACATAGATTCAATTTATCCAAAAATTACTAACTAGTGTTCATCCATGAATTGAATGACCATTTAGTCACAAAGTGATATGCAACCTATTCTAGCAACAAAAATGCATGCAATAGATCAAGGCACATTCTGAGAATCCAGGATATTTAGTTTACTTCTCAACTCACAAAACCTACTTTCATCTAAAGGCTTGGTAAAGATATCTACCAATTGTTTATCGGTTCTCACATGTTGGATGTCTATGTCGCCTCTTGTGGAGTGATCTCTCAAGAAGTGATAGTGAATATCAATATGTTTGGTTCGGGAGTGTTGGACTGGGTTGTTGGCTATTTTTATGGCGCTCTCATTGTCACATAGGAGTGGAATTTTGTTCACATTGAGGCCATAGTCGCTCAAAGTTTGTTTCATCCAAAGAAGTTGAGCACAACAACTCCCCGCCGAAACATATTCCTCTTCGGCGGTGGATAGGGCGATGGAGTTTTGCTTCCTGGAAGACCAAGAATCAAGGGACCTACCCAAAAATTGGCAAGTTCCCAAAGTGCTTTTCTTATCCACTTTGCAACCAGCATAATCCACATCGGCATAATGAATTAGATTAAACCTCGCTCCCTTAGGGTACCAAAGGCCAAGATTAGGTGTGTGGACTATATATCGAAGAATTCTCTTCGCGGCCACAAGGTGACACTCCTTTGGAGCGGTTTGAAATCTTGCACACATGCACACACTAAGCATGATATCGGGCCTAGATGTACAAAGGTAAAGCAATGAGCCAATGATGGAACGGTATATCTTTTTGTCAACGTCTTTACTTGTTCGTTGAGGTCTAGGTGCCCATTTGATGGCATAGCAGTTTGAATGGGCTTTGCACTCTCCATCCTAAATTTCTTGAGCATGTCCTTCAAATACTTTGTTTGGCAAATGAATGTTCCTTCCTTGAGTTGCTTGATTTGAAGAGCGAGGTAGAACTTCAATTCACCCATCATGAACATCTCAAAGCGCTTGGTCATCATTCTACTAAATTCTTCACTAAAAGACTTGTTAGTAGAGCCAAATATAATGTCGTCGACATATATTTGGCACACAAAGATATCATGATCATGTCTTTTGGTAAAGAGAGTAGAATCGGCCTTGCCAATCTCAAAGCCGTTTTTAACAAGAAAATGACGAAGGCATTCATACCATGCTCTAGGAGCTTGCTTAAGCCCATAGAGCGCCATGTGAAGTTTATACACGTGATTAGGATACTTTGGATCTTCAAAGCCCGGTGGTTGCTCTACATACACCAGCTCATTGATTGGACCGTTGAGGAATGCACTCTTCACGTCAATTTCATAGTGCTTGAAATCAAGGTTAGTAGCAAAGGCTAATAAAATGCAAATTGACTCAAGCCGAGCTACCGGTGCAAAGGTTTCACCAAAATCCAAACCTTCAATTTGGGTGAATCCTTGAGCCACTAACCTTGCCGTTTTCCTTACCACCGCACCGTTTTCATCTTGCTTGTTTCGGAAGATCCATTTTGTGCCAATCACATTTTGCCTTGGTCTCTCTACTAATGACTACACTTCATTTCGAGTGAAGTTGTTCAACTCTGCTTGCACGGCCATCACCCAATCCGGATCACCGAGTGCTTCTTCTACCATTAATGGTTCAAGAGATGACACAAAAAACTAATATTCACAAAAAATTACAACTCGAGATCCAGTGGATACTCCCTTGTTGATGTCACCTAGGATGTTGTCGATGAGCTGATCTCATTGGATCCTTTGGTGTATCCTTGGGTGTGCAAGGTTGATTGGTAAAGATGACACGTGCACGTCTACTTCATCACGATCCAAGCTTGAGGGTGAGGGATTATTGACTTGAATGAATGTGGATATCTTCGCTTGTGTAGAGGAAGAGGGTGGGTCCATGTTGTTGCTCTCTAGGACGAACATCTCCTAGAGCCAACATCCTGATAGCTTCACTAGGATCCTCCTCTTCACCTAACACACGTGAGTCACCTTGCTCTACTTGAGAGCCGTTAGTCTCGTCAATTGTCACATGATGTGCAATCTCAACAATACTGGAGGTTTTGTTGAAAACACGGTATGCACACTCATTTGACCCATACCCAAGGAGGAATCCCTCATCAAACTTAGGAGCAAACTTCGAGGATCTTGCCTTCTTGTTAAGAATGTAACACCTACTACTGAAAACACGAAAGTAGGAGACATTTGGTTTGTTATCGGTAAGAAGCTCATAAGGATTTTTCTTAAGAAGGTGATGAAGATAGAGATGGTTGATGGTGTGGCATGCGGTGTTGACGGTTTCGGCCCAAGAGCGGTCCGAAGTCTTGTATTCATCCAACATGGTTCTTGCCATCTCGATGAGAGTCCTGTTCTTCCTCTTGGCTACTCCATTTTGTTGAGCTGAATATGGAGCCGAGAATTCATGCTTAATTCCTTCTTAATCAAGGAAACTCTCCATGCACGTGTTGTCGAACTCTTTGCCATTGTCACTTCGAATGTTCCTGATCTTGAGCTCGAACTCATTTTAGGCTCTTCTTGCAAACTTCTTGAAGATGGCTTGTGTTTCACTCTTGTCATGTAAAAAGAACACACACGTGAAGCGTGAGAAGTCATCAACAATAACAAGACCATATTTGTTACCTCCAATTCTTAGATAAGCAATGAGTTCGAAGAGGTCCATGTGGAGAAGCTCCAACGGTCTTGTAGTAGTCATGACATTTTTGACCAGGTTATGAGCTCCAACTTGTTTCCTAGCTTGACATGTGCTACACACCCTATTTTTCTCAAATTGCACATTGGTTAGTCCAAGGATGTGATCGCCTTTTAGAAGCTTGTGAAGATTCCTTACACAACCATGGGCTAGACTCTGATGCCAAAGTCACCCCGTGTTGGACTTAGCCACTAAGCATGTCTCAAGTTTAGCCTTATTTGAGGTGAAATCTACAAGATAAAGCTTTCCCTTGAGAACACCCTTAAAGTCTACTGAGAAATCATTCCTTCTATAAATGGTCACATCAACATCGGAAAAAAATAATTGTAACCCAAAGAGCATAATTGAGAAATGGACAAAAGGTTGTAGTTGAGAGATTTTACCAAGAGGACATTTGAAATGGAAAGGTCATTTGAAATTGCAATTTTACCTAATCCCATTACTTTTCCCTTTCCATCGTCCACGAAGACTATGTTGTCTTGTGAAGTACCATTTGGATCAAGGAAGGAAAACATTGACTCTTCTCCGGTCATGTGATTTGTGCATCTGCTATCAATCACCCAACTTCTTCCACCAGAGATGTATTCCTACATGAGATCAATTTCTAGTTATAGGTACCCATACTTGCTTGGGTCCACTAATGTTATTAACGTGTGCCTTAGGCACCCAAAGCACTCTCTTGTTGGAAATATTCTCGCCCCTTGGGCCAACAAACTTAGCTACGACACGACCATTAGCATTCTTCCTAAGAACATAAGAAACATCAAATGAATTTTGTGAAGCACAATCATTAGGAAGGATACTTTTGGCCTTAACATTTAGACCTTGGGGCTTCTTAAGCATCACACTTTTATCCATCATCCCTTTTGATGGAGGAACGTACCCAAGACCTTCACGGTTGAAGTTGTCCCTTTGATAGCCTAGATACTCCTTTAGGGCCTTACTACCCATGTGGCATTTCAGAGGGCCATTGTGAAGGAGTCCCATATTCTTCTCATTTTGCTTTTGTAACGCACTAAAAGATTTAGAGTTAGTAGCACAAGTATCAATATCAATATCCTTGCACCTCGAGCATGGTTCATTGCTTGGGGCAATGTTGGAACAAGATGCCTCACTAGGGAGAGAGATGCTGTTCTTTAAGGTTTCAAACTTTTCTTCAAGTGAGAGGTAAGCTTTGTAGAAGCTATCACCCTCTCTTGAAGTTGTGAGTTTGCTACCTCAAGATTATCATGAAATTCTTTGGTTTGCTTGCAAAGCTGTACCAAAGCCTCCTTTTTCTCTCTTTCCATAGCAAGCTCACTCTTGAGTTCAAGAGACCGCTCTTTGTCACGAATGAGCAAGACCTCTTGCCTCTCAACAGTTTCATATTGTTGTTCAATTGTCCCAAACAACTCACTCAAGTGTGGTAATTATTCCTTGGTTATGGACTTGAACAAGTTCTCATCCATAACCTCATCAACTTCCTCATCAACCTCCTCTTCTCTTTCACTAATGAGATCAACATTGAAAGAGTTGAGAGATAAGGGTACCTTAGGCTCCTTTGCCTTGAGACAAATAGGAGGAGCGTCATCACTTGAGTAGTTGAAGAGCCTAGGTTAGGAGGTGATGTATGCTTAACGGCGAACGTGGCCACTCCTTCTTCATCACTTGAGCTTGACTCGGAATCATCGGAATCGAAGATCATCCCAAGGTGAGCTTGGCCATGTCGCTCGGGCATGCTATGCCTGTGCTTCACCCTCTTGTCGCCTTTCTTCTTCTCTTCCTTGAGGTTGGGGCAATGGACCATGAAATGTTCGGGCTCATGACACTCGTAGTATTTCCTTGTGGACTGCCTCCCACTTAACTTGTCGGTTGAGCGCTTGGAAGAGCTCCCCTTGAAGAAGCCGCTTCGTCCCATGAACTTCCCAAACTTCTTGACGAAGAGTGCCATCTCTTCATCATCTTTCTCTTTATTCTTCTTCTTTTGCCTTTAACGCCAAGTCTTCCTTCTTGGCACTTGAGCCATAGAGGATGAACTCAGTGACTTCTTTTGAATCCTACTCAAGCATGTCATGGGTAAGAATTCGACCAAGCACATCATGAGGGGTGAGAGTCTTGTAGTCCCGACGCTCACGAATGATGATCACCAAGGTAGAGTTCCTTGGTGTGATGGCTCGAATCATTTTCTTGACCACAACTTCATCAGTCATCTCCTTGGAATCAAGCCCCTTATCTCATTGATAATCTTGCTTAAATGGTCATACATGTTGCCGGGGCTCTCTCCATCCAACATAATGAACCGCTCAAATTGGCCCTTGAGGATCTCCACCTTGGACTTTCGAACACTATCCGTGCCTTCATGCACATTCCGAAGTGTGTCCCATATCTCTTTGGCATTCTCCATGCCATCCACTATGTTGAACTCACTTGCACTCAAGGCACTAAATATGGCATTAGCAGCTTGAGCGTTCTTGCGCTCATTCTTGTCGTCCTCCTTGGTGGGATCATCGGGGTTCTGCAAAACATAGCCATTTTCGACTATTCTCCAAATCAACGAGTTAATAGATTTCAAGTGCATCTTCATCTTATGCTTCCAAGTGGCATAGTGATGTGACCATGGATACTATGGATGCAACCGTTGTCCACATCATGGATCAACAAGAAGACATTAAGATCAAGTCCTCCAAGTGTTGGAATCCGATTCGGCCAGCTATTACATTGTTGATTTGAAATAGCCGCCAAATGTGCATACGAGTTCTGTTTTGGGTCGATGAGTACTTGATGAAAATATCTCGGAGTCCTCTTTCCAACGGATCCAGCCTCATCACCAAATTCCATCTCAGTCAACCGCAATTGAAGAAACACTGTACTACATCACCTGTAATGGGCCAATGGTCTTGTTACTCCGTCTGGGACCCCGGCCCAAGTGGGGCCCATGTGGGGTGTGCCCCAATCAGGTGGAGCACGACCCTCGGGACCCCTTGGTCATCCTCTCACCCGTTTAAATAGCTAGGTACCCCTTAAGGGTTTCTCGAGTTTTGTTGATTAGAGTTAGCAACTTGCTACTTGCTTGCAGCGTGCGTGTTGGCTGAACCGCCTGCTGCTTGTATTCAGAACCCCACCATATTGTGATTTTCCTAGTGAAACTTTCATATTCATCTGGCAATTCAGTGCTTGTTCTACTTGTTCTTGCTTGTTCTTCGATTGCTTGCAGGACGAGTACCCTCGTGGGCAGGTTTTCGTGCACCACAAGTTCGCGACGACCAATTCGAGGCTGAGTGGGACCGGTAGCAAACTTTCGGCCAACATAGTCGGTTTCCCATTTGGCCAAGTCCAACTCCCTCCCTCCCTCTCCTCTCGTTTCAATCTATACCGTAACTTGTAGATACCTTGGTGAAAATTTTTTGAGTGTCAGATTAGAGATATGTTTGCAAAAACGGAACCTATGGGACGAGAGCATTTCATTTATGTATAATTTTAATTTTAGGGTTTCGATTTTTACATTCGAGTCTCTGTAATTTTATATTTACATTTGAGTCCATGTAATCTTGCATTGAGGTCCTTGAGTTTGTTTTTGTTAAAAAATTCAACAAAAGAGAGAAAAGGAAGAAAGGTGCTGAAAAATAGAAAAGAAAAAAGCCGCACCAAAAAAAGAATAGAAAAAAGAAAAAGAAAGAAAAAATAAAGAAGGTAAAGAGAAAATCAGTTAATATATTTGAGTTTGCTTTCGTATATCAGAGTTGTGCTTGAGTTGTTCTAGGCTATCTTGTGGTACCGTTTGAGTCTAGGCTCGCGTCTCTGGTACGTTGTAGCCTAGGACTAGCAAGGTACTTGATTTTGAACAATTATTCAACTTTACATTATCTACTTTGCGCATTTGCTATTCCTTTGCTACATATTTAAGCCTACCTAGAGCTCTACAGATTTGATTGCAACCATATAGCAAGTGTTTGCCAAGGCATCGATATGTCCAACCTCCATAGGGGTGTTTGGTTGAGTCGGTGTATGTCACCATCCCGCGTGCATTGATAAGAACTTGTATGTGCTCGGTTAAAAGCTTCAGTGTGTGTGATATTTGAGCTGCCACTACCTAGTAGTTGATAGGAGCGTGCATATTCTTGTGTGTGTTTCTTGTTTTCAACTAACCATGGCGGGCTTAAGCAAGGGAATACGAGACAGTGATGCTCAACATCGACATCTTCGTCAAGACATGAGGAGTGATCAACATGATCCATATGAGGTAAGTGATGTTGTTCTTGCTAAGATCAAATTTGCACTACCTTATTTTGAAGGAAATTACGATGCTCATGCTTACATTAAATGGGAGCTAGCGGTTCATAGAGAATTTAAAAAACATGACTTGTTTGAGAAACATATGGTTATGTGTGCCTCTAATGTTCTGATTAAAAATGCTTCTTATGATTGGAAACATCTTTGTAGGCATAACAAAATATCTCAATCTTGGAAAGACCTTAAATGATATTTGAGAGGTGTTTATATTCCCATGTATTATGCTGATATTCTGCTAAACAAACTGCAATGTTTAAAACAAGACACTAGAACTATTACTTCATATTATCATGATGTGCATGCTTATTAATTACGTTGCGGTTAAGATGAATGCGAAGAAGCTACGGAATTGAGCTTTTACGTGGGCTTTGTAAAGAAATTCAGGACATGCTTGCTTGTCAAAGTTATAGTTGTTTTGCTCATTCGTTACAACTTGCTTGCAATGTGGAAAAACAAATTGAGGATGTAAAGAAGCAACAAGTTGTACATGTGCCTCCTATTGTTAATAATTTGCAAGAAGTAAAGAATTGTCAAAAGGAGGAGAAAGATGTACTTGAGAAAAAGGAGTAGAAGCTTGAAGCACCCGCAATGTCTCAAAGAAGTTTTCAAGGTAAATTAAATAGTGTTGAGATAAATGAAGGTGAGTATTCTAAAGATGAGCTACACATGTCCACTTTTCATCCTATAGTAGAGAAACCATTGGTGGAAACAATTGTTGAGATTCCTTTGTCACATATTGATTTATTTGTTGTTCCTTGTGATAAAAGAAGAGATGTGTGATAATGCTTCACTTATATCCATGCCACAACTAGTGAATAAACATGCTATTTCTAGTGTTAGTTCTTTATGTGCTGATTTTAAGCATGTTGTTCACATTGCTAATAAAGTAGATGAATGCGAATTGATATCTTCTTTAAATACTTTGGGCTATGTTTGTTTTATGATTTTTGTGAGCTCAATAATTTGAAGGAGAAATTATTTGCTAAGTTTGATTTGCCATGTCCAACTAATACTATGTTTCATATCTGTGGCAAATATGATGATAGAGGAATATACTTGGTGCATAGAGTTTACATCTGTTCGGATTTAGAACCTCCTGGAGATGTGAATAAAACATGCAAGCTAGAGAGATGTTATTGCTAATCATATTATGTCGAGTTTCTCTTGTTTTGATTGTAAGAAACATGTCGATTCAAATGGATTATGCGAAGGAAAAACCGAGGACGGTTTTCCGTGAAGAATGGGAGGATGATGTGACCATGTCTACTATGGATACAACCACTATTCACATCATGGATCGACAAGAAGACATCAAGATCAAGTCCTCCAAGTGCTGGAATCCGATTCGGCCACCTACTACATTGTTGATTTCAAATAGTCGCCAAATGTGCATACGTGTTCTGTTTTGGGTCCATGACTACTTGATGGAAAGATCTCGAAGTCCTCTTTCCAGCGAATCCAACCTCATCGACAAATTCCATCTTAGTCACCAGCAGTTGAAGAAACAATGTGCTATGTCACACCCTGAGGTTCCTTGTTCTAGCCCAAAAATCTATTTAATAAATTGTGCAAAGAAATCGTTTAAACTTACCTACAGAAAATCCCTAATTAATAAATGCAATTAAGAAGTGGAAATAGCATGGTGGCATTTTTCTTGTGTCCTCCATGTCAAAATATATTAACATGATTTTTAGCGGAATTTTCAGAGCCCCAGAAATAATTTTAAAGCAATTAAAACCATTTTCCCTAATGCAATAATCCAAGGAAATCCTTTTCCTTTTCTTTTTCCTTTTCCTTTTCTTCCTTTTCTCCCTTTTCTCGGGGCAGCCCCACTCCGCGCCAACCGCCCACCTTCCACGCACCTCGCGCCAACCTCCCACACCCTTGGCCTAATCCACGTCGCGCCGTGGAGCGCGAGATTCGAAAAATTGAATCCCAACTACTCCTCTTTCTCTCCTTTCCCACTCCGCCGCAAAACCCGCCACCTACCAGCCTCGCCCGAGCTCCCTGTCTCTATAAAAGGACCCCCGCGTCCTCCTGTCCCTTTCCCTTTTTCCACCATCCGCTCTCGTGCTCCCCGCAGTCGCTGCGCTGTCTCGCTGCCGCGCCGCCGCCCGCCGTCACCTCCGGCCGCCGCTAGCCACCGATAGGAGCACCACCGCACCGCGCCGTCACCGTAGTTGGCCTCACCGAATCGAAGACCGCCTCGGCCGCCGCTTTCTAGAGCCTGAAGACCACCGGAACCCCGTTTCCCGCAAGCACCGGTAAGCTCCTCCATCCTCCCCATCTTCGGCCGGCAATGTTGTTCGCCGCCACCCTCCTCTCTCTCTCTCTAATCCCGCTCACTCCCTTTCCTAGGTCTCGCCAGACCCCGTCCACCTTCCTCCTCTTCCCCCTCCTCTCCTCCCCGTGCATGCGCTGCCGCCGTGCGCCGCAGGCCCCGTATGCGCGCCGTCGCGTTGCGCCGGCCGGTCGCTAGCCGCTGCCGTGCGCCATGGTCGGGTCGGCCTTGGCCGCCTGCCCCAGCCGCCCGATCTACCTCCGGGCTGATCGTGGCTGTCCGTTGGCCTCCCGCGTGGCTGCCACGTCGGTACCACGTGTGCACCACGTAGCGCGCCCGAGCATGGTCCCGTGGACTTGGTCCATTGTGGACCTACCCCCTTGTGCCGCTGACCGGTGGGTCCCGCCTATCAATGCCAGCCCCATCTTGATGATGTCAGCCCTGGGTATCATTGCGCAATAATTATTTAAGGAATTATTCTGTTAATAGTATAACACTATAAAGCTTCCAAGAATCATAACTAAATCATCCGAGCTCCGTTTAAGTACATTCAAGTTGCAGAAAATTCATAAAAATGTCAAGAATCCATTAAAATTGGTTTTGTTCCTTGTTTCAGTAGACTTACATCCTTTTTTGCTTCTATGTTTTTTTTGTCGTTTAGATTCCGGTACTTCCGATGCTCCCGTTTACTTCGAGGTTGTCGCAAAGGTTGCACCAGCGCTGGAGCAAGGCAAGTCATGCTTTCCAATTGAACATATTCTACCTATTTCGAATATGTCCTATTTTTCCTTAAATATTGCATTGTTTTATAATGTAATGGTATGGGCTTATTTACCTATTGTACTCGGCCATATACCTTGATTACCATATTCCTTTGTTAGGTTGGGAAATAATATGATTAGTTGCTGGTTTAGGAGATGCTTGGCCATGCTTAGATCAACTAGCACACTAAAGGGATCATCTCACTTATTTACTTACTGTAGACATGATGATGATAATTGTGAATTATGTGCCACCATGGTACTACTTAAACTAAAACATGCTTAAATGGTGGGCTGTGAGTGCATGGTTTTGCTAGTCACACCCATGGTAGTTAAGGACCGGTTCGCAGGAAACCCTGGAAGAATTACCGTGCTTTTCACAAGCCAGCGTGGGCAACAGTTGGGCTTGTAGTGTAGCTGCTCCTAGACGACGTACCATAGCAAGGGTGAGCATGATGGAGTTTGGATGGGCCCTGCAACGGCCTTTGCAGCTTCCGGATTCACCTAGGCACAAGTGGGGGCTGCCCGCATGGTATATAAAGGTGGGGGTGAAACCTGAAGTGGGTGCGATTGGTTAGGAAGGGTTATGTGAAGGGTCCTGTCACAGTCTTTTTCCGGTGAACCGCGGTGGTATGCCGACACACGGAAACACGTCGTGGGGCTATGTCTTGTGGGTACAGTTGTACACCTCTGATCAGAGTAAAACTATTCGAATAGCCGTGCCCGTGGTTATGGGTGATCAACCAGATTCGCTGTGATTAGCTCAAGTATTAATAATTTGACTTAATGGAACTGGTGTAGTTTAGGTGGATGGTTGGGCCTGTCACAACGTGGTGTAGCGTTGGGCAGTGATGATTTAATTCTGATTAATTAGTTCAACAATTTTACTTCTTTAAATTATTATTTTTAAATACCTTCTTTATGCAAATGAACCCCTAGCCTCCTTTGGAATTATCTGGATCATACCTCCTATTCCGGTATGACTTGTTGAGTACAGTGGGTAGTATTCAGTGTTGCTCTATCTTCCCCCACACTAGAGTTGGAGGATGTTTCTGATGGAGGTTACATGGAGGAGTAGGCTTGTTGCTGCCGTTGAGGATGCCCGTGGATAGGAGTCACCATACTACGAGCGTCTAGTTACCTAGAATAGTTTGTTTATCTTTTTGCACTGCATTAATGTAAGACATTTTTATGGTGTTTGTAAGACGTGGATCTGTGAATCAACTTTGTCGTTTGTGTACCCTAGCTGGTCTTGGACAGGGGTTTTAGTACACATTCTGCTTGGAACCCCGTTTGGAAATTTCTTGGCGTGACATGTGCTTTGTCACCTGTAATGGGCCTTTGGCTTGTAACTTCGTTTGGAACCCCGGCTCAAGTGGGGCCCATGTAGGGTGCACCCCAACCAGGTGGAGCACGACCCTCAGGACCCCTTGGTCGTCCTCCCGCCCCTTTAAATAGCTAGGTACCCCTTCATGTTTTCTTAGGTTTTGTTGATTAGAGTTAGCAACTTCCTACTTGTAGCGCGCATGTTGGCTAAACCGCATGTCTGCTTGTATTCAGAACCCCACCATATTCTGATTTTCCTAGTGAATCTTTTACATTCATCTAGCAATTCAGTGCTTGTTCTACTTGTTCTTGGTTGTTCTTCGATTGCTTGCAGGACGAGTGCCCTCGTGGCCGAGTTGTCGTGCACCACAAGTTCGCGACGACCATTGGAGATGGTGTATCGGTTGCTAAGGTGCATCGTCCTTGGACAATTGTAGTTAGGCTGTGAACATCGTCTTCTTCCAATCGAGTTATCCCCCCTCTCATTGAAAGATCGGGACACAAAGCCTCGCGGGTTGACATCAGGTGGTATCAGAGCGTGGTTGATCGATGAGAGATTATTTACCCTTCGCGTTTTAATTTTTTTCCTATAGGGCACCAATTTTTCAATGAGAGCAGCAACTTGACTTGGAAGGAAGTGGGCTATTTATACTCCCACTCTTAGATCTACCCGTTATAGGCAAAAATACCATTTTTTGGAAATTCCGTAATAACTTTTCGAACAAGTCCGAAAATCACCAGAACAACAAACCACAAAGAAAACAACTAGGATTTTCGGCACTTTCGGAAACTTTTCGGACATATCCAAAAATGAACAGTACCAAACACATTTTCAGAAATTCCGAAAGTAAGATTCTGACATATCCGAAATCAACCCGAAGGATGGATTCCTTCGCTGACTTTTTCGGAAATTCCGAAAAGGATTTTCGGACAAATCCGAAACCGTCCCGAGGGATGGTTTGGAATTGGCCATTTTCGGAAATTCCGAAAATGCATTTCGGACAAGTCCGAAAACATCCAGAGAGATGGTGCGGCAGCATGGTCATTTTTCGAAATTCCGAAAGTGGTTTTTGTACATGTCCGAAAACAACCCGAAGCTTGTTTTCTTCTCAGACTTTTTCGGAAAATCTAAAACGGCACTCCAGACAAGTCTGAAAATCATAGACAAGACACAATGAGTAAGAAATCACTTCGAGAAATAGATTTTTGAGCACCCAACTCATTCCTCATCACCAGTGCATCATCTCGCTTTATAGTATGGCTTTCCTAATGACTCAAATAACTGAAAATATACATTATACCATTTTCTCATATGCCACATCACATCGTTTTGTCGCTTTCACGGGGCTTTGCATTGAACCATGCTTTGTTGAGAACTAACTTTCCTTCACACATTACTCAACAAAATTGTTAGTCCTCTCTAATCGCATTGTTATTAATCACCAAAGTCATTAGGGGCCTAGTTGCACTTTCAATCTCCCACTTTTTGATTATTGATGACAATGTGACTAGAACACAATAAATATTTTATAAATATTAAGATTTTGGTGCAAAGTTTTAGTGATAGCTCCTCGTAGAAGTGTACATTAAAGGCATATAGAGAGCTTTTGGACTAGAGAGAAAATAGAAGACATTACATGACATAGTCTCAAACATACGCATCCATTTAAAGCCTTACACATATGCATCGTAAAAGATGACAAGGTTCCAATACACATAAAGTCTCATGCAATCAAATAGACATTGTTCAACCAACATCATAAAAGATAGATATTCTCCCTCTTTGGCAAAACACCAAAATGGGAGAACTGGAGAAGCACCGCCAAACAAAGGGAGCTTGTGGAGGATCTTCTGGAGGAGGAGGAAGAGGGTAGATGCCACCTCCAAAGCCAAAGATGAAGTCACAATCCGGAGCATAACTAGTGAAAGGGTCCTCAATCTCCTCATCCTCGGGCTCGTCTGATTCCGCCTCAAAACCAGGAGGCGAGGGAGAACAGTCCACCTGGTAGTGCAGGTTCTGCTGAGCTTGCATTTCTTAGTACTAGAGCACTTAGTACAAATACTAAACAATGAACCCACAAAGATGAAATCTATCTCACTTAGACTAAGTAATTAAATAACATAAGAGAAAGGATGCCGAATGCTTACTTTATAGAAGAAGTTTCTACGAACCCGGAGTAGATTGAACCGACAGCTCGGGTACTCCTCTAGAATTTCTCCTAGAAAGCTACATCCGAGGAGGCAGAAGGCGGAGAGAACGCCATATTTGCGGGCAGTCGTCTAGAGCTTCCCCTCACTCTCTACCTATTTTCTACTAAGACGAAATAGCCAAGCCTAAATAGGAAAGAGTTGTGTGTCTTGAAATGTGTGAAGCCGTCTCCTTATATAGCTTTCATATGATGGTTATGGCGGTTGGAAATGTCGTAAACACCCCTCCACCATCATAGAGAGACAATCTAGGACATACACGTGGAAACTGCGCTTGATCGGAGCCCAGCCTGGTTTGGCCGAAGCAACGCGACCGCCTTAGCCAATGCCTTTCGCTGGCCAAATGACAGGTGGGCCCGTAATCTTGTGGCATGGTGGTTCGGTCATTTTAAGTCGGTCTGGACCAACATGTGGGCCCTCCAATACCTGTACTTGCGCTTGATTGGCCAGAGTTGTGTTTCCTCGCATGATGGGTGAGTTTTCTATATAAAATTCCTGCATACACATATTTCACCAACACTAGTGGAATGATTAGTAATAATCCCTACCACTAAGTTGGATACCATTTTTTATTTCATTATACGTAAGCATTGATGCTCAGATGTTATGATTTAAGGACCATAAACAAGACCCCCACGCTTAACCTTTGGTCGTCCCGAGCGAAGGCCATGGACTGTACAATAGGGTTATGACTCCCTTACTAATAATCATACAAACAGATTATTCAAAGTCGTACCTCTACTTGTGGGTCTTTGTAGTGTCTACCATGCGATCCTGGGCAATTGAGAAATGGAAAAATCTTGACTCAAGTCACCCTAACTTTTTATGAAGAACAACTTGGGGTTTTTGAAGTAACACAAAATTATAACTTTGCTTTGCTCCTCAATTGATTCGCTCGATCACTCAAGGTGTATGATTCCTCACAAAGGCATATGATTCTGCCTTTTCTTTTCGTACCATATAATGAGGCTGATGTGGGGCTTAGGGTATGGAAAAGAGTAAAGCATTACTTGCATCACATATATTGCAAAGTCAAAAAATGGATCCACGGAAATACAAGACACACCAACTTGATCAAGACTTGCACATGGGTGGATATATGGTGGATAGGTGGCACTCCAGTTTTGGCGCTCTCTTTTGTGCTTTATTATGGGACAAAGCTATTTTTAGCATGATTGATCTTAGAGTGGTTGCATCTTCTTTTGGATGAGAATGCATTCCCTGTTTGGCAGAGCGCTTGAGGAGATATTTGGATCATCTCTTTTGGGATAGGCACTTGTATTTGTACGGCTGTCTTTTTTGGAAAGTTTTTTGTAGAGGCTTTTTGGTGGAGTGTTTATTTTGTGGATGGATGGGATCAAATAGAATGGAATGCTAACCTTCAGTGTAGAAGTCAAGCATAGGTGGGTGCAATGTGACTTTTGATGAAGCAAGCATGAAAATTACTTCAATAGGGTCACAAAATTTTACAACGCTCAATGTAATTACAAGCAGCGTATGTAGCAAGCTAATCATGAATGATCAACCTATGGCTCTAGTTGGAATAACAATATCAATGAGGAGTTTAGTGTGTGTATATATATATATTATAAAATTCCCAAGTGTTCAACATGAAGAGCAGGATTTCTACTATCAAATTATATCTCATTCATCAATTATCTAGATGGCATGGGGTCCCTATTGGATATATCACCATAAGCAAGTAGTAATGAGCTAAGAATAATAGGCATGCATGTTGTTTTCATGGAGACTAAAAACTCTAATTGTACCATCCCTAGCTTGAGTTTAATTATCTTCGATATTTTTTTGGAATTGATAATCAAATTAAACTCAAGATAGAATGGATGTCCAAAGGAAAAAGTTGTTCAAACCCGTGCTCTGTATAAAACAGAGGACGATTCATGGTAGAGGTGGTTTAGCCGAACTGGATGTTTGGCTGACCCCTCATTGGGTCTGACCACATTAATTTCCCTTGCTTGGTTTGTCATGGCTCATTACTTCTAGGGTGATCTTGCTTTGGTTACGGCATTGATGTGCAAGATCACCCCCACACTTATCTTTGTACCTGGGATGCTTTATAGGAAACAAAAATAAAAACAAAGATATGAGTGAAGTAAAAGGGACTCACTTGGTTGGAATATCAAGGAGCCAACCTTATTTTATTTTATTTTGTTTTTATCATGATAGGCACATTACAAGGATAGAATGAAATGAAATAAATAAAAATAAAAATAAAAATAAGCTAAACGAGCCTATGAGAACCTAGACCTAATATAACTAGAGGGGAACATTGGCAGTCAGGTGGGAGAAGGGGCCAAGGTGGCGGCGCCACCATTGGGTCGGCCGAACCAGGAGTTCGACCAAACCTAAGTGGGCCCCAGCTCGGCCAGGTCAAGGTGGCTAGCCTCTAGGCTTGGGCTGGACCCCTTCCAATCCATTTCCCAAGGGTTTAGACTCCTGGTAGAAGCTAAAAGCAACTAGGTTCACTACGTCTAAGTTACAATCAACTTCTAAAGGATAAGGAAAACTTTTAAACGATGGCCATTTACCTTAAAGATGTCACCTTCGTTGTTGTGCAGCGTGACAGCTCCATGTGATGAAGTGTCGATGACAGTATATGGGGCCATCCATTTACTCTGAAGTTTTCCATGTCCAAAAAGCTTCACCCTCGAGTTGAACAACAGCACCTTGTTCCCTGCCTTGAACTCCTTGTACTTGATTGGCCTATCATGCCATCTTTTGGTTCAGTCTTTATAGATCTTGGCATTGTGGTAGGCCTTGTCCATCCATTCCTCCAGCTTAGAGAACTACATCTTCCTGTGTTGTCCGGCTCCCTTTAGGTCCATGTTTCAAGTCTGGATAGCCTAGTGTGTCATGTGTTCCAACTCTACCGGAAGGTGGTAGGTCTTCCCGTAGATAAGTTGGTATGTTGACATGCTGATGGGCGTCTTATAAGCAGTCCTATATGCCCAAAGTTTATCAGGTAGCTTGTTCTTCCATGCCTTCCCCATCTCGTTGACAGTTTTATGCAATTCTTGATTTGTTTGTTGCTCATTTCTGCCTATCCACTTTTTTGGGGATGATATGGAGTGGCAATATCGTGCTGAGCCCCAGGCTATTGCAACAAACTTCGGAAGGTCTTGTCGATGAAATGAGATCCTCTGTCGCTTATCACCATCCACGGAGTTCCAAAATAAGGAAAGATAATATCGTGGAACATTCGGCGTGCGTTCTTGGCGTCTACGGCCTTGCATGGCATTACCTCTACCCACTTGGACACATAGTCAACGGCCACCAGAATATACTCGCAGACATACGACTTTGGAAAAGGTCCCATGAAGTCGATGCCCCATACATCAAATAGCTCGACTTGAAGATTTTATGCCAGTGGCATCGCATCCCGAGCAGTGATCCCTCCATGCTTCTAGAACCTTGTGCATCTCCGAATGAATTCCTTTGTGTCATCATACATTGTTGGCCAAAAGAATCCACTCTGCCAGACCTTTGTTTGTGTCCTGAATGCTCCATAGTGACCACCATATGGGGCAGCATGACACTTATCAATGATCTTCATGCCTTCGGATGTCGGAATGCATCTCCATAGTAAATCGTCTGAACAGACTCTTTAAAGGTAAAGTTCATCCCACAAGTGCCTGTGACTCTCTAGGTTAACCTCTTCTTATTTTTTGTCGGTGGCACATACCCCACGACCATGAAGTTGACGATGGTTGCATACCACGGGTTAGAGTCTGTGACTTTTAACAGCATGTCGTCTCGTAGATAGTCATTTATCGGTAGTTCCTAGCATGTTAGTGATGTGCATACGTGACAAAATGATCTGCAACAAAATTCTCTACTCCCTTTTTATCCTTAATTTCTATGTCAAATTCATGGAGTAGAAGAATCCACCTAATTAGCCTAGGTTTTGCATCTTTTTTAGTGAGCAGGTATTTCGGTGCAGCATGGTCAGTGTAAACTATTACCTTAGCTCCCACTAAATAAGAGCTGAACATATTAATCGAAAACACTACGGCTAGGAGCTCGTTTTCAGTTGTGGCATAATTAAGCTGAGCTTCAGTCAAAGTTTTACTAGCATATGCGATAGCATGGTGCTTTCTATCCTTGGTTTGCCCAAGGATAGCTCCTACTGCAAAATCACTAGCATCGCACATGATTCCAAACAGTAGTGACCAATTAAGGGGTTGGATGATTGGTGCTGAGATGAGTGATTCCTTAAGGATTTTAAAGGATTTTAGACAATCATCGTCAACGTCAAACGGGACATCCTTAGCTAGCAAGGCAGTTAGGGGTCTAGCGATTTTGGAAAAATCCTTTATGTAGTGCATATAGAACCCCGCTTGACCCAAGAACCTACGAACTCCCTTAACATTGACAGGAGGTGGGAGCTGTCGAATTACTTCAATTTTTACTCTATCCACCTGAACTCCCCTTTTGGAGATTAGATGTCCCAGGACTATTCCTTCACGAACCATGAAGTGCACTTTTGCCAATTAAGTACCAAGTCCTTCTCCTGAAATCTTTGTAAGATCCTGTCTATGTTCTCCAAACAATGATCGAAAGTTTTAGCATAGACTGAAAAATCGTCCATGAACACTTCCATGATATTGTTGATCATGTCGGAGAAAAATGACGTCATGCATCTTTGAAATGATGCGGGTGCATTACACAACCCAAATGACATATTTCAGTATGCATACGTTCCGTAAGAGCACGTAACCGTGGTCTTACTTTGATCATTGGGATGGATAGGGATTTGGTGATATCCAGAATACCCATCAAGGAAACAAAAGACGGAATGGTTCGCCAGCCGCTCAAGCATTTCATTAATAAAAGGTAGCGGGAAGTGATCCTTCTTAGTAGCCTTGTTGAGTTTCCTATGGTAAATACACATCCACCATCACGTGACAGTTCGTTGTGGGATCAACTCGTTGTTCGAGTTTTCAGTGACCGTCATGCCTCCCTTCTTAGGCCCTACATGGACAGGGCTAACCTACTCATTATATGGCACGGGATAGATAATCCCGACATGTAGGAGTTTCAAGACTTCGTTTTTGATGACCTCCCTCATATAATTATTTAGCCTCCTCTGAGGTTCCCAGAGTCTAAGGGAAAGCAATGAGTGCAAAGGGTCCGACTGATGCCTTTTAAGTCTTGGAGGGAATAGCCAAAAACAACACGATGCTTTTCTAAAATGGTGATTGATGCGGACATCATTCCTTCGGATATACACAACAATCCTCCATTGGTCATTCAAGGTCCAATCACAAGAGCTCGCGCAAGATAATTGAATTTAGAGGTAAGCTCGTTTCCTAAGTTCTTCTTTATATGATTTTGAGAATAGATTGCTACCTAATAATTATATTATGATTAGGAACAATGGAGAGGGCAAGGAAACACTTAGGGAAGGACTTAGAGTAGTGGAGGATCTGCGAGGACGTTCAAGTCAAGGTGGAGGCCCAAACCAAGTCGACCTTGAGTCCGTTTCGGAGTCTAGGACCAGTCTGCACTAAAATGGATGCCCAGGTTGCATACGTGCTCGGATTGGGCCGTTCTTTATATGGATGGAAAGCTAAGAAGATAACCTTTCCAATGGTTCTGGTCCCATGTCCAAATTCGTTATGAGCCATCGGAATTGACCGAACAAGTTGATGTTCAGAATCTGTTCCGGCGCTGCGACGCCGTATTTGGGCCTTTAGGCCGTGTATCGTGTTGGAGCCCATTAGGGTTGCGTCAAGGGGTGCTTGAATGAACCTAAACTCCATATATCAGTAGCCGTCGCCATCTTTAGTTTTTGGGGTTTTGCTTAGAATAATCTGTCAGGAACAGTTTGGCTGCTAGATCGGTTTGTAAGACCCCAACTTGTGAGCTTAATCATTCATCTGCAATTTTGGTTGCAATCTTCTTTGTTCTTGTTTGTGTTCTTCGATTCGCAAGCAGGGATTAGCCTTCTTGGCGTGGTCAACCGGTTTCAGCACGGTTGATAACTAGAGGAGACGTGGTGCTGCGATTGCGGGGTTCAGGAACGTGCTAGTTCAAGAAGCTGGATCGATTTGTGTAGCGACTCCACCAAATCGTTGATTATCATAACCTTTGGAAAGACCGTGAACCCTTGTCAACATCAGTGATAAGTCGAGCCATCTCCCTCTGAGAGAGTTTGTTACTTATAATGACTGGAGACTCCGTATCGTTGTTCAGAAAGGCATAGTGTAGGCTTGAAGGTAAGGGCTTTAGCTCAATTGGGGTTCGTGACGGCTGATCCATTTTTGGCAGATCAATCGTTTCTCTAGATTCGTCCTCCCCTTCATTGAATTGTTCAATGGATTCATCGAGAGTAGACTCTGGGGGCTTGAATGGAGAAAGAATTGGTTGATTGCAACGCAGGGACGGAGATGGCGATTCTTCCTATTTTCAGATTGAGGACACCGGTTTAAGGCACATTTAAGAGTTTCTCTATGGGATAGCCTATGAGTATGTCGAAATCAGAATTTCGAACTCATGGAAATCTAAGATGTGCTCAATGTTATTGTGTCGTGTGGGAACTCTAGAGATAATCGCTAAACCTTCGGTCGTAGAGTTTGTGGAAATTCGGAAGGTTTTGACGGTTGGTTCCAACGGTATGTCCCCTATGCAATCAAATGCAAAGGTTGCGGACATAACATTGGCACCAACAGTGGGAGTATAGAGAGCACAAACCAAATTTCCTCCAATGAGACATGTAATGGTTGAGGAGGGGCAATGGATCTGAACTGCTTCAGAGGAGAGCTTTCCTTCCCTTAACCATTTGTTACTCATGATGGTGGTCAAATTCTTCACCATCTCTTTAAGGATAGTCAAGAGGTTCATCAGAATTGACCTAGGTCCTTGGTCGCTTCTTGCAGGAATAATTCGAGGTGTTCCCATAATCTTGGTAAAGATCCTCCTCGAATTGGAATGGAAATTCCGAAGGATGAATTTCTTCTTCCTCCGGCTCCTGCGACTAGAATAAGGATTCGACAGTTGAGTCGGGTTCCGACTCAACATGCAGAGGTTCCTAATGGATAATCTCGACCTCTGGGACGGCTTCACTTCGGCAGAAAGAACTGTTCTCTAAGATGAGATCTAGGAGTTCTCTTCCTTCGATGATTGTTGTCATGCCCAGAAATTCAAGAATGGAACTCCAAGTAGAATGTGCATTAAAACCTCTGTCCAGAACCAGCCAGGGTACACAAATGACAAAGTTGATACATAGGTCACGTCTTACAAACACATAAAAGTCTTATATAAATGCAGCGGAAAAGTAAAGCGAGCAAAACTAGATAACTTGACACTCGCAGCATGACGACTCCACTCCACGGGCATCCTTGACGGTAGCGACGAAGCCTACTCCTCCGAGTAACCTCCATCCAAAATATACTCCAGCTTTGGTGTGGGGAAGATAGAGTAAGACTGAGTACAACCCACAGTACTCAACAAGTCATACCAGAATAGGGGGTATGATGCAAGTAATATCAAAGGAGGCTAGGGGTTCATTTGCATAAAGCAAGTACTTAAAAAGAGTAGTTGAAAGAAGTAAAAATGTTGAAGTAATTAATCATAATTAAAACGTTGTGACAGGCCCAACCATCCACCTGTACTACGTCAGTTCCATTAAGTCAAATTACTAATAATGAGACTAATCATGGTGAATCTGGTTGATCACCCATAACCGCGGACACGGCTATTCAAATAGTTGTATTCTGATCAGATGTGTACAACTGTACCCACAAAGTAGGTACAATATGTTCAAATGAAGAGCATGACTTGCTTTGTTCCGCTGCTGTTGGAACCATTGCGACAACCTCAAAGTACAGAGGTGCGTCAAAATTACTGGAATCTAAACAACAAACAAAGCACACGAACAAAACAGGCCATAAGTCTATGGAAATAGGAAACAAAACCATTCTTAATATATGCTTGGCATTTTTATTAATTTACTGCAATTTGAATGGACTTTAGTTATGAATTTTAGAAGATTAACTGTGTTTTTACTATTAACAAAAAAGTCCTTACTTGGTTTATTGCGCTTTAAAGCCCGAGAGTTCATGTCACTGGGGAGGGGCTGGCACCGACAAGCAGGGCCCACGGGTCAGTGGTGCAAAGGTGTTTAGTCCATGGTGGACCAAGTCCACGGGACCGGGGACGGGTGCACCACGTGGCACACACGGCGCGGGGTTGTCCCGACCGGCCATGGTGAGGCGGCAGCACGCGGACACCGACAACAGTGCCGGCAACGCAGGGCGGTGACAGCGGGCAGCGAGGGCAGCGGCGACGCCGGCCGAAGGCGCCGAAGCACGCGTCGTGGCGGTTTGGCATGGGGAGGTGAGGAGAAAGAGAGGGGGCCCTCACCGAAGGAATCGGACTGCGGCGGGGAAGACGATGGCGGCCGGAGTTGACAAAGATGGCGAGGCTCACCGGAGATCGTGGAAAGCGGGGTTCCGGCTGCGAAGATCGATGAACGACCGGTGGATGAGGTTCCCCGTGTCCTTGCGATCCCGGTGATGGTGGTAGTGCGGCTCGACGAGGCTCCTGGCATTGGCTTGCGGCGGCTGGAGCGGTGGACGAGGCGACGACGATGAGAGCTATGGTGCTAGGGCGTTGTAGAGCACGCGAGAAGGCGGTGAATGAGGAAAAGGATAGAGGGAGTTGCAGCGATCGTTTATATAGTGGTGGGGAGCTTGGAGGTGCCCGGTAGTTGCGGAATTTGCGACAGATGTGGGAGGAAAAGAGAGGGAGGTGGCGGGATTCGAAAATCGAATCTCGTCCCTCTCGCGGTCGCGGGGTGCGGGATGGTGTGGGGCGTGGGGCGGAGTGGGTGGCAGTAGTTGCGGGCGGAGTGGGGAAAGCACGAGGCGAGGGGTGTGGGACGGCGGTGCCGGCTCCGCCGGCGGGAGGTATGGGATGGGCCCGACAGGTGGGCCCCAACTGTCGGTAACCCGGGAGGGTAGAAGAGGGCGTGGCATCTTGCTATGTCGCGGCCTCGGGCCAGCCCAGCAAGGGAGGGGGGCACGCGGTGGGTGGGTGAACTGGGTCGGCGGCCCAAGAAAAGAAGGGAGAGAAAAGAAAAGAAAAAGGAAAAAAAGAAAAAGGATTACCAGGGATTTATTAACATTGTAAATTGATTTTAATTGATTTAAAATTATTTCTAAGGCCATGAGAATTCCACTAAAAATCCTGTTAGTGTATTTTAACATAGGGAACTCAAGAAAAATTCCACCATGCCATTTCCTCTTCTTAGTTGCATTTTTTATTAGGGTTTTGATCTAGGTTAATTTATACAGTTTCTTCTAGCGATTTATTAAATAGTTTTGAAGCTGAAAAGGGGAAATCTCAAGGTGTGACAAACCTAGCCCCCTTAAACGGAATCTCGACCCCATGATTCGGAAGAGCTGGTGAAGAGGTGCGGATGGGAGGCCTTCAACTCATCTTCTCTTTCCCAAGTGACCTCTTCCTCTAAGTGATGACTCCATTGAATCCGACAAAATCTGGTGACCTTGTTTCTTGTTCTTCTCTCGTTGGTCTCGAGGATATGGGTCTGCTTTTCCACATAGGTCAAGTCCTCTTGAATTTCAATCTGGTTAGGAATTGCTTGCTACTTAGGTACTCTCAAACATTTCTTCAACTGGGAGATGTGGAAAACATCATGAATGTCAAGCATGTTGGAGGGAAGTTCGAGTTGGTAGGCAACTTCACCTCTACGCTCCAAAATTTTGTATGGTCCCACGAAGCGTGGTGCCAATTTTCCCTTGGTTTGGAAATGATGTGCTCCCTGAAGTGGTGTGACTCGAAGATAAACATAGTCCCAACTTCAAAAGTAAGCTCTCTTCGGTGGTTGTCTGCATAGCTCTTCTGTTGGGACTATGTGATTCTCAGTCTTTCCCTGACTGTTCTGACTCTCTCCTCTGCTTCGCTTAGGACTACGGTTCCAAACAACTGACGCTCCCCGGTTTAATCCCAAAAGAGTGGAGTGTGGTACTTCTGGCTGTACAGTGCTTCAAACGGTGCCATCTGCAGACTGGCCTGGTAACTGTTGTTCTAGGAGAATTCGGCATATGGCAAGCTTTTGTCCCAAGCTCCACCAAAGTCAAGAGCACAAGCTCTCAACATGTCCTCCAATATCTGGTTAACTTGCTCGGTTTGACCATCAGTTTGTTCATGATAATGTGTGCTGAAGTTCAAACGGGTTCCCAACTCTTCTTGCAATTTCTGCCAAAACTTTGTGGTAAACTGGCTTCCTCGATTGGACAAGATCTTCTTAGGTACCCCATGTAAACACATGATCCTTGCCAAGTAAAGTTCTGTCAACTTCTTTCCTGAGTAGGTAGTATGTACCGGAATGAAGTGAGCAACTTTGGTGAGTCGACCAAATGATCACCCAAATTGAATCATGTCCAGATGCTATCATTGGCAAGCCCGTGATGAAGTCCATTCCAATTTCTTCTCATTTCCATTATGGAATTTGAACAGGCTGTAGCAATCCTGCTGGCCTTCGGTGTTCTACCTTTACTCGCTGACATACATCGTAGAGCGCGACGAATTTAGCTATTTCCCTCCTTGTGCTGACCCACCAGAATTTCTTTTTAAGGTCTTGGTACATCTTGGTATTGCCAGGATGAATTGAGTAATGGGTCTGAAGATTTTCAGTAAGTATCAGATCTTTCAATTCTTTGTTTTCAGGGACACACAATCTTTTTCCCATCCAGATTGATCCATGTTCATCTTCAGTGAAGTCTCGAGCTTTACAGACCCTCATATTCTTCTTGAGTTCGGCGATTTCAAGGTCATTTGCCTGGGCTGCTCGGACTTTTCCACGACCATGGTTGTGCCTCAGGAGCAGTCACGAACCCGTGTTCTACAATACCCAGGTTTAGGTGTTCCAGATCTTGTTGCAACATGCTACACATTTCCTCCGAACAAATGGCATCGTAGTAGCTTTTCCTGCTCAAAGCATCGGCGACAACATTATCCTTGTCAGGATGATAATTTATTCCCATTATCGTAATGTTTGATTAATTGCAACCATCGTCGTTGTCGGAGATTCAAATCAGGTTGGGTGAAAATGTGTTTCAGACTCTTGTGATCAGTATAGACTTCACAACGATTGCCAATAAGGTAATGCCGCCAAATCTTCAAAGTGTGAACCACTGTCGCTAACTCCAAGTCATGAGTGGGGTAGTTGTTCTCATGTGGGTGCAACTGACGTGAAGCATATGCAAGCACTCTGCCTTCTTGCATCAAGACGCATCCTAACCCTTAACGGGATGCATCACAATACACCTGGAAGTCTTTCATTTGATCTGGTAGAATCAAAACTAGTGTAGACACAACCTTCTTCTTAAGCTCCTCAAAACGTTTTTTTGCATTCTGCTGATCATCTGAATTTTTTATCTTTCTTCAGCAACTGTGTCATGGGCTTGGCAATCTTGGAGAAGTTCTCAGTGAACCGATGGTAGTAACCCGCGAGTCCAAGAAAACTCCGGATATGAGGTATTGTCTTCGGTGGGGTCCACTTGGTAATTGACTCCACATTCAATGGGTCCACTGCCACTCCTTGAGCGGTGATGATTTTACCTAGGAACTGAACCTCTTTGAGATAGAATGCACACTTACTGAACTTGGCATACAAGTAGTGTTTTCTCAACTTCTCTAACTCCAACCGGAGATGCTGCTCATGTTCTTCTTCAGATTTAGAATAGATGAGTATATCATCGATGAATACCACCACAAACTTAACTAGAAATTCCATAAACAACACCTTGTTCATCAAGTTCATGAAGAAGGTTGGTGCATTGGTGAGTCCAAAGGACATATCTGTACATTCAAACAACCCATACCGAGTGGTGAAGGCTGTCTTGGGAATATCATCCTCATGGATTCTCAACTGATGATAGCCCGATCGTAGATCTATCTTGGAGAATACCGTAGCTCCTTTCAACTGATCGAACAGGTCATCAATCCTTAGCAAGGGATTTTTATTGTTGATGGTGACCTCGTTGAGTGCGTGGTAGTCGACACACATTCTCTTGGTCTTGTCCTTCCTCTCCACAAAGATAACCAGAGCACCCCAAGGTGACGTGCTCGGGCGAATGTAACCTTTCTGTAACTGTTCAACAACTTGCTTCTTGTCTTTCGCCATCTCATTGGCACGATTCTATAAGGTCTCGTATAAATTGGGTCTATACCCAGGGCCAAATCAATCCGGAACTTGATCTCTCTCCTCGGTGGCATGGTGGTTAGATCCTCTGGAAAGACCTCGGGATATTCTCTGATTATGGGAATATCCTCCAACTTCTTAGGTTTTTCTCCACTGCTGCGGTTTGTTCTTCACTGCCAACCTGGTTCAAACTCATCCTCTGCTTCTGAGTTATCGGAGACTGGAAGGGTACCACTTCTCCTTTCTCATTAATCAAGGTGATGGTGTGACTCGCACAATCAATTACTCCTTTGTGCCTTGTTAACCAATCCATCCCAAGAATGATATCTAGGTCTTTGGATTCGAGAAAGATGTGGTTGGCTAGAAATTTTGATCTTTGGATTTCTATTACCACAGAGGGATAGTAGCTGACCGAGGTTGAGCTATTCCACTGGGTGTAAACCCGCATCGGTGTCCTAAGTTCTTCCTTCCTTAGCCCATATACCCCAACAAATCTCTTGGAAATGAAAGAATGCGTTGCACCAGAATCAAAAAGTATTGTTGCGGTGATTGAGTTGATAGGAAACGTACATAGTACAACTTCGGGTGCTGCTGCGCCTCTTTTGCAGACAAGTGGTTGACACAAGCCTAGACGAACTTGGGTCTAGAGCACCTTGGCTTCGGGCACTTGTCAGCAAAGTGACTAGGCTCGTTACAGTTGAAGCAGACCCCTGGCTTCCCGCCAAACTCCTTCTTAGGCTGATTTGACTGCACCGGCTGAGTAGGAGCCATCAGTGGGCATGGAGCTAGGTTGCGGTTGTGCTGTCCGCCACTGTTGTTGTTGTTGTGATGACCACTACTGCTGTTGAAGTTGCCAGGGTGGTATGGGTGGTGTTGACGAACAATCATGCTGGAAGGTCCACCCTGCTATCCGGTGATGAAGAAAGGCTTTTGGTGGTTCCCCTAGTGTGCCCTGAACTGAGTTGCCTTTCTCTTGCAGTCGCCTTGCCAACCAGCTTCTCAAAGTCAGCATAATCCCCCATGATCAGTTGGTTAGTCAGTTCATTATCATGGCCAGACATAAACTTCTCCTACCTCTCATAATCGGTGCGCACATCCTCTAGGGCGTAGCGCGAGAGGCGGTTGAACTCTTGCATGTATTCTGTCACTATCCTGCTGCCTTGGTGGAGTGCCCGAAACTCCCTCTTCTTCAGGGCTACTATCCCATCAGGGACCTATACCTTGCTGAAGCTATGGTAGAACTCTGCCCAACTAACTTCTGTTCCGGCTGGACGGGTAACCAAGTAATTATCCCACCAAGCAGAAGCGGGACCCTGGAGCTGGTGTGTGGCGAAGGCAACTTTTTCTTGGTCGTTGCACTGCAGTAGGTTGAGCTTCTTTTCAATGGCACGAAGCCAGTCATTTGCCTCCATGGGGTTGGTGGTGCTTGAGAAAGTCGGCGGTTGGACGTGAAGAACTTCTGGCAATTTGGATTTGGGTGGGGGTGGTGGACCGAACTATTGGTTCTGCTGCTGCTGTGCCTGCAGCTGCATGTGTTGCATCATTTGTTGCTGCATTTGCTAGTGCTGTTGCTGCATCTGCTCCATCATCACAGTCATCATTTGTCTGGCTGACCAACACTTGAGCAATGGTGGGGTTCTTAGGTGGTGGTGGTGGAGGACCGTTGCCAAAAGCACCATTGATATGAGCATCACCAATCTGTTCCTCACTTCTGCTACCATCTCCTACTACCCGGTTGCTAGTCCTGGTGTTGACCATCTATAGGGGAAGAACAAGCAGGAAGAGATGGGAAAGAAGAAAAACAGACTACTCAGAAACTAAGATTTATTACATTATAAATAAACTGTAATTGTTCTGATCTAGCTTAAAACACTTTAAAAGATAGCAAGCAATTCCTTATTATGACAACCATACTATTGGCACATGATATAGACCACCGACTATCTCACAAGCAACAGACCTAACACATGGAAACTAGCAAGGAAACAAGCTAAACAGAGTGATACACTAAGGGTGGCGAGACTAATGCTCGGAGCGGCTCCTGCGGTCGGTGGAGTCAAAGTCGCTCTCCTGCTCGTCTCCTGGCTCGTCTGAACGGGTCCTGGAATGTGCCATAAACGTGTCACCACTGGCTGGCTCTGAGATTGAACCACTACCTTGCTGCCACTGGGTGTAGCAGGCAACCAATCACCATTGTCGCTGGTTGCACCTCGGTAAGCTGACATCGGGGTGAAGTGAGTACTGACACTGGAGCAGAAGCTGGAGCTGGTGCAGCAACCGGTGAAGGTGGAGGAGTTGGTGCTGGAGCTATTGAAGGTGAGGGCAGCTGGAAGAGAGGAAGAAGCTCGGGAGCTGGAGGCGGGTTCCTCAGTGCAAGTTGGATGCACACAGGAGCTATAGTGGTCTTCCTAGGCATCGTGCGAGTCTTGGGTCCACTTGGTGCTGGGCACCCTTGCAGAATGGCGTTCTCCTTCTTGAGTCGGGCGACCTCGTCCTGCAGGCGAGCTATCTTCACCAACTTGCGATCGTTAAGTGCCTTGGATGTCGTGTGAAGATCAGCGTGCATCTTGTCCAGTCTCTTCATCACGGTGCATATACGCCCAAAGATAGTGTCGTTCTCCCCTGACGCTGGGCAGAAAGTGCTGACGTCGTTGTTCACAGCACGACTGGGGTGGTAGTGGTAAGCAGTGTCGCAGGAGACGATGACGTGCCTGTCGTAGATCCTGGTCATCATCAAGTAAGCAGCCTCCTGGCTAGCATGCTAAGCAGTACCTCCCGAAGCAGTAACCACCATGTTGGGGAGACAAGTGCCCAAAATGCCGTGAACCTCCAAGTGAACACTGTGTGGAAACTCGCTACCGAGGGGCTAGATCGCGGTGTACTTTGGCGCTTCAGGATAACCCACCACCAACGTCGTGCGGGCAAGCTCAGCCATAAAACCGCTCGTGTTCTCACCACGGTGCGTAGGGGCATGGTCTGCCATCTTGAGAAGAGAGAAGGATGGGAATCAATGCATGCTCAAATGCATGCTCAAATCCAAGTTAAATAAATCAATAAAGGACTCAAGTAAATAAGTGAGTAAGAACAACTTTTATGCATGGAACATTTTTATGAAGCCAAATAAAAGTACTATTACCTTGTCTAAGAAATAAAGTAATGTGTGAAATAAATATGTAATAGTATTAAGCATAAAAATTGCAACCCTTCCAAACTAGACATGACTTAGTGCATACCTCCCATTAGAATCCCGACCAACTATTGAATAAAGTTCCAATTGACTCCAACCCATTTGTCCAAAAGTTAGTAATACCTAGGACAACCTAATTTTTAAATCGCCTGTTCGAATAAGCAACCAATATTTTCCCCATAACACAAGGAAATAAATCCCCAAATTTTCCCGAAACAACTCCAAATGCAAAAAGAACATGTGCATATGAAAGAGTTTCAGAGGGCTCTTAGGGTTCCAATTGGCTTGTCCTACGGTCAAGGTCGGCTCTGATACCAATTGGCTCTGGTGGTGCAGCAAGTGAAGGAGGCGGGGGTGATACTATGTTACCCCATGCTTTCAGAGAACAACTACGGCGTTTGGGCGGTGAAGATGAAAATTTTCATGCGCGTACAAGGTGTGTGGGATGCCGTGGAGGGTGACGTAGCTCATGAGAAGATGGACCAAATGGCTCTCGTCGCCATTGTCCAAGCTGTGCCGGAGGCCGTGGTGATGGCCATATCCGAGAAGGAGACGGCGAAGGAGGCGTGGGACGCCCTCATGCAGATGAACATGGGTGAAGAGCGTGTCAAGAAGGCCCAAGTACAAACCCTCAAGAGGGAGCTTGATGGTATGTACATTGGTAATTCTAAGAAAATTAGTGATTTTGCTCTAATGGTTACCACAATCGTGAACGAGATTCGCTCTCTCGGCACGAAAGTGGAGGGGACCACCATCGTGGAGAAGCTCTTGCATTCCGTTCCCGATAAGTTCCAATCCCTCATAAGCACCATTGAGCAATGGGGGGATGTGTCGGGGATGACAGTGACGGAGATGATCGGGCGTTTGTGGGCGTTCGAGGAGTCTTCAAAGGGGCAGCGTCGTGACAAAGAGAGGGAGCAGCAGCTGTTGGCCGCGTGTGCCGAGCCACGGCTGACGCGTGCTGAGTGGGAGGCCATTGTTGCTGAAGAGAAGATGAGCAACGAGGCCTCTGGCAGTGTCACGAAGAAGTTTCGCGGCAAGTTCGACAAGTCGAAGATTGATTACCGCAGGTGTGGTAAGTTTGGACACTTCACTGATGAGTGTGACAAGCCACAGAAGGTGACCAAGGCAATGGCGCAACTTGCCATTGTAGATGCGGATGATGAGCCCACGTTACTTTGAAGCGGGTGACAATTTGCTGAAAAATAAAACCAACAAGATTGGGGGGTGATTGTTCGGCTTAATCTTGTTTGGTAACATGTTTTCGGTAGTGTGAGTTGTATTAGTGTGTGCACGAGTTAATTAGCTTAATCAAGAAAGGCCATGATCTGCATGTAGGTGCTTGCATGTAGGAAGCTATAGGTGGATATCGGCTTGGAGTAGTAGCCGGGTCAAGTAGTTGGAGTAGTGGCATGGATAGTGGATCAGTTAGCTCTGTTGCATGTGTGTTAGTGCTCTACATGCAAGGAGATGTGGCCTGTATGTATAGAGACGTGATTAGTGGGTGATTAAGTCACGGAGTGATTGACCGGGTTGTGCGGCCAAACGTGGCTAGTGTGCTGCTGTGTGTATGCTATTTAAAGCCTGTAATTACCGTGTGATTAAGGTGTGGTGAATAGAAGTGCAGCAGTGTGCGTGTGTGCATGTGTTGCTGGTGTGCAGTGCCAAGACAAATACTTCTCTTGTGTGTGCCTTCCAGTTAGAATTGTCCATTGTGTGTGTGATTCTACTACTCCATCGTGTGTGTGTGGGATCTTGTGTTCGAGCAAACATCCGGTACCGTGCTAGACTATCTGTCCTAGCCAATCTCCATTGTTTGGCTGGCTCCGGACAAAGCCTCGCCCGATTGCTCCTAAAATGTATAGCCCTTGTAGCTATCCCGAACAATCCAATATACTCCAGAATTCTCCAGCCTAGTGCATCTCCAATGCAATCTTGATCTTCTTCTATCAGGATACTCAGGATAGATATTAACGCGAACTCTCTTGTTGGGTGGGGCCTCAAATAAAATCCAAATAATTACAGTAACCATCCAACCTCATCGTTGACCTAGCATGCGAAATACCAAACACAATATAAAACCCAAAGCGTTGAGTAATAAGAAAGGGAGATCTTTGATGGTATATTTCACCACGTAATTTCAACCTATATCTATCAAACCACTTGAAGAAGGCAACCAAACACGATCCGTGTCCTTTATATTGTTTCATAATCATCAAATTGCCTGATTTCCCTACAGATTTTGTTGATGAAATTCATTCTGATTTATCTCCATCTGATTGTTCCATTTCTCTTTTACAAAAGTTGGGAGTGGAAATGTGCGGTCTGTCTCCTAAGGAGGTGGCCGAATCCAGCCTAAGAGGAGAAAGAAGGAAAAAGTAGGAAGAAACTCCCACGACCTGGACCTGGGGAATGATCATGTTTAGAATTTTATTTGTCATAGCTCCTGTGCTTTTGTGCTGCTGCTGGGAACTGGAGAGTGCTATTTTATGTCGTTTTGCAACGTATGGCTGGTTATTTTGCACTGAGATGGATCAGGCTGATTATATTACCGCTGAGGTTTTATGTTGCTACCTTGTTATTTATTACGAGAAATAGCTTCAGATCCTAGAATGTAATGGCCCTGAAAGGTTTGATTATGTTAATTGGGTAAAGGATCTTCAAATTGGGCCTTCCGTAAATTGGCTCTTTGTAGGCGATTTCAACTTCTATAGATTAATTGAAAATAGATACAGGTTTCGTGCTGACATAAATGACATCATGATATTTAATGACAGTATTAGTTCATTGGGGATTTTGGAAATTCCCCTCAAAGGGTGAAATTTTACCTGGAGTAATATGCAGTAGAACCCATTGCTTGAGAGGCTTGATTGGGTGTTCACTTCTCCTTCATGAACTTTTAGTCTTTCCCAACACGACTGTCCATCCTTTGAATCATAATGTTTCTGATCACGTTCCTTGTGTGGTCAAAATTGACATAAGGATCCCAAAATCCTCTGCTTTTAGATTTGAAAACCATTGGGTGGAGTTGGAGGGTTTTTATGATATTGTCCACATGGTCTGGGTGCTTGATCCTGGGTATGATGACCCTGCTAAATTCATTTCGTATAAGCTCAAGATCCTCAGGAAAAAGCTTTTAAGCAAGAGTACGAATCTATCTAAGTTAGCCACTCTACTTGCTAATTGCAATAAAGTCCTTGACTTCCTTGATCTTATTGAAGAATCCAGACCTTTAAGTATTGCAAAATGGAACTTCAGTGTTACGCCCAAAAATTCGCTAACCCGAATTTCAAGCAGAATGTATTGAATCTCTGTCCAGGACCAACCAGAGTACACAAACGATAAATTAATACACAGATCCACGTCTTAAAAAAAAATAAATTCAAAAGTCTTACAAACGCAAGGGAAATAAATTATTAAATAATATAAACTAAGATTTTCATTAAAGCGTAGCATTCTCCATAACCACAGGCATCCTCAACATCCGGAACAAGCCTAATCTTCAAAATATTCATCATCCTGATAATTCTCTGTCTCTGAGGTTGGATAAATTAAGCAAGATTGGGTACCACTCACCGTACTCAATAAGTCATACCAATAGAGAAGTATGATGCAAGATAATATCAAAGGAATGGCAATAGGGAATTTGTACAAAAGCAGCATTTATAAAACATAATTTGAGTCCAGTAAAACGGTTGATATAAATTAATCAATATTAAACATCACTACCCAACGCTAAACCACGTTGCAACAAGCCCAACCATACCACCTGAACTACACCAATTCATCAAGTCATATTATTAGAATGAGACTAATCACGGTGAGTTGGTTGACCGCCTAATAACTGCGTGCACGGCTATTCGAAGAGTTTAACTCTGATCAGAGTTGTACAACTTTACCCACAAGACACGATTCCACACATGTTACCATGCACCGAAGTACCACCACGGCACTACGAAGGGGAAAATCGTGACAAATCCCTTCGCATAACCCTCCCTAACCAAGCATACCCACATCACGTTTCACCCCCACTCCTAAACAGGCAGGGGGCAGTTTCCTCTAGTGCTTAGGTAAATGAGGAAATAGCAGAGATCAACGCCAGGTCCGAACTACACCATCTCCTCTACCCTTGCCATGGTATGTTGACTAGGTTGAGCTACACTCTATATTCAGCCTGGAGCCCATGCTGCCATGTGGAAAGTACGTATATATCTTCCAGTGATTCCCAAGAACCGATACTTAATTGTCATGGGCACGACTTGCAAAACCTTGCATCCACAACCCACCATTTAAACATATTTTAGTTTAATTAAATCATTACCATGATGGTACATCATAATATAATTAAGGACTAAATTAATGTGAATCTCATGGTGAACTAATTGATCTAAGCATGGCTAAGCATCCCTAAACCAATCATCTATTCAATTATTTCCCAAGCTATCAATGGCACGGGATAACAATAGGCTAAGTACGATAGGCATCCATCCCACATGACATTATAAAATAATGCAATTTGATAGGAAAGCGGGGATTTTTTCAAATAGGTTCCACATGATCAATTTTGCATGTATGACTTGCCTTGATCTTGAACTGACGGAACTTCGGCGACCACTTCGTAATATCCCGAAGCTTCGGAACTGCCGGATTCTAGACGACAAACAAAGCACACAAGAAATACAAGCATTAAGTCTACAGAAACAGCAAAAGAAACCAATTTTAATGTACTCTATAAGATTTAATGAATCCACAGAAACTGGAATCGATTAAAACGGAGCTCGGATGAATTAGATATTAATTTTAGAATATGAACTGTGTAATTACTATTAACCGAAAAACCTTAATTAAATAATATGTTTTAGCGCCCATGAACAGACAAGATCAATGGAAAACAAACTCCGGTTAGTGAGCCTCACGGGTCAGTGACTCGACGAGTCAACCTACCGTGGTATGGCACCACGCAAATGGTCAACCGAACTGGCAAACGGAACTAGCGGCTTAGAACAACTCAATACGACCAAACCGACATGATACTATGCCTCATTACGTGCGAGCGCAAGTGGCGAGAGGCTAGCAAATGCATACGTACCACGGCGAAGGCACGGCTATGGCTACGGCTAGGTGCGGTGGTAGCAAGGTTGGCAAACCGACAACGGCTAGGCGGCTGCTAGGTAGCTATGGTTTGGGGTAGCTAATGGCGTGGCAAGCGGCACGGTGAAGCGGCAGCGGTACGGTAACGGGTCGGCAACACGGATACCATGTGCGGCAAAGCAGCGGCAGCGGCTTGGCTGCGGAAAAACAGCAGCACGGCAGCGGGCAGGCAGGGCAGCGACGGCGTGCGGCACTAGGGCGACGGCAGCGGCACGGCACGGTGCGGCAGGGCCGGCATGGCCAGCATGCGGGTGGGCAGGTGCAACGGTGGCAGCGAGGCATGGCTAGGGTTAGGACGACGGCGCGGCAAAGCAGCTGCGGTGCAGCAACACAGCAGAGCGGCGGCTGCGGCGGCGAGGCGGTGCAGCAGCGGCGTGACACGGCAGCGGCAGCTAGCAGCGGCAGCCCGGCATGGCAGCGGCGCGGCGGCTGTGGCAGCAGCGTGGTAAAGTGGTGGCACAAGGATACGACGACAATGGATTAGATTAGATGAAACCCTAGGGGTAAACTATACCGGTGAACGTCACGGGGAAGGGGAGAGCTCACTGGAGAAGACAATGGCGACGAGGGCAGCGGCTAGCGGCGGTAGCGAGCAAGGGCAGCGGCGGATAGGGTGCAGGTGATGGCTAGGGCTAGGGGAGGGATAAAAGGAAGAAAAGAGGGGGTGAGGGGGCTTAAATAGGGGGGTTTGGATTTTAGGTGTGGCTGGTCCAGGGGAGGGGGAGGTGCACGGCAGCGTGAGGGGAGGTGGCACAGGGTAGAGGGAGGTGAGAAAAGAATACGGAGGAGGGGAAACCTAAAAAGGAAAGGTGGGGGAAACAAATGCGGTGCCGTTTCGGGAAAGGAAAAAATAAACCGAACCGGAATAGGAGTAGGACTCGGCTCGTCATACAAAACAAAACCGCGACGACAAATGGTTATTAATTCAAATCCTGACATTTTAGATTAACATTATTACTTCCTCTACTCTGAATATTCAACTGAAAGTCCTATTAATGGTTTGGAACAGAGAGAATTCGAAAAAAAATTCTCCCTGACAATTCCGATTATAAGACATGTTGTTAATTAGGGTTTCTTTCTAGTGAAACAAAGTATTTTCAATAGACCATTTGTTGATGATTTAGAAACTACGGAAAAGGGGAAACCTCCGGGTGTGACAAAGCTACCCCCTTAAACGGAATCTCGTTCCCGAGATTCGGAAGAGCTAGCAAAGAGATGCGGATGAGCGGCTTTCAACTCTTCTTCTCTCTCAAGTTGATTCTTCCTCTGAATGGTGACTCCACTGTACTCTGCAGAATCTGATCACCTTGTTTCTGGTTCTTCTCTCGCTGGTCTCAAGAATACGCATAGGCTTCTCAACATAAGTAAATCTTCCTGTATTTCGATGTTATCCGGACTTGCCTGTTCCTCTGGCACTCTCAAACATTTCTTGAACTGTGCATAAGAAACACATCATATATACTAGCCATGTTGGGTGGTAGTTCTAACTGATAAGCAACTTCTCCTCTTTGTTCTAGAAATCTGTATGGTCCCACGTGACGTGGTGCCAATTTTCCCTTGGTCTGAAAACGGTGAACTCCTCTGAGTGGAGTGATGCGAAGATAAACATGGTCTCTAGCCTCAAAACTGAGCTCACGGCGATGATTGTCAGCATAACTCTTCTGACGGGACTGTGCAACCCTCAATCTTTCCCTTATTGCTCTAACTTTTTCTTCTGCTTCGCTTAATACTTCTGTTCCAAACAACTGACGTTCTCCTATTTGATCCCAAAACAGGGGCGTACGACATTTTCATCCATAAAGTGCTTCAAACGGTGCCATCTTCAAACTGGCTTGGTAGCTATTGTTATATGAAAACTCGGCATAGCTAGATTCTTATCCCAAGATCCACCAAAATCAAGGGCGCAAGCTCTCAACATATCTTTCAAGATTTGATTCACTCTCTCGGTCTGACCATCGGTCTGTGAATGATAAGTTGTGCTAAAATTCAAACGGTTTCCAATTTCCTCTTGCAACTTTTGCCAAAACTTTGAGGTAAACTGACTTTCTCGATCGGACACGATCTTCTTTGGAACACCATGTAAACAAACGATCCTTGCTAGATATAGTTATGCTAACCTCTTTCTTGTATAGGTAGTGTGCACAGGGAGAAAATGTGCCACTTTAGTAAGCCGATCAACAATTACCCAGATAGAATCATGGCCTAACGATGTTCTAGGTAATCCCGTTATAAAATTCATACCAATTTCTTCCCATTTCCATTTCGGAATTTGAAGAGGCTGTAACAATCCTGCTGGTCTTTGATGTTCTGCTTTAACACGCTGACACACGTCACACAGTGCTACAAATTCAGCTATCTCCCTTTTCATACTAACCCACCAAAATTTTTCCTTAAGGTCTTGATACATCTTGGTACTTCCAGGATGAATGGAATATTGCATCTGATGAGCTTCGGTAACAATCAAGTCTTTCAATTCCTTATTATCTGGTACACATAATCTTTCTCCCATCCAAATTGTTCCTTGCCCATCCTCGGAAAAATCTCGGGTTTTACCAACTCGTATATTTTTCTTAAGTTCAGCTATCTCGGGATCTTTTGCCTGTGCTGCTCGGATTTGCTCCACAAGTGTGGGTTGTGCCTCGAAAGTAGCGAGGAAACCATGTTCCACGATTCCCAAGTTTAGACAGGTCCTGTATCAACTGGCTACACATTCCTTCCATACGCAATGCATTGCAATAACTTTTTATGCTTAAAGCATCAGCAACCACGTTGGCTTTACTAGAATGATAGTGTATGCCTACATCATAATCCTTGATTAACTCTATCCATCTTCGGAGGAGGTTCAAATTAGGTTGTGCGAATATATACTTCAGACTCTTGTGATCTGTATAAATCAAACAACGGTTGCCCATCAAATAGTGACGCCAGATCTTCAAAGCATGAACTACGGCTGCCAATTCTAAATCATGGGTTGGATAATTATCTTCGTGTGGATGCAACTGCGTGAAGCATATGCGACCACTCTGCCCTCTTGCATTAGCACACTCCCCAATCCTTTGACGTGATGCATCACAATACACCTGAAAAATCTTTCCTTTGATCAGGCAAGATCAAGATTAGAGCAGACACTAATCTCTTCTTGAGTTCCTCAAAACTCTTGTGACACTGAGGTGTCCATACAAACTTCTCTTCTTTCTTCAACAACTGCGTCATAGGTTTAGCAATTCTCGAGAAATTCTCAATAAACCGACGGTAATAACCCGCAAGTCCAAGAAAACTCTGAATCTATGTAACTGTGTTCGGTGGGGACCACTTAGTAACTGCTTCCACATTCAATGGATCAACTGCCACACCCTTGGCGGTTATAAAAAGACCAAGAAACTTGACTTCTTGCAACCAAAAATCACACTTGCTGAACTTGCAATAAAGTTGATGTCCCTTCAATTTCTCCAACACTAACTGAAGATGGTGCTCATGCTATTCTTCAGATTTTGAATAAACCAAAATATTATCAATGAATACCACCACAAATTTATCCAAAAATTCCATGAACACTTTATTCATCAAATTCATGAAAAATGCAGGTGCATTGGTAAGTCCAAAAGTCATCATGGTGCACTCGAATAACCCATAACGAGTAGTAAAAGTTGTTTTTGGAATATCCTCCTCTCGGATTCTCAACTGATGATAACCTGATCGCAGGTCTACCTTAGAAAATACAGTTGCTCCTTTTAGCTGATCGAACAAATGATCAATCCTCGGCAAAGGATACTTGTTCTTGATAGTAACATCGTTGAGTACCCTATAATCAACACACATTCTCTTAGTCTTATCTTTCTTCTCGACAAAAATAATTGGAGCACCCCAAGGCGACGTGCTCGGGCAGATGTATCCTTTCTGCAGTTATTCATCCACTTGCTTCTTGACTTCTGCCATTTCTTTAGCTGCCATTCTGTAAGGTCTGTTGTAGATCGGAGCTGTACCCGGTACCAAATCAATACGAAACTCTATGTCTCTTTTGGAAGGCATAGTCGTTAGATCCTTTGGAAAAACCTCAAGATACTCACAAGCTATGGGAATATCTTCCAACTTCTTAACATTTTTCTCAACTTCTTCCACTTGTTCTGCACCTTCTACTTGGTTCAAAACTATTCCTTTCTTCCGAGTCATTGGAGATCAAATTATTACCACTTCTCCTTTCTCATTTACCAAGGTGACGGTGTGACTTGCACAATCAATAACTCTCTTATACCTTGTCAACCAATCTATTCCCAATATAACATCTAGGTCAACCACCATCTTCTTGTTCCTTGATCCACTCGACTTCCAGAAGTAGACAACATCGACATCTTCGAGTTTCTCCAACAAGCTTAACAGATACTCAAGGTTAAGGAGAAAGGGGAGAGAATGATAAAAAAATTTGCAAAGAATACTGGAAAAGGAAGAAAGGAAAATTTTCACAAATCATGTTTTTGGAAAATTAGTCCTTAAGGTTTGACCATCTGAGGGGAAAGACGAAAATAAAATAGGGAAGAAGGAAAAAAGGCTCCTCAGAAACCTAACTTTAATGTTTATTAGTTAAGATGTATTTGTTCTGTTCTAGATTAAAACACACATAAAAATACACTCAACTCCTAAATAAGACCGTCATACCATAGGCACATGGTATCGACCATCGACTAACCCACAAGCAAGCACACCTAAACACAGAAACTAATAAGCAACGGCTAAGCAAAACCATAAACTAGGGTAGCAAAGCCTAGTGTTCGGAACGGCTCCTACGGTCAGTAGAATCGTAGGTATCCTCCTACTCATCACCCGGATCTTCAGAACGTCTACTAGAACACGTCACGTACGAGTCTCCACTGGAACCACAGTGACTTGAAGTAGACAACCATCCTCCACTGCCACTGGCAAAACCACGAATTCAGACGCTTCGGCGAAGGTGAGAGTCAGCAACGGCTCTAGTGCCGGAACAGGAGTGGGAACTGCGAATGGGACTAACGGAGCTGCAGGCACATGCCTGGGCACCAACTGCATACGCACAGGAGCTATAGTTCTCTTCCTCGGCATCGTGTGGATCCTAACTCCTTCTGGTGATGGACGTCCTTGCAATTTTGCGTTCTCCGCCTTGAGAACGATCAATCTCATCCTCCAAATGGGCTATATTCATGAGCTTCTTGTCATTCATTGCCTTCGAAGCCTTGTGGGGATCTGCATGCATCTTGTCGAGTGCTCTAATCATAGTACGCATACATCCGAAAGTAGTATCATTCTCTCCTGATGCTGGACAGAAGTTGCTGACGACATCTCCCACAAAACGACTGGGGTGGTAACGGTAAGCTGTGTCGCGAAAAACAAAGACATGCTTCTCTCGAATCCTGGTCATCATCAAATAGGCGGCCTCCTGACAAGCATGCTCAGCTGTTGCTCTAGAAGTCTCAACCACCATGTTTTCAAGGAAAGTGCCCAATCTTCCATGCACCTCCAAACGAACTCTGTACGGGAACTCACCACTGATAGGCTCAATTGCGGTGTACCCCAGCGCTTCAGGATATCCAACAACCAACGTCATACGTGCTAACTCAGCCACGAAACCTTTCGTGTTCTTACCATGGTGCGTAGGGGGAAAGTCAGCCATCTAGAGAAGTGGAAAGAGGACAATCAACACATGTACTCACCCAAAAATAATAAAATGACTCCAAATAAATAAAATGACCCAAAATTATGCAAAAACCAAGATTTTATGCATAAATTATTTTGCATGAACTCCAATCACTCCAATGGACCCTTCTAATCAATGATCAATCAGAAGAATTAACCATGACGACATAAAAACAAGTAAATAAATTATGAAACACCTATACTCGAATGCAGACTCTCCCTATAATTTCCTAACCAACTCAAAAATCAATTCCAAAATAAACCCACTAACTCACTCTACCCTGTACCCGACCCACTGACTCACTAGACTCACCATCCATTTTTTCAAAAGACACTGACCATTTTCGAAAATAGATGAAGATAAGGAGTTATAGAAGGCTCTTAAGGTTTCCATTTGGCTCGTCCTATGGTCAAGGTTGGCTCTGATACCAACTTATCACGCCCAAAAATTCGCTAACCCGAATTAAGCAGAATCTGTATTGAATCTCTGTCCAGGACTAGCCAGAGTACACAAACGACAAATTGATACATAGATCCACGTCTTACAAAAATAATAATTTCAAAAGTCTTACAAACACATTGGAAATAAATTATTAAATAATCTAAACTAAGATCTTCACTAAAGCGTAGAATTCTCCATAACCACAAGCATCCTCAACGTCCGGAACAAGCCTAATCTTCGAAATATTCATCATCCTGATAATTCTGTCTCTAAGGTTGGAAAAATTAAGCAAGACTGAGTACCACCCACCGTACTCAACAAGTCATATCAATAGAGAAGTATGATGCAAGAGAATATCAAAGGAATGGCTATAGGGTATTTCCATAAAACCAGCATTTATAAAACATAATTTGAATCCAGTAAAACAGTTGATATAAATTAATTAATATTAAACATCACTGCCCAATGCTAAACCACGTTGCAACAGGCCCAACCATACCACCTGAACTACACCAATTCATTAAGTCATATTATTAGAATGAGACTAATCATGGTGAGCTGGTTGACTGCCCAATAACTGCGGGTACGGCTATTCGAATAGTTTTACTCTGATCAGAGGTGTACAACTTTACCCACAGGACACAATTCCACACATGTTACCATGCCCCAAAGTACCACCACGGTACTGCGAAGGGGAAAATCGTGACAAAACCCTTCGCATAACCCTCCCTAACCAAGCATAACCACCTCAGGTTTCACCCCCCTCCAAAATAGGCAGCGGGCATTGCCCTCTCGTGCCTAGGTAAATCCAGAAACAGCAGAGATCAACGCCAGGTCTGAACTGCACCATCTCCTCTACCCCTGCCATGGTATGTTGACTAGGTGGAGCTACACTATAGATTCAGTCTAGAGCCCATGCTAGCATGTGGTAAGTACGTGTATATCTTCCAGGGATTCCCGAGAACCGGTCCTTAATTGTCATGGGCACGACTTGCAAAACCTTGCACTCACAACCCACCATTTAAACATAATTTATTTTAATTAAACCATTACCATGATGGTACATCATAATATAATTAAGGACTAAATTAATGTGAATCCCATGGTGAACTAATTGATCTAATCATCGCTAAGCATCCCTAAACCAATCATCTAATCAATTATTTCCCAAGCTATCAATGGCATGGGATAACAATAGGCTGAGTACGATAGGCATCATCCCACATGACATTATGAAATAACGCAATTTGATAGGAAAGCGGGGATTTTGTAAAATAGGTTCAACATGATCAATGTTGTATGTATGACTTTCCTTGCTCTTGAACTGACGGAACTTCGGCGACCACTTCGTAAAACACCGGAGCGTTGGAACTGTCGGATTCTATACGACAAACAAAGCACACAAGAAATCCAAGCAATAACTTTACTGAAACAGCAAAAGAAACCAATTTTAATGTATTCTAGAAATTTTAATGAATCCACAGAAACTTGAATGGTTTAAAACGGAGCTCGGATGAATTATATATGAATTTTACAATATGAACTGTGTAATTACTATTAACCGAAAAACCTTAATTTAATTAAATAGTATGTTTTAACGCCCGCGAATGGACAAGATCAACGGAAAACAAACTCCGCTTAGTGAGCCTCACGGGTCAGCGACTCAACGAGTCAACCTACCATGGCACGGGACCACGCAAACGGTCAACCGAACTGGCGAACGGAACCGGCGGCTCAGAACGGCTCTGGGTTTTAGGACGACTCGGTACGACCAAACTGACATGACACTATGCCACACTATATGCGAGCGTAAGCAGTGAGCGGCTAGCGAATGCATACGTACCACGGCGAGGGCGTGGCTGCGGCTACGGCTAGCTGCGGCGGTAGCAAGGTCGGTAAACCGACAACGGCTAGGCGGCTGTTAGGTAGCTAGGGTTTGGGGCAGCTAATGGTGTGGCAAGCGGGCTTGGCTGCGGGAAAACAGCAGCGCGGCAGCGGGCAGGCGGAGCAGTGACGGCGTGTGGTGCTAGGGCGACGACAGCGGCACCGCACGGTGCGGCAGGGCCAACACGACCAGCATGCGGGCGGGCAGGCGCAACAGTGGCTGCGAGGCGTGGCTAGCGTTAGGGTGACGGCGTGGCAAAGCAGCGACGGTGCAGCAAGGCAGCACGGTGGCGACAGCGGTGGCGAGGCAGCGCAGCAACGGTGCGACACGGCAGCGGCGGTGTGGCACGGCAGCGGTGCGGCGGCTGTGGCAGCGGCGCTGTAAGGTGGTGGCACAAGGAGATGACGATGACAATGGATAGATTTGATGAAACCCTATGGGTAAACTATACCGGTGAACGTCACGGGGAAGGGGAGAGCTCACCGGAGAAGACAACGGCGACGAGGGGCAGTGGCTAGCAGCGGCAGCGAGCAAGGGCAGCGGCAGCTAGGGTGCAGGTGGCGGCTAAGGCTAGGGGCAGGGAAAAGGGAAGAAAAGAGGAGGTGAGGGGGCTTAAATTTTGGGGGTTTGGATTTTAGTTGGGGCCGGTCCGGGGAGGGGAGGCGCTCAGCAGGGAGAGGGGAGGTGGCGCACTGCAGGGGGGAAAAGAATAGGGGAGGATGGGAAACCTAAAAAGGAAAGGTGACGGAAACAAATGCGGTGCCGTTTCGAGAAAGGAAAAAGAAACCGAACCGGAATAGGAGTAGGACTCGGCTCGTCATACAAAACGAAACCGCGGCGGCAAAGGGGTCGGCGGATACGATGAACCGCGGATGGGGAGTGAACTGGGAATGGTTCGCGACCAAAGGGGAGAGAGGAATGAATTATTAATTCAAATCCTGACATTTTAGGTTAACATTATTACTTCCTCTGCTCTGAATATTCAACTGAAAGTTCTGTTAATGGTTTGAAACAAAGAGAATTCAAAAAAAATTCTCCCTGACAATTCCGATTATAAGACATGTTGTTAATTAGGGTTTCCTCTTGGTTAAACAAACTATTTTCTATAGACTATTTGCTGATGATTTAGAAACTACGGAAAAGGGGAAAACTCCGGGTGTGACATTCAGGGAGATTGTTAAGTTACACACCATAAAACTCTTAAATTTTTGTAATATGTATTGGAAGAAAGATGTACTAGCATATGAATGCTACTAGGAGAGGAAAATACAATTTTTTCCAATCAATTGCTATAGAAATATACAGAATGAACACAGTCTCTCAGATACATGATCAGAATGGGCAAGTTGTTACTTTGCATGAACAAAAAGCAGACCTTTTCTTCCAGAGCTTCAAGAATAGGATGGGTGTGACTTCCTTCCCAACCATTGTTTTTGATTTGGCAGATCTCTTTCCAAATCCAGTTTGTCTTGCCAGCCTTGTGGATCCTTTCTTCACCTAGGAAATTGATAGCTTAATTAAGCTAATCCTAGCCGACAAGGCACCTAGCCCTGGTGGTTTCAATGGTTGTTTTATGAAAAGTTGTTGGCATATCATAGCTCAGGACTTTTATAGACTTGCTGTCCATTTCCTGCGGGATGCACACATCTTCAGGCCATCAATAGTTCATATATAACTTTAGTGTAAAAAAACTTTCCCCCGAAACTGTCAATGATAATAGACCAATCTCCATGATGGGAATTAGTTTGAATGTCTAATCGATTGCAAGGAGTTATTTTGAAAATTGTCCACGAAAACTAGCATGGTTTTATCAAGGGTAGAACAATTCAAGATTGTTTCGTCTGGTTTTTTGAATACATTCATCAATATCAACAATCCAAGAGAGAGATCATACTGCTAAAACTGACTTTGAGAAAGCTTTTGACACATTTGAGCATTCTACTCTTCTCTTAATTATGAAAAGCCTAGGCTTTAATGATCAATGGTTGCAATGAGTACAAATGGTGCATTCTTCTGTTTTGCTTAATGGAGTCCCTGGCTAGTCCTTCAGATGCAAATGACGAGTCAGACAAGGAGATCCTTTGTCTCCTTTGCTCTTTGAGTTGGGAGCTGATCTATTACGAAGAGTTATTAACGGAGCCTTCTCCTTTAGTTTGTTATCTAAACCAATAAATGAGCAAGATGGAAAAGGCTTTCCAGTAATTCAGTATGCTGATGATACCCATGTACTCCTGAAAGCTTCTCAAAAGGAGATTTTCTGCTTTAAAGCATTGTTGAATAGGTATGCACAATCAACATGTTTAAGGTGAACTTTCATAAATCATGCCTTTATCCTATCAACATCTCCCATGATAAAGCTCAGCTTTTAGCTGGCTTGCTTGGATACACCATTGGTACAATGCCTTTCACTTACCTGTGATTGCCCATGGGAACCACAAGGTCAAAAGTGGTTGATTTTGCACCCCTAGAGGATAGAATTGAAAGAAGACTGACATCAAGTTTAATGTTTTTACCTTAAGGAGGGAGGTTAACTTTAATCAACTCAGTTCTATCCTCTATCCAAACATATTATATGTGTTACCTGCTATTGCATATCACTGTTATAAAAGCAATTGATACAACCCGGAAAAATTATCTATGGAGGGGTAATAATCCCAGTTCTACCCAAAAAATCTCTTGCATCGTGGGAAGTGGTTTGTTGGCCGAAGGAAGAAGGAGAATTGGGCATAATCAACCTCAGAACACCCAGAATACAACCTTGTTGATCAAACATCTAACGAAATTTTATTCTGGTGCAGATCTGCCATGGGTGCAATTGATTTGGAATTCCTATTATAGCACAAAGGCACCTCATTTGGTCCTGAATAAATGTTCGTTCTAGTGGAGATATGTCCTTGCTCTTTCTGATATTTTTAGAGCCATTGCAAACTGTATAGTTACCTCAGAAGCATTAGCCCTTTCTTTGGGAGGATCTCTGGAATGGAGAAATCCGAAAAATTAATGTTTCCTTGCCTCTATAGTATTGCTATATATAAGGAAGACACTGTCAAGACAATGTGCTCAAGGCCCCTAGAAGACTCCTTCTGTCTACCTCTAACTGCTCAGGCTTATGAGGAATATCTACAGTTGCAAAATGAGATTTTTCACCTTCATTTACATCCCATAGTTGGGGATAGATGGAGTTTCATCTGAACACAGAATTGTATACTGCTAAAAGATTTTGTAAGCTCAATTTTCGGTTTCTCCATCCTCCAAGACCTTTTATCTGGATGTGGGAAACCAGATGTGTCATGAAGATCAAGGTATTTGCCTTGCTTTTGTTCAGTGACAGGCTAAATTACTCAAGATATGCTGGATCGCCGGTACTGTGCTAAGGACAATGATGATCTTTTATACGTGCTTTGTCCTGAAGGGAAAAGAGAAACAAGATTGCATCTCTTTTTTGCATGCCCATTCAGTCAACGATGTTGGGGTCAACTCGGTATTGATTGGAATGACAATCTCAACTTCTTCCAAATATTTGTTTTGGCTAGAATCCTTTTTCGATAGAAGGGTTTCTTGGAAATCCTTTTCATTGCATGCTGGCACATTTAGAAGCAGAGAAATGGGCTTATTTTCCAGAATATACAGCAGAGTTTTCAAGCATGGAGAACCCAGTTAAAAAACGAATTTCTTCTGGATATGTGCACAATGAACGATCCCTTCAAACAATTAGTGTTTGATTGGTTATAACCTCTGTAATTTCTGTGTGTTTACTGCTCTTCATTTCTATTATATCGGGAAATAACCCTTCATTTTTATAAAAAAAATTATGCTGCTCGGCAAATGCTAGGCTACGTTATTTGTTCCTTTGCTCATATATAACCACCCTACGTTATTTTCAAATTGTAATTTGTTGTCTTTTCACTGGTAACACATCTCCTCATTCTCTACAAGTGTTTTTGGAATCAAGATTTTGTATCTCCACCAGATATATGGTACTACAGATGAGCAATTGAATTTTGACGATATATGTATGATGTAAGAGCAAGTACTAGAAGGGTTTAGATATGTTGCCCCTAAAAATGCCACATATAATTAGGTGATGAGGTGGAGGAAAAAAGTGAGGAGAGAGAGGATGGACCACCCCTCATAAAAGAGGTAATCTCTACGCAAACTCTAGAGAGAGTCAGACAGTGTGAGAGTGAATCAACAAAAGAAAATTATTGGGGTTTTTATATTAGAGGTAATAAGTATGTTGTACATGCTGTCTCTTGATTAATGAGTAAATGCCATGACTAATATTGTCTCTACATTTTCACCTCTCCATAGGTCCCAAAAAGTTTAGTACCTGTCAAATATCAAATCTGATTGTAACTTCCTGCATAAAAGAAAGTAAAATTAAACACCGTACATAGTGGTAGGGTTTATTACTAACCCTTTTCACAACTGTTGGTAAAATATTTGTTTAACATACCAGAAATTTCACCTAGGAAAAATTTTGCGAGATAAAACTTTTTGAAAACTAAAATGTTTGTAAACACATTAGCTCATCTTAGAGCTAAAATGTTGTTAATAAAATAAAACACAAAGTTCTGTTGGGTAGCCAATCCAAAATAAAATGTTGTTAACAAAATAAAATAAAACAAGATCAGAGCTAATCCAAAATAAAATTTTATAAAATCTTGTGTTAACAAATTCCAAATCAAATAATCTGGTTTAATGGGTAGCCAAGTTTCCGCGAATCTATAATTATTTGGCCGGTCGGCCTATGTATATCTAAAGTTGTTGTAATCTGAATTTTAATAGTCTTAGTTGTATTTTCTACTGTGTATCATTGCTTAAGATGAAAGTGTAGAGCTAGTGCATATATTGGAATTAGCTTCACATGAGTCTGACTTTAGAACATTTGGGATTGCGGTAGATCTTTAGCTATTTTGTCAAGTCTCCTGAATGTGTAACACATCTGGTCACCGCCTTTATTTGGTTTGACGGGCACATCTCAAGGTAATGTTGACTGGCAAGCTAAAGGCTTAGCTTTATCCACTATGTTCATTACTCAAGGCTTCGGAGTTTATATTATGTTTGCAAATTGATTTGATATGTTCACTTCGATTTGCAAATATAATGTAAAGTCTGGGGGACCTCCGCAGGCATGGTATCAGAGCTAATACCAACTATAGGAATCCCATAAGTTGGTCGTTCAGAATGGTTTCTTAAAAGTATTTTGAGTGCTTTACTCTCAGCTACAAATTATTTGGGAAAATGCATTCTAATCTTATATCTTATCCCTCTCTAAATACTATTGTTCCCTATGTCTCATGTTATGATTTTAAAACTCCTCATCTTGCTCAGTAGGACCGAAACCTTTTGAAAAATGTTGTTTCAGTAAACATGTGTTTGAAACCACCTAATAATCAATCCAAACCAGTAGCAAGGTATTTTAAAAAGTTTTGAAATCCATTTGCAAAATTCTCCTATGTACTAGTACGAATTTGTGAAATATCAGGTCGAAAATGGCCTATGGTACGTGTGTTTGAAAATAAGTTGATCAAAATTAAAACTTGAATAGAAATGAAAGGATGATCACTTCTCATGTTATTGCTGAACAAAAAATGAATTTTGTGGGTTTTATACTCTTCTATCCCGGAGTTTCAGAATTTCGCCGGAATAGCCTTTAATGGGTAGATTTGTGGTAGGATGAAATTGTTGTGCTACGGCCACTAGATTGATTGCTTAGAACGACCTCCCAAAAATCATATAGCCTCTGGAACTAGTTGGATTCATGTTTTAGTGAAATGGTTAGTTTATCAAACTTTAAACATGCTATAAAAATTCAATTGCATTAGTTGCACGAATTCTGAAATTTGTAGACAGCAGCATGCACTAATTTTTCTAGCCCAAACCATAGGTGATGATCATGCCATCTTTTAGAAATAGCTAGTACGCTAATATAGGAATTTTCGTGAATTTTGGTAGAATTTTTGAACCCCTGCATCAAGGTGTAAAAATTCATATAGTATGCATGGTCAGGTTCTGAAATCTGTAGGTTGCATATTTAATAATTTTATATCTCCTAAACTGTAGATGATGAAATAAAAACCTTTTTAAATTAACTCACATACTTATCAAGGAAGTTCCATGAATTTTTGTGGGATTTTTACCTCTGTAGATTAAGAGATAAAAATTCAAAAACTACAAATAAGAATCTGTTCCAGGACTGCATCATCTGTCTTCATCTTTTTGTATAAAATAAGTTACTTATCCAAAAAAATCAAAATTCCTTACAGAACAAAGAAACTTTGTAAGAAACCTGAATACAAATTTTATTTGAATTTACAAGCCTTCTAGATTGGTCATTAGTCTCTGTTTTCAGCAAAATTACACATAGGACAAACCCGACCTCATCTAGCTTGTTTACTTTGCCTTCCATAAAACCATTTGGCCAAAACTTTTAAATTTTTAAGGGGGGTAGTATATCATGTTAACTTCAACCATGCAAGACATAGAGACCTCTACACACCTCTAGCACCAAAATCAGTGACCATAACAGCTGTAGGAAAAACCTTTCAACCTTGCTGTCCTAACAACAAAAGAAAGGCATGAACCTGGGTTTAGGAAAGCTAAAATTTGACCACAGTAACTTAAATCTAGTGCTCTACCTCGGCCAAGTTCATTTGTGTGTATTTGAATCATTTTTCAATACACCACACCAAAATCGATACATCTAACCAAAAACCATCCCACCCAGAATTTTAAATTTTGAGAACCCTTCAACATTTGTAAGTGAAACCGAACCAGAGCAATTTAATTTTCGTGCCCTTCCATAGTTTGCTCTTCCAAACAGCATCGCCCACAAATATAGATCGGAGATTTCTCAAATAACAAGATTTATATGCTTCTACGAGGGATACAAGTCGAAGTACAAGTAGCGACCCTAGTATTCAACTCCATCCTACAACTCATCCTGCAAGCAAAATCCATCAACAAGCAATACCACCCGAGCAGTCCAAACCAAAAATCGCCGTGCTCCTGGTACAAAAGCAAAAGAAAAGTTCAGGCAGTGGCCCGAAAGGTCTATACATAAGGGGATACATTCCAGGGACTAGCCACTAACTACCTAATCTATCAGCACTCCCAGAAAAGAGAGGAAGACCATAGGTGCCAACACGATAAGAAGACAAACTGCCTCACAAAGATAATCCGAGTAACCATCCTCCGACAGATCGTGCCAAAACTCCCAAAGGAGGACCACCAGGTACACTACCAAAGCAAACAAGGCACAAATGGCCGCTACCCACACCCATCGCCAATCGGCAGCCACTCCCGCCAGAATGTCGCTCCCACAGCCGAAGCGCCCCGACATCACCACCATCCGAGCACCATCACCGGCGGCGAATCCGCCCATCGCTTGTGCCGGTGGAGGAACTCCTCGCCGCATCCTGAGCTCCACAACCGCCGGCCCCATCCACCGATGAAGTCCGCCCCCGCCAGCGATACCTTGCTCTGCATCTCCTCCGACGCGAAACCCCCGCTCCATCCCCTCCTCACCTGAGCTACACCGCCTCCACTCACCCTCCTTTTGTCGTCACAACAAATGAGAAGGTAAGCCAACCCCCCTCTCTCTCTTCTTCTTTTAGATAATAAAGGGGTACACTCGGTAAAACAGGTACCTTAGTACACAAGACCCCGACAACATCCATATCTTTCGTAGGCACACATATAAAAAATATCAATTCTCTCTAAAATAGTGGGAAGTGAAAGATTCTTTTAAAGGAAGAATAAATTGTTAAGAATACTAAATCTGGTATGTTTGAAAGATTTTGTAAATAACTAAACCTAATAATATTGTGGTATTATTGAGAAGCAATATAACCACGTAACCTTAGGTAACTTTCCATTAAATAATTTTGGAGTAAACAATAGGAAAGGCCAATAAAACTTTGTTAAGCCACAGCAATCTCTTCTTTCCCACCACCCGACCTAAATCACGGGGACGAGATTATTTTAACGGGGTGGATTTAAATGTACCAGAAATTTCACCTAGGAAACATTTTGAGAAAAACTTCAAACTTTTTGGAAACTAAAATTTTTATGAACACATTAGCTCATCTTAGAGCTAAAGTGTTGTAAATAAAATAAAACACAGAGTTCTACTGGATAAGATCAGAGCTAATACAAGTTAAAATTTTATAAAATCTTGTGTTAAGAAATTTCAAATCAAATAATCTGGTTTGACCTTAAATTAGTAATTCAATTCTTTCGGTTTTACATTTTAACCTAACCAAAAGAATTGAGCTCAAAGCAAAAAAAAAAAGAAAATATGGGTTTCCAAATATCCGAACCTAAATACAAATACTATAAACTTGGTTGCATATGCATTTTACTATTTTAGGCTTGTTTTTGGATCTTGTTTTTGCACCTCATAATAGGATCCATTTGCACGTCATGTCTAAGGAAAATTCCAAACAAATATATGAAGCAACAATAAATCACACCAAAATTCTCGTAAATACTTCAGAACACCCTAAGCTCCTAGTAATTTTAATTTGAATTTATCATTTCAAATGATACCCCCAAATAAATCTTTCAACACAGCTAAAAATCTGAAAAGAGCATAACACTTAGCCTACTTTGCACCTTTTTCGTATTTCTTAACGTTCACAGATAAAATCCGCAAGCGCACAGATATACTACTATAGTACTTCACCCGGAAGTATTCCAAGGTATCGAATCACAGGGAACGAAGGACTCTTCAACAGGCTAATCCAAGGACACAAGTTTATGTAGGCAAAGGGTAGAGAGGATTTTCTCGTGAAGCACAGGTTGTTTTAGAAAGCTTAATTTAATCCTATTGCTTTACTTCAGGCACTGGCTTGCTCGCTGCTACCAGAATTCACTCTACTACGCACCCGGACAGGGAGGACTGAAGTGATCTCGAGGGCTATCACCACCTCTACACCTACCTCTAACGTATTGTGGGGTACGCAGCAAATACTGGTAGTTAACAATATAGACACCACATCTACACTATTAATGTACAACTTTAATGTTGATCAAACACCAAAGTAATCACTATGTCTAGTGAACAATATTTTAGTATGCTTAATATGAACTAACTAAGAAAGATACTTCACTGATAAATCTCAATTACTTATAAAAGATAATATCGATTATATCAGAGTAATTGATAAGATACAAAGTAAAATTAGAGAAAGATTACCGAAGACTCCGGAATTCCTCCGATCCTTCTACCCTACACTCTCCCTATTCTAAGTATACAATAAAGTGTACAAGGAGCCTCTTATAATTAAGCTCGAAACTTGGTGTGTCTTGAATGGGAGAAGGTGTAGTCCTTTTATAGCCTCCATATGACGGTTATGGCAGTTGGAATTGTTTGAAACGCCCTTCCACCATCATTGGGGAGCTATCAGGGACATCCACCTCGAAGGTCAGGATGATTGGGCCTGATGGTGGCCCACCCCATTTCGGCCTCTCCTTTCTCCTAGGCCTCCTCTTGTGGTTCCTTAGCCCAGTAGTATGGTGGTTGAGCCCATTTGTATGTATTTCATGAGGTTTTGTGGATCCACAACTACATAGGCTTAGATATGAGTCTGAATCTCCTCCTTCTTTACGTATACTTTCTCTCAACTTTGATGTTTTATCACCTGCATCCAAATATACACCAACGCTATGGAAATTATTAGAATTAGACTCTACCACTATGCTGGATGTTTTATATGTTCAATTAAATGCAGATATTGACGGCGTATGATTTGCAGTTAATAACCATCAACAAAACCCCACACTTAGTTCTTTACTCGTCCCGACTAAAGATTAAAGATTATCGTGGAGTAAAATTTTCCAAATGATATATAAATGCATACAGTCTATTCTGAACCATACTTGTACTTGTGAACTTTGCTTGTGTCTAACTTACCATCTTAAGCAATTGAGGAATGGAATGGTTCACGACGTAACCTTTTTCCTCCTGTCGTGTACTTGGGTTTCTCTCAAATCGCTCATTTCTATTTCTATTGCCAAACACCTCAAATGACTTTCTCTCGAATCGCTCATTTCTATTTCTGTATCCTCACCAAGGCATCTTGTGCCGAATTATCCCTATTCTACAAGGCTAAAATATGTGGAGCTTGGTAGGGATCAATCAGGCGTACCTGCATTACATGTGTTGCCAAGCCAAAATTCAAACTCAAGGACATAGAAAGTCGTACTTCATGATGTGCATGTCTGGTGTGATAATGGATAAGGTAATGTGACAACTCCTTTGGTGTACATTTTTCTCCCTTTCTTTTTGGAACTTTTGGGAGAGTGCATGGCTATCTATTCTTTTGATTCTTTGATTTTAAATTTATTATATGCTCCATACTTGTATGAGCAAGACCTTTCTTTTCTCCTTCTTTTGCATAGCCATGTCTCTCTTTGTCCTTTGAAATGATTTTTGGAGAAAGAGACACAAATGACGTGGAGTATTTATTTTGTGGATAATGACATATATAAATGATGATATACATATATGCCAACTTCTAGTGTAGAAGTGTAGCATTTGTGTATGTATGTGGAGTGTATGTGATCTTGATCAAGAAAGCATGAAAAGCATCTTACACGAGTCGCTAATTTTTGACAAGACTCAATGTAACTTCAGGTAGCCAAAGCATATAGTTTTTGTAATATGAATCATATTTGATCTTGGTAGGTAATCATATTGTCATTGAGGAGTATTGCTTTAAAAAGATTTTTCATTTTAGCAATTATAAATCCCCAAAGCACAAGGCATTTGGATAGAAGTTTCCTTTGTCATAACCATATCTCAAACATCAATTACTTAGACAGGTAAGGATTCCTATAATGCATATATGTTCACAAGTGACAAGTATCAAAAAAGAATAAAAAGTATAAAAGTCTACCAAAGGAAAATTTTATTTGTTGAGAATTAAATATTTTTGTTTGAGTGATAGTTAAATTTTAATTTTATTTCGAATTATATTCAGTTTTAACTCGCATTCAGGGGAGAATAAGGAATGGAACGCACATACCAGTCCACCATTAAAAATTCAGAGGAATTGGGGCAAAACCTGGTTTGGCCGAACCCTGCTCAGCTCCACTCTGCGGCACTTTTTTCTGCTCAGTGGTGGAGTTCAGAGGTTCGAATTCATGCATTTGTTCACATTTGTTGCGCATCAGAAGTCCGAAGTACTCCCCCACACTTATTTTGTACCTATACTTTATTCACAAAACAATATAAACCAAAATACGGCTTCCACTGGGGTAAACACTAGTGAGCCAACTTTATTAAATTGCAATAATAACCAGGTCCTTACATTAAAACATTCTAGGAAAGCAAATATTCTAAATAAACTAAAAAGCACCTCTATACTTATTATTTAGATGGGGAAGCATCTAATTCGCCTAGTATCGATCTTCCTTCCCTATCTCGACGAATGCACGCTAGATCTTAGCACATATTTCACGGCTAAAAGTGTTGAAATCTTGTCTAAGCCCAGCAAGCTCAGCACTTAACTCCGAATTGCGATCACACAACTCCTTGTTCTCCATGCGGAGTTTCTTCACTTGATTAGCGAGTTTTGTGACCGAGGGACATGGCGACTTTGCTTCATCGCTTTGGAATTGTCCCACCTCCCGAATGATAGGTGGTGGTGTCAAATGATGCCTTACCTTTGCGGGTAAGGAATCAACCGACTCCATCGCCTCAGTTCTCTCTGCGGGAGAAATGGGACGGTAAAGTCCCTTGTCGTACCCACCACCGGGAGTCGTCACTCCCATCATGCGGAATCGTTCGCCTTGCAGCATCATGGGAGTGGCAGTGGGCATCTTGTACTTGTGGAGCACCTCATCACCAGCCTTGGTGAAGAGCGTGCCCACATACTCTCGACGGGAGATGAATTGGCCTTCAACTGATCATGGAACAATTTTCGTGCCGTTTTCTTTGGGCCTAAATCTCACGTTGTCGGCCTCCTGGTCAGGGAATCACCCCGGACCTTGGTCCTATGGACATGCCTTGGCGAGGGGGACCTTGCGGCTGAGAGTGGCGCCGATCGGGGTTGCGACTGGTTCGGCTGAACCAGGGTTTCCTCCGATCGGCCCCAAACTGGCCAAGGAGCTAGGGATTGACGATATGGGATTAATTCACACCGCATTCACCCCCTCCATAGTCTACTCTTAAGCAGGAATTAATTGATTCGCCGGAGTGAGATCCCCCCTCAAGGTGGTAGGTGGAGTTGGACGTGGAAGGAATGAATGGAATGCGTGATTTCCTATCCATCGATGAGGTCAGCAAGACTTTGTGGAGAATTTAGGAGAGTAGAGGAAGAAGAATGGTGTGAAGCAAATAGAAGAAAGGGGATCAAGATTTAAATTGTTACAAAAACAAAATTATCATTCAATTTTTTTAAGTTTGACCAATTTTATTAAAAATATAGCAACATTTTTAAATAAAATATTATCAATATGTTCAATGTTGCATTTAATGAAACTAATATGGTGTTATTACATTTTCTATAAACGTAATTAAATTTAAAAATATTTTGACTAGAATAAAGTCAAATCGACTTATAATATGAAACCTCGGTACATGACAATTTCTGAAATATAGTGCACAATTCATAGTATTGAGTATTGACACACTGTACATCAGCTATCAAGGAGCCTGCGATCTAGCATATAAAACGTCTTCAAAACATACTTTAAACGAACAATTACATGCATGTAGTTTTATGTTGCTTATTTGGCTTGAAGTTCTTCTTCGTGCTCCTCACCACTGCAGTTGTCGAAAACTATCTTCTTTCCTGCAAGATAAAGCGAATACTCTTATTGCCCATATGAAACTACTCAGCATCGGTTTTGATGCTAAATTGAGCCCATCCATCGGGAGGTGCTCTGTGGTACAGAGTACCATTGTTTGTTTTTCAGTTCATTCTAAACGGTTGTCCTCTTCATGAAATTAGTGATATTGCTTTTACCTGTAAAAGGTCCATCAGGAGTGATATGGCCTGACCAGAATTTCCTGCCCCCACAACATTCAGACACTCGCAGCTTGCAGCCTCCAAGTTCAGATCCATTAAGTTCTTCTTCGTGCTCCTCACCAGTGCAGTTGTCGAAAACTATCTTCTTTGCTGCAAGATAAAACGAATACTCTTACTGTCCATATGAAACTACTCAGTATCGGTTTTGATGCTAAATTGAGCTCATCCATCGGGAGGTGCTCTATGGTACAGACTACCGTTGTTTGTTTTTCAATTCATTCTAAACGGTTGTCCTCTTCATGAAATTAGTGATATTGATTTTACCTGTAAAAGGTCCATCAGGAGTGATATGGCCTGACCAGAATTTCCTGCCCCCACAACATTCAGATACTCGCAACTTGCAGCCTCTAAGTTCAGATCCATTCTAAGTGCTTCTGAATAGTGATACCAGCTTTCGCATTTTAGGTATGCTTTCCTGCAAAAAACACAAATAATTGGATGCTGATGACATATGTGAAAGAACAAATATTTATTGGATACTATCAAACTAACAAAAGTGAAAATGAAGGAAATTAAATATTTATTGAACAAATAATTGCAGGTTTCATGCCATAAAAATAGTATTCACTCTGTTTTTATTTCATGATAAGTCTCCAAAGAACAAGTTAAATCAGTATTTTTTCTGATTACGTTTTGACAAAATATTAAAGTATAGCTACATGGAAGCATTTGTCATGGCGAATCTGTTAATGCATAGTTTTAATAGTTTTGCACATATTATATTGAGATTTCAAGGTCTTGCTGAATGAGGATAGATCGTGTGTGGATTAAACAATATTGTATCACTATACAGAACTCACAAGCTATAGATGCATGAACATATGTTTAATTTACAAACAAATACAATTGAAATTTGCTTCTATTTTGAAAAAAAGAATTAAGCCGGACTGACCCTATGCTGGATCCCATAGAACTCGTTAGAATGATAACACGTTTGTCATCAGAGGTAAAGTGCTGTGCAAGCATGGTTCTAATCTGGAGAAAACAAAATAAGATAAAAAAAATGTCAAGGGCTAGTAATAATGGAGGATGTACAATAGAGTTGTACCTCTTCAACAAGAAGAGATGAATCAAAGCCTTCAACCAAAAGTGTGCAATTTAAATCTCCAGGTATCTCCAAGATATATGATGTATCTCTGAGCAAATTGGGCAGATAGGGGCAGAATTCAGAGAGAAAAAAACACACATCAGACAACCAGCAATAGTTGAGAAAATGCACACACGCACGCGCGAGTATTTGCTGAGGAGTAAGTCACCTTTTAAGAACATAAGTATCGTTGTCGAAGAATGAAACCTTGTGTTGGCCACACGACAGGTTACGATTAGCAAGCTTATAAAGCGCCTGCAAGATTGATGTGAAGTCTTATTTAGGAATCAATTAATATTATGAGTAAATTTCATAATATTAGCACAATGAAAAGAAAATATTTTAGGGGTTTTGACTTGTCGCACATAATATTGTAGCACCATGAAAAGAAAAATTAGGCCCATAATAGTGTGGTTTTCGAATATAAGTTAGAATTCATATGTAAAGTAGATAAAAGAAAATTAGTTAACAGTGTAGTTTTGTTATAGGCCCACAACACTTGTGGTTATGTGCATCACACCAGAAACCTTGTGATTTTTGTGCCACTTAACATGAAATTTACTCATTAATTATCAACTACAGTCACGTGAAACAGCGAATAACCACTTGATATTGCCAACTTTATGTGTCCAAATATCACAAACAAGAGCACTCAGACATCATAAGCTAGTTTACCTCAGCCGCAGCTGTGTCTGACATGAAATCGACAATCAAAAGACATCTGAATGTATTATGAAACACACCAACAATAGCAGCACCACCATCCTGAAAGATGCAGTCCCTACGGAAGCAACCAACCAATGATGAAAGGCTGAGCGCAAAATTCACGAGATTTTCATCTGTGCCTGTTGAAGGAAAAAACTACCTCAACTGTTGGCTGATACTGCTACCAAAGTTCCACATTATAATTGTGGTCACTTGCGGTACCTTCCTATGAGCCTTATTTCCCAGCTGCACGAGACACGTGGCATTAAAATTAGTAAGATATCCATTATATATATCTAGAATGATAAGATCAAAATTACTAGAAATCATGTTAAGTTGATGTGTTTCCTAAAACATATTAAGCCCATTAAACACCTTGATCTGTAAACAAAATAAATATACAATCGTTTGGGGATGAACTGAAATCAACAGTTAGTAGCGTTCGTCGATCTGTTCACCTTCTTTGGCGGTGGCTGCTCGTGGTGGCGTAGGCGTAGATAGCGACGAGGAACAGGTACGCGACACCAGCTGGAAGCCGCCTCTCCCAGGCCCCAGTCGGGTATGGCCGGAGGAGGAGGTGGTGGTGGTGGCGGAGGACAGCGCATCCTTCTAATACGCGCGTAGAAAGAAGCGGGGGGATGCACCAACCTCCCGTTCCTCATGCACGTTCCCACCGGCGTCTCCACATACCGGAAGATGCGGCGAAGCGACGACGACGTCGGCTGTGGAGACCGCATGCTTCTGACGACCCGCCGCCGCTGCCAACGAGACGAATAGGGCTGTTAACGAGCCGAGCTCGAATCGACGCGATAGACCTAGAGACGAAGCGGCCTAACCCTAGGGATTAGAAGAGACACAGGGGCCAGCTGATACGGGTTCTAAGATATCGAGAGCCATCGGCTATTCAGATCCGTACTACTATTTGCATAGGGCCGATCTTTACTCAAAAAAGAACTAGAATAATCCCGGTTCTAATAGAAACTAGGACTAAATATCATCTTTAGGGTCTATTTGGTTGAAGGAACTAATCCATTAGTCCCTCCACTTCAGTCACTTTTAGTTCCTAAAATACCAAATAGGGGTAACTAAAAAGATTAAAAGTACATTAGTCCATTAGTCCGTATGGGAAGAGCTTATAGGGACTAAAATCTTTACATTCCACCTACTACCCTTGCATGGTCTGATTCCTATCCTTACGGATTGTATGGTTAGGGGTAACGTGGTCTTTGTACAGTGCAATTAATGACTTTTAATCCCTTTTAGTCCCTAGATCCAAACAGGAGGGGACTAAAGTTTTTAGTATTAGGACTAAAGGATCCAAATAGGGTCTTAGTCCCGGTTAAAAAGTGTAACGGGTCTCGATGATTTTTAGTCCCGATTGGTGTTACCAACCAGGACTAAAGATCATCTTTAGTCCCGTTTCACACCTTCCCCAACCGTGTCAGACGCATGTCAGGGGGTCGGGGATCTTTAGTCCTCACTTTAGTTCCGGTTGGTGTGGGACTAATGATGATTTAGATCTCTAGTCCCGGTTGGTGTTATTAACCGGGACTAAACCAAAACCATCGCTATATGTTCCACTGCAGGGTCTGGGCGACAATTTTAATCATCAATATCAACCACATTCTCCACGAGTCCAGTATCGGCCTGAAGGATCACCGTAGTTTCCATACCCAACCCAATTTGGTCAACATGATCAAATAGAACAACAGTATAGCGAAGGGGTGCCACAACAACCGCGGGCCGATATGATTGCTGATGTAATGAAGGAGCAGTTTGGACTCAAACCTAAGGATAACAGTAACATGTATCGGCATCCATACCCTGAATATTTTGATCGAGTGCCGCTGCTGAACCGATACAAAGTACTAGATTTTTCGAAATTCTCAGGACAGGACAACGTATCAACTTACGAGCACGTTAGCCGTTTTCTAGTACAATGTGGGGAAGCATCGGCTACAAAGGCTCTCAGGGTTAGGTTGTTTCCACTGTCATTATCTAGATCAACATTTACATGGTTCTCTTCTTTACCCTACAATCCTAGTTGGGCCGATCTGGAGAAGCAATTTCATAAACATTTCTTCAGTGGAATTCAAGAAATGAAATTATTGGATCTTACGTCTATTAAGCAAAAACCAGACGAGACAATGCCAGACTATATCCAGAGGTTCAGAGACGTAAGGAAGAGGTGCTATACTTGGCATTACCTGATTCACAGCTAGCTGATCTAGCTTTTCAGGGATTGTTAGCACCGATAAGGGAGAGGTTTTCTGCCCAGGACTTTCAAAGTCTAGCACACTTAGCTCAGAATGTATCGGCTCATGAGACACGGTGATAAACCCTGAGCTGCACTCGATGCGCTCAAGGATATGATTTGGCCCGATCTTTCGGTGAATTGAGATAACTACGATTTGGGAGACACGTTGATGATCCGACTACAACCGTACGAGACAATGTGTTGCGCCTTAGCGATCGATACACCTCTCCGTGGGTTGTTGATCTTGCCGGTGCAGATCAACCTTATTCCTGCAAGCTAATCGAAGAAACAAGCAAGAACAAGATAAAAGCAATCTGAATTGCAAATAGGAATTGAATAATAATGATAAGTTGGGGTTCCGAAGAACAAGCAGATGGACGGTCTAGCCGACACGTGCGCTGCAAGCAAGTAGCAATGGCTAAACTTTAATCTAACAAAACCCGAGAAACCCTAAAGAGGTACCTAGCTATTTAAGGAGGTGGGAGGACGACCTAGGGGTCCCTAGGGTCATGCTCCACCAGATTGGGGAGCACCCCACATGGGCCCCACATGGGCTGGGGTCCCAGATGAAGTTACAAGCCCATAGGCCCATTATAGGTGACGCAGCACCTTGTTTCTATTATTGCGGTTGACCGGGATAGAATTTGAGGATGAGGTTGGATCCATTAGAAAGAGGACTCCGAGAGCTTTCCATCAAGTACTCATAGGCCGAAAACGGAGCTCGTATGAAGATTTGGCGGCCGTTTGAAGTCAACGCTGCTGCAGGTGGCCGAATTGGATTCCAGCACTTGGAGGACTTGATCTTGCTGTCTTCTTGTTGATCCATGATGTGAACAACGGTTGTATCCATAGTAGCCATGGTCACATCATCCTCCCCTTCTTCACGGAAAACCGTCCTCGGTTGTTCCATACGGTGCTCTTCACGTAGTCCATTTAAAACAACCTGTTTCACCAAATCAAAACAAGACAGACTCGAGATAACATGATTAGTCGTTACAATACTTTCTAGTCTGCTGTTGCTTTGCATAACTACATGAGGTTCCAAATCTGAACATATATAAACTCTATGCACCAAATATATTCCTCCATCAATATATCCTCCAAAGATATGAAAAATAGCATTAATTGGACATCTCAAATCAGACTTAACAAATAATTTCTCCTTCAAATTGTCAAGCTCACAAAATTCATCAAACTGAATATAGCCCAAAGTATTTAAAGAAGATATCAATTCACGTTCCTCTACTTTATTAGCAATGTGAATAACATGCTTAAAATCAGCACATAATGAACTAACACTAGAAATAACATGTTCATTCACTAGTTGTGGCATGGGAATAAGTGAAGCATTATCACACAACTCTTCTTTATCACAAGAAATAGCAAGTAAATCAACTTGTGACAAAGGAATATCAGCAATTGGTTCCACTAATGGTTGCTCTACTACAGCATGAAAAGTGGACATGTGTAGCTCAGCTTGATAATACTCATCTTCATGTACTTCATCACCGTTTAATTTACCTTGCGAATATTCTTCAGACATCGCAGGTGCTTCATGGTTCTCTTCTTTCTTCTCAAGAACATCATTCTCCTCCTTTTGACAATTGTTTACTTCCTGCAAATTATTAGTAATAGGAGGCACGTGTACAACTTGTTGCTTCTTTACATCCTCAATTTGTTTTTCCGCATCGCAAGCAAATTGTAACAAATGAGCAAAAGAGCTATAACTTTGACATGCAAGCATGCCCTGAATTTCACTATTAAGCCCACGTAAAAACCTCAATTCCGTTGCTTCTTCACATTCATCTAAACCACAACGTAATAAACAAGCATGCATATCATGATAGTATGAAGTAACGGTTTTAGTATCTTGCTTTAAACATTGCAGTTTGTTGAACAGAATATCAGCATAATACATGGGAACATAAATATCTCTGAAATATCGTTTCATGTCTTTCCAAGATTGAGGTATTTTGTTATGCCTACAAAGATATTTCCAATCATTACAAGCATTTTTAATTAGGACACTAGAGGCACACATAACCATATGTTTCTCAGTCAATTTATATTTTTGAAATTCTCTGTCAACAGCTAGCTCCCAATCAATGTAAGCATGCGGATCATAATTTCCTTGAAAATAAGGTAGTGCAGATTTGATCTTAGCTAGAACATCATCACTTACATCATAATGGTCATGTTGATTACTCCTCATGTCTCGATGAAGATGTCAATGTTGAGCACAGCTATTCCCAATCGTCTTCCGTATCGCTGCCATTGTTAGTAGAAGACAAGAAACATACAAAAATATGCACGTTCCTATTAACTACTGGGGAGTGGACGCTCAAATATTACACACACTCAAACCTTTAACCGAGCTCTTACAAGTTCTTACCAATGCAAGCGGAATGGTGATATACACCGACTCAACCAAGCACCCCGATGGAGGTTGGTCGTATCGATGCCTTGGCAAACACTTGCTGTACGGCTGCAATCAAATCTGTGGAGCTCTGGGTAGGCTTAAATATTAAGCAAAGGAATAGCAAATGCTCAAACCAGATAATGCAAAGTTGAATAGTCGTTCAAAGTTAGTACCGTGCTGGTCCTAGACTAGAACGTACTAGAGACGCGAGCTTAGACACAAACGGTACCACAAGATAGCACAACTCAAGCACAACTCTGATAAGTGAAAGCAATCTCAAAGATAACAACTGATTTTCTCTTTCTTTTTTTTTCTTTCTTTCTCTTTCTCCTTCTTTCTTTTTTTGGTGCGGCTTTTCTTTTCTTTTTCTTTATGCACCTTTCTGCCTTTTTCTCTCTCTTTTTTTTGACTTTTTTCAGCAAAAACGACTCAAGGACCTGGATGTAAGATTACAGGGACTCAAATGTAAATATAAAAATTACAGGGACTCAAATGCAAAGTGCAAACCCTAAAATTAAAATTACAAAAATGGAATGCTCTCTCGCATAGGTTCCGTTTTTGCAAACAGATCTCGAATCCGACAGTCTAAAATTTTTCACCAAACTGTTTAGCAATTTACGGTATAGATTGAAACGCCGCACACAAGGTTGGGAGGAGGTACCGGCCAATCTAAAAAAAGGAAAACTGATCCTAGCCGATCCAATCTACTATTATTTTCTTTCTTTTCTTTTCTTCTACCCAACCGAATCCAAATAGATCTACTATCTTCTCCCTCCTCTCGACACAAGCACGGCTAAGCCAGAACACGGCTAAGTCCCGGCAAACCCTAGATGCAACTCAGCAACTCCAAAACCGACCGACAGAAAATGCCCGAAGCGAGAAAAACGGAACCTTAGTGGCGGCACGATTCAGTTTTCGAAGATCCCGACGACAACGAAGACACAGTGACAAAGGCGACAGTGGTACTAACCGTGATAAGAACTCGAAACTCTAAACGGACTAGACGCTAAGACCAGCAACACGACTCGACGATGCAACGGAAAACTCAACAAAGGAAAATCTGAAAAGAACAATGCAATGGCACAAATATGGCTAGGTAAAGGATGCAATTTTTTTGTATGGCTATTTTCTGGTTATAGGTAGATAAAAAAAACTCACCGAGCAACGAAAGCTCTGATACCACTTGATAAACCCTGAGCTGTACTCGATGCGCTCAAGGATATGATTTGGCCCGATCTTTCGGTGAATTGAGATAACTACGATTTGGGTGACACGTTGATGATCCGACTACAACCGTACGAGACGTTGTGTTGCGCCTTAGAGATCGATACACCTCTCCGTGGGTTGTTGATCTTGCCGGTGCAGATCAACCTTATTCCTGCAAGCAAATCGAAGAAACAAGCAAGAACAAGATAAAAGTAATCTGAATTGCAAATAGGAATTGAATAATAATGATAAGCTGGGGTTCTGAAGAACAAGCAGACGGACGGTCTAGCCGACACGCGCGCTGCAAGCAAGTAGCAATGGCTAAACTTTAATCTAACAAAACCCGAGAAACCCTAAAGGGGTACCTAGCTATTTAAGGAGGTGGGAGGACGACCTAGGGGTCCCTAGGATCGTGCTCCACTGTCACGCCCGGAAATTTATCCCAAATTTCCAGACAATTTTGTGCATAATTCCCTGTCCAGGAATCAAACCAGGGTACACAAAACGACAAATTAATATACAGATCCAAACATAAATACAGCGTAAATACTTACAAAAGAGGCTCTTAGTCCTCACACCGAAAAGAAAACAGCAGCGGAAAAAGGCGATGATCCTAGCGGGGCTTCAGCTCCACTCCACAGGCAAAACTCAACTGGGGTATAAGCCTTGGTCTTCTAACTTCAACATCAACTCAGAAGCACTACACTTCTGAAAAGGGGAATAATAGCAAGGCTGAGTACAACCACCGTACTCAACAAGCCACACCAACGATGCATTCGTGCAAGGGGAGACAAGGAGGGTTTGTGGCTATTTGCATAAAAGCGGTTATAAACATTTATAGTTGAAAACAGTAAAACAGTTGATTAATTAAGGAAAGATTAAACATCTCCACTGAACAACGCTACACCACGTTGAATAGACCCATCCATTCCACCTGAACTAAACCAGTTCATTAAATCAATTTAATTAATAGAGTGGGACTAATCATGGTGAATCTGGTCGATCGCCCATAACCGCGGGCACGGCTATTCGAATAGTTTTACTCTGGCCAGAGGTGCGCAACTGTACCCACAAGACACGATTCCACACATGTTGCCATGCCCCAAAATACCACCATGGTACTGCAAAGGGGGAAATCGTGACAAGACCCTTCACATAACTCGCCCTAACCAAGCGCACCACACCTCAGGTTTCGCCCCCACCTTTAAATCCAAGGTAGGCAGCCCCCTCTCGTGCCTTGGTGAATCCGACAGCCGATCAATGGGTAAACCCCCACCGACCCAACTCCATCACGCCCACCCTTGCCTGGATGCGTCAGCTAGGGAAAAGCTACACTACAAGTCCAACAGTTACCCATGCCTGCTTGTGGTAAGCACTGTTAGTCTTCCAGGGTTTCCCGAGAACCGGTCCTTAATTGCCATGGGTGCGACTAGCAAAACCATACACCCACAGCCCACCATTAAACCATATTTTAGTTGGTTAATTACGACCAATGAAACCTGGCCGACATGTCACGAGCCCGCAGTTCGTCAAGATACTAGAAATAGATAATGTGATTATCCCATATTGTGAGCTAGTGGTTTTAAGCATGGCTAAGCGTAAAATAATTCTAGCTAGGTCAACATGAGACACAAGCTAGTCAAATTATCACCCAAGTTTGACAAAGGGAGGACATCAAGTAATTAAGGCACAAGCGAGCAGATAGGTAAACCCTATTCCCGTGTAATTAGCAAAACATGCAATTTATTTGTAAACGGTAAAACATTTTATAAATTGGGATCAAAATGCTCAAGGGGAATGTGTGACTTGCCTTGCTTCTTCGATTGATCTTCCGAACTCTTTTCCTCGCGAACGCGATCGTCCGAAACGGCGGAATCTACACGTTGGCACGCAAAACGAGAAAAAACTCTAATAAAAACCAAATAAACAGTACATAAAAAGTAAGCAAACATGTGGAGCTCAATTTTAGATGAATTTTAGAACATGAACTATGTAGTTACTATTAACCGAAAAACCTTACTTGATTGATAGCTTAAACGCCCGCGAACGGACAAGGTTAACGGAAAACAAACCCCGGTTAACGAGCCTCACGGGTCAGCGACTCGACGAGTCAACCTACCGTGGCACGGGACCACGCAAACGGTCAACCGAACCGGCGAACAGAACCGGCGGCTCAGAACAACTCCAGGGTTTTAGAACGACTCGGTACGATCAAACCGATATGGCGCTACGCCACACTACGCACGAGCGTAGGCAGCGAGCGGCTAGAGAATGCATGTGTACCCCGGCGAGGGCACGGCTGCGGTTATGGCTAGGTGTGGCGGTAACGAGGTCGGTAAACCGACACGACTAGGCGGCTACTAGGTAGCTAGGGTTTTAGGCGGCTAACGACACGGCAAGCGACACGGCGAAGCGGCAGCGACACGGTAACGGGTCGGCAGCACGGCTATCGTGTGCGACAAAGCGGTGACAGCGGCACGGCAGCGACACGGCAGCGGACGCGGCTGCGGCGAGGCAGCGCAGCGGCGGCACGGCAGGTGCAGCGACAGCGGCACGCGGCTGCACGCACGGCTGCAGCGGCAGCAGCACGGCAGCGACACGGCAGAGGCACGGCAGCGGCACGGCAGCGACACGGCAGCGACACGCGGCAGCGGCAAGGCAGCACGGCAGCAGCACGGCAGGGACACGGCGAAGCGACAGCGACAGCGGCACGGCAGCGGCACGGCAGCGGCACGCGGCAGCGGCACGGCAGGGTAGCGGGCAGCGGCACGCAGCTGCGGCGAGGCAACGCAGCAGCGGCACGGCAGGGTAGCGGGCAGCGGCACGCAGCGGCGGCATGGCAGCGGCGGCATGGCAGCGGCGGCTAGGCAAAGCGGCGGCAGCGACGGCTAGGGCAGCCGATGGCACGGCAGTGGCAGCAGCGCAGCAGCGACGCGCAGCGGCGGCGGCGCGGCTGCGGCACCGGCGCAGCAGCGACGGCAGCGACACGCGGCAGCAGGGAGGCGGCGGCTAGGGTTAGGGCGCAGGGGGAGGGGGTGGAGTGGCTTTTATAGAGGTGGAAGAGGGGAGGGTTTTAGTTGGGCCGGCCCAAGGAGGAGGGGGGCGCACGGCAGTGGAGGGGGGGTAAAGGTGGCGCTCGGCAAGGGGGAGGGGAGAAAAAGAAATACGAGAGAAAAGGATGCCTAAAACGGAAAGGTGGTGGAAACAAATGCGGTGCCATTTTGGGAAAGAAACAAGAAACTAAACCGGAATAGGAGTAAGACTTGGCTCGTCATACAAAACGAAACCGCGGCGGCAAAAGGGATCGGCGGATACAACGAACCGCGAACAAGGAGAGTGAACCGGGAACGGTTCACGACCAAAGGAGGGGAAGGAAAGAATTATTAATTCAAATCCTGACATTTTAAGTTAACATTATTACTTCCTCTGCTCTGAATATTCCGCTGAAAATCCTGTTAATGATTTGAAGCAAAGAGAATTCGAAAAAAGAATTCTACCCGACGATTCCGATTATTACGCACATTGTTAATTTAGGGTTTGCTCCTGGTTAAAAGAACAATTTCTTCTAGGCAATTTATTTTATGAATTTAAAGCTAGAAGGGGAAACTCCAGGGTGTGACATCCACCAGATTGGGGCGCACCCCACATGGGCCCCACATGGGCCGGGGTCCCAGATCAAGTTACAAGCCCATAGGCCCATTATAGGTGATGCAGCACCTTGTTTCTGTAATTGCGGTTGACTGGGATGGAATTTGAGGATGAGGTTGGATCCATTGGAAAGAGGACTCCGAGAGCTTTCCATCAAGTACTCATAGGCCGAAAATCGGAGCTCGTATGAAGATTTAGCGGCCGTTTGAAGTCAACGCTGCTGTGGGTGGCCGAATTGGATTCCAGCACTTGGAGGACTTGATCTTGCTGTCTTCTTGTTGATCCATGATGTGAACAACGGTTGTATCCATAGTAGCCATGGTCACATCACATGGTTCTAGGAGGCTACGAAGTTTGCCAAAAACAGCTAATAATGTCAATAATATCTACAATTACAATTCTGACTCCGAAGATGAAGACCCATAAGTTAATGCAGCCGAGTGTGCTAGGAATAAGAAAACAGTGGTGTGCCAATGGGTTAAAAATTCAGGTAAGGAAGAAAGGTTCAATTTTGGCATCACTAAGGCTGACAGGATATTTGATCTTCTCCTTCAAGAAAAGCAGATTCAGTTGTGGGCAGGACATGTGATACCATCGGCTGGGAGAAGGAAGTACTGCAAATGGCACAATACAGGATCACACAGTACTAATGATTGCAAAATTTTTAGGCAACAGATTCAATCGGCTATAGAATAAGGAAGAATAAAGTACGATGAAGCTAAGAGGTCGATTAAGATAGATGGTCATCATTTTCCAGTAAATATGGTTCATACTGAAGCTGATAGGAACCAAGCCGATAGGAACAAATATCAGGCAAGGAACAAATACCAAGCCGATGAAGCTACTCGTGCTCATGACAGTTAAGGACCGGTTCACGAGTTTCAATTGTAAAACATTAACCGTGCCAACCACAAGCCAGCGTGGGCAACAGCTTTACCCTTTGTGTAGTGAGGTTCATTGTGGGGCACCAGACTGAGAAGTGGCGGAGATAAGCCCACGGGGGTCGCTGGGGAGTCCATGCCTTGTTTAATAAGGGGGTGATTATGATCCAGGAATGGTGTATTGCTTTGTATTGCATTATGCAGAGGGTAATGTCACAATCTCTATTCGGGTACTTACTGAGTATCACGACGCATGGTTGACATGATGTTGAGGTTGTGTCTTGTGGGTACAGTGGTACGTCTCTGGCCAGAGTAGAACTATTCGAATAGCCATGCCCGCGGTCATGGGCGGGTTTAACAATGTTTTTTCGTGATTAGTCTCACACTTCTCACCATAATAAATGATTCTGTAATTGGTAATAATTTGTTTAGCTCCTGGTTTGGAATGGCATATTCCTGGTTTGGAGATAGGTCTGTACAGCCGGGAATGGTTGTTCAGAATGGTTGGGCCTGTGCAACGGTTGTGTTGCATAGCGTTGGATTAATATTGTTTAATTAAATACTTTACTATTTTGCTAAATCCTGTAGTATTTATTAAATGCCATTTACGCAAATGAGACTATATTATGCCATCCTTTGTTATCCCTTGCACTTGCATATTTGCTGCGTGGCTTGCTGAGTATACAATATACTCACCTTGCAATCATTCTTCAGAGGAGGAGTTCTACAGTGATGCTGAAGGTGTGGAGGATTAGGCGTAGCTCTGGTCAAGATGCTTGTGGATTGTAGTCACCTGCATTATTTATTTTATATTACGCTGCTTAGATCTTTATTGTTTGAGAGGAACTATCTACCTCCGTAATGACTTTATATTCGTCTATTAATTAGATAAATATTGCACTCGATTATCAATTTGTTATTGTGTGCCTCGGCTGATTCCTGCACGAGGGTTTACACACATGTAAGCGTTTGGAGTTTTGAATAGAAATTCCGGGCGTGACATTCTGTCAGCTTGGTCTTGGAACAAATTGGGCATCAGAGTCACTACATCCAGGGCAATCCTCAGTAGATGGTAACCTCATCCCCTCGTTCCAACAAAATCTAAAGAATTCACAACTCCAATGTGCATCAAAATATCTTTCATCATCTTGGTGATATGACTCCTCTTCCCTCTGGTGCCTTCTTTGATACTTGCTGATCATACCAGCCGATTTGATGTTTCTGATGCAATTTTTTCCTCCATCGGCTTGATCTCTGCTAAATCCAGAGTGAACCATGTTTACTGGAAAAGGATGTCCATCTATCTTCATCGGCCTTTTGGATTCATCAATCTTGATTTTTCCTTGCTCTATGGCCGATTAGATCTATTGTCTGAAAATCTTACAATCATTGGTGCTGTGAGATCTTGTATTATGCCACTTACAATATTTCCTCCTCTTCAACTCTTCAGCCGATGGGATCATGTGTCCTGCCGACAGTAGAATTTGTTTTTGTTGAAGAAGAAGATCAAATATCTTGTCAGCTTTAGTGATGTCGAAATCAAATCTTTCCTCTTTTCCCGAATTCTTGACCCATTGGCATACTACTGTCTTCTTGTTCCTTGCCCACTCGGTTGCATTGACTTCTGGATCATCATCTTCAGAATCAAAGTCATAGCTGTAGATATTATTGACATTGTTGCCTTTTTTGATAAATTTTCTGGCCTCCTGGAATCGTGTTTCATGAGCCGATACCTTCTGAGCTAAATGAGCTAAACTTTCAAAATCCTGAGCTGAGAACCTCTCTCTTATCGGCGCCAACAACCCCTGGAAAGCAAGATGAGCCGATATCGCATCTGAAGTCAATATCGGATTCAACAGAGAACTACATACGATTGTATTGCTGGAGTCTTTGGCAGGTGTTCATAATTTGGCGTCACTACCTCTTTGGTGCTCGTACGGAGGTGTACACGGATCACAAGAGTTTGAAGTATATCTTTACCCAACCGGATCTGAATATGCGACAGCGGAGATGGTTGGAACTAGTCAAGGATTATGACATGGGAATACATTATCGCCCGGGGACGGCTAATGTTGTAGCAGATGCCCTCAGCAGGAAAGGCTATTGCCATGATACGGAGGTCCTTAACTGTCATGAGCATGACCATCCAAACCATGTGCTCACAACCCACCATTATCAAGTTTTAGTTGACATATTTATTAATCACCCTATCACGATTAACCATCATAATCTACCATTAATCCATCATCAAATAATGGTGAAGCATTAATTACCCCATTCATGTGAGCTAGTGTCTCTAAGCATGACTAAACATCCTAGTTAATTTAGCTAAAACCATATAATGCTCTAGCTAATCCAATTATTAACCAAGTGACAAAGTAAAGGTAATCAATACAAAGGGGCTTTAGCAAAGGCAATGGGTTGTTCCCACCCGATGACATTCAAAAATAAATGCAGTAGTTGAATAAAAACAATAGCTTTAAATGGGATCAACATGCTCAAAGGGTATTTAGGATCTGGGTGACTTGCCTTGAGCTTCTTGAAACACTTCTGAACCTTCCTCAACGTAAACGCTCTTCTCCGGAACATCGGAAACTAAAGCGAATGAACAAAATCAACAAACAGTACAAAAACAAGCATAAACAATACATGTGGATATTTTTAACATGTAGATCACGATTTTAGATGAATTTAGCAACTTGAACCACTTGAATCCGAGTGACGATGATTTAGTTATGAATTTCCGAAGTTTACCGAGTCTTTCACCTAAAACTGGTGGCGACTTTCCAATGGCTTTCGGCGGAGACGAGTGGGTGGCTGGGCTTCCTCTCCTTGCTGCGAACCCAACGGTGGTCTTCCCGAGCGACTGCGGCGACAGGAACAACGGCAGCGCGCGGTTGAACTTCTCTCGGCAGCGGCGACGCACAGGCAGCAGTGGCTAGGGCACCACGGTCAACGAGAGGCTGGGGGAAGGCAGTGGCGGAAAGAGGAGGTCCAGGGGGTCCGTTTTATTGGGGCAGGGACGGCGGCTAGGCCCAAGGCAGCCGGCTTCGGGGATGGAAGTTTTAGGGTTAAAGAAGAAAAAACGAGTCCGAATCGATCTCGAATCCGGTGATTTCCAAACGAGTTAGGCTAAACTTTCTATAGAGAAGAGATAGAGGAGATCAAGGGGATCATTTCCCCTCTATCAATTTGATCAAATCGGGCAAGCAGCGATGAAGTTTTGAAAGGGGGCGGCGGCTTGTAGCGCTCGGTCTCGGCTCGGCTGGCGGCGAGAGGTAGAAGACAGCCCTGATAGGTGGGCTCCACCTGTCAGCGGGAGAGAGATAGATGGAGGGGTAGCTCAGCCTGGTGGGCTGGCTGGGCTGCAGCGCACAGGCCGAAGGGAGGAGGGGAGAGGGAAAAGAAAATGGGCTTTTGGCCCAAAACCAAAAGAGAGAGGTTTTAACTTTTTTTTCTTTTTAAGTGATGCATGAAATGCAATTCCATTGATAAAAAAATACTTTCTTGGCTCAAATAAATCCCAGAAAAATCTAGGAATAATTGAAACAAGAGAAGTATTTATTAAAGTTTTATCTAGCCCACTTTTATATTGGAATTTATTAACTTAGAATTAGATCTTTTCTTCTAGGCTTTTAAAATCATTTCTACTGAACAATTTATAATTTAGAGATTTTTAGGGTGTGACAAACCTAACCCCCTTAAACAGAATCTCGTCCACGAGATTTGGAAGTTCTGGCGAAAAGATGCGGATGAGCTGACTTTAATTCATCTTCTCGTTCCCAGGTAGCTTCTTCTTCCGAGTGGTTACTCCATTGGACCTTGCAGAAACGAATAACTCGATTCCTGGTTCTTCTCTCATCAGTCTCCATGATACGAATTGGTTTCTCGATATAGGTCAGATCCTCATGGATTTCTATCTGCTCAGGATTAGCTTCTTCAGTGGGTACCCTTAAACACTTTTTCAGCTGCGACACATGGAACAAATTATGAACACCTGCCAAAGACTGAGGTAATTCCAACTGATAAGCGACCTCTCCTCTTCTACTAACAAACTTATAAGGTCCCACAAAACGCGGCGCCAATTTCCCTTTGGAGAGGCGTGACACGAAGGTACACATGATCCCCTTCCTCGAAACTCAAATCCCTGCGGCGATTGTCAGCATAGCTCTTATGACGAGACTGGGCTATACGCAATCTTTCTTGAATGATCTTTACTTTCTCTTCTGCTTCCCTAAGAATATCAGTTCCGAAAACCTGACGTTCCCCCGTTTGATCCCACAAAAGTGGAGTACGGCACTTCTGACCATACAATGCTTCATAGGGGGCCATTTGAAGACTAGCTTGGTAACTGTTGTTGTATGAGAATTCTGCGTAAGGCAAATTCTTATCCCAACTTCCACCGAAGTCTAAAACACAAGCTCTCAACATATCTTCCAAAATCTGATTCACCCTTTCAGTTTGTCGATCTGTCTGCGGATGATATGCTGTACTGAAATTCAGCTTAGAACCCATCTCTTCCTGAAGCTTCTACCAGAACTTTGAAGTAAACTGGCTACCTCGATCGGATACTATTTTTTTAGGAACACATGTAAACACACAATCCTTGCCATATACAATTCTGCCAAACGATTTCCGGAATATGTTATTCTCACAGGGATGAAATGAGCAACTTTGGTAAGCCTGTCGACTATCACCCAAATAGAATCATGGCCAGACGATGTTCTGGGCAGACCAGTGATGAAATCCATCCTAATTTCCTCCCACTTCCATTCTGGTATCTTCAAGGGTTGCAGCAAACCTGCGGGTTTCTGATGTTCTGCCTTGACTGGTTGACATACATCACACACAGCTACATACTCTGCTATCTCGCGCTTCATACTTGCCCACCAAAACTTCTCCCTGAGATCTTGGTACATCTTGGTACTACCAGGGTGAATGGAGTATAGAGTGTCGTGAGCTTCCTTCAGGATTGTATCTTTTAATTCCTTGTTGTCAGGGACACAAATTCTTTCACCCAACCACACAGTTCCTTGCTCATCTTCTAAGTAACCAATGGCCTTTCCTCTCCTCATATTCTTCTTGATTTCTTGAATATCGGAGTCGTTGATTTGAGCTTCTCTAACTTGATCCATGAGAGTGGGCTTCACTTCTAAAGTTGCAACAAAACCTCTAATGACGATTCCCAAATTCAGTCTTTCAAATTCCTTGCATAACTCCCACGGCAACTGTCGTCCCTCCGTAGCATGGCAATAGCCTTTCCTGCTGAGGGCATATGCTACAACATTAGCCTTCCCTGGGTGATAATGTATTCCCATGTCATAATCCTTGACTAGTTCCAACCATCTCCGCTGTCGCATATTCAGATCCGGTTGGGTAAAGATATACTTCAAACTCTTGTGATCTGTGTACACCTCTGTACGAGTACCAAAGAGGTAGTGACACAAAATCTTCAAGCATGAACCACTGCAGCTAACTCAAGATCATGTGTAGGGTAATTCTTCTCATGGGGACGTAACTGACGAGATGCATAGGCAGCCACCTTCCCATCTTGAATCAAAACACAACCTAACCCAAGCTTAGATGCATCACAATACACTTGAAAACCCCTCTTTGGATCAGGCAAGATCAAAATGGGTGCTGATATAAGGCAGTTTTTCAACTCTTGGAAACTCTGCTCACATTCTTCTGACCACTTGTATTTCACATCCTTCTGAAGTAGACGAGTCATTGGCTTAGCAATCTTGGAGAAATTCTTTATGAACCTCCGGTAGTAGCCTGCAAGTCCCAGGAAACTACGAATCTCTGAAACTGTCTTTGGTTGTTTCCAATTAGTTACGGATTCCACATTACTAGGATCAACGGCAACTCCTCCGGCTGAAATGGCGTGCCCAAGAAACTTTACTTCAGACAGCCAAAATTCACATTTCCTAAACTTGGCATACAGCTTATGTTCTCGTAGCTTCTCTAGTGCAAGGCAAAGATGTTCTTCATGCTCTTCTCTGGTTCAGGAGTAGATGAGAATGTCATCAATGAAGACCAGCAGGGGCATTGGTAAGTCTAAAAGACATAACAGTACATTCAAACAACCCATACCGAGTGGTAAAGGCCGTCTTAGGTATATCTTCCTCTTTGATCCTCAACTGATGATACCCTGATCGAAGGTCAATCTTGGAGAAAACGGTGGCACCTTTAAGCTGGTCAAACAAATCATCAATTCTAGGCAGAGGGTACTTATTCTTGATGGTCACATCATTCAATGCACGATAATCCACACACATCCTCTGAGTATGATCCTTCTTTTCCACAGAAATGACCGGAGCTCCCCATGGAGACGAGCTTGGTCTAATGTATCCTTTCTGAAGCAGATCATCTATTTGTCTCTTCACCTCTGCTAATTCATTGGCTGCCATTCTGTAAGGCCTCTTATGTGTTGGGGTTGTCCCTAGTACCAGATCTATTCTGAATTCTATCTCTCTTAGGCGGCATACCAGGTAAATCATCCGGGAACACCTCAGGATAGTCACGTACTATGGGAATTTCTTGCAAAGTTATTTGGTTCCAGCTCGACCTTAAAGGTTCGGAAGGCAAAGCGTGAACAGTTACAACTTGAACATCATTGCTGGTGAGAGTTACTTTCCTATTGGCACAGTCTATCACACCATTATATCTAGCTAACCAGTCCATCCCTAGGATGACATCAAGGTCTTTGGACTCTAACAAAATAAGGTTGGCCAGAAATGGAACACCTTGAATCTCTATTATGACAGAAAGGCTACGTTGTGATGAGAGGGCTTGATTACTGGGAGTACTAGCCATCAAAGGATGTCTAAGATCTTCTATTTCCATCCCATGATTTCCCGCAAAACTTATAGACAAAAAGGAATGTGTAGCACCAGAATCGAAAAGCACTGTTGCAGGAACTGAGTTAACAGGGAACGTACCCAAAATCACATCTGGAGCACCCTGGGCTTCTGCAGCAGCAACATGGTTGACACGAGCCTTCGATGCTGGTGCTGTGGAGTTATTCTGCACAGGAACAATCTTCACACGTCGAGGCTTCAGACACTTGTCAGAATAATGACTTGGTTCACCATAGTTGAAGCACACTACTGGCTTGTTTCCTTGCTCCCTCCTGACAGACTGGTGCTGGATTGGGGTTGCAGTAGGACGTGGAGCTTGGTTACGGTTGTTATTGCCAGCATTGTTGTTGTAGAACTGGCGCTGTGGGCGAACAACTGATGAAGATCCTCCTGGTTGTGCTGCCTGAGGTCCCATAGTAAGACGTGGCCTCTAACTATTCCCTTGCTGAGCCTTGAAGTGAGCAATCTTGCGTTTCTTCTGTTCCATACGGTTGTACTTATCTTCCTGGCGAATGGCCTTATCCACCAACTTCTGGAAGTCAGAATAATCCCCAGTCATCAGTGGGTAAGATAGCTCATCATTTAGTCCTTCCAAGAACTTCTCTTGACGGTCTTCGTCAGTGCGGACATCCTCTGGAGCATAACGGGCCAAACGATTGAACTCATGTAGATACTCGGTGACAGAACGAGATCCTTAAGTGAGCGCCCTGAACTCCTTCTTCTTGAGAGATACCACTCCCGATGGTACATGAGTCTTCTTGAAAGCAGCAGTAAACTCAAGCCAAGTGATTGGTTCAGCAGTAACTCTGTTGAGACGGAAATGATCCCACCACTCAGAGGCAGGGCCATGAAGCTGATGCGAAGCAAAGGAGACTTTTTCTTGGTCAGTGCACTGAAGCAGGTCCAACTTCTTTTCTATGGCGTGCAGCCAATCACTAGCCTCAACCGGATTGGTAGTGCTGGAAAAAGTGGGCGGCCTCACACGAAGAAATTCTGCTAACTTGTTCTAGGGAGGAGCATGATTGTTCCCTTGGTTCTGTTGGTTTTGGAGTTGTTGCATCATCATGTTCATAAGTTGAGCTTGTTGAGCAAGGACTTGGGCAAGTGTGGGATTCTCGCCATTGTTGTTGTTGTTGGGCCCATTTCCATTGCTGCGAGTGTTCACCATCTGGCAGAGACAAGAGCATAAGGAGGGAAGCAAGGGGGAAAAACCACTTAGGACATGGAACTAATTTCTTCTTGACTTTTATTGATTTGAACTGAGTTTTCATTATTACATATAACTGAAGACTCTCACACCACTTAACTCACCAACTTCCTAACACTCAAAAGCAAGCAAATGCATGCCTTTACATCCCACCAACGATGTAAACCACATGCAAGACCCACACACACAACTAAACTTAAGCAAGCAAACTAACACAAAGAACTAAGGCAACGACTTAATCAAGACGTCTAGGTCTTCCTGGCATCGGAGTTGACTGAAGGCTCGGCTCATCCTCGTCATCTTGAGTAGCACCCCACTCGACCACTGAATGAGTTTGTTCTTGGTCTTCTTCCTCATCATCACTTAGAATGATGACCGGAGGATCCGCTGGGACTGGTACAGCTTCTCTTGCCACCACACGAACCTTGGGCGCCAGCTGGTAGTGGGGAACAAAAAGGGCTCTCTTCCTTGTAGTAAGACGAACCCTGGCCTTCTAGGGTGGCGCTACTCCCTTCAATTCTACCAGTTCCTTTTCCAGATGATCAACCTTGTCCTGCAGCTTACATATCTTGCCACGGTTCCGGTCTTCACGAGATTGAGCAGCCAACACGATGTCAGTGCGGGTCTCATCCATGGCCCAAAGCATCACGACCAAATGTCTTGTAGTAGCATCATTCTCAAGTCCTTCAGGATCAACGTAGCTGGCATGGTCACTTCCCTGGGGCTGACGGGGATGGTAGCGATACTTCGTGTCGGCCAACTGCTCATCGTAGCGGTCGTGAAGCTCTCCTATGGCGATCCTTGCCACTCCTGACAAGCATGAGGATAGCTTTTCCCTCCAGCTTCAAACATCATTGATGGGATATCTTCACGATCACTGTTCAAGGTGACCCTGACGCGACACTTCTCTTCATCACGATCATGGGGAATCTAGGCATACAGAGGGGCAGTCCCGAATCCTATGGCAAAGGACATCGTACGCAACTCCCGAACAAAACCCTCAAAACCGAACAAGTATTCAGGCTTGAAGAGCGGCATCTAAAGACAAATGAAAGGAGAGAGTTAAGACATTTATCCAATTAATAGCACAAGTTTTTGGATTAGTTTAAATAGAGTCAGAAAATCAAAGCGAAATATAAATAAAGTAAACTAGCCCTACAGATAAGATGAGAAAGTTGAAACAGGATTATAAACTTTTGCACTTTTGAATAACAGATTTTCAAAATAAAAGAAAAGAGAGTTATAAAACCAGCATACTAATTGCAACATAATTAGATAAAAAATAATGTTGTAAAACTTTTGCTCGTAAATGGGCCATTAGTACAGTAATAGATGTACAGTACTAACAACACAGGAATAAAAAAATAAATTTTGAATGAGAACAATTAAAGAGACTATAATCTGCATGTGCCATTAGCTTGGTTTAATTAAAAGAGAGAGAGGAGAGCAGTTCTATTTTTTTCAATATTTTTAGAGGGCTTCTATGGGTAAACCATTTGGCATAACCTAGGGTCAAGGAGGCTCTGATACCAACTTGTCATGCCTGGAATTTCTATCCAAAACTCCAAACGCTTACATGTGTGTAAACCCTCGTGCAGGAATCAGCCGAGGCACACAATAACAAATTGATAATCGAGTGCAATATTTATCTAATTAATAGACGAATATAAAGTCATTACAGAGGTAGATAGTCCCTCTCAAACAATAAAGATCTAAGCAGTGGAATATAAAATAAATAACGCAGGTGACTCCAATCCACAAGCATCTTGACCAGAGTTACGCCTAATCCTCCACACCTTCAGCATCACTGTAGAACTCCTCCTCTGATGAATGATTGCAAGGTGAGTATATGGTATACTCAGCAAACCACGCAGCAAATATGCAAGTGTAAGGGATAACAAAGGATGGCATAATATAGTCTCATTTGCGCAAATGGTATTTAATAAATACTACAGGGTTTAGCAAAACAGTAAAGTATTTAATTAAACAATATTAATCCAACGCTATGCAACACACCCGTTGCACAGGCCCAACCATTCTGAACAACCATTCCCGGCTGTACAGACCTATCTCCAAACCAAGAATATGTCATTCCAAACCAGGAGCTAAACAAATTATTACCAATTACAGAATCATTTATTATGGTGAGAAGTGTGAGACTAATCACGAAAAACATTGTTAAACCCGCCCATGACCGCGGGCACGGCTATTCGAATAGTTCTACTCTGGCCAGAGGCGTACCACTGTACCCACAAGACACAACCTCAACATCATGTCAACCATGCGTCGCGATACTCAGCAAGTACCCGAATAGAGATTGTGACATTACCCTCTGCATAATGCAATTTAAAGCAATGCACCGTTCCTGGATCATAATCACCCCCTTATTAAACAAGGCATGGACTCCCCAGCGACCCCCGTGGGCTTATCTCCGCCACTTCTCAGTCTGGTGCCCCACAATGAACCTCACTACACAAAGGGTAAAGCCGTTGCCCACGCTGGCTTGTGGTTGGCACGGTTAATGTTTTACAATCAAAACTCGTGAACCGGTCCTTAACTGTCATAAGCACGACCATCCAAACCATGTGCTCACAACCCACCATTATCAAGTTTTAGTTGGCATATTTATTAATCACCCTATCACGATTAACCATCATAATCTACCATTAATCCATCATCAAATAATGGTGAAGCATTAATTACCCCATTCATGCGAGTTAGTGTCTGTAAGCATGACTAAGCATCCTAATTAATTTAGCTAAAACCATATAATGCTCTAGCTAATCCAATTATTAACCAAGTGACAAAGTAAAGGTAATCAATACAAAGGGGCTTTAGCAAAGGCAATGTGTTGTTCCCACCCGTTGACATTCAAAAATAAATGCAGTAGTTGAATAAAAACAATAGCTTTAAGTGGGATAAACATGCTCAAAGGGTATTTAGGATCTAGGTGACTTGCCTTGAGCTTCATGAAATAGTTCTGAACCTTCCTCAACGTAAACGCTCTCCTCCGGACCGTCGGAAACTAAAGTGAATGAACAAAATCAACAAAACAGTACAAAAACAAGCATAAACAGTACATGTGGATATTTTTAACATATAGATCACGATTTTATATGAATTTAGCAACTTGAACCACTTGAATCCGAGTTACGATGATTTAGTTATGAATTTCCGAAGTTTACCCAGTCTTTCACCTAAAATAGAAAACGGCCGGCGACGAATAGGCAGCAGTAGTGGCTCGGGTCGGCGGTGGTGGCAACTTTCCGATGGCTTTTGGTGGAGACGAGTGGGTGGCCGGGCTTCCTCTCCTTGTTGCGAACCCAACGGTGGTCTTCCCGAGCGACTGCGGCGACAGGAACGACGGCAGCACGCGGTTGAACTTCTCTCGGCGGCGGCGACGCACGGGCAGCAATGGCTAGGGCACCACGGTCTACGAGAGGCTAGGGCGAAGGCAGTGGCGGAAAGAGGAGGTCCAGGGGGGTCCGTTTTATAGGGGCAGGGGCGGTGGCTAGGCCCAAGGTAGCCGGCATCGGGGATGGAAGTTTTAGTGTTGAAGAAGAAAAAACGAGTCCGAATAGATGTCAAATCCGGTGATTTCCAAACAAATGAGGCTAAACTTTCTATAGAGAAGAGATAGAGGAGATCAAGGGGATCATTTCCCCTCTATGAATTTGATCAAATCGGCCAAGCAGCGATGAAGTTTTGGAAGGGGGCGGCGGCTTGTAGTGCTCGGTCTCGGCTCGGCTGGCGGCGAGAGGTAGAAGACAGCCCTGATAGGTGGGCTCCACCTGTCAGCGGGAGAGAGAGAGAGATGGAGGGGCGGCTCAGCCTGGTGGGCTGGCTGGGCTACAGCGCACAGGCCGAAGGGAGGAGGGGAGAGGGAAAAGAAAATGGGCTTTTGGCCCAAAACCAAAAAGAGAGGTTTTAACTTTTTTTCTTTTTAAGTGATGCATGAAATGCAATTCCATTGATAAAAAAATACTTTCTTGGCTCAAATAAATCCCAGAAAAATCTAGGAATAATTGAAACAAGAGAAGTATTTATTAAAGTTTTATCTAGCCCACTTTTATATTGGAATTTATTAACTTAAAATTAGATCTTTTGTTCTAGGCTTTTAAAATCATTTCTACTGATTCCATTTAGACAACAATTTATAATTTAGAAATTTTTAGGGTGTGACACAGAATATAAGGATGAATCGGCCAGTCCAGAGAAGATTATCAGTCCATGAGAGACTTGAGCTGATCTAGCAAGACCACAATGAGGATGACTCGCAGAGAGCAGCTAAAAAGTTTCAACCACAATGGTGCCCTTCTGGGATTTTTACCAAGAACCAAAAGAGAAGAGTCCAACGGATGAGGAACAGGGAACAATTCCAGGAGGTTGAAGGTGAAATTGAGCATCGGCTGAGACAACAAACAAAGAATGTTTGGCGTGTGAAGGGCAAGGTGGTATCAGCCGAGGAAGTCCAAGCTGATCAAAACAAAAATCTTCAGAACAAGGGCAAAGAGGTGATGTCATTAGCAATAAACATGGTTTTCATGCTACCAGCTGAGTATGCAGTCGAACAAGTGGTTGAGCAAGTGGATGAGTCACCATCGGCTAAGTTAATGTTATCTCCACAACAAGCTATCTTCAAGAAACCTAAAGGAACTGATCATCGGCATCTCAAGCCGTTGTATGTCAAGAGATTTTTCAATGGGAAGCCGATGTCAAAGATGTTGGTCGATGGAGGAGCAGCTGTTAATCTAATGCCATATTCAACCTTCGGAAAACTTGGGAAGAGATCAGAAGATTTGATCAAGACCAACATGATTTTAAAAGATTTTGGCGGGAATCCATCTGAGACCAAGGGAGTTTTGAATGTGGAGCTTACCATCGGCAGTAAAACGATTCCTACCATATTCTTTGTTATTGATGGGAAGGGTTCCTATATTCTATTGCTGGGAAGAGATTGGATCCATGCTAACTGTTGTATTCCCTCAACTATGCATCAAAGCCTGATTCAATGGCAAGGAGACCAAATTGAAATCGTGCTAGCCGACAGGAGATGGAGAGACCCAATTGTTATTTTGAGGGCGCCATGAAGGGTTCCAATTATTATACAAAGGATACTGTAGATGATCTCGATGGTAAGCTGGGACAAGGGTTTATGTCGGCCGATGAGTTGGAAGAAATCGACATTGGACCAGGTGATAGGCCTAGGCCGACATATATTAGTAAAGATTTATCAAAAGAGTTTAAATGTAAATTAATAGCACTTTTAAAAGAATATAGAGATTGTTTTGCTTGGGAATACTATGAAATGCCAGGACTTAGCCGATCAATTGTTGAACATCGGCTCCCTATCAAACCGGGCTATCGACCATATAAGCAACCCCCAAGACTTTGTAAAACTGAAATGTATGACGCTATCAAGGCCGAAATTACAAGACTATATGATGCCAAATTTATTAGACCATGCCGATATGCTGAGTGGATTCCAAATATAGTACCAGTTATCAAGAAAAATGGCAAGCTCAGGGTTTGTATTGATTTTCGAGATTTAAATAAAGCTACACCAAAAGATGAATACCCAATGTCGATAGTCGATCAATTGGTTGATGCAGCATCTGGAAACAAAATTATTAGCTTCATGGATGGTAATGCAGGTTACAATCAGATTTTTATGGCTGAGGAAGACATTGACAAAACTGCTTTTAGATGTCCTGGTGCAATTGGCTTGTATGAGTGGGTTGTCATGACTTTTGGTCTGCGAAGTGCTGGTGCTATATATCAAAGAGCAATGAATTATATATTTCATGATCTTATCGGCTTGTTGGTGGAAATCTATATTGATGATGTGGTGGTTAAGTCTAAGGAAATTGATGAACATATAGCCGATCTAAGACAAGTACTAGAAAGAGCAAGGAAATATGGGTTGAAGATGAATCCAACTTGTGCTTTTGTTGTATCGGCTGGATAATTTCTTGGATTTTTGGTACATGAGCAAGGGATTGAGATACCTTAGAGGAGTATTGAAGCAATTAAGGACATAAAACCTCCAGCAGATAAGACCAAGTTGCAATCTTTGATCGGCAAAATTAATTTTGTTCGGCGTTTCATATCAAACTTGTCTGGCCGAATAGAACCATTTACACCATTGCTAAGATTGAAGGCCGATAAAGAGTTTGTCTGGGGAGAGAAACAACAAAAAGCATTGGACAATATCAAGGAATATTTGAGTACTCCTCCAGTTCTCATACCACCACAGAAAGAGCTTCCTTTTAAGCTGTATTTGTCAGCCGATCAGAACTCTATCGGCTCAGTTTTGATCCAAGAGGTTGAAGGTAAAGAAAGAGTTATATCTTATCTGAGCAGAAGACTTTTGGATGCTGAAACAAGGTATTCACCCGTGGAAAAGTGATGTCTGTGTTTATATTTTTCTTGTACAAAGTTAAAGTATTATTTGCTTTCCAATGAGTGCACTATAGTATGTAAGGCCGATGTAGTACGTTACATGCTATCGGATCCAGTGTTGAAAAGGAGGATTGGGAAGAGGATTTTTGCTTTGTCAGAATTTGACTTGAGATATGAATCGGCTAAAGCAGTTAAAGGACAGGCGATAGCCGATTTCATAGTTGAGCACAGAGATACTAATATTAATCATGTTGATATTATGCTATGGACTTTGTTTTTTGATGGATCAGTGTGCACTCATGGCTGTGGTATCGGCTTGGTGATTATAACACCTAGGGGGCAAGTTTTTAGTTTGCTTTTACTATCAAGCCTTATGCTACAAATAATGAAGCTGAATATGAAGCCGTCTTGAAAGGTTTGCAATTGTTGAGAGAGGTTGAAGCCGATGCTGTTGAAATTATGGGTGATTCATTATTGGTGATCAGTCAATTATCTGGGAATATGAGTGCAAGAATGTTGTCTTGATGGTCTACAATGAGAATTGTCAAGAGTTGATGAAGACTTTCAAGGTAGTTACTTTGAAGCATATCCCTAGGGAGTAAAATGTTGAGGCCAATGATTTAGCTCAAGGTGCATCAGGCTTCAAGCCGATGTTGCAGGGAATTGAAGTAGAAGTTGCATGTCTATCAGCCGATGATTGGAGGGAATTGAATATTTAAAAAATCCTTCTAAATCGGTTTCCAGGAAATTAAGATATAAAGCTCTCAAATATGTTCTGTTGGATGATACATTATACTATCGGACGATCGATGGAATTCTTTTGGGATGTTTAAGTCTGGTGGAAGCAAAGGTAGTCATGTGTGAAGTGAATGAAGGAATTTGAGGAACTAATCAATCGGCTCATAAGATGAAGTGGCTGATTAGAAAAGTTGGATATTTTTGGCCGACAATGCTGGAAGACTGCTTCAGATATTATAAGGGATGCCAAGATTGCCAGAAATTTGGAGCTATTCAGAGAGCACCAGCATCGGCTATGAATCCTATTATCAAGCCATGGCCATTCAGAGGTTGGGGTATTGATATGATCGACCAGATCAATCCACCATCGAGCAATGGACAAAAATTCATATTAGTTGCTACTGATTATTTACCAAGTGTGTTGAGGCAATTCCTTTGAAGAAAGTTGATAGTAAAGATGCCATTGAATTTGTTAAGGAGCATATTATATACCGGTTTGGTTTACCACAGACGATCACAACTGATCAAGGTTCAATTTTTGTGTCCGATGAGTTTGTTCAGTTTGCTGACAACATGGGGATTAAATTGTTAAATTCTTCACCGTATTATGCACAAGCTAATGGGCAAGCTGAGGCGTCTAACAAGAGTTTGATTAAGTTGGTCGAAAGGAAGATTGCAAAATATCCCAAAAAGTGGCATACTATATTGGCAGAGCCATTATGGTCCTATCGAATGGCTTCTCATGGTGCAATTCAAGTACCTCCATATCAGCTAGTTTATGGGCATGAAACTGTGTTACCATGAGAAACCAACATTGGCTCCAGAAGGATTTCTTTACAGGATGAGTTGACAACCGATGATTATCATAATTTGATGGTAGATGAGTCAGAAGATTTGGTTCAATCTAGATTACGGGCTCTTGAGAAAGTTAGAAAAGATAAAGAAATGGTTGCTAGATATTATAATAAAAAGGTTGTGCCAAAATCTTTTGAGGAGGATGAACTTGTTTGGAAATTGGTGTTGCCGATAGGAGCAAGAGATAACAAATTTGGAAAGTGGTCACCGAATTGGGAAGGACCTTTTCGGATTCATAAATGTGTTTCAAAAGGGGCTTATATGTTGAAAGGACTGGATGGAGAAATTTTTGGTCGCGCACTTAATGGAAAATATTTGAAGAAATACTACCCGAGTGTTTGGATTGGTTCATAATCGGCTGAGCTATGCCAATGTATGGTTTACAGCCGATGTATTTACATTACCTTTAGATGGCCGATAGTTTTATCGCCCTTAGATATATAAGTTTGCAGCATTATGTTCCATACTACAAACTTGGGGGGCTTGGAGGATAAAAGTTGGAAATTTTTGAACAATTTTTTGAGTATAATCACACAAGGTGAAATAAAGCAAGATTGGTTAGATTGGTTAAGTTATATATTGGCTCAATGGTTGATAGTAGATCACACTTAAGTCTTAATCGGCTCGATGGCCAATACAAATATATATTACAGAAAAAAATTGTTTAAGGATTGCCTGATTACATTAAGCTAAATACTTTTGATAGCCGATACTGCTCGTTGCCTAATTTGTTCTACTTCATCGATAGTTTGAGCATCGGCTGCATTTGTGCCAGGAATTGGTTTGAGGGATTTGCTTATGGCAGAAAGATGCTTTACAGATTTCTTCAGCTTCGATTTTCGGGCTTCAATAGCTTTCGGCAGATCGGCTAGTTTTTGTTCTTCACTGACGATCTCAGTCCTGCAAGCTTCGAGTTGTTGTAGGAGATCGGCTTCCTTTTTTTTCAGTATCTCAATCTTTTGTTGAGTAGAGCTTGGACCAGCTTCGAGTTCATCAAGTTCAATCTTCTCATCATTAACTTGCTGTCGGCTGGATTGGACATTAGCTTCAAGAGCAGTACGCTCTAGCCGATCAGCGATCCTTTGTCTTGCTCTCTCTAACTTGAAGCGATGTTGCTCAAGGAAGACTGCTGGAGAGATTGCCTCAATGAGTTCATCAGGGATTTGTTTTTGTATTTCTTCGAACCTTGCCCTGACCGGACCACAGTTTACGACTAGTGCATCTAGAGAGGCACTGAGCCGATCTGCGATGTCAGCCAAGCTTTTCTTCAAGTCTTCTGATATAGGGGAGATGGCTTTGCTGGTTGTAACCTCTTCCTCTTCATCCATAAATTATTTGATATCAAATGAGAACATGTCGGCTAACAGCTGAAAGTAGAGAGAATATTGTCAGATGATAATGTTGACGATTAGCCGATGGGTGTGGGTTTGAAAAGGTGCTTACTGGAATTGGAGGAATTGGAGCTGTGGCAGCAACCTATTCATCATGTCGGCTGGCTGTGGCCGATGGAGTATGTTCACTGGATATTTGATGAGGAGATGAGGGTTGAGGAGGCTGCACTATTAACAAGTGTTAGTTACTATCTGCTGGAAATAGAGTTAAGATTAAGATAAGTTATAATTACCGATACAGGTGGTGGAGTTGGCTTCTTCCTAGCAGCAATTTGTTTCTTTTTGGGCTGAAAAAGATGAGTGAGTTAAAACATATGTGGATCATGAAAAGAGAAGATTGCTATTGAAATGATTCTTACCTGCATTTTTGGAAGTCTTTTTGGAGGACATGGTGTTTTGGTAGCTTGGTATTGGACTGCAGGAGGGGTATCAGCTTTGGGTGTGGAATTTCGGTTGTTTCACTAACTTGGGTAGCAGCTTCGTCGATAGTCTCTTCCATTTCAATTTCTTTCAAAATTTCATCCACTTCTTAATCTAGAAGGGTTTCTGTATCAGCGGCCTTTTTCTGCTTTTTGACTGGTTCCTTCAAGAGAGTTGGTTTGACAGCAGCTTGCTTGGTTCTTTTTCTCTTGTCACCCGTCTGCATCGGCTCTCTAAGTTGACCCTGAAGCAGGGTAGTTTTCTTTGGAGCATCGAAGCCGATGATAGAGGGAGCTGGCCCACAGCCGTTGGGGAGTTTAGCAGTAGCATATTCTATTGGCTTGCCACTTCGACTGACAAGAGGAGGAGGGGAGTCTGATGTCTGCATAGAAAGATGAAATACTTTGAGTGTTGAGGAAAAAGATGAAGTAAAATTGTGAAGTACAAGGAAAAGAAACTTACTAGAGGAACCAAGTCTGGTATAATCTTGGTAAGGTATGTTTCAGCCGATAGATGGAATATATGAGTTTTCATTTCAGACCACCATCTGTCAAAAAGTGTGTTTCTCCTCAAGATCATGTTGAAGTTATCTACTGCCAAGAGGGGGACCAGGGATATTAAGCAACTTGTCCATCATCAAAGCCGATACTATATCACCCCAGGTCTGGATCTTGTCGGTATAGTACAAGCCGATGGGTAGTTGTCCCATGCCAAGTTGTCTTGCTGCCACCATTGGATGATAGAACTCATAGGATGTCTGGACATTTCTACCCTGGGATATGCCAGTTGGGAGTATGCAAGGAGAAATTGCAGCAGTCAAGATTTCTCTGGGTTTTTCAAATCTGTCATCATTTATTTCATCCAATCTAAAATCGGCTGGCAGTTCAAATATGTCAAAAGACTCATAAGCAAACCATATTCGGCTATCTCTAGGGAATCCATCATAAAAGCTGCCGAACCAGTTCGCTCAGACGATGGCCCAGAACCAGCATAACTTGTGGCTGCTCCACCATAAGATATACATCGGCACACTTGATTTGTTTCATAATCACTATCCGGATCGGCTAGAGATGGGAATTCTGCTTCAAGGATTGATGGTCTTAGTGCAACCTTTAAAGTGTGCAGAGTTAACCAGAGCTGAACAAACCACCATGGGCCACCGGTACCAATGCTTGAGTCCATGATTAACTTAGCCAATGACTGGCTCAAAGTTTGATACACTGCACCTAGCAGATATTTGCCTAAGGGGAATTTTCTCTTCGAGACGATGGCTTCAGCAAGGTGTTGCCAGTTGGCTTTTGGGCCGCAGGTGGATCCGCAAAACAAGAATTTATCCAACCACGTCATCAGGAAAGCAGCATGCTCCCTAGCTGATACAGGGTCTGTTCCCATGTTCTCTGAATAAAACCAGACCAGCCCCCAATGTTCTTGGTTTTGAACTTGTAAGTGCATTTGGTCTTCATGCTAATGGGGTTAGCCGATGTGCTGACATCTAGACCAGTTATCATGGTTATGTCCAGAAGAGTGGGGGTCATTGGCCCATGATTAAACAAGAAGGCATTTAAAGTGTCTGACCAGAAAGATGCAGCCGAAGATATCATCGGCTCATCCTTTTTCATATCGGCTATGGACAAAGATAGGCATTGCGCTATTCCCATCTCGTCCCAATGATCCTGTTTGATAGCAGCAACTCTCTTATACCAATCTATCCATTTATCTACCTGAGAGGGCGATGATCTAAAAGCTGTTGGCCAATGAGTGAGAGATGGAGATGACTGCCTGAAGGGGATTCTATCTATTCCTGCGTTGATGAAAAGAGTAGGATCTATGTCGCCTATCGGACACAGATAGAAGTGGTTGGGATCATTCAGACTTGGAATGGCTATCTGATGAACTAGATGCTACAGATTGAAAAGGGGAAGATTGAGGGCAGGGGAACAAACGAAGAACGCGGAAGTAAATTTTGAGCCGATAGGGACTTACCTCGGGGAATTCCTTTGCTGCGGTGCTAGATGGGCTCGATGAGGCTGTCATGGACGCGTGAAGATCATCGCCGGGAAGGGGTTCATTGTTGTGGTCGTTGGAGGAGAGAGAGAGAATCGCTGGAGATTTGCGGATGAGTTTGGTGGTTTAGAGCGCTGAAAACGGAGTTAACGCCGTGAAATCTCCGGAAAAGTGGTTGGTATTTATGAAAGTAGGTGCGTAACGGTCAACAGAGAAAACCCAAGATTTTGGCGGTTCTGAAGGGATAATTCCGTTGCATTATATAATACTTCGGAATTGGGGGCATGTGTTGACGATGAAATTTGGCAAGCAATCTGATATACATGAATCGGAAACAAGATCCTATCCGAAGCGGATTTGAAGATATGCAGAAATCTCGGAAACAGAGTGCGCATCGGCTGGAAACCGAGTCTGATTGGGACAGCCAATGGAGCCGATATCGCATGTGAAGTCAATATCGGATTCAATAGAGAACTTACGATGGTATTGCCAGGCAAGGATAGAGTCCAAGATTGGCAATTGTATCTATTAATTAGGAATATATGTAATTTCCTTATAGATAATCTCGGTAAGAGTCCGCCTAAGGGGCTTGTTCGCTAGTTGGATTTGTATTAGGTTAACATGAGTCGTGTCCGTAATGGACAATGTTTGTATTTTCGGGTATAAATATAGACCCGAGGGCTTGTAAATAAACAACACACGTTCAATCAATCTCGGCGCATCGCCAACCTTTATTTTCTACTTTTCGACAAGTTCATGATTTCAAGTCGAGCTGCATCAGTTTGATCTTCGACGAAGAGGTAGGTCTTGTTATGGCAGTTTGCATCATCGGAATTAGTGCTTACATCTTTATGACACTCTAATTCTATCCTGTGAATCATCGAGTTATCACATACGTTATATAATTTAGATCAATAATGCAATCTACTTGCATCGGCCAAGCTCTATCTATGGTTTTACTGGTAACGGTTAGATTATCTTGTTGGCTTGAATTATATAATGTATCCACCATTCCGAAAAAGCAATCATCGGCCTGATTGTTTAGATATTATGCTTCTATTTATACTTAATGTTGCATCAGTTAAGTCCGACCTATTAAGTCGTATTTAGAATCATAATATCTAGCCTGTTTTATGGTTGTTAATAAGGATAGTATCGGGGTTTCAGCCGATCTTACCTGGTATAAATGTTTTACATAGTTTTATGCTTTGTTTAATATTCTATATCTGCCTCTTATATTAGAATCTAATCTAATACAAATATATTGGACTTACTATCAATCTAATTGATATTAGTTGAATATATTTATTGAAAGAGAATATCCTAGTATAAGGTTTTATCGGAGCTATAGCCGATACATGCTTAAATCTGGACTTCGGCTGTAACATGAGTATATATAATCGTTATTTTATGTTATTTTAGACTTGGGCAATTTATACTGTGTTAGTTCAGTCCGATCTATCCCAATTGCTTATTTCTAAAGTAATATTGACATATTGATTATATAATACTGATCTTTTCAGCCGATGTACTAGTTTTAGAGTTAGTTTTATCATTGACTACACCTTATAGCCGATTCATGCTATATTGCATCGGCTAGGTTACAACACGATATGAAATCGGCTAACTGGCCGATGGACTATCGTTTACTAATATTTTGCATATTTCTTCTTGTTGATTGTAGGATCAAATCAACTGGCACACCCTCGAAACTAAAGAACAAGTTTTGGAACTGCACTAGAGTAAAGCAAATCTCTCAGGCTAGCGTGTGATTTTTGCATCAACACCATCGTGCACGTGTGATCATTGATGGAGGTAACTGTAATAATTTGGTGAGTACTGACTTGGTCAAGAAGCTTGGTTTGACCATACGCCCACACCCACATCCATACCATATTCAGTGGTTAAATGATTCTGGAAAAGAAAAGGTTACACGATCTTGGAGAGTTTCATTTTCCATTGGTTCATATGTTGATTCTGTTGATTGTGATGTGGTTCAGAGTTGCTTGTTCACATTTGTTGGGTCGTCCTTAGGAACATGATAATGATGCTACACACCATGGTAGAAGTAATAGATACAGTTTTGTGCATAAAGGAAAGAAAATTACTTTGGTTCTATTAACCCCTGCTGAAATTGTAGAAGCTGATAAAGAACGAGCTGCTAGTTTGAAACTTGATGCCTCTGAAAATCAGCAAGTTGTTAAATCTGTTTTTCCACCTAAAAAGGATACGCCTTCACCTAGTTCTATGGCCGAGGGAATTAAATTGAAGGGTGGTGTTATGCTTGCAACAAAATGTGATATTGCTGAAATTTCTGCTGATGATATTTGCTATTCCTTGATATCCAAACAAGCTTTGTTTTCTCTTGATGATATTGCTAGTTCAATACCTCCTGCTGTCACTTACCTTTTGCAAGAGTACAAGGACGTTTTTCCAGATGAGATACCCCCGGGATTGTCACCTATTAGAGGGATAGAGCACCACTTGGGAGAAAAAGATGAGCTTGAGTCGAGGACGACTTCAATTCAAGAGGGGAAGGATGATGCGGACATCATTATTTAAGATATTCACAACAATCCTCCATTGGTTATTCAAGGTCCAATCACAAGAGTTCACGCACGATAATTGAATTTAGAGGTGAGCTCGTTCTAAGTTCTTCTGTATATGATTTTGAGAATAGATTGCTACCTAATGATTATATTACTATTAGGAACAATGGAGAGGATAAGGAAACACTTAGAGAAGGACTTAGGGCCCAAACCAAGTTGACTTTGAGTCCGTTTCGGAGTCCAGAACCAATCGGCACTAAAACGGGCGCCCAGCTTGCATACATGCTCGGACTGGGGCATTCTTTATATGGATAGAAAGCTAAGAAGACAACCTTTCCAATGGTTCTGGTCCAATGTCCAAATTCGTTACGAGTCATCGGGAATTGACCGAACAATTTGAAGTTCAGAATCTGTTCCGGCGCTCCGACGTCGTATTTGGGCCTTTGGGCCGTGTATCGTGTTGGAGCCCATTAGGGTTGCGTCAAGGGGTATTTGCACGACTCTAAACTCCATATATCAGCAGCCGTCGCCATCTTTAGTTTTTGGGGTTTTGCTTAGATTAATCTGTCAAGAATAGTTTCACCGCTAGATCGGTTTATAAGACCCCAACTTGTGAGCTTAATCATTCATCTGCAATTTTGGTTGCAATCTTCTTTGTTCTTGTTTGTGTTCTTCGATTTGCAAGTAGGGATTAGTCTTCTTGGCGAGGTCAACCGGGTTTCGGCACGGTTGATAACCAGAGGAGACGTGGTGCTACGATTGCGGGGCTCAGGAACGTGCTCGTTCAAGAAGACGGATCGATTTGTGTCGCGACTCCACCAAAATCATTGATTATCAAAACCTTTCGGAAGATCGGGAACCCTTGTCCATATCAATGAGCCGGAGGCAGAATCTAGGATCATGAAACCACAATGGTGCCCCTCTGGCATTTTTACTAAGAGCTAGAAAAGACTTGTTCAGAGGATGATGAACATAGAGCAATTGCAAGAAGTGGAAGGTGATATTGAGCATCGGCTGAAATGCACAAAGAAGGTATGATGTGTTAAGAGTAAGATTGTCCCAGTCGACGAGGTCAGAGCCAGAAAATGTGAAAGTCTTGCTACAGGTAAGGGAAAAGTAGCTGTACCATCTTCGATAAATATGGTCTTTGTATTACAAGTTGAATATGGTGTAGAACAAGCTGTGCAGGAAATATGTGAAGCACCATCGGCTAAGTTAATGTTATCCCCACAGCAATATATTTTTAAGAAAGCAGAATGAACTGGGCATCGACACTTGTTGACGTAAAAACACGACGGCCTTGGAGATCTGCTTAGCCCTAGTGCAGGTCCAAAATAATGATGAGATACGGGCGTGCTAGTCAGTTTGATCCTGCAACTGACAAGATATGTAAATAGTAGAAAAAATAGCCAATCGGGTGACAAGCCAATGGACTGATTCCAGCCGATGCCAACCCCAGCCGATATCTAGTATAGATCTTGATACTTGAGTAAATAATGACATAAAGAAAATCGGCTGATGATAATGTAATAAAACAATAAAATAATCCAGTAGAAACCAATCGGCTAGTAATGATAGATTGAATAAGGACTGATCCGAAGGTTAAATCATTCATCGGCTGGAGGTCCGATGTCAATAAATCCAAATGATTAGATAAACAGTGAAACCTTTGTTGCGATCAGCTAAATCCAACTTGTATGTAATCCTTGTAAGCCAATAGCAACATCCAGATAATTCATCGGCTGAAACCCCACTGAAACCCTTATTGACAATCAAGAAGCAGGCAAGAGATTATGGTTCTGAACACGACTTAGTAGATCGAACTTAACTGATTCAGCACTAAGTATGAAAAGAAACATAATATCTTGACAATCAAGCTTTTGACTAGTTTTCAGGGTGGTGGATACATTATATAATATAAGTCAACAAGGTAATCTAGCCAATATCGACAAAACCCTATATGGAGATTGGCCGATGCAAGTAGAAAACATTGTCAATCTGGATTATATAATGTATATGATAACTCGATGACTTACATCAACAAGATTAGAGTGTTGAAGCGATGGAAGCACTAATCCCGATAACGCAAGCCGCCGTAACAAGCCTTACCCCTCGCCGGAGATCGATGTTGATGCAGCCCAACTTGAAACAAGAACTCGTCAAAAGTAAAAAGGGTAAAAGGTGGCGATGCACCGAAGTTAAATTGATCGAGAGATAATTTAGATAGACCCCGGGTGTACATTTTTTTGCCCATGGGTAGATACTAGTCCATATCGGACACGACTCAAACTTTCCTAAAGATAAAAGGAAAAACATAAAGTCCTTATTGGACACTAAACACACTTTCCTAAAGATAAAAGGAAACTAACAGACTATTCCTAATTAATAGATAAACTGTCATGCCGTATCCTCCTTGAACTCGGTCTCTTTTGGATAAACTTCTTTTAATAGATTAATTTCCTTAACCGAATTTGGTAAGAATCCGACTGTTGGTGATTGATAGCTTCCATCGGCCGATTCTGGACCTCTGAAGCCGTTACTAACTCTAGGCCGATGATGACTTCGAGGCTTACCAAATTTCGTCATCAACACATGCCCCCCAGTTTTGGAGTATGAAGACTCATGCTTCAAAATTCTCTTCTATCTCGCCTTGAGTACTCGAAAATTGATCTTCCTTTGCTTCTTGCAATCGGCTTTCATGAGCCGATACCGTCTGCGCTAGATGAGCTAGATTGTCAAACTCATGGCAAAAAAACATGTCTCTGATAGGTGCTGATAATCCTTGGAATGCAAGATCCGCTTGCTGTTCATCACTTAGGCTCAAACTGTAGCATCGGTTGCGGACATTACGAAATCTTTGAATATATTCCATAGTCGATTCTCCCTTTTGCTACTGAATCAATATCAAGTCTGATAGCTCCATCTCATCAATTCTAGCAAAGAAATAATCATGAAATTTGACAGTGTCCTGGGCCCAGGGGTATGTCGACTATGGGCTTGCGGTGGCCCCGTCGGTCCATGTGGCCATCCCCCGAAGGGGGAGAAGGCCCGAGGGCGACGTGGTGGCTGCCCTCCCATGGTACGCTACCCCCCTCGAGGGGAGGTCCAGCGGGGGTCGGGATCCCCCAACCCCCTCAGGCCGGCGCCACGTGCAACCAAGTGGGTAAGCACTCCCAGCGCTCACCTACCCACATTAAATGGCGGTGCCGGCGTAGTGCGCCTGCGCCGCGCGCGTGTCGCATCTATTGCGGAGATGGAACTGCGTACAGTGCCGCGCGTGCCGGTGCACGCGCGGTAGGTATGATACGCTTCCCAATGAAGCTGCGTCAAGATCGTATGGGCCGATCTGGCTCCTACACCACGTCAAGGTTGGTGCGTTAGGTCTAATCACCTGGCGCATCGCACGGCTTACCGTGAACTGCCGGATTCCAGCTGTTTAATGGGGAATGACATGCCGGACCGACCGCCATGATGGGCAGTCTGATCGACGCCATACCAGATCTACAGTTCCACTCCAAGCCACGGCATAAACTTGACCTGTAAAATGTTCCTCTCCTTTGTCTCTAGAAAACCGCCTGTATTGCCCTTGTGGTGTCCCCTTGAGAGATAAAAGGAGGCCCAGGCCTAGTTTAAGGGGTTCGATTGGCTTCTTCCCTCCATCTCTTCTCCCTGGGTGGCGGCTAGCTAAGGCCAAACCCCGAGAGTTGGATCCTCATACACATAATCCACCACACAGTAGTAGGGTATTACGCCTCATCCGGGGCCCGAACCTATATAATCGCTCATGTGACACCGCCCTCTATCAGGCAATCTCGATCCTCACTGGCCTCACTGGAGCCGGGCCTAAGGAGGCCTCTTTCACGCACCCTGGGCCGAACTCAAAAAGGGGGTCTGCACAGTCCCCCGCTGCGGAGTTTTCCATCCGATAAAATTGCTTCTCAAGATCAGCCCATCCTCTGATCGAATTTGTTGGTAATGACGAAAACCATGAGAAAGCTGATCTAGTCAAAGACAATGGAAAAAATCTAACTTTTAGAGCCTCTTCAGCTGATGCTTCCCCACATTGCACTAAGGATCGATTGACATGTTCCATTGTACATATATCATTTTGCCCTGAATACTTGGAGAAGTCTGGAATCTTGTATTGGAATGGAAGCGGAACTCTATCGAACCATTCAGGATATGGATGCCGATACATATGGATCTGCTCCTTAGGTCTAATTCCAAATTGCTCCTCTACTAACTTTGCAATTCTATCGGCCCAACCATCGTTTCTCTGATGGCATTGTTTTCCTCCACATTGACGCATTTGAAGTTCCTCAGGCCCATAGTGTTGTTGTTCTTTAATCTGCCCCCCAAGCTGGCCTCTTTGAACAATTAATTCATCAACTTTTCCCTTGATCAAATCTTGCAATGTGTCCATCAAAACTGCAGATTGATTAAACAATGCATGACAAACTGCTCCATCAACTTTATTTTGAAATGTTTCAATCCTCGGCACGGGAAGTTGAGATTTCTGAATTGGCCCTTGCGATGTCAAGACGAAACATTGAAGGCAACGTTTTGAAAATCAGCTTTTGCTTGCTCCATCTCTTGCCTCTGTTCCTCCATCAAATCCTCCATTGCGACCATGATCTTGGCATCGACTTCTTCAGACATGTAGATATAAAAATCATCGTCCCACTTGGCGTGCCAAAATGTGTTGACATAAAAACACGATGGTCTGGGAGATCTGCTTAGCTCCAGTGCAGGTCCAAAATAATGATGAGATGCAGGCGTGCCAGTCAGTTTGATCCTGCAACTTATCAGATATGTAAATAGCAGAAAAAATAGCTAATCGGCTGACAAGCCGATGGAGTGATTCTAGCCGATACCGATACCAGCCGATATCCAGTATAGATCTTGATACTTGAGTAAATAATGATATAAAGATAATCAGTTGATGATAATGTAATAAAACAATAAAATAATCCAGTAGAAACCAATCGACTAGTAATGATAGATTGAATAAGCACTGATCCGAAGGTTAAAGCAAATGATTAGATAAACAATGAAACCTTTGTTGCGATCGGCTAAATCCAACTTGTATGTAATCCTTATAAGCCGATAGCAACGTCCAGATAACTCATCAGCTGAAATCCTGATGAAACCCTTATTGACAATGAAGAAGCAGACTAGAGATTATGGTTCTAAATACGACTTAGTAGTTCAAACTTAACTGATGCGGCACTAAGTATGAAAAGAAACATAATATCTAGACAATCAAGCTTTTGACTGGTTTTCAGGGTGGTGGATACATTATATAATCTAAGCCAACAAAGTAATCTAGCCGATATCGACAAAACCCTAGATGGAGATCAGCCGATGCAAGTAGAAAACATTTTCAATCTGGATTATATAATGTATATGATGATGTGGACTAGGATTCCGATCTTCCGAAAGGTTCTGATAATCAACAATTTGGTGGAGTCGCGACACAAATCGATCTAGCTTCTTGAACGAGCACGTTCCCGAACCCCGCAATCGCAGCACCACGTATCCTCTGGTTATCAACCGTACCGAAACCTGGTTGACCTCGTCAAGAAGGCTAATCCCTGCTTGCGAATCGAAGAACACAAACAAGAACAATAAAAAGATTGCAACCAAAATTGCAGATGAATGATTAAGCTTACAAGTTGGGGTCTGACAAACCGATCTAGCGGGGAAATTGTTCTTGACAGATTAATCTAAGCAAAAAGCAAAAACTAAAGATGGCGACAGCTTCTGATATATGGAGTTTAGGGTCGTGCAAGCACCCCTTGACGCAACACGATACACGGCCCAAAGGCCCAAATACGGCATTGCAGCGCTGGAACAGATTCTGAATGTCAAATTGTTCGGTCACTTCCTGATGACTCGTAAAGAATTTGGACATGGAACCAGAACCATTGGAAAGGTTATCTTCTTAGCTTCCCATCCATCTAAAAAACACCCCAATCCGAGCACGTATGCAAGCTGGGCGCCTGTTTTAGTGCAAATTATTCATGGACTCCGAAATGGACTCGAAGTCGACTTGGTTTGGGCCTCCATCTTGACTTGAACGTCCTCGCTGATCCTCCACGACTCTAAGTCCTTCTCTAAGTGTTTCCTTGTCCTCTCCATTGTTCCTAATCATAATATAATCATTAGGTAGCAATCTATTCTCAAAATCATATAAAGAAGAACTTAGGAATGAGCTCACCTCTAAATTCAATTGTCGTGCGCAAGCTCTTGTGATTCGACCTTGAATGACCAATGGAGGAATGATGTCCGCATCATCCTCTTCCTCTTGAATTGAAGTCGACCTCGACTCAAGCTCATCTTCTTCTCCCAAGTATGGCTTCAAATCTGAAATGTTAAACGTGGGACTAACCCCAAACTCGGGAGGCAACTCAAGTTTATATGCATGATCATGAATCTTCTCAACAATTTTGAAAGGACCATCAGCTCTAGGCATCAACTTAGACTTTCGCAATTCTGGAAATCTATCCTTTCTCAAGTACAACCAAACTAAATCACCTAGTTCAAAGTTCACTTCTTGCCTACCTTTGCTACCAGCAATTCTATACTTTTCATTCATCTTTTCAATGTTGTGCTTAGTTGTCTCATGCATTTTCAAAATAAAATCAGCACGTGCGTTAGCTTCATTGTAAACCCTCTCACTAGTAGGTAAAGACAAAATATCAATAGGAGCACGGGGGTTGAAACCATACACTACCTGAAAATGACTTACCTTGGTAGTAGAATGTGTTGCCCAATTGTATGCAAATTCCACATGTGGCAAACATTCCTCCCACAGGTTGCATACATGCTCGGATTGGGGCATTCTTTATATGGATGTAAAGCTAAGAAGATAATATTTCCAATGGTTCTAGACCCATGTCCAAATTCATTGCGAGTCATTGGGAATTGTCCGAACAAGTTGACATTCAGAATCTGTTCCGGCGCTGCGATGCTGTATTTGGGCCTTTGGGCCGTGTATCGTGTTGGAGTCTATTAGGGTTGCCTCAATGGGTGCTTGCACGACCCTAAACTCCATATATCAGAAGCTGTCGCCATATTTAGTTTTTGGGTTTTGCTTAGATTAATCTGCCAAGAATAGTTTCGTCGCTAAATCGGTTTCTAAGACCCCAACTTGTGAGCTTAATCATTCATCTGTAATTTTGGTTGTAATCTTTTTTATTCTTGTTTTTGTTCTTCGATTCGCAAGCAGGGATTATCCTTCTTGGCAAGGTCAACTGGGTTTCGGTACGGTTGATAACCAGAGGAGACGTGGTGCTGCGATTGCGGGGTTCGGGAACGTGCTCGTTCAAGAAGCCGGATCGATTTGTGTCGCGACTCTACCAAATCGGTCATTATCAGAACCTTTCGGAAGATCGGGAACCCTCGTCCACATCATGTTGGATGATGAATTGTATCATTGGACTATCGAGGGAGTTCTATTAAAATGTTTGAATCTAGAAGAAGCAAAGGTCGTCATGTGTGAAGTGCATGAAGGGATATGTGGTACTCACCAATTGGCTCATAAGATGAAGTGGCTGATTAGGAGGGTTGGTTATTTTTGGCCGACAATGCTGGAAGATTGTTTTAGATACTATAAAGGGTGTCAATATTGTCAGAAGTTTGGAGTTATTCAAAGAGCACCAGCATCGGCTATGAATCGAATTATTAAGCCATGGCCATTTAGAGGTTGGGGAATTGATATGATCGGCCACCATCGAGTAAAGGACATAAGGTTATATTGATAGCTACTAATTATTTTACCAAGTGGGTTGAAGCCATTCCTCTCAAGAAGGTTGATACTAGAGATGCAATCGAGTTTATTAAAGAACATATCATATATAGATTTGGTTTGCCGCAGACGATAACAACTGATCAGGAATCTATCTTTGTGTCCAATGAGTTTATTCAGCTTGCTGATAGCATGGGGATTAAATTGTTAAATTCTTCACCATATTATGCACAAGCTAATGGGCAGGCTAAGGTATCCAATAAGAGTTTGATCAAGTTGATTAAGAGAAAGATTGCTGAATATCCCAAAAAGTGGCATACCTTATTAGCTGAAGCATTATGGTCCTATCGGATGGCTTGTCATGGTGCTATTCAGGTTCTACCATATCAATCAGTTTATGGCCATGAAGCTATTTTACCATGGGAAACTAACATAGGCTCGAGAAGGATTTCTTTGTAACATGAGTTAAAAATTGATGAGTCAGAAGAGTTGGTTCAATCCAAATTGCGTACCCTAGAGAAGGTTAAATGAGATAAAGAAAGGGTTGCCAGATATTATAATAAAAATGTTGTACCAAAATCTTTTGTGGAAGAAGAACTTGTGTGGAAGCTGGTGTTGCCGATAGGAACAAGGGACAATAAATTTGGTAAATGATCACCATATTGGGAAGGACCTTTTTGGATTCATAAATGTGTTTCCAAAGGAGTTTACATGTTGAAAGGACTTGATGGAGAAGTGTTTGGGAGACCTTTTAATGGCAAGTATTTGAAGAAATATTATCCAGGTGTTTGGATTGGTTCATAATTGGCCGTGTTGTGCCGATGTATGGTTTATAGCCGATGCTAACTGCATCGCCTTTTGATGGCTGATATGGATTATCACCCTTAGATATTTTTCTAAGTTTGCAACATGATGTTCCCTACTACAAATTTGGGGGCATGGAGATAAAATTTGGGATTTTTTAAAAAACATTGGGGATTTAAAAAGCAAAAATTGGAGACTGTATTGGTATAAATTTAAATCGGCACGATGGTCGATAGCCGTATGATTACACCAAAATGTTGCAAGTATCAGAAATTATCTAAATCTATTACATTAAGACAAGTATTTTTGAATAGTTGATATAGCACTGTTAACGACGAAATTTGGTAAGCCTCGAAGTAATCATCGCCTAGTGATAGTATCGACTTCAGAGTTCTGGAATCGGTCGATGGAAGTTATCAATCGCTAACAGTCGGATTATTACCAAATTCGGTTATGGAAATTAATCTATTAAAGGAAGCTTATCCAAAAGAGACTGAGTTCAAGTAGGATGCGGCTTGACAGTTTATCTATTAATTAGGAAGAGTCAATTAGTTTCCTTTTATCTCTAGGAAAGTGTGTTTATTGTCCGATAAGGACTTTATGTTTTTCCTTTTATCTTTAGGAAAGTTTGAGTCGTGTCCGATATCGACTAGTATCTACTCATGGGTATAGATATGTACATCTGGGGTCCATGTAAATTATCTCTCGATCAATTCAACTTCGGCGCATCGCCACCTTTTCCCTTTTTACTTTCTACGAGTTCTTGTTTCAAGTTGGGCTGCATCGGCTTCGATCTCCGACGAGGGGTAAGGCTTGTTATGGCGGCTTGTGTTATCGGGATTAGTGCTTCCATCGCTTCGACACTCTAATCTTGTTCATGTAAGTCGTCGAGTTATCATATACATTATATAATCCAGATTGACAATGTTTTCTACTTGCATTGGCCCATCTCCATCTAAGGTTTCGTCGATATCGGCTAGATTACTTTGTTGGCTTAAATTATGTAATGTATCCACCACCTTGAAAATCAGTCAAAAGCTTGATCGTCTAGATATTATGTTTCTTTTCATACTTAGTGCTGCATCAGTTAAATTTGATCTACTAAGTCGTGCTTAGAACCATAATCTCTAGCCTGCTTCTTGATTGCCAATAAGAGTTTCATCGGGGTTTCAGCTGATGAGTTATCTGGACGTTGCATCGGCTTAGAAGGATTACATACAAGTTGGATTTAGCCAATAACAACAAAGGTTTCATTGATTATCTAATCGTTTGGATTTTAATGACATTGGACCTCCAGCTGATGAATGCTTTAACCTTTGGATTAGAGCTTATCCAATATGTCATTACTAGCCGATTGATTGTTACTGGATTATATTATTGTTTTATTACATTATCATCAGTCGACTATCTTTATGTTATTATCTACTCAAGTATCAGGATCTATACTAGATATCGGCTGGTATTAGCATCGGTTGGAATCACTCCATCGGCTTGTCAGCCGATTGGCTATTTTTGTGCTATTTACATATCTTGTCAGTTGCAGGACCAACTAACTGGCACGCCCGCATCTCATCATAATTTTGGACCTGCACTGGAGCTAAGCAGATCTCCCAGGCCATCGTGTTTTTGCGTCAACAAGCACGATGTCTGATTTGTTCTACTTCTTCTATCGCCTGATCATCGGCTGTATCTGTCCGATGAATTGGCTTGAGGGTTTTGCTAAGGGAAGATAGATGTTTGATAGAAGTCATCAACTTGGATTTTTGAGCTTCAATGGCTTTGGGCAGATCGGCTAACTTTTGTACCTCTAATGCTATATCAGATCTACATTCGTTAAGTTGTGCCAATAGATCAGCTTCTTTCATTTCAGTTTGTCAATATTTTGCTGAGTTGAACTTGGACCAGCTTCTAGTTCATCTAATTTCGCCTTCTCATCATGGACTTGTTGTCGGCTAGTCTGTATGATGGCTTCAAGAGACGTGCATTCAAGCCGATCAACAACCCTTTGTTTGGCTCTCTCAAGTTTAAAATAATGTTGTTCAAGGAAGACTACTGGAGATATCATGTCAACAAGCTCATCAGGGATTTGAGCTTGGATTTCCTGAAATCTTGCTCTGATTGGACCACAATCTGCAACTAATGCATCTAAAGAGGCCCCTAGCTGATCAGAGATACCCGCTAACTTGGTCTTTAAGCCTTCGGACAATGGTGATTTGGTCCTGCTTGTTGTATCTTCTTCTTCCTCATCCAGAAATTGCCTTATATCAAAAGAAAACATATCGACTAGAATCTGAAGATAAGGAAAGATGTTATGAGTAATGGGTTCGATTAGCCGATATATAAAAGTTTGGATATGTGCTTACAGGGACTTGAGGAGTTGGAATCACAACAATTGTTTATTCGTCATGTTGGCTTCCTAAAGCCGATGGAGTGTGTTCACTTGAATATAGGTGAGGAGGCAATGGAGGTTGAGGGGGCTGAAATAATATGAGGTTGTCATTGAGTATTGGCTGAATAAAAGTTAAAATGTGGATAAGTTAAAGAGATTACTGATGCTGGGGTAGTTGGTTTCTTCTGAGCGATTACTTGTTTCTTCTTTGGCGGAAAGACATGATTGAGTTATAGAGCATAATGTTTGAAAGGAAAACAAGTATTTTGAAAGATATATACCTGTGCTTTAACAGGATGGTGTTTTGGAGAGCTTGGAGTCTTTATTGGGCCAGACGATCGCTGGTGGAGTATCGGCTCGCGATAGCTTGGTTGCAGTTTCTGCTGTTTCACTGATTTAAGCTGCTGCCTCACTTCTGTCTTCCTCCATTTCAATATCCTTTAAGTATTCTTCCACATCTGGATCCGAGGGAAGATCTTCATCAGTTGATGTCTTGAATTTCTTGGTTGATTTCTTCTGGGTAACGGAAGGTTTGATGGCAGCTTGCTTGATCCTTTTGCGCTTTCCACTTGTTGGTATCAGCTCTCTAATTTGGCCTTGGAGTAGGGAAGGCACCCTAGGAGCATTGTAGCGAATGATGGAAGGAGCTAGGCCACAACCGTTGGGAAGTTTTGCAGTAGTATATTCGATTGGCTGGCCACTTCGGCTAAGTTGAGGGGGAGGTGACTCAGATACCTGCAAATACAAAATAAGAGCTTTTGAATATCAGAGATTTGTCGTTATTGAAACATGATGAAAAGAGATAAATGAAGATAACTTACTTGAGGAGTTAGGTCAGGTAGTATTCTTGTCAGGTATGACTGAGCCGATAGATGGAATATATGCATTTTCCATTCAGACCACCATCTATTGAAAAGGATGCTCCTCATCAGGATTATGTTGAATCTATTGATACTACCAAGGGGAGGTCCGGGAAGGTTTAGGAGCTTGTCCATAATCAGAGCCGATGCAATTTCTCCTCTGGGTTGAATTTTCTCAGAGAAGTACAAGCCGATTGGCAGTTGCCCCATACCAAGTTGGCGTGCAGCAACTGTTGGATGATGGAATTCATAACATGGTTGTACGTTTCTGCCTTGGGAGATGCCCATGGGAAGGATGCAAGGAGAGATTGCTGCAGTCAAGACCTCTATAGGTTTTTCAAACCTCTTGTCATTGATCTCATCCAATCTAAAATCGGCTGACAGTTCATATTCGGAGAAGGACTCATATGCAAACCAGATTCTGCTATCCCTGGGAAATCCGTCATAAAAATTTCCAAACCAATTTTGGAAGTGTTTAGCTGATGGTCCTGAGCTAGTGTAGCTGGAATTTGCCTCTTTAAAGGACATGCATCGACGTGTTGTGTTGGTGTCATCATCATCATCTTCTGAATCAACTAAGGAGGGGAATTCAGTCTCAAGAAGTGCTGGCCTAAGTGCTACTTTCAGGGTATGTAAATTTAGCCAGAGTTGTGCAAACACCAAGGACCACCTGTACTGATGCTTACATCCATGATAATCTTGGCAAATGTCTGGCACAAAGTTTAATAAACTGCACCTAGAAGATATTTACCCAAAGAAAATTGTTTCTTTGATACTATGGCTTCGGCTAGGTGTGGCAAGTTGGCTGTTGGACCGCATGTGGAGCCACATAATAGGAATTTGTCTAGTCACATAAGGAGAAAAGCAGCGTGTTCTCTGGCCGATATTGAACCTGTTCCCAGTTTTTTATAGATGAATCCTGACCAACCTCCAATATTCTTGGTCTTTAATATATGGGCACATTTGGTTTTCAAGCTGATAGGGTTAGCCGATGTGGTGATATCCAGACCAGTAATCATGACAATATCAAGCAAGGTGGGGTCATCGGCCTGTGATTAAGTAGGAAGGCATTGAGAGTGTCAGACTAGAAATAGGCGGCAGCCGATAGCATTAGCTTGTCTTTCTTCATATCGGCTACAGAGAGTGGCAAGCATTGGGCTATTCCTATCTCATCCCAGTGATCTTGTTTGCTTGCGGCTATCCTCTTATACCAGTTTGTCCATCCATCGACTTGGGATGGCTAGGATGTAAAGGTGGCAGTCCAGTGAGATAGGACTGGGTTCATCTGCCTGAAGGGGATTCTGTCTATCTTTGCGTTAATCAAGGTAGTTGGATCTATGTCACCTATCGGTCCCAAGAAGAAGTGATTTGATTCTTTCAGGCCTGGGATGGCTATTTGGTCTGTTAGGTGCTACAGATTGAAAAAAGGGAGAGATTGAGCAACGAAAAAAAGGCGAGAGGATAGAAAGGGAGTTTGAGCCGATAAGATATACCTCGGGGAATTCTGCGGTCGGAGCGCTCGATGGGCTTGATGAAGATGCCATTGATTTGGGAGGGATTACCGCCAGAGGTGGAGTCCATCAAGGTGCTCATCGGAGAAGTCGGGAGAATCACCGGAGTTGGTGAGGAAAGTTTTCTGTCTTAAGCGGTGAAAACAGAGTTACCGCCATGAAATTTCCGGAAAGGCAGTTGCTATTTATGAATATATAGGTGTGTAACGGTCGAGAGAGGTAACCCTAGATTCTTACGGGATTGATGAGATAATTCCGTTGCATTATATAATACTTCGGAATTGGGGGGCATGTGTTGACGATGGAATTTGGTAAACATATAAATCGGAAACGATATCCAATCCAAAACGGATTTGAAGATATACTAGGGATTCTTGGAAACAGAGTGCGCATCGGTTGGGAGTCTATATCGGCCGATGTCACACCCTGGAGTTTCCCCTTCTAGCTTTAAATTCATCAAATAAATCATAGAAGAAATTGTTTAATTAACCTAGAGCAAAACCACAATTAATAAATGCACTTAATTAAATGGAATCAACATGCTGTAATTTTTCCTTGTGTTCTCCATGCCAGAATAAACTAACGAGATTTTTAGCGCAACTTTCAGAGCTCTAAAAATAATTTTAAAACCAACTAATCCATTTCTCTAGTGCAATAATCCCAGGAAAATCCTTTTCCTTTTTTTCCTTTTTCCTTTTTCCTTTTCCTTTCCATTTTCTTCCTCCCTCCTTTTCCCTTCACTGGACCGGCGGCCCAGTCCACCCCTCCCCTTTCCCCACCTTCCCATCCCTCCCCGCGAGTTGGCCCATGGCTGTGGCCCGCAGCCTCTCTCCACCACCCCCACAAATCCACTCCACCTCCCCGCACTGCCCGGGCCACCGACAGGTGGGGCCCACATGTCAGGCCCATCCCCTACATCCAGTCGGCCACGCCACCACCCGCAACCACCACCGCGCTACCCGCGCCACCTCCCCGCATTGCCCGCGCGCGCTGCCCACCTTCCCGGAGCATTCGCACCAACCGCCCCACTCCGCGCCGCCCGCGCTGTACCCCTGGTGCGTGGGATTCAAAAACGAATCCCAACTCTCTCCTTTCTATATCTTCCCACTACGCTACCTGATGTGATCATGGCTACTATGGATACAACCGTTGTTCACATCATGGATCAACAAAAAGACAGCAAGATCAAGTCCTCCAAGTACTGGAATCCAAGAATTCAAACGGCCGCCAAATCTGCATACGAGCTCCGTTTCCGGCCCGTGAGTACTTGATGGAAAGCTCTCGGAGTCCTCTTTCCAATGGATCTAGCCTCATCTCCAAATTGCATCTCAGCTGGCTGCAATTACAGAAACAAGGAGCTGTATCACCTATAATGGGCCTATAGGCTTGTAACTTCATCTAGGACCTTGGCCCAGGTGGGGCCCATGTGGGGTGCGCCCCAATTAGTTGGAGCACGACCCTAGGGCTCTCTTGGTCGTCCTCCCACTCATTTAAATAGCTAGGTACCCTTTCAGGGTTTCTTGGGTTTTGTTATATTAAAGTTTAGCCATTGCTACTTGCTTGCAGCGCGCGTGTCGGCTAGACCGTCCGTTTGCTTGTTCTTCGGAACCCCAACTTATCATTTGTATTCAACTTCTATTTGCAATTCAGATTGCTTTTATCTTGTTCTTGCTTGTTTCTTCGATTTGCTTGCAGGAATAAGGTTGATCTGCACCGGCAAGATCAACAACCCACGGAGAGGTGTATCGATCGCTAAGGTGCAACACAACGTCTCGTACGGCTGTAGTCGGATCGTCAACGTGTCTCCCAAATCGTAGTTATCTCAACTCACCGAAAGATCAGGCCAAATCATATCCTTGAGCGCATCGAGTGGAGCTCAGGGTTTATGTTCTTCGGAATCCCGACCTATCATTCGTATTCAATTCTTATTTGCAATTCAGATTGCTTTTATCTTGTTCTTGCTTGTTTCTTCGATTTGCTTGCAGGAATAAGGTTGATCTGCACCGGCAAGATCAATAACCAAAGGAGAGGTGTATCGATCGTTAAGACGCAACACAACAACGTCTCGTACGGTTGTAGTCGGATCATCAACGTTTCTCTCAAATCGTAGTTATCACAAACACACCGAAAGATCGGGCCAAACATCAGCCGTGAGCGTATCGAGTGGAGCTCAGGGTTTATCACTACCGAAATCGGGTCGTTCCTGGACACGCCGGACCTCCTCGCCCCTATAAATATCAAGCCCGCATCATCGCCTTCGTTTTTCTCTCTTTCGCCGCCCTCTCCCGTGCCCCTATCACCACCGTTGCCATCGTCTTCCCCATCGCTGGCCGCTCCTCCGGTGAGGAACTCCTCCCCCTCCTCTCTCATTCGCGTGCGTCGCCGCCCACGCCGCCGCCCGCGTGCGCCACGTCCCACTGCCGCGCGCTCCACCCACCTTCCCACGGAATCCGCGCCAACTGCCCGCGTGCGCCGTCGCACCGGCCGCCACCCGCATCGCCAAACCGCTGCGCCGGCCGCTGCCGCCTGTGCCGCCGCCCTGCTCGGTCGTCACCGCGCCCGTTGCCCGGTGGCCGCCGCATGGCCGCCACGTCAGCGCCACGCGTGCTCCACGTACTGCGCCACATGCCCGCCGGTCCCGTGGACTCGGTCCACCATGGACCGGGGTCCCATGCCAGTCACAAGTGGGGCCCACCGGTCGGTGCCGCCGCCCCTCCCTACTCTGAAGTCAACCCTGGGTTTATTGCGCGATAAATTAATAAGGGTTTTTCTGTTTATAGTAAAACACAATAAAACTTCAAAAAATCATAACTAATTCATCCGTGCTCCGTTTGAGTCCATTCAAGTCGTAGTAAATTTATAAAAATGTCAAGAATCTAGTAAAAAAATTTTTGGTTTCCTGTTTCAGTGGTCTTATGGCATGTTTTGCTTGTTTGCCTTGTATGTCGTGTAGAAACCGACAATTTTGACGCTCCTGTGTATTACGAGGTTGTTGCAGAGGTCGATCCAGTGCAAGAGCAAGGCAAGTCCCTATAATGATATTTTCACTTAAGTGCCACCATGGTACTAATTAAACTAAACATGACAAATGGTGGGCTGTGGGTGTGTGGTTTTGCTAGTCGCAACCATGGCAATTAAGGACCGGTTCGCGGGAAACCCTAGAAGAATTACCCTGCTTTCCAGAAGCCAGCGTGGGCAACGGCTGGGCTTGTAGTGTAACTTTTCCAAGCTGACACATCCATGCATGGGTGGGTGTGATGGGGTTGGGTCGGTGGGGGTTTACTCGTTGATCAGCTTCCGAATTCACCTAGGCACGAGAGGGGGCTGCCTACCTTGGCTAAAAGGTAGGGGCGAAAACTGAGGTGTGGTGCGCTTGGTTAGGCAGGGTTATGCGAAGGGGTCCTATCACAGTCCCTTTCTGGTGTGCCATGGTGGTACGCTGGCACATGGTAATATGTCGTGGGGCTGTGTCTTGTGGGTACAGTTGCAGCCCTCTGATCAGAGTAAAACTATTCGAATAGCCGTGCCCGCGGTTATGGACAATTAACCAGATTCACCGTGTTTAGTCCAACTGTTAATAACCTGACTTAATGAAACTGGTTTGGTTTAGGTGGTGGGTTGGGCCTGTCGTGATTTAATTCTGATTAATTAAATTCAACAGTCTCACTACTTTCAACTACTATGTCTAAATACTTACTTTATGGAAACAAACCCCCTTAGCCTCCTTTGGTATTACTTGCATCATTTTCCCCATTCCGGTATGACTTGTTGAGTACAGTAGGTAATAATCAGTCTTGCTCTATCTTCCCCCACACCAGAGCCGGAGTACATTTCTGATGGAGGCTACTCAGAGGAGTAGGCTTGTGGATGCCGTCGAGGATGCCCGTGGATTGGAGTCACCACGTTGCAAGCATCTAGTTATCTAGAATAGCTTGTCTATCTCTTTTCGCAGCATTTATGTAAGACCTTTTTATGGTGTTTGTAAGACGTGGATTTGTATGTCAACTTTATTGTTTTTGTACCTTGGCCGGCCCTGGGCAGGGGTTTAATGCACATCCTGCTTGGAATTTGGGTTAGCGAATCTCTGGGCATGACAGCCGATACCGAGTTCAATATGGTTAGCCGATGCGGCCGATGGTAGCAAATTTGGTTATGTGGTCAATATCAGATTCGAAAGAAGGATTACAATGACATTGCCAGGTAAGGATAGAGTCCAAGATAGGAGATATATCACATTATTCATGCTTTCTCGCATTTAATATGATTTGACTCTCAATGCTACGAGCAAGCATGAATAGGTGTCCAATATGATTATATGTCACATTACAAGCATAATCTGAATTTCAGAATTTAGCCCTTGAAAAATCTACGCATTGTGTTCTCATTGCATTCTATTAGACCACTATAGATGATACAAACTTTAAATTCATAGATGTACTCTCTAGCAGTACAGTCACCTTGTTTCAGATATTCTATTTTCTCAAGAAGAGTACATTTGTAATAAGAACTCACAAAACGCTTTCTCATCATGGTTTTGCACTCATCCCAAGTTTCAGGTTTATTACTAACATAACTCCACCAAAATAATGCAGAAGAGGTAAACTTATTACTAGCAGCCTTAATCATTTGAGCATTAGAAAAGTCATATTCACCAAATTCGTTGTCCATTGCTAGCTCCCAATCAACATAAGCAACAAAATCTTATTTATCGTTGTAGAATGGTAATTTAGATTCAACTCGTGCAAAATTATGTTCAGGTACCCTATATGCATCACGTGGAGAAGTCGTCATATCTTGTCGAAGGTGAAGAAGTCGATGTTGAGCATGACCATCTCGTATCCCCTTATGCAATCCTGCCATGGCTAGTAGCAAATAAGAAATACACACAAGAATATGCACGCTCCTATCAACTACTAGGTAGTGGAGGTTCAAATATCACACATACTCAATCTTTTAACCAAGCTCTTACAAGATCTTACCAAAGCAAACGGAACGGTGAACACACCGACTTAACCTAGACCTAATGGAGGTTGGATGTATCGATGCCTTGGCAAACAGTTGTTGTACGGCTGCAATCAAATCTGTGGAGCTCTGGGTAGACTTAAATATGTAGCAAAGGAATAGCAGATGCTCAAATCAGATAATGCAAACTTGAATAATGGTTCAAAGTCAAGTACCGTGCTGGTCCTAGGCTAGAACGTACTAGAGACGCGAGCCTAGCCACAACCGGTACCACAAGATAACACTAGGATCAACTCAAGCACAACTCTCATATTGAAAGTGGTCTCAAAGATAACAAGTGTTTTCCTCTTTTCCTTCCTTCTTTTTCTTTCTTTCTTTTTTTTCGCTCTTTTCTTCTCTTTTTGGGTGCGGCTTTTCTTTTCCTTTTTTTAAGCACCTTCCTGCCTTTTTTTCCTTTTTTGATTTATTTTTTCAACTAAAGGACCTAAATGCCAGATTACAGGGACTCAAATGTAAATATAAAAATTACAGGGACTCAACCGCAAAAGTGTAAACCCTAAAATTAAAATTATACAAAAATGGAATGCTCTCATCCCATAGGTTCTATTTTTGCAAACGGAACTTGAACCGACACCGAAAATAAAATTTTACTGATGTGTTTGACAAAAGTTGACCTCGGAGCACACGTGGAAAGGAGTAAGTCGGACTATGGAACAAAGAGGAGAGGGAAAGGAGTCAGATTCAGCCAAAGTGGAAAGCTCAACTTAGATGGAAAAAAACCAACCAAACTGATCTAATCTAATCTCCCATCAATCTAATCAGTTATCTCTCATCCTTCTCCTTCCTCACGTGCACCAAAACAAACACGGCACAAACACACCGTAAACCCTAATATATATACAACTCCAAAACCGACCGATAAAAACTTTTGAAAATTATAAAAATCAAACCCTGACAAAGAGATGATTCCATTTTCTTAGGTCCCGATGATAACAAAGAGACGATGGTGACGGCGACGGTGGTACTAGACGTGACAAGAACTCGGAACTCTAAACGGACTAGACGCTAAGACCAACAACACGACTCGACGATGCAATGCAAAAATCAACAAAACAAAAACTGAAAAGAACAATGCAGCGGCACAAAGATGGCTAGGTAAAGGATGCAAATTTTTTTGTATGGCTATTTTCAGGTTATAGGTAGATAAAAACTCATCGAGCAACGAAAGCTCTGATACCACTTGATAAACCTTGAGCTCCACTCGATGCGCTCAGGGCTATGATTGGCTCGATTTTTCGGTGAGTTGATGGTAACTACGATTTGGGAGAAACGTTGACGAACCGACTACAACCGTACAAGACGTTGTTGTGTTGCACCTTGGCGGTCGATACACCTCTCCATGGGTTGTCGATCTTGCTGGTGCAGATCAACCTTATTCCTGCAAGTAAATCGAAGAAACAAGTAAGAACAAGATAAAAGCAATCTAAACTGCAAATAGGAATTTAACAAATGATAAGTTGGGGTTTCGTAACGAGCAAACCGGTGATCTAACCGATCACGGGATTACACAGCAAAGTAGCGAAGCTAAACTTTAGTGTAAACAAAACCAAAGAAACCTTAAATGAGTACCTAGCTATTTAAGGAGGTGGGATGATGACCAAGAGAGCCCTAGGGTCGTGCTCCACCTAATTGGGGCGCACCCCACATGGGCCCCACCTGGGCTGGGGTCCCAGATGAAGTTACAAGCCCATAGGCCCATTATAGGTGATGCAACACCTTGTTTCTTCAATTGCGGATGACTGAGATGGAATTTGGAGATGAGGCTAGATCCATTGGAAAGAGGACTCCAAGAGCTTTCCATACTCATGGGCCCAAAACGGAGCTCGTATGCATATTTGGCAGCCGTTGTAAGTTACCACTGTAGCAGGTGGCCGAATTCGATTACAACACTTGGGCAGCTTGATCTTGATGTGAGCAATGGTTGTAACAGTGGTAGTCATGGTCACATCAGCTAGTATGATTAATAAATATCAAAACAGATGCCAGAGAGAAGAAGACGTGCATGGATATAACGATGGAGATTTCTTTGACCCACGTTGGAGTTGTGAGTTCTTCAATTTCTGCTGGAACGAAGGGATGAGGTTACTATCTATTAAAGATTGAGCTGGTTGTGGTGATCTTGATGTAAGGTATGTTGGAGGACCAAGTAGGCAATTTACAAAAACTAATGAGCATCGGCCGGTTTAGAGGAAACTACCCATTCATCATAGGAAACTAATGAATTGTGGGTTGCTCCATGAAGGAAAGGAATAAAAGAAGAAGCAAAAAAATAAATATATGAGGATGACCTAGCAACCGTTCCTCGGCAGCAGTGCCAGAAATGCTTGTTGGTATTTCTTACGAAAACAGATAATTCCGCAAGCGCGCGGAATACCGCTGTAGCACTTCCCCTTCGGGTGACCACAAAATGATATCTAACTCATGGAACGTGTGTAATCTACCTAAGGCTAAGACTATCCAAGGACAACAACTATTGGTAGGCTTGCTAGACTAGAGAAGACTTTCTATGTGTTTTAGTTATCTAAGCTAAGCTAAAGGTAATTTTCTATCTGTTGCTTTGGGCACTGACCCGTGCTAATCTGCTAGCGTGGTCCCGGCTATAGCTCTATGATGTTCCTGAACATGGAGGATTACTAGGATGGGATTCAGGCTATCACCACCTGCCGTCGACCTCTGATAAATCCGTGGGATACACAACAAACAAAGGTAATCTCTAACCTAGGCACCAAGCCTAAGTTATTAATCACTATTCTAATAGTTGCGCATGAACTTCCATCTTTATCCAGAGTCCTAGTACTAGAGCACTTAATACGAATACTAAACATTGAACCCGCAAAGATAGAAATCTATCTCACTTAGACTAAGTAATTGTATAACATAAGAAAGGTTCCCGAATATTTACTTTGTAGAAGAAGTTTCTCAGAACCCGGAACAGTGTACCAATAGCTCCGGTACTCCTCTAGAATTCCTCCTAGAAAGCTGCATCCGCCGAGGTAGAAGTCGAAGAGAGCGCCAAACTTCCATGCACTCCTCTAGAGATTCCCCTCACTCTCTACCTATTTTCTAATAAGAATAAGTAGCTAAGCCAAGATAGGTAGAAGAGAGTACTCCAAAGAGTTGTGTGTTGAAGTGTGTGAAGCCTCCTCCTTATATAGCCTTCAAATGACTGTTATGATGGTTGAAAATGTCGTAATCACCCATCCACCGATATTGGGAGAGAATTTGGGACATCCATGTGGAAACTGGGCATGACCGGAGTCCAGCCTAGTTCGCCCGAACCCCTGGTTCGACCGAACCAGTGCAACCACCTTTGGCCACTACCTTTAGCTGGCCGATTGACAGGTAGGTGGTAGGGTCATTTAAGTAGGTTTAGACCGACATGTGGGCCCTCCAATCCGTGTACTTGCGCCTAATTGGCTGGAGGTATGTTTCCTCTCATCACGAGTGTGTTTTCTATATAAAATACCTACATACACATATTTCACCAACACTAGTGAAAATGTGAAAGTGCATCTAGGCCCCTAATGATTTTGCTGATTAATAACAATGCGATTAGAGAGGACTAACAATTTTATTGAGTAATGTGCGAAGGAATGTTAGTTCTCGATAAAGCATGGTTCAATGCGAAGCCCCGTGAAAGCGAGAAAACGATGTGATGCGACATATGAGCAAATGGTATAGTGTACATTTAACTTTGTTAGTGTAATTAGGAAAGCCATACTATAAAAGGGGATGATGCTAAGGAATCCATCCCTCGGGTTGTTTTTGGATTTGTCCGAAATTTATATTTCGTGATTTCCGAAAATCGGTTTGGTACTGTTCATTTTCGGATATGTTCGAAAAGTTTTCAAAAGTGCCGAAAATCCCAATTGTTTTCTTTGAGTTTTGCTATTCTTGTGATTTTCGGACTTGTCCGAAAATTTATTACGGAATTTTCGAAAAATGATATGTTTGCATATAACAGGAAGATCTGAGAGTGGGAGTATAAATAGTCCACTCCCCTTCCAAGTCAAGCTGCTGCTCGTATTGCAAAATTGGTGCCCTTGGCTTGCTACTCTTGAGATTCACATTCGAGCCTTGCTTGCTTGATTCCCCTCTCCACCAGTCTTCGATTTGGATTTGGTGTGTGTGTGAGAGTTGTGGTTTCGAGTACGTGTGAGTGCTTGGTGTTGACTTCGTGACGATTTGTGAGCACTTGCTTCATTCCCCAAGAGATCTTTGCATCATTTATTACTCTTGGAGGTTGAGTAATCCTAGACGGTTAGGTGTCACTCTTGAGCCACCGATCTACTTGTGGTTGGCCGAGAGAAGTTTGTGAAGGTCTGATCTCACCTCCGAAAGGAAAGAGATACCACTAGTGGAAGGAGGAGTGCTTTGTGCAACCTCTTGAGGAAAGGGTTAGCAAAGACCTTGCTCTTTGTGAGCTCCTCAACATAAAGTATAATCCCCTCAAGGATTCGAACTTCGGAAATAACTCATCTTGCAACAACCTCGGTGAAATCCCTCTCTCCCTCCTCTAGCTTTACTTGCTAGTGCTGCTATAATTCTAGAAGTTGTTTGTGCTAGTGATTTAGTTTTGTGGGTAGCTAGATCTAGCATTTCTTTAGGGTGCGCATACTCTGTGATTGTCGGAATTTCCGAAAAGCATTTTCAGAATTTCCGAAAAACACTGCTTCCGTATTTTCTTAAGCTTTTAAATTAGCCTATTCAGACCCCCTCTAGGCCTAAGTGACCCTTTCAAAATGATTAGTAATAATCCCTACCACTCAGTTGGATACCATATTTTATTTCATTATATGCAGACATTGACGGTGAAATGTTATGATTTAAGGACCGTCAACACCCGCCAACCGAGGAGCTCTTGCCGGCGAAGGATCTCCTCCCCCACCGCTGCTTCCAAGTCCACCGGTGTCACCTTCGACTTCGTCCAGGAGGCGACGGGATCGGGCACGGAAGCCGATTCCGCTGACAATTGCGACATGGTGGCGGCGGAAGACGAAAGCCTTGAAGACGGAGCGTGACTTGGTGGTGAATTCTCACCGGAAACAACTCGCAGTGCTTGGGGGAAGAAAACCCTATATCACCGGAGAGAGAGAAGCGATTTCGGGGGAGTGGGGAAGGCGAAGCGACGACGGAAGATTCACGATTTGGGGAAAAGTGGGGCAACGGCACTCCCACCTGGGGTATTTATAACCTAGGTATTCTCCACGGGCCGGTCCACAAGAGAACTTTGTTCCTAGAAAGTAAGTCCAGTTTCCATCCCTCTGATAAGGAAAGTCGACTGTTAGTAGTTTCCATTCCGCTATGACGCTGCCTGTTGGGTGATTTGGGGATGAGTACTTAGCTACTCTCATTCCTCTCGCGCATACTCTTATGTAAGTCTTTAATGACTGCTTATGTGTGACTTTGTGATGTAATGCCATTTATGCTAATTATCTATGTGATGCAATGCTTTCAATTCTATTCATATGATATGTGGTGATGATTAAGTCATATTGTGATTCTTGTTGTGAGCTTAGGTGTGGATGCAAGGTTTTAGGGGGAGCTCTCCACTTGCTTATAATGCACACTTCTAGGGGAAGCTTTTGCTAAAATCTTGCAGCAAAACCTTTATATCGTTTCATTCTGTATTGTGATCTAATCGCGTTGTCATCAATCACACAACATGGGGAGATTGAAAGTGCATCTAGGCCCCTAATTGTTTTGATGATTAATGACAAAGCGATTAGAGAGGACTAACAATTTTATTTAAGTGAATGTGAAGGATTGTTAGTCCGCGACGATTTGTAGCGCAATGCATAACTCAATGAATGCGACAAAATCATGAGTTGCGGCAATGATCAAAGGTTGTATTGTATATTTTCATTTCTTTGAGTCATTAGGAAAACCGCACTATTAAGAGGGATGATTCATTGACATATGAGGAGTGATGAATGTGCTCAAAATCAATTTTAAAAAGGTGTTTTTCCTCAGTTTATATGTTTTGGAAATTTTCGGAGTTGTCCGAAATCAATTTTCGGAATTTCCAAAAATAGAACCAATTTTGGCTTCTGGAAATTTTCGGAGTTATCCGAAAGTGATATTCAGAATTTCCGAAAATAACCGAGAAGCAAAATAAGGTTCTATAAATTTTCGGACTTGTCCGAAACTACTTTTCGGAACTTCTGAAAATGGCAGTGAAGTCAATAAGTTTCTGTAAATTTCCAGAGTTTTCCGAAAAGTTCTTGGAATCTCCGAAAAATCTTCAGTTGACTTCACTCTTTCGCTGATCTGGAAATTTTCGGTTATGTCTGAAATTTATTTTCGGAATTTCTGAAAAATGCAATTCTTGTGCATAACGGGCAGATCTGGAGCTGTGGCTATAAATAGCTCAATCTCTCCACTTGTGAGGGCTGCTGGTCACATTGGATATTTTCGTGCCCTTGGCTTGTTCATCTCATGATTTAGTTTTGAGCCTTGCTTTCTTGTTTCCCCTCTCACCCGTGCTCGATTCGCATTTGGTGTTTGTGTGAGAGTTGTGGATTCAACTTTGTGTGAGTGCTTGTTGTTGGCTTCGTGAAGATTTGTGAGCACTTGCATCATCTCCAGGAGTTCTTTGCATCATTTGTTACTCTTGGAGGTTGAGGACTCCTTGGCGGCTAGGTGTCACTCCCGAGCCAGCGATCTACGTGTGGTTGGCCGTGAGAAGTTTGTGAAGGTCGGATTCTCACCTCCGAAAGGGAAGAGATACCACTAGTGGAAGGAGGAGTGCTTTGTGCAACCTCTTGAGGAAAGGGTTAGCGAAGACCTGGCTCTTTGTGAGCTCCTTAACGGAGAGTAGAATCCCCTCAAGGATTTGAACTCCGGAACAACTCATCTTGCTACAACTTTGGTGATATCCCTTTTCTCACTCCTCTAGCTTTGCTTGATTGTGCCGCTATAGGACTAGTTGCTGTTTGTGCTAGCATATTCTTGTTGTAGGCAGCTAGATCTAGAGTTTACTTTGAAGTTGCGCATACTCTGCTACTTTCGGAAATTCTGAAAATGATTTTCGGAATTTCCGAAAATTCCTGCTTCCGCATTTATTTGAGGTTTTGAATTAGCCTATTCACCCCCTCTAGGCCTAATTGACCCTTTTCACAGTATAAACCATCTGTGTCACCATCTCTCCTTGATCGTGTGCACCCCATAAAATATATTGCCGATCCTAGAAATTGACAACACTAGAAGTACAAAAATGAGGCTTTTCTTTATTCTTCTCCACTTAGCCTAGATTTATTTGTGAGAGTAATGTTATAATGTTCCTTCTGTGTGTCAATCTATCCTTTATCCTATAATTGATTAACACCTGCATTAGACTTTGATCAACTTAAGTGTGATATGAATTAATAACATATTACACTCTTACCATATCTTCCCTTGGGATTAAATAAATACGAAACCTTGGAATACTTCCGGGTGAAATGCTAAAATGGTATATCTGTGTGCTTGCGGATTTATATCAGTAACCGTAGGAGATACCGACTAATGTTTCAGCCACCATTGCTAGGAATTATATTCCTAGTAATGTCCTTAAGAAATATCAACAAACATTTCTAGCACAGTTGCCCAAGATTATATTCCTAGTAATGTCATTAAGAAATATCAACAAGCATTTATGGCGCCGTTGTCGGGGAAGATAATTGGTTTAAGAGTTTACCACATGTTATTAATTAATATCCACCTATGCATGATCACTATCCTTTCCAGGCTAACATTAGTCGCTTTCGCTTTTATGCGAAAACTGGTAGTGCATTACTGGTTTAATTTGCCAACAAATTTTTTTAAAAAAAACCTAAAGCACTTTTAAGGAGCGTTAGACCCTGTGTCGTCCCTCCTCAAGTGACTCTGTCAGCAACTAAACATGTCATTCCAGCGCCTCCAATTTTCGCAACGATGGTTGAGAACACCCTCTGTGAGTTCGCCGCTCCCTCCGCTGGCAATGTGTCTGTCGGGCCCAGGGTTAACGTCGGAGATGTGGACTTTGACCTCAAGGCCAGCCTAATTACCATGGCACAGGCTAACCTGTTACGTGGCAAGCCAAATGAGGATGCAAGTGCTCATCTACGGTAGTTCCTGGAGATCTATAGCACATACACCATCAACGGAGTCAGCCAAGATGCTATTCGACTCCGCTTGTTTCCGTTCTCTCTATTTGGGAGAGCGAAACAGTGGTTTTATGGGAACCGTACAATAATAGACACCTCAAACAAATGCTCAATGATGTTCCTCTCAAAATTTTTCCCGATGGGCAACAAAACCAATGCCCTTCGTGGAAGAATATCCAACTTCCAGCAGACGAGAGAGGAGACAATCCCAAAAGCTTGGGAAAGGGTGCAGGAATATATCTCTGCTTGTCCACATCATGGGATGTGCGAGTGGCTAAACCTGCAGAGCTTTTTACAATAGATTGACTCCCTCATCACGTGACCATTTGGATGAGGTTGCTAGAGGTGCTTTCTTTCGAAGACCGTTAGAGGAGCAATTGTTTTAATCGAGAAGATGGTTTCTCATATGGGGTGGAGCGAAGAACGACTCCAAACCCTTCAAAGGGGCATGCACACCGTCAAAGAGACTGAGATGCTTGCTGCCAAGCAAGACCACCTGATGAAACGCTTGGTCAAAAAGGAAAAGGGTACAAAACAAACACCGTTAAAGCCCTAGACTCGCACATGACGTGTGAGATCTGAGGCAATACCGGTCACTCCGGCACGGACTGTCCAGAGACCCGTGAGGACGTGATGCTCATGAACAAGAACAACAACGGGTACCATCCGCGAGGAGGTCAAGGGTGGAACTAGCCTTGCCCTTTCTATCAACGAGGTAACAATGGTAATTTCAATAATAACCAGCCCTCTTTGAAAGATCTTGTCTTTGACCAAGCTAAGATAACTGATGCATTATCTAAGAAATTAGCTGCTAATGACTAGGTTTTAGAAAATATAAATTTTAAGTTAGATGGCTTCACCTCTGCTTTCCAAAACAAGCTGAGCTTTAATAAAATGCTGGAAACCCAGTAAGTTCAGCTAGCTACTCTTGTTCCTACCACTGAATCTGGGAGGATTATGGGGCAACCCGAAACATCTCTAGAAAATGTTAAAGAGTGACCACGAGGGGAGGAAAATCCACTTGCGACCCATTGTACCCTAACACTACAGGAAAAAAGAACGAGGGCAAGGACGCTGCACCATCTAACACCGCAAGAGACAAAGAAACTATGTAACAAGGGAAGACAGCGCCGCAGGAATACTGCAGCACCAATATGATGATATTCCTCCAGCGCAAAAGGAAGTCATCCGTGGATGAGCAGCTCACTCGCTTCGTTGACGTGATACAACAGATCCATATCAATGTCCCCCTGCTCGATGCGATGCAAGTTCCAACCTATGCTCGCTATCTCAAGGACATTTTGAACAAAAAGCAAGCGATGCCCACCACGGAGGTTGTGAAATTTAAAGAGGAGTCTAGCAATGCTATACTCCACCGACATCCAAAGAAGAAGGCTCCGGGGTGTCCCATGATCGCTTGTTCGACCGGGACGCAATATTTCGACCAAGCATTGTGCGAACTAGGGGCAAGCGTAAGCGTCATGCCCAAGGAGGTCTTTGACAGGTTGAACTTCACGGTGTTGTCGCCAACAGCCATGCGGCAGACTCCTCAGTTCGCTACCCAGCGGGTATCGCTAGGATATTCCAGTGAAAATCAAGGATTTCATCATCCCCGTTGACTTCGCGGTGTTGGACATTGACACTAACAAGGAGACACCGCTCATCCTCGGGCGTTCGTTCCTGATTCCCGCAGAGGCGAACATTGATATAGCAGCTGGAGAAATCTGGTTCCGCATCAATGGAAAGGAGGAGAAGTTCGAGTTTGAACCGAGAATGGAACAATGCTCCATGGTTAAGATTAAGTACGGGCCGAACCTGTAAAATATCAGAGAAGTCAAAGTGAAACCCCAAAGATGGACAACCTCATCGCCTTCATGATGAATTTCGTGGAATGAGAAGGGATGGCAAGGTCCGTTCAGGATCTTAAGATGGCATCAGTGAAGCCAGGATTACATGCTAAAAAGCCTGTAACCTCAGCATCCAAGAAGCTGTCGACCACACCAAATGTAAAGAAGATGTGACGCATGAAGGAAAAGTCACCCGTTCCCACACCTCCGAGACAGGGTGCCTCATTATCGAGCTAAACACAAAGGAGGTACGGTCTTGCTCGTCGGATTTAAAATGACGTCACCCTTGCTAATAGGTAAATTGGTATGTATCTCATATTTAATCTCTCAATTCAATTCTTGCATTAGAGCATGTTTAACTTTTCAAAATTTTGCATGATAAAATTGTTAAAATAAAGTGGGAGTAATTTTTGAGACAAAAAATTTACATAATGAAATTTTGAGCAAAAAAAATAATTTTTTTGGCTAATTGCCACGTGACCCTCCTCCAACTAGCCATTGGAATCCAACGGCTAGAAATGGGCTAGCCAGGGAAGCAGCGGTAGGCTGTGTGCCTTATTGGTGCAACGGCTAGTGGGGCCCACATAATCATAAATAGCCGTTGGGGGCCCTCTATAAATAGAGGATTGCTGGGAGAGAGGAGTCCACCCCAATATAACACATTTTCCACTCCGTCTCACAAGCTCTCTTGCTCTCAAATTTCGTTTCAAGTTTCGTAGTGTTTATCTCAAATTTGTTCCCAGCACTTTGTTTCAATTTTGAGTATTTGTATGTTGCTTTAGTTCGGTGCAAGACCAACCGGTGGGTAGATTCGATTTTAGCCTCACTAGCTTAACCACCGCTCGAGTTTCTCTTGTGTTGTTGCTCATTTGCTGCAGCCATGAAGAAATGGATTTCGCGGATATTCAAGAGAGGATCAAGGTCAAGGTCAAGCCGTCACCATGACGAATGAAGCACGCCTTCCTCCGCCAATGTACCCATGGTGGAGGTGGATGTTGACAGTCGTTATAGACCAATTTCGACCATCAAAATATCCAGAAATAATGGATAACTAGCAATATTTGCATGCATACTTAATTAGAAATAATCTAGTTCCACTTGTACTTGGCAATATATTTGTATATAGGAGATCACTATATAAATGAAGAAGAAATGGTGGAAAATACATGATCAACCAACCAGAGGTCGACACATGGTGTATACATGGATGGATGGGCCCACAAACCCAATTAAACACCTACAAAGGGGCCCAACCACCATGCCACAAGAATGAGGACCCACCAGAGAAGGCCCCAGGAGGAGGAATTAGGCCAGGGGAACCGCCCAGGGTTCGGCCGAACCTTGAGTGCGGTTGAACCAAGAAAGTGGCTGCTGGCCCAGGCCCAAGCCGAAGGTAGTTAAAACCGACCTCCCAATGACGTTTGTACCGGTTCTCCCGCTCCCAACCGTCATACCAAGGCTATAAAAGGACCTCTCATCCTCTCCTTCAACATACACCAAGAAGAATAAAGATAGAAGCTCTTCTTAGCTCTTATAGTTTGTTCTAGCACTGGTGGAGTTAGAATTAGAATAGTTCTAGAGTTCTTCAAGTCTTCCGGAGAATTCGGGTATGGTTCTAGTAACCATTTCCTCTCTTGTAAGACTTTATTCAATAATGAAATATTCTTCTTTATATAATTTTGGTCCTTTACCTTACTTGCATAATTATACGAGTACCAACTTCAGTTTATACTTGTCTCGTATAAATTATATGACTAGCTTACCAGAGAGATGCATTGGTATTGGCTCAGTGTTCATTCGGTTGATTGCTCTAAGTCATCTACAGAGATGTAGAGTAACATTTAGTAACGTAAGCGCGGTGCTTAGATTATTAAATATCATTAAGTGGTACTATATGCCACGGAACTGTAGAGATGGGCCAATAATGGTGGAAACTCCAAACGGTTATTCCTCCACGTGCGCACATAGGGCTAAGAAAGATTCCTGGTGAGTGTACTCCTCCGTATCCATAACCGGTTGTATAGCCATGAGGGATAGTCGTAAGGAACTCAACAATCCGGGTGGTTTCTCGATATACCAGGAGAGCATTGTGAGGGGGTTTTGTGTCACACCCGGAGTTTTCCCCTATTTCATAGTTAATAATTCATATACAAATCATCCGAAGTGTTGGCAGTATGCCATGAGGCCCTTCGACCAAGCCTGCCGAAACCAACCAAGTGGCATGGATCCGATCTCCCAGCACCAAGGCTTGTGGGGCGAAGCCCAACAACGAAAACCGGTGGCGAAGCCCGATGGCGAAGCCCGATGGCAAGGAGCCACATGGGGCTCCGGTCGGCCTGGGCGAAGCCTACATGGCGAAGGCATGCGCCGAAGGAGGATGGCTTCGCCAGGGCAGACCTGCTCCAAGAAGGGCCGATGGGTCGGCCCAATCCCCCCGGTCCATGGGCCAAAGAACCAGTAGCCACCAGGTAGCCCATCGAGGGCCCACGTGCACTCTAATTACATTGAATACCCATGAAAGGGCCCCTTTATGAGGGCGACCATGTAAATTCCCCTGTAATAGCCCTAAACCCTAATAGGGAGATCTGTAATAGGGTTATAAATAGCCCCCTTGGGCCTTGTAAAAGGGGATCCGATTTTAATACAAAATTTATGACACTTTACTTTCCCAACAACTGTCGAGTATCCACGTCCTTCGACGTATGCAGTTGTCGTTTCGACAACAGCTGGCGCCGACCGTGGGGACCTCTGACCGAAACCACTGAGAGCGAATGCCATCGAAAAAGGTCTCAAAGGAGAGGGTTGCAAACCCAAAGGAAGGCGCAGCCGAAGAGGTGATGGCCGCTGGCGAAGGCACGGAGCCTCCGGCGCCTGCCGAGGTGGCGGCTGCGCCGGTGGCTTCGGCGCCCGCGCTGCAACCACCGTCTTCGGCCTCGACCGCTCCGGCGGAGTAGGTACTGGAAATCCCTTCGGCAACGCAGCTGGCTTCGACAACAATCGCCGCTGCACAAGTCGATCCCGGCCTTGATGCACAAGCCGAAGCGAACATGGAGGCCATGCGGCAGAACATGGCACGAGTCCAGGACATGCTTCGACAAATGCAGGAGCAGCAACAGGCGTACGAAGCGGCACGGCAGGCCAAGATCGCTCTGGCCCCCATCCTCCAGTATTCGGCAGGTTACATCCCGCCTCAAGCCTATCAGCAAGCGCCGGTTCGGCCTCCCACGATCCAAGCACACCCTTCGCCCGGTCAAATGTCACGAGCAATGGCGGAGGGGGCCTCGGCATTGCAGGCACAGCTTCAGGCTTTCCTTCAGCAGCTCAACCAACCCCACATCTCAAGCATAACCCCTTCGGCTCAGCCGGAGGGGGGCTCCGGCCAAGGCGCCTCAGGGTGGCTGCCGTCGAACCCACCTGTGCCAGGGGCTTTGTCCTGGAATCGGGGGCAACAGTTCGACTTCTACAACACCACCCAAGCGCCATCGTTCGGAAGTGGGCCGCCGAATGTCGCAGCCCAACCGCTCCCCCAGGCCATCACCTCGCCCTTCGCCACGCCGTATCCACAGTCAAGCGGGCCTTCGCTGCAGGGCACAGTGGGCAAGGCCGGGGGTGAAAAGGGGCTGCCACTGAGTGAGGGGATCAAAAATCGTCCGATCCCACCTCAGTTCAAATTCCCACACGTTCCGCGGTACTCGGGTGAAAGAGACTCAAAAGAGTTCCTCTCAATCTACGAGTCCGCGATCGAAGCTGCTCACGGCGATGAAAACACCAAGGCGAAGGTAATCCATCTCGCCCTTGACGACATCGCCCGTTCTTGGTATTTCAATCTGCCATCCAATAGCATTTACTCATGGGAGCAATTGCGTGATGTTTTCATCCTCAACTTCCGAGGCACCTACGAGGAGCCGAAGAGGCAGCAGCATTTGCTCGGCATTCGCCAGAGGCCGGGCGAATCAATATGAGAGTACATGCGTCACTTCTCGCAGGCACGATGCCAAGTTCAAGACATAACGGAGGCATCCGTCATCAACGCCGCTTCGGCCGAGTTGCTCGAGGGCGAACTCACAAGAAAGATCGCCAACAAGGAGCTGCAAACCCTTGAGCACCTGCTTCGCATCATTGATGGGTACGCAAGAGGCAAAGAAGACTCCAAGCGAAGACAGGCGATTCAAGCCGAGTACGACAAAGCCTCCATCGCTGCGGCCCAAGCTCAAATGCAAGCGCAAGTCGTCGAACCGGCTTCCCCCGCTGTTCGCCAGCCCCAGCCGGCGAACCAGGGGCAGCCGTGCCGGCAAGGCCAAGCTCCCATGACCTGGAGGAAATTCAGGACCGACCGAACAGGCAAGGCAATCATGGCTGTCGAAGAAGTACAAGCGCTCCGCAAGGAGTTCGACGCCCAACAGGGCGGCAGCCATCAGCAGCCCATTCGTAAAAAGGTCAGAAAAGATCTCTATTGCGCCTATCATGGGCGGTCTTCGCACACCACCGAGCAGTGCCGAAACATCCGCCAGCGAAACAACACCCACGAACCAAGGCCACATCAGGGTGTCGCTGTCGAAGCGCCTCGCGAAGCGGCCCAGGAACAGTCGCCTCCAGCCGAACAGCACCAAGACGTGTAGCGCAGAATTATTCAAGTAATCACAAGGGCTGATCCACCAGTCCCGCTGTCGAAGTGGCAGAAGAAGTCGCAGCTGCGAACGGTGCACAACATCACCACCACAGGCGAAGGGGTCCCAAAGTACTTGAGCCAGCAAATTTCTTTCGGGCCGGAAGATGCTGAAGGAGTGCTGTTCCCGCACCAAGACCCCTTGGTGATTTCGGCTGAAGTGGCCGGCTTCGAAGTCCGGCGCATTCTGGTCGATGGAGGTAGCTCGGCTGATGTCATCTTCGCCGAGGCATATGCCAGGATAGGGCTACCAACCTCGGCCCTCACTCAGGCGCCGGCCTCGCTTCGCGGTTTCGGCGGTGAGGCGGTTTAGGTCCTCGGCCAGGCACGGTTGAAGGTTGTCTTCGGCACGGGCGAAAACAAACGCGAAGAGCAGATATTGTTCGACGTCGTCGACATACCGTACGGCTACAACGCCATCTTCGGCCGCGCAACCCTGAACAAGTTTGAAGCCATCTCCCACCACAACTACCTCAAGCTCAAGATGCCGGGTCCGGTAGGGCTGATTGTTGTCAATGGGCTTCAGCCTTCGGCCGCGCCGAAAGGTGACTTGGCTGTCATCTGCAGGGCGGTGCACAATGTGGAGACCGAACCACATGCTAACCGGGCGCCGAAGCCAGCCCCTCACGGCAAGGTAATCAAGGTGCAAGTGAGTGAGGCAGAACCGTCGAAGCTCGTCCAGCTAGGAGGCGATCTAGGCGAAGAAGAAGCCGCAAAAATCCTGGAAATGCTCAAGAGAAACATCGACATCTTCGCCTGGAGCCCCAGCGAAGTGGGAGGCGTTTCGCCAGAGCTCATCATGCATCACCTGGCCGTCAAGCTGGACGCCAAGCCAAGGAAGCAAAAGCTGCGCAAGATGTCCGCTGATCGCCAAGAAGCAGCGAAGGCCGAAGTGCAAAAGCTTCTCAAGGCCGGGGTGATCAGGGAAATTGATCACCCGGAGTGGCTGGCGAACCTGGTCTTTGTAAAGAAGTCGAATGGCAAGTGGCGCATGTGCGTCGACTTCACAGACCTCAACAAGGTTTGTCCGAAGGACGACTTCCCCTTGCCGCGGATCGATCAGCTTCTTGGACGCCTACTCGGGCTATCACCAGATCCACATGAATCCAGACGACATCGCCAAGACTGCCTTCATCACGCCGTTCGGCACTTTCTACCACCTCAGGATGCCTTTCGGCCTGAGGAACGCCGGAGCAACGTTCGCCAGGCTGGTGTACAAGGTGCTTCACAAGCAACTGGGGCGAAACGTGGAGGCGTACGTCGATGACATTGTCGTGAAAAGCCGTAAGGCCTTCAACCATGTGTCCGATTTGCAAGAGACCTTCGACAACTTGCGTGCGGCGGGTATGAAACTAAACCCAGAAAAGTGTGTTTTTGGAGTTCGCGCCGGCATGTTGTTGGGTTTTCTTGTCTCCGAAAGGGGTATCGAGGCGAACCCCGAGAAAATCGATGCCATTCAGCAAATGAGGCCACCGTCGAGCGTACGCGAAGTATAGAAGCTCGCGGGCCGAATTGCGGCACTCAGTCGTTTTCTCTCAAAAGCAGCCGAAAAGGGCCTGCCATTTTTTAAGACCCTCCGGGGTGCAAGCAAGTTTAGCTGGACTCCCGAATGCCAGGCCGCATTCGAGGAGCTAAAGCAGTATTTGCAAAGCCCACCCGCCCTTGTCAGCCCAACACTAGGAAGCGAAATGCTATTGTATCTAGCGGCTTCGCCAATGGCGGTCAGCACAGTCCTAGTCCAACAGACAGAATCAGGGCAGAAACCGGTGTACTTCGTCTCCGAAGCATTACAGGGGGCGAAGACGCGGTACATTGAAATGGAAAAGCTCGCTTACGCCCTGGTGATGGCTTCGCGCAAGCTCAAGCACTACTTCCAGGCCCACAAAATCATAGTGCCTTCGCAATACCCCCTGGGCGAAGTACTGCGGGGTAAAGAAATCTCTGGCAGACTCAGCAAGTGGGCGGCGGAGCTATCCCCCTTCGACCTGCACTTCGTGGCGCACACCGCCATCAAATCTCAAGTCCTGGCCGATTTTGTGGTCGAATGGACTCAGGCGTTCGCCCCCGAACCCCAACCTGTCGAACAGCCTTGGACAATGTATTCCGATGGCTCATGGTCACATAGGGGGGCGGGCGCCGCGGCCGTGCTCATTTTGCCGGGGGGCGTGCCGATCCGGTATGCCGCAAGGCTGCAGTTCGACACAACCAACAACACGGCGGAATACGAAGCGGTGCTGCTCGGCCTAAGGAAGGCGAAGGCAATAGGGGTTTGGCGCTTACTCATCCGAACTGACTCCAAGCTAGTGGCTTGTCATGTTGACAAATCTTTTGAGGCAAAAGATGAAGGGATGAAGAGATACTTGGAGGCCGTTCGGTCAATGGAAAAGTGCTTCGCTGGCGTAACGGTCGAACACTTGCCCAGGGGGCAGAATGAGGAGGCTGACGCCCTGGTGAAATCTGCTGCTTGCGGAGGACCGCATTCGCCAGGCATCTTCTTTGAAATCCTGTATGCACCAAGTGTGCCCAAAGGAATCGAGGACGTCATGGCCATAAACCAGACTACCACGGGCGAAGACCCAGAGGACTGGCGAACACCGTTCGTGAAGTACCTCAAAGACGGCTGGCTTCCGGATGACGAAGCAGAGGCGAAACGCCTGCAAATCAGGGCCAGGCAGTACAAGCTGGTTTTAGGGCAGTTGTACCGCTCTGGAGTGCTCCAACCTTTTCTTCGCTGCGTTTCCTTCACCGAGGGCGAAGAGATGGTGAAGGAAATTCATCAGGGGCTTTGTGGGGCACACCAAGCTGCCAGAACTGTCGCCTCCAAGGTGTTTCGCCAAGGAGTATATTGGCCAACAGTGCTGAAAGTTTGCGTGGCGCACGCCAAAAGGTGCGAAGGGTGCCAACGGCATGGCCGAAGCCAAACCGCCCCACAGTATGAGTTGCAGCCGATCGCTCCAGTATGGCCCTTCGCCAGGTGGGGGCTGGACACCGCTTCACCCAAACGTTTCTATGTCTAGAGGGTGGCACCCTGTTCGCCAACATGTAAAAATGTACATATTACCATGTAGCTCTTCGGCAACTGCCATTTTTGTAAGCCGTTCGGCGCAAAAATACAAAAAAAGGAGAAAATCAAAAAGAAAAAAAACTGGACGTAGGACTGTTATCCACTCTGGAGGCCCGAACCAGTATAAAATTTCTGTGTTTTTCACCTTTTTTACTTATGTGCATGATAATTCGTGGAAAAACCCCAAGGCAAACGCCTGATCAGCGAAAGGGCCAGGGGGGCGAAACGGATCGGTCGAAGCATCGCTCGCCGAACGTTGAAACCGCGACAGCTTGTTTCGGGAAAAAAAAAACCCCGAACACCGTTATAGTCGATCCGCACAAAATTAAGCCACTAAACGCAAAGTGCAAACGATCGACAACAGAAGTCGAAAGCTGAAAAGTCAGCAGGCCTATTTCGCCAATACACGCAAAGGGGTCGATGCATCACGACCCAACAAAAGCACAAAATGTGACAATACAGAAAATGGTGAAAAGGAAACAAAAGCACATCTTTATTAAACATTGAAAATACACTCAACAGCTTACACTGTGTAACACGATATAGGCGAAACGATCTGAAACGTTCGCTTACAAGAAAATTACATCTTCGCTCCCAAGGCAACTAATAAAGGAGTGATCCGGCGAACATGGTTCGTCATCACTGCTGATATTGTACACTACCCTAAGAGGAGAGGGGGACGAAACTACAGTAAGGGCGTACCGCCGCTGGGCGATCGCCTCCTGCCGATCGGTCCGGCGAAACCGCCGATCGGTCCGCCGATGGTTTCGCCAGAAACGGACCATGCCCTCCAGGCGCGCCACATGGACACGATCGAAGTCCTCCAGCGTTCGCCCAAGATGGGTTCGCATCCAGTTAGCGACGCTCACAACTTTGTAGCTGTTCCCATTGATTGTCATTTCGCGGTAGAAAGGCCGAAGCTGGTATCGAACCTTCGGCAAATTCTTCACCGTAATGAACTTCTTGTTCTTGCTTCGCCAATCCCCAAGAGGGGGCCGAACGCAAAGCTTTCGGCATTGACCCTGCAAAAATGGGAGTGTCACGTAGGCGAGCGGAAGAAGAGAAAAGTGGACGCGAAAGAACTAGGCGAGAGAATCACAAAAACATCTCAAACGGTTCGCGCATCACACAAAAATGATATAAATGGCGAAAGGCGTCAGACAAAAACATCTCAAACGGTCTGCCAGAATTGCCTTCGCCAGGCACGGAGAGCGGGCGACACGTCTTGGGAGCTGACTTCCCAGTCCCCCTTCGCGAACTCGGGAAACCGGGCGACGTGCTCGCACTCGTGCTGTTGAAGCAGCCCCAGGGCGAAGGCCACCGACACGCGCGCACAGCAATCGCCGTACGCCGTGGCGCAGTCGAAAACCGCGCAGCCAGCCTCTTGGGTCCAATTGCAGAAGTCGAGCGCGGAGGCATCTTCGCCGGGAACATCGCCCGCCTTCGCCCCCATGTCCGTAAGGGCAAGGCGATGGGTGCAACAGGATGCCTTCGCCGCATCGATCATCTGGGCCGCTTCTCTGGCAAGGTGTTTTACCTTTTCCTCTGCCTTGTGCGTCCTCTGGCGAAGGGCTTCCATTTGGGGCTCCGCCGAATCATAGTATGCTGTGAGCATGGCGGTTTGCTCCCGCTCCCTTGCTAGCTCGGCCGTGAGGCGGTCGATTTCGGCCTTCGCCTCGCTGCCATTCTCGAGCTCAGCCTGAAGGCATTTATTTTCCGCCTTCGCCTCTCGGAGGGACCGAGCAAGTCCCTCCATCTCGAGGCCTCTTCGGCCTAGCTCATCGTCCTTCGCCCGGAGTCGGTTTTTCAAACCGTCCAGGCGGGCCCGCATTGTCCGTTCGGTAGAACAATGGGCCGCAAGAAGCTGGCGAAAAAGTAAGGGCGAATTGTAAGCCAAGTGTAAAAAAGGAAAAAGAGTGAAGGAGCTTACAAGAACATACCCGCACAGCCAAACTCTTCACGGCGGAACACCCCTCGTCGAACTCATTGAGCTCGGCGAAGAAGCTGGGGCCACCGGCCGGTGAAACGAGCTTGCTCACCCCCTCCACGAAGGGGACGAGCTCCGCCCGAGTTTCGAAGTCCCCGGGGGCGAAGCGAGGTGGTCCCGGAGAGTGCTCAGAGCCGGACCCCTCAGTCGCCTTCTTGCCCTTGTCGAGGACGAGCGGCGAAATGGGTCGACGGGCCGGGCTGGTGAAGACCGGGGCGGCCGCCTCAATCACCAATTCGGCCGAAGCCGAAGCCCCGGCCTCACCGATCGCCCTAGGGCTGCGCCCCGCGGGCGAAGTGGGCGTGCGACCCGACGATTCCTCGTCACTGAAGGCGTTGGCGATGGCGACAACCCCTTTCCTCCGGGGGACAGGCCTCGCGGCGCCGCTCTTCGCGGCCTTAGCCGCGGCAATAGCAACTAGGGCTTTGGCGCCCTCCACGTCTTTTCGGTGCAGGGGTGAAGAGGCCGATTCCGCCCCAGTTTCGGCACCCTCTGGGCTAGGAGTTGGCGTATAACCGCGCTTCCCAGAGCGGCTATCGCCCGCCTCGTCGCCAGCCTCTTCGCCCGCAACCTCGGCCTCTCCCACTTCCTCCCCTTCGGCATCCTCGTCCCCTTCGACGTTGGAGTCCGTTGGGATGGGGGCCTTCTTCTTACGGGAGGCGAACCTCACCTGCCCTCGCGGGCATTTCCGCGAAGGGCCAGCTTCGCCATCAGCCTTAAGGCTTCGCCCTTGGGGGAAGCTCGCCGGCGTAAACGCGGTTCGCCCAGCCAGCTGCCTGCCGAGTCAGCAGCTGGCTATACTCCGCCACCGACACGTCCCCAACAAGCCTTCGGGCTTCGACGTCGGCTTGGGCCAATGTCAACACTGCAAAAACGGCGAAGGCCCATGTCAGGTCCGAACAGAAAATAAAGCGAGGAGGCAAAGGGGGAAGAAGAATAAAACACTCACCATTCGCCCCTGGGGGCAAAACAAGTTTGGGCAGGCCGTCGACCACTTCGCCTTGGTCGACTTCGACCTGCCATGCCTGCGAAAGCGGATAAATCCGCAACATGCAAAATTCCTCTACCAAATCCCGGCAACTCAGCCGGGAACACACCCTACGAAGCAGGGCGAGGCAAGACTCAAGGGTTCCACGCGGGTGAAATCGCACGACGCCGCCAGCGCAGTGCCCTCGCCGCTTCGGAATCCGCCTCGAAGGGGATGGAGTGGTAGAACCACTTCGCCATCCAGTGGCGGTCCCATTTCGACATGGCGGCATTAACCGGCCACATGTTCACACTCCCGAACGCTGTCTTCCGGGTCTCGGTGGGGGTGATCACCGTCTTCGTGTTGACGGCGGCGGAGAAGATAGTGCCGAAAAGATCGGCGCTGGGCTCGAACCCCGCGGTCCGGCACGCCCAGTCGAAGATCGCGATCCACACCAGGGCCGAAGGGCTCAACTGGGCGGTTCGACTTGGAAGAGGCGGAGGATCTCCGGCAACAGGATGTTGCACGGAAATCGGAGGCCAGCCTCAAAGAAAATGGCGAACACCACCGTTTGGTGTTCGCCAGGATGCGGCACTTCGGCTTCTCCGAGGGCGGACGCCTGCCCCTCCGCCACCAGGCCGGCGTCAACCATTCTTGCCAACTCGTCATCATCGACGAGCGAAGCCCCCAGGAAGGCTGTGGTGTCGTCGTCAATCCGGCCGGGATCGGGTCCAGTCACGATGACTGGGTTCGGCTTGCGGGGAGCGATGGGCGAAGAGGAAGTTTGTTGGCGAAAAGGGTTACTTGGGCGAAGTAGGTCGCTCAGAGATTAGCCGAAAGCAAGTGGAGAGGAAAGTAACTGCGGTGAAAGTGACAAGGGTAGCGACGGTGAAAACGGGGGGTGAGAATATATATCTCACCAAACGATGCTTCGCCTCCCCAGCCAATCAGGAGCGGCCACGTGTTGCGGGGTGGGCGAAACGGTAAAATCCCATGGGTCAGACCGTGCGGTAACGGGTTCCAGAAACAAAAAAACCACTACTGTTCGCCACGGCCCAACGGCCCGTCACTGATTCGCTAAGACCCAACAAAGTGACATGGGCCACTCCACTGTTCATAAAAAGGCGAAGGCCCAACACTGCTCACATTAGGACCGGTAAAAAAAAAAGAAAAAAAATCCCCACAACTGCTCGAGATGGGCGAAGACCATACACTATAATCCTTTTTTGCATGTCGCAAAATTTTTGCAGGATCCAGAAAGATGGGTTTCAGCAGGAGCATCGGTCGAAAGGGGGCGCCTCATACCATACTACATGGTTTGCACGGTCTCGGCCGAAGCTCCTATCTCACCCTTGCCCGTGAGGGGCTTGTTGGCAGTATGCCATGAGGCCCTTCAACCAAGCCTGCCGAAACCAACCAAGCGGCGAGGATCCGATCTCCCAGCACCAAGGCTTGTGAGGCGAAGCCCAACAATGAAGCCCGATGGCGAAGCCCGATGGCAAGGAGCCACATGGGGCTCCGGTCGCCCTGGGTGAAGCCTACATGGCGAAGGCATGCGCCGAAGGAGGATGGCTTCGCCAGGGCAGACCTGCTCCAAGAAGGGCCGATGGGCTGGCCCAATCGCCCCGGTCCATGGGCTAAAGAACCAGTAGCCACCAGGTGGCCCATCGAGGGCCCACGCGCACTCTAATTACATTGAATACCCATGAAAGGGCCCCTTTATGAGGGCGACCATGTAAATTCCCCTGTAATAGCCCTAAACCTTAATAGGGAGATCTGTAATAGGGTTATAAATAGCCCCCTTGGGCCTTATAAAAGGGGATCCGATTTTAATACAAAATTTATGACACTTTACTTTCCCAACAACTGTTGAGTATCCACGTCCTTCGACGTATGCAGTTGTCGTTTCGACAACATGAAGAAAGTACACTGTTTAACAAGGAGGAAACCCTAATTAACAACGTGTCTAATAATCGGAACAGTCATGGAGAATTTTTTTCGAATTCTCTTTGTTTCAAACCATTAACTGGACCTTTAATTGAATATTCAGAGCAGAGGAAATAACCCTGTTAAATTAAAATGTCAGGATTTAAATTAATAATTCTTTCCTCTCCCTCCTTTGGTCGTGAACTGTTCCCGGTTCACTCCCCGTCCGTGGTTCGTCCTATCCGCCAACCTCCGTTGTGGCCCCGGTTTCGCATTGTGTTGGCGAACCAAACCCCTCTCCTAATCCTATTCTGTTTCCTTTTCCTTTCCTGAAACGGCACTGTAAAAACCCTCCACTCCTTTCCTTTTTTGGCACCGCATCCTTTTTGGACTACCACCCCTCCCCCTTTCCCCCACCGTGCACCACCCCTCCCCCTTTTCCCCGTGCCGTGCGCCCCTCCTTTCCCATCCGCACAACGCCGCCGGCCCCACCTACAATTTTGCACCACCTATATAAGCCCCCTGACCCCCCTTTTATCTTTTCTTTTTTCCTACCGAGCCCTAGCCGCAGCCGCCGCCCCCTGCGCCTAGCCTAGCCGCCGCCGCCTCCCTTTATAGCACCGGCGCCGCCTTCCCGTTGCGGTGCCGCTGCCGTTGTCGTCTTCTCTGGTGAGCCCTCTCCTCTCTTGTCCCTCACCGGTAAGATTCACTGCGGTAATCGTCTCCTTTGTTTCTATCTAACCTATCTAATGTACTCCGCGTGTTGTACCCTAGTCACCGCCTCCTTTCATGCTCGCTGACGGCGGCCTTTGTGCCATGCCGCATTGCTGTCGTCGCTGCCGTGCACCGCACCGCTGTGCCGCTGCCATGCTGCCTCGCTGCCGCGCAGCCGCTACCGCGCCGTCGCAGCCGCGCGCCGCCGTTGCCACGCCACAGCCGCATGCCGCCGCTGCCCTAACACCGTCGCCGTCGCTTTGGCCACTTGCCGTGTCGCCGGTTGTGCCTACTGGCTGTGCCGCATGCGCTTGCTAGTTGTCTGCCGCATACGTTCGCACGTAGTGTGGCGTAGCGTCATGTCGGTTTGGTCGTACCGAGTCGTTCTAAAGCCCTAGAGCCGTTCTGAGCCACCAGTTCCATTCACCGATTCGATGGACCATTTGCGTGGTCCCACGCCACGGTAGGTTTATTCGTCGAGTCGCTGACCCGTGAGGCTCGTTAACCGGAGTTTGTTTTCCGTTAACCTTGTCCGTTTGCGGGCGTTAAAACATATCAATTAATTAAGGTGTTTTGGTTAATAGTAATTACTCGTTGATGGAGTATGGATGGACCTGGTTTTGGTCTATGTTGCTTCCAGATTTACCTAGACACGAGAGGGGACTGCCCGCTATCTTTCTAAGAAGTGGGGGTGAAACCTGAGGTATGTATGGTTGGTTAGGGAGGGTTATGCAAAGGGTTCTGTCATAGTCTCTTTTCGGTGTGTCGTGGTGACATGTAGACGCATGGTAATGTGTTGTGAGGCTGTGTCTTGTGGGTACAGTTGTACATATCTGATGAGAGTAAAACTATTTGAATAGCCGTGCCCGTGGTTATTGGGCGGTCAACCAGCTCACCGTGATTACTCTCATTCTAATAATATGACCTAATGAACATGTGTAGTTCAGGTGGTATGGTTGGGCCTATTGCAACGTGGTTTAGCGTTGGGCAGTGATGTTTAATATTGATTAATTTATATCAAAGATTTTACTGGATTCAAATTATGTTTTATAAATGTTGATTTTATGCAAATACCTTGTAGCCATTCCTTTGATATTATCTTGCATCATACTTCTCTATTGGTATGACTTATTGAGTACAGTGGGGTGGTACACAGTCTTGCTTAATTTTTCCAACCTCAGAGACAGAGAATTATTCGGATGATGAATATTTTGAAGATTAGGCTTGTTCCGGACATTGAGGATGCCTGTTGTTATGGAGAATGTTACGCTTTAATGGTCTTAGTTTAGATTATTTGATAATTTATTTCCACTGCGTATGTAAGACTTTTGAATTTATTATTTTTGTAAGACGTGGATCTGTGTATCAATTTGTCATTTGTGTACTCTGGCTGGTCCCAGACAGAGATTTAATATACATTCTGCTTGAAATTCGGGTTAGCAAATTTTTGGGCCTGACATTTTGGACATATGATCGTACATTTGCAAGTGTATTCTAAAATGACTATATATAAGAAGTACAGAAATAGGTTTTTCTCATTTCTTCTCCATTTAGTCTAGATTAATATTCAGAGAGAGTTAGCTTGAATGATCTTTCTGTGTATCAACCTCCTATCCATCATTGAATAACCCCTGCAATAGAATTTAATATGCTTAAGTGTGATGTAAATTAATAACATAGTACTCTCTTACCATATCTTCCCTTGGGATTAAATAAATACGATACCTTGGAAATACTTCCGGGTGAAATACTACGGTGGTATATTCGTGCGCTTGCGGATTATATCTGTGATCGTAAGGAAATACTGACTAATATTTCTTGCGCCATTGCCTGGGATCTAATTCCTTGTAATGTTGTTACGAAATATCAACAAGCATTTCTGGCGCCGTTGTTGGGGAAGATAATTGGTTTAAGAGTTTATTAAATGTTATTTATCAACATCCACCTATGTGTGATCACTGTCCTTTGCAGGCTAACCTTGGTTGGTTTCGCTTTATTGAGAAAATAGGGTAGTGCATGACTGGTTTCAATTTGCTGAAAAACTTCAAAGACAATCCCGAAGCATTCTTTAGGAGTGTCAGACCCTGTGTTGTCGCTCCTTAGAAGACTCTGTCGATAGATAGATCAACCATCCCCGCACCTCCATGAGTTCGCCACAACTTCCGCTAACAACGTGCCCGTTGGGCCCTGCACCAATGTGGGTGACGTGGACTTAGTCAAGCTAAGATAACTCCTGCTTTATCCAAGAAATTAGCTTCTAGTGACAAGGCTTTAGAATAAATGAAGTTTGATGGCTTTACCTCTGCCTTTCAAAACCAACTGAGCTTCAATAAAATGCTAGAAACCTAGTTAGCTCAGCTGGCTACTCTTGTTCCTACTAACGAATCTGGAATGATTCTGGGGCAACCTGAACCCTCTCTAGAAAATGTTAAAGTGGTAACCACGGCGGGAGGAAAATCCACTCGCGACCCGCAATATCCTAAAACTGCAGCAACAAGCAAGGATGGCAGGAACGCTACACCACCTAACATAGCTGGAGAAGAAGAAACCATGCAGCAGGAGAAGGTAGCACCGCAGGAATACTGGAACACCAACTTGTTGTTGTTCCCTCAATGCAGCCGGAAGCCATCCGTGGATGAGCAATTTGCTCACTTCATCGATGTGATCCAAAAGATCCACATCAACATCCCTCTTTTGGATGCGATGCAAGTACCAACCTATGCTCGCTATCTAAAGGACATCCTTAACAACAAGCAACCGATACCTACCACGGAGGTGGTAAAATTGACGGCAGAGTGTAGCAATGCTATACTCCACTGGCTTCCGGAGAAGAAGAAGGATCTAGGGTGTCCGATGATCGCGTGTTCGATCGGGACACAATTGTTCGAGCATGCCCTATGCGACCTTGGGGCAAGCATCAGCGTGATGCCCAAGGAGGTCTTCGATAGGCTAAACTTCACGGTGTTGTCACGGATACCAATTCGACTTCAATTGGCAGACTCCTCAATCCGATATCCGGTAGGTATCTCCGAGGACATTCCGGTGAAAATCCAAAATTTCTTCATCCCTATTGATTTCGTTGTACTGGACATTGACACCGACAAAGAGACACCGCTCATTCTTGGGCGGCCATTCTTGAGTACTGTGGAAGCAAACATTGATGTGGGAGAAGGAGAAATCTGGCTCCGCACTAAGGGAAAGCAAGAGAAGTTTGAGTTCCAGCCGAGAATGGAGAAATGCTCCATGGTTAAGATCAAGTATAGGCCAAACCCGCAAAATATCCGAGAAGTCGAAGTAAAACCCCAAAGACAGACAACCTCATCGCCTTCATGAAGAACTTCCTGGAATGGGAAGGGATGGCAAGGCCTCGTCTGGATCCTAAGCCGACATCATCGAAGCCGGGAGTGCAGGACAAAAAGCCTGTAAACCCACAAGAAGCCGCCGACCACACCAAGGAGAGTGTGGTGTGTGAAGAAAGCATCACCCGCTCCCACAACTCCGGGGAAGGGTGCCTCATCATCAAGCTAAAACACCACAGAGGTGCGGTCTTGCTTGTTGGGCTAAAAGTGGTGTCGCCCTTGCCAACAGGAAAATTGGTATGTATCCCATATTTAATTTCGCTAAATTTAATTATTGAATTACAACATGTTTACCTTTTCAAAACTTTGCATGAAAAAATTTTGGTTTTAATTAGGAATAATTTTTGAGACAAGAAATTTATAAAATGAATTTTTGAGCAAAAATAAATATTTTTTCGACCAATTTCCACATGACCCCCTCCAACTAGCTGTTGGAATCCAACGGCTAGGATTGGTGCCGTTAGGACCCACCTTAGGTTTGGCCGAACTAGGGATTCAACGGTTGGCTGCACCAATTTTTGGTGCAACGGCTAGTGGGTCCCACATGACAGTTACCGTTGGGAGCCCTCTATAAGAAGGAGATGACCGGGAGAGGGGAGTTCATCCCATTTCAACACATATTCAACTCTCCCTCTTGCTCAAAATTCATCTCGAGCTTTGATGTATTTGATTCAAGGTTTCTTCTCTGCATTTTTGCTTTAATTTCAAGCACTTGCTAGTTGCTTTGGTTTGGTGAAAGACTAACCGACGGGTAGAGTCAATTCAGTTTCACTAGCTTAACCCCCGGCCGAGTTTGTCTTATGCTCTTGCCCATTTGTTGCAGCGATGAAGAAACAAATTTCGGGATTCTTCAAGATCATGCTACCACCAAGAAGAATAGAGTGCGCATTCATCTGCAGATGCATTCCTGGAGGAGGTGGACATTTCACCGAAGCTCCTCAACAACACCGACCTCGATCTCGTAGGTGACCGAGAGATGCAAGCCTATCACATGCATAGGGATCAGACATTTACTCCAAGGATACATCAACGGAGGAGTGTGCGCTCGACTCATCTTGGTGGTGGCTCGATTTTGAGCTTGATCCTTCTTGAACAATCCCGAAATTCGTTTCTTCATATGCATACCCGAGCATATGTTGGTAGTTCTTAACGTTCACAGCTAAAATCCACAAGCGCACAGAATACCGTTGTAGCACTTCACCTTCGGGTTACCCCAAAAGGATATCGAACTCAGGGAACGTGTGTAATCTACCTAAGGCTAAGACAATTCAAGGACAACAATTATTGGCAGGCTAGCTAGGCCTACCTCCCGGCCCCTCCTTCGGCTGGGAGGCTGCTTCATGGGCCCCCAACATCTTTTACCTTCGTTGGGCTCAATTCTTCGAGGTTTTGATTGACATGTGAGCCCTCTAATCTGCGTAATTGCATCCCGATTGTCCTAAGGTGTATTTTATCACATGACGGGTGTGTTTTCTGCATAAAATACCTGCATACACATATTTCACCAACAATAGTGGAAATAATTAGTAATAATCCTTACCACTAAGTTGGATACCATATGTTCTTTCATTATATGCAAGCATTGACGGTCAGATATTATGATTTAAGGACCGTCAACAAGACCCCCACACTTAACCTTTGCTCGTCCTAAGTGAAGGCTATGGACTCAAAAAAGGGTTGTGACTTTCTTACTAATAATCATGCAAACAAATTATTCAAAGCCATACCTGTACTTGTGGGTTCTTTCAAAGCCATACCTGCAATCATCCTAGGAAATTGAGAAATGGAACAATCTTGACTCAATTCACCCTAACTTTTCATGAAGAACAACTTGGGGTTTTTTTTTTCAAGTAACACAAAATTATAACTTTGCTTTGCTCTTGAATTGATTCTCTTGATCACTTAATGTGTATGAATCCTCACAAAGACATATGATTGTGTGTTGGTATTTTTTACGACCACAGTTAAATCCGCAAGCACACAGAATACTGCTGTAGCACTTCACCTTCCGGTGACCCCAAAAGGATATAAAACTCAGGGAACGTGTGTAATCTACCTAAGACTAAAACTATCCAAAAACAGCAACTATTGGTAGGCTAGGTAGGCTAGAGAGGACTTTTTATGTGTTTTAATTATCTAAGCTAATTTAAAGGTAATTTCCTATCTGTTGCTTCGGGCACCGACCTCTGCTGGTCTGCCAGCGTGGTTCCGGCTATAGCTTTCTGCTGTACCTGAACATGGAGGATTACTAGGACGGGATTCAGGGGTGTCACCACCTGCCATCGACCTCTGACAAATCCGTGGGATACACAACAAAGATAGGTAATCTCTAACCTAGGCACCACGCCTAAGTTATTAATTACTACTCTAATACATGCATAGAAACTTTCTTCTTTATCTAGAGTTCTAGTACTAGAGCACTTAGTACGAGTACTAACCGCAAAGATAGAAAACTATCTCACTTAGACTAAGTAATTAAATAACATAAGAAAGGATCCCGAATATTTACTTTATAGAAGATGTTTCTCCGAACCCAGAATAGAGTGTACCGACAGCTCCGGTACTCCTCCAGAATTCATCCACCGAGTTATGATTTCTCACAAAGGCAGATGATTGTGCCTTTTCTTTTCCTACCATCTAATAGGGCTTATGTGGAGTTGAGGGTATGGAAAAGAGCAGAGCATTACTTACATCACATATATTGCAAAGTCAAATAATGGATCCACGGAAATACAAGACAAACCAACTTGATCAAGGATTGCACATGGGTGGATATATGGTCGATAGGTGGAACTCCAGTTTTGGTGCTCTCTTTTTTGCTTTATATTTGGGACAAGCTATTTTTTAAGAGTCGTTGCATCTCTTTTTGGATGAGAATGCATTCCCTCTGTGGCAAAGTGCTTGGAGAGTTACTTGGATCATCTCTTTTGGGATAGGCACTTGTATTTATATAGCCATCTTTTTGGAAAGCTTTTTGGAGAGGCTTTTTGGTGGAGTGTTTATTTTGTGGATGGATGGGATGAAATGGAAAGTAATGCTAAACTCCAGTGTAGAAGTTCAACATAGGTAGGTGTAATGTGGCTTTTCATCAAACAAGCATGAAAAGTACTTCACTATGGTCACAAAACTTGACAACGCTGAATGTAATTACAAGCAGTGTATGTAGCAAGCTAGTCATGAATGATCAACCTATGGCCCTAGTGGGAATAAAAATATCAGTGAGGAGTTTAGCATCGTTATATATATTTATATACATTTCTTTTTATAAAATTCCCAAGGGTGCACATTGAAGAGCATGATTCTATCATCAGACTATATCTCATTCATCAATTACCTAGATAGGTCACCAAAACTTCCAAGCTGAACCTGCATTAAAACCCCTGTCCACGACAGGTCAAGGTACATAAACGAAAAATTTGACATACAGATCGACATCTTACAAAAATAATAAAAGTTTACAAATGCAGCGGAATGTAAAAGCGAGCTTGAAATAGACACTTGACGCTCGCAGCGTGACGGCTCCACTCCATGGGCATCCTCGACGATAGCGATGAAGCCTACTACTCTGAGTAACCTCCATCCGAGAAGTACTCCGCCTCTGAGGTGGGGGAAAAGATAGCAAGATTAAGTACTACCCACTATACTCAGCAGGTCAAACGTGAAGAGGAGGTATAATGCAAGTAATTTCAAAGAGAGCTAGGGTTCATTTGTATAAAACAGGCATTTAAAAATATTAGTTAAAAGCAATATAAACTATGAAGGTAAATTAAGCAACAATAATCATCACTGTCCAACGCAACACTACGTTGTGACAAGCCCAACCATCCACCTAAACTATACCAGTTCCATTAAGTCCATTTATTAATGAGTGAGACTAATCACGGTAAATCTAGTTGATCGCCCATAACCGCGGGCACGACTATTCGAATAGTTTTACTCTGGCCAGAGGTGTACAACTATACCCACAGCACACTATTCCACACATGTTGTCATGCCCCGAAGTACCACCATGGTACTGCAAAGGGGAGAAATCATGACAAGACCCTTGGCATAACCCTCCCCTAACCATCCACACCTCGCTGAGGTTTCACCGCCACCCCTATATCCGGGGTGGGCAAACCACCCCCCCGTGCACCGTAGTGAATCCGGAAGCCAATCAACCGGTAGCCCAGGTAGACCTAAATCCATCACGGCCACCCTCGCCTTCGGTGCCTAGGAAAGGGTCGAGCTATACTACAAGTCTAGCAGTTGCCCACGCTTACTTGTAGTAAGCAATATTAGTCTTCCAGGGTTTCCAGCGAACCTGTCCTTAAATACCATGGTCACGACTATCAAAACCGTGCACCCACAGCCCACCATTTAGCATAATTTAGTTGTATTAATACTATGGTGGCAGATGTCCATAATCATCATCATTAATCGAGATATAAGTTAGATGTGAAATTCCCATAGTGAGACAATTGTTCTATGCATGGCGAAGCATTTCCTAAACCAACATCTAGTCAAATTAATGCCCAAGTTATCAATGGCATAAGCTAAACAATATATGGCTGAGTAATAGGAATAATCCCACGTGACATTGTAAAAGAATGTGATTTAATAGAATGCGAGACATTTAAAAATTCAAATGTAATGCATGACTTGCCTTGCTCTCACGTTTTTGGTCCTCTGCGATGACTTCAAAATAACGTGGTGTGTTGAAACTATCAAAATCTACGTGACAAACAAAGCACACAAGCAAAACAGGCTATAAGTCTACTAAAATAGGAAACAAAACCATTTTTGTTGGATTATAGTCATTTTTATGATTTTACTGCGATTTGAATGGACTAAAACGGAGCTCGGATAAATTTTCTATGAATTTTAAAAGGTTCACTATGTTTTTACTGTAAACAGAAAAGATCTTAAGGAGTTATTGCGCAATAATACCTAGGCTGACATCATGAAGGGGGCGGTGACAGGCGGGCCCCACTCGTCAGCGGCACAAGGCTACCGGTCAACCGTGGACCGGGACCACGGAGGTGGTCCACTGCTGGTCCATGGGGACCTACAACCCAGATCGCCCCAGGGTCGATCAGACTACAACAGGGAGACACGGCCAGGACACAGCCGCGGCAAAGTCCAGCCCGGTTGGCACGGCGGATGACGGAGCACAGCCACCGGCGGTAGTAGCCGGCGATGCTAGCGGGTAGCGTGCACGCTAGAGGGCGGCAACGCAGCGCGGATGGAGGAGGGGGAAAAAGAGGAGAGAGGAAGGGGGGTCCTCACCGGGAGGTGACGATAGTGGCCAGCGCGGGAGGAGAAGGGTGGCAGCCGGTGCGGAAGGAGGAGACGAACGGTGACGATGGCTCGGCCGAGGTGTGGACGAGCCCGGTAAGTACGGCGGTGGCGGATGCACGGCTAGGCAACAACCCTAGTGGCTGCTAGAGGTGGCTGGAGAGGCACGGGTAGCGGAGGGGATTTCAGTGGTGCGGGGCGATCCCGGGTGCGGAGAGTTTTGGAAGAATGGTGGAAATGGAGGAGAGGAGGCCAGAGAAATGCTTTAAAGGAATGGGGATGCTGGGACGTGGCCAGAGAGGGCGCAAATTCCGGCGACCTTGGGAGGAGGGAGAGATAGAGGGGCAAGATTTGAAATAGAATCCGACCACTCGCGGGCGCGCGCGCTTACTGGGAGGATGGAGGGAGTGGGAGGCGGTTGCGGGGCGAGCGAAGTAGGGCGAGGTTGTGGGGGGCACGGCATGTAGCGGGAAGGACGGTGGCAGCGGCGGCGGTTGGAGCTGGAGCTCGACCGGTCGGAGGTTGAGGAAGGGACAGACAAGTGGGCCCCACCTATCGGTGACCCTGAGAAGGGAGAGGGTGGACGCCGACTGGTCCACAGCCTAGGGCCAGCCCAGCAAGTAGGGGAGGGCGCGTGCTCGGGGCTAGGGACTGGGCCGATGCCCAAGAAAAAGAAAAGGAAGAAAAGAAAAGTGGAAAAATAAAAAGGGGTTTCCTGGGATTTATTTATTGCTGAAAATTTATTTAATTGGATTAAAATTAATTACAAGGCTTTCAAAATTCCACTAAAAATCCTGTTAGTGTATTTTAACATTCCACCATGCCGAATCCACTTATTAAATGTATTTATTAAACAGGGATTTAACTCTAGGTTAAACAATTTTTTTCTTGAGGCAATTTATTAATCCACTTAAGGCTAGAAAAAGGGGAAACTCCTGGATCTGATAAACTTACCCCCTTAAATGGAATCTCAACCCCAAGATTCGAATGAGCGGGTGAAGAGATGCGGATGGGCAGCTTTCAATTCGTCTTCTCTTTCCTAGGTGGCCTCTTCCTCTAAATGGTGGCTCCATTGTACCTTCCAGAACTTGATGACATTTTTCCTGGTTCTTCTCTCACTAGTATCAATGATACGAGTTGGCTTCTCCACGTAAGTTAAGTCCTCTTGAATTTCAAGTTGGTTGGGATTTGCTTCCTCCTATGGTACTCCCAAACATTTCTTCAACTGAGACACGTGGAACACATCATGAATGCCAAGCATGTTGGAGGGACGCTCGAGTTGGTAAGCAACTTCACCTCTGCGTTCCAAGATCCTGTACGGTCCCACGAAGCGCGATGCCAACTTTCCCTTGATTTGGAAACGGTGCACTACCCGAAAGGGTGACATGAAGATACACATGGTCTCCTGCCTCAAAACTAAGCTCCCTTCGGCAGTTGTTAGCATAGCTATTTTGTCGGGACTGCGATTCTCAACCTTTCTCTAATCGTTCTGATTTTCTCCTCTGCCTCACTCAATACTTTGGTTCCCAACAATTGACCTTCCTCTATCTGGTCCCAAAAGAGTGGCGCGCGACACTTTCGGCCGTATAGTGCTTCAAAAGGAGCCATCTGCAAACTGGCCTGATAACTGTTGTTGTATGAGAACTCAGCCTATGGCAGATTTTGTCCCAAGCCCCGCCAACGTCAAGGGCACAAGCTCTCAACATATCTTCCAATATTTGATTGACTCTTTCGGTCTGACCATCAGTTTGTGGATGATAAGCCATACTGAAGTTCAAACGGGTTCCCAATTCCTCTTGTAACTTCTGCCAAAACTTTCAGGTGAACTAGCTTCCTCGATCATACACAATTTTCCTAGGTACCCCATGTAAGCACATGATTCTAGCCAGGTAGAGCTCTGCCAACTTCTTCCCTGAGTAGGTAATATGCACCGGAATGAAGTAAGCGACCTTTGTGAGTCGATCAACGATCACCCAAATGGAATCATGTCCAGATGGTGTCCTGGGCAAACCCGTGATGAAATCCATTCCAATTTCTTCCCATTTCCATTCTGGAATCTTAAGGAGTTATAGCAATCCTGCTGACCGTTGGTGTTCTGCCTTCACTCATTGATAGACATCATAGAGTGCGACGAACTCAGCTATTTCTCTTCCCATGGGGATCCACCAGAATTTTTCTTTGAGGTCTTGGTACATTTTTGTACGACTGGGATGAATTGAATATTGGGTCTGATGAGCTTCTGTGAGTATGAAGTCTTTCAATTCCTTGTTCTCTAGTACACACAATCTTTCTCCCATCCAAATTATTCTGTGTTCATCTTCTGTAAAATCTCGGGCTTTACCAATCCTTATATTCTTTTTGAGCTATGCTATCTCAGGATTGCTTCCTTGAGCTATGCGAACCTACTCAACCAGTGTAGGTTGTGCCTCAAGGGCAGCCATGAATCCGTGCTCAACTATACCAAGGTTCAGGTGTTCCAAGTCCCGTTGGATCTCACGACATAGTTCCTCTACCCATGCGACGTCACAATATCTCTTCCTGCTCTAGACATATGCCACAAACGTTAGCCTTAACGGGATGGTAGTGTATTCCCATATCATAATCTTTGATTAACTTCAGCCATCTTCACTGACGGAGATTCAAATCAGGTTGAGTGAAGATGTACCTTAGACTTTTGTGATCTGTATATACCTCAGAACAATTACCGATGAGGTAGTGCCACCAGATCTTTAAAGCATGGACCACTTCGGTGAATGCCAGATCGTGGGTCGGGTAGTTGCCTTCATGAGGACGCAACTATCGTGAAGTGTATGCGACCACTTTGCCCTCTTGCATCAGCACATACCCCAATCCTTGGCGGGATGCATCACAATACACTTGGAAGTCTTTCATCTGATCAGGCAGAATCAAGACGGGTGTGGTTACAAACCACCGTTTTAGTTCTGCGAAACTCCTGTTGCATTCAGCGGACCAGATGCACTTTTCCTCTTTCTTCAACAGTTGTGATTGGTTTGGCAATTTTAGAGAAATTCTCAATGAACCGACGATAGTAGCCAGCGGGTCCAAGAAAACTCCGAATCTGAGTGACTATCCTCAGTGTTGTCCATTTGGTAACTGACTCTACATTCGACGGATCCACTGCCATTCCTTGAGCATTTATGACATGACCGAGAAACTGAACTTCCTTGAGCCAGAAGTCATACTTGCTCAACTTGGCATACATCTAGTGCTCCTTCAACTTTTCAAGTGCTAGCCGAAGATGCTGCTCATATTCTTCCTTGGACTTGGGAGTAGATAAGTATGTCATCGATGAATACGACGACAAAATTGTCTTGAAATTCCGTAAACACCTTGTTCATAAAATTCATGAAGAGGGTAGGTACATTGGTGAGTCCAAAAGATATAATTGTACACTCCTCAACCCATACCGAGAAGTGAAGGTTGTCTTGGGTATGTCCTCCTCTCGAATTCTCAACTGGTGATAGCCTGATCGCAAGTCTATCTTGGAGAACACTATGGCACACTTCAACTGCTCAAACAAGTCAACAATGATGGGCAAGAGATACTTGTTCTTGATGATGACCTCGTTAAGTGCACGATAACCGACACACATCCTCTTGGTTTTGTCCTTCTTATCTACAAAGATCACCGGAGCACCCTAAGGTGACGTGCTCGGGTGGATGTATCCTTTCCGTAACTACTCGTCAACTTGCTTCTTGACTTGTGCCAACTCGTTGGCTCCCATTCTATATGGCCTCTTGTGGATCGGAATGGTCCCAGGTGCTAAGTCAATCCGGAACTCGATATTTGTTTTTGCTGGCATTGTTGTCAGATCATTTGGGAAAACCCCGGGATACTCTTTGACTATGGGAATATCCTTCAACTTCTTATGGGTCTTCTCCACTACTACCTCTTGTTCTTGTCCAATAGCCTGGTTTAGACTGATCCCTAGCTTCTGCGGCACTGAAGACTAAAAGACAACCACTTCTCCTTGGTCAACATTACGGCGCGGCTCGCACAATGAATCACTCCTTTATGCCATGTCATTCAATCCATCCCAAGAATGATATCTAGGTCCTTAGATTCGAGAAGGATGAGGTTGGCTGCGAAAGGTGCTTTTTGGATTTCAATTATTACTGATGGGCCGAAGTGAGTTGTGGTCATGCTACTTCCAGGTGTATAAACCCGCATAGGGATCTTAAGTCCCACTATTGATAACCCATCTCTCCAGCAAAATGCTTGGAAATGAAAGAATGTGCTGCACCAGAATCGAATAGTTCCGTTGCCGGAGTTGAGTTCACGGGAAACGTGCCCAGTACGACCTCTGGTGTTGCCTGTGCCTCCTCTGCGGATGCATGATTGGCGTGGGCCTGGACAAACTTGGGCCCAACACGCCTTAGCTTCGAGCACATACCAACCGTGTGTCCGGGATCACTACAATTGAAGCAGAGTCCGAGCTTTCCACCAAAGTCCTTCTTGGGCTGAGCTGGTTGAATTGCCTGAGCTGGGACCTTTGGTGGACGTGGAGTTGTGTTGAGGTTGTGCTGCCCACTATTGTTGTTGAAGTTGCCCGAGTGGTAAGGGATGGTACTGACGGACAATCAGGGTGGGAAGTCCACCCGACAACCTAGTCATGAAGCGATGTTTCTGATTGTTCCCCTGAGTTACCTTGAACTCAGCTGTCTTCCTTTTGTAGTACATTCTGTTGCGTTGATCCTCCAGACGGATAGCCTTGTCCACAGACTTCTCAAAGTCATCATAGTCTCTGGAGATCAGTTGGTTTGTCAGTTCATCATCAAGACCAGACAAACTTTTCTTGCCTCTTGGCATCGGTGTGCACGTCCTCGGGGGCATAGCGCGCGAGGCGGTGATAAACCCTGAATTCCACTCAATACGCTCAGGGATTTGGTTGTCCCGATCTTTCAGTGAGTTCAAGATAACTACGATTTGGGAAATACGTTGACGACCCGGCTACAACCGTACGAGACATTGTTGTGTTGCGCCTTAGCGATCGATACACCTCTCGAAGGGTTGTTGATCTTACCGGTGCAAATCAACCTTATTCCTGCAAGCAAATCGAAGAAACAAGCAAGAACAAGACAAAAGCAATCTGAATTGCAAATAGGAATTGAATACAAATAAGAAGTTGGGGTTCCGTAACGAGCAAACCGGCGATCTAACCGATCACGGGATTACACGGCAAAGTAGCGAAGCTAAACTTTAATCTAAACAAAACCCAAGAAACCCTGAAGGGGTATCTAGCTATTTAAAAGAGTGGGAGGATGATCAAGGGGGTTCCTAGGTCATGCTCCACCAGGTTTAGGGCGCACTCCACATGGGCCCCACCTGGGCCGGGGTCCCATATTAAGTTACAAGCTCATAGGCCCATTATAGGTGACGCAGCACCTTGTTTCTTCAATTACATAGGACTGATACGGAATTTGGAGATGATACTAGATCCATTGGAAAGAGGACTCCAAGAGCTTTCCATCAAGTACTCATGGGCCAAAAACGGAGCGCGTATGCAGATTTGGCGGCCGTTTGAAGTTAGCAGTGTCGTAGGTGGCCGAATTGGATTCAGAACTTGGACTGCTTGATCTGGATGTCTTCCAGTTGTCTCTTGATGTGAGCAATGGTTGTATCAATGGTAGTTATGGTCACATCATCCTCCCCTTCTTCATGCAAAACAGTTCTTGGTTTTTCCATATGGTGCTCTTTGCGTAGTGCATGATCTTAGCCATAGAATGTTCTATATGAAAACAAACGCAACAAACTTTCATCATGTAATATCATCAGTTCTTTAGCAAATGTCATTAATCTCCTATGAGACGAATGTACCTGGTTATGGGAATGCACAAGAAAAAATGTGGGCACTACATATGTAAATGCCTTTAACAGTTCATCTTGCTCCTGTTCTTCCGATGCCAAGTAATCGCCTGATGCATTTGTCATGGCGAATGGTAGTAACATTGAGCGAGCCGGTCGCTCCCCTTCTTCAAAACCAACATGTTTCTTTAAATCAAGACAAGAGAAACTCAAGAAAATATGATTAGAAATAATATGACTCTCTAGCTTGCAAATTTTATCCACATCTACAGGAGGATCTAAATCCAAACATACGTAAACTCTATGCACCAAATATAGTCCTCTATCATTATATTTGCCAAAAATACGAAATATAGTATGAGTTGGATGGAAAATCACTAGCATATAATTTCTCCTTCAAATTATCGAGCTCACAAAAGTCATCAAACAAAACATAGCCCAAAGTATTTAAAGAAGATAGCAATTCACGTTACTCAACTTCTTTAGCTATATGAACAACATGCTTAAAATCATCACATAAAAAACTAACACGAGAAATAGCATGTTCATTCACTAGTTGTGGCATTGATATAAGTGAAGCATTATCACACAACTCTTCTTTATCACAAGGAACAACAATCAAATCAACTTGTGACATCAGCAATGGGTTTCACTATTGGTTGCTCTACTATAGCATGAAAAGTGGACATGGATAGCTCAACATGAGAATACTCACCTTCATTTATCTCAACACCATTTAATTTACCTTGCAAACTTTCTTCATACATCACAGGTGTTTCATGCTTCTCCTCTTTCTTCTCAAGAACATCATTCTCCTCCTTTTGATGAATGTTCTGAACTCCCTGCAAAACGTTAGTAACAAGAGACGCAAAAGATTGCTCCTCCGATGTTTGCACATCATCATTGCACAAAGATATAGGATATTCAGAAACAGGAGATAAATCACACTGTTCATGTTTTCTCGTATTTGATATGATTTGACTCTCAATGCTACGAGCAAGCATGAATAGGTGTCCAATATGATTATATGTCACGTTAGATGGCATAACCTAAAGTTCATAATTAAGCCCCTTGAAAAATCTATGCATTGTGTTCTCATTGCATTCTTTTAGACCACTGTAAATGATACAAACTTTAAATTCATAGATATACTCTCTAACAGTTCGATCATCTTGTTTCAAATGTTCTAATTTGTCAAGAAGAGTACATTTGTAATAAGAACTCACAAAACGCTTTCTCATCATGGTTTTGCACTTATCCCATGTTTTAGGTTTATTACTAACATGACTCCACCAAAATAATGCAGAAGAGTAAACTTATTACTAGCAGCCTTAATCATTTGAGTATCAGAAAAATCATATTCATCAAATTCGTTGTCTACTTCTAGCTCCCAATCAACGTAATCAACAGAATTGTACTTATCATCGTAGAATGGTAACTTAAATTCAACTCGTGCAAAATTATATTTAGGTACCTCATATGCTTCATGTGGAGAAGTCGTCATATCGCGTCGAAGGTGAAGAAGTCATTGTTGAGCATGGCCATCTCGTATCCCCTTGTGCAATCCTGCCATGGTTTGTTGCAAACTAAGAAACACACACAAGAATATGCACACTCCTATCAACTACTAGGTAGTGGAGGCTCAAATATCACACACACTCAAGCTTTTTACTAAGCTCTTACAAGATCTTACCAAAGCAAGCGGAATGGTGACCATACCATACTGACTCAACCTAGACCCAATGGAGGTTGAATGCATTGATGCATTGGCAAACAATTGCTGTACGGCTGCAATCAAATCTATGGAGTTCTGGGTAGGCTTAAATATGTAATGAAGGAATAGCAAATGCTCAAATCAGAGAATGCAAAGCTGAATAATGGTTCAAAGTCAAGTATAGTGTTGGTGTTAGGCTAGAACGTACTAGAGACGCTAGCGTAGACACAAACGGTACCACAAGATAGCACAACTCTAATACATGAAAGCGGTCTCAAAGATAACAAGTGTTTTTCTCTATTCCTTCCTTCTTTTTCTTTCTTTCTTTTTTTTTGCTCTTTTCTTCCTTTTTTTTGGAGCGGCTTTTCTTTTTCTTTTTTAAGCACCTTTCTGCTTTTTTTCCTTTTTTTTGATTTTTTAGCAAAAACTACTCAAGTACCTGAATGCAAGATTATAGGGACTCAAATCTAAATATAAAAAGTACAAGGACTGAAATGTAAAAGTCTAAACCCTAAAATTAAAATTGTACATAAATTAATTCTCTCGTCCCATATGTTCCTTTTTTCAAACAGATCTCAAATCCGACACAAAAATATTTTTTTACAAAGTGTAGCAACTCACGGTATGGGAGAGGAAACAAAACGTACGATGGGGAGGTGGAGTGGGAGGCGTGCAGTGGAGAGGTGGATGGGAAACCGGTTCGGATTTGGTGTGTAGATAAAAAAAACTGATCCCATCTACTATTTATTTCCTGAACCAAACAGATATCAATCTAATCTAATCTAATCTCCCCCTTCCATCTTTCTCACGGCAACAGCACGGTCACCACACAAAGAAACCCTAGATGCAACTCCACAACTCCAAAACCAACCGACAGAAAATACCCGAAACGAGAAAAATGGAACCCTAGCTGCGACATGATTCCATTTTCGAAGATCCCGATGACAATGAAGACACGGCAGCGGCGGTGACAGTGGTACTAGACGTGACCAGAACTCGAAACTCTAAACGGACTACATGTTAAGACCAGCAACTCGACTCGACAATGAAATGCAAAACTCAACAAAGCAAAAACTGAAAAGAACAATGCAGTAGCACAAAGATGGCTAGGTAAAGGATGCAATTTTTTTGTATGGCTATTTTCTGGATAAAAACTCACCGAGCAACGAAAGCTCTGATACCACTCAATACGCTCAAGGATTTGGTTATCCCCGATCTTTCGGTGAGTTGAAGATAACTATGATTTGGGAGAAACGTCGATGACCCAGCTACAACCGTACGAGATGTTGTTGTGTTGCGCCCTAGCGATCGATACACCTCTCCAAGGGTTGTTGATCTTACTGATGCAGATCAACCTTATTCCTGTAAGCAAATCGAAGAAACAAGGAAGAACAAGATAAAAGCAATCTGAATTGCAAATAGGAATTGAATACAAATGATAAGTTGGGGTTCGATAACGAGCAACCTGGCAATATAACCGATCACGGGATTACACGGCAAAGTAGCGAAGCTAAACTTTAATCTAAAGAAAACCCAAGAAATCCTGAAGGGGTACCTAGCTATTTAAATAAGTGGGATAACGAGCAAGGGGGTTCCTAGGTCGTGCACCACCAGGTTGGGGCACACTCCACATGAGCCCCACCTGGGCCGACGTCCCAGATTAGGTTACAAGCCCATAGGCCCATTATAGGTGACATAGCACCTTGTTTCTTTAACTGCAGATGACTGATATGGAATTTAGAGATGAGACTGGATCCGCTGGAAAGAGGACTCCAAGGGCTTTCCATCAAGTACTCATGGGCCGAAAACAGAGCGCGTATGTAGATTTGGTGGCCTTTTGAAGTCAGCACTGTCGCAGGTGGCTGAATTGGATTCTAGAACTTGGACTACTTGATCTGGATGTCTTCCAATTGTCTCATGATGTGAGCAATAGTTGTATCAATGGTAGTTATGGTCACATCAGGCGGTTGAACTCGTGCAGGTACTCTATAACTATCCTTGTTCCCTGATCAAGTGCACGGAACTCCCACTTCTTTTGTGCCACAATCCCATCGGGAATCTGCACCTTCCTGAAGCTGCCGCAGAACTCTACCGAAGTAACCTGTATCCCAGCTGAGCGGGTGGCCATGTAGTTGTCCCACCAAGCAGAAGCGGGACCCTGTAGCTGATGTGTAACAAAGGCGTCCTTCTAATGGTCATTGCACTGCAGGCAACCTTCTCAATGGCCTGAAGCCAATCGTTGGCCTCCATTGGGTTGGTGGTGCTTGAGAAAGAGGGTGACCTGGCGCATAGAAATTGGGGCCATTTGGACTGCGGTGGTGGTGGAGGACCAAACTGCTGGTTTTGCTACTGCTGCGCCTGCTGCTGCATCCACTGTAGCATCTACTAGTGCTATTCACACATCTGTTGCATCATCATTGTCACCATCTGAGTCTGGTTGTCCAAAACATGCGTGATAGTTGGGTTCTCAGGCGGTGGAGATGGGCCGCTGCTAGTAGAACCGCTGGCATGTACTCCCCTGATCTGCTCTTCGTTGTCGTCGGTGTCGTTGGAGCCACGGGGGCCATCCTTGGTGTTCACCATCTGAAGCAGAGGAAAAGAAGAAAAACAAGCTGTTATTTTATTATAAATTTAAGTGCAATCGTTCTGATCTGAATTAAAACACTGAAAATGAAACAAGTAACTCCTAATTTAGGCAGCCATACCAATAACACATGATATAGACCACCGACTAGCCCACAAGATACAAACCTAAACAAGAAACTAGCAAGCAAAAAAACTAAGAAAAAAGATAAAGCTAAAGGTGACGACTCTAAAACTTGGAGCAGCGCCTACGGTCGGGGGAAAAGGTCTTACAGCTATAGAGGACAAAGGGTTGGAATCAATGCATGCTCTACTCCAAATTAAGTAAAGTAATAAATGACGCAAGTAACTAGCCAAGCAAGAGCAATTCTTTTTTATGCATAAAATTTTTTTCATGACCCCAAATAAAGACACTACCGACACTTACTAAGCAATAAATTAATGCACAGAATAGATACATAGTAATAATAATAATAAGCATAAGAGTTGCACCCCATCGAACCTAGACATGACTTACTGCATACCGCCCGATAAATTCCCGACTTATTGTCGAATACAATTCCAAGTAAATTCACTAATACCCTCGACCATCCCTAGTCGAGAACTCCAACTGAATAAGCGGCACATATTTTTCCCATGATGCAAGGAAGCAAATCCCCAAATTTTCCCAAAAAATCCAAGTGAAAAGTGTAGATGCAGATGAAAGAGTTTCAGAGGGCTGGTTTCCAGTTGGCTTGTCCTATGGTCAACCTAGCTCTAATACCAACTTGTCACGCCCAGAAATTCACGAGCTAGAACCTCCAAGCTGAATGTGCATTAAAACCCCTGTCCATGACCGGCTAGGTACACAAACGACAAAGTTGATATACAGATCCATATCTTACAAAAATAATAAAAGTTTTACAAATGCAGCGGAAAGTAAAAGCGAGCTTGAAATAGTGACTTGACGCTCGCAGCATGACAGCTCCACTCCACGGGTATCCTCGACGGTAGCGACGAAGCCTACTACTCTGAGTAACATCCATCCAAGAAGTACTCTACCTCTGAGGTAGGGAAAGAGAGCAAGAGTGAGTACTACCCACTGTACTCAACAAGTCATACTGGAAGAGGAGGTATGATGCAAGTAATTCCAAATAGGGCTAGGGTTTCATTTGCATAAAGCAGACATTTAAAAGCAAAAGCAGTAGTTGAAAGCACTAAAAACAGTTAAGACAAATTAAGCAACATTAATCATCGTTGTCCAACGCTACACTACGTAGCGACGTGCCCAACCATCCACCTGAACTATATCAGTTCCATTAAGTCCATTTATTAATGAGTGAGACAAATCATGGTGAATCTAGTTGATCGCCCATAACCGCGGGCACGACTATTTGAATAGTTTTACTCTGGCCAGAGACATACAACTGTACCCACAAGACACAATTCCACACATGTTGCCATGCCCCGAAGTACCACCATGGTACTGCAAAGGGGAATCCAGGGTGGGCAGCCCCCCTACACCATGGTGAATCTGTAAGTCGATAACCCGGTAGCCCCAGCTGTCCCAACTCCATCACGCCCACCCTCTCCTTCGGTGCCTAGGAAAGGGTCGAGATTACAAGTCTAGTAGTTGCCCACGCTTGCTTGTGGTAAGCACTGTTAGTCTTGAAGGGTTTCCAGCGAACCGGTCCTTAAATACCATGGGCATGACTATCAAAACCATGCGCCGTCAGCCCACCATTACGCATATTTTAGTTGTATTAAAACCATGGTGGTAGATGTCCATAATCATCATCATTAATCGAGATATAAGTTATATGTGAAATTCCCATAGTGAGTTTGTTGAACTAAGTACGGCTAAGCATTTCCTAAACCAACATCTAGTCAAATTAATGCCCAAGTTATCAATAGCATAAGCTAAACAATACATGGTTGAGTAATAGGAACCATCCCACTTGACATTGTAAAAGAATGCGATTTAATAGAAAGCGAGACATTTAAAAATTGGGTACAATACAATCAATTATAATTCATGACTTGCCTTGCTCTGGCGCTGTTGGGACCTCTGCGGTGACTTCAAAATAAAGCGGTGTGCTAAAACTGTCGAAATCTACGTGACAAACAAAGCACACAACCAAAACAGGCTATAACTCTTCTGAAACAAGAAACAAAACCATTTTTAATGGATTCTAGGCATTTTTATGATTTTACTGCAATTTGAATGGACTTAAACAGAGCTTGGCTGAATTTTCTATGAATTTTAGAAGGCTCACTGTGTTTTTACTATAAACAAAAAAGATCTTAATGAGTTATTGCGCAATAATAACCAGGCTGACATCATGAAGGGGGACAGCGATAATAGTTAGGCCCCACTCGTCAGCGGCACAAGGCTGTCAGTCCACCGTGGACCAAGACCACGGAGGGTGGTCCACCGTCGGTTCACGTGGATCGATGTCCCAGATCGCCCTGGGGTCGATCAGACGGCCATGGGGAGACACGGCCGGGACACGGGCACGGGAAAGGCCGGCCCATCCGGCACGGCGGACAGTGGTGCACAGCCACTAGCGGCAGCGGCCGGTGACGAGGGGCGGCGCGCGGCGTGCACGCTAGAGGGCGGTGACGCGGCGCGGAAGGATGAGATGGGAAAGAGGAGAGAGGAAGGGGGTCCTCACCAGGAGGTGACGACGACGACCGGCGCAGGAGGAGAAGGTCGGCGGTCGATGCGGAAGGAGGAGACGGGCAATGACGATGGCTCAGTCAAGGGGTAGATAAGCGGGGTGAGTACGGCGGTGGCAGTAGCGCTGCTAGGTGACAACCCTAACGACTGCTAGCGGCAGCTGGAAAGGCACGGGGAGCGGCGGAGGGGATTTCAGCGGAGCGGTGCAATCCCGCGTACGGGGAGTTTCTGAAGAATGGGCGAAATGGAGGAGGGGAGCCGGGAGGAACGCTTTAAAGGAACGGGGAGGCTCGGACGTGGCTGGAGTGGGCGGAAATTCCGGTGACATGGGGAGAAGGGACAGAGAGAGGGGTGGGATTCGTAATCGAAACCGGCCACTCGTGGGCGCGCGCGCTTGCTGGGAGGGTGGAGTGAGTGGGCGGCGATTGCGGCGCGTGCGAAGTGAGGCGGGGTAGTGAGGGGCGCACAGTGGAACGGCAAGGGCGGCGGCGGCGGCGGTTGGAGCTGGAGCTCCACCGGCTGGAGCTTGAGGAAGGGATCGACATGTGGGCCCCACCTGTCGGTCACCCTGAGAGGGGAGAGGGGCAAGCATCGGATAGGCCATGGCCTTGGTCCCGCCCAGCAAGGAGGGGAGGGCGCGCGGGGGGCTATGGACTGGGCCGACGGCCCAAGGAAAAGAAAAGGAGGAAAAGAAAAGAGGAAAAAGAAAAAGGATTGATTGTGATTTATTTATTGCAGAAGTTTTATTTAATTGGTTTAAAATTATTTCCAAGGCTCTGAATATTCCACTAAAAATATTTTTAGTGTATTCTAATATGGGGAACTCAAGAAAAATCCCACTATGCCGAATCCACTTATTAAATGTATTTATTAAATAGGGATTTAGCTCTAGGTTAAACAATTTTTTTTCTTGAGGCAGTTTATTAATCGAATTAAGGCTAGAAAAAGGGGAAACTCCAGGGTGTGACACATGGGGTCCCTATTGGATATATCACCACAAGCAACAAGTATTGACCTAAGAATAATAGGCATGCATGTTATTTTCTGGGAGACCATGAACTCTAAGGCTTTGTTCTTTCCCCCCTTTTCCCAACTCACCTCTCTCGTTTTCCGATCGCACGCTTTTCAAACTGCTAAACTGTGCATTTTTTGCAAAAAGTTTCTATACAAAAGTTGTTCAAAAAAATCAAATTAATCCATTTTTGAAAAAAAAATAGCTAAAACTTAATTAATCACGCGCTAATGGATCGCTCCGTTTTCTGTGTTCACTGTTTCAGTTCGGAACCACCGACGACGAACGCTGCCTAATTGTACCATCCCTAGCTTGAGTTTAATTATCTTTGATATTTTTAGAATTGGTAATCAAATTAAACTCAAGATTGAGTGGATGTCTAAAGGAAAAAATTGTGCATACATGCGCTCTGTATAAAACAGAGGACGATCCATGGTAGAGGTGGTTCAGCCAAACTTGATATTTGATTGACCCCTCATTGGGTCTAACTGCATCAATTTCCCTTGTGAAGTTTGTCATGGCTCACCACTTCTAGGGTGATCTTACTTTGGTTACGATGTTGATGTGCAAGATCACCCCCACACTTGTCTTTGTACCAGGGATGCTTTATTGGACATAAAATGAAAAACAAAGATAAGAGTGAAGCAAAAAAGGACTCACTTGGTTGGAAGACCAAGGAGCCAACTATATTTTTTTATTTTGTTTTTGTTTTTATCATGATATGCACATTACAAGGATATAATGAAATGAAATAAATAAAAATTAAAATAACCTAAAAGACCTAGACCTAAACGCGCCTATCAAAACCTAGACCTAAGATAACTAGAGGGGAACCTTGGCGGTCAACTAGGAGAAGGGGCCAAGGTGGCGGTGCCACCACTGGGTTGGCCGAACCAGGAGTTCGGTTGAACCCCGGTGGGCCCACCTCGACCAGGTCAAGGTGGTTGGCCTCTAGGCTTAGGATGGACCCCTTCCAGCCCATTTCCCAAGGGTTTACACTCCGGGTAGAAGCTTAAACTGACTAGGTTCACGATGTCTAAGTCACGATCAACTTCTAACGGCTAAAGGAAAACTTTTAAACGATGGCCATTTACCTTAAAGATGTTACATTCGTCGTTGCGCAGCGTGACAGCTCCATGCGACGAAGTGTCGACGACGATATATGGGCCCATCCATTTACTCCGAAGTTTTCCATGTCCGAAAAGCTTCACCGTTGAGTTGAACAGCAGCACCTTGTCCCCTGCCTTGAATTCCTTGTACTTGATCCGCCTATCATGCCATCTTTTGGTTCTGTCTTTATAGATATTAGCATTTTGGTAGGCCTTATCTCTCCATTCCTCTAGCTCAGATAGTTGCATCTTCCTGTGTTGTCCGGGTGCGCACGAGTGAGGACAAAGTGTGCAGAAAAGACTTGTGTTGGTCTGTGAGGGCAGTCTATGTCCTAGGAAAGCTGCCAGAAGTAAGTGGGCCCGGCCTTTGAGAGGCGGGACGTTACAGAATGGTATCAGAGCCGACTCTCGCGGTTTCATGGGCGCGTGTGTCGCAGTTGCGCAGGCATGGTGCGCATGGCTGGTGTGGACCGGGAGTGGTCACACAGCATGGCACATGCGCTGGCACTGGACACACGGACGTGGCCAAGAGGGGACGTTCCTGGCCTAGGGTTGACTGACGAGGACGTCGGTGTCTTAAGGGGGTGAGGATGTGACATCCCGGCCTAGGGCTTAATAGGATTAATAGAATACTCATATCAACAAGTTGCAACTTCTTTTCCGGAAGCCTATCTCCAAAGAACTATGAGGTTAAGCGTGCTTGGCCTGGAGCAATTTGGGATGGCTGACTGACCGGGAAATTCTTACCGGGTGCGCACGAGTGAGGACAAAGTGTGCAGAAAAGACTTGTGTTGGTCTGTAAGGGCAGTCTATGTCCTAGGAAAGCTGCCAGAAATAAGTGGGCCCGGCCTTGGAGAGGCGGGACGTTACATCCATGTTCCAAGTCCGGATAGCCCAATGCACCCTGTGTTCCAATTCTACCTGTAGGTGACAAGTCTGCCCGTCGACAAGTTGGTATGGTGACTGTTGATGCGAAAAACACACACTGGTCTGAGAGATTTGCTTTACTCTAGTGTAGGTCCAAAACATGCTTTCGGGTTCAAGGGCGTGCCAGTTGATTTGATCTTGCAATCAACAAAATGAAACATGCAAGTTTTATTAGGAAACGATAATCGATCGGCTAGAAAGCCGATGTCATATCGTGATGTAACCTAGCCGATGCAGTATAAAGTGAATCGGTTGTAAGGCATATGTAATGATAAATCAATCCTAAACTTGATCCATCGGCTATATATATCAGTATTACATAATCTATAAATCAATATTACTTTAGAAATCAGCAATTGGGATAGATCGGACTTAACCGAGATAGTATAAATTGTCCATGTCTAAAATAACATGAAATAACAATTCTATGTATTCATATTGTAGCCGATGTCCAGATTTAAGCATGTATCGGCTATAGCTCCGATACTACCCCATACTAGGATATTCTCTTGCAACAAATATACCCAACTAACATCAATCAGGTTGGTGGTAAGTCCATTATATTTATATTAGATTAGATCCTGATATAAGAGACAGATATAGTATATTAAACAAAGCATAGAACTATGTAAAACAACTATACCAGGTAAGATCAGCTGAAACCCTGATACTATCCTTATTAAGAACCAGAAACCAGAAAGCAACCAGAAGCCCTGATACTATCCTCATAAAGATGTAAGCACTAATCCCGAGAACGCAAACCACCATAACAAGTAGTTACCTCTTTGTCGAAGATCGAAACCGATGCAACTCGACTTGAAAGCAGGAACTCATTGAAACAAAGTAATAAGAAAAGGTGGCGATGCACCGAATTTGGATTGAACTGATGTTAATTATTTACAAGATCTCGGGCTTATATTTTTACCCGAAATATACAAACTTATCCGCGATGGACACGACTCATATTATCCTAATACAACTCCAACTAACAAACAAGTCCCTTGGGCGGACTCTTACCGAAAAGATCTATAAGGAATTTACATAAAATCCTAATTAAAAGATACAATTGCCTATCTCGAACTCTATCCTTATTTGGCAATATCATTGAAGCCCTTCTCTCGAATCCGACAATGATCACGTAACCAGTTTAACCAATATCGGCTGTATCGGCTAACCATATCAAACTCGGTATCGACCGATACAGACTTCCAGTCGATGCGCACTCTGTTTCTGAGAATTCCGCATATCCTCAAATCCGCTTTGAATTGAATCTCGTTTCCGATTTATATGTTTACCAAATTTCATCGTCTACAGTGACATGCCAATCAGGCAGCTTGTTCTTCCATGCCTTCCCCCATCTCGTTGATAGTTTTCGGCAGGATATTCTTGATTTGCTTATTTGCTCGTTTCTGCCTGTCCACTTGTCTGGGGATGATATGGAGTGGCAATGTTGTGCTGAGCCCCAAGCTCTTGCAAAAAGCTTCGGAAGGTCTTATCGATGAAATGACACCCTTCGTCACTTATCACCATCCGCGGAGTTCCAAAACGTCGAAGGATAATATCGTGGAACATCCAGCAAGCATGCTTTGCATCTGCGCCCAGCATGGCTTTGCCTCTACCCACATGGACACATAGTCAACGGCCACCGGGATGTACTTGCAATCATAGGACTTTGGGAAAGGTCCCATGAAATCGATGCCTCATACATCAAATAGTTCGACTTGATGGTTGTATGTCAGTGGCATCGCATCCCAAGCAGTGATCCCTCCATGCTTCTGGCACCTTCTGCATCTCTGAATGAATTCCTTTCTGTCACCATACATTGTTGGCCAAAAGAATCCACTCTGCCAGACCTTTGCTTGTGTCCTGAATGCTCCATAGTGACCTCCATATGGGGTAGCATCACACTTCTCAGTGATCTTCATGCCTTCGGATGTCGGAACGCATCTCCGTAGTAGACTTTCTGAATAGACTCTGTAAAGGTAAGGTTCATCTCACAAGTGCATGCGACTCTCGTAGATCAACCTCTTCTTAATTTCTCCCGGTGGCACACACCCCATGACCATTAAGTTGACAATGGTTGCATACCACGGATTAGAGTCTGTGACTTTTAACAACATGTCATCTTGTCGATAGTCATTTATCGATAGGTCCTGCATGTTAGTGATTTGCATACATGGCAAATGATCTACAACAGAATTCTCAACTCCCTTTTATCCTTAATTTCTATGTCGAATTCTTGGAGTAGAAGAATCCACCTAATTAGCTGAGGATTTGCATCATTTTTTGTGAGCAAGTATTTTTAGTGCAGCATGGTCAGTGTAAACTATTACCTTAGCTCCCACTAAATATTACCTGACCTTATCAATGACAAACACTACGGCTAGGAGCTCTTTTTCAACTGTGGCATAATTAAGCTGAGCTCCAGTAAAAGTTTTACTAGCATATGCGATAGCGTTGTGTTTTCTATCCATAGTTTGCCCAAGGACAGCTCCTACTGCGAAATCACTAGCATCGCACTTGATTTCAAATGGCAGCGACCAATTAGGGGGCTGGATGATTGGTGCTGAGATGAGCGATTCCTTAAGGATTTTAAAGGATTTTAGGCACTCATCATCAAAGTCAAATGGTAAATTCTTAGCTAGCAAGGCAGTTAGGGGTCTAGCTATTTTGTAAAAATCCATTATGAAGCGCCTATAAAACCCCACATGACCCAAGAAGCTACAGACTCCTTTGACACTGACAGGAAGTGGGAGCAATCGAATTAGTTCAGTTTTTTCTCTGTCCACCTCGACTCCTCTTTTAGAGATTAGATGTCCTAGGACTATTCCTTCACGAACCATGAAGTTACACTTTTCCCAATTAAGTACCGGGTCTTTTTCCTGACATCTTTGTAAGACCCTATCTAAGTTCTCGAGTCAATGATTGAAACTCTTACCATAGACTGAAAAATCATCCATGAAGACTTCCATGATATCCTCGATCATGTCGGAGAAAATAGACATCATGCATCTTTGAAATGACGCGGATGCATTACACAACCCAAACAACATTCTTCAGTATGCATACGTTCCGTAAGGGCACGTGAATGTGGTCTTACTTTGATCATCGGGATGGATGTGGATTCGGTGATAACCAGAATACCCATCAAGGAAACAAAATAAGGAATGGATCACCAGCCGCTCAAGCATTTCATCAATGAAAACCAGTGGAAATTGATCCTTCTTAGCAGCCTTGTTGAGTTTCCTACAGTTAATAGATATTCTCCATCCCGTGACAGTTCGTTGTGGGATCAACTCGTTGTTCGAGTTTTCAATGATCGTCATGCATCCCTTCTTAGGCACTACATAGACAAGGCTAACCCACTCACTATATGGCACAGGATAGATAATCCCGGCATGCATGAGTTTCAAGACTTCCTTTTTGATGACTCCCTCATGGCATTATTTAGCATCCTTTGAGGTTCCCTAGATGGTGTGCAGGACGGGTCTAAATGAATGCGATGAGTGCAAAGGGTCGAACTAATGCCTTTTAAGTCTTGGTGGCTTTTCTAAAATGGCGATAAGTCGGTTCATCTCCCTCTCAGAGAGTTTGCAACTTATGATGACTGGAGACTCCGATTCACTATTCAAAAAGGCATAGCGTAGGTCTGAAGGTAAGGGCTTTAGCTCAATTGGGTTTCATGATAGCTGATCTGTTTTTGGTAGATCAATCGTTTCTCCAGATTCATCATCCCCTTCATTGAATTCTTCGATGGATTCATCGAGAGTAGACTCAGGGGCTCGAATGGAGAAACGGCCAGCACTTCCTCAATTGGCTCGGGAACAGGAAGAGGTTCTGTCAAAGAATTGATTGATTGCAACACACGGACAGAGGTGGCTCCATCAAACAATTGGTTGATTGCACATCTCGCCAACTTCAAAAACATGATGCAACAACAGCAGGCGGACTGGTTGACCTACTTTTGCCACTAGGGGTTCAATCCCTAGCCTGGACCATGAGCAAGAACCAAGCTTGCGAGGAGATGCCTCTCCCTCCACTAAGGTGATTTGTATCATTTCCTTTTCATATTGCATTTTTAAACTTGAAAAGAAAATAAAACTTTGTAAAATATAAAAAGAACAAAAATATAGGATAGATTTCCCTATGTAAGACTGCATAGTTCTCTATGTTGACATGATGAATAGTTGCTTTGTTTTATATCTCTTAGTATTGGTTCATAGGTAAGTACTCTCTCCAGTTTTAAGTCGCAAGATCAAATATTATCTGGGAACCGGAGAGTTGTGAGTAGCGCATTGCATGATCTAAGTCTAAGTTGTTGTGAGATATGATATGGTGAACTAGAGTTACTATGATCTTGTTCTAAGCTTGATTGGAATTCCGGAGTTTTGTTTTTCAAAATGATAAACTTAGAAAGTTTCTCATTTGATATAAATTCCTATCAGAGTCATATATTCATTTACATTGCAAAAACCTTATATTATGGTTGCTTGTAATTCCATTGAATTTTGTCAAAATTCTTGTGACCTTTGTGTGATGTGTCTCATACTTTATGATCAAGATCACACATCCACCACATACACGCACATATGCTAAACTTCTACACTGGAAGCTAGCATCCGCTTTATACATTTCATCCACTTAATCTACAAAATAAATAGTCATATTATTTATGCCTCTTTTTCCAAAAGTTCCATTCAAAATAAAGAGAGGTATGGCTATGCGAAAAGAGAAAAAGAAAATCTTGCTCATACAAAGTATGATGCATGATGAAAAACGGAAGAAAAAGCCAGCCATACACTCTCAAATTTCAAAAAAAAGAACAGAGGAAAAAGAGGTATACAAAAGGAGTAATCTCATTCCATATCCACTACCATATCACACACATGCACAATCTTGATCAAAAATATGTTTTGTTATCTTATTTGGTCCGGATTTTTGACTTGGTAATAAATCTGAATGCAAGTATGCCTCATTTGGTCCCTACAAAACTTTACATATATGACCTGTAGAACAGGGACAAGAAGGCAATATCTTGGTGAGGAATTCACATACACATTCTTGAGTGAATGGGGAAATCACTTGAGGAACTTGGCTTTTGTTTGCAAAATAATTAGAGAACTTTCGGAATAAAAGTTAGACGAGGGATGACTGAGTAGTGCTCTACTAACTGTTCTATCTCCAAACCGCCCAAGACAAGGAGAAGGATGATGTCCCACGGGAAATAGGTGTATGGGTAAGTGTTGATGCAAAAAAACACATACTCGCCTGGGAGATCTGCTTAGCTCCACTGCAGGTCCAAAATAATGATGAGATGCGGGCGTGCCAGTCAGTTTGATCGTGCAACTGACAAGATATATAAATTGAATATTAAAGAGTCGATCGGTTGACAAGTCGATATAGTAATTCCAGCCGATGCCGATATCAGCCGATATCTAGTATATATCTTGATCCTTGAGTAAATAATGATATAGAGATAATCGGCTGATGATAATGTAATATAACAATAATATAATCGAGTAGAAACCAATCAGCTAGTAATGATAGATTGAATAAGCACTGATCCGAAGGTTGAAGCATTCATTGGCTGGAGGTCCGATGTCAATAAATCCAAATGATTAGATAAGCAGTGAAACCTTCGTTGCGATCGGCTAAATCCAAATTATATGTAGTTCTCGTGAGCCGATACAACGTCCAGATAACTCATCGGCTGAAACCCCGATGAAACCCTTATTGGCAATCAAGAAGTAGGCTAGAGATTATGGTTCTAAGCACGACTTAGTAGATCAAACTTAATTGATGCATCACTAAGTATGAAAAGAAACATAATATCTAGACTATCAAGCTTTGGATTGATTTTCAGGGTGGTGGATACATTATATAATCCAAGCTAACAAAGTGATATAGCCGATATCGACAAAACCCTAGATGGAGATCAGCCGATGCAAGTAGAAAACATTGTCAATCTAGCTTATATAACGTATATGATAACTCGACGACTTACATGAACAAGATTAGAGTGTCGAAGCGCTGGAAGCACTAACCCTGATAACGCAAGCCGCCATAACAAGCCTTACCCCTCGTCAGAGATCGAAGTCGATGCAGCCCAACTTGAAATAAGAACTTGTCGAAAGTAAACGGGTAAAAGGTGGCGATGCACCAAAGTTGAATTGATCGAGAGATAATTTACATAGACCCTGGGTGTACATATTTATACCCATGGGTAGATGCTAGTCCACATCAGACACGACTCAAACTTTCCTAAAGATAAAAGGAAACACATAAAGTACTTATCGGACACAAAACACACTTTCCTAAAGATAAAAGGAAAGTAACAGACTATTCCTAATTAATAGATAAACTGCCAAGTCGTACCCTCCTTGAACTCGGTCTCTTTTGGATAAGCTTCTTTTAATAGATTAATTTCCTTAACCGAATTTGGTAAGGATCCGACTGTTGGCGATTGATAGCTTCCATCGACCGATTCTGGAACTCTGAAACTGATACTGACTCTAGGCCGATGATGACTTCAAGGCTTACCAAATTTCATCGTCAAAAGCAAGCCATCGTGCCAACCTACTTAACTCGAGAGAGAAGCCATCGTGCCAACCTACTTAACTCGAGAGAGAGTACTCATACTTTGCAGTTTGTACATTTGAGATATACAACATCGTAGCAGCTCCTGATCAAAACCAAGTTTTATCCTTGCAAATTCTTTACTCGGGATGAGCAAAGGTTTAAGCTTGGGGGGTTTGTTGACGGTCGCTATAGACAAATTTCGACCGTCAATACTTCCAAAAATAATAGAGAACTAGCAATGTTTGCATGCGTACTTAGAAATAATCTATTTCCACTTATACTTGGCATTATATTTTCTTACAGGAGATCACTATATAAATGGAGGAGAAATGGTGGAAAACACCCGATCAATCAGTCAGAGGTCGACAAGTGGTGATTTAATGGATAAGGCTTAACACATCGTCTAGTACGGTCATGAGCAAGGAAGAAATGGATAGGGTTGGATGAAGCCCTTGGTGGGTGATGTCTCTGGTTGTAGCCCGAGGGTATAGACTGTCTGCTCGACCCAGGGCACCTAACGTGCGAAGTCTATGTAGGTCTTGTTTGTTTAGAGTGTACTAAGCGATGGGTTATCTCATGGCTTCTGTCCGTATGCTTTGGTGGCATGTGGCACATGGCAACATGTGAGGAAGCCATGTGTTACACCCTGATTTTCGTTTCAGGGATTTATAAATTATTTAATAAATTATTCCTATAATTTATATTAAATGTCCATTAATTTACAAGTGAAGTTAGTGTGGGAAATAAAATTTCCTAAGTAAAACATGGCTCAATTACTAATTTTAATCGTACAAAGAACATTTCAGTAATTATTTAAATAATAAATTAACCATTAAATGATCTAGTTCTATTTTTGTTAAATACTATGAATGTTTAAGTATTTGCAAGATTTTTCTTGGAATTATTTGAGCATCGGAAATATTTTTGAAAATTCAACGATCATTTAAGTGATTAATTTATTTGGAAAAGTAACTAAAATCCCCTTTTCCTTTTGGGCCGAAATTGGAAATGTCCTCTCCCTCTCCGCCCATTCTCATCTCAGCCCGTTGCCACACCCTTCCTTCTCTAACGGCTAGGTCTATTTCTCCTCCCTCTTTTTTCTTTCTCTCTTGTTTCTTTCTCTCGGCCCGGCCCAGCGGAAAGTCTACTTTAGCTCCCTCGCGCTATAGTGCATCTTCAACCTCAAGATAGAGCCTCCCGAGCCCGAGCGCATAGTACCGATGCCACCACCTCCACCAAATCTGGCCTCCCCGTTGCTCCCCTTCCAAAATTTGTTGCGGAAACGGATTCCCCTCAATCTCCTCCACCTTATCCCTAAGAAATCTCCATCAAATTCGTGGTAAATCCCACGAATTTCGGCCCCGTTCTTATCCGGTAAACTTGGGATAAACTTAATTTTCCATAGCCAACTCCCTTCGAATCCGAGCCGATCTCTCCCTCCTTCGCCTATAAATAACACCCCATCGATTCCCTCTCTTGTTTCCACCCCTTTCCCTAGCTTGCCGCATCCCAAAACCCCTCTCCCTACCCTCGCCTTCTCCCTCCACCGCCGGGCGTCGCTCCAGCCGCTGCTAGCCGTTACCCCCTGGCCATCCCCGGTCAGAGCTGCTTCCTCCCTCGGCATCGCAGCACCAAGACGAAGCCCGGCATCCACTTCTCCTCCATCGAAACCCGCCGGAAGCCCCCATCACCGTGAAGGCCGAGTTTGCCATCATTTTTTGATCTCCGATGAAGTCCTGTCGCTTCTCACATCGTCGCCAAGATTCGCCGCCACCTCCGTTGGATTCGCAGTTGTGAGGAGAACACCGTCCAACCCTCCGTTGCCGCCGAAGTTCGCTGGAACGCCGTTGTCACCGTCAACCCGACATCATCGCCACCTCTACCTCGCCGCCGGTCATCGTCCGTCATCGCGCCACCCTCGGTGAGCTCCTCTCGTCGTGCTGTTCCTCCCGGTACCCTCCGTTTGCGCCACCATGCCATGGTTCATCATCGTTACCCTCGATTCCTTATGCTGCCACCTCAGTGCCATGTCGTCTTCCTGTCCAGCGTGGCTGCCATATCTAAACCCTAGATCAGATCAATCTGAGCCATTTGATTTTGGTCAATTCCATCAATCGATCTTAGTTGTCCAAAATCAATACGTATCATTTTCCCTCTCTTATCAATGACATATTGTTCCTTTTTGCTATATGTCATCTACCAATATTGATCCAATCTTTTTTACCAGAGGATGTTTTTAAACTTTTCTCCTAGTTATAAATCATTTGTAAATTGTTTAATTAATTTGGAATTGTCTTTTCTTCAATAGGTTTTAATTGGATTAAATCGTGTAAAACTCATAACTAATTCATATGAAGTTGGAATGAGACCGTTCGAGTCTCTAAATTCATCTAAAATCATGGTCTACATGTTTGTTTGCTTTTTATGTACTGCTTATTTGAAGTTTCTTAGTCTTTTTCCTTGTTTTACGTGATAGCTTATTGTTTCCGATGTTTCGAAGATTCGTGAGTGCATCGGAAGTGTTCCAAAAGACTAATTGAAGACCGATTGTTGCAAGGCAAGTAACACAGATCCCAAACACAATCCTTTGAGCATGTTGATCCTGTATTTAAATTCTCTATTTATTTCAAATGTGCATTTATTTTCGAATGTCATCGGGTGGTGTGAACCTACTCCTTTGTTATGGCTAGTTTGTATTGATTATCCTATTCCTTGATCCCTTGGGTTATAAATTTCACTAGTTGGACTTTATATATTGGTTCAACTAGATATTAGAAATAATTGCTTAGCCATGCATAGAAACTTTAATATCATTTCATATGGGATAATTAATGTTTCACTTATATCTTAATGACGGCTATTTAATGGTAGCTCACGATGGTCAATCGTGAATGATAAATTAATTAACTTGCCAACTAAAACTTGACTAATAATGGTTGTGAGCACATGGTGTTGACGACCAAATTTGGTAATTCAAGTATCGGAGATGAAGATAGAATCAAAGAGAATCAAAGAGATTAGATCGTATCGGAAACAGAGTGAGAATCGGCTGTAGTCTAAATCGGCTGTGGATTGGATCGGCAGAGTCAGAGTCGGACGAGGTTAGCCGATTGAGCCGATTTCGGTAACGTGAGTTGGTACACGTCATCGGGTTGTGTTACCGTACTTCATATGGATTGCCATGCACGGATAGAGTCCTGAGGAGGCAACTGTATCTATTAATTAGGTTATTTTATGTAATTTCCTTATAGATATTCTCAGTAAGAGTCCGCCTAAGGGACTTGTTCGTTAGTTGGATTTCTATTAGGTTAATATGAGTCATGTCCGTTGTGGACAATGTTTGTATTTTTGGGTATAAATATAATCCCGAGGTTTTGTAAATAATAACAGCATACGTTCAATCAATCTCGGCGCATCGCCACCTTTGTTTTCTACTTTCGACAAGCTTGTGCTTTCGAGTCGTGCTGCATCAATTTGATCTTCGGCGAAAAGGTATATCTTGTCATGGCGATTTGCATCATTGGAGTTAGTGCTTACATCTTTATGACACCCTAATTCTATCTTGCAAGTTTTCGAAGTTATCACATATGTCATATATCTTAGATCAACAATGCTATCTTCTTATATCAGCTAGATCCGTTTTAGGGTTTTGTCGGTATCGGCTAGTTTACTTGCTTGATTCATGCTATATGGTATATCTACCATCCTGATTTGATGACTATTGGTTTGCTAAATGTTATGCTTCTTTTATCCTATTAAGTTATTTTAGAATCATGATTTCTAGCTTGCTTTACGGTTATCAATAGGGATAGTATCGGAGTTCCAGCCGATCTTATCTATCTAGAATATTTGACATAGTTTTATACTTTGTTTAAAGTTCTATATCTATATTTCATTGCTTTATCATGAAATCAAATCGGATTTGCGACCGATATACATATAGATCTACATATCGGCTATGACATTAGTTTTATGTAATCATTATTTCATGTTGCAATAGACTTAAGCAGTTTATACTGTCTCGGTTCAGTCCGATCTATATCAATTGCTTGTTTCTAAAGTAATAATGATCTTCTGATTGCATAACATTGATATCTACAGCCGATATACTAGTTTTAGGGTTATTTTCATACTTACTTATATCTTTACAGCCGATTCATGCCTTATTGCATCGGCTAGGTCACATACGATATGAAATCGGCCCTATGGCCGATTGTCTATCGTTTACTAATATTCTTTGCATATTTTTCCTTGTTGATTGCAGGATCAAATCAACTGGCACGCCCTCGAACCTAAAACCCTAATTTTGGACCTGCACTAGAGCTAAGCAAATCTCTCAGGCTAGTGTGTGTTTTTTGCATCAACACGCTTTTGGCACGCCCGGTGGGACTTTGTGTCATCATGTCACCAAACATCACTGAAGTTTCGGAGGATAACATCTTGCCGGTTACGATCGAGCAGCTGAGTGAAGAGCAGAGAGAAGAAATGCAACAAATGTTGAACCAACTCCAGAATATCTGCACTCATTCACAGTCACACGGCAAGACACAGTTATTCAAAGAGCTAAAGTCAAGCTACCGACGATCGTGAAGCAAGATCCAAGCACTTCTGGGTCAGGAGAAGAGAAGGATAAACAGACCAAAGTTGAATCAAGTGATGAAGAACTCCACACATTGCAAGATCGCATTGATTCGGCTGTACACCACGCTTTAGTCAACCAGTCCGGAGTGCTCGTGAACACATTAACAAACATGATCAAGTCGGTGGTTGATGGAACGATAGCCGAGGAAAAGGCTAAAGGACCTATATATTTGCCAGACGGCACGTTCCCAAGTTACAGAACTGTGAAGACAGACATTGGCGGGAATCAAGGGAGTCAACAATTACTTCAAACCCAGGCTCCATCGGCTCCTGACTCCAAGCTCAAATATTCCAGCAATTCTGACCAGGTCACAGCCGATCACTGGGGGGCAAGCACCAACTCAGCTGACACCAGAGCAATTAATAAGTATTCTCCACCCAAAACCGCCAGCTGTCGACACATCTTACCAAATTCCTTCGGTTCCACAACAGCCGATTGGAATTACTCGGCTGATAAGCTAGCAATACGGCACAGAGCAACTCCCATACGTGCCACCTCAAGGCATATCAGCCGGCTTCAATCATCTCTATCAACCTCATTCACCACGACCTCAGCCGATCCAATACGGCCAGATGGATCCACTCCAGCAACAGTATGGTGGAGCAACACCACACCAACCCTGGGCCGATATAATCGCTGACGTCATGAGAGAGCAGTTTGGACTCAAACCAAAAGACAATGGCAACATGTATCGGCACCCATATCCAGAATATTTTGATCGGGTTCCACTGCCAAACCGATACAAGGTGCCAGACTTCTCTAAATTTTCAGGACAAGACAACGTATCTATTTATGAGCATGTTAGCCGATTTTTGGCTCAGTGTGGTGAGGCATCGGCTACAGAAGCTCTCAGAGTTAGATTGTTCCCACTATCGTTATCTGGATTGGCGTTTACTTGGTTTTCATCTCTACCTTATAACTCAATCAGAAGTTGGGCCGATCTGGAGAAACAATTCCACAAGTAATTTTTCAGTGGGGTTCAAGAGATGAAGCTATCGGACCTCACAGCAATCAGGCAAAAATCAGATGAGTCAGTTCCACATTATATTCAACGGTTCAGAGATGTGAGGAATAGATGCTATAGTCTAGCCTTGACAGATTCTCAGCTAGCCGATTTGGCCTTCCAAGGTTTTGTTGGCGCCGATAAGGGAAAGATTTTCGGCCCAAGACTTTGAGAGCTTGGCTCATCTAGCTCAGAAGGTATCGGCTCACGAAACAAGGTTCCAAGAAGCCAGGAAATTTATCAAAAAGGCAAACAATGTCAATAATGTCTACAGTTATGACTCTGATTCTGAAGATGATGACCCAGAAATCAATGCAGCCGAGTGGGCTAGAAACAAGAAGACGGTGGCCTGTCAATGGGTTAAGAATGCAGGAAAGGAGAAAAGATTTGATTTTGACATCACCAAAGCCGATAAGATTTTTGATCTTCTTCTCAAAGAAAAACAGATTCAACTGCCAGTAGGACATGTTATCCCATCGGCTGAGGAGTTGAAGAAGAGGAAGTACTGCAAGTGGCATAATACAGGATCTCATAATACTAATGATTGCAAGATTTTCAGGCAACAGATCCAGTCGGCTATTGAACAAGGAAAGATTAAGATCGATGAATCCAAGAGGCCAATGAAGATAGATGGGCACCCTTTCCTAGTCAACATGGTGCACCCTGGATATAATCGGAATACAGCCGATGGAGGTAAAAACTATACTAGGAGCATCAGATCGGCTGGTATGATCAACAAATACCAAACTAGACGCCAAGGAGAAGAGGAGTCATATTCTCATGAAAGTGAAAGATATATTTTGATTCTCACTGGAGTTGTGAATTTTTTAGATTTTGCTGGAATGAGGGTATGAGGTTGCCATCTATTGAGGATTGTCCTGGATGCAGTGATCCTGACGCACAATTCATCCAAAGGCCAAGCCGACGGGGTACAACTATACATTGGTCGATTCAGTCAAGGCTGCCAGTTCATGAAAGACTTAGGCCGATGCAGCAAAACAATGACGAAGATGACTCACCTAGAGAATCCAAGACAATGCATCCTCAATGGTGCCCTTCTGGCATATTTACTAAAAATCAAAAGAGGAGAGTTCAAAGGATGAGAAACAGGGAACAATTCCAGGAGGTCGACGGGGAAATTGAACATCGGCTGAGGCAGAGAACAAAGAAGGTCTGACGCGTGAAGAGCAAAGTGGTGCCAGCCGATGAAGTCAAAGCCGATCATAATAAGAACCAACAATATAAGGGCAAAGAGGTGATGTCGTCTGATATAAACATGGTTTTCATGTTACTAGCCGAATATGCAGTTGAGCAAGTCGTCGAGCAAGAAGAAAATCTGCCATCGGCTAAATTGATGCTATCTCCACAGCAAGCCGTTTTTGAGAAACCCGAGGGAACTGATCATCGGCATCTCAAGCCGTTGTACGTTAAAGGATTTGTCAATGGCAAGCCGATGTCAAAGATGCTAGTCGATGGAGGAGCAGCTGTCAATCTAATGCCATACACAACATTCAGGAAACTTGGGAAGAATTCAGAGGATTTGATCAAGACTAATATGGTTCTAAAAGATTGTGGCGGCAATCCATCTGAGACCAAAGGAGTTTTGAATGTGGAGCTAACTATCGGCAGTAAAACAATTCCTACCACGTTCTTTGTTATTGATGGGAAGGGTTCCTACGGTTTGTTGCTGGGAAGAGATTGGATCCGTGCTAACTGTTGCATCCCTTCAACGATGCACCAAAGTCTGATTCAATGGCAAGGAGACCAAATTGAAATCGTGCCCGACAGGTCAGTCAATGTAGCTAGTGCCGATTTATCTGTTTGGGAGATGGAGGGAATTGATTGTTTATCTGGAAAAGTTTGGCAAGGAGATTACTTAAAGGTTTCTGATTATGCCATACAACCAACAGGAGATGGAGAGCCCCAATTCTTGTTTTGAGGGCGCCGTGGAGGGTTCCAACTTCTACACAAAGGACACTGTTGATGATCTCGACGGCAAGCTAGGACAAGGTTTTATGTCGGCCGATGAACTAGAAGAAATCGACATCGGACCAGGTGATAGGCCTAGGCCGACATATATTAGTAAGGGTTTATCAAAGGAATTTAAATGTAAATTAATAGCACTCTTGAAGGAGTATAGAGATTGTTTTGCCTGGGAATATTATGAGATGCCAGGACTTAGCCGATCGATAGTCGAGCATCGGCTCCCTTCCAAACCAGACTATCGGCCATACAAACAACCCCCAAGACGTTGTCAAGCTGCAATGTATAATGCTATTAAGGCCGAAATTACAAGACTCTATGATGCTAATTTTATCAGACCATGCCGATATGCTGAGTGGATTTCTAATATAGTACCAATCATCAAGAAAAATGGCAAGCTTAGGGTTTGCATTGATTTCAGAGACTTGAACAAGGCTACACCAAAAGATGAGTACCCAATGCCAGTAGCCGATCAACTCGTCGATGTAGCATCTGGACATAAAATCATCAGTTTCATGGATGGCAACGCTGGTTATAATCAAATCTTCATGGCTGAGGAAGATATTCACAAGACTGCCTTTAGATGTCCTGGTGCTACCGGCTTATATGAGTGGGTGGTTATGACTTTCGGCTTGAGAAGTGCTGGTGCTACATATCAGAGGGCCATGAACTATATTTTTCACGATCTCATCGACACATTGGTGGAGATATATATTGATGACGCGGTGGTTAAATCTAAGGAAGTTGATGAGCATATAGCCGATTTGAAACAAGTCTTGGAAAGAGCAAGAAAATATGGGTTGAAGATAAATCCTACTAAGTGTGCTTTTGGCGTACCGGCTGGTCAATTTCTTGGATTTTTGGTACATGAGAGGGGGATTGAAATTCCTCAGAAGAGTATTGAGGCAATCAAGGATATAAAACCTCCAGAAGATAAAACCAAATTGCAATCATTGATCGGTAAAATAAATTTTGTTCGGCGTTTTATATCAAATCTGTCTGGCCGAATAGAACCATTTACTCCTTTACTAAGGCTGAAAGCCGATCGAGAATTTGTTTGGGGAGAGAAGCAACAACAAGCATTGGACAATATCAAAGAATATTTGAGTACTCCTCCAGTTCTTATTCCACCACAGAAAGGGATTCCATTTAAACTATATCTATCAGCCGATCAGAATTCTATCGGCTCAGTTTTGATCCAAGATGTTGAAGGGAAGGAAAGAGTTATATTCTACCTCAATAGACGTCTTTTGGATGCAGAAACAAGGTATTCACCTATGGAGAAATTATGCTTGTGTTTATATTTTTCTTGTACAAAGTTGCGACATTATCTACTCTCCAATGAGTGCATCATAGTATGCAAAGCCGATGTGGTGCGATATATGCTATCGGCTCCAGTTCTGAAAGGGCGAATTGGTAAGTGGATTTTTGCTTTGTCAAAGTTTAATCTCAGGTATGAATCGGCTAAGGCAGTTAAAGGGCAAGCGATAGCCGATTTCATAGTTGAACACAGGGATACTAGTGTGGACAATGTTGATATTATGCCATGGACTTTATTCTTTGATGGATCTGTCTGCACTCATGGTTGTGGTATTGGCTTGGTAATTATATCGCCTATGGGGGCAAGTTTTCAGTTTGCTTTTACTATCAAGCCGTACTCTACAAATAATCAAGCAGAATATGAAGCTGTTCTCAAAGGATTGCAATTATTGAGAGAGGCTGAAGCCGATGCTGTTAAAATTATGGGTGATTCATTGTTAGTAATAAGTCAGTTATCTGGAGAATATGAATGCAAAAATGACATCTTGATGGTCTACAACGAAAAATGTCAAGAGCTGATGAAAACTTTCAAGATAGTTACTCTAAAGCATATCCCTAGGGAGTAAAATGTTGAGGCTAATGATTTAGCTCAGGGTGCATCAGGCTACAAGCCGATGTTACAAGGGATTGAAGTAGAAGTGGCCTGCATTCCAGCCGATGATTGGAGGTTTGATGTTTTTGAGTATTTAAAGAATCCTTCTAGATCGGTTTCAAGGAAATTACGATACAAAGCTCTCAAGTATGTTCTTTTGGATGATGTGTTTTACTATCGGACGATTGATGGAGTTCTTTTGAAGTGCTTGAGCATGGAAGAAGCAAAAGTTGTCATGTGTGAAGTTCATGAAGGTATTTGTGGGACACATCAATCGGCTCACAAGAGGAAGTGGCTAATTCGAAGAGTTGGGTATTTTTGGCCGACAATGTTGGAGGATTGTTTCAGATATTACAAAGGTTGCCAGGATTGTCAAAAATTTGGAGCAATTCAGAGAGCACCAGCATCGCCTATGAATCCTATTATCAAGCCATGGTCGTTCAGAGGTTGGGGTATTGATATGATCGGCTAGATCAATCCACCATCGAGTAAGGGGCATAAATTCATATTAGTTGCAACTGATTATTTTACTAAGTGGGTCAAGGCAATTCCTTTAAAGAAGGTTGATAGCAAAGATGCAATTGATTTTATCAAAGAACACATCATATACAGATTTGGTTTACCACAGACGATTACAACTGATCAAGGTTCTATATTTGTGTCTAATGAGTTTGTTCAGTTTGCCGATAGCATGGGAATTAAGTTGTTGAATTCTTCACCATATTATGCACAAGCAAATGGGCAAGCTGAAGCATCCAACAAGAGCTTGATTAAGTTGGTTAAAAGGAAAATAGCTGAATATCCCAAGAAGTGGCATACTATTCTGGCTGAAGCATTGTGGTCCTATCGGATGGCTTGTCATGGTGCAATTCAGGTACCTCCTTATCAACTGGTTTATGGGCATGAACCTGTATTACCATGGGAAACCAACATCGGCTCCAGAAGGATTTCTTTACAAGATGAGTTGACAGCCGATGATTATCATAATTTGATGGTTGATGAGTCGGAAGATTTGGTTCAAGCTAGATTGCGAGCTCTTGAAAAGGTTAAGAAAGATAAGGAAAGAGTTGCTCGACATTATAACAAAAAGGTTGTGCCTAAATCATTTGAGGAAGGAGATAATAAATTCGGCAAGTGGTCACCGAATTGGGAAGGGTCGTTTCAAATCCATAAATGTGTTTCTAAAGGGGCCTATGTGTTAAAAGGGCTTGATGGAGAAGTATTTGGTAGAGCACTTAATGGAAAATACTTGAAGAAATATTACCCAAGCGTTTGGATTGGTTCATGATCAGCTACATTTTGCCGGTTTTTATTCATGGCCGATATTGATATCGCCCTTAGTCATAATTTTTCCTTTGTTTATCAACATGCAAAAATTAGGGGGGCATATATATATATAAGATGAAAAATGTGGGATTTCAACGCAAAAATATTAATCGGCATAAAGGATACCAAAATATGTGTTACAAGTGAAGTGAAGTGCTCTAGCCGATTACAGAGTATGTTACAAAATTTCTCCAAGTCCCTATTACAAGCTATCATTGGGATAAATAGCGTTGGATAGCCGATAGCGCCCGTTGTCGAATTTCTTCAACTTCTGCGATTGCTTGGGCATCTTGTGCATCGGTTCCAGGAATCACCTCAGGGACTTGGTCATATTAGCCACATTCTTTATAGCCGATCTTAGCTTTGCTTTTTGTTCTCCAACCGCTTTCGGGAGATCAGCTAATTTCTGCTTTTCTAATGCAATCTTAGCATTGCATTCCTCTAGTTTGGCCAGCAAATCAATCCTTTCAGCTTCCAGCCGATCTATGGTAGCTTTAATTGGCTCCTCGGCTAGCTGATCAAGTTTGTTTTTCTCATCATGCACTAATTGCCGATTTGCTTGAATGGTGGCCTCAACATTTTTCTTTTCCAGCCGATCAGCTATCCTTTGTCTGGCTTTTTTCAATTTAAATTGATGCTGCTCAAGGTACATAGCTGGAGTAATGGTGTTGGATAACTCGTCCAGGAGCAAAGCTTGAATTTCTTGGAGTCTTGCCCGGAGAGTGCTGCAATCGACTACTAGGCTGTCTAGAGATGCTTCTAGCCGATGAGATATGTCTTCAAGGTTTCTCTTTACGTCATCGGCTAAAGGAGCTAAGGCTTTGCTTGTTGTTTCTCTTTCTGCTTCTTCATCAAAGTAGTCTTTAATGTCAAAGAAGAATAAATCGGCTAGGACCTGCAAAGAAAGGAAGATGAAGAGGATATAAGTAATAAAGTATTTTTGCATAGCCGATTGGAAATTTCTAAGGATATAATACTTACAAGAATAGCGGGAGCAGCAACTTCTTCTTCAACAACATGATGACTGCCTGCAGCCGATGCAGTGTGTTCACTTGAGATTGGTTGTGCTGGAGGCGATGGTGGAGAAGGAGACTGGAAGATTTTGAATGTTTAAACAAATGTTAGATGGTATCGGCTATGAATAGATTTAAAATGATGTGAGTTGAGAATTACCAGAGGAGTTTGAGCAGTTGGTTTAGCTGATACTGGTACTGGTTTTTTCTTCTCGGCTGGTCTTTTCTTCTGCAAAGTGCAAAGTTGGGATAGTTAGATTGTTAATAAATGAAGAACTTTTATAATAAGAGAAAGGATCTTCTTCTGGGTTGCCGAGAGAAAACTGCTGGAGCAGGAGGAGTTGTGGGAGTTTGTTTTGGGGCTGGAGAAGCCGATGGTGTTTTTGCTCCCACATTGCTTAGTTCAGCTGCAGCTTCATCTATTGCCTGCTCAATAGCTGCTTCCTCCAAGGCTTCATCGATGTCATCAGCTGGTGGAGGTGTTTGCTTTTTGAGTTTCTTCTTAGCAGCTGGTGGCATGGCAGTTGGTACTTTGGCTTTCCTTTTCTGCCTGCATGGCTGGTTTCCTTACTTGTCCTTGAAGTAGACTTGATGTCTTGGGGGCATGGTAGCCGATGCTGGGAGGAGCTAAACCACATCCATTGGGTAGTAGTCCTGCAACATATTCGATATATTTGACACTTTTGCTTGTGCAGGGAGGAGATGAATCTGTAGTCTGAAAAGGTAGAGATAGCATGTAAAGTTAAGAACAGAATCGACTGATATATTTAAAACAGGAATGAGATAGAGGAAATAAAGGAGTTACCTGAGGGATCATGTTAGGAAAGAGGTATGTCATGTAGATAGTAGCCGATTGGTGAAAAAGATGTTGCTTCCACTCCGCCCACCATGAAGTAAAAGCTCTACTCCTGAACATGGCTAACTCAATGCTGTTAATGCTGCCGAGGGGAGGTCCTAGGATATTGAGTAGCCGATCCATCATCAGACTTGAAGTTATCTCTCCTCTGCTCTGGATTTTGTCGGCAAACCATAAGCCGATTGGGAGTTGCCCCATACCAAATTGTCTAGCTGAGCTCATGGGATGGTTAAACTCATATGATACTTTAATATTCCTGCCTTGATGAATGCCGACAGGAAGGATGCATGGGCTGATGGCAGTAGTATACACTTCTCTGGACTTCTGGAACTTTTCATGGTTGATCTCTTCAAATCTGAAGTCCAATGGCAACTCAAAATTGATTGAATCTTCATAGAAGAACCAAATTCTAGCATTTTTCTGAAAGCCATCATAGAAACTGAAGAACCAATCCTTCAATAACTCAGCCGATAGCTTCGCTCCAGCATCGGCTGGTGTGCTAGCATATTGTCCAAAGGATGTACACCTCCGATGGGTTATTTCTTCTCCATCATCATCAGTGATCGGCTCCAATCTTGGGAATTCTGCTTCGGTCAGGGATGGCCGATTCACAGCTTTCATGGCCACAAGATTTAGCCAAGTTTGGAGTAGCCACCGTGGACCGCCTACAATAACCACTGAGCCGACAGCTAGCTTGGCCGATGCATTATTCAGGGTCTGATATAGATAGCCGAGCAAAATCTTTCCTAAGGGAAATTGCTTTTTTTCCTCAAGTGCTTCGGCTATGTGCTGCCAATTGGAGGTTGGGCCACAGCTAGATCCGCAGAATAAGAATTTTTCCAGCCACATCAATAAAAATGCAGTGTGTTCTCGGGGGGAAACTGAACCTTGACCCATGTTGGCCGAAATAAAACCAGACCATCCTCCTATGCTCTTGGTTTTGAAGTCAAATCTGTTCTTGGAATTCAAGATCATGGGGTTGGCCGATGAGGTGATATCTAACCCAGTCAACATGGTGATGTCCAGCATAGTTGGGGTCATCGGTCCTTGGTTGAACATAAAGGCATTAATGGTGTTGGACCAAAAATATGAGGCAGAGGCCATCAGTGGCTCATCCTTAGCCGAGTTCGCCAAAGTGAGGGCTAATGCTTGGTCGATTCCTATTTCATCCCAATGGCTTTGCTTGCTAGTCGATATACGTTTGAACCATACAGGCCAGCTTTTCTCTAGGGATGCCCAAGACTTGAAGGTATTCTTCCAGTGCCCTAGATTTGGGTTTGCTAACCTAAAAGGGATTCTGTTGGTTTCGGCAGTAATGAATTCGATTGGGTCTAGATTACCGATTGGTCCAAGAAAATAGTTGTTCTCATGGTTTAGGCTGGGGACAGCGATTAAGTTTGCGAGATGCTACATCAACAAGAAAGAAGGAAAAGAAAATGAACTAAGATCGTGGAAAACAAGATGTGATAGGAAAAAAGGAGATCTAGCCGATGGAACTTACCTTTGCGTACTCGGCCGATGAAGCAGCGAACAGAGGGATGCTTGAGGGTTGCCTGCTTGCACCGAGGGGATCACCGGAGTCAGGGGAGACGAGGATTGCTAAAGCGGTAGAAACAGTATAACGGTGTGAAGTTTCTCGAGGCCATCGGGTAGGTATTTAAAGCAGTGCGGTAACGGTCAAAAACGGAAAGTGCGATATTCTCTCGGAGATAAGATTTGGCAAATCCGAAACATTACCAAATATTCCGGACTTGGGGGGCATGTGTTGACGACCAAATTTGGTAATTCAAGTATCGGAGATGAAGATAGAATCAAAGAGAATCGAAGAGATTAGATCGTATCGGAAACAGAGTGAGAATCGGCTGTAATCCGAATTGGCTGTGGATTGGATCGGCAGAGTCAAAGTCGGATGAGGTTAGCCGATTGAGCCGATTTCGGTAACGTGACTTGGTACACGTCATCGGGTTATGTTAGCGTACTTCATATCAATTGCCATGCACGGATAGAGTCCTGAGGAGGCAACTGTATCTATTAATTAGGTTATTTTATGTAATTTCCTTATAGATATTCCCGGTAAGAGTCCGCCTAAGGGACTTGTTCGTTAGTTGGATTTGTATTAGGTTAATATGAGTCGTGTCCGTGGTGGACAATGTTTGTATGTTCGGGTATAAATATAATCCCGAGGTTTTGTAAATAATAACAGCATACGTTCAATCAATCTCGGCGCATCGCCACCTTTGTTTTCTACTTTCGACAAGCTTGTGCTTTCGAGTCGTGCTGCATCAATTTGATCTTCGGCGAAAAGGTATATCTTGTCATGGCGATTTGCATCATTGGAGTTAGTGCTTACATCTTTATGACACTCTAATTCTATCTTGCAAGTTTCCGAAGTTATCACATATGTCATATATCTTAGATCAACAATGCTATCTTCTTATATCAGCTAGATCCATTTTAGGGTTTTGTCGGTATCGGCTAGTTTACTTGCTTGATTCATGCTATATGGTATATCTACCATCCTGATTTGATGATTATTGGTTTGCTAAATGTTATGCTTCTTTTATACTTGATGCTGCATTGGTTAAGTCCAACCTATTAAGTTATTTTAGAATCATGATTTCTAGCTTGCTTTACGGTTATCAATAGGGATAGTATCGGAGTTCCAGCCGATCTTATCTATCTAGAATATTTGACATAGTTTTATACTTTGTTTAATGTTCTATATCTATATTTCATTGCTTTATCATGAAATCATATCGGATTTGCGACCGATATACATATAGATCTCCATATCGGCTATGACATTAGTTTTATGTAATCATTATTTCATGTTGCAATAGACTTAAGCAGTTTATACTGTCTCGGTTCAGTCCAATCTATATCAATTGCTTGTTTCTAAAGTAATAATGATCTTCTGATTGCATAACATTGATATCTACAGCCGATATACTAGTTTTAGGGTTATTTTCATACTTACTTATATCTTTACAGCCGATTCATGCCTTATTGCATCGGCTAGGTCACATACGATATGAAATCGGCCCTATGGCCGATTGTCTATCGTTTACTAATATTCTTTGCATAGTTTTCCTTGTTGATTGCAGGATCAAATCAACTGGCACGCCCTCGAACCTAAAACCCTAATTTTGGACCTGCACTAGATCTAAGCAGATCTCTCAGGCCAATGTGTGTTTTTTGCATCAACACATGGTTGGAGATGATATTTGGATAGTTGTGCTCATGACAATTAAGGACCGGTTCACGAGCTATCTTTGTGAAACATTAACCGTACTAACCACAAGCCAGCGTGGGCAATGGCTTTACCCTTGGTATAACATGGTTCTTAGCAGCGCACCAGACTAAGAAGTGGCGACAAGTCCATGGGGGTCACTAGGAAGTCCATGCCTTTGGTTTTAAGGGGGTGATTATGATCCAGGAATGGTGCACTACTTTGCGTTGTGTTATGTTGGGGGTACTGTCACAGTCCCATTTCGAGGTACCGTGGTGGTACTGAGGGCATGCATGGTAACATGTTATGGGGCTGTGTCATGTGGGTACAGTGGTATATCTCTAGCCAGAGTAAAACTATTCGAATAGCCGTGCCCGCGGTTATGGGCGGGTCTAACAATGTTTTTCGTGATTAGTCCCACACTACTCATTAATAATAATAATGTGATAAGTTATGATACTTCAGTTTAACTCCTGGTTTGGAATGGTTAATTCCTGGTTTGGAGGTTTGATCTGTACTACCGGGGTTGGTTGTTTAGGTTTGGTTGGGCCTGTCCAGCATTATGTGCTGTTCAGTGTTGATTAATATTGATGATTATAATTACTATACTATTTTAGAATTCTCAAATGTTTGCTAAATGCTGCTTTTACAAATGAGCCTATATATTATGCCATCCTTTGGTATCCTTGTGCACTTCTTGCTTACTTTTTGTGCAGCTTGCTGAGTATTCCATGTACTGACCCTTGCAATAATCAATCAACCTTAGTTGAAGAAAGTTGTGAAGGAGAAGAAGTTTGGTTTATATCCCAGTTGAGTTGCCTGTGGGAGTGGAGCTGAAGCTGGAGCTAGCTCATTTTTTGGGGGAGTGGAGCTGAAGCTGGAGCTAGATCATTTTTTCGCTGTTGTTTTCTTTCTTCTATAAGTATTTAACGCTAGTATGATGATGGATTTGTATATTAAATTGTCGATTTGTGTACCTCGGCTGATTTCTGGACGAAGATTGTAAGCACAAATTAGTTCGGAAATTACTAGTGAAATTTCCGGGCGTGACAACATGGCTGGTGGGTAACACTGTACACCTCATATCTGAGTATAATCTATTCAAATAGCCACGCCCTCGGTTATAGGATAGCTGAGCAATGTACCCAAGTGAGAGTTTAATTCTATTAAAATTTGAATAAATGGAGTTATCACTTGTTGATGTGACCATGGCTCATATGGATACAACCGTTGTTCACATCATGGATCAACAAGAAGACATCAAGATCAAGTCCTCCAGGTGCTGGAATCCAATTCGGCCACCTACAGCAACGTTGAATTCAAACGGCCGCCAAATCTGCATACGAGCTCCGTTTTCGGCCCGTGAGTACTTGATGGAAAGCTCTCGGAGTCCTCTTTCCAATGGATCCAACCTCATCCTCAAATTCCATCCCAGTCAACTGCAATTACAGAAACAAGGTGCTGCGTCACCTATAATGGGCCTATGGGCTTGTAACTTCATCTGGGACCCCGGCCCATGTGGGGCCCATGTAGGGTGCGCCATAATTAGGTGGAGCACGACCCTAGGGTTCCCTTGGTCGTCCTCCCATCCCTTTAAATAGCTAGGTACCCCTTTAGGGTTTCTGGGGTTTTGTTAGATTAAAGTTTAGCCATTGCTACTTGCTTGCAGCGCGCGTGTCGGCTAGACCGTCCGTCTGCTTGTTCTTCGGAACCCCAACTTATCATTTGTATTTAATTCCTATTTGCAATTCAGATTGCTTTTATCTTGTTCTTGCTAGTTTCTTCGATTTGCTTGCAGGAATAAGGTTGATCTACATCGATAAGATCAACAACCCACGGAGAGGTGTATCAATCGCTAAGGCGCAACACAACGTCTCGTACGGTTGTAGTCGGATCGTCAACGTGTCTCCCAAATCGTAGTTATCTCAACTCACCGAAAGATCGGGCCAAATCATATCCTTGAGCGCATCGAGTGGAGCTCAGGGTTTATCACTTGTTGGCCTGGGATAAGGCAAGATCGCGTTGGTGTGTGACTTGATAATAATTAGACTAGAGATAGGTTTGTGTTTTATTTAAATGCCTTTAAATATTTAAATGCTTTGAAATGTTAGTTTTCTACAAAATAGCCTTATAAATGAATTCTTTGTACTCCCTTGCATTATATTTGCATTTTCCCGGCATGGCTTGCTGAGTACGGTGGTTGTACTCAGCCTTGCTCCTTTTCCCCCTTCTAGAAGAGGAGTACTTCGGAGATGATGGCTATGATGTCTAGCTCGTGCCTGCCATCAAGCGCCTATGGTGGCCGTCATAGCTTCCGACTTTTATCGTTTATCTTTCAGTGTTGGCCCTTTGGTCGCCCATGTAATAAAGTACTCTATTTACACTTCCGCTTTTATACTATGTTATTTACCCAATTTGAAATGTGTACCTTTCCTGCTAGGGCAAGGTTTTATACACTCACAAACAGAATATAGTGTTCTATTTCCCGGGCATGCCAATGCAGCACGTGCCTCCTCAATTACAGTAGCATCACCACTTAAACCTTCAATGTCAGACCTACTCCAGTTTGTCAAATTGTCATGTCGGTGTTGAACATTCATCTGTTCCACTCCTACAACAAGCGAGTCCATGTCGGTATCAGAAACATTATTACCAGAGTCTTCTCTTTCAGACATGGCGAATAGGTTCCTAGGTTTCATTCTAAGGACACTGCACCAATTACTTTTCTTTGCGCCTTTCACATAACACGCCTGCTCCGCTTATGTCGCCAGTATGTATGGCTCGTCTTTAAAGCAAAACCGAGTGGTATCAATATCAATAATTCCATATTGATCTTTACTATACCACTGGATTTGTTCATAGTTGCTCCCGGAACATCAAACCAGTCGCACTCGAACAACATGACTTCCTTCTCGTTGGGGAGATCAAGAGCGATGACTTTTTTAATAACTCTGTACCAGTCCATGCCTTCACCCTTGACAACAACACCATTGTTCTGTGTGGTTAGGTTTTTCTCTACATTGGTTGTCCGGAAGAGAAATCCATTGGTGAAGCACCTGTTTAGACAACGAAGTCGATGATCTAGACTACGAGATAGAGAATATATATTTTCATCTGTTTTTCCATCTGCATGAAGATTGTTGATCTGCACTCGAAAAAAATTCGAAGATATGATGAGTCACATATTCAAAAGGTTTGATGAAATTGAACAAAAAAATGACTCATTTTACGCTCAAACCATGATACAAATTGTTCCTTGTGCCTTTTTTCAACATTACTCTTGTTGGTTTCTTTCAATTCCTCCATATGCTCACTGCAACCGCATTGAAAAGAACAGTAAACTTATCAGTTTCTTAGTCACTTTGCATTCACAAAAAACATAAATGTCTCTTACTTTATCCATGGCATGGCCTCATCACAGTTGGATATTATGTAGTGCCTCATCCTCTGCAAGTCAGAATAAGATGCAGTCTCGATATGAAATTAGTCCATGCTCCAAATATACTTAGACCAGCAGGTGGTGCACGAACTTGGCTCTTTTCTTGACGCTCTGGCCGATTCGCCTTTGTATGAACATCTTCAAAGAACCAAGAACAGAATGTAAGGCACTCCTCTGAGATATATCCCTCTACTATAGAACCTTCTAGGCACGCTTTGTTCCTCACATAGCCTTTAAGGGTACGTAGATACCTCTCAACTAGATACATCCATCTATAACAAAGGGCTGTTGACAGCCACTAAAGACCACCTTTAGTGTGTCAGTACCTGCAGAAAGCTATACAAAGACAACATCCAACATAGTGGTAGGGTTTATTTCTAACAAATCCCACAAGTGTTGGTGTATATTTGGATGCAGGTGACAAACTACCAAAGTTGGGATTGGGAAGAAATACACATGAAAGAAGGGAAAGATTAGATTCATATCCAAGCCCATGGAGTCTTGGGCCCACAAACCTGACAAAATCATATCCAAGTGGGCTAACTCCTAAAGAACCCAAAAGGAGACCCATCTGCCAAGACCCAGGAGAAGGGCCTGGGCTAGATGGGCCAGCTAGGGGTCGGTCGGCTGACCCAGGCCTGGACCGCCTCGGCCACAACCGCCACGTGCAGTTACTTACCGACTTGGAGAGTCGGTTGAAGCTGCTTCTACCTAAAGAAACCGTCGGAGGACACTTGTCACAAGGAGGTGAAGCAAGAGGGAAGATGATCATTGGATGCCTTGAGCATCTCCACACTCCTAGGCGCCTCTTGGCCTATAAAAGGAGGCCTCCTCCCTCATTCACAACACACCAAGACTTGAGCTGAATTATAAGAGATTCTTTGTATTCTTTTATGTACACTTAGAATAAGAGAGAGTGAGGAAGAAGAGAAGAGGAGGAATCCCGGAGTGTCGGTGATCTTCTCCCACCTTCTTTTTGTACCCCCAGCTATTACTTTATTTTATTTAAGTAATTGAGATTTATCTTGTGTGGTATACTTCTTTGTTAGTTCCTATTTAGCTTGCTAGATCATTGTTCACTATTGCTCATTAAGAGATAGTGAATGTTTTGGTGAGTTATAAACACTAGTAATTAATATCTTAGACATGGTGTCTAGGTTATTAATTACCAGTGTTTGTTGCGTATACCACAATACGTTAGAGGTTTGGTGTAGAGGTAATGATATCCTCAAGATCACCGTAGTCCTCCCTGTTCGGGCACGGAGTAGAGCGCGTTCTGGTAACAGCGAGCAAGCCAGTGCGTGAAGTATAGAGGTAGGATTAAAGTTAAGCTTTCTAAATGACCCTGTACCACAATAGAAGATCCTCACTACCCTTTGGCCTATATTTGTCTTGTGTCGTTGGATGAAATTGAAGATGAGCTAAACACACACATTCCCTGTGGAAATTTGATACCTTGGAATACTTCTGGGTGAAGTGCTACAGCGGTATCTCCATGCGCTTGTGGATTTTATCTTTGAACGAAAGAAATACCAACAAGCATTTCTTGCGTCGTTGCTGGGGAACAGTTGTTGTTTGTCTCCAAACCTTGTTCATCCTCGTATCTTTTAGCTTTTCCTTAATTCTACCTTTACCCCCATTACCTAGTAGAAGCCTTCCCGTAAAAAGCTTCTTTATCATGGAGCTGTTGATGCAAAAAACACACACTGGCCTGAGAGATTTGCTTTACTCTAGTGCAGATCCAAAATTAGGGTTTCAGGTTTGAGGGCGTGCTAGTTGATTTGATCCTGCAATCAACAAGAAAAAATATGCAAAGAATGTTAGTAAACGATAGACAATCGGCCATAGGGCCGATTTCATATCATATGTTACCTAGTCGATGCAATCAAACATGAATCGGTTGTAAGGTATATGAATGAGCATGAAAATAACCCTAACATTAGTATATCGGCTGTAGATATCAATGTTATCCAATCAGTAGATCATTATTACTTTAGAAATAAACAATTGGTATAGATCGGACTGAACCGAGACAGTATAAATTACTTAAATCTATTGCAACATGAAATAACGATTACATAAAACCGATGTCATAGCCGATATTCATATCTAATCGCATATCGGTTGTAAATCCGATACAATCTCATGATAACACATTAAGGATTAACTATAGAAAGCATGAAATCATGTTAAATACTCTAGATAGATAAGATCGGCTGAAACTCCGATACTATCCCTATTGATAAACGTAAAGCATGTTATAGATCATGATTCTAAATAACTTAATAGGTTGGATTTAACCAATGCAGCATTAAATATAAAAGAAGCATGACATGTAACAAGCCAATGAACATCAAATCAGGATGGTAGATATATCATATAACATGAATCAACAAAGTACATTGACAGATATTGATGAAACCCTAAAACGGATCTAGCCGATATAAGCAGATAGCATTGTTGATCTAAGTTATATGACATATATGATAACTGTGGAACTTGCAAGATAGAGTTAGAGTGTCATAAAGATGTAAGCACTAATCCTGATGATGCAAATTGCCATGACAAGATATACCTTTTCGCCGAAGATCAAATTGATGCAGCACGACTCGAGAGCACAAACTTGTCGAAAGTAGAAAACAAAGGTGGCGATGCACCGAGATTGATTGAACGTCTGTTGTTATTATTTACAAGACCTCGGGATTATATTTATACCCGAAAATACAAACATTGTCCATTACGGACACGACTCATATTAACCTAATACAAATCCAGCTAGCGACAAGTCCCTTAGGCGGACTCTTACCGAGAATATCTATAAGGAAATTACATAAAATATCCTAATTAATAGATACAATTGCCTCCTTAGGACTCTATCCGTGCATGGCAATCCATATGAAATACGTTAACACAACCCGATGACGTGTATCGAGTCGTATTACCGAAATCGGCTCAATCGGCTAACCATGTCCGAGTCTGACTCTGCCGATCCAGCTCACAGCCGATTCGGACTTCAGCCGATTCTCACTCTGTTTTCGATACAATCTAATCTCTTTGATTCTTCCCGATTCCTCTTGATTCTATTTTCATCTCCGATACTTTAAATTACCAAATTTGGTCGTCAACACATGCCCCCCAAGTCCGGAATATTTGGTAATGTTTCGGATTTGCCAAATGTTATCTCCGAGATAATCTCGCTCTTTCCGTTTTTCACCGTTACCATAGTACTTTAAATACCTAACCGACAGCCCCGAGAAACTTCACACCGTTATACTATTGCCACCGCTTTCGCAATCTCCGTCTCTCCCAACTCCGGCGATCCCCTCGGCGCAAGCAGTCAACCTCCAAGCAAACCCCTTCTCGTCCGACTTCCGCCGGCGAAAGATGTCTTCCTCATCTGCTTCGTCCGCTGCTTCATCGGCCGAGTACGCAGAGGTAAGTCCCATCGGCTAGATCCCCTTTTTGCTCACACAATCTTGTTTTTCACGATCTTAGTCCATTCTCTCTCTCTTCTGCTTTGTTGATGTAGCATCTTGCAAACTTAGTCGCAGTCCCCAGCCTAGATCATGAAAACAATTATTTCCTTGGACCAATCGGCAATCTGGACCCAATTGAGTTTATCACTGCCGAAACCAACAGAGTCCCCTTCAGGCTAGCAAACCCCAACATAGGCCATTGGAAGAATACATTTAAGTCCTGGCCATCCTTACAGAAAAGCTGGCCCGCATGGTTCAAACGCATATCGGCTAGCAAACAAAGCCATTGGGATGAAATAGGAATCGGCCAAGCCCTAGCCCTCACTTTGGCAAATTCGGCTAAAGATGAACCATTGATGGCTTCTGCCTCATACTTCTGGTCCAACACCATCAATGCATTCATGTTTAATCAAGGACCAATGACCCCAAACCTATTGGACATAACCATGTTAACTGGGCTTGACATCACCTCATCGACCAATCCTATGATGCTGAACTCAAAGAACAGATTTGACTTCAAAACCAAGAGCATAGGTGGATGGTCTGGCTTTATTTCGGCTAACATGGGTCAAGGCTCAGTATCTCCCAGAGAACACACTGCATTTTTGTTGATGTGGTTGGAGAAATTCCTATTCTGTGGATCCAGCTGTGGCCCAACCTCAAATTAGCAGCATATAGCCGAAGCACTCGAGGAGAAGAAGCAATTTCCCTTGGGAAAAATCTTGCTCGGCTACCTATACTAGACCTTGAACAATGCATCAGCCAAGCTGGCCATTGGCTCAGTAGTTAGTGTAGGTGGTCTATGGTGGCTACTCCAATCCTGGCTAAATCTGGTAGCCATGAAAGCTGTCAATCGGCCATCCCTAACTAAAGCAGAATTTCCAAGACTAGAGCCGATCACCAATGATGATGGTGAAGAGATAACCCATCGGAGGTGTACATCTTTTGGAGAGTATGCCAGCACACCAGCCGATGCAGGAGCAAAGCTATCAGCAGAACTGCTCAAGGACTGGTTCTTTAGTTTCTATGATGGCTTCCAGAAAGATTCTAGGATCTGGTTCTTTTATGAGGACTCAGTCAATTTTGAGCTGCCATCAGACTTCAGATTCGAAGAAATCAATCATGACAAATTCCAGAAGTCCAGAGAAGTATACACCACAGCCATCAGCCCATGCATCCTTCCTGTCGGCATCCATCAAGGCAGGAACATAAAAGTTTCATATGAATTTTATCACCCAATGAGTTCAGCTAGGCAATTTGGCATGGGACAACTTCCAATCGGCTTGTGGTTTGCTGACAAGATTCAATGCCGAGGAGAAATATCTTCAAGTCTGATGATGGATCGGCTACTGCACAATCCAGGACCCTCCCTTGGCAGCATTGAAAATATTGAGTTAGCCATGTTCAGGAGCAAAGCTTTCACTTCCTGGTGGGCCGAATGGAAACAACACCTTTTCCATCAATCGGCTTCAATCTATATGACAGATCTCTTTCCTGACATGATCCCTCAGGTAATCCCTTTATTCCTTGTCTTTTTCCTATCTTGCATACATTAGCCGATTCTATCTCTCACTTATAAACTACTTTTGCCTTTTCAGACCACAGATTCATCTCCTCCACGCATAAGCAAAAGTGGCAAAGAGATTGAATATGCTACAGGATTGCTACCCCATGGATGTGGCCTAGCTCCTCCAAGCATCGGCTACCATGCCCCCAAAACATCAAGTCTGCTCCAAGGACAACTTAGGGAGCCAGCCGATGCAGGCAGAAAAAGAAAAACTAAGATATCAACTGCCATGCCACCAATTGCCAAAAAGAAACCCAAGAAACAACCACCCCCATCAGCTGATGTCATTGAGGAAGCCCTGAAAGAAGCATCAATTGAACGGGCAATAGATGAAGCCGCAGGCGAATCCAGTGATGTGGGAGAAAGAACACCTCCAGCCTCTCCAACTCCAAAACAAGCCCCCACAACCCCTGCTGCCCCAGCAGTCTTCACTCGGCAACCCAGGGTAAGTTCGTCTTCCTTGGTATAAAATTTCCTTATTCATTATCAGTTTAAACCTCCAACTTTTGTATTTTGCAGAAGAAAAGACCAGCCGAGAAGAAGAAACCAGCAATCATATCGGCTAAGCCAACTGTTCAAGCCTCCTTGGTAAGTTTCAACTTTCTAAAATTCTGAATACTTCATTAGCCGATACTATCGAACACTTGCATAAATATTTTCAGCCTCCTTCCCCTCCATCACCTGCAGCACAACCAATTTCAAGCGAACATACCGCATCAGCTGCAGGCAGCCATCATGTTGAAGAAGAAGAAATTGCTGCCCCTGCAATTCCTGTAAGCCTCATATTCTTAAAATTCCTCAAATCGGCTGCACAAAAACATCCTCTTACTTATATCTCCCTCATCTTTCCCACTTGCAGATTTTAGCCGATCTATTCTCCTTTGACATTAAAGACTATTTCGATGAAGAAGCCGAAGGGGAAGCAACAAGCAAAGCCCTAGCTCCCTTAGCCGATGATGTAAAGAGAAACCTTAAAGACATCTCTCATCGGCTGGAGGCATCTCTAGATAGCCTAGTAGTTGACTGCAGCACTCTCCGGGCGAGATTCCAGGAAATCCAAGCTCTACTCCCAGATGAGTTGTCCAATATCATCACCCCAGCCATGTACCTTGAACAACATCAATTCAAGCTGGAGAAGGCTAGACAAAGAATAGCAGATCGGCGAGAGAAGAAAAATATAGAAGCCACGATCCAAGCTAATCGGCAACTTGTGCATGATGAGAAGAATAAGCTTGATCAGCTAGCCGAAGAGCCGATTAAAGCCACCATAGATCAACTGGAGGCCGAAAGGATCGATCTGCTAGCAAAACTTGAAGAGTGTAATGCCAAGATTACAATGAAAAACAGAAATTAGCCGATCTCCCAAAGGCCATTGGAGAAGAAAAAGCAAAGTTGAGATCGGCTATAAAGAATGTGGCCAACATGACCAAGTCCCTGAAGGTGATCCCTGGAACCGACGCTCAAGATGCCCAAGCCATCGCAAAAGTTGAAGAAATTCGACAACGGGCGCAATCGGCTATCCAGCGGTACCTCGCTCAATGATTCCATGTAATAGGGACTTAGGAAAATTTTGTAACTAATTCTGCAATCGGCAATCGGCTAAAACATTTGACTTGTAATATATACTATGGTATCCTCTTGGCCATCGAGCCGATTCTATAACCTGTGTTCAATTCTATAACTCGTGCAAAATTTGCTCAGAAATTTCCAACTTTCGCCCTTCATGCCCCCCAAGTTTGTAGTAGGGAACACAATGCTGCAAACTTATATGTCTAAGGACGATAAACATATCGGCCATCTTAAGGCGATGTAAACACATCGGCTATCAACCATAAACCGGCAAACCGTAGCCGATTATGAACCAATCCAAACGCTTGGGTAGTATTTCTTCAAGTATTTTCCATTAAGTGCTCTACCAAATACTTCTCCATCAAGCCCTTTTAACACATAGGCCCCTTTAGAAACACACATTTATGGATTTGAAACGACCCTTCCCAATTCGGTGACCACTTGCCGAATTTATTATCTCCTTCCTCAAATGATTTAGGCACAACCTTTTTGTTATAATGTCGAGCAACTCTTTCCTTATCTTTCTTAACCTTTTCAAGAGCTCGCAATCTAGCTTGAACCAAATCTTCCGACTCATCAACCATCAAATTATGATAATCATCGGCTGTCAACTCATCTTGTAAAGAAATCCTCCTAGAGCCGATGTTGGTTTCCCATGGCAACACAGCTTCATGCCCATAAACCAGTTGATAAGGAGGTACCTGAATTGCACCATGGCAAGCCATCCGATAAGACCACAATGATTCAGCCAGAATAGTATGCCACTTCTTGGGATATTCGGCTATCTTTCTCTTAACCAACTTAATCAAGCTCTTATTAGATGCTTCAGCTTGTCCATTGGCTTGTGCATAATATGGTGATGAATTCAATAACTTAATTCCCATGCTATCGGCAAACTGAACAAACTCATCGGACACAAATATAGAACCTTGATCAGTTGTAATTGTCTGCGGCAAACCAAACCTGTATATGATGTGTTCTTTGACAAAATCAATTGCATCTTTGCTGTCAACCTTCTTCAAAGGAATTGCCTCAACCCACTTTGTGAAGTAATCAGTTGCAACCAATATGAATTTATGCCCCTTACTTGATGGTGGATTGATCTGGCCGATCATGTCAATACCCCAACCTCTGAACGGCCACGGCATGATGATAGGATTCATAGCCGATGCTGGTGCTCGTTGAATTGCTCCAAATTTCTGACAATCCTGACAACCTTTATAATATCTGAAACAATCCTCCAGCATCGTCGGCCAAAAATATCCAACCCTTCGAATTAACCACTTCATTTTGTGAGCCGATTGATGTGTCCCACAGATACCTTCATGAACTTCACACATGACAACTTTTGCCTCTTCCATGCTCAAGCATTTCAAAAGAACTCCATCAATTATCCGATAATATAACACATCATCCAAAAGAACATACTTAAGAGTTTTATATCGTAATTTCCTTGAAACCGATCTGGAAGGATTCTTTAGATACTCAAAAACATCAAACCTCCAATCATCGGCTGGAATACAGGCCACTTCTACTTCAATCCCTTATAACATCGGCTTGTAACCTGATGCGCCTTGAGCTAAATCACTGGCTTCAACGTTTTGCTCTCTAGGAATATGTTTTAAAGTAACCATCTTGAACGTCTTCATCAGCTCTTGGCATTTCTCATTATAGACCATCAGGGTGTCATTTTTGCATTCATATTCCCCGGATAACTGACTTATTACCAATAATGAATCACCCATGATCTCAACAGCATCGGCTTCAACTTCCCTCAATAATTGCAATCCTTTGAGAACAGCTTCATATTCTGCTTGATTATTTGTAGAGTATGGTTTGATAGTAAAAGCAAACTGAAAACTTGCCCCCCAAGGTGATATAATTACTAAGCCGATACCACAACCATGAGTACAAACAGATCCATCAAAAAACAAGGTCCATGGCATAATATCAATATTATCAATGCTGGTATCCCTATGTTCAACTATGAAATCGGCTATTGCTTGCCCTTTAACTGCCTTAGCCGATTCGTACCTGAGATCGAATTCTGACAAAGCGAAGATCCACTTCCCAACTCGCCCTTTCAGAACTGGAGCCGATAGCATATACCGCACCACCTCGGCCTTGCATACTATGACACACTCATTGGAGAGTAGATAATGTCTCAACTTTGTACAGGAAAAATATAAACACAGGCATAATTTCTCCACAGGTGAATACCTGGTTTCTGCATCCAAGAGATGTCTGCTAAGATAAAATATAACTCTTTCTTTCCCTTCAACCTCTTGGATTAAGACTGAGCCGATAGAGTTCTGATCGGCTGACAAATACAGCTTGAATGGAATCCCTTTCTGTGGTGGTATAAGAACTGGGGGAGTACTCAAATATTCCTTGATATTATCCACAGCCTGCTGTTGTTTCTCTCCCCAAACAAACTCTTGATTGGCTTTCAACCTTAACAAAGGAGTAAATGGTTCTATTCGGCCGGACAAATTTGATATAAAACGCCGAACAAAATTTATCTTGCCGATCAATGATTGTAACTTGGTTTTGTCTTCTGGGGGTTTTATATCCTTAATTGCTTCAACACTCCTCCGAGGAATTTCAATCCCTCGCTCATGGACTAAAAACCCAAGAAATTGACCAGCCGATACACCAAAAGCACACTTGGTAGGATTCATCTTCAACCCATATTTTCTTGCTCTTTGTAAGACCTGTTTCAAATCGGCTATATGCTCATCAACTTCCTTAGACTTAGCCACCACATCATCAATATATATTTCCACCAATCTGCCGATAAGATCATGAAAAATGTAGTTCATGGCCCTTTGATATGTAGCACCAGCACTTCTCAAGCCGAAAGTCATAACTACCCACTCATATAAACCGATAGCACCAGGACATCTAAAAGCAGTCTTGTGGATGTCTTCCTCAGCCATAAAAATTTGATTATAACCAGCATTGCCATCCATGAAGCTAATAATCTTGTGTCCAGATGCTGCATCGACGAGTTGATCGGCTACCGGCATTGGGTACTCATCTTTTAGTGTAGCCTTGTTCAAGTCTCTAAAATCAATGCAAACCCTGAGCTTGCCATTTTTCTTGATAACTGGTACTATGATAGAAATCCACTCAGCATATCGGCATGGTCTGATAAAATTGGCATCATAGAGTCTTGTAATTTCGGCCTTAATAGCATCATACATTGCAGCTTTACAACGTCTTGGGGGTTGCTTGTATGGCCGATAGCCTGGTTTGATAGGGAGCCGATGTTCAACTATCGATCGGCTAAGTCCTGGCATCTCATAGTATTCCCAGGCAAAATAATCTCTACACTCTTTTAAGAGTGCAATTAATTTACATTTAAATTCCTTTGATAAACCCTTACTAATATATGTCGATCTAAGCCTATCACCTGGTCCAATGTCGATTTCTTCTAGTTCATCGGCCGACATAAAACCTTATCCAAGCTTGCCGTCGAGATCATCAATAGTGTCCTCTATGTAGAAGCTGGAACCCTCCACGGCACCCTCAAAACAGGAATTGGGGCTCTCCATCTCCTGTTGGCTGTCGGCTGGCACGATTTCAATTTGGTCTCCTTGCCATTGAATCAAACTTTGATGCATTGTTGAAGGGATGCAACAGTTAGCATGGATCCAATCTCTTCCCAACAACAGACTGTAGGAACCCTTCCCATCGATAACAAAGAAAGTAGTAGGAATTGTTTTACTGCTGATGGTTAACTCCACATTCAAAACTCCCTTGGTCTCAGATGGATTCTCGCCAAAATCTTTCAGAACCATGTTAGTTTTGATCAAATCCTATGAATTCTTCCCAAGTTTCCTGAATGTCGTGTATGGCATAAGATTAACAGCTGCCCCTCCATCAACTAGCATCTTTGACATCGGCTTGCCATTGACGAATCCCTTAACATAGAGTGGCTTGAGGTGCCGATGATCAGTTCCCTCGGGTTTCTCAAAAACGGCTTGCTGTGGAGATAACATCAATTTAGCCGATGGCAAATTTTCCTCTTGCTCAACGACTTGCTCAACTGCATATTCAGCTGGCAACATGAAAACCATGTTTATCTCAGATGACATCACCTCCTTGCCTTTATATTGTTGGTTCTTGTTACGATCGGCTCTGACTTCATCGGCTGGCACCACTTTGCTCTTCACACGCCAGACTTTTTTCATTTTCTGCCTCAGCCGATGCTTGATTTCCCCTTCAACCTCCTGGAACTGTTCCCTATTTCTCATCCTTTGAACTCTTCTCTTCTGATTTTTGGTGAATATTCCAGAAGGGCACCATTGAGGATACATTGGCTTTGATTCTCTAAGTGAGTCATCTTCGTCATTGTCCTATTGCATCGGTCCAAGTCTTTCATGAACTGGTAACTTTGATTGATTCGACCGATATGTAGTTGCACCCTGTCGGCTTGGTCTTTGGATGAATTGTGCATCGGGATCACTGCACCCAAGACAATCTTCGATAGATGGCAACCTCATACCCTCATTCCAGCAAAATCTGAAAAACTTGCAACTCCAGTGAGGATCAAAATATCTTTCAGTTTCCTGAGCACATGACTCTTCTTCTCTTTGGCGCCTGTTCTGATATTTGTTGATCATGCCAGCCGTTCTGATATTTCTGGTGTAGTTTTTATCTCTATCGGCCGTGTTCTGGTTATATCCAGGGTGCACCATGTTGACTGAAAACGGGTGTCCATCTATCTTCATCGGCCTCTTGGATTCATCAATCTTAATCTTTACTTGTTCGATAGCTGACTGGATCTGTTGCCTAAAAATCTTGCAGTCATTGGTATTATGGGATCCTGTATTGTGCCATTTGCAATACTTCCTTTTCTTCAACTCCTCAGCCGATGGGATAACATGTCCTACTGGCAGCTGAATTTGTTTTCTTGGAGAAGAAGATCAAAGATTTTGTCAGCTTTGGTGATGTTGAAATCAAACCTCTCTTCCTTTCCCGAATTCTTGACCCATTGACAGACCCCCGTCTTCTTGTTCCTAGCCCACTCGGCTGCATTGATTTCTGGGTCATCATCTTCGGAGTCAGAGTCATAATTGTAGACATTATTTACATTGTTTGCCTTTTTGATAAACTTCCTTGCTTCCTGGAACCTTGTCTTATGAGCCGATACCTTCTGAGCTAGGTGTGCTAAACTCTCAAAGTCTTGAGCCAAAAATCTTTCCCTTATCGGCGCCAACAAACCTTGGAAGGCCAAATCGGCTAGCTGAGAATCTGTCAAAGACAGGCTGTAGCATCTGTTCCTCACATCTCTAAATCGTTGAATATAATCTGGAACCGATTCATCTGATTTCTGCCTGATCGCTGTGAGGTCAGCTTCACCTCTTGAACTCCACTGAAAAAGTATTTGTGAAATTGTTTCTCTAGATCGGCCCAACTCCTGATTGAATTATACGGCAGGGATGAAAACCAAGTGAATGCCGATCCAGACAGTGAGAGTGGGAACAAGCGAACTCTGAGAGCCTCTGTAGCCGATGCCTCACCACATTGAGCTAAAAATCGGCTAACATGCTCATTGGTTGATACATTGTCTTGTCCCGAAAACTTAGAGAAATCTAGCACCTTGTATCGGTTTGGCAATGGAACCCGATCAAAGTATTCCAGATATGGGTGCCGATACATGTTGCCATTGTCTTTTGGCTTAAGCCCAAATTGCTCCCTCATGATGTCAGCTATCATATCGGCCTAGGGTTGATGAGGTGTTGCTCCACCATATTGCTGCTGAAGTGGATCCATCTGGCCATATTGGATCGGCTGAGGTCGTGCTGAGTGAGGCTGATAAAGATGATTGAAGCCAGCCGATGTGCCTTGAGGTGGTACATATGGGAGTTGCTCTGTACTGTACTGCTGTCCAATCGACTGAGTAATTCCAATCGGCTGTTGTGGAACCGAAGGGATTTGGTAAGATGTGTCGACAACTGGCGGTTTTGGGTGAAGAATACCCATCATTTGCTCTGGTGTTAACTGAGTTGATGCTTGCCCCCCAGCGATCGGCTGTGACCTGGTTAAAATAGATGGAATGTTGGAGCTTGAGTAAGGAGCCGATGGAGCCTGGGTTTGAAGAAATTGTTGGCTTGTCTGATTCCCGCCAATGTTTGTCTTCACGGTTCTGTATGCTGGGAACGAGCCATCTGGGAGATAAATAGGTCTTTTAGCTTTTTCCTCAGCTATCGTCCCGTCAACTACCGACTTGATCATATTTGTCAAGGTGTTCACAAGCACTCCGGACTGGTTGACCAACACGTGGTGTACAGCCGAATCAATGCGATCTTGCAATGTATGGAGCTCTTCATCATTTGATTCAACCTTGGCTTGTTTATCTTTTCCTTCTCCTGATCCAGAAGTGTTTGGGTCTTGTTTCACGATTGTCGGTACTTGGATTTTGGTTCTTTGGATAACCGTACCTTGCCGGGTGACTGTGAATGAGTGCAGATACTGGTTTTGGAGCTGGTTCAGCATTTGTTGCATCTCTTCTCTTTGCTCGTCACTCAGCTGCTCGAGTGTAACCGGGAAGATGTTGTCCTCCAAAACTTCAGTGATGTTTGGCGACATGATGACACAATGGTCCCACTGGGCGTGCCAAAAGCGTGTTGATGCAAAAAACACACACTGACCTGAGAGATTTGCTTTACTCTAGTGCAGGTCCAAAATTAGGGTTTCAGGTTCAAGGGCGTGCCAGTTGATTTGATCCTGCAATCAACAATAAAAAATATGCAAAGAATGTTAGTAAACGATAGACAATCGGCCATAGGGCCGATTTCATATCGTATGTTACCTAGCCGATGCAATCAAACATGAATCGGCTGTAAGGTATATGAATGAGCATGAAAATAACCCTAACATTAGTATATCGGCTGTAGATATCAATGTTATGCAATCAGTAGATCATTATTACTTTAGAATAAACAATTGGTACAGATCGGACTGAACCGAGATAGTATAAATTGCTTAAATCTATTGCAACATGAAATAACGATTACATAAAACCGATATCATAGCCGATATTCATATCTAATCGCATATCGGTTGTAAATCCGATACAATCTCATGATAAGACATTAAGGATTAAATATAGAAAGGATGAAATCATGTTAAATACTCTAGATAGATAAGATCGGCTGAAACTCCGATACTATCCCTATTGATAAACGTAAAGCATGTTATAGATCATGATTCTAAATAACTTAATAGGTTGGACTTAACCAATGCAGCATTAAATATAAAAGAAGCCGATATAGGATGGTAGATATATCATATAACATGAATCAACAAAGTACATTGACAGATATTGATGAAACCCTAAAACGGATCTAGCCGATATAAGCAGATAGCATTGTTGATCTAAGTTATATGACATATATGATAACTGTGGAACTTGCAAGATAGAATTAGAGTGTCATAAAGATGTAAGCACTAATCCTGATGATGCAAATTGCCATGACAAGATATACCTTTTCGCCGAAGATCAAATTGATGCAGCACGACTCGAGAGCACAAGCTTGTCGAAAGTAGAAAACAAAGGTGGCGATGCGCCGAGATTGATTGAACGTCTGTTGTTATTATTTGCAAGACCTCGGGATTATATTTATACCCGAAAATACAAACATTGTCCATTACGGACACGACTCATATTAACCTAATACAAATCCAGCTAGCGACAAGTCCCTTAGGCGGACTCTTACCGAGAATATCTATAAGGAAATTACATAAAATATCCTAATTAATAGATACAATTGCGTCCTCAGGACTCTATCCGTGCATGACAATCCATATGAAACACGTTAACACAACCCGATGACGTGTATCGAGTCGTATTACCGAAATCGGCTCAATCGACTAACCATGTCCGAGTCTGACTCTGCCGATCCAGCTCACAGCCGATTTGGACTTCAGCCGATTCTCACTCTATTTTCGATACAATCTAATCTCTTTGATTCTTCCCGATTCCTCTTGATTCTATCGTCATCTCCGATACTTTAAATTACCAAATTTGGTCGTCAACAGGAGCAACAGTCTATCTTTGGATTATCTGCTCCCACGGGCGAATTCTATGAGCCGCCTCCGTCTTCGGAGCCATTCTATCCACCAACTATGAATTCCACCCTGGCTTTATAGCCATGGTTCAGGAACGATCCTTCTTGAGACTTGACCAAGAAAACTCATACCACCACCTGCGAGAGTTCGAGCAACTGTGTTCATGTCTCATGATCTGAGGTATGACACAGGAGACCATCCGGTTCAAGTTGTTTCCCTTTTCTCTGTTAGAGAGAGCTAAGCAATCGTACACCCATACCGTCGGGAGTGGACACGGTAATTGGGGTGAATTGCGAGATAGATTATGTATTGCTATTTTTCCTCTATCTCGTGTCGCATCCTTGCGAGTAGAAATTCTTAGCTTTCGGCTGTGTAAGGAGTCGTTAGGAGCAGCCTGGGTCAGATTTATCTTTCTAGTACAATCTGGTTCTAACTTATCGATACCCGAGCATATATTGTTACAACATTTTCATGCGGGTTTAGATAAGGAGTTTGCCCTTTACCTCGACATTACCACCGGAGGTTCGTTCGTGCACAAAACTCCATCCCAAGCGAAGGAAATGCTGGATCACATCTAGGAGAATACTTCCTTCATGGAGAATTCTTCCGAACCATCCCAGGAGGAACATATGTCGAAACCCGAGGAGCCTTCTATAGTTGAATCTGAACCACAACCATCCACATCCGTAGATTCAACTCTAGAGCTCTCACCCGAACCAGGAACATCGGAGGGAGAAGAAATTCAACCTCCGAACTTCCCTTTACAATTCGAGGATGATCCATCTAGAAACCATCGGAACACCTCGAAATTCTTCGATGCCCGACTAGGGAAGGAACCTCCTTTTGTCCATGTCTCTCAATTCAGAAATAATTTGACAGAACCTTCCCTCAGACCTATGGTACCTCCTTATCCTCCCGATCCTCCCAACAAAGCAATTCTCATGGAGGCCATGAAGATGGAGTGGTCGGAGGAAGTGAGACACTCTTCCGAAGTAATTCGTATTGTTTCACCTTCTACGACCATAACTTGTTTTATAGAGGGAACCGTTGGAGCAGCCCTTCAAAACCCCACGGTTGGGGCTAGTATCATGTCCGAGTTCTCTATGGACACCTTTTTGAGCGGCATGCCCCTAGCCCAACGGGCAAACTTTTCACAAGTCCTTTAGGATTTATATTTGAGTGTCGTGGGATTGCGAGGGTTGTGCCAATTCAAATAGACAAAATCGAGGTCTACCTAGATTTCCACATCTTTCCTACCCTCGATTTTAATCTTCTTATAGGCTTACCCCTAGAAAAAACTTCTCCAAGAAGGTGAATATCAAGGGAGACTCAAAGAAAAGCTTGGGAAAAATGCTTTTGCCACTCATAGATTTTGCCTAGAAACATCAAGGGCAAAGCCTCATCCAAAGCATGAGCCATTCGAGGAGGTGATGTATGTATCTCCGTTCGTTTCATCTGAACCTACTATCCATCTTCACGAAAATGTACGACCTTTATCACTCTCGATCGAGCCTATGCCTTATTCCTCTAGCCCTCAGAATGTTGTTCTTTTTAATCATCAAGAAACAACCCTGATCTTACACGATGCATCTCTTGAGAAGGAGAACCCTCAAACCATGAACAAGCATGAGACATCAACTCTAGAGGATGAGAACTCCACAATTGAGCATGAAAGCTTCTCTTTCGAATTTCCCTAGGATTCATGCTTAGAATCTCCAGAATTTGTTGCGCTTAGTACCGCATTCTTGTGTGAGGACCACAAGCACCCTACTGCCCTCACTCCTAAAATGTTGAGAAGGATGGTCGTGGATGCTTATGTTTATCATAAATATTGCAATCTCGTATTTGTTTGTGGCACTAATCTTGCAGTGCGATATCCCCGCGGTCGAGCTTGTGACCATAAACAAAGCACTATTGGGAGATAGCCTGGATTATCAAGAGAAGTTCTGTGAAAACAAGAACCAGTTTTTAGGATAGTATGCACCTTCGAGTATTTTTGGTCGCTAACCATTTCAAGTTGAGATTAAAACCGAGGGTCATGTGATGCCTAAGAACACGGGAGCTACATCAGCTATACACTTTGGTGACCCTTGGAGATGGAACATGCTCTAAAGAAGACTGCAATATCACATACTTGGTTTTTAATATCTTGGGACACAAAAGTCCAAGTGTGGGGGAGGGCGAGATCGACAAGCTTGTCATGACAGAGTTCCATCGACCTAGGCTATCTTGGTTTAAGATTGGTGTTAATCCTATCGTGCTAAAAGGATTAAAAAAAAACGAAACGAGAGAGATGAAAGAAAAAAAAGAGAGAGAGAAGAAGACAGTGAGAAGGAGTCAGCAAGCTTCATATGGATCAAAGACCACATTATGTGCGTGTCTTCAGGCTGTGGCATTAGATCTTGGAAAATACCATTTTTGCAGCGTAGCTCCACCTGTCCTTGCTCTCGTGTGTGCATGCAAGCCTTGGCTTAGTCTTCATCTACTCCTGGCTATGCACAGCTTCTCGCTCCCACAGCAGCTATGCGCATGCAAGCAAGAGGGAATGTCCTCTTCTTTTATAGGTTTTTGTTGCTCCACTCCATTCGGAACTTGCACACTTTCCCAAAAAGAGATGTATCCTACATATTTATAGCATTGTGCTAACGGATCATGCCTTCAAGGCACAAGGTTCTTGCACCCGAGGTATGTGCATAACCAAACCGCTCACCTGAGTTGGCATGGTCAAAGTGCTTTCCTCCGCTACAATCCGCATCGAGACGGAAGAGAGATCGACAATCATATGTGACCATGCCACTTCTCCAGAGATTTCAACATATCCATCATGCTAGCAGTAAGTGCAGTCAGGTATACGAAAGGCAACAAAAGGTTCACCACTTCTTTTACTCATAATTATCTCCATTTGAGTGTGGCCAGATCATACATAGTTGTGCTTCATTTGTCTATATTTTCGTATGCTCTGGTTTAGGTGTTTTCGCGAAACATCCATGGGATTTTTAAATTAAGCATAGTGCTTAGGTTAAAATAGCCTGTTTTAATCAAATTAGACATGGAGTTGAGTTTGATTAATGAACTTTCAGAGTTAATATGTTCATGGACATTGGATGTATATCTTTTGTGGACTAACCCCTGCAAGAAAGTTTTTCGAATTGACGGGTAAGTCCTCAAGTTCAATTTGTACTGGAGGTAAGTCAGGGCCCGGTAAACAAATCAATAAATTGCTTACATGCAAAGGAGGAACACAACACCTTTCAAGGTGCACGGTGAGTATACTATCAAATGCTCCTTTGCTATGTCCATGCAATTTTACCTCAGCCTGGTATGAGTTTTGCTAAAAATAAAAAAATTGGTGAATAATAAAATTTTGAAAAAAAATGTTTTCAGAATAAAAGAAACCTCTCTCGAAAAAAATGACAAAATGAAACAGATGGCAAACTTTTGGGATCCATGATATTTGAGTTTTGGAATTTTTTTATTTCCTTTAGTATGGATGTGAACAACTAATCTTGAGGTCACAATAAAATCTTTTCAATTCTTTGTAGTCCCTCAGGTATTTGCTGTCCACTAACCTTTTGTAGGGAATAGAATGACAACCAAGGAGCAGTGTACAATAACTCCAACACTCATACCATGCTCCTTGGTCTCATGGGAAAAGAGATGCTCAGGGAACCAAGTAGAACAAATGCAAAACTTATTGCATTCATAAATCTTAAATCTTGCATTTGGCTCTAAGCTTGGTAAGATCTATTGGTAAGAATCTCCAACACCTTGTGCATCCTCATCCCGTATCTCCACCCTGCTAGGATACCCACCATGCTCATTGTTGCCATGAAAAAAATGAAAAATAAAGAAATAAATAATAAAAATAAACTTAGGATCCTTTCATTTCCTTTTCAAATTTTATTCCAATCATTGTGAGTGCCTTCCATTTCATTTTAGTTTGAATTTAATAAAGTTAAGCTCGCTGGTGTTTCACCGCGATAGAAGCCCATTTTGCTTTCCATGTCTTTTGAATAAAGTCCTGGTACAAGATAAGTGTAGGGGGTCTTTTCGGAACTTCCAACGTGCAACAGCATCAACTCGACACATCAATGTGATAAACATAGGCCCATGGCCACACACGAAATTCAGCAGCCAGAACCGAGGCCTCGCTGGGTCGACCGAACCAAGTGTTCACCCGACCCTTTCCTGGCCCAGCTCTGTCACCCCTTCGCCGTGCAATCTGACTTACGCGCTCCCTTCTTTAACCCCTCCCCCCCTCCCGCGGTTTGCGAGTCAAACCTGCTTGGAAAATTTAAAAAAATTAGTTTGAATTCAAATTAAAAATAATGTTCCTCAACAAATAAAATTTTCTATGGTTGGCATGTATACTCTAACACTTGTTACTTGTGAACAAACATTTATCATTGGAACCCTTGCTAATCTTGGTAATTGATATTTGTGATATGAAGATGACAAAAGAAATTCTTGTCTACCTGTCATGATACTTGGGATTTTATCTTTGCGAAGATTTAATTTTTTGAGCAATACTCCTCATTGACTATGTGATTACCTAACGAGGCCAAATATGATTCATATTGCAAACATTATATTTTGGTTGCTTGACATTACATTGAGCTTTGTCAAAATATTGTGACCCGTGTGAGATGCTTTTCATACTTTCATGATCAAGATCACGTACACCCCACATAACCATCTGCTAAACATCTGCACTAGAAGTTAGCATTCATATCATACACAGAATAAAAACTGCATATTATTTATGCCTCTTTCTCCAAAGTTCATTCAAAAGAAAAGGGAGGCATGACTATGTAAAAGAAGTAAAAAAAATAAAGTCTTGTTCATACAGGTATGAAGCATGATGAAAAAAAGAAGAGAAAAAGAAAGATAGCCATACCATCCCTCATGTTTCAAAAGAAGGAGAAAGAGGTGTACAAAAGGAGTTATCATTTTCCTTTTTCCATCTGCAACCATACACATGCACACTTGATTAGAAAGTATGACTTACTATCTTCTTGGGTCCGGTCTTTTTGGCTTAGCAAGATATGTGATGCAGGTATGCCCCGATTGATTCCTACCGAGCTCCACATATACAACCTTCTAGAATAGGGACAATTCGGCAATACAAGCCTTGGTGAGGATCAAAAATCAAAATGAGTGTTTTGAGAGAGTCATTTGAGGAGTATAGCTATATTTTGAAAAGTATTAAAAACCCAAGTGTTTGACAGGAGGAACAAGAACGACTTGAGTCACGACCGTTCCACTCATCAATTACCCAAGATGGTAAGATAAACACCGCAAAGTTCACTGGTATAGGTATGACTAGGAATAGATTGTATACTAGGATCATACCTTGGGAAGTATTATTCCACAATAATCCTTGACCTTTACTCGGGACGAATAAGGAGCTAAGTATGGGGGGTTTGTTGATGACCACTAAAGACCACTTTTAGGCAGTCAATACCTGCAAAAAGCTATACAAAGACAACTTCCAACATAGTGGTAGGGTTTATTTCTAATAAATTCCACAAGTGTTGGTGTATATTTGGATGCAGGTGACAAACAACCAAAGTTGGGAAGAAATACACATGAATGAACGGAAAGATTACATTCCTATCCAACCCCATGGAGTCTTGGGCACACAAAGTTGACAAAATCATATCCAAGTGGGCTAACTCCCGAAGAACCCAAGAGGAGACCCACCTTCCAAGACCAGATGGGTCAGCCAGGGGTCGGCCAACCTCTAGGGTCGGTGGACCCAGGCCTTGACCGCCTCGGCTACAACCGCCACGTGCAGTTACTTACCGACTTGGAGAGGCAGTTGGAGCTGCTTCTATCTGAAGAAACCGTCGAGGGACACTTGTCACACGGAGGTGAAGCAAGAGGGAAGATTCTCATTAGATGCCTTGAGCATCTCCACACTCTCAAGGCACCTCTTGGCCTATAAAAGGAACCCTCCTCCCTCATTCATAACACACCATGACTTAGCTGAATTATAAGAGGCTTTTGTATACATTTATGTATACTTAGAATAAGGGAGTGAGTGAGGAAGAAGAGAAGAGGAGGAATCCCGGAGTGTCGGTGATCTTCTCCCACCTTCTTTTTTACCCCCAACAATTACTTTATTCTATTTAAGTAATTGAGATTTATCTTGTGTAGTATACTTCTTAGTTAGTTCCTATTTAGCTTGTTGGATCATTATTCACTATTGTTCATTAAAAGATAGTGATTGTTTTGGTGAGTTATAAACACTAAAGTAGTAATTAATATCATAGACGTGGAGAATTAAAGAAAAATATTTCCAACCATAATTTAGGGAGGTTTTATTCATTTGTTTAACCTGGTAATTGCACTTATGAACACATGACATCCATTTCTGTAATAAGTATTTCCAACATCGTTATCCAAACAAAAATTTCCAAAAAAAAGAAGAATTTATTCCGTCACTCTTCATTTCCAATAGCAGTGAGTTCCATACAAAAATTTCCAAACAGAAGAAGTTTACTGATTAAATTAAATGAAACTAATCTACTGTTGTGAATGTTTCTACATTTATCTTTAAATTTGAAGATGTTTGATTTACTGTGAACCTAGAACGTCTTGCAATGTGAAACGAATGAAGTATCTAGTTTAAGTTATAGCAAAGTGATAACTTTTACAAAATAATTACAGCTTTATGATATTTACTTCAATTATTTTATTAAAAAAATTATTATTTACCTGCTCTCCACCAACCATTATTTCCATGCATTTGTTGCCTCTCAACTGCACCAGCTAATTAAGTCAACATAAAGGAGAGAAGCTATGAAACTGTGTATATATAGCCTCAAAACCTCCTGGTCGGTCACTAACACTGCATCGCGTTTTACTTTGCAAACAAATCAATCTTCCTCACAACAACGATGGTGAGCACCAATGCCGTCGCCACGGCGAGCAAGCAGGCGTTGTCCATGGCCCCCAACCCGGGCAAGGCCACGATCCTCGCCCTCGGCCACGCCTTCCCGCAGCAGCTGGTCATGCAGGACTACGTCGTTGACGGCTTCATGAGGAACACCAACTGCGACGACCCGGAGCTCAAGGAGAAGCTCACCAGACTGTGTACGTACCTGATCTAAATCTGATCATCTGCATGCCGTTGCAAATATATTATCAAATTTGCATTGTGTGGGTGTGAGCTCATCACCTGCGTACTTGCAATTGCATGTCGTTGCTGACGGACGAAAGGCAAGACGACGACGGTGAAAACGAGGTACGTGGTGATGTCGGAGGAGATCCTCAAGAGCTACCCGGAGCTGGCGCAGGAGGGCCTGCCGACGATGAAGCAGCGGCTGGACATCTCCAACAAGGCGGTAACGCAGATGGCGACGGAGGCGTCGCTTGCCTGCGTCCGCTCCTGGGGCGGCGCGCTCTCGGAGATCACCCACCTCGTCTACGTCTCCTCCAGCGAGGCGCGGTTCCCCGGCGGTGACCTCCACCTGGCGCGCGCACTGGGCCTCAGCCCGGACGTCCGCCGCGTCATGCTGGCGTTCACCGGCTGCTCCGGCGGCGTCGCGGGCCTCCGCGTCGCCAAGGGACTCGCCGAGAGCTGCCCGGGTGCGCGCGTCCTCCTCGCCACCTCCGAGACCACCATCGTCGGGTTCCGCCCGCCCAGCCCCGACCGCCCCTACGACCTCGTCGGGGTCGCCCTCTTCGGCGACGGCGCCGGCGCGGCCATGGTCGGCGCCGACCCAACCCCGGTCGAGCACCCTCTGTTCGAGCTTCACTCGGCGCTGCAGCGGTTCCTCCCCGACACCGACAAGACCATCGACGGACGGCTGACGGAGGAGGGCATCAAGTTCCAGCTCGGCCGCGAGCTCCCCCACATCATCGAGGCCAACGTGGAGGCCTTCTGCCAGAAGCTGATGCAGGAGCACCCTCAGGCGATGCAGCAGCTCACCTACGGCGACATGTTCTGGGCGGTGCACCCGGGCGGGCCGGCGATCCTGACGAAGATGGAGGGCCGGCTGGGGCTGGACGGCGGGAAGCTCCGCGCCAGCCGGTGCGCGCTCCGGGACTTCGGGAACGCGAGCAGCAACACCATCGTGTACGTGCTGGAGAACATGGTGGAGGAGACCCGGCAGAGGAGGGAGACGGCGGCGGAAGAGGAGTGCGAGTGGGGGCTCATCCTGGCGTTCGGGCCGGGGATCACGTTCGAGGGGATCTTGGCCAGAAACCTGCAGGCGCGCGCGCGCGACTGAAGGAGGGAGACAGATCGATCACGATGCTTCAAGCCTCTGCGTACGAGCGAAACCTTTTCGTTAGGAGATCTTTGGTTCCAGAAGATTACACCAGCATTGGCCTTGTATGGCTTTAAACCTTTAATCATCGCGTGTTTGGATTAATAAAAGAGTAAATTTCACAAAGCTTGAGTAGCTTGTAACCATCACAAAATTGGAACATAGTATTCTTCATGTGCAGTAAAACTACAATTTGTGGAAGAATGTAATCAGAAAACTGCAACTACTTAGCATGCCACATCGTCCATGGTTAAGTGTGTCGTGAATTTATTTAGATGACTGTAGAATGGGTCTCACCACATAAAACAAATACCAGTCTAACTTGCCCTGAATGAGGCTGCCTTTTCAAGTTATCAAGTAAGGATGTACTACTATGTCTATATAGCAGTTGCTCCTTCAAGGAGAGCAGCTAATGTTTACTGATTTTATTATGGATATAACATGTTTGGGAATTGGAGGGGGACAAATTGTATAGTACGACCTGATAGATTTTGCATGATTGCATTACTAGTCATTCTGAAGGTAAACGGCAAGAGCAAATTTGTGATCATCTCAGGCTACATCAATTCACTTGATCAATCAGATACTCCCAAAAGTGACAACGGCTGTGTGCCTCTGTTTCACAATTCACTTAGGAGATTCAAATCATGATTTTCTGTAGAAAATATTACAGAGTACTTGAAGACAACTGCAAAGTTCTAGAAAAGATTTCAGGTCTGGTTCTCTACAAGGACATGAAAACGGAAAACCAGCTGGCAGTGATATAATTTCAAACGCCATTAGCCCTTGAATTGCCACTCCCTACGGCACATTGGGCAAAGTGGCGTGGATGTTTGAGAATTGACCCACTTGAGTATGCAGTGAAGATGGAAGGCGTGGTTGCAGGAGCCCCAGATGAGCGGGCATTCGTCGCCAGGGAACCTACAATCAGGGCAGCAGCCGTCAAATGCCATCCTGCATATGCCACAAGTTTCATCCTGGGCGTCCTATGTCCAAGAAGCCACCCCATGCCACTGAAGAATCTTGACCTTCATCTTGGTACCTGGTAAACAGCACACAAAAACAGATGCCATTCGTGAAACAAGGTCATCATACTCATGCAACTCCTCCAATATGTTGTCTTCTAGCGGATGAGGCTTCTCTGACTTTTTAATGTGCAGCTTACAGTTGTGCTACTAAAAAAACACGAATATTAGAAAAGGATCTAATATCAAATAAATAGAAGCGGTGAGACTTCGAACCCAGGCCAATTAGCCCACCACCTTGTGGAGCTAGTTGGAAGACCCCTGAGCATTTCTCAGTTGTGCTAATGACACGTAGGCGATAGCAAAGTGCACCATGTCAAGATTCAGAGTGCCTAATCGTGGGTTTTTCTCCATAGATGCCATGCTTTATTGTCACAATTCAAAAATTTAACAATACAGCTAAATGTTTACATGGTGAAAACTTATGACACTGATTGACATCTCGTGCTAGTGTGCTAATTAATGACATGTTATTTCAATCAAAGTGCATCCGAGTATTTAACTAATTATGAGCATGTGAGCGAGCATATGTCGGACGTAGGATTTTGCGGTCAGATATGCAGAGTTACAAAAGTTATATTTCATATGTAATGCAAATATTGACCGTAACAAGATTAGATACCACTATTTCATCCTGATATAATCATTGAATAGCTCTCGGTTGTTTTTTTTTAATTTTTTTGAGGTGGAAATTACATTCCGTGACCCCCCAGATCTTTCCCAGAAAGACTTTCAAATCTATTGTCCACATTTTTCATCTATTCCAAATTTCAAATTTCAGGGTCTAACAATTGGTACAGTGACATCATTTTCAAATCAACAAAAATGGGGACCGCGGATTGGCGGGGATTTTTCCTATCTGAGAAGGGGATTCATCTCAGAATGCTTACCAGACACCGTGGAGAGGGCTGGGCAGTTGGCGCCGTGAACAAGGGCGGCGCTCGTCGAGGACGAGGTCAGATGAGCTGATGAGGACGCTAGGCCGAGACGCCGAGTCACCTTCACCTGCCTGCCGCCGACGGCGCCGCGAGTACGATCCGCCAGGTGGAGGCTGAGGCCCGCGGCAGGGAAGAGCCGCAGACCGCAGGAGTGCGCTCGCCGGGTGTCCCGGACGCTTCGGGCCTCATTGCCTCAAGGCCGAGCCACCGCCGACGGCGTGGCACGTGCGCAAAGGCTGCTAGTGGCGTCGCCGCGTCGGCTGTTGCCCGTCTGTAGTCCTCCTTTAGGTGAGTAGGTTGGGTGTTGTTGGGCCTGTTTAGTGGGCGGCTAGCAATAGATGGCTCATTTATTCCTCTACTACTCTCTGTGCATACAAATCTATTTGGTCCAATTGCATCTCACAACCGTAAAACCGGGTATAACACCTTCCCCAACTTTAAAAGTCACTGCAAATCGACTTCTTTAGTGGTTTGGGAAGCGGTTTTTGCTGACGTGATAGGTTCACTTGGTCCACTTGTGTTAATGTGACAGCTCAGTTATCAAAGGAATCGGAAGTAGAAGTGAGGCCCACATGTAAGTGATAAAGGTAAAAAATAAAATTCTATGGAGCCCATTTGTCTGCCCCACTACTCCCCTCTCAATTTCGAGACGCCTTGATAAGTTGCCCTAGCATCACCAGCGCCAAAGAAGGGGCAGGGGTCCGCTGCGGCGGTAGAGGATGTGTTTGGCGGTGGAAGCGGACGGCGACGGTGATGACATGCAGCGCCCACGACGACGATGGCCGTCCCAGCCTCGTGCTTGAAGAGGTCCCCCGTGGTGACGTCGAAGTCGGGTGCGGAGATGACAATGTGGGTGGTGACAGTGGTGATGGCCGGGGAAAGGGAGTAGCGGAGAATATTTACGGCTTCCCCACACTGCCGACTAGTCTCACCTCCCGAGCACGCCAAGCCAAGGCGCCCCTGTGCATCCAACCACTGGGTAACACTGACCTCGATGGCGGGAAGAGGATGGCAGATAAGGCCGCTGCTAGATTTGGAGGGAAGGCGGAGAAGACAAAGGCAACTCCGACAGTCCTATGACTCAATGCGGTAGAGCAGGTGGAGGCCTTCGTCTTTGACTATTCGCAACACTGTGGTGGTGGTCCTCCTCCCCTTCCTCATCCTTCTGCTTCCTCGATTGCTCGTTGTACTTGTCCATGTTGGTGACCTAGTAGCGAGCACGAAGCTTGGGATATTTCATCACCGACCCCCAACCTGCAAGACGGCGAGATACGGGTCGTGATGGCAAATGGAGCTAGTGGTTGGGGTCGACAAATAGAGCCGATTACTAGGATGTTGTTGCTAGGAGAAGAAGGATGGTGCGGTCGAGGGACGGCGGTGGCGGTGGGAGCTGGCCCTCGATGCCCAACTTCGAGCGGGCGGACAACAGAGGCGCCCTCGTGAGCGTGCTAGCGTGAGAGGAGGTGTCCAAGGAGCGGGGCGGTGAGGGGCAAAGGAGGTGGTAACAGATGGCGGTGAGGAGAAGTCATGAGCAAGGATAAAAGTTGCGTCAATGAGCCCTCCCCTTCACCGTCGGCACTGAGCCCTAAATCTTTCCACCAAGCCTCGGGCCATCGATTGTCACCGCAATCGTCAAATAGGGAAAAGAGGAGAGAGGAGGGGGGATAGAGGAGAAGGATTACATGTGTTCACTGACATGTAGATCCCTCTTACTGACTCAACGAGTCAATCACGGTCAACCTATCACGTTAGCATAAATTTCTTTCCAAACCCCAAAGAAATCGATTTACACCGATTTTTGAGAGATGGGGGAGGTGTTATACCTGATTTTACGGTTGAGTGAGACGATTCAATCAAGAGTAAAGAGATGAGAGAGGCAATATAGACTTATTTCGTGCATACTTCAGTCAAATCCACATCATGGCAACTACTAGGCACAGGCAGGACTTGCGGTTCTGCCAAAAACCCTACTCCATCTATCTCGGTTTAGATTCCTAATAAATCTGATGCTTATATTTTTGGACGAAGGAAGTAATTGATAAAATAATTTTTTTTGTGCAGATGTGCTAGACCCTGCACCTAAATAAAAAGCGAAAGTGCTCTAATGCGCCAATGTACGCTCGTTCATCCACCGCGCAAACACCTCAAATTTGTGAAAGCGATGCTTCATTAGTCCCCAAAATGGTGCTAATTGGGTGAAATCAACCCCTAGGCGAGCTCCATGATCTCCCGAATCAATCCAATTTCAGAATATGCAACTCAAAATCCTGAATATTGGGCTCCTTTAATTTGTAGGAAAAACACAGAAAATTTAGAGGATTTTGATCCTATAGAAAAATTTCCTATGAAAGAGTTTAAAACAAAGGATTGAATCATATCCTATCCTTTAAAATTCCTATAGAATGAACAATCTTATATAGATTTTGGAGGAAATTTAGCAAGAGTTTCAACCTCTTGGAAATTTTCCTTTAACTTTATATTTCTTATTCGATTCTTATCTTTTTTCCTACGGTCCAAGAAAATGATCATTTATGTATTTTTCATACGTTTTACACTCCTCTGTTTTACAGTCCTGTATTTTTTTTCTACTTCTCTTTTTCCATTTTCTACTGTTCGAAGGGGCCTTATTCTTGAACCTCAAAACGCCAATGCATTGCTTCTTTGTTCGAGCTCAACATCACAAGACTAGCAGCAACACGGTGGTTTCCTACTGTTTGCTTCCCTTTGGATCAGGCCCCTGCTGGTCTTCCATGATTTGAAATCAGTAAAGCTAACTACTTCAACATAGTTCGTTACAAGAAATACAATAGATAAACAAGGACAGCGACTGAACAAGGTCCAGAACTTTCGCAGCCAAATACTAATACACATGCAGAAGGAGCGAGAGAGGCACAGGCAGATGCATGCCATCTGGCCCATCATCTCTAAGTAACATCTGCGATTATATTACACGTGAAGTAGAGGAGAGAAATGGCAGAAGCCTGAAGGGATACAAATAGTGGCTTTGCCGGTGACGAGCTCAGAAGTCCATGGGATCTACCAGGCTGCCTGTCAAGCCAGCGAATAGCTAGGCACGTCATGGAGAATTTCAGGGAGTGGCCACGTTTTCCTTGGCAAGTGGCGCCACCTCCTCACCCTCGATGCCTGGCTGGCTCCCCTCAACGCCCAACCCAAGAAAAACCTCCTCCCACTTCTTTGCAGGTCCCTGCATCAATAACAGAGGATTTAATTAATCCCTTTCAGGTAGCGTTCCTTTTAGATGATCGACAGATGAAAGGTGATGGGTGATCAACTTGATCATAGAGATAGATTAAATAGTAGATATTATAAATTGAACAAATAACTTAAAACAAGTGGTGTAAGAAATGCAGTAGAAGAAAGTTTTACGATAACGTATTTGGAGAAGCATGGAGCAGATAATTCGCAGCAATAATCAGGTAGAATGATTGCGTTCATCTTAAGCCTAAGCGAGATTCAGCTTTGCAGCATTTGGTGTACTAGTGTCCAGAGGTGTAAAAACATATTGTCATTATTTATATATATATATATATATACATATATTAAAAAAAATATGTATTTAAAAAAGCCTCACCTTCCAAGATAGGTCTTGAGCCATACAGTTCTGAACCATTTCTTGGAACGCCGGTGTGTTGTACTGCTTCAGAGCCCGTTTGACAGTTGAAGCAACCGCTGTGACATCCACAGGATCGACAGTTTCGCACTACAGGATGACAGGACACGGCTAGCATGACGAACTCTTCCTGATCTTGAGGGCAATCAAAAACTGGAAACACACTGCTCCTTACCTCGACATTGAACGAACCCATGTGGAATCCAGTCACGCCCTCCTTAACCGTGTCGACAAGTCCTCCAGTAGATGAGCAGATGGGAACCTGTAGTTTGCAACATTGTGAATTTGCTTTTCCTTTTGGAAGTATTACCCAATGTGATTTTACTTTAAACATTTCAGTTTTCACCACATTATGAATATAAAATTTCAGTTATGTTGTATTGCTGTGATCCATAGTAACTTCATAGTTCATACTGCAAGCAAGGATATAAAAATTGACTAGTAATATAGTATCAAGGACTGTCATTAACTTCACAATTGTGTAATCAGACCTAAAGTGAGAATACTTACCACTCCATATCTCATCCCTTGCAATTGGATGAGACCACATGGCTCAAACCTACTAGGAACAATTATAAAATCAGCCCCAGCAAACATCATATGCGCCAAAGGAACATTAAATTTTGCTATCCCTCTAGCGTTGTTTGGATATTTAACTTCTAGCAGCATCAGTTCCTCCTCCATTTTCCTCTTCCCTGTACCCTGAAGAGCAAGATTAATTTCTTACTTACAATTAGCTTGTATCATGTAATATTGAGTGAATTAGAACTTTTGCCCAAAATATAACATACAAGAACAATTATCTGGACATTCTCCTCCACGAACTCTGGAATGGCTGCAATTAATATGTCTGACCCTTTCTGCTCTTCAAGACGACCAACAAAAACTATTAAAGGAATGCTTGAGTCCACAGGCAACCCAACTTCAGCTTGTAGCATTTCCTTATTGAGTGCCCTTGCTTCAGTTACCTGATAAATTACATTTGTAAGTACTGAAATATCCATAATATGCTAAGAATGAGAAATCTGAGTCTTACCGTTGTTGCGTCGTATTTCACGCTGATGTACTTATCTGTTGCTGGATTCCATTCATAAACATCCATGCCATTGACAATTCCAGTTTCAAGAGGCTTTGTGCGAAGGACGCCATCCAATTCAACACCTTTATCTGGGCCAGAAGTGAGTTCTTTGACATAATGTGGACTAACCGTCATAACCAGATCACATTCAGTGATCCCTGCCTTCATCCAGTTAATCTTTCTACCTACTACAGGTTTAACATGCCTGCACACATTAGAATACATTCCAATGTTAAAGAAACTAGAAGGACACACTTATTCTTTATAGAAATAATTGAAACTTAGGGCCAATACCCATCAATAAAATCAAATGAAGGCAGGAAACTGTCCGGTAGATTAAGAAGTTCGAAGTCTTCTCTGGCAAATCTACCCTGGTAGGCAATATTGTGAATGCAGAAAGCAACCTAGCAGACCACAATTAACCAATTAAAACATGGTACAGAAAATATTTTGCCTACATACCACCAATTTGGATCACGTGAAGATTATTAGTGTAAAAGTGCGGAAGGTGCAAGCAATAGCGAAATGATGTACCTTAGCATTCACATACATTCCTTTTGCCTGATAGATGCTCTTGAGATAGCATGGCAGGACTCCAGTGTGCCAGTCATTTGCAACGAAAACAACATTTTCACCTGATTGAGAAATATGAATGTTAGTCAGATAGAGTGAGGGAGAAAGATAATTATCTGTGATAGTTTATACTATACAGAAACCAACCGTAAGGTCCCGAGAAATATTCAGAATTGTTGAGATTGAGAACCCTTGGAGCCTCCAATGCAGCCTAAGAGGACAATCAGATTAGAAGAAATTGCACAAAAAATATACAAATTAGAAGAAAAAAACTAATTCCATGCAATTTCTGACAGTCAATGGTAGTCTTGCCCAAACCTACAACTGTGATTAGCTGAACCCACACGCAAAAAAAAAGATGGATAGAAAAAGGGACCACTTTAAAAGCTCGTATCAAATTACTGAACCTGAAGTTTATATGACATTAGATGGAATTTACAGATTCTGTTCTCTTATATTGTATAAATGCATATCTCAACTAATGAATGTCTCTGTATAGAACACAATACAAATTGTAGAACTACATAGTGTAGCCACTTCACGGCTTTGTACATGAAGGCTGAGGCTGCTGCGACACATCTATGCAATTACTTACGAGGCATAAAAGGCAGAACCGCAACTGGTTATCCCGGTAGTCATCTCCAGTGGTAGGACCATATAATTTTGCTCCAGTCTTGCCCCATACCTGAAAGTTTTATGATTCAAAGGGAATATTGAGATACCAAAACTTTTAGAACTTTACATCACTCAATTAGAACGCAGGTATTTAATGATTTATCAGACCTTCTCAAGAAACATAGGATGATCAACAAAAACACGGTCAACTCCCCTTTTATAGCAGTGGAAGAAGCGCACTGTTTCTGTCCTGTCACCAATATTGACCTACAGAAGTAAAAAAGAAAAATTAGCATCTACAACATAAGAGAACTGGTATAAGTTAAATCCAGCTAAAAACACACAGCATAGTTAAAAACTTTACCTCGACAAGAACATTTGTATCCCATGCATCTTTGTATTGATCATAACGAGGAACTATTGTCATGACACGATGCCCCATTGCCTATGATAAAATGAGTTTCTTCACACAAGATGAACTGTACATAAAGGGCAAGTGCAATGCAATGTAGAAAAAAACATATGAATGATAAATCTGCATTAAATATTAGCATAATGTACAAAACTTGTATCTTGTTAACTCTGCTATGGTGATTCAGTTCAACTCCAACCAGTTATCTCAATGAAACCTAGTTGCATAAGAATGTGCAATCGAACAGCAGAGCATAAATTGTTTGCAGAATCAGATCAAACCTCTGTATTTGTGAATATTTTTTTAACTAGAAACACTGAGGTTTGATCTGAATGTTAGATTTAACAATACGTGACAAAGAATACTTACAGCAAGAGCAGGGGGCAGTCCCCCTAGAACATCACCGAGGCCTCCAGTTTTGCACCATGGATGACATTCAGTTGCAATAAAAATTATTGTCATTCCAGCAGAGCATACAATAGGCATGTGAGACCTCCTAGACTTAGTGCACATTCCATTGTTTGTTGCTCTTCTATTGGCCATATGTGTGTTATTCCGCACAGAAAGGGTGTCCCTCTTTAGGAACCTAACTCCATAGTTGTAAGATTGTTGGAATTGTATGTGAGGTGATTGCTTTAAAGCGCCAACTCCATTTGTTTGGTAAGAGCAGTAGGTAGGTGTTGAACCCATTGTTCTAGCCATTCAGTGACACCTAAAAAAATGCCAAAAGGTGGTTAGAAGTTCTGTTCTAGAAATACTTCTCGTTTGGAAAAACTTTATAATGTAATGATCTAATCCACAGTGTGCTCATCTAATCCACGATGTGTTGAATGAAAGGCAACATTATTATGTTGATGACAAATGTTTACAATGACAAACATACAAGGCTACCGAAAAGGAGTAAATTTGATAAAGGCTTGGAAAGTTCCATTACAAAGATCTCTTGTAGGAAAATGCCATCATGAAAATGAAAAACTATGGAACACACCATTGCTGTCAATATATTCCCATCCATACATCTGTCAACATCCACTCGAATGAGAAAAAAAAATGCACAAATTACATTTTTTCCTTTTTTCCATCCCAAGTTAGGCATGGACAAAATGAGACATAAAAATATCAAATGACTCTAAATATTCCATAACAAATTAAGATGGGGACTTTGAAAATTAAGGACAACAAAAATGGTTTCTACATATTTACTATACTAACAAAATGCCGTACATTGTTATGGAATTAAAAAAAAAATTGCATCAGCACATTGCAAAGAGGAAATATATTTTGAATTTTAGAGCTTACTTTTAGAACTAATTGGAGATTTTTGGTTGCCAAGTTCTCATTCCCATAAAAAAGGCTCTAGTTATTATTAGCATGCAAGGATGAACATGGTTGAGGGCTTCAAGGTCTAACCGTGACTTCTACTGTTGTACCAAACGTTTGGTTTAGAGAGAGAGGATAGACGGTGGTCCCATGTATCAGAATTTTGGAAGTTGGTGGTGGCTTATTCACCACTCACCACCACCACTACTCTGTTTTAAAAGAGTATAGTTTTTTTTAGGTTCTAATTTCTTATACCGAGGATGATGACTAGCGTGCAATCAATCAAAACTTTTGGTGTAAAATGAGCAGGGGTGGAAGCCAATTATTGTCACTTATCAGAACTCACAACTCGGTCACTTAAAAAGGCCCACTTTCAACAAGGTGGGGAGGTAGCAGCCCACTTTCAACGTCAGTCTCAAGGTTTTGTTGACCTAATAAGGCCCTGTTTAGAATGCAAGAATTTTGCCGGTGATTTATAGGAAATCGTTCGGTTCACATGGAACTGGTTAAAAAAAATCCAGATTCTAAAAGTGCCTAATATCTTTTTTTTTCTAGTAATTTCTCCGAAAAACTAACATAAATTTATCAGCAACCGGTCATAGCAAAGTGCTCATGATTCGAAGTTAATAAATGCACCCAATGAACAAAACGACATCCTTAGTCCTTTCATTGAAAAACAAAAATATAAGTCGGGACATGCAAGTGAAAACTAATGATCCATTTACAAGAGTGATAACAAGCAACATACAGTACTACATAAGTAAAGTACTGGTGGAGCATGCAACGAGGATAGGGGAGCTTCACTTCCTACATTTTAAGGCCAGTAACAAGAAAACAAAGGGGGAAGTAGCAGATCCTATTAACAATATATAACATGGAATGAAGTAGCAGAATTCCACTTAAAAAAAACATACTCTGAGTGCAAATATGCAAGAAAACATTAAATTCTTGAATCATTAGCTCCTTCCCCTACTAATCCCCTTTTTTCACCGAAAAAAAACCCCACAATTCCCTCCTCCCCATCACACTGAAAATCCCGCACAAGATTGGACCGTCACAGGGTACATTTCATTCTGAATCAAAGGGAAAAGATCAAGAAAACGGCAGTCACCTTACCTTGTTCTACGTAGGCGGCGACGGCGGTATAGGCGAAAGCCAAACGAGTTCTGCGGCAAGCTACCCACCCGCTGTGGAAGTGGACGGCGAGTCACGCAGCAGCAAAGCTGGAGTAGAAATAGGCGGCGAAGAGGACTAGACGCACACAGCACGGGAGAGAGGAGATCGAAGAGCAAGGGAAAAAATCGGGCGGCCGACAGGTGGCGCGCAGGTAGTGGCCGGCTCACAAGCGCCACATGATGGCTACCACGGCTCACCGCCGCGAGGCGAAGGAAGGACAGCGAATATGCCGAGGCGGGATCGCGGGGATGGTCTCCTGACGGGTGGGCCGAGGCGGCACCAGGGCCGTCGGTTGATGGCCTGGCCCACATGTCATGGGCCCCGCGGCAAAAGTGCGCGGCACTCGTGGCTCGCGGCAGGGGGAGGGCAGCGGGAGGGGATGGGAGGGGAGCACCGCGAGCCGTCCGTTCGCTCCGTCCGTTAGCGGGTCGGAACTTGGAAGCGACTGATGGGGGCACAAGGAATGTTTTGGAGCGACGTGAGTAAACGACGCTGGACTTGTGTTGGGCTGGGGCCGAAGGTTGGGGAGGTCTCTCTCGTTTTTTCTTCTTCTTGTCCATGTCGCCCCGCATCTCCAACAACTCTGTGACGATTCAAGATGCAACAGGTTACCGGGTAAGGGTAACGAACCGTCTTGTCGGTTTAATTTTACAGGTGAAAAACCAGTGAAATTTGGATACATTTTTACCTGAAATTTTAATCTTACTTTTAAGCCTTTTTTGAACTTTGCTGATTTATCGAGTGTTTAGTCCATACGGCTCCATAACCATGATTGTCGTGTGATCATGATTGTATTTGAAATCCGGGAAAGGAGAACAGAAAATTCCTCTATTCATAAACAAATTAAGATCTAGAACAGTTCGGACTCTCGCGTCGCCCCCTAAGGGCGACACGAGAGGCGACACCGCCGCTGTCTTCTTCCTCCTTCCCCCTCCTTCTCTGCCTCGCCGCCGCCTGAGCGGGCGCCGGCAAAGCCGCGCGGCCGCGGGGACGGCGGCGGCGGGGCTTCGCCCAGCGCGCGCTCGGTGGCCCGGGGAGCTGGCCGGGCGGCGACGGTGGCAAACCGTCCGGATCCGCGCCCGCTCGGCTGGATCCGGCGGGGTGGCGCTTGGCGGTGCGGTGGAGTGGTGGTGGCGGCAGCTGGAGGTGCGTGGTGGTGGCGGACAGGGCCAACGGTTGCGGAAACCCCCGCCCAGATCCACGCCCTTTTGGCCGGATCTGGCGGGGCTGATGCCGGGTGACGGCGGGCGGCGGGGAAGCGGGCGTGCTGGCGGCAGGGAAGAGGCGGTGGCGGTGATGGTTGCGCGGGCGGCGCAGCTGGGCGAGGTCGCGGCGCGGCCATGCGCGTGTGAGCGTTGCCAGGCGGCGGTTGAGGCCATTGCCCGAAGGCCGGTGAGGATGGCGACGACGGCCAGAGGTGGAGGCCGGTGAGGACGGAGGCCGGCGGCGAGGTGGCGTTGGCAGCAGCTGCTGTGGTGGTGGTGGGAGGTGGCATGGTGGCCTCGGTCGGCTAGCCGAGGGCGTGGCAGACGGTTGCATCTGGCCGGCGCGGGAGAGTACGGAGGAGGGGTCGGAGACCGGCTCGGCGCGAGAGGTGCGGGTGGCGGAGATGGAGACCGGCTTAGCGCGAGAGGCGCGGCCGATGGAGGGAGGCCGGATTGGCGCGAGAGGCGCGTCCGGTGGAGGAGGCCGGTTTGGCACGAGAGGCACGGCCGGCGGTGGAGGAGGCGACCCTGGTGCGAGGAGGAGATGCCGGTGGGTGTGGCGTGATCTTCGGCGCACGAAGGCTAGCCGGCGGGGGGCGCTGGTGCAGGGGTCCACATGTCGGCAGAGGTTGAGTGGTGGTGGAGCATCGGTGCGTCAGCCGTGGATTCGCAGGTGGTGAGCGGCGGGTGAAAACCCAGCCCGGCCTTGCCCGGGTCGACAACGATGGTTAATTCTCCCTCCTGAGGGTGTTGTCGTGCTATCTCACCCCTCAAGGGCGGTTGCCGGGTGAAAGCCCAGTCCTGGCTCTTTTGAGCCTCGACGAACGGCGGCGGCGGTTTTCCGTCGCTTTTCTTCTTGAAGACGTCGTTTTGGCACCCCCTAGCTTTAGGGTGATCTCGTCTGTGTTCCTTTGTTGGTCTAGCGGCGGCCGGTCCGGTGCTAGTCTCCTCCTGGTCGTGTGTGTTGGCGCTGTCGGTGTGTGGGGGTGGTGTATTTTTCCTTTTTCTTGGTTATGACCCACCAGGGTTGTAATCTTGTAATTTTTTCCTGCTCTATCAATAGAACTTCGCACCGTCTCGTGCGAGTCGTTCAAAAAAAATTCCTCTATTCTACTTATGTCCCTTATTTGGGGTGGGAATTGCTAACTATCCATCGAGTAAAAAAGTGGTTGTTTTCAACCCAATTTTTAACCGTCGGATCTATTGGAAGCTGATACCAAACTCTACTATGATCAACCTCCACACAAAAGAAAATTAATTGTATTACTCCCACCGTCAAAACAAAAAACTCAATCTAGGTAGGGATGTGATACAACCTAGACTGTTCAAATTAATTGTATTAGATCTAGTCACATAATTGATTTTTTGCATGGAGAAAGTGATAAACTCTGAGCTCCACTCGAAGCGCTCAAGGCTATGATTGGTCCGATCTTTCGGTGAGTTGAGGTAACTACGATTTGGGAGACACGTTGATGATCCGACTACAACCGGACGAGACGTTGTTGTGTTGCGCCTTAGAGATCGATACACCTCTCTGTGGGTTGTTGATTTTGCGGATGCAAATCAACCTTATTCCTGCAATCAAATCGAAGAAACAAGCAAGAACAAGATAAAAGCAATCTAAATTGCGAATAGGAATTGAATACAAATGATAAGTTGGGGTTCTAAAAACAAACAGACGGCGGTCTAGCCGACACGCGCGCTGCAAGCAAGTAGCAATAGCTAAACTTTAATATAACAAAACCCAATAAACCCTGAAGGGGTACCTAGCTATTTAAGGAGGTGCGAGGATGACCAAGGGAGCCTTAGGGTCATGCTCCACCTAATTGGGGCATACCCCACATGGGCCCCACATGGGCCGGATTCCAAATGAAGTTACAAGCCCATAAGCCCATTATAGGTGACGCAACACCTTATTTCTATAACTACGGCTAACTGACATGGAATTTGGATATGAGGTTGGATCCATTGGAAAGAGCATTCCGAGAGCTTTCCATCAAGTACTCATGGACCCAAAACGGAGCTCGTATGAATATTTGGTGGCCGTTTGAAGTCAGCACTGTAACAGGTAACCGAATTGGATTGCAGCACTTGGGCAACTTGATCTTGATGTGAACAATGGTTGTATCAATGGTAGCCATGGTGATATCATCCTCCCCTTCTTCACGGAAAACCATCCTCGTTTTTTCCATATGGTGCTCTTCGTGTAGTCCATTTAAAACAACATGTTTCTTCCAATCAAAACAAGATAAACTCGAGATAACATGATCCGTCGTTACAGTACTATCTAGCCTGCTATTGCCTTGCATAATTACAAGAGGTTCTAAATCTGAACATATATAAACTCTATGCACCAAATATATTCCTCTATCAGTATATCTACCAAAGATATGAAAAATAGCGATAATTAGACATCTCAAATCAGAATTAACTAATAATTTCTCCTTCAAATTATCGAGCTCAGAAAAATCATCAAACTGAACATTGCCCAAAGTTTTTAAAGAAGATATCAATTCTCGTTCCTCTACTTCATTAGCAATGTAAACAACAAGCTTAAAATCAGCACATAAAGAACTAACACTAGAAATAGCATGTTTATTCACTAGTTGTGGTATGGGTATAAGTGAAGCATTATCACACAACTCTTCTTTATCACAAGGAACAACAAATAAATCAATTTGTGACAAAGGAATTCAGCAATTGTTTCCACCAATAGTTGCTCTACTGTAGCATGAAAAGTGGACAAATTCAATACATGAACAACACGCTCACCTTGATTAATCTCAACATCATTCAATTTACCTGTGATGCTCTCTTTAGATGATAGAGGTGCAATGGACTTTTGTTGAAGCGATGAGAAAGGCGGCTCCATCTTGTTTCTCTCCTCATTTTTCGCAATTGTTTACTTCCTGCAAAATATTAGTAATAGGAGGCACGGGCACAACTTGTTGCTTATTCACATCCACAATTTGTTTTTCCGCATTGCAAGCAAGTTGTAATAAATGAGAAAGAGATCTATATCTTTGATAAGCAAGCATGTCCTGTATTTGTTTGTTAAGCCCACGTAAAAACGTCAATTCTGTAGCTTCTTCGCATTCATCTAAACCACAACGTAGTAAACAAGCATGCATATCATGATAGTATGAAGTAACAGTTCTTATCTTGTTTTAAATATTGTAGTTTGTTAAGCAGAAAATCAGCATAATACATGCGAACATAAATATCTCTCAAATATCATTTCATGTCTTTCCAACATTGAGGTATTTTGTTATGCCTACAAAGATATTTCCAATCATCAGAAGTATTTTTAATTAGAACACTAGAGGCGCATATAATCATATGTTTCTCAGACAAGCCATGCTTTTGAAATTCTCTATTAACCACTAGCTCCCATTTAATGTAAGCATGAGGATCATAATTTCCTTCAAAATAAGGTGGTGCAGATTTGATCTTAGCAAAAACAACATCACTTACCTCATATGGATCATGTTGATCACTCCTCATGTCTTGACGAAGATATCCATGTTGAGCATCACTTTCTCGTATTCTCTTGCTTAATCCTATCATGGTTAGTAGAAAACAAGAAATATACACAAGAATATGCACGCTCCTATCAACTACTAGGGCAGTGGTAGCTCAAATATCACACACACTGAAGTTTTTAACCGAGCTCTTATAAGTTCTTACCAATGCAAGCGGAATGGTGACGTACATCGACTCAACCAAGCACCCCAATGGAGTTTGGATGTATCGATTCCTCGGCAAACACTTGTTGTACGATTGCAATCAAATACGTGGAGCTCTGGGTAGGCTTAAATATGCAGTAAAGGAATAGCAACTGCCCAAATCAGTGAATGCAAAGTTGAATAATGGTTCAAAGTCAAGTACCATGCTGGTACTAGGCTAGAACGTACTAAAGACGCGAGCCTAGACCCAAACGGTACCACAAGATAGCACTAGAACAACTCAATCAGAACTCTGATACATGAAAACGATCTCAGAGATATAACAAGTGATTTTCTCTTTTTCTTCCTTCTTTTTATTTCTTTCTTTTTTTTCTCTTTTCTTCTCTTCTTTTTTGGTGTGGCTTTTCTTTTCTTTTTTATGCACCTTTCTGCCTCTTTTTTCCCCTTTTTTGGATTTTTCAGTAAAAACCAACTTAAGGACCTCGATGTAAAATTACAGGGTTGAGGTAACTATGATTTGGAAGACACGTTGACGATCCGACTACAACCGTACGAGATGTTGTGTTGCGCCTTAGCGATCGATACACCTCTCTGTGGGTTGTTGATCTTGCCGATGCAAATCAAGCTTATTCCTGCAATCAAAATGAAGAAACAAGAAAGAAAAAGATAAAAACAATCTGAATTGCCAATAGGAATTGAATACAAATGATAAATTGGGATTCCGAAGACAAACAGACAGGCGGTCTAGCCGACACGCGCGCTGCAAGCAAGTAGCAATGGCTAAACTTTAATCTAACAAAACCCAATAAACACTGAAGGGGTACCTAGCTATTTAAGGAGGTGGGAGGATGACCAAGGGAGCCCTAGGGTCGTGTTCCACCTAATTGGGGCGTACCCCACATGAGCCCCACATGGGTCAGGGTCCCAAATGAAGTTATAAACCCATAGACCCATTATAGGTGATGCAGCACCTTATTTCTGTAATTGCGGCCAACTAAGATGGAATTTGGAGATGAGGATGGATCCATTGGAAAGAGGATTCCGAGAGCTTTCCATCAAGTACCCATGGACCCAAAACGGAGCTCGTATAAGTATTTGACGGTCGTTTGAAGTCAGTACTATAGCAGGTGGCTGAATTGGATTCCAGCACTTGGACAACTTGATCTTGATGTGAACAATGGTTGCATCAATGGTAGCCATGGTTACATCAGAAAGTATGTAAGAGAAAACACCAGATTTTAACTATTTGGGATTGACATCGTAACAGAGTCTATAAGCTAACAATATAGGGATATTTATGTTCTTACCCCTCCTTTAAGTTGTAATTGTGATTTTGCCCTTTTTTTTTTAGTTTTGTGATTTTGTCCTCGCTTTTTTAATCTGAAGCTATAGTTTACCGGCCATGTTTTGGATGGTCGTTATGGGAGGCCCAAATTTACTGAATTAAAAAGTAGAAAATTAAAGCCAAACTGATTTACAAAATACAAAAGGACCGTTCTACCCTGACCAAGAATCACTCATCACTGCCGCTCAAGCAAGCGGTGCGCGAGCAGGGCGGTGAGATCGCAGGTAGTGTGGCAACCCCATGGAGGGGCGACGTAGCTTTGTGGCCAGACGCGCATGGGGAGCATTGGCGGGGCTCTAAGTTCTAGCAAGAAGAGGGGAGGTACAGCACGGCACGGTGACCGTGCAGCAGGGGGAGCTGTAGCGTGACGACGGCGTTGGCTCCCAATGGCCTCAACACGTTGCAGCCCGCGTCGTCCACCAACATCGGCACCGGGAATCTCCCATCCCATTCCCAACCTTCATATGTTGCTATGCTTCGTTGTATTCACCGTGAAGCTAATGCTGCAGCCATGGCACATCCTGACATCGTGCAAAGCAGCGGATTTTCATGGTTCGATCAATAGATCGAATCAATTTGCAAGCAGCTGGGATAAATCATTTTCAGGTTGTGCTATATGCGTGGATTTGAGGATTAGTTTTGGCTTGTGTTCTCGGTTCCTTTTCCCTTCTTGATGTATGCAAAAAACTATGTTCATTAAAGCTAGGAATCAAATTGATCTATTTGGAGGATCGAAGCCAACCAAACATGCTCGATAGTATGTTTCTAGCCATTGCTGCATGTAGGAGTACCCATGGCAAAAGCACAATTTTTTTTGGTAAAGTACATGGCCGGTACATAAACTTGTGAGATAATATCACTTGGATTCGTAAACTTGAAAATTACACGTTTAGATTCGTAAACTTGGTTTAATGTACCATGCCCTATCCAATAGACCTTTGACTGTGGTTGACCACCAACATTGCGTGTCACGTAAGCAACACTTTTGCACTTGGCCCCCTCCACATCGCAGTGTTTCAACATGTTTGCATATATCCCTTTGAGACATTATTGCAACCGAATCCCCTAAAATCCCCAAACCGGGTTGCTCCATTGCATTCTTCTCCCATCTCAACGAGGCTTCCTAGGGAGAGCGGCTAGTAGGGTGACCATGACGACCATGGGAGTGACAAGGCTTCACAAGAGGCGGTGTGTGGCAGCTCCATTGTCGACGTGATGGTGTTGGACCTCAACTTCAGGGGAGAAAGAGAACTTCTGCTTGTCTATTGTGAGTACAACTCAACCCCTTTTTGTTGAGCTTTAGTGTTGATCTAGTTGAGTTTAGTTGGTAAACTTTGTTTTTTTATGCAATGCGACATGATATTGTCGAAGTGCTAGGAGAAAAATCTAGGGTTTAGTTAGGTGTTGATCGTGTTGTGTTTATTTTGTGTTTGAAGGCCCTGGTTCAAAGTATTTCTCCCTTGAGTTTCACCATGGTGGATTTTTGTGTGGTATGGGAGTCAATCGCACTCATATGGACAGTCGTTATAGACCAATTTCAACCGTCAATATTCCAAACAGTAAAACAGAACTGGCAATGCTTGCAATGCGTATTTTATTAGAAATAATCTACTTCCACTTATACTTGGCAAAGTATTTGCTTGCAGAGAATTATACATGAATGGAGAAGAAATAATGGAGAATGACATTCAGAAACATCCTTCCGGGTAGCTAGGTATGAGTATAAGGATTAGAGGGGCCACAAGTCAGATGAAACCATCATAAAATGAGTCATAACCGTCCAAACCGCCATAAGGGGCCACTAGTCAGTCTCCTGGCCAAAGGAGAGGCCAGGAGGTGGGGCCTAGGGTTCGTCCGAATTGCCATAGGCCTAAATCATCCTGGCCTTCCTCGTGGACACCCCTGATAGCTCCCCAATGACGGTGGAAGGGCATTTCAGATAATTCCAACTGCCAAAACTGCCATTCGATGCTATAAAAGGACTTCACCTTCTCCCATTCAACACACACCAAGAAGTAGCACTTCCAAGGATCTCTTTCTAAATTAAATATTTTCTTCTAGTAGTAGTGGAGTTAGAATAACTCTTGAGGAATAGCTCTTGAGTTCTTCGAGTCTTCAAGGATTCGGGGTTTGGCTCTAGTAACTTGTATCTCTCTTGTAAGACTTGTTCCATTAATGAAATATTCTTCTTTATATAGTTTTGGTCTTTTACTTTGTTTGCATAATTATTTGAGTACTATCTTTAGTTTATACTTGCTAGGTATAAGTTGTATAGCTAGCTTACTAGAGATATGCAGTGGTATTGGCTTAACGTTCAATTATTTAATTGCTCTATGTCAAGTGCACTGGTGTAGAGTAAGATTCATTAGTATAAGAGTGATGCTTAGATTGGTGAATATCATTAAGTGCTGCTATATGATACGAAATTGTAGAGGTAGGTTGCTGATGGTGACAGCTCAGTACGGGTATTCCTCCACGTGCGTATATAGGGCTAAGAGAGGTTCCTGGCAAGGGTGCTCTTCCACATCTGATGCCGGTTGGATAACCATGACGGGTTATCGTAAGGAACTTGGCAATCAGGGGTGATTTCTCGATATACCGGGAGGGCATAGTTAGGGGGTATTGGCCATAGTTGTACTATAGTAAGTGTATATTAAAGGACTATATAATAGAAGTACAGAAAATTAGTGTTTCTCTATTCTTCTCCACTAGGCTAGATTTATTCTTTATGAGAGTATTCTTGGAAAGTAACTTCTGTTTGTCAACCTACCAATATTCAGTTTAATTAACCTCTACATTAGACTTTGATTGACATAAGTGTGATAAGCATTAATAACATAGTACTCTCTTACCATATCTTGCCTTGGGATTAAATAAATACGATACATTAAAAATACTTCCGGGTGAAATGCTATAGCAGTGTATTCGTGCGCTTGCGGATGACATCTTTGATTGTAAAAATACCGACTAATATTTCTAGCATCATTGCTTGGGATCTAATTCCTATTAATGTCGTTAAGCAATGTCAACAACTATGAAATATGTTAGGTAGAAGACTTTTTGTTTGACCAACCAAGTCTTTATCTTGAGGGGTTTTGCCGAATGAATACACTATGTACTTAGTATAATTATTATATTTAGAAAACTGCCATAAATAAGTTAGACAGAGGAATCAATCAATCAAGCTGACATTATTTTACAGGACACAGGATTTACAATTGTTTTCAGCACATATAAGGACATTTACAAAGCATCCATTTCTTTGGTGATTTTCTTCGCAGACTCTTTTGCTTAATTATCCAAAACAACAAGTATTATCAGCTCGGAGGGAGTACTACATAAATGTATGAAAGGACCGGCCCGAGCATGCATCTGCGAAGCACCGTTTGGGAGAACTAGCACCTATGTAGCGACATGGGTGTCGGTTCTTAATAAAAACCAACACCTATAAGGTTGCCACATTATATCTCTGATTTTTTCTAAGAAAACCGACCCATATACTAGAATTGTGGAGAGGACACCCGGACTTTACATTATAATTATCAATTGAGATGAACAAATCAAATGAAATAGCAAGCATAATATAAAATCTGAAGCCTCGATTAGAGAACATAGGGGATGAAGCTGGGCCTTTAGCTTGCCAGTCAACTTCAGCCTGAGATGTGCTCGTCAAACCACACGAAGGAAGTGATCAGATGTGTTACACATTCAGGAGACTTGACAAATTAGCTAACGATCTACCGCATTCTAAATGTTCTAAACTCATACTCATGTGAAGCTAGTTCCTAGAATGTGCACTCGCTCCAGACTTTCATCTTAAGCAATGATACACATAAGCAAATACAACTAAGACAATTAAAATTCAGATTACAACTACTTAAGTTATGCATAGGCCGACCGGCCAAATAATCAGAGATTCACGAAAGCTTGGCTACCCAAACCACAAGCAAAGTGACTAGGGGTTGACCCCGAAATGAATGAAGTCCTAGAAAATCGGTCGAAACCCGCATCACTCAATTTATACTAAGTCTAACACCTGCAAAAAGGATAATCCAGTATAACAAGAATCAGTAAATTATTAAAAATAATAAAAATAATGTACCGGCAAGGGCGCAATCAAACCTACATACATGAAGGCTATAATCAAATGAAGGCTTGTATTTAGTTTAAAATTTCAGCATAAAGTAAGTTTTGTTTCACAAGAAATTTGTAACGTATTTAAGCAAGATATTTTAGCAAGATATAAAGCATAATAATAATAGCATGGTCGACATAAATAGATAAGCATCATTCCCTTACCACTCAACCGGTAGTAAGGCAATCCTACACATATATCAATCTCATCATCATTTCAAAGCATTTATTTTCAAAAGCATTTAGAAAACACAAGATTATACCCATAGCACATCATCATGTCACTTATGACCGTGAGCACGGCTAATCGATTAATTTTTAGAACTCTGCAGAGTTTGTATAGTGTGAACCACATGATATGAACACTCTAGTTTGTTTTGAGTTTGCGAAACTCCACCACACTCTTCACGTTCAATGTGGTCTAGAGGTCATAACGAGGCTTTTACATTAAACATTGTCTAACCTTGCATGAGCACGATAAGTGTGAATCCATCCTAGGCTTAAGACCTAGAACCGTTAGGTGGCGGGTCCACGCCTTAAACCTAACACCGTGGCAGCGAACACATCCGTCCCCCCACGAGGCATGTTATCATTGTATTAGACACGCTTAGATGCCCATGCCGTGAGGCAGAACATTACACTCATCCCCTCACGGAAAATACACACGGCTAGTAATATTGGCTAGCTCTAAAATTCAACACACATATGGGTAATTCCTCTAGGTAGCCCACAATACACTCGTGGCCTCTACCTATACTACAACAGTCTCCTGAATGGCCTCTACCTATACTACAATGGTTCCTAAATACAAGGTCAGACAAGTGCTTAACTTAATAGGCCAAGATCACCCCATTATAACACATGTGGATGTACGGTAAACATAATGGGTGATATGATGTTCGGTCCTTAATCGACTCAGGTGAACACTCCCCCTATCGGTATGCAACTACTATGCATACCACTTATCGCCCAATTCTAAAATCATATTTTATGTCATTTTATTTCGTAAATATGTAGAGAATCACCTCTGTCAATAATGTTTAAAAACGAGTTTCAAATAGTATAGCAAGTGACCCATAACCATGTTTTTATTTAATGCTAAGCAAGGCTAAGCATTTGCACTTTATAAAAGCATATTATACTTATATGAGCACAATTAAAGTACTCTAATTAATCATAAGGTTCAAACTAGCAAGGGAGTGATTTTCAAAAGGGAGTTATGCATCTTTTTAGGGTATAACAACATCTTATAGTTTTGAAAGTACCGATAGTTAGAAATACGCGTGCAACTTTATAAAACAACACATTTAGCCCGAAAACATGGGATTCAATATATTCAAAGGGAGAGGGCAAACTTGCCTTGATTGATATCTCCACTGGGGTCAATAATAAGTCCACTTCCCTCACCGATATCGAGTTCGCCCTGTAAAAGAAATAACGGTGTCGATAAATGCTAAAACATGTAAAAATTCAAAATGCTCTAAAATGCATGAGTTCACTAGTGTGGTTAGGTACTGTGTGTACAAGGTTTGTGGTGAAGGATGTCTATTTTATCATTTTGCCTTTTGTGAATTATTAATTTTCAAAGTTTAATACTAGCACTAGACTAATTAAACCCTATTAGTTCTTAGGTGCATTCTAGGGTTACGATTTGTGAAGTGTTGGCTTGCTGCAGTTATTGGGATGTTCTCAGGAATACAGCAAAATTGGTTTCACAATTTTTAGAGTTAGCATGATTTTATTATGAATTTTTCAAACTAGGTGATATACTATAGTCTTTATTAGCTATTTCAAATTTTTAGATATGTCTTGGGTACTGAAAGTGCAGTTTTTATTTTATAATAATTAAGTTCATGATATTTCCAATCTAACAAATCTAGAATCACCTTATTTGGAGTTAAAATAAATTACATATGAATTTTATAGTTTCTAGTTTGCACTATACTAGTTATTTTAATTAGATAAAAATTTGGTGATGTTTTTATTACAGAAAGTGTCAAGTTTTAGTTTATGAAAATTAAGAGTATGGTTTTGTGAGCACAAGATAAAACGTTAGTGATGCTTTTATTACAGAAAGTATCAAGTTTTAGTTTATTAAAATTAAGAGTATGGTTTTGTGAGCACACTAGAACTTGGTCCACTCCAAAATAAGTTAAGGTGAATTTTCTATGAATTTTATAAATTGGAGGTTGCTCTATGTTCATTAGTTCATAAATGAATTTTTAGAGCTATTTCTTCTACCGTAAGTGCCATGTTTTATGTTTCCATATTAAATTTCATAAATTTGTGAATCCACAGAAATTTTATTCATCTCATTTGGAGCTAAAATGGATTTTATATGTATTTTACAAATTTATATGTAGTGGGATCGACTCAGAGATCACCCTAGGGCTCTACCGGTGCAAAGAATCGCTCCGAAGCTCACTTGGGAAAGAGGATTCGATTGTGGCGGCGGTTTGACGAAGTAGAAGAAGATGATGCTGATCTTCCCATTCGCTGCGCCATTGGCTTGCGTTCTTAAGGGCCTTTGAAGAGATCGAGGGGAGGTTGATGGCGAGAGGACTCGATCATGATGGTCTCATTTGTGATGCCACCAGCGGTGACGTCCAGAGCGCTCTCCGATCCGGCGATGGCACGACGGTATTCCCATCGCTGCAATGGATGAAAAGAGATGGGGTTAAAAGAAGATTTGCTCGGCATGGACAGAGGAGTATGGAACAGAGATGAGTTAGGAATGGCGACGAGTTGTCAGCGATAGCGAGCGTCGTTTTCTTAGCGAGCGGCAGAAATGAGGGCGACAGGGCGGCAGACGCCCTCCTCACTTGGTTAGCCCAGTTCTGTAAGGATTACATATAAGTTGGATTTAGTTGACCGCAACAAATGTTTTACTGTTTATCTAATTATTTGGATTTATTGACATTGGACCTCCAGCCGATGTATGCTTTAACCTTCGGATCAGTGCTTATTCAATCTATCATTACTAACCGATTGGTTACTATTGGACTATATCATTGTTTCATTATCATCTGCTAATTGTATTTATATCATTATCTACATTGGATATATAGCCGATTGTTCACAACCCTCTCAATATCGGCTGGTATCGGCATTTGTTGGATTTACTATATCGGCTTGTCAATCGATCGACTATCTGGTGATCAACATATTTACATATCTTGTCAGTTGCAGGATCAAACTGACTGACACACCCACATCTCATTAATATTTTGGACCTGCACTAGAGTTAAGCAGATCTCCCAGGTCGTCGTGTTTTTATGTCAAGAACTTTGCATTTTAATGCATACTTTGGTGAGGTAAGGTTAGATTCTGGGTGAAATTGAATTTAAATACTACTTTACCTTTTGAGAAATAAAAGAAACATTAAAAGAGAGATGAGTAGATGGTGTGTTGGTTGTGGTTGAGTGATTTGTGGGTCCCACAAGAGCTTGGTTCCACATGTAAGAGAGAGATGTAGAAGGAGAGACCTAGAATCTTCAAATTTTCTAAGGGTTAAAACTATACCAACATATGGTTTAATTCTTCTCCCCTCTTCATCTTACTTTAAAATTTAAGGAGAGACAAGGTTTTTGGTTTCTGGTGGTAGACAAGGATTTGAAGTGTCAATGTGCCAAGTTCCAAGGTTTGATCACTTTAAATTTTACTATCGTAGTTTAGTAATGTTGACTACTTAAAATATTGACTGCAGTCAAAATACTGTTCAAGGAACTTGTGGCTCTCATATTTCATGGGGTTACATTTCGAATTAGATTATTCCATTACACCTGGTTGTAGAGTACAATGTGGTTATCATTCTGACCAAGTGGTTTTGCTAGATGAGTTATGGTTTCATGTTGGTGAAGGTGCAAAGTTAGCTAAGTGATAAACCCTAAACTCCACACGATACGCTCAGGGATCTGGTTATCCCGATCTTTCGGTGAGGTTATGATAACTACGATTTGGGAGAAACGTTAATGATCCGACTACAACCATATGAGACGATGTTCTATTGCGCCTTAGCGATCAATACACCTCTCCGTGGGTTGTTGATCTTGCCGGTGCAGATCAACCTTATTCCTGCAAGCAAATCGAAGAAACAAGTAAGAACAAGATAAAAGCCATCTGAATTGCAAATAGGAATTGAATACTAATGATAAGTTGGGGTTCCGTAACGAGCAAACCGGCGATATAACCGATCACGGGATTACACGGCAAAGTAGCGAAGCTAAACTTTAATCTAAACAAAACCCAAGAGACCCTGAAGGGGTACCTAACTATTTAAGGAGGTGGGAGGACGACCAAGGGAGCTCTAGGGTCATGCTCCACCTAATTGGGGTGCACCCCACATGGGCCGGGGTCCCAGATTAAGTTACAAGCCCATAGGCCCATTATAGGTGATGCAACATCTTGTTTCTTCAATTGCGGATGACTGAGATGGAATTTGGAGATGAGGCATAATCCATTGGAAAGAGGACTCCAAGATCTTTCTATCAAGTATTCATGGGCCGAAAACGGAGCTCGTATGTAGATTTGGCGGCCGTTTGAAGTCATCACTGTTGCAGGTGGCCGAATTGGATTCCAGAACTTGGACTGCTTGATCTGGATGTCATCCAATTGTGTCATGATGTGAGCAATGGTTGTATCAATGGTAGTCATGGTCACATCATCGTCCCCTTCTTCATGGAAAACCGTCATCGGTTTCTCCATATGGTGCTCTTTGCGTAGGGCATGATCTTGGCCATAGAATTGTTTACATGAAAACAAGCGCAACAAACTTTCGTCATGTAATATCATCAGTCCTTTAGCAAATGTCATTAATCTCCTATGAGACGAATATACCTAGTTATGGGGATGCACAACAAAGAATGTGGACACTTCATATGTAAATTCCTCTAACAGTTCATCTTGCTCGCCTTCTTCAGATGCCAAGTAATAGCATGATACATTTGTCATGACGGATGGTAGTAACATTGAGCGATCCTGTTGCTCCCCTTTTTCAAAACCAACCTGTTTCTTTAAATCAAGATAAGAGAAACTCGAGAAAATATGATTAGCAATAATATGACTCTCTAGCTTGCAAATTTATCCACATCTATAGTAGGATCTAAATCCAAACATATGTAAACTCTATGGACCAAATATAGTCCTCTATCATTGTATTTACAAAGATACAAAATATAGTATAAGTTGGACATGGCAAATCAGCAGCATATAATTTCTCCTTCAAATTATCGAGCTCACAAAAATCATCAAACAAAACATAGCCCAAAGTATTTAAAGAAGATAGCAATTCACGTCCCTCAACTTCATTAGCTATATGAACAACATGCTTAAAATCAGCACATAAAGAACTAACACTAGAAATAGCATGTTCATTCACTAGTGTGGTATGGGTATAAGTGAAGCGTTATCACACAACTCTTCTTTATCACAAGGAAGAGCAAACAAATCAACTTGTGACAAAGGAATCTCAGCATTTGGTTCCACTAAAGGTTGCTCTACTATAGTATGAAAAGTGGACATGTGTAGCTCAGCTTGAGAATACTCACCTTTATTTATCTCAGCACCATTTAATTTACCTTCCAAACTTTGTTCAGACGTCGTAGGTGCTTTATGCTTCTCCTCTTTCTTCTCAAGTATATCATTCTCCTCCTTTTGTTGAATGTTCTGAACTCCTTGCAAAACATTCGTAACAGGAGACGCAAAAGATTGTTCCTCCAATGTTTGCACACCATCATTGCACAAAGATATAGGATATTAAAAAACAGGAGATAAATTACATTTTTCATGCTTTCTCGCATTTGATATGATTTAACTCTCAATGCTATGAGCAAGCATGAATAGGGGTCCAATATGATTATATGTCACGTTAGCAAGCATAACCTGAATTTTAGAATTAAGCCCCTTGAAAAATCTACGCATTGTGTTCTCTTTGCATTCTTTTAGACCACTGTAGATGATACAAACTTTAAATTTATGGATGTACTCCCTAACAGTTCGATCACCTTGTTTCAGATGTTCTAATTTCTCAATAAGAATACATTTGTAATAAGACTCATAAAACGCTTTCTCATCATGGTTTTGCACTGCTCTGAAGTTTTCAGGTTGTTACTAACATGACCACCAAAATAATGCAGAAGAGGTAAACTTATTACTAGTAGCCTTAACCATTTGAGCATATGAAAATTCATACTTATCATACTTACCAATATAAGCAACAGAATCATACTTACCATCGTAGAATGGTAACCTAGATTTAACTCGTGCAAAATTATAGTCATGTACCTCATAAGCATCACGTGGACAAGTAGTCATATCTCGTCGAAGGTGAAGAAATTGATGTTGATCAAAATCATCTTGTATCCCTTTGCATAACCTTGTCATGGTTAGTAGGAAACAAGAAACATACATAGGAATATGCACGCTCCTATCAACTACTAGGTAGTGGAGGCTCAAATATCACACACACTCAAGCTTTTAACCAAGCTCTTACAAGATCTTACCAAAGCAAGCGGAATGGTGATCACACCGACTCAACCTAGACCCAATGGAGGTTGGATGTATCGATGCCTTGGCAAACACTTGCTGTACGGCTGCAATCAAATCTGTGAAGCTCTGGGTAGGCTTAGATATATAGCAAAGGAATAGCAAATGCTCAAATCAAAGAATGCAAAGTTGAATAATGGTTCAAAGTCAAGTACCATGCTGGTCCTAGGCTAGAACATAATAGAGACACGAGCCTAGACACAAACGGTACCACAAGATGGCACTAGAACAACTCAAGCACAACTTTGATACATGAAAGCAATCTCAAAGATATAACAAATGATTTTCTCTTTTCCTTCCTTCTTTTTTCTTTCTTTCTTTTTTTTGCTCTTTTCTTCTCTTCTTTTTTTTGGTGCTTTTCTTTCTTTTTAAGCACCTTTCTACCTTTTTTCCTTTTTTTATTTTTTTAGCAAAAACCAACTTAAGGACCATGATGTAAAATTACGAGGGCTCAAATGTAAATAAGAAAATTACAAGGACTCAAATGTAAAAGTGCAAACCTTAAAATTAAAATTATACAAAAATGGAATGCTCTCATCGCGTAGGTTCCATTTTTGCAAACATATCTCGAATCCGATACTCGAAAATTTTTCACCAAATTGTCTACCAAGTTACGGGATTGGGACCGAGAGATGAGGGAGGGAGTCGGACTCGACCAGGGAACGGCGGAAGAAAACTCACGTGGAGTAGGGACTTGGACTCAAAAGGAAACCAATCTATGTATTGTTGCACTCCATCCAAAAACCGTTATACTATCCCCTTCTCTCTTCTTCCTCGCGCAACATAAACATGCACGGCCGAATACAAGAACGGGTAGGATAGCAAACCCTAGATGCAACTCAGCAACTCCAAAATTGATCGACAGAAACTGCCCGAAACGAGAAAAATGGAACCCTAGCGGTGACACGATTCCGTTTTCGAAGGTCCCGATGACAACGAAAACATGATGACGATGGCAACAGTGGTACTAGACGTGACCAGAACTCGAAACTCTAAACAGACTAGACGCTAAGACCAGCAACACGACACGACGATGCAACACAAAACTCAATAAAGCAAAAACTGTTGCAATGACTCAAATATGGCTAGGTAATATATGAACTTTTTTGGGTTTTTTCTGGTTATTGGTAGATAAAACTCACCGAGCAACAAAAGCTCTGATACCACTTGATAAACCCTGAGCTCCACTCGTTACACTCAGGGATCTGGTTGTCCCGATCTTTCGATGAGTTGATGATAACTACAATTTAGGAGAAATGTTGATGATCTGACTAAAACCGTACGAGACATTGTTGTGTTGCGCCTTATCGATCGATACACCTCTTCTTGGGTTGTTGATCTTGCCGGTGCAGATCAACCTTGTTCCTGCAAGCAAATCAAAGAAACAAGAAAGAACAAGATAAAAGCAATCTGAATTACAAATAGGAATTGAATACTAATGATAAGTTGGGGGTTCCGTAATGAGCAAACCGACGATCTAACCGATCACGGGATTACACGGCAAAGTAGCGAAGCTGAGCTTTAATCTAAACAAAACCCAAGAAACCCTGAAGGAGTACCTAGCTTTTTAAGGAGGCGGGAGGATGATCAAGGGAGCCCTAGGGTCATGCTCCACCTAACTGGGGCACACCCCACATGGGCCCCACATGGGCCGGGGTCCCAGATGAGGTTACAAGCCCATAGACCCATTATAGGTGACGCAGTACCTTGTTTCTTCAATTGTGGATGACTGAGATGGAATTTGGAGATGAGGTAGGATCCATTGGAAAGAGGATTCCAAGAGCTTTCCATCAAGTACTCATGGGCAGAAAATGGAGCTCATGTGCAGATTTGGCGGCCGTTTGAATTCAGCACTGTCGCAGGTGGCCGAATTGGATTCCCGAACTTAGACTGCTTGATCTGGATGTCTTCCAATTGTCTCATGATGTTAGAAATGGTTGTATCAATGGTAGTCATGGTCACATCACTAAGTGGTATGTTGTTTCTAGATTTTTAGCTGAGTGAAAGGATTCATTTGAGGTAGCACATGATGTGATAAATTCAAGCTAAAATTATCGAGAGCTTAGAGTGATGTTTAGTATTTGTGTGAATTTTGGTGTGATTTATTGTTGCTTAATGTATTGTTAGGAATTTTTTTAGCCATGACATGTATATACAACCTGTTATGAGATGCACCAAAATATCCAAATCAAGCCTAAAATAATAATTTGCACAAGCAACCAAGTTTATTATTTTTAATTTAGGTTTTCATATTTTCAAACCTATTTTTCCACTTGTTTATATTTATGCCAAATATTTTGGTTAGATTAAAATGTAAAACCGAAAGGATTGAATTACCAATTTAAGGTTAAACCAGATTATTCGATTTGAAATTTGTTAACACAAGATTTTATAAAATTTTATTTTGGATTAGCTCTGATCTTGTCCAACAAAGCTTTGTGTTTTATTTTATTTACAACATTTTAGCTCTAAGATGAGCTAATGTGTTCACAACAATTTTAGTTTTCAAAAAGTTTTAACTTTTTCTCAAAATTTTTCCTAGGTGAAATTTCTGGTATATTACAAGAATCGACCGAGCCGAGCACACTCATCCGGCCCCGTCCTTATCCTCTCCTTCCGCCCGTCTCCTCTTGACTCTCGTCCTTATCCCTTCTTGTGTTGACGGTCATTAAAGTACCAACTTTAACCATCAGCTCCTGCATAAAAGAATATAAAACAAAGTATCAAACTTAGTGGTATGGGTTTATTACTAATCATTTCCACTAGTATGGATAAATATTTTTATGCAGGTAATTTTGGATAATAATACACCCGCCATGCGACGAAATGTACCTTCGGCCAATCATATGCGAGCACAAAGATAGGAGGGTCCACATGATAGTCAAAACTGACATAAAATGGGGCCAAACCACCGTGCACCACTTTTGGGTCCCACATGTCAGCCCCTAGAAGAAGGCGGTGGAGAGATGGGGCCCAGGGGTCGATTGAACCCCTGGTTCAGCCGAACTACCTCTGGCTCCCATCATCTCCACCTTTGACATGGATGTCCAGGATTGCTTCTCAATGATGGTTGTGGGAGTTACTGACCCCAGTAACCGTCATAAGCAGGCTATAAAAGGAGGAGTTCAGTTCACTCTCAAACACACAACAAAGTGTGGAGAAAATAGGTAGAGAGTGAAGGAAGGTCCGGAGGAGCACCAGAGCTATTGGAGCTCTCTCCTCTTTTGTACATTGGCGAATGCTTCTTTAATAAAGTAAGTGTTCGAGATTTCATTTTGGTACTTAATAAGCCTACTTAAGTGAGATATATCATCATTATTGCGGGTTCGTTGATTAGTATATACATTGAGTGCTCTAATACTAGGACTCTGGATGAAGAAAGAAGTTCCTGCGTGAGGCTAGAATATTAATCAATAACTTAGCCATGGTGTCTAGGTTAGCGGTTACATTCATTTGTTGTGTGATCCACGAAAAGTTATGTAGGTGGCATGGTGATAGCCTTGTTCGTCCTTTGTATCCCTCCATGTTCGGGTATATCATAGAGCTACAGGCTAGACTCAGCTTGGCAAACCAGAGGAGAGCTAATGCCTGTTGACGGTCATTATGGACCAATTTTGACCGTCAATATTCCCGAAAATAATGGAGAACTAGCGATACTTGCATGCATACTTATGTAGAAATAATCTATTTCCACTTGTGCTTGGCATTATATTTGTATACAAGAAATCACTATATAAATGAAGGAGAAATGGTGGAAAGTACATGATCAACCAATCAGAGGTCGACACATGATGTACACATGGATAGATGGGCCCATAAACCCAATGTAATACCTGCAAATGGGTCCAACCACCATACCACAAGTCTAAGGGCCCACAAGAGAAGGCCCAGAAGGAAGGAGAGGCCCAAAGGAACCAGCCAGGGTTCGGCCGAACCCTGGGTTTGGCCGAACGACATTGGCTCCAATCGCCATCTCCTTCCATGTGGACATCCCAGATGATTTCCCAATGATGGTGGAGGGGTGATCATAATAATTCCAACTGTCATATCCATCATTTGAAGGCTATATAAGGAGTAGGCCTCACACACTTCAACAGACACCAAGAGGAATCAAGAAGAAGCTCTCCTAGTTATTGACTTTGTTCTAGGACTAGTGGAGTTAGAATTAAGAATAGTTCTAGAGTTCTTCAAGTCTTCCGGAGAATTCGGGTATGGTTCTAGTAGTTATTTCCTCTCTTCTAAGACTTTATTCAATAATGAAATATTCTTCTTTATATAGTTTTGGTCCTTTATTTTACATGCATAATTATACGAGTACCAACTTTGGTTTACACTTGTATTGTATTAATTATATGGCTAGCTTATCAAAGAGATGCAATGGTATTGATTTAATGTTCATTTAGTTGATTGCTCTGTCTCATCTGCAGAGATATGGGGTAGTATTTAGTAATGTAAGCGATGTGCTTAGATTATTTGTGCCATATGCCACGGAACTGTAGAGGTAGGCCGCTGATGATAACACGGAACTGTAGAGGTAGGCCGCTGATGATGACAGCTCAGTACGCGTATTCCTCCACGTGCGTATATAGGGCTAAGAACTATTCCTAGCGAGGGTACTCCTCCGTATCTATAACCGGTTGTATAGCCAAGAAGGATTATCGTAAGGAACTCAGTGGTGGTATTTCTTAACGTTCACAGATAAATTCCACAAGCGTACGGATATACCGCTGTAGTACTTCACCCGGAAATATTCCAGGGTATCGAATCACAGGGAACGAAGGTGTTCAACTCTTCAATAGGCTCATCCAAGGACACAAGTTAATGCCGGCAAAGGGTAGAGAGGATTTTCTAGTGAAGCACAATGTCATTTAGAAAGCTTAATTTAATCCTATTGCAATACTTCAGGCACTGGCTTGTCGCTACTACCAGAACTCGCTCTACTACGCACCCAGACAGGGAGGACTTAAGTGATCTCGAGGGCTGGCACCACCTCTACACCTACCTCTAACGTACTGTAGGTACGCAACAAACTATGGAAATTAATTACCTAGACTCCACGTCTATGCAATTAATTACTACTCTAGTGTTAGCTAAACACTAAAGTAATCACTATCGCTTAATGAACAATAGTGAACAATGATCCAATACGCTAATAGGAACTAAGAGGTATACTTCACAAGATAAATATTAATTACTTAAATAAGATAATATTGATTATATCAAAGTAATTGACAAGGTACAAAAAGAAGGAGAGGAAGATACCAACAACTCCGGGATTCCTCTGATCTTTCTCCCTCGTTCTCTGTATTCTAAGTTTACCTAAAGAATACAAAGAGCCTCTTGTAATTCATCTCAAACTTGGTATGTGTTGAAATAAAGCAAGTGAGCTCGTTTTATAGCCTTCATATGATAGTTGTGGTAGTTGAAATTGTCCCAACTACCCCTCCACCGTTATTAGGACTTCATCTTGAGCGTCCACATGGAAGGATATGGCGATCAGAGCCGAAGTCGGTTCGGCCGAACTCTGACTTGGTCTGTTGGGCCTCTCGTTCCTCCTGGGCCTTCTCTTGTTGGTCCTCAAACTTGTGGTATGGTGGTTGGGCCTATTTGCTAGTATTTTATTGGGTTTATAGACTCAAGACTCAATGGGCTTTGGTATGGAAGTTTAATTCTCCTCCTTTATGTATCTTTTGTCTCAACTTTGATGGTTTGTCACCTACATCCAAATATACACCAACGCTGTGGAAATTGTTAGAATTAAACCCTACCACTACGTTGGATGTTTTATATGTTCATATTTATGCAGGTATTGACGATGTGAATTTGGTAGTTAATAGCCGTCAACACTCGGCAATCAGTGGTGGTTTCTCGATATAACAGAAGGGCATTGTTAGGGGGTTCTGGACATATGATTATACATTAGCAAGTATATACTAAAAGGACTATGTATTAGAAGTATAGAAATAGGCTTTTCTCATTTCTTCTCCACTGAGTCTAGATTTTTATTTAGGGAGAGTTAGCTTGATTGATCCTTCTGGGGTCAACCTACCCATATTTCACAATTGCTTAACCCCTGCATTAGACTTTGATCAACTTAAGTGTGATGTGAATTAATAACATACTACTCTCTTACCATATCATCCCTTGGAATTAAATAAATACGATACCTTGGAGATACTTCCGGGTGAAATGCTACAACGGTATATCCGTGCACTTGCGGATTATATCTATGATCGTAAGAAAATAGTAAATAATATTTCTGGTGTCATTGCTTGGGATTAAATTCCTAGTATTGTCATTAAGAAATATCAACAATGCCCTAAGCAATTGATAGAGTTTTACCTTTAACTTATGTTTAGTTAATTAATCCATATGAATCCACTCTAGTCTAATCCTACCATCAATTGTTGTCCTTGCTTGAATTTTGTTCTTAGATATACACATGTTTTCTCTGATTCAATACGTTTGGAATACTCTAAGGTGAAGTGCTACAGTGGTATCTGTGACCGTGTCAAATACCAACATACCTTTGGAATACTTCTTTCTCCCGATGCCTTGGCGGCGGCGCGCAGTAGCGGCTGCAGGGGCTCACGCGTGCGCATTAACGGATGCGGAGCCCCGTGCCGCTTGGGAGGTCACCGCGGTGATTCTCACCGGCTCTCCTGAGAGGACTTCGTTGGCCATCACCGCGGGTGGGGACTCCTTCCCCGCCGCCTGCCAGAACGCCACACTCCTCGCCATCGGCACTCTTCACCAGCGCTACCCGGACGAGTTGCAGCACTCGCCCTACCGCTACCACCCCCGTCGTGGAGGAGCCAGCGACTACGCCATCTTCCGGGATGCTAGTGCGGAGGACGACGCTACCATCGTGCATCTGGCGCGCATGGTGGAGGCGTACGACACGGCCCGCATCGACTTCCACCACCTGGTGCGCCGTGGTTTGGTAGAGAACAACATGAAGATACTGGAGCTGCGTCAGGAGAATTTGCAGCTGAAGAAGGACATGGACGCCATGGAGGCACAGCTGTGTCAGCTCAAGATTGCTCAGGGGGAGATTTGCCGCCCCAAGCGCCACCGCGTCTGTCGCAGCCAGAAGATCACCGCCCGCAAGAGTACCTCCAGGCCTGAGCTGGTTCATCAGTCCATGGGGTGGACCTGCTTCGTGGAGACTCCTAGCGCCGAGCTCGCGCCCGTGGTTCCTCAGGAGGAGGATGCCTCTGGCGTTGGCAGCACAGAGGATGTGTTGTTGCTCACCTTCCGCCACGGCTCGTCGCAGAAGTAGACGAGCAGCTAGTAGGCCCGCGTGTGTGTTCTTTTCGTTTGTCTTCTTGCAGAGTCGTGTGGGGCATGGCTATACCGGAGTGTGGTATAACTGTGTCGGAGCTTGTCTTTATTTTATTTGCTTAAGCAACTTGAACCTTAATGAACCAATTTAATAGCAGAAATAAATTCAAGAATTATGGTAGTCGTGGTTGGTTAGTGTTAATCGTTAGCTCTTTCTGTTTTCTGGTTCCGTGTGGGATCTTCAGATGGTGACAACCAGGAGAAGCACCGCTACCGGTGAGGGTAGTCAGTCCGGAGGCAACAACAACAACCATGGCAGTCCACCACCACCCCCACCTCCCCTTCCATTGCCACCACCACCGCATGGCACCAACCCCATCCTCACCCAAATCCTCGCCCAGCAGGCCAACATGACGGCTGCTCTCCTCCACCACATCCAGAACCCACCGCAACTCAATGCTCCACCGCCACCACCACCCCCACAGCACTCTGAGCTTGCCGAGTTCCTCCGCATCCACCCACCTACCTTCTCTAGCTCCAATAACCCCATGGACGCCTTGGATTGGTTGTATGCAGTCGGGAAGAAGTTAGACACTGTCCAATGCAGTGATGAGGAGAAAGTTATCTTCGTAACCCATCAGCTACAGGGACCCGCATCGCTGTGGTGGAACCACTTCTAGGCCACACAGCCAGAAGGACAGCCAATCACCTGGGCCCGGTTCACTGCCGCTTTCCGGAGGACCCACGTGCCCGCTAGGGTCGTGGCCCTCAAGAAGAGGGAATTTCGGGACTTGAAGCAAGGCAACCACTCTGTTATGGAATATTTGCATGAGTTCAACAACTTGGCCCGGTACGCCCCGGAAGATGTTCGTGAAGATGAGTTCAACCAAAGGGTCCGCTACACCAATCCCTATCCAGGGGGATCCTCCTCGCAGCAGCAGCAGCCTCGCCCCGCGCCACGCCCTCAATACGTGGTTCGCGCCCTACAACCGCAGCAGCAGCAGCAGAATTAGCAAGGGAACCGCGTGCCCCGTCCTCCTGCACCGGCCGCGCAGCCTGGTCAAGGTCACAGGGAGGTTCAAGGTCAGCAGTGTTTGTGCTTCAACTGCTTCGAGCCGGGACACTTCGCGGATAAATGCCCGAAGCCGAGGCGTCAACAAGGTCCGGCGCCTCCACGCCCCAGCAACGGTGGCAAGGATGCCGCCCGGGGTCGTGTGAACCACGTCACTGCAGGGGAAGTGCTGACGACCCCAGACGTCTTCGTGGGTACGTTCTTCATTCATTCCAACCCTGCTACCATCTTGTTTGACTCTGGAGCCTCCCACTCGTTTATATTTGTGTAATTTGTGGGAAGAAATCAATTGGGGGTAGAAAGGCTTAGGAACTCTCTGCTCATCACCACCCCCGGAGGGGCTATGACAGCAAAGTATTATAGCCCGGCCGTACCTATAGAGATCCAGGGAATTCCTTTTCCCTCGGATCTGATCCTTCTAGACACTAAAGATTTGGATGTGATTCTCGGGATGAATTGGTTGACCCAATTCCAAGGAGTGGTAGACTGTGCAAGACGTACCGTTACTGTGTACCGGCGGCACGACCAACCGGTTGTCTTCTTTGCGCACCCAACCCCCACCAGCAGCCCAGTACTTCATCAGCTAGGACTGTCGGAAATATCCGTCGCCAGCGAGTTCGGGGATGTGTTCCTGGAAGAGCTATCTGGTATGCCACCCAAGCGGGAGATTGAGTTCAGGATAGATCTTGCCCCAGGGACCACTGTCACGCCCAGAGATTCGCTAACCCAAATTCCAAGCAGAATGTGTATTAAAATCCTTGTCCAGGACCAGCCAGGGTACACAAACGACAAAGTTGATATACAGATCCACGTCTTACAAACACCATAAAAATATCTTACATTAATGCAGCGGAAAAGATAAATAAACTAATCTAGATAACTAGACGCTCGTAGCGTGGCGACTCCAATCCACGGGCATCCTCGACGATAGCGGCAAGCCTACTCCTCCGAGAAACCACCCTCGGACACATACTCCAACTCTGGTGTGGGGGAAAAAGAAACAAGACTGAGTACTACCCACTGTACTCAACAAGTCATACCGGAATAGAAGATAATGATGCAAATAATTCCAATGGAAGGCTAAAGGCTGATTTGCATAATATAAGCATTTAAAAACAATAGTTGGAAGCGGTAAAACAGTTGAATAAATTAAGCAATATTGAATTATCACTGTCCAATGCTACACCACGTTGCAACAGGCCCAAACCATTCCACCTGAACTAAACCAGTTTCATTAGGTCAAGTTATTAAGGTTATGGCTAATCACGGTGAATCTGGTTGATCGCCCATAACCGCGGGCATGGCTATTCGAATAGTTTTACTCTGATCAGAGGTGTACAACTGTACCCACAAGACACAGCCCCACAACACGTTACCGTGCGCCAGCATACCACCACGGTATACCGGAAAGGAAACTGTGACAAGACTTTTCACATAACCCTCGTTAACCAAGCGCACCACACCTCAGGTTTCGCCCCCACCTTTAATCCTAAGGCAGGCAGCCCCCTCTCGTACCTAGGTGAATCCGGCAGCCGATCAATGGGTAAAGCCCCCGCCGACCCAACTCCATCACGCCCACCCTTGCCTGGATGCGTCGGCTAAGAAAAGCTACACTACGAGTCCAGCTATTACCCACGCTAGCTTGTGGAAAGTACGGTAATTCTTCCAGGGTTTCCCGCGAACTGGTCCTTAATTGTCATGAGTACGACTATCAAAACCATGTACTCACAACCCACCATTTATCAAGTTTTAGTTGGACCAATTAGTTAACCACTCCCGAATAACCATCATGAGCTACCATTAATCATTGAGTAATAGTGATACACTAGTTATCCCATTAGTGTGCTAAAGTTTCTAAGCAGGGCTAAGCATGTCCTAACCTAGCAACTAATCATATTGATTCCCAAGCTATCAAAGGTACATGGTAATCGGAATTACATGGCTGAGTACAGTAGGTAAATAAGCCCATAAAATGACATTATAAAACAATGCAGTATTTAAGAATAAATAGGATATTTGCAAAGTAGGTATAATATGATCAAATAAAAAGTATGACTTGCCTTGCTCTTGCGCGAATGGGACCTCGGCAATGACCTCAAAGTATTCCGGAGCGTCGGAAACAAAACTATTTTTAATGGATTCTAGACATTTTAATGAATTCTCTGAGACTTGAACGGACTCAAACGGAGTCCGGATGAATTAGTTATGAATTTTAGAAGTTTAACTGTATTTTAAAAGTAAAACGGAAATATCCTAAATTATTTTATTGCGCAAAAATCCCCTAGGGCTGACGTCAGCAGCGCAAGGACTGATGTCAGTGGACCGAGGGCTGACGTCGGCTAGGGCTGACGTCAGTGGCTAGGGCTGACGTTAGCCCAGCCGTAGCCCTAGGGCTGACGTCAGTCGCAGTGCGGCGCGGCGGCAGCGGCGGCGCGTGCGGGTGCGGCGGCGGCGCATGCGGGTGTGGCGATGGCCGGGCGGCGGCCGGCCGAGAGACGGCACGGCGGTGGCCGAGAGGCGTAAGGCGGCGACGGCAAGCGGCGGCGTGCAAGACGGCGGTGCGAACGAGGCGCGTTGGCACGGCGGCCGGCCGAGAGGCGGCAGCGGAGGTGCACGCGAGGCGGCGGCGACAGAGCCTGCTGCCACGGCGGCCGAGCAGCGGCCGGCTGGGCAGCGCGAGGCGGTGCGCGCGGCGGCGCCCTAGAGGTGGCCGGCCGAGCGGCGCGTGCGGCAGCGCTAGCGGTGGCGCAAGGCGGCGGCGCGGCGGCCGGAAGGAGGAAGGGCAGCGCGGGCTTACCGGTGGCGGAAAACAGCGGCGGCGGTGGAAAGGGGAGTGTGGAAGGGTGGCGACACGGCCTTTATAGGGCGGGGCGGCGCGCGTAGGGCGTGGCGGCAGTTGGCAGCGCGGATATGGCTGCGGGGATGCGGCGCGGCGGAAGAGACTGGCCCGACAGGTGGGCCCCACCTGTTGGCCGCCCGGGCGAGGGAGGGAGGCGATGCGGACTTCGGCGTGGTGTCCTCGGGCGGCCACGGGCCATCCCAGGAGAAGGGAGAGGCGTCGGCCCAGGGGAGAGAGAGGGGGGAGCCGCGCGCGGGCCGGCCTAGGAGAGGGGGGAGGCAGGCCAGCGGCCCAGGAGGAGGGAGAAGGGGCCGTGAAAAGAGAGAGAGAGGCGGCCCGGGAAGGAGTGGGCTGGCCGGGAGGGAAAAAGGAGGCCAAGGAGGGAATGGGCTGGCGGCCCAGAAGAGAAAGAAAAAGGAAAAACAAGGATTTTAGGGGATTTAAAATTGCAATGGGAGTTTTTAAATGTTTAAAATTATTTCAAATGATCTAAAAATTCCAGTAAAAATCCTGTTAGTCTATTTTAACAAGGGGAACTCAAGAAAAATCCCACCTTGCCAACTACAATTAATTAAATGCACTTTTTAATTAGAATTTGCTCTAGGTTAAATAGACAATTTCTTTTAAGCCATTTATTTTATGGATTTAAGGCTAAAAGGGGAACTCCAGGGTGTGACAAACCTACCCCCCTTAAACGGAATCTCGACCCCGAGATTCGGAAGAGCTAGCGAAGAGCTGCGGATGGGCGGTTTTCAACTCATCTTCTCTTTCCCAAGTGGCTTCTTCCTCTGAGTGGTGGCTCCATTGGACTCAGCAGAATCTGATGACTTTGCTCCTTGTCCTTCTCTCACTGGTCTCAAGGATACAAGTTGGCTTCTCCACATAAGTCAAGTCCTCTTGGATTTCAATCTGATCCGGGCTTACTTGCTCCTCGGGTACTCTTAGACATTTCTTCAATTCGGATACATGGAATACATCATGAATGCCGAGCATGTTGGAGGGGAGTTCAAGTCGATAGGCGACCTCACCACGTCGTTCCAAGATTTTGTATGGTCCCACAAAGCGTGGTGCTAGTTTCCCCTTGGTTTGGAAACGATGCACGCCCCGAAGTGGCGTAACCCGGAGGTAAACATGGTCTGCAATGTCAAAGATGAGCTCTCTATGATGGTTGTCAGCGTAGCTTTTCTGCCGAGACTGTGCGATCCTCAGCCTTTCCCTAATTGTTCTCACTTTTTCTTCTGCGTCGTTCAAAACTTCGGTTCCAAACAACTGGCGTTCCCCGGTCTGGTCCCAAAAGAGCGGGGTTCGGCATTTTCGGCCATACAAAGCTTCGAATGGTGCCATCTGCAGACTAGCCTGGTAGCTGTTGTTGTAGGAGAACTCGGCGTACAACAAGCTTTTGTCCCAAGCTCCACCAAAATCCAGTGCACAAGCTCTTAACATGTCTTCCAAAATCTGATTGACTCGCTCGGTTTGACCATCGATTTGAGGGTGATAAGCTGTACTGAAATTCAGGCGAGTTCCCAACTCCTCTTGTAGTTTCAGCCAAAATCTTGAAGTAAACTGGCTCCCTCGGTCGGATACAATCTTCTTGGGTACCCCATGCAAACTCACTATCCTTGCTAGATAGATCTCTGCCAGCTTCTTTCCTGAGTAGGTGGTGTGTACAGGGATAAAGTGAGCGACTTTGGTGAGTCGGTCCACAATCACCCAAATGGAATCATGTCCGGTGGATGTCCTTGGTAAACCCGTGATGAAATCCATCCCTATTTCTTCCCACTTCCATTCCGGAATCTGCAAAGGCTGTAGTAGCCCTGAGGGTCTCTGATGCTCTGCCTTCACTCGTTGGCACACGTCACAGAGTGCGACGAATTCGGCGATTTCCCTTCTCATACTAACCCACCAGAATTTCTCTTTGAGGTCTTGGTACATCTTGGTACTGCCGGGGTGAATCAAATATTGGGTCTGATGAGCTTCTGTGAGTATCAAGTCCTTTAGGTCCTTATTCTCCGGAACGCATATTCTTTCTCCCATCCAGATCGTTCCATGCTCGTCCTCGGTGAAGCCTCGTGCTTTGCCGACTCTCATATTCTTCCTGAGTTGGGCTATTTCTGGGTCATTGACCTGAGCTACTCGTACTTGCTCCACGAGCATGGGCTATGCCTCAAGGGTAGCCACGAATCCATGTTGCACAACACTCAAGTTTAAGCGTTCAAACTCTTGTTGCAGGCTGTCACATGTTCCCTCTGCACAGGTAACATTGCAGTAGCTTTTCCGGCTCAAAGCATCGGCCACCACATTGGCTTTACCGGGGTGGTAATGTATCCCAATGTCATAATCTTTGATCAACTCTAACCATCGATGTTGTCGGAGATTCAGGTCCAGCTGAGTGAAAATATATTTCAAGCTCTTGTGGTCAGTGTAGACTTCACAACGGTTACCAATAAGGTAGTGCCGCCAGATCTTCAAAGCGTGAGCCACTGCTGCTAGCTCCAAGTCATGAGTGGGGTAATTGTTCTCGTGTGGACGTAGTTGACGTGAAGCATATGCGACAACTCTGCCTTCTTGCATTAGGACACACCCTAACCCTTGATGGGATGCATCACAATACACTTGGAAATCCTTTGTCTGGTCAGGCAAAATTAAAACTGGCGCTGACACCAATTTCTTCTTAAGTTCCTCAAAACTCCTGTTACATTCGGCTGACCACTTGAATTTTTCATCCTTCTTTAGCAACTGTGTCATTGGCTTGGCAATCTTGGAGAAATTCTCAATGAATCGGCGGTAATAACCCGCTAGTCCTAGAAAACTCCTGATTTGGGAAACAGTCTTCGGTGGGGTCCACTTGGTAACTGACTCCACATTTGACGGGTCTACGGCCACTCCTTGAGCAGTGATGATGTAACCTAAGAACTAAACCTCTTTGAGCCAAAAGTCACACTTACTGAACTTGGCATACAGCTGGTGGTCCTTTAACCTCTCCAGTACTAGACGGAGATGTTGCTCCTGCTCCTCCTCGGACTTGGAGTAGACGAGTATGTCATCGATAAATACCACAACGAACTTGTCCAAAAATTCCATGAACACCTTGTTCATCAGGTTCATGAAAAAGGCCGACGCATTGGTGAGTCCGAAAGACATGACCGTACATTCAAACAACCCATACCTAGTCACGAATGCGGTCTTCGGGATATCCTCCTCTTTAATCCTCAACTAGTGATAGCCTGATCGCAGGTCTATCTTGGAGAACACTGTTGCTCCCTTCAATTGATCAAACAAGTCATCAATCCGGGGTAGCGGGTATTTATTCTTGATGGTCACATCATTGAGGGCGCGATAATCGACGCACATCCTCTTGGTCTTATCTTTCTTCTCCACGAAGATCACCGGAGCACCCCAAGGTGACGTGCTCGGTCAGATATATCCTTTCTGCAACTGCTCGTCAACTTGCTTCTTGACTTCTGCTAATTCATTGGCTCCCATCCTGTAGGGCCTCTTATGTATCAGGGCAGTCCCCGGTACTAGGTCAATCTGAAATTCAATTTCTCTCTTTGGTGGCATGGTGGTTAGGTCGTCAGGAAAGACCTCAGGGTATTCACAGACTATAGGAATGTCCTCCAACCTGTTAGGGTCTTTCTTTGCTACTGCAGTGGTCTGTTCTGCCCCTTCGACTCCGTTTCTGGGGTGTCGGCGACTGGAATGTCACCACTTCGCCCTTCTCATTAACCAAGGTAATGGTGCGGCTTGCGCAGTCAATAACTCCCTTGTGCCTGGTTAACCAATCCATTCCAAGAATGACATCTAGGCCTTTGGATTCAAGAAGGATGAGATTGGCTAGAAACTTTGAACTTTGGATTTCTATAGTCACAGAGGGGTAGTAGTGAGCTGTGGACATCTCATTCCCAGGGGTATGGACCCACATGGGTGTTCTAAGTTCCTTTACTGACATCCCATGTGCCCCAGCAAAATGCTTGGATAAAAACGAATGCGTAGCACCAGAATCAAAAAGTACGGTGGCAGGAATCGAATTGACAGGAAACATACCCAGTACCACTTCCGGTGCAGCTTGCGCCTCCTCTGCGGACGCATGGTTGACGCGGCCCTGGATAAACTTGGGTCCAGCACGCTTCGGCTTCGGGCATCTGTCGGTGAAGTGCCCAGGCTCGTTGCAGTTGAAACAAACTAGCGGCTTTCCGCCAAAATCCTTCTTGGCCGAAGCGGGTTGAGAAGATTGAGCCGGTTGAGTTGGTGCCATCGGTGGACGGGGTGCGGGATTACGGCTGGATTGTCCACTGTTGCAGTTACGGTTGCCCGTGCTGTTGTTGCTGAAGTTGCCTGGGTTGTAGGGGCGGTGCTGACGAACAATCATGGTGGAAGGTCCACCCTGCTATCCGGCGATGAGACGGGGCCTCTGCTGGTTCCCTTGGTGTGCTCGGAACTGCGCTGCTTTCCTCTTGCGATCCATTTTGTTCCGCTGATCCTCTTGCCGAATCGCCTTGTCGACCAGCTTCTCGAAGTCGGCGTAGTCCCCAGATATCAACTGGTTGGTCAGCTCATCATCCAGGCCAGAGAGGAATTTTTCCTGCCTCTCCGCATCAGTGCGCACGTCTTCTGGGGCGTAGCGTGCGAGGCGGTTGAACTCATGAAGGTACTTCGTCACTGTCTGGTTGCCCTGGTGAAGCGCTCGGAACTCCCGCTTCTTCTGTGCCACTATACCGTCAGGGATTTGGGCTTTCCGGAAGCTGCGGCAGAACTCCGCCCAAGTGACATCCGCCCCAGGTGGACGGGTAACCAAGTAATTGTCCCACCAAGCCGAAGCGGGACCCTGCAGCTGGTGAGTGGCAAAGGCAACCTTCTCTTGGTCGTTGCACTGCAGCAAGTTGAGCTTCTTCTCAATTGCATGGAGCCAATCATTTGCCTCCATGGGGTTGGTGGTGCTTGAGAAGGTTGGTGGGCGGATGCGGAGGAACTCCGGTAGCTTAGACTGAGGCGGAGGGCCGAATTGCTGGTTCTGCTGGCCTTGTTGCTGTTGCTGCGCCTGCTGCTGCATCTGTTGCATCTGCTGTAGCATCTGCTGGTGCATCTGCTGTAGCATCTGCTGGTGCATCTGCTGATGTTGTTGCTGCATTTGTTGCATCATCGTGGCCATCATCTGCGTCTGACTGGCCAATACCTGAGCAATAGTGGGGTTATCAGGTGGTGGTGGAGGGCCGTTGTTGTATGCTCCATTAGTCTGTGCCCTTGTCGAGGGGTCCTCGTTGCCGCTGGTGTTGCCACTTGTCCTAGTGTTGACCATCTGGAGGGAAGGAAACTAAACTTCATTATATTAGAATTAAACTATAATTGTTCTGATCTTAATTAAAACACTTAAACAACAAGCAGAAACCTTAAATAAGATAGCCATACCATAGGCACATGGTATCGACCATCAACTAACCCACAAAACATCAAACCTAGCACACAGAAACTAACAAGGAATCAAACTAAACATGACGATAAGCTAAGGGTAGCGAGCCTAATGCTCGGAGCAGCTCCTGCGGTCGGTGGAGTCGTAGCTGGGCCCCTGCTCCTCTCCCGGCTCCTCTGATCGGCTCCTCGAGTCAGCCATCTCTGTGTCCCCGCTGGTAGGCTCGGAGCTAGAACCACTGCCATTGCTGCCACTGTGTGTAGCGCTCAACCAACCTCCACTGCCACTGGCGGGACCCTGGTATGCAGATGCTGGCACGAAGGCGAGGGTGAACACTCGTGAAGGCGGCGCGACGGGTGCTGGAGCTGGAACTGGTGGCGGGTTCCTCGGTGCAAGCTGGGTGCGCACCGGGGCGGTGGTGGTCTTCCTTGGCGTCGTGTGGGTCCTGGGTCCACTGGGCGCTGGATGCCCCTGTAGACTAGCGTTCTCGGCCTTCAGACGAGCGATCTCATCCTCCAGGCGAGCTATCTTGATCAACTTCTGGTCATTGAGGGCCTTGGACGCCTTGTGGAGATCAGCATGCATCTTGTCTAGTCCCTTCATCACCGTGCACATATGCCCAAGAGTGGTGTCGTTCTCCGCAGTCGTCGGGCGGAAGGTGCTGACGGTACTGGTAGCGAAGCGGCGAGGATGGTAGCGGTACGCTGTGGCGTAGAACTAGTAGGAGTGCCTATCGCCAATCCTGGTCATCATCTTGTAAGCAGCCTCCTGACAAGCATGTACAACCGTGCCTCCCGAAGCCTCGACCACCATGTTGGGAAGGTTGGTGCCAACAAAGCCATGGACCTCCAAACGAACACGGCACGGGAACTCTCCACTGATGGGCTTGATGGTGGTATACTCTGGTGCTCCCGGATATCTGACAACCAAGGTCATGCGGGCGAGCTCGGCCACACAACCGTCCATGTCCTCACCACGGTGCGTAGGGGGAAAGTCGGCCATCTACAGAAGACAAGGGGTGGGAATCAATGCATTCTCAAATCCAAACTAAAGAAACAATTAAAAGACTCAAGTGAACGAAAAATTTTTAAGCCAGGATTATTTTATATATGAACCAAATAAAAGCTATCACTATATAGGAAAGTAGAAAATAAGGAATGCAAAAATATCATAGTAGTATTAGTAGTCATAATGATAGCACTCAGACTCAAAATATCCGAACTCAGGAATTAACCATCCCCAAGTTTTCCAAAACACTAGACTAACTTTAGTCAAAATAATCCCCATCAAACGAGTGACCCAAATTTTTTTCATAAACCCTAGGAGCAGAAATCCCGAGTTTTCCCGAGACAACTCCAAATGAAAAGGCGAATGCATATGAAAGAGTTCAGAGGGCTCTTAGGGTTTCCAGTTGGCCTATCCTACGGTCAACCTGGCTCTGATACCAACTTGTCACGCCCAGAGATTCGCTAACCCGAATTCCAAGCAAAATGTGTATTAAAATCCCTGTCCAGGACCAGCCAAGGTACACGAACGACAAAGTTGATATACAGATCCACGTCTTACAAACACCATAAAAATATCTTACATTAATGCAGCGAAAAAGATAAATAAACTAATCTAGATAACTAGACGCTCGTAGCATGGCAACTCCAATCCACGGGCATCCTCGACGATAGCGGCAAGCCTACTCCTCCGAGAAACCACCCTCGGACACATACTCCAACTCTGGTGTGGGGGAAAAAAGAAACAAGACTGAGTACTACCCACTGTACTCAACAAGTCATACCGGAATAGAAGATAATGATGCAAATAATTCCAATGGAAGGCTAAAGGCTGATTTGCATAATATAAGCATTTAAAAACAATAGTTGGAAGCGGTAAAATAGTTGAATAAATTAAGCAATATTGAATTATCACTGTCCAACGCTACACCACGTTGCAACAGGCCCAAACCATTCCACCTGAGCTAAACCAGTTCCATTAGGTCAAGTTATTAAGGCGCACCACACCTCAGGTTTCGCCCCCACCTTTAATCCCAAGGCAGGTAGCCCCCTCTCGTACCTAGGTGAATCCGGCAGCCGATCAATGGGTAAAGCCCCCGCCGACCCAACTCCATCACGCCCACCCTTGCCTGGATGCGTCGGCTAAGAAAAGCTACACTACGAGTCCAGCTATTACCCACGCTAGCTTGTGGAAAGTACGGTAATTCTTCCAGGGTTTCCCGCGAACTGGTCCTTAATTGTCATGAGTACGACTATCAAAACCATGTACTCACAACCCACCATTTATCAAGTTTTAGTTGGACCAATTAGTTAACCACTCCCGAATAACCATCATGAGCTACCATTAATCATTGAGTAATAGTGATACACTAGTTATCCCATTAGTGTGCTAAAGTTTCTAAGCAGGGCTAAGCATGTCCTAACCTAGCAACTAATCATATTGATTCCCAAGTTATCAAAGGTACATGGTAATCGGAATTACATGGCTGAGTACAGTAGGTAAATAAGCCCATAAAATGACATTATAAAACAATGCAGTATTTAAGAATAAATAGGATATTTGCAAAGTAGGTATAATATGATCAAATAAAAAGTATGACTTGCCTTGCTCTTGCACGAATGAGACCTCGGCAACGACCTCGAAGTATTCCGGAGCGTCGGAACTATCGGATTCTACACGACAAACAAAGCACACAAGCAAAACAGACTATAAAACTACTGAAACAGGAAACAAAACTATTTTTAATAGATTCTACACATTTTTATGAATTTTCTGAGACTTGAACGGACTCAAACGGAGTCCGGATGAATTAGTTATGAATTTTAGAAGTTTAACTGTATTTTAAAACTAAAACAGAAAAATCCTAAATTATTTTATTACGCAAAAATCCCCTAGGGCTGACGTCAGCAGCAATCAGCGGACCGAAGGTTGACGTCAGCTAGGGCTGATGATAGCGGCTAGGGCTGGCGTCAGCTGCAGCCCTAGGGCTGACGTCAGCCGCGGTGCGGCGCGGCGGCGGCGGCGGTGCGTGCGGGTGTGGCGACGGCCGGGCGGCGGCCGGCCGAGAGACGGCACAGCGGCGGCCGAGTGGCGCAAGGCGACGACGGCGAGCGGTGGCGCGCAAGGCGGCGGCGCGCGAGAGGCGGCGACGGCGGAAAGGGGAGTGTGGAAGGGCGGCGGCACGGTCTTTATAGGGCGGGGCGGCGTGCGTAGGGAGGGGCGGCGGTTGGCGGCATGGATACAGCGGCGGGGATGCGGCGCGGCTGTTGCGGGCGGCGGGCGGCGGAAGAGACGGGCCCGACAGGTGGGTCCCACCTATCGGTGGCCCGGGCGAGGGAGGGAGGCGGGGCGGACTTCGGCGCAGCGGCCTCGGACGGCCACGGGCCGGCCCAGGAGGAGGGAGGGGTGGCGGCCCAGGGGAGAGAGAGGGGGGAGCCGCGCGTGGTCGGGCGCGGGCCGGCCCAGGAGGGGGGAGGCAGGCCAGCGGCCCAAGAGGAGGGAGAAGAGGCCGGGAAGAGAGAGAGAGGCGGCCCGGGAAGGAGTGGGCCGGCCTGGAGGGAAAAAGGAGGCCGAGGAGGGAATGGGCTGGCGGCCCAGAAGAAAAAGAAAGAAAAAGGAAAAACAAGGATTTTAGGTGATTTAAAATTGCAGTGGGAGTTTTTAAATGTTTAAAATTATTTGAAATGATCTAAAAATTCCAGTAAAAATCCTGTTAGTGTATTTTAACAAGGGGAACTCAAGAAAACTCCCACCTTGCCAATTACAATTAATTAAATGCACTTTTTAATTAGAATTTGCTCTAGGTTAAATAGACAATTTTTTTAAGCCATTTATTTTATGGATTTAAGGCTAAAAGAGGAACTCCAGGGTGTGACAACCACTCCCATGTGCAAGCGACCCTACCGTATGGCCGCAAATGAACTGGTCGAAGTCAAGAAGAAGTTGGAAGAATTGAAGGAGAAGGGGTATATACGGCCGAGCAGTTCTCCCTGGGGTGCTCCCGTGATTTTTGTAGAAAAGAAGGACAAGACAAAGAGGATGTGCGTCGACTACCAAGCTCTCAATGAAGTTACTATCAAAAACAAGTACCCTCTTCCCCGAATCGATGATTTGTTTGATCAACTTAAAGGAGCCACTATCTTTTCCATGATTGACCTTCGTTCTAGGTATCATCAGTTGCGTATTTGTGAAGAAGATATTGCTAAGACCGCCTTCACCACGCGGTACAGACTGTATGAATTCATGGTGATGTCGTTCGGCTTAACCAACGCTCCTGCCTTCTTCATGAACCTAATGAACAAGGTCTTCATGGAATATTTGGAGAAGTTCGTCGTGGTCTTTATTGACGACATATTGGTGTACTCTAAGTCAGAGAAGAACATCGGCAGCATCTCCGTCTGGTATTGGGAAAGCTCCGAGAACATCAGTTGTATGCCAAACTCAGCAAGTGTGAATTCTGGTTGACCGAAGTCAAGTTCTTAGGGCATGTGATATCTACTAAAGGAGTTGCTGTGGATCCCAAAACAGTAACAGCTATCACCGATTGGAAGCAACCCAAAACGGTCACCCAGGTTCGTAGTTTCTTGGGATTGGCCAGGTACTACCGGAGGTTTATCGAGAATTTCTCCAAAATTGCCAGGCCCATGACGCAGTTGCTGAAGAAGGAAGAAAAACCTCAAGGAAAAGTTGGTTTCCTCGCCAGTGTTGATCTTGCCTGATACTCGCAAGGATTTCCTGGTGTACTGTGATGCTTCGCGCCAAGGGCTGGGGTGTGTGTTCATGCAAGAAGGTCATGTGGTAGCTTATGCTTCACGCCAGCTACGACCCCATGAAGCCAACTATCCTACCCATGACTTGGAATTAGCTGCTGTGGTCCATGCTTTGAAGATCTGGCGGCATTACCTCATTGGAAACCGCTGCGAGATATACACCGACCATAAGAGTCTGAAATACATCTTCACCCAGTCGGATCTGAATCTCCAGCAGAGAAGATGGTTAGAGCTCATCAAAGACTATGATGTGGGAATCCATTATCACCCTGGTAAGGCCAACGTGGTGGCAGACGCGCTGAGTCGGAAAGGCCACTGCAATGCTCTTTGCGTCCGCGACATTCCACCGGAACTTAATCAACAGATTGGAGCCCTGAACCTACGTGTCGTTAGACATGGATTCTTGGTTGCGCTGGAAACAAAGCCCACCTTGCTTGATCAAATACACGAGGCACAGAAGAATGATTTGGATATGCATGGGATCCTTAAGAATATGAAGCAGGGAAAAGCCGCTGGCTTCACGGAAGATGAACACGGAACCTGGTGGAACAGGAATCGTGTATGCGTTCCGAATAACCAGGAACTTAAACAGTTGATACTTCAGGAAGCTCATGAAAGTCCTTATTCCATCCACCCTGGCAGTACAAAGATGTACCTAGACTTGAAAGAGAGATATTGGTGGGTCATTATGAAGCGGGAAATTGCAGAGTTCGTGGCCCTTTGTGATGTGTGTCAGCGTGTCAAAGCCGAGCATCAACGATCGGCTGGACTTCTCCAACCTCTACAGATACCAGAATGGAAATGGGATGAAATTGGGATGGACTTCAGCACCGGACTTCCGAAAAACCAAGGTGGATATGATTCTATATGGGTAGTTGTGGATCGACTAACCAAGGTGGCTCGGTTTATTCCGGTGAAGACCACCTATGGCGAACACAAGCTAGCTGAACTTTACTTCGCCAGGATCATATGTATCCATGGCGTTCCCAAGAAAATTGTGTCTGATAGGGGAAGCCAATTCACCTCTCACTTCTGGGAGAAGCTCCAAGAAGAGCTAGGCACCCGATTGAATTTCAGTACCGCTTATCACCCGTAGACGAATGGACAAACCGAGCGTCTGAATCAAATCCTAGAAGATATGCTCCACGCCTGTGTTCTGGATTTTGGGAAGACCTGGGATAAGAGTCTCCCCTATGCCGAGTTCTCCTACAACAACAGCTACCAAGCCATCATACAAATGGCACCCTACGAAGCATTGTACGGGCGCAAATGCCGGACTCCGCTGTTGTGGGACCAAGTTGGGGAAAGCCAAGTGTTTGGGACCGATATCCTGAGAGAGGCTGAGGCTAAAGTCAGAACCATTCAGGATAACCTAAAGGTGGCACAGTCTCGGCAGAAAAGTTATGCAGATAACCGACGCCGCAATCTGGAATTCGCAGTGGATGACTTTGTCTATCTTCGGGTCACACCACTGCGGAAGTACACAGGTTTCAGACAAAAGGGAAGCTTGCACCAAGGTATGTGGGACCTTTTCGCATCCTCGCCCGACGCGGAGAAGTCGCTTACCAGTTGGAGCTGCCTGCATCCTTGGGCAACGTGCACGATGTGTTCCACGTATCGCAACTCAAGAAATGTCTTCAAGTGCCGTCCGAGCAAACCGATGTCGAGCAAATTGACCTTAGGGAAGACTTGACCTACATGGAGAAGCCTGTGAAGATTCTGGACACAATGGAGCGCAGGACCAGGAATCGAGTAATCCGTTTTTGAAAGGTCCAGTGGAGCAATCATGCCGAGGAGGAAGCTACTTGGGAGCGTGAAGACGAGCTGAAGGCAGCCCATCCCGACCTCTTCGCCAGTCCTTCCGAATCTCGGGGTCGAGATTCCGTTTAAGGGGGGTAAGTTTGTCACGTCCCAAAATGACTCTAAAATATATCCTTTAAATTATGCCTAGAATAATTAAAAATCCTAGTGAAAGCCTCCAAAAATTTAAAATGTGCAAAGTTAAAAGTCAAACAAGGCTTGGAGGATTTTTGTATATTTCCTAAAAGCCTAAAATGCGTAAATGAATTTTAGTGGAAATTTCAGAGCACAAATAATAATTATCAAGAAATAAACAAAGTTGAAAAGGTTTTATAAAAAGAAAAAGAAAAAAACCCCTCCCTCTCTCTGGGCCGAATTCGGCCCAACTCTCCCTCTCTCTCTCCTCCTCCCCGCGGCCCAGTCGGCCTCTCCCCCACGCACCGCTGACGGGCGGGCCCGCCCGCCACCCTCGCTGACGGGTGGGGCCCACCCGTCATCCCCTTCCTCCCGCCGCTCCCTCCGCCCGCGCCTAGCACCGCCGCCACCGCCAAATCCGCCGCGTCCGGGTGCCCTTGTTCAAAATTGATTGGGGGGAATCAATCCCCCCGATTCCCTCTCCATTTCCCCTCATTTTGTTCTCTCTCTCCCTCTCTCTTTCGTTTGGAAACCCTCCCCTAACCTCGCCGGCGCCATTAATGGCGGCCGGATCTCCCGCGCCCGTTTCCCCCTCCTCCGGCCGCCCTCCCTCACTCCTAGCCCTATATAAACCCTCCCCAAGCTCCCACCGCCGTTTCCACCACTCACCGCCCCTTCTCCCCGCCGGAATCGAGCCCGCGCCGCTCTCCTCTCTCTCCACCGCCGCCGCCGCTGAGCTCCGATCCGCCGCCACCACCGCCCCGGACCTCCTCCCACCTCGGCGCCGCCTCCTTCGGCTTCGCCGCAACCTCGCCGACCTCGTCCACCCCTCCGCTTCGATCGTCGCCCGCCGGAACACCGCCGACCCCGCCAACCCGAGCCGCGCCACCGCCTCCCTCCGCTTCGGCCGCCTCCTCCATTGCCGCCGCCGCCTCGGGGTGAGCCATGGACGCCGCCTCCTTTTCCCCCTTCCCTCCCCTCTCTCGGTCGCCGCGCCGGTGGTCGCCGGCGGCGACCATCGGGGCACAGGCACCGCCTCCTGCTTGCCGCGCCGACGTGGCCGCCTCCGGGCGCACCGTGTGGCCGCCGCGTGGGGCCCGGCTGTCAGCCGCCCGTGCCGCGGGTGCACCCGGTCCACCGTGGACCGAGGGGCTGCCGCACAGGGTCCACCACCCCATGGACCCGGTCCACGCGTCCCTCCCCTCGGCTTACGCAATAGATCTTTTTCAATTAAAATTTAAATGAAGAAAATCGCAAATATTCACCTAAAGAACATATAAACTTCAAATGACCATAACTTGGTCGTTTGAACTCGGAATTGGACCGTTCAAGTCTCTAATTTTTCCTTAAGAAGTGAAGAACCCATTTTTGTGCTTTGTTTCTGTTTGTTATATGGAGTTTATTAGAGTAAAAGTCTTTTTCCTTTTCGTTGGTCGTGTAGACGCTGCAGCTTCGGAAGATCCGCTCTACGTGGAGGTTGAAGCCGACGTTTGGGAAAGCGAGCAAGGCAAGTCATATCTCCTTTGAACATATTGTTTTCCCATGCTTTAAAATTACTTTGTTTTAAATTAATGCATTATCGCTTTATTTAAATTCCCGCGTTATCACTGTTTTATTTAGCCATGCCTATTTACCTTTGTTATGACCCTAAAATTATTGCTATTGCTATTATTACCTTGTTCACCCTAGAGTAACCAAAACCCCACTGGTGTGCACTGTATTATGGTCTCACTAGTATCAAGTTTAGGTAGATGCTTCGCCTTTTAAATTAGACAAACTTTAGGTGGTTTTATAATTCTAGACTTGGGGTGTTCTCATATCATTTGGACCGTATGGAATGGTTGGCTTATGTGGAATTGGACACACACCCCCTCTTCTATTCAAAATTCCCAAAATGGTTTTAGGCTGGGCTCGAGGTGCATGGTTTTGATGGAAGCACCTCGGCCACTATAAGGACTGGTCTTCGGGCCTCTGTTGCAAAGCACTACCGTACTTCCACATGTCTAGTGGGTAAGGCGTAGTTTGTAGCTCAGTCTGGTCATGGGCAAAAGTACACGGATAGAGATGGACGAAGTCGGGGCTCGATGGACATCTCTAGGGCAAATGAAGGCTACGCGAGCTACGGCCGATAGTCAAGATGTCATTGCACAAGGCTGGTGTCCTACTGCTAGGGGCTCACCTTGGTTACCTGTCTCGGGGTTCCGGCTGTAGCCAGGGTTGGGTCGGTACTCTTGTTTATGGCTAGGATGGGTTGGAAACTATGTCATGTCTTCCGTTCGTATGCCGTGGTGGTATGTGGCACGTGGTTACATGTGAGGAAGATGTGTCTTGTGGGTAAAGATGTACGCCCTAGCGGCCCTAAAGGTAGGCCCCCCGTTTCCCCCGTCGTCGGGGCTGGGTGCCGAGCCTTTGTGGCGAGTCTTCGGAGCGTCCGATGGCCCCCAAAGTTCCAACCCAGCATCCCGGAGAAATACGACGGCAGCGTCAACCCCACCGAATTCCTCCAGATCTATACGACTGGAATTGAGGCAATAGTGGGTGATGATAGGGTCATGGTGAACTACTTTCCCATGGCCCTAAAAGGCCAAGCGCGGGGTTGGCTCATGAACTTTCCACCCGCCTCGATCCACCCCTGGGAGGATCTGTGCCAACAGTTCACTACGAACTTTCAGGGCACGTATCCACGCCGACCTGCACGCAGTGCAGCGGAGGGATGGCAAGTCCCTCCGGTCGTACGTACAGCGGTTCTGCTAGGTCCGCAACACCATCCCCTGTATCCCCACGCATGCGGTGATATACGCGTTTAGGGGAGGAGTGTGGCACAACCGCTTGTTAGAAAAGATCGCCTCCAAGGAGCCCCAGACCACCGCGCAGCTCTTCGAGCTCGCGGACCGTTTGGCCCGTAAGGAGGAGGCATGGACCTAGAACTCCTCCAGCTCTGGCGCGGCGGCTGCGGCTGCCCCCGAGTCCGCTGCCCGTTCCGGGCAGCAAGAGAAAAGGAGGAAAAAGAGAACCGCCCACTCTGGCGACGAGGGGCATGTCCTCGCCGCTAAAGGCTTCTCGTGGCCCCCGCGCAAGGGGAAGGCCACGGAGGACAGCAGAAGGAGCACTGCCGCCCCTGGCCGAGAGCGCCGGGCCGGCAAATGGTGCTCCGTGCACAACACCTCCCTCCACGACCTCACCGAGTGCCGCGCGGTAAAGGGACTGGCCGAGCACGTCAAAAAGTGGGGGGAGGAGCGGGGTCAGGAACACCGTGAGGGCCAGAGCTCCACGGCGCCTACCCGCGACCGGCGGAGCGAGGCCAAGAAAAAGGCCCCCGTCGACGATGATGGCGACGACGACTTAGGCTTCCAAGAGCTTGAGACCACCGTCGCCACCTTGGATGGGGGAGCATGCGCTCATGCTTCCCGCCGCGGCTTCAAGACCATGAAGCGCAAGCTTCTGGCTGCGGTCCCCACCCACGAGGCCTCACGGCGGGCTCGATGGTCGGAGGTCCCGCTCACCTTCGACCAAACCGACCAGCCCCCGTGTGTGCCCAGGGTGGACAAATTGCAATGGTGGTCTCCCCCACCGTTTGCAATGTTAAGTTGAGGCACGTCCTGATAGACGGCGGCGTCGCCCTCAACATCCTTTCCCCCATGGCCTATGACCTCATTAAGGTCCCGAGGATGAAGCTCCCGCCGTCCCTGCCGATCATCGGCGTGACGCCAGGACACACATGGCCTCGAGGTCACATTGACCTCCCGGTCACATTCTGTGGCCCCGATAACTTCCGCACCGAGCGGATAGACTTCGATGTGGCGGACCTCAATCTGCCCTACAAAGCGGTCCTGGGTAGGCCCGTGTTGGTGAAGTTCATGGCAGCCACCCACTACGCCTACCTCCAGATGAAGATGTCGGGCCCGTGTGGCCCCATCACCATCAATGGCGATCTCAAGATCGCACTGGCCTGCGCAGAGCAGTGCGCAAGCAATCTCGCCGCGGTCCCGAAGCCCGCGGGCAACGACAAAAGGCACGACGCCTCCTCGTCTCACGCCCCGAGGAAGCGGATGACCCCGGGTGACGAGGTCCCCATCAAGGAGGTGGCGCTGGCCGATGACCCGTCCAAGACCGTCAAGATTGGCGGTCAACTGGACGACAAATAGGGAGACGCGCTCGTCTCCTTCCTACGGGCAAACGCTGACATCTTCGCGTGGAAGCCGTTGGACATGCCTGGGGTCCCCAGGGTGGTGATCGAGCACCGTCTGGCCATGCGGCTGGGCGCGAGGCCCGTCCGGCAGAAAGTGCGGTGGCAAGCCCCCGAGCGCCAGGCCTTCATCCGTGAGGAGGTGGCGCGCTTGCTGGAGGCCGGATTCATCCGGGAGGTTGTCCATCCGGAGTGGCTGGCGAACCCAATCATCGTCCCCAAGGCGAACAACAAACTCCGGATGTGCATCGACTACACCGACCTTAACAAGGCATGTCCTAAGGACCCTTATCCCCTGCCACGCATAGATCAAATTGTCAACTCCACTGCGGGGTGCGACCTTTTGTGTTTCTTAGATGCATACTCAGGGTATCATCAGATTCGCATGGCTAGGGAAGATGAGGAGAAAACTGCATTCATTACTCCTGTCGGCACGTATTGTTATACAACTATGCCTTTCAGTTTAAAGAATGCAGGCCCTACTTGACAGCGTTCGTATTACCTTGGGTAGTCAAGTAGGGCGTAACGTTGAGGCATATGTCGATGACCTGGTTGTGAAAACGTGCAACCAGGAGACACTCCTCTCGGATCTAGCGGAGACCTTCGAGAGTCTCCGCTCCACCCGCATGAAGCTGAACCCCGAAAAGTGTGTGTTCGGCGTGCCTGCGGGCAATCTTCTCGGGTTCTTGGTCTCAGCCCAAGGCATAGAGACCAACCTCGAGAAGATCAGCGTGATAAATAGGATGCGCCTCCCAGCAAGCTCAGGGACGTCCAACGCGTCACTGGATGCATGGCCACCCTTAGCGGGTTCATATCGAGGTTGGGAGAGAAGGCGCTACCCCTATTTAAACTCCTCAAGCGCTCTGGGCCGTTTAGATGGACGGAGGAAGCCGAGCAAGCCCTCGATCAATTGAAGGCATATCTCAGCTCTCCCCCAGTCCTAGTCACCCCCGAGCCCGAGGAGCCGCTGCTGCTCTACTTGGCAGCGACCCCACAAGTAGTTAGCGCAGTGCTAGTGGTGGAGCGCACCGAGGAATGTCCTCGGCCCGCACCCCACCGACCCATGATGGTAAGACCCGGGCCGGACGGTGATGGAGGAGCCCGTCAGTCAGGCGAGGGCCCTCGGGCCCCTTAGATTAGCGATGGCCCTCCGTCCCCTGCTAGACATCGTCGGAAGCACCCAGACCCCAGGAAGGCCCCGAGGCCACAGGGGGGAGGAGCATCCCGACGACATCTAACCCCGAGGCCGCCAGCGTGGAGGCGGAGTGGGCCCAGGGAGGCCCCTCCCAACATTCCCGTGCGAGATCTGACGCCCGCAACGAGGAAACCAGGCCCAACCGAAAGGTGCAGCGGCCGGTTTATTTCGTTAGTGAGGCGTTGCGGGATGCTAAAACTCGGTATCCTCAAGCCCAGAAATTGCTCTACACAGTTCTGGTGGCCTCGAGGAAATTGCGCCATTATTTCCAGGCGCACCGGGTTACGGTGGTAACGTCCTACCCCCTTGGGCAAATTCTTCGAAACCTAGAGGGGACGGGACGAGTGGTCAGGTGGGCCATTGAGCTTTCTGAGTTTGATCTCCACTTTGAACCACGCCACGCGATTAAGAGTCAGGCCCTCGCCGATTTCATGGCAGAGTGGAGCCCGACCCCCGAACCTGACCTCGGATCCCCCGACCACGAGGCCGGAGCCGATATCGCACAACAGGCCGCCAGCCCTCATTGGGTAATGCAATTTGATGGCTCGCTCGCCCTCCAAGGGGCTGGCGCCGGGGTCACTCTGACCTCACCAAACGGGGATATCCTCAAATACTTAGTTCGCCTCGATTTTCGGGCAACCAACAATATGGCGGAGTATGAAGGGCTACTTGCAGGACTCAGAGCGGCGGTTGGAATGGGGATCTGCCGCCTCTTGGTTCTAGGTGACTCTCAGTTGGTCGTGAACCAAGTCTCCAAGGAGTACCGCTACTCCGACCCGCAAATGGAGGCCTACGTCCGCGAGGTGCGGCTTATGGAGCACCATTTTGACAGGTTAGAACTACGGCACGTGCCCAAGCGAGACAATGCGCTCGCCGATGAGCTGTCGCGCCTCACCTCGTCACGCGCCCCAACCCCACCGGGTGCCTTTGAAGAAAGGCTTACCCAGCCGTCGGCGCGTCTTGATCCCCCGGGGGATTCAGACGCTGCCACGACATCCTCGGGGCCCGAGGGAGTCCAGGTCCCGAGGCCCGAGGGGGTCGAACCTAACCCCCCAAGACAAATTGCCTGGATGACTGAGATCCAGGCATTCCTCAAAGATTAGACTCTCCCCGAGGATCGCGAAGGGAGCGAGCGCGTCATTCGCATCTCCAAGAGATACGTGTTGGTAGAGGGGGCCCTCTACCGGCGCGGTGCCAATGGAGTCATCCTCAAGTGCATCCCTTGGGACCATGGTATCGAGCTCCTCGCCGATATCCATGAAGGTGAGTGCAGCGCTCAATCCGCCTCGCGCACCTTGGTCGGCAAGGCCTTCCGGCTGTGTTTCTACTGGCCGACAGCGCTCCAGGACGTGGCCGATCTGGTCAGGCGATGCCGAGCGTGCCGATTCCACGCTAAGCAAACTCATCTACCGGCCCAGGCCCTCAAGACAATTCCGCTTTCATGGCCCTTTGCGGTCTGGGGGCTGGATATCTTGGGCCCGTTCAAGAAGGCGTTGGGAGGATACGAGTACCTCTACGTCGCCATTGACAAGTTCACCAAATGGCCCGAGGCTTACCCGATCATCAAGATCGACAAGCACTCGGTGCTCAAGTTCATCAAGGGCATCACTGCCCGGTTCGGGGTGCCCAACCGTATCATTACGGACAATGGCACCCAGTTCACAAGTGAACTGTTCGATGACTACTGCGAGGACATGGGCATCAAGCTCTGCTTCGACTCTCCCGCCCACCCCAAGAGCAATGGTCAAGTGGAGTGCGCCAACGCGGAAATCCTAAAAGGCCTCAAGACCAAGACATACAACGTCCTCAAGAAACACGGTGACTCGTCCTCAAGAAACACGGCGACTCCCTCCGCCGACCATTGCCGTGGTCAAGCAGTGCTACCTGCCGACCGCTGCAGTGATCGAGCAGAACTACTCGCCGACCGCCGCCGTGGTCGAGCAGTACTACCCGCCGACGTCGCCGCCTTCATCCTCGACAGTAACGGAAGCCGCGGAGGCAAGCCAAAAGGCCGTCTGGTGCCCCTGAATCAGTGGAGCACGGTCCAGATGCAGCACAATCCCAGGATGACAGCTGGCTCTTAACCGCAACGGAGTAGAGCACATCAAGCGAGTCTGAACTTGCAGAGACTCCCCTTACTCTGCGCTCCAAGCGTCCGCATCATCGACGGGATGCGCTCCTGCGCCGCCTCCGTGTGCGCTTGGGAGCAATATCCGTCGACCCCCGGAGCAGCAGAAAGGTTCGCCACGGCGAAGGGGAGGAAGAAGATAGCCCGCTCCGGGAACTGCGGCATCGGGCGCGCTCCGCCTAGCGCCACCGCCTCTCGGTCGGGCACCGCCGGCATGAACTTGCGCGGCAGGCTGGCCATGCGGTCATTGGTGACGCACGACGGCGGTAGCACGCTGCCCCGATCGGAGAGGATCCCCGCGCCATCACTATGTGGGATGTGAGTCGCGAGAAGCGAGAGTGCCCGGCGAGAGGAGCGCTAGGGAGCAAGGAAAGCAAGGGCGCAGGAAAGCTGAGTTGGGAGAAAAGTGGTGAAGGAAGGGGAAGACCCCCTTCTCGACGCCCTTTGTACCCTAGCTATTGCCGCGCCCGGCTCCTCATTTCTCGCACCTGCTCTCTCGCCCCCTCGATTCTCGCGCGTACTTCCTCCATTATCCCTACTACTCCGTTTCCGGCGCGCGTGCGCAACACCGCGGTCGTCACGGAGAAAAGGGACGGATCATGTCCGCCTTAAAGGCGCGCACGGTTCCCACTACGGGCATGCGAACAGACGTGCCCCGTTTTACGCGCCGCCCCCGGTAATAGGGCCATTACGCGATAATGGCCCGTTATCGTTGTGAGGCGTTTTGGATTACGCCCCGGATAATGAGGCCATCACGAGCTGGCGGCCCGTTATCGCTGGGAGACGTTCTCCCCGCACGCAGAGCTAGCGCTTGCTTATCTCCTATGAGAACCTGGGCCCACTTCACACTGGATCGACAAGGTGGCGTAAAGCCTGGTCGTCTTACGGTGGGGCCCTCCGCAGGCTTTACGCCGGGGCTACTGTCGGTGTCCTAGCCCAGGGTATGCCGACTTTGGGTCTGAGGCGGCCCCGTCTGCCCACGTGGCCATCCCCCGAGGGGGACCGGGCCCGAGGGCAACGTGGCGGCCGCCCTCCCAGGACACGCTATCCCTTCGGGGCATAGCTCGATGGGGGTCGGGCTCCCCCGACCCCCTCGGGCTGTTGCCACGAATGATGAAGTAGGTGAGTGCTCTCAGCGCTCACCTACCGTCATTAATGACGGCGCGGGCATAGTGCGCCTGCGCCACGCGCGCGCGCCGTATTTAATACGGAATGACACGCACGCTTATATCTGACACCGGTCACAGTCGGCTGACCGGTGTGAGATCGGGCCCGAATGACTGATGGGATGCGGTACAGTACCGGGCATGCCGTTGCACGCCCGGCAGGTAAGATACGTCTCCCGCCAGTCACATCAAAGCCGTGTGAGCCGTTTTGGCTCACAGATTTCTCCAGGGTTGGTGCGCCGGGTCTAATCACCTGACGCATCCACCCCATACGGCTGGACAAGCAAGTCTCCAGTCGTTTAATGAAGAATGACACTCGGCATCACACAGAGAATGGGCGGCCTGACAAGAGTCATGCCGGTGCTACAGGAACGGAAGACTTCAGTCACAGGCCATAGTGTGGCTCTTAATTGTAAAGTAGCTTATACCTTTTCTCTAGATTATAGCCTGTCTGGCCCATGTGGTGTCCCCTTGAGATATAAAAGGAGGCCCAGGCCTAGAGGAGGGGGATTGGACCTCTCTGAGTTCCTGCCCTCGGCTTGTTTCTAGCTGAGTCCAACTCTTGAGAGCAAAGAGCTCACGCAGATAGTCCACCCGAAAGGAGTAGGGTATTACGCCTCATCGGCGGCCCGAACCTGTATACTTGGTTGTGTGTCACCGCCCTCTTTCTCGCGATCTTTGATTCTCACCGGTGCCACCGGGACCGAACCTGGAAAAACCTCTCTTCCGCGCCCTGGGCCGAACTCAAAAAGAGGGTCTGCACAGTCCCCCGCTGCGGAGTTCACCCTCCGATAGACACAAAAATAGACCCCTAATCAGTTGTTATCGTGTGTGGCAAACCAAACATATATATAATATGCTCCTTGACAAATTCAATTGCATCTCTAGTATCCACTTTCTTGAGAGGAATAGCTTCAAACCACTTAGTAAAATAATCAGTGGCTACCAATATAAACTTATGACCTTTGCTCGACGGTGGATTGATTTGACCGATCATATCAATTCCCCAACCTCTGAACGACCATGGCTTGATAATTTGATTCATAGCCGATGCTGGTGCTCTTTGAATAGCTTCAAATTTTTGACAATCTTGGCAAACTTTATAATACCTAAAGCAATCCTCCAGCATTGTCAGCCAAAAATAACCAACTCTCCTAATCAGCCATCTCATTTTATGAGCCAATTGATGAATGCCACAAATCCCCTCATGTATGTCACACATGAGAACCTTGGCTTCTTCAAGATTTAAACACTTCAACAGAACTCCATCAATCGTCCAATAGTACAAGTCATCATCCAACAAAACATACTTGAGGGCCTTATATCTCAACTTTCTTGACACCGATCTAGAGGCAAATACGCGATTATCTCAAATCTCCGGTCATCGGCTTGTATAGAAGCAAATTCAACCCCTACATCTTTCAACATCGGCTTGTACCCCGATGCACCTTGAGATAAGTCATTGGCTTCAACATTTTGTTCTCGAGAAATATGCTTCAAAGTAACCGTCTTAAATGTCTTCATCAACTCTTGACATTTTTCATTACAAACTATCAAGACATCATTCTTACATTCATATTTTCCAGACAGCTGACTGATTACCAATAATGAATCACCCATGATCTCAATAGCATCGGGTTCAACCTCTTTTAGCAACTACAAACTCTTCAGAACTGCCTCATACTCAGCCTGATTATTGGTGTAATAAGGTTTAATAGTAAAAGCAAATTGAAAACTTGCCCCCTAGGCGATATGATTACTTTACCGATACCACATCCATGAGTACAAACTGATCCATCAAAAAACAAATTCCACGGGTTAATCTCAACATGACCAACTGAATCATCCCGATGTTCAACTATGAAACCAGTTATCGCTTGCCCTTTAACTACCTTAGCCGATTCATATGTCAAGTCAAACTCTGTTAAGGAAAAAATCCACTTCCCAATCCTTCCCTTCAAAACTGGAGTCGATAGCATGTATTTTACTATATCGGCTTTACAAACTGTAACACACTCATTAGAAAGTAATTAATATCTCAACTTTGTACAAGAAAAATATAAACACAAACATAACTTTTCCACCAGCGAATATCTGGTCTCAGCATCCAAAAGTCTTCTACTCAAATAAAATATAACTCTCTCCTTCCCTTCAACCTCCGGGATCAAGAAAGATACTTTGTTCGGCCGACAAATATAGCTTAAAAGGAACCCCTTTTGTGGTGGAATAAGAATTGGAGGGGTACTTAAATACTCATTTATACTATCCAAAGCTTGCTGTTCCTTCTTCCCCCAAACAAATTCTTGATTGGCCTTCAATCTGAGGAACGGAGTAAATGATTATATCCTACCAGATAAATTAACATAAACTGTCTCATAAAGTTGATTTTGCCGATCAAAGATTGCAACTTTGTTTTGTCTTCTAGAGGCTTAATATTTTTAAAGGCATTGATACTTTTCTGAGGTATCTCAATTCTTCTTTCATGCACCAGAAATTCAAGAAACTGTCCAGCCGATACATCAAAAGCACACTTGGTAGGGTTCATACTTAATCCATATTCCTTGCCCTTTCCAAAACTCTTCGTCAATTAGCTATGTGTTCACCGACCTCCTTTGACTTGACAACCACATCATCAATATAAATTTCGACCAACAAGCCCATAAGATCATGAAAAATATAATTCATTGCCCTCTGATACATAACACCGGCACTCCTTAATCCAGAAGTCATAAAAACCTATTCATACAAGCCAATTGCACCAGGAAACCTGAAAACAGTCTTATGAATATTCTCTTCGGCCATAAAAAGCTGATTATATCCTGCATTGTTATCCATGAAACTGATAATCTTATATCCAGATGTTGCATCAACCAATAAATCAGCAATCGGCATTGGGTATTCATCTTTAGGAGTAGCCTTATTCAAATCTCTGAAATCAATACAAACTCTAAGCTTACCGCTTTTCTTGTTCACCGGTACTATGTTTGAAATTCACTTAGCATACCAACATGGTATGATTAAATTAGCATCACAAAGTCTTGTAATCTTAGCCTTCATAGCATCATACATCTCAGCTTTACAACGTCTTGGATGTTGTTTATACGGCCGATAGCCTGGTTTAATAGGAAGCCGATGTTCAACAATAGATCGGCTAAGCCCTCACATTTCATAATACTTCCAAGCAAAACAATCTCTATATTCCTTTGATAACTCTACTAATTTACATTTAAATTCATTCAACAAATCCTTAGTAATATATGTCGGCCTAAGCTTGTCCCCTGGTCCAATGTCTACTTCTTCTAGTTCATCGGCCGACATAAACCGTTGTCCAAACTTACCATCAAGATCATCTATAGTATCCTTTGTATAAAAACTAGAACCCTCCACGGCACCTTCAAAGTAATAATTGAGGCTCTCCATCTCCTATTGGCTGTATATCATAATCAGATACTTTTAGATAATCTCCTTGCCAAACTTTACCAGACAAATAATCAATTCCTTCCATCTCCCAAATAGATAAATCGGCACTAGCTACATTAACTGACCTGTTGGCTAGCATGATTTCTATTTGGTTTCCCTGCCATTGGATCAAACTCTGATGCATAGTCGAAGGAATACAACAATTGGCATGGATACAATCTCTTCCCAGTAGCAGACTTTAGGAACCCTTCCCATCAATGATAAAGAATGTAGTAGGAATTGTCTTGTTGCCGATGGTTAACTCCACGTTTAAAACCCCTTTAGTTTTTGATGCCCTCCAAAATGTTTTAGAACCATGTTGGTCTTGATCAAATCCTATGCATTCTTACCCAATTTTCTAAAAGTAGCATACGACATCAAATTAACGGCTGCTCCTCCATCGACCAACATCTTTGACATCGGCTTGCCGTGGACAAACCCCTTGACGTACAATGGCTTAAGATGCCGATGTCCAGTTCCTTCTAGCTTCTCAAAAACAGCTTGCTGCGATGACAGAATCAACTTAGCCGGTGGTTCTTTATTTATCTCTTCCATAGCTTACTCTGCACCATACTCAGCTGGTAGTACGAAGACCATGTTTATTTACGAAGAAGCAATTGCTTTCCCTTTGTCTACAGCAAGATTCTTGCCTTTGTCGGCTTTGACCTCATCGGTTGGCACAACCTTGCTCTTAACGCGCCACTCCTTTCTTGTGTGTTTCAGCCATGTTCACTCTCTTCTTCCACTTCCTGTAACTGCTCTCTATTCCTCATCCTTTGAACATGACTTTTCTGGTTTTTAGTTAAAATGCCAGACGGACACCATTATGGTTTCATAGTTCTTGACTCCTCCCTAGGTCCGTCCTTGAAATAATCTTAATGAATCGGCCCAATCCTCTGATGAACAGGCAATTTTTTTTGAATCGGCCGACGTTCAGTACTAACTTGTCTGCTTGATCGTCCAATATATCTTACGTCAGGATCACTGCAACCAGGATAATCCTCAATAGATGGCAGCCTCATCCCTTCATTCCAGCAAAACCTGAAGAACTCACGATTCCAATGAGGATCAAAGCAACATTCATCATTGTATTGATACGTCTCACCTTCCCCTTGACATCTATTCTGATATTTGTTGATCATATTAGCCGATTTGAATCTCCTTGCCTGATATTTGTTTCTATCGGCTTGATTCCTGTTGGTTCCAATGCGAACCATGTTTTTTGGAAAAGGATGACCATCAATTTTCATCGGCTTCTTAGCTTCATCAAACTTTATCCTGCCTTGCTTTATAGCCGATTGAATCTGTTGCCTAAAAATCTTACAGTCATTGGTACTATGTGATCCTGTATTATGCCACTTGTGATACTTTCTCTTCTTCAAATCTTCAGTCGATGGTATCACATGTCCTACCGGCAATTGAATTTGTTTCTCTTAAAGAAGTAAGTCAAATATCCTGTCAGCCTTAGTAATGTCAAAGTCATATATTTCCTCCTTTCTAGAATTCTTAACCCATTGGCACACCACTGTCTTTTTATTTGTAGCCCACTTGGCTGCATTGATTTATGGATCATCGTCTTCGGAGTCAGAATCATAACTATAGATATTATTGACATTGTTGGCCTTCTTGGTAAACGTCCTAGCCTCCTGGAATTGTGTCTCATGAGCCGATACCTTTTGGGCTAAATGTGCTAAACTCTCAAAATCCTGGGCTGAAAATCTCTCCCTTATCGGCGCCAACAATCCCTGGAACGCCAAATAGGCTAATTGTGAGTCAGTTAGTGCCAAACTGTAACATCTGTTCCTTGTATCTCTGAACCTCTAGATATAATCTGATACTGACTCGTCCGATTTTTGCTTAATAGATGTGAGATCCGATAATTTCATCTTGAGTTCCACTAAAGAAGTACTTATGAAACTGTCTCTATAGATCGGCCCAACTCCTGATAGAATTATAGGGTAAAGAAGAGAACCATGTAAATCACTGATCTAGAAAGTGATAACGGAAACAATCTAACCCTCAGAGCCTCTGTAGCTGATGCCTCCCCACATTGTGCTAGGAACTGGCTGATATGTTCATACGTTGACACATTGTCTTGTCCTGAAAACTTCGAGAAATCTGATACTTTGTATCGGTTTGGCAGTGGCACTCGATCAAAATATTCAGGGTATGGATGCTGATACATGTTACCATTATCTTTAGGTTTGAGTCCAAACTGCTCCCTCATCACGTTAGCAATCATATCGGCCCACGGTTGTACCCCTCCTCCATATTGTTGCTACAATTGATCATGCTGATCAGGCTGAGTTGGATATTGAAACCGTGGTGATCCCTCTGGCCGATATTGGACTTGTGGAGAGTGGGGCTGATATTGATAGTTGAAATTGCCTCCCAAACCTTGCGGTGGCACATATAATTGATATTGATCGGTTGAGTCACCCCTATCAGCTGTTGCAATGGCGGTTGTGATACCACAGGTTGGGATACCGAAGGGATGTGAGACGTTGGCCCAGTAATTGGCAGCTTCATCCTTAACATGTTGATCAGCTGTTCTGGTGTGAGCTGAGTTGAACTCTGCCCCTCGAGCATCGGCTGCTGCCTTGTCAGTATTGTCGGAATAGGTCCACTGGATGTGGGAGCCGATGGGATCTGAGTTGAGGTCATATGTTGTTTCCCGCCAATTTCGGTCTTGACAGCCCTATAACCTGGGAAAGTATCTCCTGGAAGATAAATGGGCCCTTTTGCTTTCACCTCGGCTATAGTGTCATTTACCACTGTCTTGATCATGTTAGTTAATGTATTAACAAGTATACCAGATTGATTGATCAAAGCATGATGTACAACTGAGTCGATGCGATCTTGTAATGTGTGGAGTTCTTCATCAGCTGACTCGGTTTAACCCCTTTGCCTTTATCATTAGTACCTCAAATGCACTCGGTTCCATGTTCCTGACTGGTGGTAACTCGATTTTAGTCTTTTGAATCATCGTACCTTGCCGAGTCACCGTGAACGAGTGCAGATACTGGTTTTGGAGTTGATCCAGTAATTTCTTCTTTTCTTCTCTCTGCTCCTCGTTCAGTCGTTCGATTGTGATGGGCAGAACATTATCCTCTGTAACTTCAGTAATGCGGGACGTCATGGTGATAGTGTCCCACCAGGCGTGCCAAAAGCGTGTTGATGCAAAAAATACACACTGGCCTGAGAGATCTGCTTAGCTCCAGTGCAGACCCAAAACTTGCTTTCAGATTCAAGGACGTGCCAGTTGATTTGATTCTGCAATCAACAAGATGAAAACATGCAAGTATTATTAGTAAACGATAGTTGATAGGCCAGAAAGCCGATGTCATATCGTGATGTTACCTCGCCGATGCAGTGTAAGGTGAATCGGTTGTAAGGTATATCTATAACAACAAATAAACCCTAAACTTGGTCCATCGGTTGTAGATATCAACATTATGTAATCTATAAATTAATATTACTTTAGAAATCAGCAATTGGGATAGATTGGACCTAACCGAGACTGTATAAATTGCCTACACCAAAATAACATAAAACAACGATTACATGTGCTCATGTCATAGCCGATGTCCAAATTTAAGCATATATCGGCTATAGCTCCGATACTATCTTATACTAAAATATCATCTTAAAGTAAATATATTAAACTAATATCAATTAAATTGATAAAACCTTAATATATTTATATTGGTTGAAATCTCAATATAAAGGGCAGATACAATATATTAAACAAGACATAGATCTATGTAAAACAACTATATCAGGTAAGATCGACTGAAACCCCGACGATATCCTTATTAACAACCATAAAATAGGCTAGAGATTATAAATCTAAGCACGACTTAGTAGATCAAACTTAACTCAGCACTAAGTATGAAAAGAAGTATAATATCTAAATAGTCAAGCCAATGGTCATCTAAGTCAACAAGTCAATCTAGCCATTATCGATATTTTCTTTAATAGAGATCGGTCGCCAATCTAGATTATATAATATATATGATAACTCGGTGATTCACAAAAACAAGATTAGAGTGTCATAAAGATGTAAGCACTAATTCCGATAATGCAAACCGCCATAACAAGTTTTACCTCTTTATCGAAGATCGAAACCGATGCAGCTCAACTCGAAAGCAAGAACTCGTCGAAACAAAATAACGAAAAAGGTTGGTGATGCGTCGAGATTGGATTGAACTGTTGTTAATTATTTACAAGACCTTGGGCTTATATTTATACCCGATCATACAAACTTGTCCATAACGGACACGACTCATACTTTCCTAATACAACTCTAACCGATGAACAAGTCCCTTAGGCGGACTCTTAACAAAAATATCTATAAGGAAATTACATAAAATCCTAATTAATAGATACAATTGCATATCTTGGACTCTATCCTTGCCCGGCAATACTATTGAAGTCCTTCTTTTGAATCCGATATTGATCACGCGACCAAACCTGCCACTATCAGCTGCATCGGCTACCCATATTGAACTCGGTATCGGCCGATACAGACTCCTAGCCGATGCGCACTCTGTTTCCGATAATTGCGCAAATCTTCAAATCCACATCGGATTAGATCTCGATTCCGATTCATATGCTTATCAAATTCCATCATCAATAAGTTGTTTCCTAAGTTGGGAATGTTCTTGATTTTGTTCCAACTCATATTGTTGTTTCTGGGATTCAATTCTTGGCTTGATACATTGGTTCGATTTGAGTTCCTAAACCAACACCTTTGGTTCTCCACATTAGTGCCGCTTATGGGGCGCTGATTGGGAAATCCGGCACATATAGTCGGTTCACAACTGGCACCAAAGTGCTTTTTGTAGTAATGAATCCAAAGCCGCCTACTACACAAGGGTGCTCTTTGCAATGATGGGCTTTAAGATAGAATAGGTAGCGAAGCAGATTAAAATGGGGCAAGATTCCTAAAAATGTCTCACAAACATGGATGAAGACAACAATGTGCAGGATGGAGTTGGGGTTCAAGTGATAGATTTTGATGCCATAATAATCTAGAAGGCCCCGGAAAACTAAGAAGTGGGGAGCCCAAAACCACTATAGAAAAAGGGAGTGAATACCACAATTTTGCCGGAGTCAGGGGTTGCAAATTTTTCACCACAAGCTGAGCGCCAGCCAATGATTTCCTTAGAGGGAAGAATGTCGTCTTTGACCATTTCCAACATATGCTCCTCCTCGGCATCCGAAGTCATCCACTGCTCGAAAGAGATTTCTCTCTCTTCCACCATTGGGGAAAAGAGGAGGTCTCGATCTAGGGATTTTGTTGCGGTGGCTAATGGGGGAACTGGATACAGGCAAAGTACATTGATGGACGGTTCGATTTGGGCATGATTTGGCGGTGGAATGAGTAAAACAGCTAACCCTAGATTTTAGTTGCGGCGAGCGATAGGAAGAAGATGAATAGGAGCGTTGTGCGATGGAATGATTTAAGGGTATTGGTGGGCATTTTTTGGCCGAGGCCCAATACGTTCGTAGCCCATGTTTTCAGTTGCTGTGAAGCCGTGTGTCTCATAGGGACTTAAGTGGATTTGTTTTGACAATATGCACATGGTGTGAACCCAGTACCTTCAAAATTTCTTTGTTCGCTGCAGAAAGGCTTTGTTATTAAAAGTCATTGCTACGCGATTTAAAAGGGTGACTGATAACATGCTTTCATAGCTTTTCCAAACTGGTTTTTTCTTCATAAGAGTCATGTGCTATTTGGTATCATTTTTAAGACGTGGTTGGCCAAATGCTACACTTATTCTTGGTTTGGCCTATTGGTAAGTGATTATTTTTATAAGTCGCAAACTGCTATTAAGCTATGCACATTATATATCTGATAAGCACAATTGGCTTGATGCCATGTGTGATGTCTTATTTATTGAAAGGCGGCTGGTATATCACTCGGGAGTACTCGGGGTTTAATACCACGTATGCCGAAGTTTGATATAAAACCACTAAGATGGTTGATTTTATAGTTCCTATATATGTATGTTTAGTTGTTTTTCAACTAATCACATAATCGGATGTTTCACCTATTAGGGGCATTTGTTCGATGCCCTTATGTATTTAATCTTTTGGATGAGCCCTCCATAGCCTCTTGAAGCATCTCGATGATGGAAAAAAGCACTCGAACAATCATGGAGAAGATGTTGAAGCACTTGTCTTTCATCAAATAAGCTAGAGAGAAGACTATTGCTTGATAGTGCCAGGTATCTACACGGTCAATATTAAGAGGTAGCCCATAACTATAATATTTGTAGTTGTGTACAATTTAGTTGCTAGAGTTTCCTTACCGGTTAAGGCAGGACCCTACATTCCGACTAGATTATCTTTTGTAATACTAAAGGAAGCATAGGCTAAGTCCAGCTGGGTTTCCTACTTGTACATTTGGCGAGGAGGAAAATATGTAGTGCAAACCACATATACTGTGGAAACATGGAAACTACCGTTTGATCGGAAAATGGACGTCTGAGATTTAGTTGCATCATCAATAGTAAAAAATTTACTTCCTATTTCCCAGGTTGAGGAGCCCTTCAAGGGCATATAGCAGTACACACTAAAATTATCATATCAATACAACACCTGATAAATATAATTCCTAAATATGAGTAGGGTATTATCTCTTGTTGAGAGAATCTAAACATATCTAAACCCGTTATCTTTGCATTAATTTTAGGTCTCATACGCTGCCACTTTTATTATTCCATGGTTAATAGGTTTATTTCCAAAAATAGATTATTGGATTGCGTATTCCAAAATTTAAAATTGAAAATAATTAAAAATTCCAAAGACCTTCCAGACCATTCTGATACAGAGTTCCACATGCGATCGCAGCGGGCCCACCAGTCATCGTGTCGCTCCCTTTGCTTAAAGAACTCGTGGGCCCATTCTCTCCGGGGAAAAGAGAAGGAAAAAACCCTAACCAGCCGCCGATTCTTGCGATGGCGGCGCGGGGCGGCGGCGCGCGGCGCACGAGGCCGAACGTGCTGGTGACGGGGACGCCAGGCACGGGGAAGACGACGACGTGCTCCCTCCTCGCTGACGCCGTGGGCCTCCGCCACGTCAACATCGGGGACCTCGTCCGCGAGAAGAGCCTCCACGACGGCTGGGACGACGAGCTCGAGTGCCACATCATCAACGAGGACCTGGTATGACCCCGCCCTACCGCGCATCTCTCCCAATCCAATCCAAATCTCTATTCGATTTTGTATTCCTAACAATCGACATTCATCATTGGCCTAAGATTGGATTGTATGTAGTACATTGGAGGCTTGAGCCAGGTTGGCTATGAAACTGTAAATTTGTTTGTTTTATAATGATGAAAATTATAGCGTGAGAAAACTAATTCTATTTGCTAGTGATGAAAGAAAGCATTGAATTGCCACAACTTCAGAAAATTGTGTAACCACCATTTTATTTGGATAGTGAAAGAAAATATACAATGCAGTAATCCAGTATGCGCAGTTCCTAAGGTACAAAACAAAAAGGCCTATGTTTTCTTGTCCTGAATCTCTCCTACAAATTGATTGTTCATTACTCGATCAAGAATCCATAAAAATCTTTCTCTCATTCTTTCATAAATGTGAATCCAGAGAGTTATTTCTCAGAATTTTTTTTTTGGTCAAAGAGCCTCAGGAATATATTCTCAGACACTTAAATATAATTCGAAAACGTTAAGTGCTTGTTTTGTATACATGGTGCCACTCCCACAATTCTATCAAGTGAGCACTGTCTTGTGCCTTTTGAGTTAGTGATCATGCCATTCTGATGTTACACTTTAACATAATGAAGGTAAAATAGACCGCATTTCTAGACAAAGGCCTAATTGTGCAACTTTGATGGCACAGGCAGTACAAATCCATTGGTTGAGCTGTCCATTCCGTTAATTGATAAAAAGTAAGGACTTAGGAATGACTGTTTTTATCCTATTTTATTTTACTAAAGAAACATCACTTGCAGTAGTTACCACTTAAATTACTTGAGATGCAGCAGACATACTTGCATGTAAATATGTGGAAGAATCAGCACATTACAAAATACAGAAATACAGAAGAAACATGTACATGCAACAAGAATGAGTATATCTAGAGCATAAAGAAGTAGCAGCATGTAATCTGTAAAGCTAGCAATGTTATAGGCCAGTATGGTGGTATCTACCTATCATAATGTAAACCGACGAACTTGCAGCACATGGAGCAAAGTTCTTGTCTTTCATGATGGTTGTAGACCTAGGATTTCCTTCTATGACTCTACCAATGCTGGTGCTTAGTAGAAAAACACAATAATCTTGGGGAGAACACTTTCCATATAAGTGTCCCCATTCTCCTTGAGCTTGATGTTCTATTGGATGCTGTCTTGTTCAATATTCATTGATTTTTGCATTGTCTTCTCTGTAAACCTACTCTGTACTGCTCTAAAAAAATTGTCATGCAGTACAGGAGAACTTTTGTGACATTTCTGGGATGTGACCAGGCTTCCATTGATGTCAGAGTTGTATCTGCAAACAATGTAATACTATCAGAATTGCCTATCGATGGGACAAATTGATGAGCATTGATAGTTTTCGTTGATGGTCATTGCAGACCTAGGATATCCGTCCATGGCTCAACAAATTCTGATGTCGAGGAAGATAGATTCACCAATGGGAGCTAACCTCATTCTCATGATGATGTTCTGTTGGATTTCATCTTCTTCCTTGACTGGCATTAGTCTTATTTGTGGACTTACATCCTAGCTCTGCAATTATCATCTCCAGAGGCAGGAGTAGCAGTTCAGGAATGCTCCTTTGTAGTTAATATTGCGTTGTTGCAATATGGAATATTTCCAGCAAACTATAGGACTTGCAATCTTCAGAAAGTGTAAATCTAGTTTGTTTCTATATATAGAGATAATTGCCTTCATATGACTACACTGGATAAGAAGATGAACTTACTTGCTGATGGTTATTGTAGACTTTGTCTGTCCAAGTGTCCATGGCTCAAGCCACACAAAGTTCCTCATTCTCAATGTGTGTGATTTTCCACTGACTTATCTTCCTTGACACTGGCGGCAGTCTGAACCTGCATCCTGAATTTACAACCACCATAACCCAATACTGGAGTTCATTGTATAATTCCATCTGCTAGCAATTCTAATCAATGGCCAGTAATTATTATTTTGCAAGATTGTTTGAATGTTAGCTCTATATGTTAGGGTAGGATTTATGCATCTTGAATTGTAGTGATGTGTATACTCTGTTAGCGTTCTTGTATTATGTATTACCATGAACTTTTGGTTAGTGACTATTAGATGGTCTGATTATGGGCATGCTATTTGCATTATTATTAGAGTAAACTTTGCAAACTACACATTTGTCCACTGATGATAAAAGTGACAGGATGGGGCCTACTTATAAGTGGCCAAATATATATAGTTATGTGAAATGTGTAGTTTTGTGATAATTTTCTAATGTATTTGCCGTTTTATGAATTGTACTCTTATACATGCATTTTAGGGTGCTTCCTTCTACTGCTCTACAAACAATGTTTTCTATAGGTTGTTTGTCCCGTATAGAAATTAATTTATATCATTATAAAAATGTAATTATAAATGAAAATTATTTTGGAGAAGTGAGAAGGAAAATTTTGTGGTGCATAATAATAACTTGATTTTCTTCTTCCTAGTTTACTTAGGTTGTGTTCTTTTGGAGGGGTTGGGAACCCCTCCCCTCCGCACGCAAAACGAAGCGATTGATTAACACATGATTAATTTACTATTAGCTATAAAAACCTTGAAAAATGGATTAATATGATTTTTTAAAGCAACTTTCCTATAGAAACCTTTTGCAAAACACGCACTGTTAGTAGTTTGAAAAGCTTGCACGAGGAAAAAGAGGGAGGTGAGTTGGGAACTCATGGGAAAGAACACAACCTTATATGTTGGCAGTGATTTAACTTTGTTTTTTTTTCGAACACATGTTCGATTTGAAGTTGAATTTCTAGATGGAGGAATGCTAAATAAAGAGCTACTTTTCAGCTTTAAAATTTCTTGCATTGATTGGTACCCCAAAAGGCTAATAATTATAAATCTACAAAGTGGTTGCTAATTTGCACTATGTTTGATCAGGGTGTTTTTCTAATAGAAGTGATGTATGATTTATTGATTTAGTTGTGTTTATGTAAATTAATCGTACTTTATCAAAACAATAAATAACAAATGTGTTTGCAAAACTACTAATGTTTTTTCACTGATAGGTGGGCCTTAAGCAATAAGCATCTATGCGTCATTTTAGAAAAGCCAATGGTGGTGATTGCAGTGAATTTACCAACTCTGCACCACTTCTTTTGCTAAGAATCTTTGAAGTTCTTCAATATTACACATTGGTACTAACACATATTGTTATTTTTTTTCATTTAGTCCCAGAATAACACTTAAAACAAAAGGCCTAAGATGGCATATATATGTAGTGTAAAAGCTAAGTTTACGGTTAAAATTATGCAAGTTAAGTGCTCCATGTAACAAAAATATGGAGGTTGTACAATAAAAGAAATTTGCATCATTTGTTTTTAGCAATGCAATATGAACATTTATTTTTATCTTTAGTGAAGCCAGTACAAAATGTTGGACTAGGGAATCAAGTAAGTCAGGCAGCTGGTTTGCTGGTTCACGGTTTGACCATCAGGTTTTCTATATCAATATAATAAATTTCCCTTCTTATTTTTATATAAAAGCATGTAGGAATTGATTCAGGCTGCTCCATCTGTCTTATGGAATTAATTCTGTTCTGCACTGGTAGTAAGTCCTTATGAACAAAAACCAGTAGGAAGATATCAATATTTTTTATGTTCTGCATCATGCATTCTTTTTTTTTTTGTTTTGATACTCATTTATATATTAAAAGATCACCAGTGACCATCTCATGTCCTGATTTTCTGGACTAATTACATGTATATCGTACATCTGGATGCTTGTAAATGTCCTGAGAGAGTCATTATTATTGTTTTTTACTGAGATGCATACAATTGAAATGCCATTGCATTCTCACAATAAGGGTACGAAAAATCATTAGCAGAATGAGTTACATGCCCACTGATGTTAACTCTGAGAAAATCTGACTTCCCTGTAGTTTTTAGCGATTGGTTATCATCCTATCTGCACCAGTTTGGTCTGTTCCCTAAAGCACCTTTACTATCGTCGCAGATGTGAACTGTGAAGTAAAGGAAACACATGATTTGTTGTTCCAAGTTCCAACTTGGCATAGAGTTGGCTGTATATCATTTCTTTTGTTGGTTAGAATTTGCACTAAATGGTACCTTTTTTGACAGGTTTGCGATGAGCTTGAGGACATGATGGAAGAAGGTGGTATGCTAGTAGATTACCATGGATGCGATTTCTTTCCAGAACGTTGGTTTGACCTTGTAGTTGTGCTCCAGACAGATAACTCAATTCTGCATGATCGCTTGACTAGCAGGTAACTCATGCAGAACTGCACAATCACCACCTGTTGGAATAGCCATTGTGAAATTCTTATTTCTGACTAAGAGTTCTATTCACAGAGGTTATATGGGTGCCAAGCTCACAAACAACATAGAATGTGAGATCTTCCAGATGCTCCTGGAGGAGGCAAGGGAGAGCTACAAAGAGGAGATAGTGATGCCTCTGCGAAGTGACAATGTGGAGGATATTAGTAGGAATGTGGGCACACTGACAGAATGGATAAACAACTGGAGACCATCCCGGGGCTGAGCTGTTTCCTCTCGTCCTCCCTGGTAACGCTTATGCCTGGTGAAAAAAATGTTATTTTTTTCTATGGTGAATTTTGAATATTGAGTTAGGCAGACATTGTACGCAACATTGGATCTCAGCATGCGATACGTTGTGCTAAAAGGGTTAATGTGATGGGGGCATGCTGAATGTAAATTACTAGTTTCATAGGGAATGTCTGGCGCCAGTTTGATTCTCTATTTCAAACTGAAATGTTGTGGACATCATTACATGTTTGCACCTGCTAATGGGATGTACTTCAAGTACTTGACCAAAAGTGCTGATTTATTTTGCTGCTTGTATGGGGTTATACAATATACAAGTCATCTGGATTCAGGAAAAAAAACACGTGTAACAGTGAAATAGTTTAAAATTATTTATATTTTGCCGCTTAATAGGTGAAAGGTTAAAATGAACATGATTGCACTAACAAAATCCTATTTCCCTTCATAAAAGCTCTGAAATTATCAGTGGCTACCACGGGCGTGTACATGATAACTCTTGAATTCAGGGAATCAATAGTTTACTCACTCTGTTCTTTTTTTTTACTTATCCTAAGACGATCATGATACTTAATATGCTCATGTTAAATGCTACGGTGCAATTCTATTTTATGTTAATAATTTTTAAAATTTCATGTTAGAAAAAAATATTAATATATGACCTATGTATTTGAACTTTAATTCAATCGTACATCAAATATATTTCATGCAAAATAGAACAATATCATATTGTGTGGACACATATTTAGAGACATGTAGATATATTATCGTGCATCTATAGTTTTTTTATGGAAGTACCTATCGGTGTGTGATATATATTTTATATGGTACATATCTTTTTTATTACACTGTGACACACATAATATTTCACTGTGGTTTTGATATAGAATATTTATTCATCTCACGCACGTCTCTTTTTGTGTGACGTGCATATGTGTATATATATTGGTGTCATTATAATGCCTCGCACGTGGTTGGTATTTTATAGGGAATTACACCCTAATAATATTTCTATTATACCGTGAGTGAAATAAAATTTGAATGCAAATATATCCATTTAAGTTGTATGGATGAACCATATAGAAAAAAAATTTAAAAAAGGAAAAATTTTATAAGCATGTATCCATTAATGTAATACAGACCATAATTACAATCTACATGGAACGACTACTAAAATTCACTAATAGAAAAAGTACATATTTAGAGAGATACAAGTGTTAACCTATAGTCATGTTATCAACTCGGTGCAAACTGACGCATCTAGAACACGATGGTATGGAGAAGATAATCACACAATATTCCGTCTGAATGGTGATGGCGTGCTGTATAAAATAAGAGGACGTTGGTGAGTAACATTTCGATCAATAATTTACTATCTTCTAAAATATGTTTTCGAATTAATTTTGATAATGGGAACCTATCTTTACTCACCAGTCAAGAACGTCTTTATACACGATATTCCTAGTGCTCGTCCCTATGGGGTCAACTTCTTTCTTTGGCTTTGCCAAAATCCTTGTTGTTTCACTTAACACACCCCTTGACAATGCGGCATATAGTTGACCATGTGAAAACACAGACTCTGGAAGATAGATCCCAACATTTGGGATGGTTTGTCCTTGTGATTTATTAATGGTCATTATGAAACCGAGACGTATTGGAAAGTGTTTCCTCTTGAATTTGAAAGGAAGAGATATGTCGTCGCACGGAGATAAAGGGATTTGTGGGATGAACACCCTTTTGCTGGCATGCTGTCCACCAACAATCTCGGCATCAATTGCATTATCTTAAAATACTCTTATCATCAATCTAGTTCCATTACACAATCCATTATTACGATCAAGGTTGCAAAGAAAAATCACAGGACAATTGATTTTTACTATTAACTCGTGTGGTGGGAGACCATTTGGAGTGATGGAGTTAAGGAAATTCAGAGGATAGCTATTGTGAGGGTCATCATCAACAGAGTCAAAACTATTATAAACCTTGGCTTTCCTTGGAAATGTGTCGATCATATTTGCGTTCAGCTTGTCCACATAATCATTTTTAGTGGATGGAATAGCTCGTGCTTGTTGGGATCCTCGTACGGCATTTTCAGGTTCCACCCAGTCTCCCGATTAGGATTAAATAAAGGATACGCCAAAGGATCATAACAACCATGATATGTTTTGATATAGCTAGGCTTATCACCTTTCGCATGTACATGTCTATCAAAAGTTCTCATTGGATCATCCCCTTCTAACCAGATAGCAGCAACCCGCGAGGCGGTGGGTGCATTATATCTTCGTTGGTTAGGTGTTACATTAGTGTTGAGCTCAATCAAGTAGTCATCTAGATTAGGCATGGATCCGACTCTGTTAAAGGTCTGTACGTATGGGTTATGTGCCAAAAAACCTAGAATGTTCCGGACAAGGTTAATATCAAGGTCAGGAGACCTCCGAACTCTATGTGCTAGTGCATCAGTATCTTCTGTATCATAAAAGTAAAGCTGCATATGGCGAGGCCCTTGAGAACCTGGAACCAAAATGTCCAGATGGTACAACGCACCGTGCATATGAAATGTATAGACACCAGTCCCCGCTATAGTGCTGAATCGTTGGTCAAGGGTCACCCAAGGCTCGTGAATGAGAAATGAGAGTTGAAATACTGTATGTGCTTTCTAAAATACTTTGCATCACTATGCACTTTGCTGGTAAGCAACCGTATTAACTCGGTAGGCACAGTTGGAATCTTAACATTTATATTTCCCTCCCTACAACAGAACTCAAGAGACTCAAATTGAAACCTTATCGCATGGTAGTGTTTGCAGTCTGGCACTTTTTTTTAAAAGATGGTGTGTCTTTGGCAGTTTATGGTACACACGATTGTGTGGATCATCAGTATCAATCCCGTCAACACCACTAATATCAACACGATATAACTCGTATCCATCGTCCTCCAGAACTTGACTGGTTTCATCAAAATCATTGTCTGCACCTTGTGCGTCGTCAACACGACCTATAGAATGATGGTTGATTATGCATGAGACTATCTATTTTAATAATAGATATGATGCATTAACTATTAAATGATCTATGAGAACTCACCACTACCGACTATATCTTCATTTGCAGGCTCGAATAATGAACTATCAAATTCAACGTACTTGGTATCTGGAAAGGCCTCACGAACAATAGGTTTCTGTATACTTTGACATTGAGTAACTCCATCTGATTAGAAAGGAACAACTCATTAAAATGTGTGTGTTTATGATTAAAATGAACATAGAGTGCTATGCATAAAATTATAAGAATGGTCTCACTTAGGACTGAACTTTCTCCCCCAGTTGAAGGCTCAATGTTTTCCTTGCATTGAATCGAGGAATATAGCTCTCATTTCTTTGTAGCCAATCATCCGAATTATCTAGATCAAGACTTTCCTTGTTAGCATCGTTGGGATCTTCTAGAATGGTAGAACGCATCATTCCATGCATCGACCCTTCAGTAATGACAGAGGACGCACCGGCATAACAAAACAATATACATAAGAAAAATTGATAAAGAATGTGGAATTAACCAAAGGCACTAAATTTTACCAATAGTAGGAGTGCTTGGTGCAGTAGTCCCTCCATCAATATTGCTCAATTTAGCCTTTTTTTCGTGCACGACATTCACTCATATATTTGTTTCTCTGTTCTCTCTTAGATTGGATGCTCAACATTTCTGATTGTTGGTCCTCTTGACTTTCAGTCAATTGCGGGTGACAAAAGGTAGACATCTGAAGAGGTATGTGCACTATCCTCAACCGATTGTGACTCCACCTTCCTTTTTGCACGCCATTCATATTTCTTTCTAGCCAACAATTCATTCTTTTGTTTGGATAACAATTCAGACTCTGTCAAACTCTGCATGACAGTGTCAGGAGTTACAATATCTCTGTTAGAAATCTCCTCGGCCTTCTTCTGTGCGCTCCTAGCGCGCCATTCACGCTATTTTCTATTTCTTTCTTCTTTCTTCTCTTTAGCCAACAATTCTCTTTGTGATAGCGGTGTTTGTGATGTAAACACGAAAGGACTAATAGCTTTGTTCGACTCAGCCTTCTTCTTTGCACGGTATTCACTTTGTTTTGCACTAGTTTCTTCCTTCTTACGTTGGACGTCATTAAAAGGTGTATTTTGATATGATGTAGCTGCTTTTTTTTAAAAAAAAACAATACTAATAGTTTATATACAAATTACAACAACTTTACATGCCAATCCACAATCATTCCATCAAACATGAAAGTTATACACAAACGTATGATCCTCCTCAATAAACATTTGTTAGTATCCAACACCACTCCCATACATCTTTAAATGTTGTCATACATTCGACATACCCGTATAAGTACATTATATGTTCAACACATAGCATCGAGATGGGAAACAACTACATGCTTTACCTTCAAACGCAGGGTAATAGAAAACCAGGATGGGGATCAGCTAGACCCCGTGAACACAACCACCTTTAAATGTGCAACTTTGAATAGGCTGTTCAAAAAAAAGATGATTATTAGTCTCTCACAAGTACAATACATAGAAAATCGAGTATATTTTCGCAATTACATTATATAAAGTACAAGAAAAATATAATTTCCACATGTCGCAAATTTGGATGTTCCCTTAGGTCAATTTCATTCATTTTTCAATTGGCTTACGTACTTAAAAAATCTAGATTTTTTCTTCGTCACGCAAGGCACACGTCAGCTGGTCACCCATTGAGCACATAGCATGAGGTAGTGAATATAAACCCAAATAACACTTTGATATGAAGTAGATGTTAAATTAATAGTTTCACCATGTCTAATAAAAAAGCGTCATCCTTTGTATACACACAATAAGCTTGTTGCAGCTATAGCATCCTAAGGACAATTTAGAGCAAACAATTGTCATGCATTAAATTAAAAGTATAAGAAAATCCATGTGCTTTTACTTCAGCCATATTACAACGCACCATTTTTTTCAGTATATGCATTATATTAATTGATTCTTTCAGAAAAATATATTGATTCAGACTGCCTATATTGATCTACACGCACCATATAGAGAACCAAGAAAACGTGTTTGCTGCAGAGTCAATATATTCACATAGGTACCCATGCCAAATAAGCAGCTTAATTGCCGATATGCATTTCCCAGTGTGATTTGACGTGTGGCAATGAAATGTTGATTATATATGTAAATTTCAGTGCGCTTTTCACGCGTGAGAGGACTCTTTGTTGACGGTGAAGATGGCGGCGATGGTGACGCTCTTTGTCGGCACTCCAACAGGATGGACCCGGCCAGACGTGCCTCCGACGCGGCACCCAGGTGCTCCTCCGATGCAGCTCCGAGGGAGCGGTGGCATCAGGGTGGAGAGAGGGTGATGGTTGCAGTCCACGATCAGGTGGCAGCAGAGCACCGGCGGAGGGGATGGCAGCAGGCATCACTACAAAGTGTGATCCGGTATGCATCTACCCTATAACTTAGCATTTGCATAATAGAATTGTGTAGGAGGAGGCGGGCGACTGTTGGCGGTGGAGGGAGAGAACGGTGGTGGCTGTGTAGGAGGAGGCAGGCGATGGTGGGGGTGGAGGATTTATATACCTTTCGGCAAAGCAGACCGAGGCGGGGCAGCAGTGGTCTGGTGGCGGAGAATGGTGGCGGCATACGTGGCGGTGACGCTTGACACAGAGGGGACAACACAGCGTCGATGGAGGAAGCAGCCCGTAATGTCTCCTTCTCCAAAGAAACTTACACCTGTCAGAAGAAACAAAAAATGTTCTTATACTATTTTAAATTTCAGTCAGCGTGTACGTTCAAACTTATACTTCTCAACAGCACGTGTATCCAATAAACTTTCAGTCAACGTGTACATTAAAACTTATAAAATCATGTCAATAGATATTTTTTTAATGACCATCAGACAAGAGCAAGCTGATATTGTCAAATTAAGAAATATTTAGGGGAACAGGATGGTCTTCTCCCAGATAAGAATGACCAGCCATAAGTCTCATTAGCCAGGCAAGAATGACCAGCCATTAGTCTCATTTTCTAAATATTCAGAAGTCAGATGTTTTGTTAATTTTTTCAGTTGCTTGCCTGGCTGCTCAGTCACCCCTCTCTATCAAAAAAACAACATATTGATGGACATATCGCCTCTAGGAGTATAGGACTTCCTAACTGATCAGGAATCATACATAAAAATCCTTGCTAGTATGGTTAAGTTGTTCTAAACAATATGTTGCTCGTGTCAAGCAATGGAATGAGTTACCACTTGTTTTAACATAATCTACCAAATACTAAAATTCCCACATAAATATATTTCTTCTCTCTAAATTGATCACCCTTAGCTTTAAGTTAGGACAGCAGCAAGTTAGACAGAGCAATTTTTTAACTGCTTAACAGCCTTATCGATTGTAAATGAAGTTAGCAATTTTTTAAATGCTTAACAGCCTTATCGATTGTACATGAAGTTAGACAGAGCAATTTTTTAAGTACTTAGGACAGCGGCGGAGCGACGGCTGAATCACTGCTACTACGAACCCGCAGTGAATATTGTAAATGAAATGACTACAAAGACATCTAGTTTTGGCAAGGGAGCATATAGCATTAAAAAAGCTGCAAGGTTTATGGAAAAGAACGTTATTTTAGTCTAATATGGGCCTTCAGCAAATAATCAATAAAAATAGTTGTACAATGCATAGGTTGGCTACTTAGTTATCCTAATTAGATAAGGTGCAAAGATGTTTTTTTCCAAGATATACTAACCGCATCAAAATATTGACATTATATAGATTACACAAGGTTTAATTAAACTCTTGGATAATTAGCAGATCATTTTCCATTTAAGAAGAAAAGGAACACATAGGTTGCAATTGTTTCCAAAACATTAACGACATTGCTGTTTAATGTGGAATGACAACATAGATGGCCCTACAAGCATAAGTAACCAAACCTCTTGGGACTAAAGGATAAACAGTGAATGTAGGGGGCTGAAATGATTTTTTTTTAATTCAACCTTTTCCTTTAATCAGTTGGCCTTTCCAATTCTAGAAGCTAAACATTACCATTACCGTTGAAGCTACATATTTTTATCCTTGCTTGAGCACAACACAAACATTAAATACCACTTCCTGGCAACAAATCAGATAGAAAGTCAATTGTATAAGAAAAGCATTCAGGTTTTAGTTGATTTTGAATTTCAGAAAACTATAATATCATCTAATAGCAACATTCTAACTTTAACAATATTTTTCTTACTTATGCGGAGTATGCTATCAACAAGCAATGGAAATCATTATTCATCTCTCTATTACATGACATAACACTTATATAACCTGACTATTCACAAACTTTCTATATACAATTCCAGGTGTGTTAATTAAATTTATAATGACACATTCATCACCTATTTCTTAGAAACTTTATTTCCAGCAACTGAAAGAAACTTGATACCACATGCTTAACCTCCTTCATGGTTTTAGGCTAATCTTCACTGTTATTCACTTATGCGTCACTATTGGATAATATATGCTTAGCATAATCCACACAGATTGAATGAGGATTCATTTCACCTTAATCACGATGCCATCGGCCGATGACGGCGTAGATGCGGTGACCGACCTCGCTGGGGATGCGGCGGCCAATGATGGTGTGGATGTGTGACATCGTGGATGGCGCCAATGGCGTCAGGATGTAGCAGCCGACGACGGCGTAGATGCGGCGGCCAACGGTGTCGTTTATGCGGCGGCGGACGATGGCGTGGATGTGGCGGCCGATGACATCGTGGATGGCACCGATGGTGTCTGGATGCAGCGGCCGATGACGGCGTAGATGCGGCGGCCGACATCGATGGGGATGCGGCGGTCGACAGTGTCGTGGATATGGCTGCTGACAACGGCGTAGATGCGGTGGCCGACGTCGATGGGGACGCGGGCTCGTCGGCGGTGTCGCAAGAGTGAGGGGAGAGTGGTGGGCTCGTCGGTGGTGTCCCGACTCGTGCGTGCGGAGGGCGGTGGCGACGGCGAAGGCGGTTATGTGTGTGAGAGAGAAGGGGATCGGGGAGGCACACGGACGGGAGAGGGTCCCGCGACGACTTTCAGCCGTTCGATCGAATGATTTTGGGGCGTTGGATTTGATGAATGAGTAATGTAGGTGTAAGATCCAGTTGGTGAATTATATGGTAGATAATAAATATTAAGTTAAATCAATTAATTGCAAGAGGATATGAAAAATCTTTAATTCAACTGAAACTGTTGTTACAACCCACCGAAATGCAAGACAAGAGACTCTGCAAATTAGTGGATCCTGTTGTATGCAAGAAAACTACGGACAATAATGGGCAACTGCATTAGCATCTCTTTAACAAAATGAAGTACTGAACAAACCGAGACTAAGAAATAAGCAAAAGCTTCATGAGAATAAACATTAACTAGCAAGAGACACACGTTACCCGGCGTAAGGACATGGAAGATATCCAAATGGCCTTTAAGATAACATTTACACCGTGAAGATATGTTACAATCCAAGATATGAGGGAAATTCTACTTTGATACAACATGGCTGAAAAATTCTAAACTACACCAACCTTCTGTTTGTGTGTACTGACTCATTGGCAATTTGAAAAGGCAATAGTGCTACTGGACCACACTGCCCAGGTTTCTGTGAAGTACACAAAAGCATATATATATTCTCTAGTAGTCTTGAAAAAGACCAACATAATACTAAAATAAGTATTGAACTGATTAACTTTGAGGTTATCAGATATACTGCATGAAGTGCAACACAAATTCTGAAACAGTAATATAGCTTGAACGGTCAAGCAATTAAATCAAAATAGAATTGTTTCAGCCATTTCCACAAATGTGCAATCAATGTGATGGCACATGAGAATCACGGAAATGATTCCACCGAACTAACAATATAATATCTCAGTGACACCAGAAAAGTATGAAATACAATAAAACACGTAGCATGAATCCCATCTTCCTTTCTTCCTATATAGTTATTACCCGTTACAATAATTATTACTATAAAGGTTACACCATGTTATGTCACATCATCTTTTTTTTAGCCGTTGGATTGTCATGGAGACACATATCAACGATTTAGCAATACTAGCATATATAGTCGTACATTCGCGTGACTTTAAACTTCCTCTGTACTAAATGTGTTTATAATTTGTGGTTTTTAAACATACATTGATGGTTTTTCTGTAATTTTTTAAATAATTCATATGTAAATAAATGTTACGGTTAGAACAACGGATATGGTTAGGGTTCGTATTCATCTTCTCCGTCACAGTTTCCCTCACCATAACTGTCAAAATTTTCGTTTGCACTTTAGCCATTGAGTTGCCACCAAATCACCAATAGCCAGCCCTTTATCTTCCTATTATATTCTATTCATTCTCCATTTTGGCAAATTATTTTTTATATACTTGGATACTTGTTTAGAAAATGTATTTGGCAGGAAAGTATAACACAAATGAATTTATCTTGATCTGTAATAAATAAATATTTTCATGGAAATTAATAGTTTATAGTGATTATGCTAAACTTGTACGTTACAGAATTTTAGTAATACTCCATGTTCATGAATATTATAGGTTTACTTCTGAGTAAAATTATATATCATAGTCGGTCACAGCTATAATATAAGCTATTTTGAGATGTTACTTTTTTTCTTTCCATTGTTTTGCAATATTTAAATATAGACCGAATCAAATCGATGATGGCCCTAGTGTTGCATTTTTTTTCATTCTTCCTTTTTCTTATGATTTGCTCTCTCTCTCTCCCACGTATGAGGGGAGGTGCTGGAAAGCTCTGGAAGATCAGAACAGCCAGTTTCGCCCTTCTTCCTACGTAGTTGGTACCCACTACAACAATTATTACTATAAAAGCTTACATCATGTTATGTCACATCGTCTTTTTTTCCTGAGTCGTTGGATTGTCCTGCAGGTCTCCGGATGTTACTCTTTGGCAGTTTGGCACATATGTGTTTCCTCCTTCATTGGCCCAAGATCATAACCTTGTCAACCCTATCGGTGCCAAGGCGGGCATAGCCGCAAACGGTCGTGTTGACGACCAGATTTGGTAATTCAAGTATCGGAGATAAGGATAGAATCAAAGAAAATCCAAGAGATTAGATCGTATCGGAAACAGAGTGAAAATCGGCTGTAGACCGAATCGGCTGCGGACAGGATCGGTGGAGTCAGAGTCAGGCAGGGTTAGCCGATTTAGCCGATTTTGGAAATACGACTCGGTACACGTCATCGGTTGAGTTAAGGTGCTTCATACGGATTGCCTTGCATGGATAGAGTCCTGAGGAGGCAATTGTATCTATTAATTAGGATATTTTATGTAATTTCCTTATAGATTATCACGGTAAGAGTTCGCCTAAGGGACTTGTTCGTTAGTTGGGTTTGTATTAGGTTGCTAAGAGTCGTGTCCGTGATGGACATTGTTTGTATTTTCGGGTATAAATATAGTCCCGAGGTCCTGTAAATAATAACAACACACGTTCAATCAATCTCGGCGCATCACCACCTTTGTTTTCTTCTTTTCGACAAGTTTGTGCTTTCGAGTCGTGTTGCATCAGTTTGATCTTCGACGAAAAGGTATATCTTGTTATGGCAGTTTGCATCATCGGAGCTAGTGCTTACATCTTTATGACACTCTAGTTCTATCTTGTAAACTTCCGAGTTATCATATACGTTATATAATTTAGATCAACAATACAATCTACTTGCATCGGCTGGATTCTTTTTAGGGTTTCGTCGATATCGGCTAGATTATTTTTGTTGGTTTAGATTATATAATGTATCTACCATCCCGAAAAGGCAACCATCGGCTTGATTTTCTAGATATCATGTTTCTCTTTATACTTAATGCTGCATTGGTTAAGTTCAACCTATTAAGTCATAGTTAGAATCATGATTTCTAGCCTGCTTTATGGTTGTTAATAAGGATAGTATCGGGGTTTCAGCCGATCTTACCTGGTATAGATGTTTTACTTTGTTTTATGCTTTGTTTAATGTTATATATCTGCCCCTTATATCAGGATCTAATCTAATATAAATATATTGAGCTTAATACCAATCTAATTGGTTATAGTTGAATATATTTATTACTAGAGAATATCCTAATATAAGGTTGTATCGGAGCTATAGCTGATACATGCTTAAATCCAAATATCAGCTATGACATGAGTTTATATAATCATTATTTCATGTTACGTTAGATGTGGGCAATTTATACTATCTCGGTTCAGTCTGATCTATCCCAATTGCTTATTTCTAAAGTGATATTGATATATTGATTATGTAACACTGATATTTACAGCCGATATACTAGTTTTAGGGTTAGTTCTATCATTGACTATACCTTACAGCCGATTCATGCTTTATTGCATCGGCTAGGTTACATACGATATGAAATTGGCTAGCTAGCCGATGGACTATCGTTTACTAACATATTTGCATATTTCTTCTTGTTGATTGCAAGATCAAATCAACTGGCACGCCCTCAAACCTAAAGAAGGAATTTTGGACCTGCACTAGAGTAAAGCAAATCTCTCAGTCCAGTGTGTGTTTTTTGCATCAACAGGTCGGTACCAGGCGTTGCACGCGTCTGGGGTCGATGCAGGCCACCGCCGCGCCCCTTCTTGCTTGCATCCCCTTTGCAGCTTATCCAAAAAAAACTCTACATGCGTGAGGTGTCAGAACCCAGGATCATAAATGGAGATGAAAGTTCAGAAGTCTGAATGTTCAGAGAGTTCAGTTCCGTTTTGGGCATCTAAGTTCAGAGCTCAGTTAGGCAGCGTTCGTTGCTGGAAGTTCGCAGCGTGCACAGTGATTACGGAAAACGGAGCGATCCATTAGCGCGTGATTAATTAAGTTTTAGCTAATTTTTTTCAAAAATGGATTAATTTGATTTTTTAAGTAACTTTTGTATAGAAACTTTTTGCAAAAAACACACCGTTTAGCAGTTTGAAAGCGTGTGCACGGAAAACGAGAGAAGTGAATTGGGAAAAGGGGGGAAGAACAAAGCCTTAGAGGAGTACGAGAAGAAAACGTTTCGCTGAGTCAAAGTCATGAAGATCGAAGGGCTGTGGTGCATCCATCTGGCGTGTCATAGCATCGCATGGCACAGGAGAATCCGGGGATCACTATAGCTGTCTTATTTTGTCATGGCTTGGAACTTTAGCTGAAAGAGAGACTTTACAGCTGTGATTCCTTGTATCTGGCTGAATATTTGTAATATATATTGGCCTTTGGCCCAAGTAATGGATATGAAAAACTCTGCCATTTATTTTGGTCTTAGGAGTAGTTAACTTAGAACCCTAGTTTTGGTCTTGCGCTGCCACAAATATTCTCAAAATCCACACAAAAACTACTTTATTTCCATTTTTAGACTCTGGTTCTATCAGAGATATTAGAGCAAAGCTCAATCCTTGGCTCTCGATTCTATCACAGTAAAGGTTGGTGGCAATCTTTGGATCTACTGTTGTAAAATCCCCCATCTGTGAAGGAATAGATCCGGTGGCAATGGTGTGCCTCCATCTTTGGTGAGGGTTGCCAGAAGCCGTAAAATTCCTGAACCGAGCCTCGAGGTTGGTGGCGGTGGAAACTCTGCAAGAGAAAGAAGGGGAGGGAAACGAATCTTGGACCTTTCTTGTAGACGAGATGGTGACCAAGGCCAAGACTAGGTCGCAATAGTCCATGGAAGGCGTAGAAGAACTCACTGATATGAAGGTTGAAATTGCATCAATGAAGAAAGACTTGGGTGCTTTGAAGGGGTTGAAAGTTGAGGTTGCTGAAGTCAAGAAATTGTTGAAGGACTTGTGTGCTAACATGGGTGAAGGGGATCCAGGAAAAGACGAATTTTGAGTGATGAGATCGATGGGGTAGGCCAAATTCCTCCTGGTAGTGTTGCATAAACTCTGGTACCTTTTTCACCCACTGCTCTAGCACCATCTGCACCAGGAGAGGGGGATATAGGAGTCCATCGAGTTCCAACAAGTATGGGGGAAAATGTAAATCAAGGAGTAAGATTTTTCATTGAACCCAATATTGTCCATCCAGGAAGCAACAGTTATCCAATTGGGTCATCTCAGATTCATACAATGGTTGGCTCTATAGGGGTAGTAGGGATAGGACAGTTTATTCCTCAGCACTGTCCTACTTAGGGGTTGTTTAGATGGGGCTAAAACTTTTTAGCTCATGTCACATCAGATGTTTGGACGCTAATTTGGAGTATTAAACATAGACTGATAAAAAAACTAATTTCATAAATGAGAGCTAATCTGCGAGACGAATTTTTTAAGCCTAATTAATCCATAATTATGAAAAGTTTACTGTAGCATCACATTGTTAAATCATGGTGTAATTAGACTCAAAAGATTCATCTCGTGAATTAGTCCAAGGTTATGAAATGGGTTTTGTAATTAGTGTATGTTTAATACTCCAAATTAGTGTCCAAACATCCGATGTGACAGGGACTTGGAATAAACAGGCCCTTACTGTTCCACCAATTGTGCCTTTTCATGGGATCCTTTTTCCTGGTCCTAGTGCACCAATGTTTGACTAATAGAAAAACATACATATTGGAAATGGTGGAAACAGTGTGTATGCTGAGGCCATCCTTAAAGGGCCTAGGTTGGAAAATTTTTTATTTGAAGGTGATGATGTGATTAGCTGGCTCAAGCAGTGTGAAAATTTTTATGAAGTTACAGACACACACACCACCAGATCAGTGGGTTAATCTAGCATTAGCTAATCTAAGTGAAAGACCAGCTAAATGGTTCAGGGGGATAGGAATAACCTGGCAACTAATCACATGGACTCAATTATCTGGCATGATGTGTGACCGGTTCTTTAAGGCTAATGTACATGAGGTGGTGGAGAAATTACAAAATGTTAAGCAACAGGCTTTAACAGTATCTCAGTACATTGACAAGTTTGAAGAGTGTGTGGATTTGCTTAAAAGAGACCATCCATACTTGCAGGGGCAATACTTGAACAACTGTTTTATTGGTGGTCTGAGGAATGATATCAAACATGATGTGTTTGGGCAAAGACCACAAGGGTTGCTGCAATCTTACTAGAGGGCAGCAAATGCTAGGAGAGCAGTTGCCAATTTCTATAGAAATAAAGCTCAGAATCAATATGTTGGAAACAAGGCCAGAAATGCCAATAACAGGCACAATTGAGTGGAGAAGGTGATAAAAAGGAAGAGAAAAAGTGTTGGTTTTGCAACAAACCATGGTTTCCAAGGCATCGATGCAGAGTTAAGCAAGCCATCCATGCTTTATTCATAGAAGAATAGGAAAATAAGAACAGGAGGAAGAAAAGGAAAGTGACAATGAACCTAAGAAACCAGATGGACCTCAACAGGAGATACAAGAAGAATTAATGAGCATCTCCATGAATGCAGTATCTGGTAATGCAAGGCCTATGATTATTAACATAAATGGGAGGAAAGTTGTTGGGTTAGTGGATAGTGGAAGCACTAGTACCTTTATGTATCACAATTTTGCTCTCAAAAGCCAATGTCCCATGGTTAACATTTAATCCAAGAAAATAGTGGTAGCAGGGGGAGGTGAACTGACCACTGAGTTACTTATGAGATACAGGGAGAGACATTCTCTAATCCATTTAATCTAATTCCACTCAAGGGGTATGATGTGATACTAGGGCTGACTTGATTTTCAAATTTAGTCCAATCACCTTAGACCTGAAGGAGAGGGTATTGGGAATCACTAGAAATGGTAAAGTAATGAAGATTTAGGATTTCAGCACACCTAGAAAGAACTTTTACCTCAATGACAACTAGTTACAGAAAATGTTGAGGAAAGGAGCACTAGGGTGTGTAATACAAGTATATGCTGCAGCAGAAAAGAAGGATGAGGATAAATTGGAAATTCCCCCTGATGTTAAAATGTTACTAAAGAAATTTCCTGAGGTGTCAAAGGAACTTAAGGGGTTACCCCCAAGAAGAACTTGTGATCATGTGATCAATCTTAAAGTTGGTTCTGAGCCACCAAATTTGAGGTCCTATAGAGTACCCATTATCAAAAGGAGGCAATGGAAGAAATTATTGATGACCTGCTTAGCTCAAATGAAATCAGAATCAGTGACAGTCCATATGCTTCCCCAGCTGTAATGGTGAGAAAAAGGGAGGGTGCTTGGAGGATGTGTGTAGACTAGATGCAGCTTAATGCCCAAACTGTTAAGAAAAGGTTTCCTATGCCCATAATAGAAGACTTATTGGACAAACTACATGGGGCAAAAATTTTCACAAAGTTGGATCTTAGATCAGGTTACCATCAAATCAGGATGGCTGATGCTAATGTCCCAAAACAGCTTTCAGAACTCATTTGGGATATTACGAATATTGGGTAATGCCATTTGGGTTAACTAATGCTCCAACCACATTCCAATCTCTCATGAATCAGGTTTTGGCTCCTTTTCTGGGGAAAGTTTGCCCTGGTTTTCTTTGATGATATTTTGATTTATAGTAAAGACAAGAAAGAACATCTCGAACATCTTGGGTTGGTATTGCAAGCATTGAAGTAGAACCAATTGGTAGTCATACTTAGGAAATATAGTTTTTGTCTAACTAATGTGTCTTATTTGGACCACATTATCTCCTAGGATGGGGTATCTACTGATCCTAGCAAAGTCAGGGATATCATGAATAGGAAAACCCCAAAAATATGATAGAGTTAAGGGGATTCTTAGGAATGACTGTTTACTATAGAAGATTTATCAAGAATTATGGGGTGATCTGTAGACCATTACATGACATGCTTAAGAAAAATGGATTCAACTAGGCAGCAACCCAGGATGAGGCTTTTGAAACCCTGAAACAAAAGATGAGTACAAGTCCAGTCTTAACTCTGCCTGAGTTTGATGCTTGTGGCTTTGGTATTGGGGCTGTGTTAATGCAAGGTGGAAGACCAATAACTTATTTTAGCAAAGCTTTAGGTCCCAAGGCAGTTGTGCAATCTATATATGAGAAGGAGATTATGGCTATTTTGGAAGCATTGAAAGATGGAGGTATTATGTGCTGGGAGGTAAATTGGTATTAAAACAGTTCAGCAAAGTCTCAAGTACATGATGAACCAAAGATTGGTTGAAGGAATCCAACACAAACTCTTATTAAAGTTAATGGAATATAACTATAGTATTGAGTATAAGGCTGGTAAGGAAAACTTGGTGGCTAATGCATTGTCAAGAAGCCCCAACTTCAAGGGAGACGTTGTGGAGTAATGTCATGCTATTGTTCTAGTGATACTTGAATGGGTGCATGACATTAAGAAGATTTATGAAGGAGACATACATGCCCACAAAATAGTAAGCATGATTGGAATAGAGAGTGATCTAGCAGGGATGTACAAGCTGGAGGCTAGTTTATTTAAATACAAGGGTCGAATTTATGTGGGAGAAAACACTGACATCAGGAAACAATTGTTCAGTGCATGTCATGCTTCAACCTTTGGGGGACATTCTAGAACAAGGGGTACGTATCATCAAAAAACTTTTATACTAGCCTGGGCTCAAGAAGGAGGTTGAAATCCACATCAGAACATGCCCTACTTGTCAGGTAACCAAGTCTGAGCACATTCACATTCCTGGTTTGTTGAATCCCCTAGAAGTTCCTGATATGGTTTGGACACACATATCAATGGACTTCATTGAAGGGTTGCCCAAATCTAATGGTAAAGATGTGATATTGGTAGTGGTGGACAGACTAACAAAATATGATCATTTCATTGTTTTATCTCATCCCTATACAATGGAACAAGTAGTACAACTTTTCATGGACAACATCCATCGGTTACATGGAATGCCAATAGCCATAGTTACTGATAGAGAGAGTTTGCACCAGCAGATTTTTCCAGGAAATCTTCAAGGCACAAATGTGCAGCTGAGACTTAGCACTGCCTACCATCCTCAAACAGATGGGCAAAACACAGAGAGTAAATCAATGCCTTGGATCTTATTTGAGAAGTATGACTTTTCAGGAGCCTCAAAAGTGACATTCTTGGTTATCTCTAGTTGAATGGTGGTATAACACAACCTATCATACAACTATTCAAATGACTCCTTTTAAAGCTAAGTATGGATATTTCTTGCAATATGTCAGATGAGGTTAGAGTAACCCTGGAAGAAAAGTGGAAATTTCGCTGAAACTAAAAGCTACTATGGCAGAGGCTAGGAGGAAAATGAAGTTCTATGCAGATAAGAACAGGTCTAAAGAAACCTTGGAAGTGGGAGACATGATATACATTAAATTGCAACCATATAGACAAGCTGCATTTGGAATCAGGGGATACCTCAAACTGAGATCAAAGTTATATGGACCTTTCAAGGTGCTTGAGAAGATTGGGCAAGTTGCCTATAGGTTACAACTTCCTCATGAAGCTAATATTCACCCTATGTTTCATGTGGGTCAACTCAAAAAGCACTTGGGTCCTCAAGCTGTTCCTATGTCAAATATGCCAGCTATTGGACCCGATGGATAACTAAAGGTAGAACCTGTTGCAGTGTTGCAGAGGAAGGTGGTTCCCAGAAACAATGACCTGGTAACTCAATGGTTAATTTTATGGTTAAATCTAACTCCAGCTGAAGCAACCTAGGAAGATGACAGTTACATTGAAGGGTGTTTCCAAGTTTTAAACCTTGAGGACAAGGTCTCACTAAAGGAGGGGGTAATTGTAACAACCCACCCTTCAGAACAGTGTAGCCCAGCCCATCCGATGGGTGGGCCCACTTACACTTTCGTCCTCGCCTTGTGTAAAAGGGTTAACTCGGAAGTGGTATGGTTAGAGGGAATAGGCCTTATAAATTGGTTTCACCCTTGCTAAACTAGTAAGGTGGTAATAAACATACGCACACAGCTCTCATTGACCACAAAGGCCAAATCCTAATTGGGCCAGGATGTTAGAGTAATGTTAGAACCCAGGATCAGAAATGGAGATGAAAGTTCAGAAGTCTGAATGTACAGAGAGTTCAGTTCAGCTTCAAGCATCTAAGTTCAGAGTTCAGTTAGAGGAGGAGAAGAAAATGTTTCCCTAAATCGAGTCATGAAGATCGAAGGGCCACGGTGCATCCATCTAGCATGACATAGCATCTCACGGCACAGGAGAACTTGGGGACCACTGTAGCTGTCTTATTTTTTCATGGCCTGAACTCTACTGAAAGAGAGACTTTACAACTATGATTCTTTGTATCCGGCTGAAGATTTGTAGTATATATTAGCCTTTGGCCCAAGTAATGGATATCAAAAACTCTGCCATTTATTTTGTTCTTAGGAGTAGTTAAATTAGAACGCTAGTTTTGGTCTTGCGGCTACCACAAATACTCTCGAAATCCGCTCAAAAACTACTCTGGTTCTAACATGAGGATTCCACGGTGTTGGTATTTATTACAAACACAGAATAATCTGCAAGCGCACAGTATTTGTAGCCTTCAACCAAGAGTATTCGAGAGTATCGCATCCACAGGAACATGTGGGCATTATCTAAGAACAGGATTCTTCCAAGGACAACTAAATGGTAGGCCTGGTATAGAGAGGATTCCTATGGGTTAAAGTTCTTATTTAAGTTAAGGTAAAACACTATCGGTTGCTTCGGGCACCGGCTTGTCCCTGGTCTGCCAAGGAGACTCCAGCCTACAGCTCTATGATGTACCTGAATGTGGAGGATTACAAAGGACGGACAGAGCTGTCACCACCTGCGGCCTACCTCTACAACCAGTGGTGCACACAACAAACAAAGGTAACCTCTAGCATAGACACCACGTCTATGTTATCAATCACTACCCTATTTCCAACGTCATGCTAGAAGATTAAGGTACTCTACCTAAGCAGAGCGATGAACCCGCAACGATGATAATATATCTTACTTAAATAAGAAAAGTAAATACCAAAGGAGATAACGAATACTTATATAAAATAAGCAATCATCGAGGTACAAGATCGGAGAGAGTGCCGACATCTCCGGCACTCCTCCGGAACTCCCCCGGCAGAATGTCGGCATCTCTGGCACTCCTCCGGAACTTCTCCGAAGAGAACTCCAACATTTGGGGCACTCCTTTTAGAGCTTCCCCTCACTCTCTTCCTATATTCGAACTCCACTAGGGAGTAGCCTAAATGTATAAGTGAGTTGTACTCCACTTGTATATCTTGAGAATGAAAGCTTCCCCCTCCTTATACAGTGTTGTAATGATGGTTTGGAGGTCAGTTTAGCCCGGGAACCACACATAATCATCATTGGGGTGTCATCAGGAGCGTACACGTGGAAGCAGATGGCGGTTCGGCTGAACTGGTGGTTCGGCCGACACCTTTAGCCTACCTCCCAGCCTCTTGTTCGGCTAGGAGGCTACTTGATGGTCCCTCAACATCTTGTACCTTGGTTGGGCTCAATTCTAGGTGGTTTTGATTAACATGTAGGCCCTCTAATCCGTGTAATCACATCCTGATTATCCGGATGTGTATTTTGTCGCATGGCGGGTAGTTTTCATCCATAGTTCAGCTGCATACAAATATTCACCAGGACTTGTGAAAATGGTTAGTAATAACTACCATCTCTAAGTTTGGTATTCCGTTCTATATTCTTTCATTTGCTTTTATTCAGGAATTGATGGTCGGTTATGGTATTTAAGGACCGTCAACATGTGGTCCGGTCGTCTAGATAGTCTAAGATAACGATGGTGCAACTTGCATGCTTGGCCCTCTTCTACAGTCGGATCCGATTCAAGCTAGTGCCGCACTCTCTCTCTCTCTTTGCACTACTTCATGGGCCCATCTAGCAGTTCGGGAGGGCGGTGTACGGTTTTCCTGCACCCTGCATGTTTGGGGAGGGCCACGGGTTCACCGCCAAGGATTCATCAGTTCGCCTCACCTCAACTACCTGGATCAGCAATTTTCAGGCATGAATCGTTGCACCCGTTCTCTCTTCACCCATAATGTCGAAACCCTAATCAAGTTCCTCCTGTCCATTCCCCTCTCCTTTCCTTTTCCTCTTAAACTTGAGCAATTGTAGGAAAAACTGCCGCAATAAATTAAACCACTAGGTGGCATGCTAAATTCAATTTATTGCCTTCATGAGCCTCTGAAAATCCCTTCTGCAACCATAATAGGCCACAAATCCCTTCCACTATCTTCTCAACTCATCCAACTAGGCAACCATATCCTCCGATTGCATCCACCAGATGGCTGAATCGAACTATGAAAGGTTAGTATACTGCATGTAACTTAAGTTTTTAGTTCAGCAATCGTATTCCAATTCTTTATATCTCAATTGCTTCTGTTTACTTATTGACCATAGGCTGCAACCTTCCTCTCTGCGGTACCAAGACAAAAGTTTTTCATGAATTGGTGCTATCTATTTAGTAGATAGATGGATATATGTTCCCATACTTGGGAGAAAATCTGAGGATTGTCATAGCAGCGGATAAGATTGTCATACCATCAGATAATCTTCCAAGCAAAGGATTCGACTAAAAGAAGATAATATTTATCGGTACTTGTTTTTTAACCTCATCCTATGTTGTTCATGCGGTGTTTCAATCCCAGCACGGTGCTCATCACGATATGTTATCAATGTGCTCATGTGGATTGTTAAGGCTAATGATTTTCATCAAGTTCCCATTCAATTCATCTGGTAGCCCATATGGATTATCAGGGCTCTGATCTTTCGATTCAGAAAACATTGGTCGATCTTGGTTAGGGAAACTATGTATGTGGCAAATATGCAGGGTTCACACCTATATAATTCATCGTCCTACACAATTTCATTTGCAGCTCCTGACATCAGTCGATTAGTATCTTCCCGGTGTACCTTTCCTACTCCCATCAGTCTTTGGATGAGGTACATTTTCTCTTCCTTCATTCTCCCATAGTGAGTTCATTGGCTCGATCCCAAATTTATCAGCTTTTGGTAAAAGCTGATGTCTGTTGGTCATATAATTTGATAATATCACTATGTTTTTCCTTGTAATGCCACATGCATCATCTTACCCTAATCGATGAGGTAAATTTTGACCACAAATTTCTACCTTCATATTCAGTTATGTTATATTATGTTATAAAGTTATGACTCCTAAGAGAATTCAGTTTCCTTCTCCAATGAGAGTGATATCGAAATTTTGAGGCTGCACTGTTTTTTTACTTATTTCTTACCACATTATAATTTCTTTTCATTCGGATAATGTAACAGTTTCTAAAGAACACTGCAGTTGAGAGATCCTTGCTTGCAGCATAAAGCAATAAATAGTATGTGGTTCTTATATATTCTCGGACCTAATGTTAGTTATTAATCAGCTTTCACGATCTCAAAAGTTGATTTTCTTGTCCTATTTCTGAAATGTGTAGTAAAGTATTTCAAATTTATATAATCAATTAGATAGGTTTAAGGGGTGATCCCTCTTCTTCTTCCTCCTCTCCTCTCACCTTCTCACCATGGAAATCCAGTAGGGTAAGGGGGCATGTCCCCCTATCACACCCCACCCTAACACCCCACCCTGACACCATCTACAGTGCTACCAGAGGGAGTGTGCCACAGGAGCATGGTGTAAACCGGCTCCTGCGGAACCGCGATATTAATACTAGTCCTAGGAAATCTTGCTAGTATCCAGTCAGCTGAGATGCATACATCTCTACTAAATATTACTTAGATTATTATACCTTTGGAAGTCACACCTTCGGAACAACTCAAAGCATGTAACCGCAAGCAGAGAAACTGATGTGACCATCAAGTATAGGCATTCTACCAAGCACGAGAAATATAATACATTGTCAAATAATACATTGGATGAATGGAAGATCTACAAGATATTCAAGCCCAACGAGTTTTGGAATCCAGTTTGGTCTCTGGAGACAGTACTGATTTCAAACGGACCTAGCGCCTTCATGCCGACTCCGATTTAGGTGATCTCGAACTTGTTAGAAAGCTTATCTCGTCACCTTTCAAACCAAATGCATCTGGTCTCATATCCAAATTCATCCTGAGTCAACGGTGAGCATCAAAACAAGATAGTGCTGTTGCTGAAACCGAACTTGGGCCTTGGACCTTGTAATAGACTAGGCCCATCTCGGAAGTGTCTTCCTCCATCTCCACGAATCAGCACCTAACCCTAGCTTTATTTTCATCTATAAATAGCTTTGTAAACTCTCAAAAACAATTGATTTTGTTTAGTTGAATTTTGCCAGGTGCCATTCACCTTGTCTCTACTCCTCGCTCGATTAGTCAGTGACTATAAATTCAGAGCCCCAATAGTTAGCGTGTCGATTGGCCGGGTCAAATCGACACGCTAACTATTCATTTGTGCTTAATTACTATCACGCCCGGAAATTCACTAGTAATTTCCGAACTAATTTGTGCATACAATCCTCGTCGAGGAATCAGTCGAGGTGCACAAATTGACAATTTAATATACAGAATCATCAATAATACAACGTTACATACTTACATAAGAAAAGAAAACAGCAGCGGATAAATGGTCTAGCGATGGCTTCATCTCCACTCCCACAGGCAGCTCAACTAGGGTATAAGCCAAACGTCTTCTTCGGAACTTTCTTCAACTGAGGTTTGATTGATTATTGCAAGGGTAAGTACATGGAATACTCAGCAAGCCGTACAGTAAATATGCAAGTGCACAAGGATACCAAAGGATGCAATAATTGGGTTCATTTGCAAAAGCAGCATTTAGCAAAACATTTAAGAGTAGTAAAACAGTAGAATAATTAATTAGCAAAATTAATCAACACTAAACAGCACACCAATGCTGCGTAGGCCCAACCATCTCTGAACAATCATGCCCGATTGCACAGACCCAATCTCCAAACCAGGAATTAGCCATTTCAAACCAGGAGCTAAACCAATTATCATCATTTATCACATTATTAACATTTAATGAGTAGTGTGGGACTAATCACGAAAAACATTGTTAGACCCGCCCATAACCGCGGGCACGGCTATTCGAATAGTTTTACTCTGGCCAGAGGTGTACTACTGTACCCACAAGACACAGCCCCATAACATGTTACCATGCCCTCAGTACCACCACGGTACCTCGAAACGGGATTGTGACGGTACCCCCAACATAACACAACGCAAAGCAGTGCACCGTTCCTGGATCATAATCACCCCCTTAAAAGCAAAGGCATGGACTCCCTAGCGACCCCCATGGACTTGTCGCCACTTCTCAGTCTGGTGCGCCGCTAAGAACCATGTTATACCAAGGGTAAAGCTGTTGCCCACGCTAGCTTATGGTTAGTATGGTTAATGTTTCACAACGATAGCTCGTGAACCGGTCCTTAATTATCATGAGCACGACTATCCAAATTGGTGTAAGCTTGAATCAAAACCAAACGTGAAACTGGAATTAATATGAGAGGTTTATATTTTATATCCATGAAAATGAACATTGGTATTATATTTACGTATTCACCATTAAAAGGTTTTGGACACTATACCATAAAAATGTCTAAAAGGAAAGCAATAAACTAATTCATCACTATTTTCTAAAAATCAAAGTGATCACAACGATAATTTAATTTCAATTATCTCACTGATGTATTCTATATTGGGAGGGAGAAAAATTAAACAGCAAATAGTGGGAGGGCGGAAATTGACACCATTATATTTTTAGACTCTATAGTGGTGTAAGTTTGAATCAAAAGCAAACGTGAAACTGGAATTAATATGAGAGGTTTATATTTTATATCCATGAAAATGAACATTGGTATTATATTTACGTATTCACCATTAAAAGGTTTTGGACACTATACCATAAAAATGTCTAAAAGGAAAGCAAATAAACTAATTCATCACTATTTTCTAAAAATCAAAGTGTTATGTATGGGACACGGTCAAGTTTTCACAGGACACCTAAATCTATTTTCACAAGATGGATAAGTGTAACATTAATACATGTAATTTAGTACAGAAAATGTATCCGCAGCATGGTGTACTTGCATATTAGTATAGAAAAGAATTCACATTAGCCTCAGTGAGCTACCATTACAAAACAGGATAAAAAAATCTTTACAAGCTTATTTGCAAAAGGGATTAATTGAATTGCAAGTAACTTATCCAATCTGAAATCTACTGAATTCGGTCACCAAAAAGAACATGGCAATATGATCAGATCAACCTAACTTCAAATGAACGTCAATAATCATCATCGCATGCTACTCATCGACAAGAACAAGTGCAAAACACATGTTCATATCAATCACAAGGATACTCATACCGGTCACCAAAATCAAAAGGATAAGGGTAAAAATGGTTTGCCGAACTTCTGTAATTTAGCAATACTTCATAGAATTGAAAAGACATAATGAGATAATATTCAAAACGATTATGAGGTGAACCAATGTTTGATAGGCAGTTGAAGCTCCTCAGTTTATCAAGAAGACAACAAAGTATTATTTACAAAGTGGCCAAGTGGGCAAAATTTGCAGCAGCAGATTTCTCAAGCTAGTGGAAAATATTAGGCTGTATTGGACATTTTATTGATGATTTTCATTTTAAGCATATCTGTGCTAAATATTTGAGACTAATATGTATGCAGCTGCACATACATGGTGTAATATTTGTTTTTTTTCATGAAATAGGCTTCGTTGCTATACAGACAAAACAATTGATTTTGAATAGTTGGATGTCAAAATTTCAAATATGATTTTAGTCTAACAAGTATGCCCAGTGCAATGTAAAATTTCAGACCTGATTTTTAGTCAGTTTATTTCTATTTCAATGTAAAATGATTGTGAAAAAACAGCATGTATTGTTTATATTTCCATTTATGATCCGAAATATAAAAATTATCGAGCTTCATTTCCACATCTATCCACATCTATCCAAATCTAGCTATAGAACATAAGTATCCTTGTTTCACCGGAAAAAAAAGTATCCATATGTTGCCATAATGATATAGCTGACCACCTTCATCATAAGCAGATATGGTTTGTTCATATCAATTGAAATTGTGAACTCCATTAAAATGTAAAAAGCAAAATTAGGTCTAAGCGGCAGCATACCATACCAAAGTATTGATTTAACAATATAATTCTGCAACAAAAAGGGCGTGTTTTAATGAGTTTAAATGGCAAATGGGGAAATTTTATAATTAGTTATAGCTGACTTGGATATGAATTACCTTATGCCTTAGGCTTGGAAGAGTGGTGGAGAGGGTTCCGGTGCTGGCGCAACGGAGAGCAGATGGCTTGCTAGTGGTGTCGGAGGCACCTCGTGATGCGGTGCACGTGAGGGGCGTCACCGGTGTCGATCTGGAGAGCGGGATTCGATGGCAGTGCAACGCGGTCGGAGCGAGAGGGCACCCGCTCTTGATTTGAGGTGGGGCGTTGGAGGCGTCTTGCGACGCGGTCAGCGGGAAGGGGCGCTGTCGCACCAGCGGCGTCGATTTGGAGGCGACGCGGTCGGCGGGGAGGGGTGCCGTCACCTCGGCGGCGTCGATTTGGAGGGGGAGGAGGGGAGTCGGTGGGGAGGGGCGCTGGTGGCGTCGCGCGACTGAGAGCGTCGATCTGAGGTGGGGCGTTGGAGGCGTCTCGCGACGCGGTCAGCGGGGAGGAGCACCGTCACACCGGCAGCGTCGATTTGGAGGGGAGGAGGGGAGTCGGTGGGAGGGGCGTCGGTGGCGTTGCGCAAAGGCTGGGCGTCGAAATCGACTACGGTGGCGGGAGAGGGAAGGAGTGGAGCGGCGATGATTAGGGTTAGGCGGCGGCCGGTGTTGCGTGCGAGAGAAAGAGAGGAGAGGCGTCGTGCGTGAGGTGGGGGTGGGAAGCGAGCGTGGGGAGAGGGGGAGGGTAAGGGATCCGTGGAACGATATGAGCCATTGGATTTTGGACGGTTGGATTTGATGAATGAGCTATGTAGAAGTGTAGTTGATGAATTATAGGATAGATTGGATGATTTTGGACGGTTGGATTTGATGAATGAGGTATGTAGGATTACATTTAATAGATATTACCTGGTTTTTAGCATACTATGATGTGCCAATGTCTCAGTCTCTGAGACGTGATCGTAGAGAGTTTAATTCTATATTTACGAAGGTAAAACAATAATTAAGAGCTGATAAGTAATTTTCATTAACTCAAGCATATTTGACGCAAAATTTAGGTGCTATCAAATTGACTCGAGAATCCTTCGCCCCCAAATTTCCGATGGATGCAGACGCGAAAAGAGGCTCTTTTTCTCTCCATTTTAACGTTTTGACACCTCATCAGGCCTTTTCCTTCCCTTCACTTTCTCCTTTCCGGTTGTATAGGCTTGTATACGCCTTCTAGGCCGTAGTCCTGCCTCCGCAAGAGAAGCCAAGAAGCGGCGGAGGGGAAGGGAGGAGGAGGGCACCAGCCGGCGGAATGGCGGCGCCGCCCAAGGCATGGAAGGCGGAGTACGCCAAGTCCGGGCGGTCCTCGTGCAAGTCGTGCAGGTCCCCCATCGGCAAGGACCAGCTCCGGCTCGGCAAGATGGTCCAGGCCACCCAGTTCGATGGATTCATGCCCGTCCGTGTCCTCTCCCTCTACCCGCCCTCCTCGCCGATTATCTTTCTCTGTTCCGTTAGATGAATCTTGCTTTCATCTTTAGGGTTTGGGAGGGTAGGGTTTTGGTGTGGCAGGCATCGTGTTCTTGAGGAGTTTTTTGTAGGTTGGGTTTGGATTCTAGAGGTGCATTTAATGGGTTCAGATTGGTGTATTGCGGAGGTGGATTTTCGAGGGCATTCACTGTGAGAATCTTCTGGATTTATGGGTGTGATCGGTTTTCATCTTGATGTGCAATGCGGGTGTGGGTTTTGTGGTCATCTGCCACAATAATCTTCTGCTTTGATGGGTGGTCGGTTTTCATCTTAATGTGCATTGCCAATGTGGGTTTTGTGGGCATTTGCCATAAGAATCTTCTGCTTTGATGGGTGGTTGGTTTTAATCTTGACGCCCGAAAAAAATGTGTTTCTGAGGGTAATTTCGCATGATTTTGTGGGGTATGATCGAACCAATCTTCTTGGAATGCGGAGTTCTTGATGCATTTGGTTTGGTGCTCTGTCGATTTGTCGATGATCCGTCAATTCCAGCATTGGGTTTATTGCTGTTTCTAATCCATTATGCAATCTATATGCGTAACGCAAGAATAGATAGATGGTGCTCTTGTGGGCACCAACTTTGATATATGCAATTTAACTGGTATTGCTCCTAAGTTATTTGATATATTAGTTATTATGCGGACCTGCCAGTTAGATGTGCTGTTTTAGCATGGCAATGGGGCATACCAACGAAAACGTTAGTATCAAGTGTGTTCGCTAATCTGTTTTTGTTCTTATCTGATGTTTTAGTTTGCAAATTATAATCCAGGTGTTCGTTTGCCCACTTTATTTTCTAGTTTGCTCTTGTAATTGTTTTGTGGGTGCATGTGTAATATTGCTTACCTGTATTAGGCAAGATAAAACTTGGAGGGGAGTCCTTATTCTATTTTCCATTGTTTATCTTCCTGCACATTTGGATGCTGAATCTTTATTTCTTTTGGTTGGGTAATATACTCAGTACTCGTGTGGTTATGTGGACTGGACACTCAAATTATTTCACTGGGAAATGTAGGATCGTTTAGGGCAAACTGAGGGAGTACTTTTGGATCTGCATGTCATTTTTCACCTGACAATATTCTTTTTATTTTCTGTGATGGCCTGATCATGTTCTTTAATATGGAGTGTGCATAACATTGTATCTTTTCTATGTTTTATATAGTAATTGTTTTATTCAAGAACTGTAACTATTTGGAACTGTTTTTTGGTCATGGTAGATTCTTGAAGGTGCAAAAGAAAAAACTTGATGGTTATATGACATATCTTTCCATATCAATTTTACGAATTGACCACTTCCAATTAATTTTAGTGCCCTTTTCTCTTTTTCAGATGTGGAATCATGCCAGTTGCATCCTCAGTAAGAAAAACCAGATAAAATCGTATGCAACTTCATCTTGTACTGTTTGCATGAGTTTTACGCATAAGTATTATAGTTTATTCATCTTTATTGCATCTATTGGAAATCTGACCTTACTAAAAGTGTCAATTCTTCATTTCCAATTAGTGTTGATGATGTTGAAGGAATAGACACACTCCGATGGGATGACCAAGAGAAGATAAGAAATTATGTTGGAAGTGCACCAGCTACTTCAAGTTCTGCAGCTGCTATTTCAGATAAATGCACCATTGAGGTTGCTAAATCTGCCCGTACTTCATGTAGACGCTGTGGTGAAAAGATAACAAAGGGAACGGTATGTATCTTTTGATCAATTAATTTTATACATGCTTTCTAATTCGTCCCTTGAGGATAGGAAGTTCTATGTCATGAAAATTTTATGTGTGTACTTTGTTGCTTTTCAAATTATAGTCATGAAAATAACCTCCTTGATGATTAACATCTTACAGTCTTATACGAGCATTCAGCTAACAATCATAGATAAACAGAAGTTTCACATTCTTGATTTCTTGATGCAACATGTAAGAATGATTGATCGTAACATGTTTCCTATTCCTTATAATTACTCCCTGGGAAGAATACTGTATTCTTCAAAATTCTGCATGTTACTTTGTTGTTCTATACTTTATTTATTTAGAACATGAACTTTAGCGCCCACTAAGGATGAAATAGATACCCGACTTGGTCCTAGCACTCGAACAGTTGAAGCTGGGGAGGTTAAATAGCTTCCCTACCTAGTGGTCATTGGCATGTTCTTTTATTTTCTGAACTTACATCTAGGAAACATATGGTTCTGATACACAGGGACACCATAGGTTCTTTTCTGTACCCTATTCCTTGTGGCCTGCATCATGTTGCATATAATGCCCAAGCTTTTGCACTGGAATTCCAAGTGACTAGAAAGCCTAAAAGGCCACAGTTTCTCATTTATTTTGTAAACTAGACATCTTGGCGCACCATGTGCGCCCTATAGAAGATCAATTTTGTGTAGTAATTGGATTCAACCAATTAATTCATAAATGATGGGTGTTCTAATTATAGAATTAGAACGGCGAAATGAGCACCTTTTTTTGTGAGAACAACATTCGCATATGAAAAATTTAAAACTCATGTTGATCAATTGCTTTATTGAACTACAAACTGTAAATATTTCCAGAGAGAAGTTTTAAGACGACAAAGGGCTTGGGGTTACCCACTTAAAAGAGAGCTAACAGATCTCCACCTCCCAAAAGCTTAAACATTAAGCCAACACAATCCTATCCAACAGACTGAAACCAAAAGATCACTCTGGTCATATGCTAGCTAAGATTCCTTACATAGTTTCCGCTCTTTGAGCTACAGAACAAAAGGCCACACTTATCCCTGTCCACCTGTCAAGTAGAACAATGCTCCTAGACTGCAAGAAAATGAATTTGTAAAGTATCAAATCAATACTTGAAGGGAATTTCTTAACCACCAAATAGACCAAATGCAGAAAATACAAACAATACCAAGGGTTGGCCAAGCTTTTGAAGCTTTGACGATCAATAATTTCTCAAATGCTTGGTTTTCTATACAACCAATATCAAAAGTAGGACATGATCTGCATGTAGCTTACATGACTGTAGTGGGATGAGGTGGCAATATCATCAAGCTTCTTTTCATGAAAATTACAGCATTTAGGCAATATATATTCTATCCTTGTGTTCTGATAGTGTTAGAAACAAATTCTGACAGGATGCCAGATCAAGCAATTGAACATGAACAGAAGAAAAATGCACATTAGTATCCATGTTGCTTGTACAGGCTGATAGAAATGTATATACAGACTAATATTTGCAAAACTATAACCCTGCTCCTGACCGGAAGGCAAGAGAAATACCCACCCGTTAAGAATCACAAGTTCGTAACCGATGACTAAGCCAAGTGAATCACAAAGACAGAAAAAGGAACATTTTTCCCTGCAACTAATATTTTTTAGAGACGAAGTGTCTAGAAGCTGAACAGTGGCAAACACAAAATGGGAAAATATCCCTAAGTCATACATGGTCAAGACAACACATACCCATATACATATTGAAAAGGACAACGAAGCAAATTTGTTTGTTTGGTTTTACCTGAATTCATTTAGCAGAACAGAGGGTTTGATCATTCATCCTCGTGCGCTCATACATTTTTGCACTCTTTGATAGTCATAAGTGCAATATATCTGTGGTGAGATAAACATCTGTCAAGCTGTGCAATCCAAAAACAAAACTAAGAATTCTCATATGACAACAGACTACGAATTGTGAACTTATGATCCAACCATAAACTCATGAGTACTCATCGGAAAACCCAAGCCTGTTGTATATGCAATGTGAAGTTACGAACAAAACTTATGTGAAACGGTGAGTCACCAGAAATCGTGCTTTTTCATCTACATTTCCACCTCAATCCTTGATAAAGGGTGAGGGCACATCTATACTCTGAAAAAAACATAAAAAGGCAAAATAAAAATATAGATTGAACCAACAGCGCGAAGTATGGCTGAATGTAGAAAATCTCAAAAAAGAATGGAAAAATACATTGTGCACGGAGCATCGACCTGCCTCAAAACTTTCTCAACAGCTGCTACAAATCTAACCTGAATTAGTCTGAGAGGCAGGGTAGCTCCAGGATATACAACAACACCTGAAATGAATCAATACTTTAGTAAATTTGATCCTTGATAACCTACTGGAAAAATCCTGCTGCATTTACACTATGACTGTTATGCTGCCACCTACGGCCCTTTCGTGCAGCCACTGCACTACAACCCTCCCAAATCACAGCCATGGGCACTGAGACGGCACAAGAGAGAATAGGAGAGGAGAGAAGAGTGGGAGGCAGGTAGTGCGACCTGCACCGACGGATGAAGCCTTGAACTGCAGCAAACTTAGCTCCAGGCGCACCAGCTCTAGGCCCCTCACCATAGCACTACCAGATCTGAAGCTGCATAGCCCGCCGGACTGACCACTTCGCTACCAGATTAAAGTACTCATCGCCAAGCTCGACCTTACCTCGACCGATATAGAGGGTCGCCGTCTCAACTCACAAGCGCCTGGAAACTCGGAAGACAGGGGTAAGGAGGGAGATGAACGGGCCGGTATGGCGAAGAGAAGGGGGCGGATAGAGGATGTGGTGGTGGAGCAAGGCGGTGAGGATGAGCGGCAGCGCGGGCCGATGTCGCGAGAGGCGGAGTGAGGAGGGAAGCAGCGGCGGCCGGCGACGCGAGCGAGGGAGGGACGCGATGAGAGCGACGAGAGGGGGCGGCGCGGGCTAGGGTTTGGGAAGGAGGGCTGGGGTGATGGGAGCAGTGTCCGGGGCGCGAGCGGACAAGCTGATCCCAGCCGTTCGCTCAAGCGGATCGGGCGGCGCACGGGCGACTCGCGTGGACACATGAGAGGCCGCGATTCCGCCCGCCTCCCCGCGACGTGGATAGAGTGCGGAGCGAACACGCTAGTGCGAAATCCTCTCATGCGAGCAACTTCAAGGAGGTTTTAATATAACCGATACTCTGCTACGTGCCACTAGCAAACATTAGAACTCTGAATTTTGTGTTAAATTTACTTTATCAAATGAAGTAAGCTGCAAATGTATTAATTGGAAGAATATTTATTATGTTCATTTTTCTTATTTACCCACTCTCCTAGTTGAGTACTCATAATGAATTACAATAATTACTGCGGTGAATTATGTACAGGAAAATGTTTGATGATCCAGAAGTACTATTAGTCACTTAGCTCATAATGTATGTTTTGAAAATATACAGATATTTTGTAACTGTGATACGGCAACTTGTAATGTAAAAACGTGGTCTGTCTTCACTCTAAATTGTTTCTGTAATAGTATTATTTGTTTGTCTAGGTTCGTGTTTCATCTAAGCTTGAAGGGCAAGGTTGGTATCACACCAGCTGTTTTTTGGAGATGTCCCCAGCTGCAACTGTTGAGAATTTCTCAGGCTGGGAGATCCTGTCGCATGAGGATAAAGGAGCTGTTCTTGATCTTGTTAAGAAAGATGCCCCCAGCTCAGGTAATGAAACATATGGACATGAAATTTTGTTCAAGCCACTTTGTAATCCGACTTGATATTTTGTATGGTTGTTTCTCAAGGGCAAACATCTTCTAAGGGTTCCAAGCGCAAGAATAATCAGAATGATATACATGACTGCAAAGCTCCCAAGATAGGCAGGAATATATCAGAAGGCACAGCAGAAGATAAAGGGAAGGCTGTTGTATCACATGATTCCAATGCTAGTTCTACTGACCTTCAAGAAAAGCTTAAAGAGCAGAGTGATACACTTTGGAAATTGAAGGATGAACTTAAGAAGCATGTGTCAACTGCTGAACTAAGGAACATGCTCGAAGCAAATGGGCAAGATACATCTGGGCCAGAGCGGCATCTATTGGACCGTTGGTAATGTTGCATGCTATTTGTGAAATGGTTTTTTAACTTCCTGGCTTCCTGCACTACATTATTTCCATCCAATGAGTAATTGATATTTAAACAAATTGCACTACAAGGATTGCTCATATAAACATATCCTTGTCTGGTGCTACTTGCTAGAGGATACGATTATTACTGATGATGAATGGTACTAGTGTATGAAATTTGTTAGGATAGTTGTTCCCCAAGACCCCAATTGGTCATATATGTAATTTTTTGTTGCTAGATTTATTTTCTGCTTGCTTTCTGGATCCCAAATCCCAGTTGTAACATCCTGGTTATAGGATTTGTGATACTGATCACTTAGTGGAATTCAGAATTTTCACCGTAACCTAATGATTGTACACTGTTTGCTTTGGTTCTTTTGTAATTTGGTTCATGTATACAATTATTATTTCCTTAAAAGTATACCTTTTTATTTTTTAAAAAACACATTTTAAAAATTTGATATTTGTTTTTAGGCAAATTTTTTTCAATATTTTGATATTTGCAGAGCAATTTCAAAGTCGGGCAGCACTTAAGATATTTTTTTAGGCAAAATTTGTTCAATAGTATTTAGCTCTGAATTTTTTGTGTATAATTCAAGGAAGACAAACATTATTGATTGCATAATAAGCTTTATGATATTGTTGGTTGCGTAGACCTGCTTGTGGCATTTCCTTGTTTCATCTCGCATAGAAGTCAGTACACCTCATCTCTTAACTTTCTTCCTCGTTTGGCAGTGCTGATGGGATGCTTTTTGGAGCATTGGGTGCTTGCCCAGTTTGTTCTAGCTTCCTTTACTATCATGGTGGCCAGTATCATTGCAGTGGCTATGTGTCAGAATGGTCCAAGTGTACATACTCTACGACAGAACCTGTGCGCAGTAAAAAGAAATGGAAAATTCCTGACGAAATGGATAATGGTTATCTTACAAAGGTATGACTATGGCTCCCCCCCACACCCACCCAAACCCAAAAGAATATCGTTCTTAATGCTTGGTTTCTACAGTTAAGGTAAGCAAATATATATGTATCTTGCAGTGGTTCAAGTCTCAAAAGGTTAAGAAACCAGAAAGAGTTCTTCCGCCAATGTCACCTGAGAAATCATTGTGCCAATCAACTCAGCAAAACCGGTCTTTCCTTGGTGAAGGATTGGATAAATTGAGAGTTTCTATAGTAGGACAATCTAAAGATGTGGTTGTAAGTAATCTTCTTTTTACTTTTTGGTACAGTTATCCTCAGGTTCTCTTGTGAATTGTGTTCGTTAAAGAAGCACCAATTATGCCATGACCTTGCTGCATGTTGTGGCATGCACCAGACACCCTTTATTTTTACCAATCACAGTTACTTTACTTACATTGTTATCCAGATTGATTCTTACCATATTATACAGATTATATATATTATGCATATTTGTTGTGTGGCTTGTTGACATGAAATCGGAAAGTGCTCAACTGTACATGCTTCATATATTTGTTTGTTTAAGTTAATTCCTTGAAGATAGCTAGTTTAGTTTGTTAATTGATTCCTTGAGTTCCTCTTGTTTCTTTAATTTCCAAAAAATTTAATCCATGGAATATGCAGAGTGACCACATTTAGATTGCAGAGCAAAGGTAGGGAGAGCTTAGGTTTTTTCCCTATGTACTTGCTTCAGTTCATGTTAAATTCATGTCATGTGTTTAATAATGGGTCAAATTACCTTATATGATCTAGCGTGCTGCTTTTGCATCAAGTGGTAAGATAGGGTTGCTACTATTTGCATGGGATACCCTTTTCTTTTATTTTTTCTTCTCTGCTGGTCACTTGGTGTCGGGAGATTAATGATTGGCTCAGTTATTGGGGCTATACTTTTTTCTTTTTCTTGTTTTTTAGTCTGTACTTTGTACATTCCTCTAACTAATCATGTATAATCCAACTACTGTAGGATGGATGGAAACAGAAGCTGAAAGATGCTGGTGCCAACTTTAGTGCCACAGTTACCAAAGGTTTTTCCTCGTGTTATCTTTTTTTTTCCGAACTACACAGGATTTCCTTGTGTTAATCCAGAACTGAACTATCTTGTTCAGACATTTGAACCTTTAATATTTGGTTTTGTGTGACATTGGAACCTATATCTTCACCCAAATGGATGGGCAGTTTGACACCACCCCATGACCAAAAGCCACCACGCAAATTCCTAAAATTGGTTGGCTCTGACATATGTGTAATGTTTAGACTAATACATGACACTTAATTTAACTGATGTTTTGAAAGTATAAGGAGAATGCATTGTCTAACTCATGTTTTTTTAGGGGGATATGGATTATGAATCACTTATGCACAGTTATGTTATCAATCTGACTGTCTCTATTTCTGTAACAACGAATGGGCATTGAGCCAGTATTTTTGTGCAGCAGATATAATGGACTGAGTCATGTGACTTGGTCATTGTTTCATAGGTTAGGTAAGCTCTTAGTGTTTGGTGAAATTATTTCGCATTATTTTCACATGGAAGTCTTGCACTGCAGACAGCAGCTGCTTAGTTTTATGTGATGAGCTTGAGAGTGAGATTGCTGAAGTCAAGAAAGCAAGGTATCACATTTTTACTTTGTCCTTCTCCTTTTACAGTTACAGTTTGACCTATTGTTTTGCGAACTACTGTATTAAAAGAAATACCATTATATATGTATGTTACTTCATTTCAGGAGGTTGAAGATACCTATTCTGCGAGAAGGTTACCTTGGAGAATGCATTAGAAAAAATAGAGTGCTTCCATTTGATTTATATAAAGTAGAAACTGCATCAGAATCTTCTAAAGGAGGCACAATGACTGTTAAAGTTAAAGGCCGAAGTGCTGTTCATGAGTCCTCTGGTTTGCAAGATACAGGTCATATTCTTGAAGATGGAAAAAGCATATACAATACAACCCTGAACATGTCTGACCTGACACGAGGTGTGAACAGGCAAGGATTTTGCTCACAGTATTTCTTGTCAAATTCAGGATTTGCATTTTTAGGGGTGATTTTCAAGGCATGTTTCATATGACAGATATGGATAAACCCTCCAGCAATTTTAGTCGCCAAACAAAGAACCTGGATTGCTTCTCAAATCCAACTTCCCGGTCTCCCCTTGAACTAACAGAATGATATAATGCTAAATTTCCCATTGCTGTTAAGTTGTAATGTTGAGTCAAGTGCAACCAATATGGTCGTAAAAATAACATGAACATTTTGGAAGTACTTTGGTCTGGTTTGGTTTGGTTTTCATTACATATGCCCCTGAAGTCATAGCCCTTGTTTCTAGTTCAAGCCCAACTTAGCTTTGGTTTATCAATCATTCCACGGTGATCAATCACCTGATCTAGTATGTCTTATTTACTGCCACTCTGTAACCAAAAAAGTTGGAGCTTGCACAAATTTCTGTTTCCTTTCCTGTCAATTTATGTTCAGGAGCATAATACACTATTGAAATGAGGGGAAAACTTTTCTTCTGTAGTATTACCAGTTGCTAAATTTCTGTTAGGTTAATGCAAATAATGGTGACCCTGCTTGCCCTGCCTCATCTTTTAACAGTTGTTATCTTTTTTTTTTTGGTCTGTGAAGCTATTATATACTTCAGGTCATTGAAGAGGATAATGGGTCTGATTGTTATGTATTCCGAAAGTGGGGACGAGTTGGGAATGAAAAAATTGGAGGCACTAAGTTAGAGGAGATGTCGAAAATTGATGCTATTCAGGAATTTAGAAGATTATTTCTTGAGAAGACTGGAAATCCCTGGGAAGCATGGGAACAAAAAACAAATTTCCAAAAGCAGCCTGGGAAATTTTATCCACTTGACATTGTATGTTGTGGGAAAATGTTTTTAGCTGCAGGATTTTTTCCTTTTTTAGTGGATTATGTGGATTCAATCTGATTTGTTTAATATATTGCAGGACTATGGTGTAAGGCGAGGACCAAAGCGGAAAGACATTGACAAAATGAAAAGTTCACTTGCTCCCCAGTTGCTGGATCTCATGAATATGCTTTTCAATATTGAAACATACAGGTGCGATTTTACTGTTCTATTTTCAGGTTTTGCATGTTTACATGCTTTGTTTTTAGTATTAGAAAAGAATTTCACATATTATTTTGTACCAGGGCTGCTATGCTGGAATTCAAAATTAACATGTCCGAGATGCCCCTGGGTAAACTAAGCAAGGAAAATATCCAAAAAGGTGTGATACTTTGCTCCTTGTGGAACTCATTTTGTTGATCTATAAGTCCAAACATATCATGATTCACTTGCCTGCACTGCATGCAGGTTTTGAAGCATTAACTGAGATACAGAATCTATTGGGTAACACTGAGAATCAAGAACTGGCGGTTAGAGAGAGCTTGATCGTTGCTGCGAGCAATCGTTTCTTCACTCTTATTCCTTCTATTCATCCTCATATTATACAAGATGAGGATGATTTGATGGTGAAAGTATGTGTTCATTGCCTTGTGCTATATTCCTGTATATTGGGAAGATATCCCATGACTATTCTTATTTTTTAAATCATGACAGTTTTAAGTGAAATATTTTGCTATGAAACCTTCATTTTGCAAAAGAATAAATGTGTTCTATGATCATTGCTGAAATTGAAATGAGTCCATTCCACGCGCAGATCGTACATGACTTGTAGTGATATCTTGGCAGTTAGGCATGCTCCATAATGCTCAAATGGAATCGAGGGAACACAAATTTGTTATTTATTTTGTCATATATAAATTTGGCTTTCAATAAACTATGTTATTGAAGTAAGAAAAATGTATTTTCGCACTACTTTCATTTATGGTGCAAGTTCTCAATGACTCTCATTTTGCTATCTACTTGGAAGATTTGAGAGGATGTTTAATAAACTAAATATTTTATGACTTGCTACAGACCTATGACATTTTTCCTTTTCTTTTTCTTCAGTTCTTCACATGTTCTCCTTGTCGTTTGATACAGTACTGTTCTTAAATGCGATGATATCTCCTGCATATTCAAGGAAAAATGTGTTATAACTGTCCACTGTTTAAAGTGCTGTTTTGGTTCTTGCATTATTTTCATTCTTATTTTCTTTTGACTGATCAGATATATTTCTTATTATCAATTGACTATAACTTTATTCAGAGACCCAATTGACTGTAACTTTGGTGAAATGGTGCAGGTGAAAATGCTTGAAGCTCTGCAAGATATTGAAATTGCTTCTAAACTTGTTGGCTTCGATAGTGACAATGATGAGTCTCTTGATGACAAGTACAAGAAACTTCGATGTGCCATTACCCCACTCCCTCATGATTGTGAAGATTACAAGCTAGTTGAGAAGTATCTTCTCAACACTCATGCTCCTACCCACAAGGCATGAATTTTCTTCTGTATACAAAAACCTTGTAGTTTTTTTTTTTCTGTAGATGCACAATACAGACGATTATTTCTGTTTTCTTCTGTATAGGTATTGACCTGTCCTCTTTTTAATCTTTTTTGAAGGAGTGGTCACTGGAATTAGAGGAAGTCTTTTCACTTGATCGAGATGGAGAATTCAACAAGTACTCAAGATATAAGAATAATCTCCATAACAAGATGCTGTTATGGCATGGTAAGCAATCTATTCAAGTAACATAAACACATTGGGCTTACACAATATTTGAAATGGTTTATCTTCACTAGTTTGAATCTCTCCTACTTTTATACTCAGTATTTAGTGCTAAAATCTAGGTTTGAGACAAAATAGAGGGTTCACAGGCAATCCAACAGATGTAAATGCTTATTTTACTAATTCTTTGTGTGGTTTACTCGTGTGGTGTGTTATGTTAGTATTTAAAAGGCTCATTTTTGTAACTCTTTCCTTCCTACCATTTGAATGATTCCATGATTGCAAAACTTAATTTATAGGGTCAAGGTTGACCAATTTTGTTGGAATACTTAGTCAAGGACTAAGAATAGCACCTCCTGAGGCTCCCGTGACAGGCTATATGGTTTGCTCTTTGTTCACTTTATATATGGTTCAACTGTAGCATCAGTAAAAGATTGGTTGAATTTGATTAAGCTATTTTCCTTTCAATCAACAGTTCGGGAAAGGTCTCTACTTTGCAGATTTAGTAAGCAAGAGCGCACAATATTGTTACGTGGATAGGAAGAATCCAGTTGGTTTGATGCTTCTTTCTGAGGTTGCTCTGGGTGACATGTATGAACTGAAGAAAGCCACGGTAAGATATAAAGTCTCTCAGTATTAAAAGAGAAATTCTGGTTATAACATTAACTTGAACTTCTATCCTTGCTTTGAAATATGATCCTGCTTTAAGGAATTGAAGGAATTGACCATGGTATTTCTTTCCTGATTTTTTAATCGTGATCTGTATTTCTTTGCTGATTCATAATTATAAGAAAAAGCTCAACGAGTTACTGGAGTGCAATTACTTGTTTTTTCCCCATGTTTATCATGGCTTGGCACCACACTTACTGGCCTACTGCTGGCTGCTGCAGTCCATGGACAAACCTCCAAGAGGGAAGCACTCGACCAAGGGCTTAGGCAAAACCGTGCCGCTCAAGTCCGAGTTTGCGAAATGGAGGGATGATGTTGTGGTGCCATGCGGAAAGCCAGTGCCAGCATCTATCAAGACATCTGAGCTTATGTACAATGAGTATATTGTCTACAATACATCCCAGGTTCAGTCAAATTGTTATCCCTACTCTTTTGCGCGCTTCTGTTAATCAGAAATTCAGTTACTTACCTTTCATAAAACCTTATCGTTGGCAGGTGAAGATGCAGTACTTGTTGAAGGTTAGGTTCCATCACAAGAGGTGACTAGAAGATTTAAAGTAGGAGTAGAAATGTAGAATTAATCAGTGGAAGTATCTCCATCGATCAGTAGTCTGTGGTGGGTGGCTACGCTTTTTATGTGTTGGAATGATTTATCCAGTAGTTTCAGGTTTGTACGGAGGTTATGTGTGCTGCTCGCGTTTGATCCGTTTTGGGGTATGTTGCATGGGCATCGCGCGAGTGGCGCAAGTAAATCCCCTGCGCATGTCATTGTCGTTTGATAGATGTTTGCCTAATTTTCTGTGGCAATGTGCGCATTTGGCATCGCTGTCTAGGTTGCTCGCGTTATTCGGCGTTGCATTTTGGCTATTATTTTTCTCAGTATTTTGATTGGAGGTCTATCTTAGGATACTGCAATCGAAATAAACTGAACAGCATTAGTAAATAGTGCCGTCTGTAAGATCAAAGAATAGTGCCGTGTAGGATCAAGGTTAGAGGCATGTGACTGTCTAGCGGAAGTAATATTCTTCTATCCTAGGTTCAACGTTAGTCAACACGGCGATTCTATGAGCGTAGATTGCAATAGTTTTTTTTTTCTTTTTAGAGAATCCATTATATGCCACTGAGTTTATCCTAGATCTATGATTTGTCATTGATTCTATCACGCCATCGATTTTTGCTTAATTTTTACGATTTACCATCGTTGTCCGATTAGGTTTTGTTAGTACTGTACAGTTTTGTTCAAATGACTAAAATACCCTTAGAACAAAAATTTCCAAAATTTGGATAAAACTTCTAATATATCATATTATAAATATGAGATTGTAAACATCCAAAATTTGGCAAAAACTTAAAATATGATATTTTAGATTTTTTATCTAAATTTTGGAAGTTTTTATCTTAGGGGTATTTTGGTCTTTTCGATAAAATTGTACAGTGCTAATAGAGGTTAACCAGATGGTGATGGTATATCCTGTGGTAAGCTCAGTGGCATATAATAGATTATCTCTAGTTTTTTTTCCCAGGTATTAGTGTTTTTGTAATCTCCGCTTGTTTTGTGCTCATTTTTCACTCTGGTTTGTCATCGTCCTTCTCACTCCGCTCGGGGTGTTACTTGATTAGTTCCAAAATAAGTGCAACCCTATTCTGTACTAGACGACTGCACTTTGGGACAGAAGAAGTTAGAGAGATCACTTGACTCCGATAGCCACAAAGACACGTTATGACCAGCGTTTAGCCTCAAAATAATCTTTAACCATATGATCAAGTGAGAATATTCATGGCCTCAAACATCAACAATAGAAAATTTAGGACACGTGTAACATAAAATAGATAGCCCAGGACATCCCCAACTTGTAGGCAGTCATGAGTTTATTCCATTATTATCATGTGAGGCTCAGGCGTCCACGGGAACTGCCGACGGCGCAGCAGGGGCATGCAGGATGGGCTTGGCCTCGTGCTCTTCCTTGTCCTCCTCCTCCGCCTCGGCCTCATACGCGTCACGTTCCTGGAGCCAGAGCTCGGCGAACTCGCAGTTGTTGTACTGCTCGAACCACGGCCCGCCGGACGTGTAGTGGATGGCGCGCGGCGCCGTCCCGGCCGTGTCGGCGGGGTCGACGCGGTTGTGGCCCACGAGGAAGTTCCACACGAACGGCACCTCGCCGATGTCGGCGTCGTCCAGCCACATGAATCGGTGCAGGTAGGCGCCGCTCCGCGTGCTGACGGCCTCGGGCGTCAGCGCGGCGCGGTTCTTTGGGTGGGCGCAGTTGAAGAGCACCATGGACGACCAGTTCTTGCGCGGGTACACCGTCTGCACGGCGCCGTCCATCTTGGTGGCCTCCTTGGGGGCGTAGTCGTGGTGCACGCACAGCACCGCGTAGCGCGGGTCGGCCATGCGCGCCAGCTCCGCGACGTCGGCGACGAAGAGGAAGTCGCAGTCGACGAAGAGCGCCCAGCCGCGGTATCCGGCGAGGTGGGGCGTCAGGAAGCGGGTGAAGGAGAACTCGGTGCTCTCCGTGGGCCCGCGCTCCCGCCAGTACAGCCCCGCCGACCGGAGCTCCTGCTGCACGATCGGGATCACGGCCACCGGCACGGAGGAGCGCCGCAGCAGGGAGCGCCGGCACACGCGGTACGCGATGTCCTCGCGCGAGTCGTACCCGACGAACACGCGGAACGGCCCAGCCTCGCCGGCGCCAGCTCCAGTCATTACGACGTCGTCGGTAGGCGTGACCGACATGCTCCTATTTGTTTGTGATAAGTAGAAGGTTAGTGTTTGCTAGCTTATAGCTCCTGGTGCTACCAATAGGCCGTGCGAGTTATCACAAACAATCCTCCGCCTTTTTAATATAAGAGCGCCTAATAGCCCTTTGAGTGTGGGGAGCGAATTGAAACGAGGACAAATGCGTATATGACGACATGCACGTCAACAGCGTTACGCTTGCATCATTAGGCCCAGGGAGATCGATGTCCAGAGTTATGCATATGTGTTTCTCTTCTTTAATTTGTTGTCAAAATCAGCAAGAATTATTTATTTCTGCTCTCTACATACAGGAGTCGGTCGATAAAGGAATCCTACAGCTAACCGCGCTCGTACTGTGTGGTCCGGCTCCGGCGGATGCATGGCGACACTGATGGCAGCGCGCGGGAGGGACCGACTACCGAAGACAGCGCGCGCGCGGTTGCTAATTTGGACGGCGTACTAATACGTGGTCCTGTCGTGTATGAACCGTTAGCACGGCTGGAGCTAGCAGGCAGCTGCATCGACAACTGCCTCCCTGTGTCGATTGCTCCACAGTCGTCGTCATGTCCCGATCCTAATTATCACGTCAACAGCTACGCAGGTGTTGCTTGTTGATCCATCCTTTTCTTTTTCCAATATTTACATAATTTGTTATTCACATTTTCACTCAATATTTTATTACTACCTTTATTTCAAAATATACTCCTTTCTCTCTACGCACTTGTACAAGTTTATAATTAATACTTATAATTTCGATAGGTGTAGTAAAATTTACATCCAAAATGGACAATTATTCATGGCTTCACTTCTACGTGTATACCATATGGTCGTAAAAATTTAACATTTACAGTGAAAACTGGCTAAACTTTTAAAAGTTTGACCACAATTTTATAATAAGTTTATAAAATATACTACTATTTTTTTTACTTATCATTTTATCGTTTTAGACAATGACATGTTCTCTAATTTATATATTTCATCATTACTTTTTCTAAATATATTTTACAAGCCATAAAAATATAATTATTTGAAAGTGCTTTTTTTTACCAATCTCTACTAAGGGTGTGTTCGGAATGAGGGTTGGGAACCTCTCCCCTGTGTACAGAAAACAAGGTAGCTCATTAGCGTATGATTGATTAAATATTAAATAAAAACCTGAAAAATGAATTAATATGATTTTTTACAATAAATTTTCTATAGAAATTTTTCGCAAAAACACATCGTTTAGCAGTTTGGAAAATGTTCACGTGGAAAACGAGGTGCAGGAAATGGGAACACTAGCCTTCCGAACGCACTACTACGAAAACAGTCTTTCGTGGCGGTCATATTGGGTCTTCGCTGGTGGCATTTGGCGCCGCCACAAAGTAAAGGCCAGTGAAGATCAAGATCTTCGCTAGTGGTCATCGACCGCCAGCAAAGAAAAGTCTTCTCTAGCAGTCATTTTATGTCGGCCGCCAGAAAAGAAATATTTTCGTTGGCGGCCACTTTACGTCGGTCGCCAGCAAAGACATAACTTCGCTGGCAGCTGGCTTAAGACATCCGCTAGCGAAAATATTCTTCTCTGACGGCTTACACTCTTTTAGGACACGTGGGCTGCTAGGAAAAAAGCCCAACAAGCTTCTGGGAAAGGACACGTGGCCCGCCTACGAAGATGCAGTATTTTTTAAAAAAAATTGAAACAATATTATATATTATTTTTTCTTCTGTTTGTTCATGTATTTCAGAATCACACGTGGATGATATAATTAATCGAGCTATCGGTGAAGTATGTTCTCTTTCATGCAGCCGCCATTAATAATTAATATACATGCACGCGGACAAAATATATGAAGATTAATATATACATACATATATATATATAATTTAGAAGCACCTATATAGATAAAATTCGACCGACACCACATATACAAGTAGTTGAATGACTTACAACCCGACCGACGATACATACGCGTGAAACTTAGCTATATTACACTCCTGCTCCAATTAGATAAACATTCGTTCTCCGGCAGGGCCAAAACTCTATCGTGGTCGAAAGACCTCCCAGGCTGATGTGCGCACTTACGATGGATGAAGTAGCACATGTCCCGTTGTATGTTCTCAATAGATTTATCATCGAGCTCCCTTTCAGACTTGGGAATTTTTGGAAGCTGCATCGAGATCATGACAAATTAAGGAAATTGTTCACAGTAATGCAAGTTAGCGATTAACTTAACAAGCGTATTGATGGTTTGTACTTACATCGTCATAATTCACGCAATATCTCCCATTGACCCTAAGATACTCGCAGGTGTAATATCCGCATAGTACAGTTCCCACCGGTTGCTTATGACACTTTCAACATCAATTATAAAATATATAGTTAATTAAATGGATAAACACATGCATTTATAAAAATTAAGTAGTATTGTTTGGCATCCAACTTTACTTACCGGCCACTTATTGCGGATGAGTATGCGTTGTCTTAAGTTTTTCCGTTGTCCGTCTTGTTGGTAATACCTTTTATATGCACTGTTTGCTGAGATAATTAATTTAGATTCCTCAAAGATAACAACACGTCATGAGAATATATAAGAATAAGAGTCGTCCATGTATATAACTTACAGATCGATAACTCTGAGTATTTCCTGATATGTATTGCTGTCTTTGCCAAGAGAATCCAAGACGATGACTTCATTGTACTTTGGATAGAGAAGAAATACTATCCAATGGTCGCTGCAAAAGAAATGGTTAGTCCAGCCATGATTATATGCATATACTCGTAGTGGATATTAAAACTTACTCAAAGGCGTATGGCGCGTAAACACATTCCTTGTCCTGCATAGATTGAAGTGCTAGAGCTACATAAGTAGCAACATCGAGAATCCTTTCCTGATGCCTTTGTTTCTATGTATGCGTCCCTCTCTTGCCGAGTCATCGCCTGAACATGTATCGGTAGCTTCTTCTCGTCTAGCAGGTACGTGTGGTTCGGCTTACTTATCCGGCACGGGTTTAGGTAGCCGATAGGCTTTCGCATCGCTTCGGCTTCCACGTAATTCATCATGCCAAAAATGGATGATCAAATTAGGTACACATATAGGTACAATAATTTATTGACATGTTCCAGTCATGCATTTACAGACACCAGATGCCGACCAAATTAGCGTCGAGCCTCTTCCGACGGTAGATGGCATGCATATCGGAGAAACGGACTTGGAATAGGTATGGCCCGCTCCAGAAGATGTTCTCCTGCATGGTAACTATAAATGATGAAAGATCTTTTATGGTGCTTGCCCTAATGTACCATTCACATGGAAAACGAGGTGTAAGAAATGGGAACACTAGCCTTCCGAACGTACGCTCACATGCCAAATTCTAATATATTGGTCTTAATTAATATTTAAGATTTGATTGCACCATTAATTTTAAGACATCATGTAGAGAACGGAGGTAGTAATAAGGTTGTGATGGTAATAAATTCTAAAGAATGGTGGTGGTTTTGATGCCGCATACTAATTTTTTAAAGCAAAGTATTTGATAAACTATTATTAGAGATTACACCGGTTGATCTACGCTTATGTTTTAGCCACACTAGGCTTATGTTTTAGCCACACTTAGCATGATACGTATTACATCCATTTAAAATAAAGCTATGTTTAGCGTAGTACTTTATCCTAAAATAAAATAATTTTTCAAACCGCCCTCTCATCTAAACCAATCAATCATAACTATTTTGTATTTGATTTCTTCATCCACTATTTTCTTAATTGATAACAATCTTACTCCAATCATTTCAAATCCATATTTTTAATAATTATGTTCACATTAAAAATATTTACATTTTATAATGGAGGTATATTAGCGAGAGAGATTGTTGCAGCACGCATGGAATTTCTTTTTCTCATCCCGACATGGCTGCCTCTCGTTTGGATGCATGTATCCGCGAGGGAGAAGCGTGACCCGCATGGTAGAGCATCACATAAGGCCTTGTTCGCTTAATCCCCAGAAGGGATGGATTAGAGGGGATTTATTCCACACCTATTGTGGTGTGAAATTATTCCCCCTTAATCCCCTCCAATTCTCTTCGATCCCCTCTAGCGATGCTACTTGCTTCCCTTGTCACCATCGTCGGAAAACAGGTGTGTGGTTCGAGCTATACGCCTAATTAACAAACAATTATAGGTTACATTGGTGATCACTCGATCAGATCTACTAGATATCGCATACTTAATTACCACACATCTGCACCCGGTCGATTCTTTAACTGTGTTGAGATCTCCGACATGTTGGTGGGGAACCACTTGATCACTTTAATTCGATCGATCCCCGGCCGGTCCGTCAGATCAGTTTCAGCATCTTATCATGATGTGTAAATTAATGTAATCAGTAGTGGGCCGGGAGCACGTTTTAGACGTGCTACCGAAATTGCGACTGCTACCATCACGTTTTGATAACCATCTTTAATTCGATAGCCCGTACGTCTACGATCAGCTTTTCGATCTGGGCAACTGACAGATGCAAATGGAAATATAGAAGCTAGGAAAGGATCCGGTCGATCGAAGTTTTCGCTACAACTTCAAAGTAGTTCATGTGAGTATATATAATCATAAATCATGTATAGCAAATTAAGTCCTTTCATAAATTTACGGAATCGCTATAAATATATCGCCAATTTTTTGCCCAGATTACAGTCGATCTTGAGGTCTGTGTTATTGTTATCACGATGTGCATATATAGGGCTGTAAAAGCTTTTTCATCTTTACGATTAACGTTATTTACTAATTAGGATAACTAATTAATCTTCGAAGACGTTATATCTATGTTAACGTAAAAACACGGTAACCTGAGAGATTTGCTTGATTTTGATTTCACTGTAGGTTCAAATCTTATATTCGGGTACCAGCTGGTTTGATCTTACAACCAACAAAGATAAACATTAAAGTTTAGTCCTCAAACGATAGCCGATCGACATAAAAGCCGATGACATATCACTTGTGATCTAGCCAATACGATTTGACTGAATCGTCTTATGGACTCCTAATATAGTGTAAAAGAAACCTTAAACATGTCTCATCGGCTGTAGAGATTAACAATTATGTAATCGATAATTCAATATTTTTTTAGATATGAATAACTGGGATAGATCGAATTCAATCGAGACAGTATAAGTTGCTTATATCCAAAATCATGTAAATTACAGATTATATGTGTTCATGTCATAGCTGATGGTCTAGTTTAAGTATGTATATCGGCTATAGCTCCGATACAATGTTATACTAAAATATTATTGTAAGGTAAATATGTTAAACAAATATTAGTCTCAAATAGATTAATTTAAATCTAGGTTGATCATAAGTTTAATATATTTAACTAGATAAGATTTTAATATAGGGGCATATATAACTTGTTAAGCGAGATTAAACATAGCAAAACAGATATATAAGATAAAATCGGCTGAAATCCTGATGATACCCTTATTAGCAGTTATAAAGCAGGTTAATATATTGTAATTCTAAATACGACTTAGTATGTCAAACCCAATTAATGCAGCACTAAGTATAAAAAGAAATATAAGATCTAGACAATCAAGCCAATGATTGATTTTTAGGTCGTAAATACCTTGAGTAATCTAGGTTAATGAGAAGTGTTTAGATTATATCGATGATACCCTTAATAAGGTATAATCGATATAGAAAAACAAACTCGTCGACTTAGATTAGCTAAAATATATGATAAACAAACAAGTCTTACCTCTTGTTAAAGATCAAAGCCGATGTAGCTCGACTCGAAACAAGAACTCGTCGAGAAAAAACGAAAAGAAACTTTGGCGATGCGTCAAGATTATATTGAACTGGTGTTAAAAAAACTTACATGACTCTGGGTATTTATTTATACCCAAAATACAAACTTGTACATACCGGACACGATTCAATCTTCTCTAAATTACAAAATCAGACAAACAAACCCTAAGGCGGACTCTTGCCACAAAATTATTAAGATAAACTATTTATTATCCTAATTAATAGACACAATTGACTACTTCGGACTCTATCCCTGATTTGCAACACTTTCAAAGCTCTAAACTAAATCCAACTCGATCTCTATTGGTTTGCCATGTTCACCTCAATATCGATCGGTACAACCCTCAGCCGATGCGTACTCTATTTCCAGCAAAATCGCATCTCCTTCAAATCCACTTCGGTTTAATCTTCAATTCCGAATCATCTTTACCAAATTTTGCGGTTAATAATCTATATCATCACAAATTTGTATTTTGAGACTTATATCAACTTACACATGTAATTTTGGTACTTACATATATAATTTTGAGATTTACATATGTAATTTTAGGACTTACAGAGTAAATACATTAAAATTATATATGTAATTTTGGAACTTACAATGTAAATACATGGAAACTATTTTGCTATCATTCACCTCGACTTGCATAAGGTGTAGTTTAGACATGCAACTTTACTATACAAATAGATTGCCATTTTTGTTTGCTTTATTATTTTAACACCCTGATTTTAACTAAATGTATTTATAGTATATAGATCATATTTTTGTGTGATTAGTGTTTTTTATCACCTTAGTATAATTGATTGAGTTCAATAAAAGTTTTCATTATCTAAAAAGAGTAAAGTACACATATGATTCTAAACTTGTGCAAGTGTATCATCTATGTTCATGAACGGTCACAATACATTTTTCTAGTCCTTGAACTTATCATGGGTATTATATAGGTTCAAACGGGCTCAACATGACGCAAAAAGGCAAAGATATATTCTGTCAAATGGGAACTTTTTTTTGCCCCTTAAAGGGATGCCGTCATATCTCTACTTTTAGCTCTAAAATACATACAAATAGTCTTGAAAAACTGTGAAAAAATTCATAGATAGTACTAAAATCTACCATTAAAAAATCAAGTCTAAACACAGTCGATTTACAACATCAGAACTGAAAAGATAAATACGTTACATGTACTTGGTCGAATCATTTTCGATTCTCAATGTGCACATTGATTTAATTTAGGCTTCCATTTTTAGAAAATATTTTGAAATTATTGGTGTTTTTGACCGGAATTGCAAGAATAAGCTGATTAGGGGCGGATTTGCGGAATTATACCGGCGTCGCTCTTTGAAATAGCGAGAGCGCGATATCGCGTAATGTATGTGCGAAAGCGGCGGCGATATCGCTAATTGAGGGTGAGGGAGCGCTAATGCATCGGTATCGCGCTCGCAAAGCGCGAGAGCGCAGCGGTCTCACACATTTGTAAAGCAATATCGTGGGCCCTCCGACGCCGCCTGACGCACGCGGGGCACGAAGCGGTCTCGCTCTTTGAGGGCGCGATAGTGCGTGCAGTATCACGGTCGGCTTGCGCGAGACCGTAGCAGCGTGGCCCGACTGACACATGTGGGGTCCGAGGCAGGACCGGAGCGGTCTCGCGCTATGCTCTAGCGAGAGCGCAACGGTATCGCGGTACGCGGCAGCGAGAGCGCCAGCGGTATCGCTCTTTCCTAGCGCGATACCGTTGCCGGGGGCCAGGCGACAGCAACTGCTTCGGTCTCGCTCTTTGAAAGAGCGAGACCGCGAGCGATATCGCACACCCCGTGCGCGAGAGCGATCAGCTAATTGTGCCATGTGATATTTTAATCTGTGGTGCAAATCGCTAATATTTCATGTCGCCATTGCTACGTACTCCCTCCGTCCCATAAAAAAACCAACCTAGTACTGGATGTGACACATCGTAGTACTAGATTCATTTTTTTCAGGACGGAGGGAGTAGAAAGTATATTTTTTTATTATGTGTGCAACATATATATACATAAATGAACATGAGAAATATGTATATATTGAAAATAGGCAAAGATTGTGTACGCGGCTACGAGAAGAAAAATAAATATCTTGGAATTTGCAAAATAATGATGTCAGTTACAGATACAGATAGGAAAGAAACAATATAGAAATTTAGAATATAGGAAAAATATATAAAGGAGTAGAGAGATCATTCGGGAGCAATTTTTACAAAGTTAACAAAGAATAGGAATTTAGAAAATGTCATATTCACAGAGAAAACCACCTTTGCATATTCATATACTCGGTCTTGTGACAAGAACCGGGTAGCGAGTTAACGAATTACTCAGTTCTTGCCACAAGACCGGGCCTAAGAATATGCAACACCGAGTTTATGAATTTGCAGTAGTAGGTCATATTCACAAACGGATGCTGGAACTTGAAAAAAAGAGTGGGTATAAGAATGTATTAAAAAAATCACATTTGTATATTCACAGGCTCGATCTTGGGACAGGAACCGTGTCGCGAGTAAACGAACAACATAGAGCGAGTTCACCAACTACTCAGTTCCTGCCACAAGATCGAGCCTAAGAATATGCAACACGAAGTTGGAACCAGTAGAACGTTTATGAAGAAGAGATGTAGTTGTGTGCTAGGTTTGGTTGTTATTTATAGGGGATTGCAAGAAGCTGTGCATAGTGACAATTATTAGAAAGAGACGACAGCGCGTCGGACTGTTTCACTTGTGAAGTGAATAATTACAAAGGGACACCGTCACTTTTGGCGGTACATGTTGTTTAACTGTTTGCTTTAGTAATTACTACGCGACGAAGGCACTTTCGGCGCGGCGGAATCTTCACTGTTTAATTGTGAATGCTCCGTGACATGTCCCGTGATTGGAAAGAGAGGATGCCATTTTAGGTGCGTATGATTGCATCTCTGTGAAAAGAAATTAGTGTGTAATTTAAGTCATAGTAGTAAAAAGTAAAAGTAATATCCAATTTTAACCGTACGATTAACATCGAAACTGCACTATTAATTTAGTTTGTGAGACTATTATTTTTGTTAGCTCTCGTACGAAAAAGTATTAGTGAACCAAAAATCATATGTGTTAACTGCATACAAAATAGGGCGTAAAAATATGAGATATTTATGAACTACGAAACATCGTACATAACATGAAGAATAACCAGTACAAAGAAATAATGTTCACTGCTAGTAATAGAAAGCCAAAAGCATAGCAAGGTTTCAGACAGGGTTGCTAGTGAACTTAAAGACATAATATTAACTTCTACTCGTCATCATGATCAGTCATAGTTCTAGATGTGTCAGCTCGCTTTTTTGTAGTTTTTTTCCTTCCTCCTGCGGCATGTCGAGGACCTGAGAGTGACAGACGGTTTGGCTCATGGCGCTCACGGTTAGATCTATGCGGGTCATTGTTGTTTCCTTGTAAATCGCCATCCTCTGGTTGTGTGGGCTGTGTCACCTGGGACGCATCATCAGTTTGCGAAGCCCGAAGCTCATTGGGTACCGATGATGACCCTCCACCGAAGCTGGACATGTCGTGGTACGATGCAGTGATGCAGTGTAAGGCCTAAACTCTGACATTAGTTCAGGGCGAAATGACCCTACAGAAAGAATGTAGATATCAATGAAATTATCAAAGCTGGCGCAAACAACAATAACATAAAAAAAATCCAAACCTGTTGACGGTGCTTGGATATATGGAATTTCATTACGATGCGAGGAATATTGACCAAATAGCCAATCACCTTGTTGCAACAAGTCCATATAATCCTGTACTCCACCACCAAACGACGTGCCTTTGCATCCATATAAAATATCACGGAGTTATTATCGTTTGTTGAAGTGGGAGTCATGTAAGGCAGGAAAGTGCCATCGATATATGTGTATAGAGAATGATGGTTGTGCGTACCATCGTAATACATGGATTGTCCTTGCCATGGGTTGGTGCCATATGTAGGTGCATGCAGTGGAACCGACTGAGTAGGCCCTATTAATATCAGGAAGTAAATAGTCAATAAGATTCCTATACATGAAAAATTAATAAATTGAAATAATAATTACGTGAAATTAGATGTAAGTGGAGACTGACCGCCTAACGACGTAAACTCTCCTTGACCGATAAATTCTGCTTCCACTCGGGGTATGGTAGGGATACCTTGGCTAGTCCCTGTATATGCAATTAATTAACAACAAGTAAAGTTACGAGTGGACATATGCGTGACAATATGATACTGAATGTACACGGACCTGCAAATGGTGCAAATCCTCCTTGCCAGTGTGAGGTTGGCACATCGGGAGTCATTTGAGGAATCATATGTGGCCTTGCATGAGGCATCTGAGGCACGCGACGGACTATTCGCGTTCCCTCTGTCATCAATTGGAAAACATCATTTAGTCATTTCACATAAACAATTGGGAAAACAAGTCAGCAAATTTATGAGCTATCCCGTACCAGCGAACGCCGCAAACCCACCCGGGTATTGAGAGGTGATGGGCGCAGAGCTATGTGGGGGTATCCGTTCCGGTTGTGCTGCGAACAAATAGATTAGATAGTAGATATGTACTAGTATTTTGTATCAATGTTGACAATTTTGAAAAAAAATATAACTATATTTTGATCAACTTTCAGAAAATGAAGGAACGAACTTGCCATGTAGTGGGTCCATTAATCTGCACCATATAGGCATCTACAGTCTCCTTGACTCCAGCTAGGAAGGAAAGAACAGTGTGACATTTGAAACAGAGCTAGTCAGCCAGATTTGCTAGACTACGAGTCATTTGGCCACACGATGACGCCTGGGCCACTAATTCACCTCGTGACCGTCCTCGAGCAATGCCACGTCTCGCCATCTCCGGCGCCGGCGGCTGGGCCAGGGCAGCCACGGTCGCTGCCGCTCACGTTCTTCGACCTCGTCTTCTGGGACTTCCCTCCCGTGCAGCGCCTCTTCTTCTACGACAACGCCGACCTCCACGACGCCCACGACTTCCTTCTCCGCGAGCTTCCCCTCTTCAGGGACTCCCTGGCCTCTGCGCTGCACCATTTCTACCCCTTGGCCGGGACGCTGCCGTGCGGGATACGGGAGGGCGTGTCGCCGCCGGAGGTTGTGTACTCGGATGGTGACTCCGTCCGCCTGACCGTCGCCGTCAGCAGCGACGACTTCCAGGACCTCGCCGGCGACCACCCCCGCGACACCGCGAGGCTACGCCCGCTGCTGCCTCCGCTGCGCAATCATGGTAGCTCGCAGGATGTGCTCGCCGTCCAGGTCACCGTGTTCCCTCGCGCCGGCATCTGCGTCGGCACGACGCTGCACCACGCCGTCGCCGACGGTTCCAGCTACGTGCACTTCCTCAAGACATGGGCCGCCATTCACCGCCTCGGCGACGAGGGCACGATGCCGGACCACACGCCGCCGCTGTTCGACCGCGTCGTCGTGCAGGACGGCGACGGACTCCGGGAAGAGTTTATCCACGACCACCGGGATCTCGTGGAGTCCAGAGACAGGCGGCTCGATGACTGGGACCTCAGCATGAGGCCAGACACCGAGCTCGCGACGTTCAGGTTCACGGACGAGCTGCTGCGCAAGCTGGGGAGGCATGTTGAGGTGGAGACCTCGGCGCGGTGCTCGCCCTACGCGCTGGCGTGCGGCGCCGCGTGGGCCGGCATCGTGCGCGCGCGAGGCGTGGGCGGCGGCGACATCGCGCGGTTCGGGTTCGTGACCGGGTGCAAGCCCCGCGTGAGCCCGCCGATACCGTCGAGCTACTTCGGCAACTGCCTGGGGCTGTGCTTCGTGGAGGCCAAGCGGAGACACCTCACCGCGGCCAGCGCCTCGGCGGCCATCTGGCGCGTGATCGCGGGGCTCGCCGAGCAGGGGAGGGCGCTCCGTGACGCGCGCGGCTGGGTGCGCGGCGCGCGGGAGTACGCGGCGCAGCGCGCGGTGACGGTGGCGGGTTCACCGAAGCTGGGCGTGTACGCGGCGGCGGATCTCGGCGCGACGTGGGGGGGTCGGCCCCGGAAGGTGGAGATAGCGTCGGTGGAGCGGACGGGCGCGCTGGCGCTGGCGGAGAGCAGCCGCCGTGGCGACGGGGACGGCGGCGGCATCGAGGTCGGGGTGGCGTTGCCGCGCGCGGAGATGGAGGCGTTCCGCGCGTTCCACGTCGAGCTGGTCCGGCTGCTTGACGCCACTAGTGGTGACGCGGCCTCCCCCTTGCCGCGAGTGTAAAAAAATAGTGCCATTATTTCCTCTGCTTCGGATTGGGACACTTTTGGGAAGCAGAGCCTGCAGAATATTCGCTGTTTGTGTTTTGCCAATTGCCATGTGTCCGTACTTATCACGTTTATTACTGTACTAGGTACTCCCGTCCTAAAATATAAAACTTCGAACCTTTCAAAATTATTATTTTAAAATATAATTACTTTTTAATTTATGATTTTTTTCTCAATCCATCACAACATTTAATCATTCAAATTCACTGCTCCCTCCATCTCACTTTAACCTAAGATTTTTAAGGTTTTCTAAAATAATCATCATCTAACAAAGTAGTATCTTTTTTTATTTGTAAAAAAAGTAAATGTGTAACGTGAAACGTTCTACATGCATGTATGCAACTAATCAATTAATTTTTATTGGTTAAACTCATGTAACATTTAAAGTGTGAATTATTTTTTATTGGACACGATGGAGCACTTTCATCGATTTGGATTAATTTCACAATGATGGATATCTTGGTGTTTTTGGTTTTGCTTAAAGGATGATCAAATTAGGATGAAGAGAGTAGTTATTTTTTTTATCTTCTCAACCAATCACAATACTCTACTATCTAATTTTTCAACTATTTTAATACTCTTTCCAACACAAAATTATTTATATTTTGGAACGGAACAGAGGTAGTAGCAGCTAATCTTTCATAATACCCGATTAAGTCCATTTTTTTCTTAAATAAGAAAGACTCCAGATTTCATGAAAAGAACACATCAAACGATAGTACGTAAATGGAAACACTTGAAATGATGCACGTAAACATAGAGAAAGTTATATTTTTAGTAAATACCAAAAATAATTAATACTCTCTTTGCACCAAAATATAGGGGTTCTAACATTCAAAAAATTGTATATAAAATAGAAGAAAATTCGGTTCATAGCACAGATGAGAAGCTGACTTCGAAAAATACCACATAAATTTCCCTAGTTCGCTTAACACCACGGGTGACATCATTTTAGTTTGGAAAATACGATCGACATCCATCATTCTTCTTGCAAACGGTGTTAGTTCAGACAAAATTGCCCCTCTAAACCTCTCTGACCCACTTTCTTCATCTTCCTCCAAATCATTCTTATTACCAAATCAAATCCTAAGCATCAGGCGCAGCCGCCTGACTGGCTACGAGCATTGCTGGCCGTCGCCCACAATTCTAACTGCTAGCCTGATCTCATATATCCCAATCCTAACAACTTTGCTGATACCCGATGGCGGTGAAATGCGAAGTGACCGTGGTCCGTTCTGTCTATGGCTTTACTGTCCTGTTCTCGGATCTCCATTCATGTCTGTCCCCTACCATGTGGGGGGTCAGGGCTTCCTCTACCATCGCGCTTACCGCCGAGATACGGTAGGGGTTACCGACGATACAATTTGATAAAATTTAGATAAATTTAAATTTCCAAAAAAAATCATGGAGGTAGTTCTTGATTTGCAGTGGTAAATGGTGAAGAAATTTGTTGAAAAAGAGTTAGATAAAATCAAATTTGAGGACCAAACCGAAAGTCAAATAGAAAATGGAAAAGGGAAATAATGGAGTGGACCTTGTATGGTACTGTTCATGCAGCCCATTAAGGCCCATAATGGAGAAAATATCTCCCGAGAGCTCTCTTCTCTTGCTGTTCGCTTGTGCATAGCTCGGGGTGAGGTGCTGAGGGCTGGCGGCGACAGAAGAGGCAGCGCCGATGCCAAATCCGTCACCGACGTGCCGGCGAGCGGCGAAACCGTGTAGAAAGGGGTGGTAACCGCGTGGCACGCCATGGTAATCGTCCACGCGAGCTGCCACGAGGTAATCCTCTCTACAGACGCGGTAATCGGACGATTTTGAGCGGTTACCGCACGGTGTTTGGAGGGAACCGCCATCATGTGTAGCTTGGCTCAGCATCTGTTAGGGAGGTAATCGTGTATTACGGCGCGGTAATTGTGGTGAAAGCCGTGGTTATCACCAGAAAACTGTGGTTGTCTCCCACTTTAGGATTTGTGACAATAATGTGATTATATTTAGTTTAGGTGAACTAATTGTGCATGCTTTTGTCAATGTTGTGCAAGTTGTAGCCTAAGTTTTATGTTAGTTTATGTGAAATACATTGTCAATGTTTCATGTTAGTTGAGATTTGAAGATTTGTGAAATATGGTAGTGATGTCAAAAATGGTTTTGTATAGTATGTTATTTGTTGGGTGAGTACATATGGTCGTGTCTTGACTTTGTGAAATATGGAAGGTTTGTGAAAGTTTGATGTTTGTTCTCATGTTTAGTGATGTAAATTTACTTACAACGATAATGGGTTATTTTTTGCTGATGTAAAATTTGGTGAACTCTTTTATAGTGATATACATTTTCCATATGATTCAGGGTGGAGATGTCAGATGGTAGGGACCCTGTGTGGGAGCACGGGAAGAGCATAGGACATGGATTTCATTGTAAATATTGTTAGCAACATAAGAGCGGTGGTGCGGCAACTAGACTTAAAGTTCATTTGGCTGGAAAAGGGAAAGGGACAATATATTGCAATTCAGTGCCTCCAGATGTTCGTGACTTGTTCAGGCGCGAGTTGGACAAGATAAAAGCTGCCGGTAACAGGCTGTTGATGCAAAACACGGTGGCCTGGGAGATTTGCTTCACTCCAGTCCAGGTCCAAGGCTTGCCTCGAGTGTCAAGAGCGTACCAGCTGGTTTGATCTACAACCAACTAGAAAGACAAACAATACAGCCGATCGACCGATGAGCCGATGACGTTTCGTTAGAGGTCTTAGCCAATATATTTGGACCAAACTCTAAATTGATAGAAATTCTGATAGAACAAGTAAAGAAAAACTCTAAATATGTTCCATCGGCTATAATATGTCTATTTGGTTTCTATCAAATCTCTTTTTAGACAATATTATGGAAATAGCCGACGATCCAATATTCACCGCAAAGTGGATAATTTACTGGCTATTGCTCCAGTATGAACTTATATAGATAAATAAATCTAAATCAATATAACAAATAACAATCAATCTTAGATGCGATGATCTAATCCAGATTGACTAATACTCAGTATATTTATATAAAGTGGTCTATCTGTATATAAGTGGCAAATATGCAAAAAAAACTTAAATTAGTGTATGTTAGGTAAGATCGACTGAAACCCTGATACAATCCTTAATTATGATTAATTCCAGGTTAGATTTTAAGGTTCTAAACATGACTAGGGATGATGCATCACAAAGTATGTAAAGAAACCTAAAGTCTAAACAATCAAGTAATTAATCATTTTTCGGGATGGTAGATACCTTAGCTAATCTAATCTAGCCAAACGATTTAGCCGATATCGATATAAACCCTAAAATGAGTCTCGGCCGATATGAAGAAATCGAGATACTAAACTAAGATATATGATAAAAGATTATCACAGGAATATAATTAATACATCTAAAACGATATAAAAGCCCCGATAATGCAAACCATCGAGACAAGTTACCTCTTGTCGAAAGATCATAAACATGCCCTAACTCAAAGTAAGATCTTGTCGAAAAGTAAAAGGAAAAGGTGGTGATACGCTGAAAGTTGTATTGATTGGATTATCATCCCTTATTACAATGATCCTAGGTTTAGATTTATACCCAGAGTACAAAACTCGTCCGTATTGGACATGACTCAAACTTTTCTAAAGATAAAAACAAACGAACAAGTCCACATGGTGGACTCTTACCATATCTTTAGTTCAAACCAACATTAATATCCTAATTAATAGATGCAATTGCCTTAAATGAGCTCTATCTCTGAATGGCAATAACGGTCATTCCAATCTAGCCCACATCGAGCCCAAGTCAACTTGTATCGGCTACTTTCCTTATCGGCTTGAACCGATTCCAACTCTGTTTCCAGTTGATGTGCAGTCTGCTTTCTCGATCCAATTCGATCCCACACCAAATCCGCTTCGATTTGCCTTCTTCTCCTCAGAGTCTGATGCTATATTTTATGGTTAACACATGCCCCCCAATTCCGGTGTGTTATATAATGCGGCGGAATTATCTCCAAGCTTTCCACAAAATCCTCTGCTTTCTGTTTCTACCGTTATCTTATAAATAGTATAAAACCCCCTTGAAATCTTCAGTTCCGTAAATCTTGCACCAATGCTCTCGCAAAAGTAATCGCCTTCTTCATTATCGGCGACTTCACCGGCGAAGCAATTTCCGGCGGCAATCCCCTCTGCTCCAAGCGACTCCTGCTTGAACTAACTCCGATGGTGCAAATAACTGAAGTTCCCGAGGTAAGTTCATCAAATCCCTTCCATCGGCTTTTATTTTGAATCTCCATCAACCTTCTAAGCACTCAGATCTCTTTGCCTCTCTGACCCATCTTATCCCTATTTTTCTTTTAATCTTACCAGCATCTTAGAACCCAAATCCTGATTCCTGTCCTCCAAGAACCCATCCATTACTTTCTTGGTCCGATAGGCAACCCTAATCCCCTAGAGTTTATTAATGTTGAAACCAATAGGATCCCATACAAGCAAACCAAGCCTAATCTAGCCTAGTCGAAATCAACTTTCAGATCTTGACCCTCAAAGCTAAATGGATACAAAACTTGGTACAAGAGGATTGCATCTGTCAAACAACCCACTGGGAAGAGATAGGAATAGCCCAGTGTCTTGCTCTGTCTCTGGATGAGAACAAGAAAAATGAGCCGATGCTATCTGCGGCTAGTTACTTTTGGTCCGATACACTAAATGCCTTCTTATTCAAGCAAGGACCCATGACTCCAACTCTTCTTGGCATCAAGATGCTGACTGGTCTAGATATCCTGACATTGGCCAACCCCTTTAGTTTGGATATAAAGTGCACTCACAAGTTCAAAACCAAGAATATTGGAGGTTGGTCTAGATACATTACAGAGCACATGGAGACTGGACCAATCTCAGAAAAAGAACATGTTGCTTTCTTGGCTCTATGGTTGGAGAGAGATGTATTATGTGGATCAACCTGTGGCCCAACCACAAACTATCAGCACTTCGCCCAGGCTTTAGTAGAAAAGAAGAAAATCCCTTTGGGCCGATATCTGCTTGGGGCAGTTTACCAGATGATGCATATTGCCACCTGTGACATATTGATGAACAAACCTATTTGTTATGGAGGTCCTTGGTGGTTCACTCAGCTCTGACTTACCATGTATACCAATACCATGGCCAAACGACCATCTTTGACTATATTGGCTTTGCCAACCAACTATGCCAGTAATGAAGAATCCAGCACCAGGAGATGCATGTCGTTTGGAGAAGCTGTCTCAGTGTATCCTGGAGCCGATCAATCAATAGAGGACTTCAAATTATGGTTCAACAGTTTCTATGATGGCCCTGAACTTGCTACCAGGGTGTTCTTTGTTTATGATACCTTCTCTAAGTTTGAACTACCCATTGATCTGAGGTTGAATGACTTGAATGATGGGGCTGATCCAAGATACAGAAATAATTTTGTAGCAGCTATATCTCCTTGTATCCTACCAACTGGAACTTCTCAAGGTAGACATGTGGAAACTTCATATGAATTCTACCACCCAACATCGGCTGCTAGATAGTTGGGATTAGGCCAGCTTCCCATCAGCTTACCTCCCATCAGAAACTTAGAAACCAGAGGCAAAGTAACACCAGCTATGATAATGCACAAGTTAATGACTCTTGAAGGTCCTATTCTAGGCACTTGTGATCGTATCAACCTCCACCTCTTCAGACACCTAATGTTTGATCAATGGTGGGGAGAGTGGAAGTAACATCTATTTTTCATGCCATTGGAATTCTATTTCACCACCATAGATGATACCATCCAGCCTCAAGTAAGTTGACTCTCATCCTATGTACTTCTTCTCTTTTATTTATATCTTCATCAACTTACTTTTATGTTTCTCATTGCAGTCTCTAGAATCTCCATCTCCAATAGTTAGTATAAGCAATCAGCCGATTGTTTATGCCTCAACACTATCACCATTGGAAGAACACTTACTTCCTTCATTGATCGGCTTGAATGCTACAAAAGTGAACTCTCTCCTCTAGGGTGAAATTAGGGAGCCAATAGCCAAGAGCCCAAATAAAAAAGGAGCTGGCAAACGTAAACAACCCAAGAAAACCACTAAAAAGCCAGGAGCCAAGAAAAAGAAAACTAGCAAAGGTGATGATCTAGAATATATTGACCCAGCTTTAGATCAATTCTTGGAAGATGAGGTGCTGGATGAAGAAATTGATGAAGCTGCTGCTAGGATAAGTGAAGAAGAAAAACAGTCTGATCAGGATCCAGCTGATGAACCCACGGATGCTGCTAAAGACTTAAACAGATGACCTAGCCGATGTACCCCATTATCTCCATCACCTCCTTACCGGCTATGCAAAATTGTTGCTAAGGTATAATAACTTCATCAACCTTTCTTAAAATTTTCATCTTTTGGATTATCTTACTAATTTCCCCTTGTTCTTTGTAGAAACAAATTAAACTGAAGAAACTGAAGAAAGTACAAGTACAAGCTGTATTTGTAAGTTTCTAAAACCCATCAATATCAAATTGCTTTTGCTAATGCTAACTCCATATTTATTTCTCAGCCTCGAACCAAATCTACCGCTCATAAGAAATAAGATCAGCCGATACCATCCAAGATCAGAACACCTTCACCAATACCTCCTACTTCTCTACTGGCATCAGTAAGTTTTATTTATATCGATTTTATTTTTTATTTATTAAACCGATATCACATCATATATTTGTAACTTTTAGCCAAGAGCTCCATCGCCTCCAGCCGATCAGCCTGCCTCAAGCGAACACACATTATCTGTAGCCAGCCAACAAGAGAACGTTGTTGCTCCAACTGCTCCCAAGTCATGGTAGTTTTACTAACTTAAAATCTTCATATCGGCTCAACCCTAGACTTACAAACTAACTTTACAAACTAACTTCATAATGCTTTGGAATGTGAGGTTGTTGAATAACTGTTGTTCAATTATTATGCTATGAAATATTCAAATGCTTCGATGTCCATAATATAGCAAAGGTCATGCCGAATTTTTGTATTTTACACTCAAAAGTTACATGTCTAAATATCCTACATATTCTTCCAATTATGCCTAATTTCTACACACATTTAACCATATTTTTGATTTTTTTCCTATTTTATTTTCATTTACATCATTTCAGTTGCACAGTCCGCAATAACCACACGAATATCGCGGTTATCGTGGGAAACCACATGGCAAGTGTGGGGAAACCACGAAACCGCCGAATTTTTGGAGGCGATTTTTATGCTGTTTCTAGTGGTTACCGCTGCCGCCGGGGTGGTAACTCTAGCCCAAACGATAACGTAAACCCTGGTGGGGGGTCATTGGTTTTGTGATCGTGGTTATTTTTGTTTCTATTTTTATAGTTCCAATGAACAGTCGCTCACTTTTTGACAGTTATATGATTATAGAAAATGATTTAGAATTGGATCAATCATGTTTATTAAAAGTTGACAACAGAGTGAATGTACCAGCCAAAACTTATCTACGTATGATGGTATTTTGTAACACCCACTGATGTACCTACGTATGCTTGGGGGTTGGGTGGGGAGGGGTGCAAGGCTCCAACGTTCTAGGAGGTGGAGGAAGGTGAGGAGGAGCGGATGCTGCAAGGTAGGTTTGGGAGAAATCGAAACGCAAGTGGAGATTGGATAGATACTTGAGCTAGAGAGATCAGCAAAATGGTCGGGAAGAAGAATACAAACTCTATTGAGTAAGTGGGGATTGGCCGTCCAACTAGTTGGGTTTGCTCAGGTGCACAACTAGAAGCATTATCAATATTTCAATCAACCAAATATGTTTCTTAGACCTTCTTTAGAACGCAAGAATTTCATAGACATTTTATAGGATTTTTCACGAGAACAATTCAGTTCTCCCAGAATTCCCAAACAAAATGCTCACCTTCGGAAGGTGGCCTTGACTAAACTACTAAAAAATTTGACGTTCAAAACAGTAAGTTTACCTGCAGCAAGCTTTGTAGTTACAGTGTCTCAATTTCAATAAGTTTACCAGGCCACGATTTCTCCTCTCAGGGCCCACAGCAAACAAACGGCAAGATCTAAAACCCTACAGTCTAAGGTCTCTTTTGCATTACTACATGTACTGGTGGTAGTTATCACATATCAATTGAACAACTTTATGGTTTTTGAAATTTGCCATGCACCCATACCCGTTGCATCTTCTTCCCCTTTTTTCTATTCACTGATATGACACAGCAATACTCGAGTTCCAACTGCACAATGATGGGCAAATGCAAGTCAGTGGTTTCATAAGTTACAGACACACAAGGAAACGGAATCAAAGCACCTAGATGACTCAAATATACAGAAGCCTGAAAAGATATTTCATGATTTTGGAGTGAAACAGAAACTATGATACATTGGTTTGGTACAAAGTAATTTTAATAGTGATAAGAGCAATTCTGATGCATTTATAATGATCTGCACAGAAATTCTAACAAGGAAAAAAATAATCGACTAAGGCATACATCTTTAATTCATAAAATATTGAATGCTAACATGAGGGACACATGGAGGGGCAAAGAAAGGTGGAAAGTAACCAGAAAACTGAGAACATGTCAAAACAGTCCCGAGTTACCTCTAGTAGTCCAGAGGCATGAAAGAGTTCTCTCACTGTATCTAATTTGAAGAAGTATGAAAGGGTGCCATCTGAGCGTATGTATTCCCGGAATCCCACTCTTTGGTGAGGTAAAAACCGAAGCATTGTCATGTCATAGAGTCCTAATACAATAAAGAGATGTCAGCGAGAATATTGATCAATGATATATAATATAATAGTATGGCCAGGGCATTACCGTAGTCTCTAAACAAAACAAGGCCACCTGGTTTTAGAACAGATACACAACGCTCTAGTGTAGCTGGCATATTGTCAAAAGGTATGGCTGATAATGTGAATATCTGAAAAGCGTATGTACAAACTTGATATAAACAAGAGCATAAATAGTGGAGGTTTGACTTTCCTACATAAACATTCAGAACGCACAGCATGGCAACATTCTAATGCTAATGGAAGTGCTTTGACAAAAAAATAGGGTAAAGATAGCGCTACCAACCATAGTCATAAAATCCACGCCACCAACACAACATGGATTGTCTCTGAGAAAGGCAGGGTATTCTTCTATCATATTACAATTACTTGAACCTGGAAGGAAAAAGCACCATTGAATCAAACATTATGGGAGTAGATAATTTAGGTAAAGGAAAATTTGAAAACAATTAATTAAACTAGTAAAAGGTCAACATCCTTCGCACATGGACTTCGACAGGATTTGCAGAACAACCAATCTGGAAAAGTTTCCTTCGAAGCATCCAGTAAAAAAGGATGGAACCTATCCTTGACGTCAACTCCTTTTGTGCTGCAAACAATCTCATTTGCCTTCTCCAGAGTTTCTTTGCTACAATCACAAGCATATACAGTTGTGCTTGGACTAGAGCTGTAGAAAGAATAGATAGCAACGATGTCATCATTAGTAGTTATGATGAGGCAATCACTTAAAACATGAACTACATAAACTTGAAGTTATGGCAAGCACGTTCCACTCAGCAGTTTGTCTGCAACTTCCTTCCCATATATGTACGCTCCTAAAAGGTTGTATATAGCGGTAATTCTATTCCTTTTTACTCTCACCCAATTATAAATACATAATTAGAGTATCATGCCATAAGTGTTAACCCATAAAGTTCTTGAGTTGCATATTCATCGCTACTTGCAAGTTGATCCACTATGCATCACTTCAATGAAGATATTACAATGATTGTTTATAGCATTATTGAGCTATCCAGTTTGCCATAAAATTCCTTAAGAGATAGTAAATCATTAGTACTGATTAAGGCACCATGCACAGAACAGAATGTTGGAAAAGTGGCAAACCAAAAATAGTCTTTTCAGGGGAAATATAATAAAAAAGAATGAAATTTAACAAGTTATCTAGTTAACAAAAAGTATGACATAGTAACAATGAAATCATCAGATGCTACAAACAAAGAAAGAAAAGAAAGAGAATTTTACACTCCAGGATCATGTATAACTTCAGAAGCAGAAGATCCAAAGTTCGAAACCAACTCTCAGTTAGAAAGCATGATAGTTTAAACAGTACAGAACTGGCAGTTAAACAAGGAAAAAATTCAGAACCACAGACTACATCAGCTGCATGCCAATGGCAACAGGCAATTAAAAGCATCTCATGGAGATCGTTTGATTTGTTTTGATATTATGCTGGATCGCTGGATATTGAAGTCTACTTCATGGACTTTGGGCTGGGTTGGATAATTTCTTAAGTGAGAAATATGTACATGCCTAACATGGAAATGGAATTCCAAGAAGTCTAAGCAAAAAATGCTTTCGTTTGTATTGGGCACGATTCTTTTATGCAGCACGTTGGCAGGTAAGAAATGTTAAGAGAATATGTGTCTGACCGGCATACTGGCAAAGTGGCAATTTGATAGCAAAGTAATGGCCATTAGCTGTTTAATCACCAGCTTGCGTGTTAAAAAGTGCATGTTGTTTTTTTTTATTTTTTTTTGTCTAGATCATTTACTTTGATAACAAAAGTACCAAATATATTTGCAGCTATAATCCTACATCAATGTTTAATTATTCTATAACAAAAAAAGCATTGAACGATTTGCATTTACAACTACAAATAGATATTCTTTTACTAAATAGAACAATGCTTTGGAGAACATTACCGTAGAATGGGAACAACAGTGCTTCCATTCCCACAACCCACCTCTAAAACCTTTGCACTATCCTTGATGTTAAGAAGTTCTGGAAATTCCTTTAGCAAATACCTCCTTTCCTAACAAAATGAGATGACCAGGTTAGCATAATTTGCGAAAGTACTTGTAATGAACTTCTTTCCTTAAAATTCTAGTTATAGAGTCTTACCACATCAATCCATATTATCCTTACCTATTCACAGAAAAAGACTAGGTGACATTTCCTTGGTATCATTGTACCAAAGCACAATAGCAGAAAACTGAGGAAAATGTGGAGAAAAACACTAGATCACCTAACACGAAGGAAACACGATTGATATAAATAGCAACCATGTGGTATGAGTTACTAGTGTAGGACTCAAGATTCGTATGAACAAGATGCTGCGCTGCGACGAGGTCCACAAAGCCCTTAACATCCATCATGATATAGGCCCCTCAAGCCATGAATAACATGGGAGAATAAACAGAGCAGAATATTATTCCAAACCATCGTCTCCAATTGGACGATCTGGTAACAAATGTATGGAATATATTACAGGCCATCATGTCGATCTATGCAAGGGATTGCATTACGATGGGGAGTTCCGTTCTAATTTCATGCCTCTAGAAACAGTGGAACACAATGGCACTGTTAGTCCCTCGATCTCCTGCCTACCTAGCTCACATCACAACAACAACAACAACAACAACGTAGCTTCAACAATTGTGGAGGACTGGAGGTCTCCACGACGAAGAACATCTATCTCGCACAATAGAAATCCTAATTCCTAACGATTTGCGCAGTCCGAAAAGAAGAAGAAGAAGACATATCTTCGCAGGGTAACAGGGAGGAGAGCGGAGATTGAAACCTTGAAAAACTTGCCGGATGTGTGGCGACGGTGGAAGCTCGTCCAGGCCTCCGAGGGCGGCGGCGGCTCCGAGGTGCCGACGGTCGTGGGAAATGGGGATAGGTGGTAGGAGAAGGCAGGGTTGGCTTCCACCTCCGCCCGGAGGTCCTCCCACTCGAAGTCGTGGCAGTGGTACTCCTCCGCCTCCGCCGCGCGCTCGCCGCCTCCTTCCATGGTCGAAACTCGCAAGCACGGCTTCCTCCCCGCCCTTACTTATGTCCGTCTTGCCTTGAGTGGATACTGGAAATACGCCTCAGCCGGAGGCGGCAAAGCGGCGGGGCGGGGAGGCAGCGGTGGCGGAGGTGACTACAGCGAGCGGCGGCGGCGGAGGGTGGTTTCACTTCAGTAGTGGGCCGGTAGTGGGCTGGTCCGAACGGAAAGAAGCGGAATAGGAGCCTTGTCCTGGGAGCATCGCTTTCTTGCCGGTCTCGTTTCACGCAGACTTTGCCAAAGAATTACTCTCTCTATCCCAAAATAAATCCACACATGTGTCTAGATTTATTCCTAGAATTGAACTTATTTTGGTATAGAGGGAGTTCATCATGTGGTGGTGATTTGTTTTTCTATAAACGAAAAAATGAAATCTTTCATGCCTGCAAGACTGCAGGACATGTTTATATCATCCACATGAGTCATAATTTTTAAGATAGCCATAAAAAAATATGCTCATTCTAAAAATCAATGAGGCCGTGAAGTCGTAAGAAATCAATGAAGTCATAAGAGTGAAACTTTTTCTAAAATGAAGCGAGAAGTCTTTAAACATAATAGACCGATTTGGTACGTGTTGACAGTCGTTAAGTACTAACTTTAACCACCAACTCCTATATAAAAGAGTACAAAATAAAATATCAAACTTAGTGGTAGAGCTTTATTACTAACAGTTTCCACGAGTATTAGTAAATATCTATATGCAGGTTATTTTGGGTAAAAATACATCCGCTATACGAGGAAATGCACATCCAACGAATCACGTGAGAGCAAATGGATTGAAGGGCCCACATGTCAGCTCAAGCTGAGATAATTTGAGCTAACTCATGTTGAACCAACCTAAGGACCCACCAGTCATCCTCTCAGCTAAAGCATTAGCTGAGAGGTGGGGCCTAGGGGTCAGTCGAACAGCGGTTTGGCCGAACCGTCATCGCCACCTCTCATCTTGGCCTTTCACATGGATGTTCCCGATGACTTCATAATGACGGTTACCGGTGCAACGATCTCCCAAACCACAGTACAACCATCATTAATCACTATAAATGGAGGAGCTCAAGCCATTTCACAACACACTGAGTACAACTCATTTCAATACTTTAGAATTCACTCTAGTAATGTTGACAAAATATGTAGAGGGTGAGGGGAAGCTCCGGAAGGAATGCCCCAATTGTCGGCTTTCTCTCGGAATGTTTCAGAGATGTTGGCATATCTTCAGGAGAACCCTAGATGAGCGCCAGAGTTGTCGATCCTCTCTTTGATCTTGTATCTCGACTGATGCTTCTTTTATATAAGTAAGTATTCGTATTTTTTTGGGTATTTAATTTGAGGATTGCTAGAGTACGGGATCCTGTTCCAACAGGATACTTGATGAATCTAATCCCCCACCTCCCATCTTCCCCATGTTCGAGCTCCCACGTTGCAAAGAAACGAAGCAACGACACCCCCTAGCTCCTTGCCCCTACCGATCACAGCAAAAACAGAGGAAGTAGGGAGGCTGTAAGTTCAAGTGCCTTAATTTGGTTTTGGTGATTAATATTAAACCTAATTATATGAGACTAATGTTTTTATGAGCTTTTCTTTAACTAGTATCATTTGGATATGGAAATAAAAGGGATGAGAGATATGTATTAAACTTCACATATTCTAACTTTGTCTCTCTTGTGGATCCAAAATATAGTGTGAGCTTTCTCATTGATCTTAATTGATTATGTGCATATGTGTTCCTTCATCTCCATATATATGCACATCTTGAGGGGGAGCTTGTTCTGTATTTCACCTTTTATCTCATGACTCTATATTGTTTATATCGGGTTATTATCCATTACCAAATAGAGAAAAGATTGAAAAATCTTGGATTAAACAATTATTTTAATTGTTGCTTTGGTGATAGATGATATTACATAAGTTGTCAACTATGTTATTTCCCAATAATAAGATGTGGTAGATATGCATTCTTTGGTGATAGACCTTAATCATGATAAGGATAAAATGCATGGGGATAGAACGATATGTACCACTCTTATCTCCTACTTTTTGATAGGGTCATATATATGATTTCCATTTTATTGTTATATAAGTTTGAGACTAATGTTTACTTGAGTCTTATCTTATTTAGTCTCTTTTACATTGAGAACATGGAGATCATGAAGACTAGTAATTTGTCTGTGCTAACACTACAGCGATAATTAATATTGCAAAGGAAACAACCAAATGGCATCAATACTTAATACTATGCTTCGGCAATGGTGCATTCGACGAGATACCTATAAGGTTCAAAATAACAGAAGTAATAACGAGAGTTACTTAAAAAATGTTAATTTGTACCCCACGACATCGTCTAGAACAAGCTTTGCTAAAAAGTATATGTATTGTTCTTCTCAAATACACAAAATAAATATATAAATTTAGCTCGACTTAAGCGATCGATTCGCTTGATGTGGTACTGATTATCTGGACAAGGCTGCAAAACAATCAAAATGTATATTGTCACTTTAGTTATAATTTTTATTTACACAAAAAAAATTAAATATTATCAGTTTCTTACCATGAAGATAAACTATTGTCATAAGCAAGGTAGACTCGCTTGGATGACTAACTAATGAACCTCTGAACTGAAATTGACGCTCAGTTGATACATATGTAATCAAAGTCAGTTGCTTGATCAGTATTTTCATCTATGTGTAGAAATAAACAAAGGGAAACGGTCAATATAAGTAAATTTCGACCAAAAAAATTGCATGCCTTTTGTCATATCACTTCCAACATATATGAATATGACTAAAGTTTATGTATATCATTAGAAATATATAGCTGAATTCAACATTTTGAAAACATATATTGCAATTTCCTAAACCAATGCATCACCAAATATGGAAGATGTTTGTGGAATATGCAGACAAGCCACGTGTTTTCATCTATGTGTAGAAGCAAACAAAGTGAGACCATTAGTTTTCACGTCGAACCCACGTCACAAGTAGAAAAAATTGCAACGTTGTATATTTTACATTTAACATTTATAAAACGTGGTAAATGGTCAAACTGTCATTTCTCTCCAATGTCTCAAATCAAAGCTGCAATATATATACAAAACACATTGTGCTTGAGGCACTACTTTTCTGTGGCACTGAAAGATAGATAGAAATCAAATCAGAACACTGGAAAATAAGAACTAACTCTTCCTAGGCCATAGTAAAGCTTCACTTTTGAAACTAATACAGACTCGTACTTGAGTCCAGTTGAAGGTTCAGCTATATTGACAACAATCTAGAGTGAGCTCTATAAAAGCTTCACTCATATGTTACCTGGGAATTTATTTAACGGTTCTAAATATTGCACCACAAGTATATTCTCCAACAAACAGGGTAAATTCATATATTTGTCAATTAAATATTAACTGAAAGAATCAGATGCTTTTTCACACATATCTCGTAGAGCTATCAGCTATGGAGACTGAAATATACGTTACCTTTCAGAAAACCATCATCTTCAGAAGATATGTTAGCATTGGAGTTACCAGTATCCACAGAGCCCTCCACATGAAGCCTAGACTTGTCTGTACTTTTTATGTGGAGGCAATCGATGCATGTATGATCAGAGAAGCAAATTATTAATTAGGCCATGCTGCAGAAAATGATTTAAATATGCTTCTGCCAAACAGGAAATCAAAGATAGCAAGTAGATAAAATTCCATATCTTCTACCTTGAATATCAAATTCACTGTCTTTAGAACTGGTCAAACTCTAATACTGATTGATTACTCAGTATATCCCTGTGATCTATAATAGATGCAAGGGCACAAAATTAGCCAAGGGTGAAAAAGTCACTATATTTGTTAGCACTAATCTCAACCATGCCTCCAGGCTTTCCAATATCGAAAACCTTAACATAGAAGCAGGAATATGGCATGATATAACACGCTTTCTTTAATCTGTATGATTCCTTCTTCATATAACATGTTCTTTATGAGTGAGGAAGTAAATAACAATACAATTCTTGATCAGGCTAAAGAGTACGACGCAAAATACAATGTATATAGGGAATTTTGCACAATTTTATCATGAAACTGATTTTCTCACTGTAGTTTATCTTATCAAAAGAAGTAACTAAGAGCATGGTAGATGCGTTGCTAATTGTGCCTCCTGCAAGGAAAAAAAGGGAGCAGAATACTCTGTGATTTATGGAAGTTAATAAAGCTAATCCTTGATAGTAGTAGTGTTAGTTCCAAAGGCTACTGCAGGAAAGACAGAAGCAGCTTACCCTCATCTTTTAGATAATATGCTTATGTATATAAGTATATACTGTAATTCTGCATTTTTATATCAAAATGTAATCAAATATAATTCTGCAATTTTTATCATGCACAAATTCTCCTTTCACTTCAGTTTCTCATCTACTCAATCATGAAACACGGGGACCAAAGATGCCTTCCTCAATCACATGAGCTGAAGCTTGAACAAATTTGATGAAGATTGAAACTTCAGTCTGAATACCTGAAACATCGAAAACAATTGATAATTGAACTCCCGATTGATTTGTGAAACTATCCTAAACTCATTTGCGTAAATTACTAAATTGGATTGAATACCGGATCGGTTGCAGGGCATTGAGTCAAACTACTGAGACATAAGAATAATCAAAACTATGAACTTAAAACATAAACGGGTGCATAAACCATTCAGTAACGGAGGCAAGGCAAGCTTAATTAACATTTGCCCATGCTCTCGTAGTAGTCGTTACACGCCCATTAGTACTTGGATTGATCCAGCCCAGACCAGTTCTCATATACTTATTTAGGCTCACGAGCTTTGTGGCAAATGGAGAGAAATTGCACTCATCAGAACCCTAAACCCACAAAATGGAGAGCTAAAAACTGAAACCGCAGTTCCATCGTAAACTAAATCCATGATATGGAGAGCTAAAAACTGAAGAAAAAAAACAAACACTAAACCCTATTTTCAGTCCAAGAATTAGTTTCAATATCTTCAAACAGACTCGAGGACTTGGACCACTTGCATAAATATATACATGCATAAATGATCCAAATATATGTTCTAGCTAAAGGGACATTGCACGTGTAATGTAACACATAAATATTGGTTCTTTAGTGCTTATCAACCCTACTAATGAACAAGGCCATGATGCACAATCAAAATTACATTTAATACAAATGGTTGATTTATTTCACCTATTCGGTTTTAAAGGTCATGATGCTTTTTTTTGTTCGAAAAATCCCATTGCAACGCATGGGTCTCTTCCTGAAATTTACTTACAAAAATTTGGTTTATTAGAGTATTCTGTCTAAATTACAATCCGACTGTAGAATGTAGGTGATTGGCAAGTATTGAGAGAATAATTAAGGAAACATTGTCCATTGACCTCTATTGCAGTGCTTGAGGATGCCAGGTAATTACATGAACATAGGTGTAATTGTAATCTGAAGTTCTATCAACAAGTCCCAGATCAGAATGCGTGTGTGCTTAAAAAAATCATTTGTAATACAGAAGTAAAATTTTCTTTGCAACTGATATGCATCACATAAGTGAAAATAATGATAATAATGACATATAGATTCCATTAATAGTGATGTTACCTTGTAATAAAAATGTACTGCATATATGGAAAGAGAGTGATACCTTCAAACGTGATACTTTGAATAGGCTGCTCATACAATGGAAGGTGATTATTAGGAACAGAAACTCTGAACCTGTACACAAACAAGACCAGAAAACATCTGGGTTTACATCAGATGAAATGAAACTATGCATACATTTTAAAGGTATGTGACAAGAAAATGCTAGCAATGGAATTTAGCACCTTTGGACCTCATTTATGTATTTATGGCTTTGGACCCAAGAGTACCTCAACTGGATTAAAAATACCATTTATGCAACATTTACAATGTAAGTTGCCTTTGGAATAGAGAGAAACACTGCACAGGCAGCTAATTAACTAACTAAGGCTCCAACCTGTTTGGTTCTATCACCTTTCTAAACTTGTGGCAGTTGTTAAGAATGACTACCCGAAAGCACATGACAAGCAACTTTAAATCCATCAGTTAACCAAAACAGACAACTCGTCGGCTGGTCGCGCTCCCTGTTGCCCGGCCATCAATCGATCAAACCAAAGAAAATGGTAAATATAGTTACCTCGTTGGCGGGATTAGCGGAGCCAGGGGATTCGGTTGTAGGTGTCGATGGAGTGCTGCAGAACCGTAGTCGTCGATGACGGAGGCTGAGCTTGGGCGCTGCAACGGTCTTCTTCCAGGACTACTGTGAATGGCGGTGAGGACATGGTGGACTTGGTGGATGGAGGGCCAACTCACGGTGTTGGACGATGACAGTGGTGGCACAATGGAAGTGGACAACAACGGTGATTCATCCCTGGTGCCGTGGGCGACAGTCCTGGACGATGGCAGAGGGTGGCGTGAAGGAAATCGGCTTGGTGGGGTGCTGGGAGTGGAGGCGCGGACGGATTCCCGTTGATCCGGCGGCAACAGCACGGCGACACGATTAGGATTAGGGGAAGGGGCGTGAGTCGGGGATGAATGGGCACGGGTTGAGGGAGTCGTGGGCGACTGCTTGAGTCTGAGCCGCTAATGCATGGATTGTGGGAGGGGAGGTGGAGGCAATCACTACCGTTTGATTAGCGTAAATGTATACGTGACGTCGGATTTGATGAATGAGTCATGTAGGTGTAAGAATCAGTTGGTGAATTATAGGGTAGATATGTGTTTTTGTTTGTCTTCATCATTGCTACATGCCTTCTCCATGTGTATAAGATAAACCCGATTGGTTCTTCTTTACTTATGCATACACTTGCATCTCTTGTATATTTATTTGTATGCATATATTTAGGGGGAGCGAATCCTATACATTTATTGTGCATGTTCTAGATCCATGTTGTTCACCTATTATTTATATCGGATCTTTGCACTTGAGCTTGCATACGAGTATATGACACTTGTGTTGTTACAATACTCAACAAACATATTTATATCTTTCATATGCAATTGGTTGGTCATCAAGTGGAGGATGACAACCGATTTGTTGGGACTAATGTTCTCCTTTGAGCTGTGCAAAGGAATAGGTCCCACCGTGATAAGGCTAATGGATGACACCATGGGTTGATGGTCGCCATCAAGCCAAGGACATGGCCATGTTGACAAGAATGAAGTCAAGTTTGTGATGAGAAGAAAGTCGACAAAGGATGGTCAAAACCTCGGTATAAACATGGTTCAACCGAATGCTCACAAGTGTTAATCTTGGCTCAAGCATTGACCCCAAGTTGGATGGCGCAAGGTAAAGGTATAATGGAGCTAAGAATATTTTCTTAGTCTTTTCCCGGTATTGGTGTTTGGTGCAGACTAGATTTGCTAGATATGCGTTGTTCTATCAAGAGGGGTCTATGAAGTGAGCATGTGGATGATCTTGTGCCATATTAGTTCACATGCATGTGGGTGCATTTGGTGGGCTTTTCTAGCCAAGTGTGATGAATTTTCTCAAGTCCCAAACAAAGAGAGAAGTGGGCATGTCCAATAGGAGTGAGTGATATCTTGTGAGTATGTCCGATGGATATCCTTTGGAGTGTGAGCCCTTTCTCCTTGACAAAAGTTGTGTTTCTTGGATGTATTATTCATGGGTTGGATAGACCTTTGAATAAGCTTTCCATAGAGTTCAAGAAATTCCAATTCCGACACCCGACTCATGAGATATGGCGTTTTACTATCAGTGGGTTGTGTTGAAAAATAGTCGACGGTCAGACTGACCTTGGATGTCCGGTTAGATTGCCCAAAGGCCCCGAAAGCCCCCAACGGCTAGTTTTTCGACCGTTGGACTAAGGGTCGGTCTGATCGGGTTTAGTAGGGCAGCCAGACCGGCATGCACATCCTAAAAGGTGTTTTAGCCTCCAACGGCTAGTTTTTGCGGTTGGGGGTATATATACCTACTCCCCAGCAGCAAGGGTAAGGATTTTGCACTTCATTGCATTATCTTGAACCCTTGCAAGAGCTCTCACACTCTTGTGCACTTAGGTTATCTAGTGAGGTGTTAGAGACTAAGTTAAGCCAATCCAAGTGCATTGCTTCATTGTTAGAGCTAGTGTGGCACTTGATCATCCTCGGCAAGCATCCTAGATGTGTTACTCTTAGAGGTTACCATCTCCTAGATGGCTTGGAGAAGTTGTTTGGTGTCCTCTCCAAGAAGGTTGTGAAGAAGGCCCGGTGTTGATTGCCGCCATCTCTGGAGTGGAGGAAGAACAACCATAGTGATAGAGGCTTGGGAGACCACTTCGTGGGTCGGCTCCCACCTTGCCCACCCCTTGACAAAGGGGGCTTGCGGTGGCTTTGAGGTTTAAGCGGTGAAGTTAGACTCACCTCAATGGTAACGTAGGAAGTTGGCAAGCTTCCAAACGTCGGGTGGAAAAATCCTTTGTTACTTGTGTCCTCTATTTTGTGCAAATTTACTTTGAGCAAGTTTACATACTAGAGTTTATTTGTGCTATTATCACCCTAGGGTTGCAAACCTCAACATAGACTAGCTTCTTGGTGCACTTAGTTGAGACTAGTTAATTTAGGTTTTGAATTATGCAAAAATCATTTTGATTTACGCTTCTTCATACAAAACTCGGTTTTAGCCAAAATTTTTAAGTCTATTCACCCCACTGTAGTCCAACTCCTTGATCCTACAGGTGGTATCAGAGTTTGGTCTCTCATTTTGTGAACTTAACCGTTCCGAGAGAAAAGGATAGCTTCTAGAGATATAGTGGATCCGGCTGGTGACCCTCCTATATTTGATGGCACTAATTATGCACAATGGATAATTCACATGATTTCCCATCTTAGGGCCATGAGCCCAAAAATATGGTGGATTGTAGGTGTGGGCTTTTATCATGCTTTGGATGACCATCCTCCAACAAGTGGGCAAGAGAAATGCCTACATATTAACGCTTAAGCTACTAATACTCTATTTTGTGCTTTGAGTGATGACATGTTTAGTGAAGTATGAATCTCAAGAATGCATATACTACGTGGATAAAGCTTAAAGTAAAATATGAATTGACCACACTTGTTGAGAATAATTGCGCACATGAATGTATGTTGGGTGAAGACTCCACCTCCTCAGGTAAGGATGAAGAGCTCCCAACACCTTCGACATCACCTCATTGCTTAATGGCAAATTGTAAGAATGAGGTAAATAAAGATTCTCATGACAATACTATTGAAAGTAGTAGTGATGATGATGTTGATGAGCCTTCATATGATGATATTTTTGACATGCTTAGAGAGGCTAGTAAAAAAATTGCCAAATAGAAGAAGAAAAATCCAATTTTTGAGAAAACTCTTCTCTCTTTGAAAGACTCAAATGAGGAGCTAATAAATTCTTAAAAGGAACTTTGTGATTCTTATAAGGAGATAAAAGAAGCTTATGAGTATCTTCTCATTGGCAATATATTTAGTAAGACAAAGGTGGACATAGGCATGACATGTAATTTAATTGATGATGATATACCATGTGTATCTAGATCATGCATTACATCTAAGGTTAGTGTGTCTAACTCTTGTGATGGCTTGCTAGATGTACGTTTTAGCTCTAATATAGAAGAAAATGCTCGGTCTTCTTCTATGTATGTTGTTGCTAACCTTGTAGAGGAAAACAAGCAATTACAAGCCCAAGTCAAAGATTTAAAACTAGACTTGGATAGAAACTACAAAGGGAAGAACACACTTGAAGAAATCGTAAGCAAGCAAAAGAGCTCAAATGACAAGTGTGAACTTGGCTTCCACCGCAAGGAGAATGCTAAGAAGACAAAGCACATGCCTAGATATGCAAGGAAGCATGCATACATCAGAAAGGATGGAAAGAAAAATGTGAGCAAAGGTCATCCTCATATTACATGTTTTGATTGGCATGAGAAGGGACACTTTGTCTCGGTGTGCCCCAACATGAAGGATAAGAAGTGCAACTCCAAATTGAGGCAAACCGGCAAGAAGAAAGACAAGAAGACAAGTCATAGATGTCAAAGCCTAATTTGCTACAATTGCCACGAAAAGGGACATATTAGTAAAAATTGTCCCATAGGTAATACTCCTAAGCCTACTATTATTTTTATTTTTGATGATTATTTACTTAGGAAAAATAGGCAAAGCAATGTGTTTGCTAGATATGTTGGTTTACCTAGACTTGCACCTAGAAGGAGGACCATTTGGGTGCCTCACAATTTGGTAACTAACATTGATGGACCCAATTTTGTTGAGTACCAAAATGTGCTCAAATAAGAATATAGGCACATGGAGAGGCATTGGAGGTTTGGCCTATGTGAGTAATTGTGATTCTCACCAAATTTAAGAATTGGAGCCAATAATGAGGATGGAGAATTCACATCAAGAACCAATATCATCTTGGTAACATGCTTTTGGCTTGTAAATTTTTTTATAGCCTTGTGTAGGTTGCATTGCATTCTTATGGCTCTTTCCAAAATTAAATTTCCTTCTCTTATGAAAGTCATCATGTATGCATGTTCAACATAATGAGTTTTGGCATATGAAGTTATAGGTTTGATCATATTCGTGCATCATTTTTGCCTCATGTTGCCTTTGTGCTTATTATCAATCTTATTTGATCTTAGTTGGATCTTGTGCTTATCTTCCTATTTTTGTTGAGATGAAGGGAATATCACATTAAGGGAAAGTATTGCATATCTTACATATGCACTATAACTCTTATAATGTGAACAAAGTGATCCAAGTGGTAGAAATATTTTCAAAAGGCCCATTTTGACCAAAAGTCAATATTTTGTGAAAAATGATAATGCTTCAAAACTACTGGTTGTAAAATCTTTCAAAATGTCTTTAATATGTTTTCCAAGCTTGAGTTTGTAAGCAAAACTATTTATAAAGTGAAAATGCATTGTTGGCCAAAATTCTAGTTTCTAGGATCTTCTTTTGGAGCAAAACTATTTTTCTCTCTACAAGGATTTCTAAAGAGAATTTAAAATGAAGCCCAAAACAAGTTAGATAGAGTTGGTCATTTCAAATGATTTTGATTTTCGAACCTTATCCAAAAGACAAACTTATTAAAAGAAATTTGATGCCAAAACTCGCCAAAAATCTTAAATAGACCATATATGGTCACTTTCTAGCACTTGGGTGAGTTTATTTCTTAATCCTGAATAATTGCATATTGTTGGCTCAAAATAAGATTTGAAATTCATGCATATCAGTTTCTCTCAAATACCATCTCATTTGCTCCTTTTTGCATTTTTAGAGGAATGTCTTCGAATAGAGAGCATGTGTAGCCTTCTTCTCAAACTTGGCCTTTACTATCAAATCTTGAATTCATGGAGCAAAAATGATAGATGCAACAAGGGAGAGCAATTTGAATCAGACCCATATTCCCCTTGCTCTCAAATATGAATTTTCCGAAGAGGTTGAATCTATAGACTTTCAAAAGAGCCTTTTTTGGTGGTGAGTTTTCTCAAGTCCCAAACAAAGAGAGAAGTGGGTATGTCCAATAGGAGTGAGTGATATATTATGAGTATGTTCGGTGGATATCCTTTGGAGTGTTAGCCTATCTCATTAACAAAAGTTGTGTTTCTTGGATGTATTATTTGTGGGTTGGATAGAGTTCAAGAACTTTCAATTCCGACACCCCGAGTCATGAGATATCGGTGTTTTACCGTCAGGGGGCTGTGCTAAAAAATAGTCGGTGGTTAGACCGATCTTGGATGTCCGGTCAGACCGCTTGAATGCCCCGAAAGCCCCCAATGGCTAGTTTTTCGACTGTTGGACTAATGGCCAGACTGACCGGGTTTAGTAGGCGACCAGACCGACAGGCTCGTCCTAAAAAGTGTTTAAGTCTCTAACGGCTAGCTTTTTTGGTTGGGGTATATATACGAACTCCCCAGCAACAAGGGTAAGGTTTTTACACTCCATTGCATTATCTTGAACCCTTGCAAGGGCTCTCACACACTTGTGCACTTAGTTTATCTAGTGAGGTGATGGAGAGTGAGTTAAGCCAATACAAGTGCATTGCTTCATTGTTAGAGCTAGTGCGGCACTTGATCATCCTCGGCAAGCATCCTAGATTTGTTACTCTTGGAGGTTGCCACCTCCTATACAGCGTAGAGGAGTTGTCCGGTGACCTCTCCAACAAGGTTGTGAAGGAGGCCCGGTGTTGATTATCACCATCTCCGTAGTGGAGGAAGAACAACAATAGTGATAGAGGCTTGGAAGAACACTTCGTGGGCCATCTCTCACATTGCCCATCCCTTGATGAAGGGGGCTTGCGGTGGCTTCGGGATTGGAGCAGTGAAGTTGGACTCGCCTCAACGGTGATGTAGGAAGTTAGCAAGCTTCCAAACATCATGTTGAAAAATCTTTTGTCTTATCTCATTTATTTTGTGCAAATTTACTTTGAGAAAGTTTATATACTAGAGTTTAATTGTGCTATTATCACCCTAGGCTTGCAAACCTCAACATAGCTAGCTTCTTTGTGCACTTAGTTGAGACTAGTTGATTTAGGTTTTGAATTGTGCAAAACCGTTTTGATTTACGCTTACGCATACAAAACTTGGTTTTAGCCAAAAGTTTTAAAACTGCCTATTCTCCCCCTGTAGTCGGCCTCCTTGATCCAACAGATGTGTCGATGAGAAGAAGAGCGAAGAGAAGATGAGACAACGGCAGGTGAATTGCTAGTCAGCCAGATGATAAAAGCGCTCTCGCCTTCCCATGCCTTGACCCGGTACCTAATACCATATGTAATAGACCCGACACCTAATACCTGATACCATGTACCTGGTACCTATGGGTACCGACTAGTACCTGAGGTACGAGACATGATACCCCGAGGTACCAGACCTTGGTACCTGGGTACCAGGCACGATACCCGAGGTATCAGACCCCGGTGCTTTTGTACTAGGCATGATACCTTCTATTCCTGGAAGAATTTTTTTTCTTTATCTATCGTATTTACTTAATTAAAGGATACATTTCCCATATATTGTGAGGTATATGGTATTTCCGTATACCGCGAATCCATGTATATGATGTATGTCTTATTCTTAATACTGACAACAACACTACTGCATCCGAATAAAACCAGTAAAATATATTGGTAGATTAAATTATAAAAAAAATAGGGGCCTCTAATTTGTATGGCCTATTCGATCATACACTTTAAATACTGTTATCAATTGTCGTGGTCTTTATGACCACTAATTTAAGTGGTTTTTTAACTAAGAAGTGCTTAATCCTTTTGCAGGTTTATTCAGTTTGTTACCAATTTCAACTCTTTCAAATTTTGGCAGGGTAAAAAATAATCACATTCTTAATATTGATATTTTATCAAATTTTGGCATTTTCAAATGTTTTCACTCTCAAAAACTCTACGAAAATTTGATAAGACTTTAAAAACACATCTAATTCTACCAAATTCGATTTGGTAAAGGGTTAAAATAAAGTACTAACAAAGCTAGCAAGCCCTTAGTTCATATATTAGAATTATAAATTTTAATTAATACGAGTTTAGCAACAAAGTTAGCAAGCCCTTTATAACGCGTATTTTGATTTAAAAACATCTTCGAGGGCAAACTTTCACCACTAATTTGTCATCTTAAATAGTTATAAAAGCAATATTGTGTGAAAACACATTGAAGTGAGAATTTATAGGTCAACTTTGTATAGTAAATTAATACACTTGTAATTTTATTAGTGTTGGTCAGAATATTCCAAGTGTTTTTTAAATCAAAATACACTCCAAGTGAACAGAGGTTGTACCTTGTAGCTAGCTAGCTCTATCATGAAACTCTAGTCAATTTACTGAAGAGTAGTCCAAATCCCGTTCGGAGCCAGCTTATGTCGCGTCGTACGTGTCCAGTTCGGAGTCGGCCTCCAAGACACCATATCCCCCAGTATAAACTTGAATGCACGGACTCTATGGCAATCATGGTGCAACATAACGGCGACGATTACTTGACAGCAGCCATGGGCTCCTCGCCGCTGCGGACGCAGATGAAGCGGTCCACTCCGCACATGTTGGTGGCGGCGCTCGTCTTTCTCGTCCTCATGTTCGTCGCCGGCGCGGCCGTCACGGTACACCACAAGGACCGGCGCCCGATCAGCCCGTCGACTTCACCGGCGGCAGCCGACAAGATCACCCTGTCGCGGAAGATGCTGCGCGACAAGCGAGCTGAAGCGCCAGTCGCGTCCAGCGACGGCGGCGGCCGTAGCGAGCCTCTCCCCAGGGGCATCGTGCAGGGCGAGTCCAACCTGGAGATGGAGTCCATGGTCGGCGACCCGGAGCACGGCCGGCAGAAGGCGTCGAAGAGCCTCCTGGCGATCCCCGTCGGGATCAAGAACAAGGCGGCCGTCAACAAGCTCGTGTCCAAGTTCCCCGCCGAGGAGTTCGCGTTGATGCTGTTCCACTACGACGGCGCGGTCGAGCAGTGGGGCGACCTTGAGTGGCACGGACGCGCGGTGCACGTGGCGGCGGCGGGGCAGACCAAGTGGTGGTTCGCCAAGCGCTTCCTCCACCCGGACGTGGTGGCCGAGTACGACTACGTCTTCCTCTGGGACGAGGACGTCGAGGTCGACGCCTTCGACCCCACCCGCTACCTCGCCATCGTCAGGAGGGAGGGGCTCGAGGTCTCGCAGCCGGCGCTGGCGCGCGGCTCGGAGATCCACCACGGCATCACCGCCCGACAAAACGTGGCCGGAGGAGGAGGCCACGTGCACCGGCGGTTCTACAGGCGAGCCAGGCCGCGGTGCGACGAGGGCAGCACGGCGCCGCCGTGCACGGGGTGGGTCGAGATGATGGTGCCGGTGTTCTCCCGCGCGGCGTGGCGGTGCACCTGGGGCATGGTGCAGAACGACCTCGTCCACGGGTGGGGGCTCGACTACAAGCTCGGGTACTGCGCGCAGGGCGACCGGACGATGAAGGTCGGCGTCGTCGACAACGAGTACGTCATGCACAGGGGCATCCCCTCGCTCGGCGGCAGCGTCGGCGGCGGGAGGTCGGCGTCGGCCAGCCGGATCGCGGTGAGGCGGCGATCCTTCGCCGAGATGCAGATATTCAACCGGAGGTGGAAGGAGGCCGTGGCGGCGGACGCGTCGTGGGCCGACCCGTACCCGGAAACCGCAGCTGCTAGCTTGATCAACGCCGGCCGGCTGGCGCGCCGTCTCTGCATGCATGGCACGAGCCACGAGGCCTTGCTTGGATCTTAGGAGTTATACATGATGGAAAAGCATTGTTACATCTTTGCTGTATTTTTAAATTTTGGCTAAACTAGCAAAATGCCCGAGCTGATAAAAGTCAGATAAATTATTTATTAGGTTAAGTATTGATCAGAATTTTAATGATAATTAGGATGGATAAAAACTATTATTGCATATTGATATACTCATATTCTCATAATACTTGCACTTTTCTCAACTCTCGTGCAGCATAATGCATGATCTCCTTTCTAAAACCACGCAAACTCATGTGTAGACCGATCGTGTCACGCGTAGATGATAGCTAGGCGATCAAGGGAGGGGACCAGCAAGTGTCGGTAACCACCCATCGCTGACTGAGGGATGGGAGAAACGGAGAAGGGACAAGGGAGGAGCAGGTGCGTGCGTGGGGAACGATTGGATCGAATGGGTAAGTGGATGGCAAGGCGGGTTAATTCCTTCTAACTTTCGGGGTTCTTACCGAAGCGAGTTAAACCGTTGGATGACTCAATTGGGCAATTCAGCGCGGTCCACGTAGGCGACGAACGAAATAAAGCGTGACGATTGAAAAAACCCGTATTTTTTTAGTAGGGCGGGACAGAAGTTTGTGTAGTAGTACTCGGCCAGCCTGGCTCATCTTCTTCATATAGGGATACGCATGCTTCTGTTTGACTGCTTGTATTGATCAGTCTAGCTAATATAACATTTTGTTTGGTTGCTTCCATAAGAGAAACGGTTTGGAAGAGATTTTGTTTGGTTGGTTTTATGGATTTGTGTATGATCACCTTTTCATTTAGTTAGGTGAGGTTACTCTACAATATCATATAAAATATCATATTAACATTTGAATCAATTAATGAGATGTACTCTTATACATGCAAACATGCAAAAAAAAAGATTTTTCTAAAAAGTATCAATCGATGAATCAATCTAAAATTCTACACATATAACATAGCCGATGGAAAACAAACCAAATGAAACCGCTATATGTCATAATTATCCGTGTAAGCAGTTAGAGAAAAGAAAAAAAAGAGCGTCATCTCCTCGCTGCTCTCATTCCCCTTAGATCGCTGCCCCCGCCCCCAGGATAGTTATCCGCGTGAGAGATTAGACAATAGAAAAAATAACAGAATCGCCGCCCCCAATAATTTATCCGCATGAGCGGTTCTTTCCCCCTCGTCCTCTTTCCTTGTCCTCATCGCCGCCCATATTCCCCTCAGCCCACCGCCCTTAATGCATCCATCTGCTCGTCGTTGCCTGGCGACTTTGGACTGGTGGCCAAGCCAATCTGGTGGCTGGAGGGAGGAGAGGGTGCCGAATCATGTGCATCGGAGGCTCGGAGCTCGTGCAGGGAGGTGGTGGGGTGGTCTGTGAGGAAAACGATGTTGGTAACGTCCCGATGAAGAGGAGGTGCGGCAGCGACACCTCTAGCTTTTGGATTCGGCAATCTCCTCGATCTCTCCTCTCTCCCGCTCTCTTCCTACCTTCCGGATTTAGCCGACCTTGAGCTCTTGTGGCCAGATCTGGTAGCTTGGAGCTTGTTGTTGCCGGTTGGAGTTTTGAAGAAGAGGCGCTACTGTGGAGACTAGAGAGGATAGGATCGGATAGGGGTGACGCGGATCAAGTCCGGATTGGGTGCTAGTGTCGCGGATCGAGCAAGGCCAATCCCTGTTGGCCTCCACCCCAGACGACAAAGCGACTTCCCCCTCTACAAGATCAGTGTATATTTGATTTTGTCTCTTCTCCAACTCGATTTCTCTTCATTTTCTTGATTTTTTCAAGAAGTTTTTGTCGCGATTTGTCCATATGATTGGGTTTTGGGTGGGGAATTTGGTTGATTTGTTCATGTGTCATGCTTGCTTCCGATTTGATCGATTTCTCACAAAGAGATGGAGAAGGGTATGATTGGGTTTTGGGTGGGGAATTTGGTTGATTTGTTCACGTGTCATGCTTGCTTCCGATTTGATCGATTTCTCACAAAGAGATGGAGAAGGGTGCGCAGGGGATGGAGGGGATCGTGAGCAAGACGGACACTCGCACGAAGGATAAAAAAATTGAGTATACGAACGAAAAATTAGATCATATACGGATGAAAAATTAGGTGATAAACGGAAAGTTATTAATTTTTTTAAGTTGTTAAGATTGGTACGCTCAGTTTTTTAATATATGACACTGTTAATTTGTTAAGATACATTTAACCATTTATTTTATTATTAAAAAAATTATGTAATTATCATTTATGTTATCGTGATTTGATTTATCATCAAATGTTCTTAAGTAAAAAAATTGAATAAATCATATGATCAAACATTTATAAAAAGTCAATGATATCATATATTTAAAAATGGAGGTGGTATTTAGTTTGTGTCATCAGACCATGTAGCTTGTCTGATAATCTCTCATTTGATTCGTGTGTTACTTGTGCTCGACCAAATCTTGTGAGTTGTGAATGAAAAGAAAAACATCTTGTTTTCCTGTTCCCTGTGATCCTAACTTGCTGGTTGCTACGAAGCTCATCCTGCTCTACATATATTTTCAATTTCATGAGAGTATGCATTCATGCTGCTTGTTTGATCACACAATATCGCAAAAATAACTTCATACTGTGAGCACAACTGTTTAACCTCGAATTCAGCTAAGTCCTTTTAGCACACGGGGCTGAAATTACGGCAGAGCCTCAGCAGACGGATGCAATCTACGCAACCGCCGTAGATGTCGGATGCTTGACACCGCTGCAAACATCATGGCCCAATGCTACCAAAAAACAATGGTGGCCGGTAAACAATCGTGAAGGGCATTGTCTTTGGGACGTATGACCGTCCGTACGAGCAGCAATTGTATGGTGATGTTGCTCAGCCCCTTGCGGCAGTGAAGCTAATAAAACTACATGAATACCTCGTCGTGTTGCTACGGAAAATTAAGTTGTATAATATATACGAATAAGCTGCAATTGTTTTTCAAAACCAGAGCACACTGACTTCCTATGTTCGATATAATTTACACATGGTCACAAATATAGCGCAAGGTGAACATATTTTATATGTAATTGATACTTATGAATCTGTCTAAAATAATTAAGATTGTATGGTTTTATGAAAGAAGAAAGAAGAGACAATTTATACCATAGATCTATCATCCAAAAACGAAAATAATTAGAATGATGTGGCTTCATGAAAGAAAAGAGAAATATCATTAACACTTAGTGGGATGAACTATATAAATATAATAGATAATACCTCACACATCGCTACGGGATACCTATTTTTCGATAGATGGATTCTAAAAGATATGCAGGCTAAGGAAAAAAAGAAGGGAAATGGACTTGAACTCTTCATGGCTGGGAAGATAAAATAGTCTGAGATCAATAGTCTACCTATAAAAAGTTTAAACTAAATGAATGTATTATAATTATATTGATGAAATGCATGAGAATATAATAGAATTAAATGTCTTTAGCTCTTCAATTTCATAGCAGCTAAGATTTTTGCCCTCCAAAGGATGATCCAACGATCAGGATTTTTAGAGTGACGTGGCTCGGTGCATGTCGAGAGTTTGGTTCCAACTATACAGGATGTACTAAATAATACCCCATGAATGGTTCAGGATGACTAAGAAAAAATAGATTTTAAAAGATATGCAAGCTAAGAAAAAATGGACTTCAACTCTTCACAGCTGGAGAGATGAATAGTCTAAAATCAATAGTCTTCCTGTAAAAAGTAAAGCTAAATGAATGTATCCATAAAATGCTTGTGAATATAATAAATTTAAATGCCTTTTAACTCTTCAGTTTCATTTCAGCTAATAGATCCTAGCCCTCCAACAGAAGATCCAACGGTCGGAGATTTTCAGGATGGTGTGGCTCACTGCATGTTTGATTCCAACTATATATATATATATATATATATATATATATATATATATATATATATATATACATATACATATATTCAGACTTCTGTGAAGCCATTTCACTGCATACATTTTCAAAATTTTTAGTAGTTTTTAATAAATATCTATCTTCCCATGATGTCTTACCTGGTAAATCCACATATTTTAGAAGATATGATAGGAGAGGATTACCATGTAAAGATATTGTATTCACAACTTCTTCTCTTTTGGTTTGAACAAGCTGATCAAGAATCTCATCTGTGTTAGAGGAAAATCTTAGGCTTACATGCTTGCCCATTATCTCAAATTGAATATCTTCGTTCGTGACAAGGAAGGGACGAATGAGAGATAAAAATGGTGTTCCTAAAATAACACCTTGCTTAAGATTTTTAACAACTAAAAAAGATGTTTTAATGCAAACTTCAGATATGCAAATATAGATTTCAGGGATTTGATATTCTACTGTTAAAAGTCCTCCATCTGCTCCACGAATTTTGTGGGCGGCTTTTCGGAAATATTTATGAGGGATAATACCTTCTCGAATGCAATTGACATTAGCACCAGAATCAATTAAAGTGTTGTGTTGAAAGTAGGATCCGTCTGTAAAATGATACATAACTTTTGTGTACCATTTTTGCTTCATATATTTTTGAATGGTTCACGAATATGAGTTCAATGATACATAACTTTTGTGTACCATTTTTGCTTCATATATTTTTGAATGGTTCACGAATATGAGTTCATGGAGACTGCCCCAACTGCCCGGAGGCCATGGAGAACGATTTAATCACTATTTCAGAGTAACAGAGCTACAACAAGGGTTATTAAACCTCTTGTTATTAAACCTCTTGTGGCAGGTAAGAAACAAAAAAGAAAAAGTTCATGCCTTAAATGACCTGGCATATTATTTTAAAAATTTCGTGCCCTCAGAACAAAAGATAATAGAAAAAAGGGCTAAACTACAATATATCCCTCATCATGAGGAGAGGTTACTAGATTATCGCGAGGAGAAATCCCGTGATGGCCAAGATAAACTTCCCATGAAGTTCAACAATCTAACAGATAAGAGTACTAAGGTATCCTCAGATAAGGTATTGATCTCAATCAACAGATCCTGCTTCAAGCATGGTTGCTTTCCACATAAATATTAATAACCTATTGCAATCTTTTCCACATAATAAACCATCATTATCCACAAAAAGGCATGATACCATCACCCAAAAACCATACATATTGCATAATCATCCCAATTCATTCCTTCTCCAATATATACTCCGGACCCAGCCAAAAGCACCATGTAGATCTTGTGCCTACAAAGATTCTTACCAAAAGAAACTTAAAAGCCAAAATCCTATGAGTACCACATATGAATATCTCCAACCCAGATTAAGCTTCAAGACGGAGCATGCTTTGGGCAAGACATCCTCGATCTTGTTTGGCAAAAGTTTAAGGAGAGACAAATGAAAATATTTCTTGGACTTCAAGATTATTTCTTTGATCTCTTAGAAGGAAGAGAAAGAAACCCAGCCATACAAATAATCATATACATGCTCCCTCTCATAAGGCTAGATGATCAGGCAATCTCTGACCCATCCTATAGATTCCTGGTTCTCAAAGCTGAGATAAATCTCCAAAGGTTCCGAAACTTACCCACATACAACCATGAAGAAATATCCCTCCAAACCATTATAGATCATGGTCTTGTCAATTCCATCTATGCATCGCTCGATCAAATCCTTCAATCTAATTTAGGAAGTGCCGTGAAAGATGTCTGCAGAAGACTTGGACATGGAAGATACAGGATTATCTTCTCCTCCATACCACCAAAATTCACACCACCTGTTCGTCCAGCAATTCATTATATATATATCATGAATGGACAATTTAATTTTCAAGAAGGCGGTCCTAGCAAACTATCAGATGAACATGAAGAAATCTATACAACGATTACAAATCATGAAAGTTGGAGATTATTTTCTGAAGCTGCAGAAATTGAAGAAGCTATCACCACAGATTATGAATATCAGCTGGTTTTCCAAAATAAGATCACAAGGATTTTTATTAGCAAATATTACAACCAGAGTTGTGAATACTCCAAGGGAGCGGGACGCATAATTAAACCAGATTTTGGAAATGAATGCTCTAAGAAAAGTTATTACATAAGCCTGGCTTAGTGGTATCAAAAAACAGAGCCCTCAGAGATTGACACGGTGCAATCGGCACCCATGATAAACGACGAAGATAATGAATAAAGATCTTGTCATCCCCGACAAAGATCACTATTCAAGACAATGAATCTACACTATTCAAGATAAGGAATCTACACTATTCGATATAAGATATGCCTATAGTCAAAGGTGGTATTATGATATCTTTATTGAAGGTCAAAAGCGTCATCACCAAAGATTCTCTCCGTGGAGTCTAAAGGGATATCATAAATCCTCTTGAAGTCAAATGAAGACATCATGAAGATTCTTCGCCAAGTCCTATATAAGGGGCTCAAGACCATATCTTTAGGGCATCGCATTCCACAACGACAACACATCTCACTCAACCATTCCTCTCACCTCTCCACCAGCCATCACACTCCACTCCACTTCATCTAAGTGTTAGTACTATAGGATAACCTAAATAAAAAACTCATGAGAGTCTAAGTGTGAGAGTCTATGTAAGAGTCCTTTACCTGTATAATTACGAACGTATTGTACCAAGTCCTTGGTGTAATCTTCAGAAGGATCTACCTTCAACCTATCAAGGTATATGAATGAACACCTGGACTGTTTTATATAAACCTACTATGTTCTAAGTATCTAATTTACATTATGTGTTATACATAATTAGTATTTACAGGTTGTCTTTATTTCCTGTACTGCATTTATGTTTGCATAATAAGAAAAACCTAGATTACCATCCAGCTGCCATATACTGATCTCACATCCAAGATTGCATATAGATACTGCATTCCTATCCTCATATCTGGTGACTAGACCCCTAGTCACTGCCCTGGGCTAGAGCTGGTCTCAGAGCCAAGTGCTCGTAACCTCCCCAAGCCATCTTCTCCGGAAGGGGGGGAGAGGGGTCGGGTAGCGTGCTGAAGTCACGGTGATCCCAAACGGTGTGGTGGTGTTCTGAAGTCGCGGAGTTCCCAAACCTTTAATCGGTTGCCTGAAGTCGCGTTGCCTTGTTGAGCCGCAGAAGGCGTTTGTCGGCGTAATTCGTTGTCTGGGCACTTATCAAAGGCAAAGGTTGAACTTAATTGTGCGAAGTAGTCCCTGCCGTTGTCTGGAACACATCATATCCAAATAGGTTGATCGTAATTGTGGGAGAATTCCCCGCCGTTGTCTGATAACTACCTACCTATCTTCCTATCTTTCGTATAAGATGTATCACGAAGAGCCACTGATCGATATATATATATATATATACATATATATACATATATACATATACATACGTACCTACATACACATATATATACATACATACACATATATATACATACATACATTATATATATATATATATATATATATATATATATATATATATATACATACATTATATATATATCTCCCACGATTTCTTAAAACACAGTAATTTTTGGCAGGCAACCCCACCATTTCGGAAGCAAATAATACTAGTGCTCTATAACAAATCTCAAAGAATCGATTTAGGCTTGCCCGGTTTGTTTCATGATGGCAGCAAGAGCTAACAAGAGTTGACACGGTCGACTTTCAGATATCATATTTTCTTGAAATGTAGTAACTTCTTCACAAGAAGTTCATGTTCTTGATTTACACGGATATATGGAAGCCCAGAAATCAAAACAAGACTACAGGATATGAATTGCACGATCTACAGAACAACACATAGCATGGAGATAAAAAATTCCATATCAAGCTATCTTATGAACTGACCTCCACAAGCTTCATTTTCCTATAGCTAGTTCTTTGGTGAGGTCCCTTGTAAGGCTGAGGGCGAGTGTATTGTGCCATGGGAAAAGAGTACGAGTAACGGGAAGTTTCCTTCGAAGATCCTGTGCACATATATAACCAGTAAGCACAGGTGTAGCAGAGGATAGGTAAAGGTAGCAACAAAGTTTACTAGCATTATAACTATCATGCAAATTCTTAAATTGTTACTGTCTCCTTGGTGTACCTTGAAGGTTGCATCAGACAAATTCAGGTATGATTCCTGTTCACAAGTAAAAAGAATGGCATTACTCATTATGCTAACATATAAGCTTGAATAAACAATAGGGACAGGTTTCAACCTCAAGTGATGACAAATACTCGGACTCATGATGCCGAATGATGTTAGTTATTGATACTGCACATTCCTCAGGAGACTGAAACATGAGTAATAGCACATGAAAAGAACAGTTAAGGGTTTCACATTTCTCAGACTGGTGAAGATTAAAAAGAAGCAAGAACAAAGCAAGGAACTGAAAAGGATGTAAACATAATGCAGCTCTACACAGAACATTACACCTTAACAAACAGAAATGCTCCGGGGCCAAATCTACCCATGCCCTTTTCATATTAAAAATTCTACTAAAATCTACTCAATCTTTAAAGAAAAATTGCCACTACTATGTGGAAAATCCAGCAAGGAAATGGAAATCATAAGTTGATCCTTTCAGTCCACCCAGGAAAGAGAAGGATAGATAAATTTTCAACTTTGTTTATTTTAACAGTTTGCACCGATAGAGTATCCACAACAACTCAAATTATTAGGCACTAACCCAACATGATCAAGCATAGTGTAGATAGACATTTTTAAGGTTCTAAGAAAATCTATCTGTAACATAAACTATACTTCATCCATGAATGCAGAGCACATACTATGCATGCGCAACCAAGTTTTTTGGGTATACATGTATATATAATTCTCTAAAACTCAGTAGCAAATTGATCCCAAAACAGGAGCAAATTTTATCCAAAATATATTGAACAGTAGATGAACTCAGCTTAGCAAGTAAACCTAAAGCAACAAAACGACAAATGATGAAACAGTGTGCAGATTACTGCAACAAGGTCAAAAGAAGCAGATGCCATCAATCCATCATAACATGTTAGGCTAAAAGTATTGTATGAACTAACCTGCAATATGGTGGAATCCTTGCAATCGATGTTAGTATCCAGCTGCACATTTCCCTCTTCGAAATAATGAGCACCTACCTGGTATATATGCATATGTATATATGCAATCAGTTACCAACTTCAATTACAATAACAATAATTAACCATGTTTTAGTGCCAGCTAAGTAAAACCTAACCTGTATTTTCCCTTTAATTTCAACAAACTGCAACCCATCGCTGAATTCCAGAGTCCAAATTGATCGCCAACTGCCATTGCTGCATGATTCAATACAAACTTGTCTCCAGTGAATAAATAATGAAATGTCAAACCTATGAGGAGAAGACTTAAGCCACTCTAGTAACAGATTATGTGAAGCAAGGATTAAGCCAAAGCAAACTTCTAAACTTTTCTGCATATGCACTAAAGATACAATAATATTGTGGAAGATGATAAAGATGGCACTCACAAGCCACATGATTAGTTCAGAGGGAAAATTAAGAATTAAACACTCACATACGGGCAAGCCTGATCCAAAAGTTGAATATGAAATAGCTTCTCATAGGAATGTCAAATTTTTTTCTAAAACTGCAATAAGGATTTAAATGTATAGAGGAGATACAGAAAATGGACCCAAAATAAACAAGTTCAAGATTAGAGATAACTATGCATGTATCTTTAACAGAGAAGTTGCAGACTCAGACAACATACCAAAAGTTTTGTGGGCTGCGTTTAGCAGCAGAAATAACCACTGCCAAACCAAAATCAGCTCCTGGTCCCTCTATATCTTTTCCACTGGTACAATAAACGGCACACACCCCTTTTGGATAAGCTTCACCAACATATTTGGATAATTCAACATCCAAGGCACTCCTGTACCCATAACAAAAGGTGCAGAACATAAATGACTAGCGAGGCAATGTGGAGTTCAAGAAATTTGTGGAAAAGGGTAACATAATTAAGGTACCTGAAATCTTCAATGTATGCTGAAGGAAGCTCCTCATCAGCAGCTGGCCTCAATTTTGTACAATTCTTTTAACATGAAAAAGAAAAAACATGGTGACTAATTAATGCAGACACATCAAGTTTCAAATGAACGAAGAAAACTATAGACAGTACATATTAAAAACAAACATTTAACCTGTTTGAGAAAAAAAACACTTAACCAAACACTTCAATGTGTCTAGAGGTAACACAAGTTAATTCAAAATGGATAGGGCAGAAACCTGTGATACTAGCTACTGAAGCCTAATACAGATGCTGCTGGATGTACTATTTGAGGTATAATGAAAAACTCTTTTACCTACATCTATGCTATTCCATTGAAAATAGGTGACTTAATGTATGTCCAAAAAAATCATAATTAAGGTCATCATTTATTCCTCAGTTAACACTGTAAATAAGAAAAAGTATAAACTTGTGTGATCAAACTTTTACATGCAGAATATCAGTTACAATACTAATCTGTGGACTATATCCAATGTAACATGTTCTTCAAGAAAGATAGTTCAGTATCAAAATTCAGTGATTGAGTCCATTTCTGAATTAATATCCATCAAATGAATCAGAATAATCAAATCGTCAAGCTCAAGATACTGCCCATATTAAATTATAAACGTGAAACTGCTTCATAGTTCATAGACTATAAGTTACAAGATGACCATCTATTGTTTAGTAGTTATATATGTCCTCTTACTTTCAAAGATTCGATGTTAATATGCATAGCTGGCATAAGAACTAAAACCAGGATAAGCACATGTAAAGTCTGCAGCATTACCTGTTTAATATGATCCACTGTAGCAACTTGAGCAGTCCTAGGATCCAGATAATTGTTCTTGTTAAGCTCCCCATAAGTTGTGATAATTATCTGCATGCAACAACGACACACGATTGAAATGTCTGGCCAGCAAGCACCCTCGAGTGCAAAGGCATCATCATATTGTTCATGCTTATAAACATATCAATGAGAAACACCAATAGCTTACTGAATTTAATAAGAAGAATAAATACAATAGCCACAAGTGATTTATTAACTACTATCGAAAAACCAGATTTGCTAAGTATTATTCGCTGATTTACGAACTACAACAAGCACAACCCTATCGTAGATGTAACACACTAAATTTCGAGTACGCGAGAACACGCAACGGCAAAAGTCGGCAAGGAGAGGAGATGGCTCAGTGCTCACATCACCGCTGCGGTCAGGGAGCTCGAGGGCCACGAGGTGCGCCTTGTTGTACTCCGGGAAGGCCTCCGCGGCGGCGGCCTCGTACACCGCCTCGTCCCCCAGCAGCGCTCGCACATCTGCGCGCCCACGTCGAAGAGGAATCAAACAACGGAACACACGGGGTTGTACAGCTGGATTGCGAGGGTCAGGGGGAGGGTGGGGGGTTTGCCTTTGGCGACGTAGTGGATCTCGCCGGCGGGGGCGTTGGAGAGGAACCAGACGGCGATCTCCCTCTTCTGCCTGTCGCTGAGCTCCTCGCCGTCCGACATTTGGGCAGCCGTTGAGGCTGTGGTGGGTGGGGGCGTCGGAGAGGGCAGGAGGCGAGAAGCGAGGGGCAGTGTGTGCCGCTCTTGGGCCGCACTGGCGAGCTGGTAGTGCTCCTGCGACCTAGAGGCAGTGCGGGCGAGCCGGCCGCCGGCGAGGCACTCCGGGACGAGCGGTTGGCGGTGCTCCGACGTCCAGATCTGGACGAGAGAATGGAAGGGGAGAGAGCGAGAGGGACGCGAGATTGAGAGGTCTCTCTGGCTCACTGATCGATCTAGTGGTGGACGATGATCGCCGTACCGATCGGACGGACGAGATGGCAGTTCTGGAGTTGATTAACGAAAAGCTCGATATTAGTGGGGGATTAATGGCAATGGAAGAATAACATTATTAATTAAAGGCTAAACTGTTACATTAACGTGCTGTAAAGGAACATGTTATATTTTGACCTTTGAACGTGCTTTTTACATGCTGCTGAGAACTTGAGATTACTGGATTGGGGGAGTACTTTGTTGTAATGTTGCATGCTGTTTCTGTTAGAAAGGATGAATTTGCATTGTTTGAATCGGGTGTTTGCAAAACCACCGGTAACCGAGCTAACCGCATCGACATGGTAATGGTTACTGAACGATAGGGTTTACTACAATTCAAATTTTCCAAAAAGAGCGAAAAAGTCCAAAAAAATTATGTAAGCAGTACTTGAATTGTAGTGGCACTAGTAATCTACCTGTGCTAACGCTACGACGATGGTTAGCAATAAAAATCAAACAATCAAAAGAAGACATATGTTTTGCTAAGCATATAATAGGATAATAATTGCAAAATTTACAGTAACCATGTAAGTGCAACACACATTACATTAGAAAAATAATTACATCCAATAATTTAGGATGTAAAAGATAAGAGGCTCGGAACATAGTCTAAGAACATATGTTCTTAATACAAAGGGAATCAAATTACATTTCTAAGTTAAATTTCAAAGCATACATCAAATTTATAAAAAAAAATCCAATCTACTTGAGGAAAACAAACTTCACAAAAAGGTTTACCATAATACATCTTGATTTTTCACAAAACGCACATGTGCCAAATTACATGAAACCGAGGTTTTCCTTGTCATGAAGCTTTCAAAGCATATAAGCACAATTAGATCACAAGAGCTACTTCACAAAAAGGCTCAATAGATAATAACAGATCAAAGATAGCTTTGCCAGTGCTTCATCTCGTTACTCTCCCATCTGCAGTAGAAAAAATAGGTAGATTTTAGATCCCAAAAGCAATATCTAGGAGGAAGATCAATCTTTACGATTCTATCTAGGAGGAAGAGACAATAAAAGCAATATTTCAGGCTTAAATAAAAGAAAAATACCGCGGGTCTCCTCACTATTTCCGGTAAAAGAATATATAATTAAATTGAACTAATTTTGCAATTTTCGCCTGTTCTTGATGTGGTTACCCCATCTACCATGGGGGCACATAGAGAAACACCAAGCAAGTGGTAGTGCCAGCTCAGGTACACACTGAGGCCAACATTAAGATATCAGATATCTACAAGAGTTGATATAGATAAGCAGCAGATGGAAATACATGGAAATCCCTAAGTTAAGGATGAAGTAGCACTGCAAAACAAATGTCCCTCTTAGGAGGATGAAAATGGACTACATAAATATGAATTTCTCAGTACGCATATTGATATGAAGCAACATATATATCAACCACATAAAGTTCTGTAATTGAGTATAGCTACCCCTAATTTTAGATATACAGACCACAATGAATGATTTTCTTCTAAGTTCCAAGCTAAGATCATTTTATAGTTAAACTCATGATCTGATCATAATACACTAGGTTTCTTTGGGGTAGAAAAAATACACCGATTATTCATGAAAATCATCAAGCAGTGCAAGCGACGCACGAAGGGCAACTATGGATGAAGGTTAGTTATGGCAGAAACACTCTTAATTTTGTAAGTGTTTTTGTATTTGGAAGATCAACAAATCTTGTTTTGGATTGGGAAGGTCAACAAATCATTTGGTCTCGCAACCTCTACTCTCCTTGGGAGTGAAAAAATGACATCAGTTGATCCACTAAATGACCCTCTGCAAACTAACCTTGATATAGTACATGAGTAATGTCAGTAAGATTCAAATGGGGCAAGCAATCTACAGGAATTCTGAATGATTCAGTATACTTAATAAATGTTTGAACTTCAACTGTCTTATCAGCAGTTCAGTGTACGCATGTTTTTCTAGCTGTTCAGTCTACAAGGATAGCAGCAGTCCACTGTGTGCTGCAAGGTCGGAGCGATGCGAGGCGAGATGAGGCGAGGTGGTCGGCGAAGAAGATGCGGCATTGATTGAACCCCTTTTCTCGGCCTTGCAAGTGGTGGAAGACGGTAGAGAGCGGACGGCAGAGGTCGGTGTGAGGACCAGCGGATTCAGGCGCAGGTTTGGCATCGGCTACGGATCAACCGATGGGCGACAGTTGAGCGGGGCGTCATGGCGATGGAGACTAGCGGACGCGGAGACGGCTACCTCACGGCGGTGAACGATCAACCGAAAATGTGGCGTCGGCAACGAACACGTCATACGTGGACCTAATCGTCGTGGTGGTGATGCGAGCAGGGAGGAGGCGGTGAGGCCGTGAGGGGGGCGGGGAGGTGGCGATCTGACATGACGGCGATATCACGAGAGATGCGAGTAGGCGGGGAGAAAGGGGAGGCGCTACGGGCCGAACGCGAGGAAGGTAGGAACGATCGGGGGCGTTGGATTTCATCGAGATGATCTGAACCATTGAATGATGAATGAAAGAACGAAAAAATAAGTGATGAATGAAACTATTTGTTGAACTATAGGATAGATATGGTAAAGAATTTTTTTTGAAAAAGAGTAAGGTAACATCACATTTAAGGGTGAAACCGAAGGTGGTTTAAAAATGGAAAAAAGAAAGGAAGGTATGGGCCTAAATTGCATTGTTGAACCGGCCCATTTAATGTCTAATAAAGGAGAAAATATATCCTCTCAGTCTCTTCTCATTCTCTCTCTATCGACAGCTCGGCACGCGATGCTTTCCTCCTTGGGGGCGGTGAGGGAGGCTGGGGGAGGCGGCAGCGCTAGATTCACTGCGTACGGGCCGTGGCTATGGTCACGTGTATTTATTAGTAAATTTAATTATTTATCATGGATCCGATAGCACAATTAAATTTATTTTACTTAAATTTTAGGGATAATTGCATCTATGCCCCCAATTTCAAACCTAACTGTTGTTTTACCCTACTTTTTAGGGTTTGCAGTTTTACTCCTACTTTTCGAAATTGAACCAGCCGTCTACCCCATTTCTAACAGCCGTTTGGTGGGTCCCACGTTTTTGGGTTAAGGAAATACAAATGGAAATAAATTTCTTTTATAAAATATGAATTTACCTTTGTACCCCTGAATAAATGAATTGGGACTGAATCCCCTCTCTTCTGTACTCGTGCGTGCTGAACCCGAACCATCAACGGCGACGACGGTGGCTCGAGCGTGTGCACCGATGGAGGCAGTGAGCGCATGCGCGCGGGGCGGCGGCGGCGGCGGCGGCGACGGGGCGAGCGCGCAACACTCCGGCGGTGCAGCGGCAAGGGCGTGCACGCGAGGCGGCCACGAGGGTGGGCGTGCGGCACTGCGGAGGGGTGGCGGCGGCCACGAGGGCGTGTGCGCGGGTTGGCGGTGGCGATGAGGGCTGGTGCACGGTGCTCCGGCGGCACGGGGTGGCGGCGAGGGTGTGCAGGCGCGGGTCGGCGGTGGCGGCGAGGGCGGGGCGCGCGGTGCTCCGGCGGCGCGAGGCGGGCACGACGACGTGGTCAGTGGCGGTAGCGAGGGCGGGCGCGTGGCGCTCCAGCGGGGCGCCGACGGTCGCGCGGGTTCACGTGTCGGCCGTGCCGCCCTACTACACCACCGTCTTGTACATGCGCGGCACCCTCGATGGTCACGAAGGTGTAGGCATTTGGACGAACGCTCTGGATACTGTGGGTGGAAGAAATATGTATTTATGATTTTTTTTTAAATTATAAAAACATCACAAGAGATGCTCATATTTGAATTATTTATCAGAATCTTATATCATTACAAAATAGAGACAAAATCACGTAAGCTGAAAAAATAAGGGTAAAAATGCAATAATCACCAAGGGTGTAAATATACTTTTGCTCTAGAACTAACACCGTTAAACCTGCTGTTAGAAGTGGGGGTAGACGGCTGGTTCAATTTCAAAAAGTGGGGGTAAAACTGTAAACCCTACAAAGTAGAGGTAAAACAACAGTTGTGTTTGAAAGTGCGGATATAGATGCAATTGCCAAAAAAAAATGTTCCAATATAACATTGGGTGTTTGATCAAAATGCAACATTTAAATACTACATGCGACACATTAAGTCCTAACGAGTAAACCATTAAAGAAAATAGTATGATACACATAATATATTTGCAAAATATTTATTTTTTAAAATATTTTTATATCACGTACAAAACATTGATTTATAACTTCCAAAACATCATTGAATCGCATAGAAACGTCCACCGTCGGATGAACCGGACGGTGGACATGGGCTATAGTCACACCGCGACTAGAAGCTGACCCGCCGGATCCCTAAACCCTACGCCTCCCGCCGCCGGCCACCCACACCCACCTCCCGCCGCCGTCGCCAGCCAGCCAGCCATGGGGAGCCGGCTGGGCCGCCGCGTGATCCACTTCGCCAACCTCCCCCTCAAGCTCATGCTCCCCCCCGCGCCGCTCTCCTCCGTCCAGGAGTTCGCCGTCAAGACCGTCCCCTCCGCCTCCAAGGTCGACATCCGCCGCTGCCTCGAGTCCATGTACGGCTTCTCCGTCGCCGAGGTCCGCACCCTCAACATGGAGGGCAAGAAGCTCCGCCGGGGCCCCTTCCTCGCCGCCAAGCCCGACTACAAGAAGGCCTACGTCACCCTCCGTGCCCCGCTCTCGGTCTCCCCAGACCTCTTCCCCATCGGGCTGGTCCTCGGCGAGAGGGAGCGCAAGGCCAGCGCCGCCGCCGCCAGGAGGAAGGCGGTGGAGGGCGCGGAGGTGGAAGGTGAGGGCAAGGGGAAGCACTGGATGGAGGATGAGAAGGTGGGCTTCTCCAGGGCCGGCCGCGGCAAGGTGGTGTACGGCAACCCAGGTAGGCTGGGGAAGAAGAGGAATGGAGGTGCCAAGGTGAAAGACAAAGCCGGAGAGGAGGGAGAGAAGTTCCCATGGAGCGGGACGCGTCTTGCTACCGAGAAGAAACCTGCTAGGTGAGACATTCGGTTCCATCTACCTTTCTTGATCAAATAATGTTGCAACTCTTAGCAAGTTAATTATAGTTTTGTTCATGTGGAATTGATTAGTTTCTAGCCTGTGTTACTGTTGAACAACAGTATTTTGGCTTTCTTGAAGCCTCCGAGTAGAACAGTAGAACAAAATAGGATAATATGGTAGAGTATCAGTGCCAAATGTCTGTTTTCGTTGCTGGGGAAATTGCATATTTTTGTAATCATACTAGACGAGGGAAGAAATGGTATTTTAGATGTAAACTAGCCAAGTGCCGCTTGTTGTAAGGATAACACAATTATCTGAAGTGTTAAGACTTGCTTACCATACTGTCTTGACAAATATATAGTTAACATCCTATTAGCGTTACCATAAAAAATTTATCTCTTTTTTGTTTGAGGTATTGCAGAGCAAAATGCATTTTGCATGTCACCTCATTGCTTCTTCAAGGCTCCTCTAAAAGTGGAAATTTAAAAGCATTGAAAGTTAAATTTTGTGTAACTCGAACAGAATCGATCATCTTGAAACAATGCACAGAATGACTGTTCATTATCTCACTCTTGTTCGTCTTCCTTACTTTCTGATATATCGATGACATCGAAAGCAGCAGAGTTATACACATAAGCTCTAATTTTCCTTTTAACTATTTTCTCTAATAGGTCGCACAACCTTCCCTTTATTGGAGTTAGCTAAATGCTACCAATGTCTTCTCTATGCCTTTCCTGTGCAAACTTCTAATCCTTAATTTCTAAATCCCAAATTGCATTATTGAAAAGTTGCACTTGTTATATGAGTATAATATGGCAGTACAAATATTCACTTAAAGCTAATCATTCATGCACCGTTCAAAGATTCAACCGTGAGAAGAAAGGGAAAACCATACCGTTCATAACCATCAGGTCAGTTTCTGTTTAGAAACCTAAATCACACATGGCCCTGATCCAACTAGATTTCACTTAGGCCAACAAGTCCACAAAAGAAAACACTGTCATATCCAAATTCAATATAAGTTGACTCACTGTAGGGCAGGCTCAAAAGCACTTTAGAGATTCCAACACCAATAGGCTCAGTATGGGCTGTATTCAGATAGACCCACCTCGAATTTGGCCAGATCGATGAATGGCGTTGCCATCTTCAAGAGAACCAGCATCCAGAGCTGCTCATAAAAAAACATTTTCGGCACAGTGAAAAAGTCATAGGAGCAACAATTATTTGCACAGCGAATTTCACAAAAGGGAATTAGTCTACCATAGGTTAAGTGTTTAACAATCCACGAAGGAATAATGAATTATCAGTTAACCGACTGAATGTAAAGAATGAGCACGAAATGTTTTCTAAACTGTCAGAAACATCTGACATTGGATTTCTGGAATTGGCAAATGCTATTTTTAAAATTGTAAGTGATTCTCAAAAGTATAAAAACATCTCTATAAGATTGTTCATACAGGAAAAATACAGAATAATGAAAAACAACTCAAAGTATGATATCTCTGGAATAAAAACCAGACAACTATTGTTATTCCATAGTTGCTTTCATGACTGCAGTTAGTATTATATGTCATAATTAGCTTACAAAGTTAGATTGCAGCTTCAGTACAGTACAGAAAGAGTTCTGAACTTCATATCATGATTGTACAAAAATAACCTTTCCTTCATATATCATCTAAGATGACCAGTGCTTACTCCCTAATGCTAGCGAAATAACCAGTGGTTTTATTGATCCGCAACACATTCACCTTTTGTAGGAAGATTTTTTTTTAAAAAAAGGAGAATGCAATGGGAGTAAAAAGTTTCTTCACCACTATTTACGTGCTTGCACTCAGTTTAGATAGAGATAACAGATTAATTGAGAGGAATTCCATAAAACACCTATATGGCAAAGGAACATGAGCAATACCACAATTCATAGCCTGATAATTTGGACCTCAAGTCCTCAACTAAAAAGTAACATATGAGTAATCCCACAATCACAATATGGTATATAAATAGAATACAGAGGTGGTAGAGTACCCGAAAAATGACCAAATTGCTTTGTGATGTATTTTTTTTATGTGTAGAGATTGCTAGGTAGGTCAGGTATAACTTCTCTTCCTTTTTGTTACAAACCTCCACCCAGCTTTGCCCCTTCCCATCAGCCCAAATGCCACTGTTCTTTCCAAGATCACATCTCGTAAGCCTACTATTGACAAATTTGTGGCTATAAAAGGACATAATAATATAAGTTGGATGAAGAGACGAAAATCATCACTCAATATAGATTAATGTAAACCATTGCCACTGTATCAAATGACAACAGATTTACAATTTGGTTCCAAACCATTTGTTACGTACCTCAATCATATGGTCAAACTGAAAAGGGGCTTCAAATTATTAAAAGCTAAAACCATCCAAAGTTGTCAACTAATTATTCATAATACTTGTGAGACTCCAGAGAACTTATTAGTATATCATATTGCTATGTGAAACTGAAGAAATAAAAACTAATGTGGAGGTAGGTGCAATGGCAATTTTAATCAGCCTACCAGTGCATTAGGGTACCTATAAAACATAAAAAATTTGTAGAGAATTCCTGTTGGTTTTATATATAGGCATGGGAAGTGTCATCTTGATCTATATTCTGTATCCAGGCAGAAGTTTGTTTCATACTTGCTCCTCCTTTTTTTAGAAATTGCAACTATATTTTGCTTAAGCTTCAGACAATCATTCGTGAATAAAAGAGCAACCAATGCACATGATTTTTGCAGCATGAGTACTCAGAAGTATCTAGAAAGTCATTACTGAATTTTACCTAGAACACTGACATCATGCTGACACACGAAAAATTGTTAGAACGCACTCTTCTGAAGCTGTGTCTCAGTTCTGACTGGAGAGGACACAAGTGCATCGGCTAAAGGATATGTGATGATACCCGTGTGAGCATGTAGTGATGTAGGTTAGAAAGATGACAGCACGCAGGGCAGTGGAGGGGATATCCATCGTAATTAGTAGAAGACGATAGATGCCATCCAACCATCACAGACGAAGGAGCTTTGCCATGGAAACAGAGCAGTCTCCTTTGTCATGGAGGCTGTGGTGGATGGGAGCGCAGCATCAGACCCAGAGGCTGGGAGGTCAAGGGGTGCGCGTGGAGGTTAGGGGTGCAGCATTGGCTCTCACTGGCGCTTTTGCTGGAGAGCTGGTAGGGGAGGGGGAGTGGGCATCGGGTGGAGCTGCAGATGCTGGGAGGGGAGGGTGAGTGCCTCATCGTGCATTGAGGAATGGGAGAAGAGTGCGTGCATGCCTGGCAAGTCGGGAGTGGGATAGCAAATCATGGTTAATTTTAGCAATGCATAATAGACTCATGAATTGATTTCATCGTAACCATAAGGTTTTTCAATAGTGGACCCAAAACCAGAAGCCGACAATTGAGAAGTGAATCAGTAGCTCTACATAGAAAGTCTGCTAGATATGAACTGTGGGGATTTTTTTTCCTGTTTTATTTGCAAAATGAATGCAATTAAAATAATTTTAATAAACAGAGATATGAGACATAGCTTGGTTGAATTGTAACATGTAAGTTCCTTGATTCGGAAAGGATGGATGTGAATGGTTTATATGTTGTGGTTCAATCTCACGCTGATATATTTTTATCAGGAAACAACAGTATGCCCCCAAGAAGAAGGGCATAGTCCTGAAGCAGAAGTCATGGAAGGGATCCGTGCATCAGCGACCAAAGAAGGTGGAAGCATAGAACTTTGAGTTGAAGTGCTGCATTGCGACCATAAGTGCACTGTGCCACAAAGCAGGAAACAAGCGGTAGATCCATGAATGCACTGCCAGATCAGTCTTGTTTTTCATTCACAGAATAAAGAGCAATATTTTGGCATATCTATGGCTTTAATTCCTTTGGTATCTCAGGCTTGGTTTGCTGACACATGAGGCCAGGAAGGTGCATGAAAGTCACGTTTTGCGCCAACCTGTTACTGATGTCCTTAGATTAACTTTCTTTTGAGATGTCTATTTGTCATCAATCACAACTGAATATGTCCATCAGATGCCGCCTTCTATTTTTTTTTTCTGTCAACTTCATATGTACCTGTTGTTCCCGTGCATTGCTATCTTATGCTGTTTTTGAGGCTCATGTATCGGTTGTTTTTGCATTTCCATTGTCACTTCAGAAAGAAAAGCTGCATTCTTGGAAGTTGTTCATGTGAATCCATTTGGTTGAAAACTACATCTTTGACTCGCATGGTAGCATGTTTATGGGTTTAGTCGGATTGATTGATATCCAAAGGAACTGTCCAACAAAATTTTGCTGCTACAAGTTTGGCACATATTTTAATTACTATCAATCCGTTCCGCTTGTTTTAATCTGATAAGTAGTGTAGAAATATGTGAAATTTAAGGGGTGTTTGGTTTATGGCTACACTTCGGTACACCACATTTTTTATTGCCATAGTTTATTAGACGTGTTTGGTTCATTATTACAGTTGTGATTTACCACACTTTTTAATAGCATGTTCTACACGTCAGAGACTTAATTTTTTTTTTGTCAAGTTTGCTACACTTTGTGGTACCAATTTGTCCACCCTACTTTTGTGGTTAGTTGTGGCAAAGTGTGATTGGTAACCAAACAAACCCTTAATACTTTTTTTTCTCCATATCAAGTTTGCATACTCAAACTTTGACAAAATCTTATCGTAAACAAGTTGTGCTGAGAATATTTAACACCTAAATTCCAAATCCTTCTCAATAAACTATTAAGGGTTCTTTTGGATTGGATGATTCATTTTTATAGGATTTTAGAGGATTGAATTCCTTAGGATTTATTCATTTTCATAGGATATGAGAGGATTGAATTCCTTAGGATTTTGTTCCTATATGATCCTTGGGATGAGAGGAACAAGTTACATATAATTGTATGGAATGATATTGCTACATCTTCATTCCAAAGGATAAGGAGGTCATGTTTTTTTTGTTTGCTAAGTCGAATGCACTCTCTCCCTTTCTCTCTACTTCCTCGTTCTTCCGCAAGTAACTTGCTGTAAAATTCTTTTCATGCGAACCATGCAAAAGCATAAGATGTTGACATGAATACAAATGCAAAAAACAAAGGATTGTAAAATACATAAAAAAATTGAATAATCATTTGAAAAACATAGAGAATTAAATGAGAGAGACATATTCCAACAAAATTTTCCATGAGATTGTACCTCATGTTAAAAGTCCTTCCAAACTTGTATGGATTGTTTCATATGATTCAATTCTCATCATTTGTTTCAAAGTGCCATATAGAAAAAAAATCCAATAGGATTGAAATCCTACAAAATTCCTATATTTTTTCTTCAATTCAAGAGACCTAAAACATATTTATGTATTTAAAAAATCATGCGGACTAAAGTGCATCACGATTCATGGCTACGATTTTTTCTCTATATTGTATCCTTGATTCCAAACTAGCCTTAACTAGTGCCCTGCTAGGGGTTGTGGGAGTGCGGTGGCTAGTGCTTCCTTTGTATAATAAGTGTAGTAGGCTTATTCTGAAAGTGGGCTTATAAATTAAATAATATCCATCTTTTATGTAAAACCTTGCTCATTAATAAGAAGTTATGTGTGACTCCTGTCTAGTTTCTACTGCATTACTGTAGGATTATTGTTTGAAAAGAAAATTTCGCTTTTTCAAATGATAACGCGTTAGATCGCGACGTCAACATGGGTTGATAGAGCAGGTCACAACATGTGGTACCAGAGCAGTCGTTGTGGTCTTAAGCTATGCATAGCAAGTTAGGATAACATTGACATCACATAGATAATCTTTTCCTTCTATATAACCTATTACTTATATGGCCTCATCTTTTTCCTTTTCTTGCTCATCTTATCTAGATGGCCCCGAAACAACCGTATGCTGGAACTATTTCAGGGCATTGGGTATTGTCTCTGGCAAATGCTAGATTATCTCAAAGCTCCAAAGCTGGAATTTTATATTGAGTGTCTTGATGGGCATCGCCAGCATCAAGTGTATGCTCATGTAGTAGGCTTACCTCCTAACCCAAATTTTGTGGGAGACATTGCGATTCATCGGAAGGTATATCCTGCTGTTCAGGGTGCTGCTAGAAGAATGGTGTATATTCTCCGTGAAAACGATTGATCTGCTTTGCTAATCAATAGTCCATTCAGGATATTCCTGGGTTGGACGACATGGCTAATAGTGAAGACAAAAATTAAGAGCATAAGGATAAATACCAGAAATGTTATCAAAATGCCAGGGATCCAGGAGCACAAGGCACACGCCACACGCACTGGCCTGCCTTGCTTCCTCCCATTGACGTGCTAGACCCATAACATGCGTCAGGGGCATTTTCTTCCTCTGGCCGTGAGTCAAGCGCCCAACACCGTCCAACCGTGCCGTTTCCTCCTCTTCGCTTGGACATCGTCAGAAAGCCGCCATTGCCGTGCACCCCAACGCCATCATCACTTGGGGATCACCGCATCCTTTTCTACCCGTTGGTGCCCTCTATTTCCGTCGCCGCGCCATTGTTCGCCGTCGTGCCGCTGTCCTGTTATGCAAAAATCAACCACTAGTTATCCATAACATAATCTTTCCAGCTAACCATTACATCATAACCTGGGTTAGACACTATCCTTGGAATGGATTGGCTACCGGTTAATGGAGCACAAGTAGACTGAAAATAAAAGCATATCCTTACGAAAATTGGATGGCCCCAGAATAGAATATTTTGGACTAAGAAGTTTGAGAAAAAATAATAAAGGGACGGTTATGCAAATGGGCATGGGAGAAATACCTATGGTAAAAGAATTTCTAGATGTTTTTTAGAGGAATTACCTGATACGCCACCAGACTGAGATATCAAAATTTTATATGAACTTACACCAGGAACATCCCCCTTCTCTCAGAGACCATATCGAATGGCACTGGAAGAAATGAGTGAGTTGAAGAAACAACGGTAAGAGTTGGAAAATAAAGGATACATACCGAAGAGTACATCATCCTGGGGTGCTCCGGTACTCTTTATGTACAGAAAGACAAAGAGTACCAAGAATTAAATAAAGTTACTATTAAAGTAAGTTCCCCTCCCTAGGATTGATGATTTATTTGATCAACTCCAAGGAGCCAAGGTTTTCTCAAAAATTGATTTGAGATCCAGATACCATCAAATAAAAATCAAAAAAGAGGATATACCAAAAACAGGATTTGTTACACGCTATGGACATCACGAGTATATTGTCGTGCCATTCGGGTTAACAGACGCCCCAGCAGTATTCATGAATGCCATGAACAATATCTTTATTGAAAATTTGGATAAATTCATTGTTGTCTTCATGGATGACATACTAGTATAGTTGAACAAAGAAGATCATGCTAAGCATCTAAGGATGGCTTTTCACACTTTGAGGGAGCATTAGTTCTATGCCAAGCTTAGCAAAAATGAATTTTGGTTAAAACAAGTAGAATTCTTGGGACATGTTATATCGGAAGAAGGTCTAAAGGTAAATCCATGTAAGATAAAGGATGTCTTATCCTGGGAGAGACCTACCAATCAATATGAGATAAGAAAAGTCTTAGGACTTGCAGGGTACCGTCGACGATTTATTAAAGGATCCTAATATATAGCTTTACCATTCACCAAGTTACTAAGGAAGGACAAGAAATTTGAATGGACGAAAGAATGTGAGAAAAGCTTTTTGGAATTAAGACATCGGCTAATTACTGCCCCAGGTTTAACATTACCTTATATAGCACAAAGGAATATGTGGTGTATTGTGATGCATCACAAAGTTGGTTGGGGTGTGTACTAATGCAAGATGATGGAGTAAATTGTGTATGCTTCCAGACAATTGAGACCCCATGAACAGAACTATCCCACTAATGACTTAGAATTAGTAGCAGTAGTCTTTGCCCTCAAAATATGAGACACTATCTATATGGTAGAAAGTGTATACTATATAGCGATCATAAGAGTCAAAAGTACATATTTACTCAATGGAGTTAAACATGAGGAAAAGAAGATGGTTGGAATTAATAAATGATTATGACCCAAGTATCAACTATCATACTGGAAAACTAAATGTAGTAGCTAATGCTTTATGCAGAAAAGTACATTGCGACCAAGTCTTCATATCATGTTTTGCTAAAGAAAAATACAAGAGTTGGCTAAAATGGAGATCTTGTTATGTACATCCACCATGGACACAAGTATTTCATCTTTATCAATATAGTCATCCTTACCAGAAGAAATAAAGAAGCAATCTTCTGATACATTCATTGAAAGGAAACACGAAGAATCAAAGAAGGACAATTGTCAGAATTTAACTTAGACAATGAAGGAGTTCTATAGTATCATAAACATTTTTGTGTACCAGACAATGAGGAAATAAAAACTCTCAGTTTAAAGGAAGCTCATGATACACTACATACTACTCATCCAGGAAGTACCACTACTACAGAAATGATTATTCTGTACGAGTGTCATATTTGGTTCCAGGCGGGTCTTAAGTGGCTCCGCCTGGAAAAATCGGTCCACCTGGGCCGGGCAATTGACTGTTATCCCGTGCGGTCGCCTTAACTCAACCGCACGCGATAAGGTCCATCATCGCGTGCGGCTGACTTAACCCACCGCACGGGATAATCTATTATCCCGTACGGTCGACTTAATCTAACCGCACGCGATGATGGATACTATATATTTAGCTCAGCCCGAGCTTGCCCCATTCAAGCTGGCGTTTTCTCTCTCATATATTTCACACAAATAAGGGGGGAGGTTTTCAACTTAAAATCTTTGTGTAGGACCCATATAAAAGGTGACATGCTTGTTATCCTCCTTCATTTGCTTCCATTTTTTTTTCCTTTTTTATCGGTGGAATGCGAAGTAATTTGCTTATTTTCAAATGGGGTAGTGTAGGCACATTTCCAATTTAGCAAACATATATTATTTGCAAATTAGGTATTAAAATGTTTGTAGTATGTCCATATACCTTTTGTATGGTTGCTCGGTTACTATGCCTCAATTTATTTCAATTTTTATCGGTTAAAAGCGAAGAATTTATCTATTTATGAAAATGGACTATTTGTTTGTCGATTAAATGTATTGTTCGAATAAATAAATTTGAATGGTATTCAAATTTGCGTAGTACTTTACTTTACTCTTTGTTTAGTTACCTTAATTTATTTCAAACTTTGTTCGGTGCAATGCGTTTAATATATATATTAATTTTGCAAGTTTAGTAATTGCAGTTTATTTCTCATTATTAAATTAATGTTATTGAACTCAAAAGTGCACATTGAGTAATAAGATGGGCATTTTCGTCGTATCGTTCTTACATGACTTAATGTAGTCCTATCCGACTCATCAAAAAATATTTTTAGGAGATGGATCGGGCATGGATGTATGACACCAGAAGAACTTCACCGATGTTTTTAAAGGAAGCATCGAAATTTGTTGATCAGGCAAAGGCACATGCTTTGAGAGAGAACAGGAGGGACATTTTATATCCATGCGTCGATTGCAAGAACGAAAAGATGTTCCAAGATCCGAAGATAATTTTGGGGCACATTGTAGAGCGTGGATTTAAGGACGATTACAAGACATGGACCTGTCACGGGGAAGTCGCCGTTCGTAATGACGAGGCCGATGTTTTTTGCTTTGATGCTGGAGAAAATTTTATAATCGAAGACATGTCACAGGGAACGATCCCTGAATTTGGTGCATCCGGTATAGATGATGTAGATATTGATTTCGATCTTGAGGATATGTTGCGACACATTGAACCAGAGGTTGTGATTGCAACAAAACAAGGGTTGGACAATTGGAAAGCGTTGGAAAAAGCAACGAAGGATCTTTTTTACGACGAATCGAAAGGGTGTGACAGGGAGTACACGGTGTTACGCTCTGTACTTGAACTACTCAGATTGAATGCCAGACATGGATGGTCGGACACTAGCTTCAACGAGTTGTTGGATCTGTTGAGAGTTATGCTTCCGAAGCCGAACTTGTTGCCGACCAACACATATCAAGCCAAGAAACTAATATGTCCGTAATCTTTAGGTGTTCAAAAAATTCATGCATGCGTAAATCATTGCATTCTGTACCGTAAGGAATACGCGGATTTGGAGTGTTGCCCAACATGTGGGACGAGTCGCTACACGAAGGGGAAAGGATCCCCAGATGGAGAGGATGGCGACCAAGAGTCATCGGTGCCACCGAAGAAAAAAATTCCGTCCATGGTGATGTGGTACCTACCAGTGAAAGATCGCCTCAAGCGACTGTTTTCAAACCGTACCGATGCCGAGTTGTTGCGATGGTATCGAGAGGGTCGGAAGACGGATGGTATGATTCGACACCCCGCCGATGCTCGACAGTGGAAAAACTTTGATGCACTACACCCGGAATTTGCACAGGATCTGCGAAATGTGAGGTTTGCATTGAGCACGGATGGAATGAACCCGTTCGGTGACTTGAGCAGCTCACACAGCACTTGGCCAGTGCTGCTCACCATGTATAACTTGCCTACATGGATTTGTCAGAAACGAAAGTACATTTTGTTGACTATCCTTATTCAAGGTCCAAAACAGCCAGGGATTGACATAGATGTTTTTCTTGAACCATTGATGGAGGACATGCAAGAAATGTGGAAAGAAGGGTTGCGAGTGTGGGATGAGTACTGCAGGGAATATTTTACTCTGCGTGCCATCATATTCGTTACCATAAACGACCTACCAGCGAACTTTTCGCTTTCAGGTCAGCTCAAGGGGAAGTTTGGCTGTCTTGTATGTATCGACAACACGTCGTACAAGTACCTCACCGCCTCGAGCAAGGTAGTGTACATGCGTCATCGTCACTTCTTACCACAGAGGCACAGGTGGCGTGCGATGGCCAGATTTTTCGATAATACAGTAGAGAACGATCTTCCTCCCGAAACACGAACTGGTACGCAAGTATTTCACATGACAAAGAATATTAAGGTCGTGTTCGGGAAGAGAAAGAAGAAAGCCTACAAGAGGAAGAAAGCCATGGATCAAGGTAATACAGATGCAACGGAACAGGAAAATACGTTGCCTTTCAAGAAACATTCAATATTTTTCAGGTATCTTGAATACTGGAAAGACCTGGAGATTCGTCATGCGATTGACGTAATGCATCTTGAGAAGAACGTGTTCGACAGCACTATTGGCACTTTGCTCGACATCCCTTGCAAGATGAAAGATGGGCTGAAGTCACGTACCGACCTGGTAAATATGGACTTAAGGCATGAGCTTCACCCAAAAGAGCTGGCAAACGGGAAGATGGAAATTCCTCCGGCTTGCTACTCACTGACACCAGAAGAGAAAAAGGCTTTCTGTAGAAGTTTGCATAGTATGAAAGTACCTACTGGTTTCTCATCGAACATTAGAAAGCTTGTATCCATGAAAGATTTGACTATCTTCGGTTACAACGCTTATGATTGTCACAAGATGTTAACTGTCTTCCTACCTATTGCTATAAGAGCAGTCAAGCCAATTCACACTAAGGTTGTGATAACCAAGTTGTGCTACTTTTTCAATCGAATATCGCAGAAGGTTTTTGATCCTGAAGAGTTAGGCCACCTTCAAACGTTCGCAATCGAGACAACGTGCCAGCTTGAGATGTTTTCCCCCCATCGTACTTCAATATGATGAAGCACCTGATTGTCCACATCGTTCCTCAGATTATCGAAATTGGTCCCTTATACCTGCATCAGATGTGGGCGTACGAGAGGTACATGGCGGTTCTGAAAGGATATGTCCGTAACCGAGCTCATCCGGAGGGATCTATGATAGAGGGGTACACAACTGAGGAGGTCGTCGACTGCTGTATAGATTACATGAAGGATGCCACACCAATTGGGATACCCGCCCCTGTTCACGAGGGTCGGCTATCGGGGAAGGGGACCGTAGGCAAGAAAAGGTTCTATGATAACGATTATATTTCTGTAGCCGAAGCACATAGCAGCGTGCTACAACAGCTCGCGATCCTCGAGCCGTACGTTGAGAAACATATGACGGAGATAAGAGCCAACAATCCCAGAAGACCGGCTGCTTGGATCTCGAAGGAACAGAAGCGCAAATTTCCAGAATGGTTGAAGGATCAGAACCTCCCGTTTGGTGAATCGCCTGAGGAAAAAACATTACAGAGGCTGGCAACAGGCCCAAGTAGCCTCGTGACCTCATGGCAAGGGTACCATATCAGCGGTTATACACTGTACACAGTAGCCAAGAACAAGAAGAGCGCAGCTCAGAATAGTGGAGTGCGTGTGGAGGCGTTAGATGCAACAGGTCAGAAGAAATCATACTACGGAATCATACAAGACATTTGGGAGCTTGACTACGGTCTAAACATACAGATCCCAGTGCTTCGATGCCAATGGGTGAAGGACACGACAGGCATATGGATCGATGACTACGGCCTTACGGTTGTGGACCGCAGTAAATTAGGCCACAAGGATGATCCCTGGGTTCTCGCTGAGCGTGTCGCACAGGTATTCTACGTGAAGGACCCATATGACGAGCGGATGGACGTAACTGTACCTGGAAAGCAACAAATCGTTGGGATTGATGAAATCGAAGATGCGTCAGATTACAACCAATACGAGGACGTACCGTTATTCGCAGATCTTCCAAGCAGGATCAAACACTTAGAGAGAAAGATTGATGAAGAGAACTTCAGCAAGAAGCGAACGGACGGTGTTGTAAAGAGTGTGAAACGGTAGTTCGTTTTGTAATTATTTATCTCTGCGAAAATGTGTGATCGAGGTGTTGTTTGGCGCGTGGAAATGCTAATATTCCGTAATGATCTATTTAGGGAAAATTGAATATATGTTAAAGGTAGGGTATGTCGATCGTATGGTTTATTTATATGGTACAAAATTGTAACACAAATTTTCAAGTTGTTACTTATTTTAAAAAACAACAATTTTGTAAATAGGTGTCTGTCTGTCTATATTTGTAATTGCAACAAAAATATTTATGATGTAAAATAATAGAGTTGTGAAAATCATCATCGCATGCGGGCGTCTTAAATGAACCGCATGGGATAAGTATTATTCCGTGCGGGCTCCTTAGAGGACCGCACGGGATAATACTTATTCCGTGCGGTCCCCTAAGACACCCGCACGGAATAATACTTATCCCGTGCGGTTCTTTTAAGACGCCCGCACGCGATGAGTGCCGCCTATATAAGGAATGACAGGATCCTGAAAAATTCTAAGTCCCGGTGAATTTGTCCCTTACGCCGCCAGGCTGCCCAAATTGCTGCCGGGGAAAATCTTCAAGAACGAGTTGGAAGGTAGGGTTTCCAACTGAATCCAAAAGTTACAAGAAGCGGGACGCCTACAAGGCGAAGTTGCGCGAAGAATTAACCGAACAAGTAACGCAGCAAGTCACCCAACAATTCTACAGGCTAGCCGCACAACATCCCCAAGCATTTCCGGGCCTAGTCCCTCAAGCGGAGCAGACAGTACAGATCCCAAGCAGTGTCGGTTCCGTAGAAACAACACCCTACCCGGTCGATCTTATAACCGGGCCGACACCGTGTAGCCTGGTCATCCCGATAGGCAGAGCCGGGAAAACGAAGGAGGTTGGGTCCGAACTAGCGATACCAGGGAGACAGTTCCATAATGCGCCAATTCCGGAGGACTACGCAAGGGTGCAAGTATCGAGGGTCAATGCCGATCAAATGAATTTGGAGCTAGACATCCCAGCACCTGAGGGGATACAACTACTCGGAGATGCGGTGAACCAGTTCATCCTCTGGCATCGCCGAGATATCATCCTCACGGGACAACCAACTACGACCACCTCAGCTAAAGAAGTGCGACAGACAGCCGCCCCTCCAGCACCGCCATCTCCACCGAATTCCCCAACGCCGCCAGGATCACCGATGCCAGCAAGATCTCCGTCCCCGACGAAAGTGCCTTCTCCACCGAAAGAGCATGCAGCACCAGCGTCCCCAACTCCGCTATCTAGGCAACCATCTCCCGTTCACCACTCACCTCCTACACCGCAATCTGCTCCCGTGCAATCTGTGCCACCTGCGCCTGAAGATGCATCCGTAAAAAAGGCCAGTACTTCGCTAGCCCGCAAGCTCGTACCACAGATGGTTTCCACGTACAAACCTAAGGAAATGGCAGAGTACGAGGCAAGATTGGTATTCAAGTCATTCAGGGGACAGGGTCCGACAAAGCCAGGCCAATCTGAACCGCAATCGGATGCACAGAAAAGTGTACTAGGTCATGCAGATAATATGCAAACTTGGGATTCTACAGAAGTGCCGAAGATGTATGAGTATGGCAAGCCATTCTTGCCGTACCACGTCATGCTCGAACTCCCATGGCCAATGAGGTTGCTGCATGACTGGTACCTAAGAGCAAGCGAGAAGGGGCTTGGGATGATAAGTGTTAAGGTCCCGGATAACGCGTTCATCGAAGGACCAAACGAAAACTTCATCATCAGTTTCAATGACCTACAGGCATTCTACAAGATGGAAAAAATGGATATCAATCTCGTCGGCGCGTGGTGCCTGTAAGTTTCATCACTTGTTTTTTGCTTATCAAATGTGTACCATATAACTAAAAGGCGTTTAACTTGTATAATTTGTTAGGTCACAATGGGTGGATGCCCAATGAACGGGGGCTTCAATAGGCTACGCCAACCCAACGAGGGTTTGCATGACGGCACACACCGTAAGGCTAAATTTGGATGGTCCGCAACTGAAGAATAAGACGCCGGAGGAACGGAAAGAATATGTGGACAGGTTGCATAAGAACAAGAGGGTCGAGGTGGCAACTTACCTCGGAAAAGCTATGCTCACGCACGCCGACAAAAGAGTCTTGATGGTCCCATACCACCTAACGTAAGCAACATTCCCTTGGTTCCGTTCATATAATATCATAGCACATTAAATTATGTACCAGATGCCTTATACAATTCATAACCCTTGTTTGCAGCGATCACTACATACTATTCCTCGTATATCCAAGGAACCACTTGGTCGTAGTTCTTGATCCAGCCCACTACGATGAGCAGAAGTTCATGGAGTTCCTTGTCTTGCTGAATTTGTAAGTTTAAACAAACCTCCTACATCCCATACTCCTGATATGTAATTCTCAAGTTAGCTCAAACATACATTTAATCTGTGTAGAGGACACGACTATTACAAAAGACATGGCGGGTTCGTGAAGGATCAACAGAGAACAAAGCTCCTCGTAAAGGCACGCTGGCCGGTATGTTATCATACATTCGTTAACTTTATGATGCCATTGTGAGTTTTTACTACTAACATATCTACTATTCTTACGCAGTGTTACAAGCAACCCCCGGAACGAGCCTCTGCGGATATTATACGTGCGAGATGCTCAGAGTCTGCGGGAGATACAGAACTGAGTTTACAGATGTAAGTTACCGTGTTGCTTTCATTTACGGTCTAGTTTGCATACATTGATTTTAACGAAAATACATTTTTCTTCTTGCTTTCAATAGCTTCCGAGCATTCCCAGTACCACAAACCATTTCGACAAAAAGACACTTCTCAACTTGTGCGGGGACTTGTGCCGGTTCATTCACCGCGACATCTGCAACCATCTAGGGGAGTTCTACGACTCTGAGAGCGAACTTGCTTCTGACGACAAATTCAAACGCCTTAGGGAGTGGGAGAAAGAACATGCACCACGATAAAAACATTTGTTTGCGAGGGAGACCGAACTTGTAATATTTGTTAAACTAGCATTCTGGCAACTTCCATGTACATATATATGCTAAATACTTGTTCGTTACGATGTATTATAAAGTTTAAATTGTGACACTTTCTTTGTAAACAACAATCGTGTCGTGTTTGCAATTGATCGTGATTAACTACGACTCTATTTGCCACTGCACCATTCATAAACACATAAACAACAATTAAAAAAAATAACAAGTCGACAGGGCTATTGGCCCTTCCTGTGCGGTCGGCTTAGCATGGCCGCACGGGATAATAGAATATCCTGTGCGGTCATCTTAAACCGACCGCACGGGAAGGCCTAATTTTCCATGCGGTTGGGCCGCCCGCACGCGAAAGCTTTTATTTTCACAGACCCCTACGCGCAGACGGCACAAAACTCCGCACGGGAAAACGTGTTTTGCCCGCACGGGAAAATCTAATCTGTAGTAGTGTACCAAGATGTATCATGATCTAAAGGAAATATTCTGGTGGAACATAATGAAAAGAGAAATAGCATAATACGTCGCAAAATGTGATACATGTCAAAGAGTAAAGGCAGAATATCAACAATCAGCAAGACTACTAAAACCTCTAACCACTACAAACTGGAAATTAAAAGAAATTATCATGGATTTTATCACAGGACTTCCTAGAACAAGCAACAAAAATGGATGCTATTTGGGTCACAGTAGATTACCTTACTAAATCAGCATATTTTACTCCAGTCAAGCATAACTACACTGTACACATATGATCAACTTGAGGAACGATATTTGGAAAGAATAGTTTCATAACATGGAACACCTAAAGTAATTATATATCTCAAATAGAGGTTCAGTTTTCACATCTAAGTTCTGGAATGGATTACAAAAGACATCGGGATCAAATGAAGGTTCAGCGCAGCATACCATCCGTAAACATATGGACAAATAGAAAGAATTAACCAGATCATGGAAGATGTTGGGATACGCGTAGGCTACGATAGCATAAAACAAAATTTTTCTACCGCGTAAACCAGGAACCATGTAAGTATGAGATCATAGATCGTTACCACTCGACGCACTGTGCAGCGGAAGTATGCGCTAAGGAGCCGAAGGAATCCTCGCGATGTAGCGCGCGCCGATGTAGAGGAAGTAGTCGATCGCAGCCGCTTGACCTTCTCCTCCTCGTGCGTTCTCCTCGCCGTGCTCCCACGCCGATCAGCACCGCAAGACAGCGGCGCCTCTACCGGTATCCACACGTCCAGGGAAGGAACACCACGCGCAGATGTGCTAGCACCCGCGCGCGGCTAGGGTTTGCTCGTGGAGGGAAGTCGCGGCTAGGGTTTCACGTGGCGTGATCTGTTAATACCGCCGGCCACACCCCCTCACGTATATAGGGACCACGTCCGGGCCTCCAAGGCCCATAGGAGTCCTACTCGGACCCCTATCCGAAATTGAGCGCATATTGGATCTCCATCCAATCCCTTTATTCCGGCCCCTTAAGCGTGCGACCTTGTAGGTTCATGCACACTCGGGTGCAACCCGAAAACTCCTTTTCGGTCCACGTGTCAACAGCGGCCCCTAGCAGAACGTATTGACCCACCGAGCAAACATAAAGATCATATCGGCTGAACCTTTAGTGTTTACTTGTATGAATCCCTTTGCCTCACGATATCGATTAAGCTCAAGGCTAGATATGTGCCATCTTCTAATAGCTCAATCATTCACTCGATCCTGTGATAGATTATATAACCTGCGATCGACTCCTCAATCACTTTTGGCATGGCCATGCACTTCCATAATCTATAACATCGAGGGGCCCAGAGATATCTCTCCATAGGAGGGACAAATCCCATCTTGATTATTCATATCCCACTACATGTTTCATAACACACCCGAAGACTACTTTTATAACTATCCAGTTACGGAATAGCGTTTAGCAGTCCCTAAGTAAGTCACTACACATGTTGGAAACCATGATAATCTCATGTCTAAGAATTCTATACCAACACTAATCGAGACCACTGATGGCACTACATAGATAGTTCTTGCAGTGTCTCATGCCGGGTCTATCCAACAACATGTTCCCCAACATGTGTCCACATTATCAATTTGGTATCTCCATACCATGATCCATGAGATATGATCATCAATCAATACATGTGCTGATTATTTAACCATATTTGTTCCACATATGATATTTGATCAGGGATCTTTTAGAAATAGCAATATATAATATAAAGAGTCTCATAAATGAATCACATATTCATTAGCCAATAATGAGTTATCTATTTCAAGGAACAATATCAGATAAATATGTAAACATAGTATGTGATACAATCATCTCTATGATTGCCTCTAGAGCATATCACTAACAGAAGATACTTAGGACAAAAATTTACCTTTTTGCAGAATTTGCATGCAACAATAGTTATCAGTCAAGCATTCAAATGGCTCCATATCAAGCATTATATGGATGAAAATGACGGTTAGCAATTTGTTTGGATGAAATGGGAGAAAGGAAACTACTTGGACTAGAACTAGTTAGAGAGACCAATGGGAAAATTGAAATTATTAAAGACCGACTTAAGATCGCTCAAACTAGAAAAAAGAGTTATATATGCAGATAAGCATAGAAGGGAACTAAAATTTTATGGTTGGAGATTTTGTCTGCTTAAAGGTATCCCCTATGAAAGGAATTAAGAGATTTGGGATAAAAGGAAAATTGACCCCTCGGTATATTGGCCCTTTTAAGATTCTAGAAGAAAAAGGATCTCACGCCTATCGACTTAAGCTACCTCCAGAGTTATCTAGAGTTTATAATATCTTTCATGTTTCGCAACTACGAAAATGACTAGATGATCCTGTACAATAGATATCAAGTACAGAAATTATTCTACAAGATGACCTAAGTTATGACGAACAACCAACATAAATATTGGCTACTGAAGAAAGGAAATTAAGGAATAGATCTACCAAGTTTTGCAAAGTCTGGTGGAAAAATCATACAGTCAGAGAAGCTACATGGAAAAAAGAAGACGATCTACGCCAAGCTTATACCCACCTTTTCCGATAAGCCTAGATTTCGAAAATGAAATCTCGTTTTAGGGGGAGGATGAAAGGAATACGGCTAACCTAGTTAGAGTTTAATTACTAACAATTAGTATAGACCTTGGTTGCTTAACATGAAGCTTAGATTTTCAAAATTAATTTGTTGTCAGACCTGTAGTAGTTCTTTTACTTCTATCAAGTCTGACTGATCGAGATCGATTGGGATCCTCCCAAATTATGAGTTTCATCATTCGACACTTCCCGAGGATCTTTTGCACAAGCCAAGGGTAATATATTTCTTCACAAAGCCAACCAAAAGCCCACAATTCATCCTTAAATTGCAATTGTGGCAACTGTGGAGATTATGGGTACCGTATACCCACAGATCTAGTTCATCCAACTGACTAAAGGGGATAGGTTATATACATGGATTATGTAACAAGTTAGAACTTGGGTATTATGTTTACTTGTAAATCAAAGAAACGACCTTATTGTCCTGGTTTGGTAAGATTGTAAAGTAGTTATAGGAGATTTAAACCGTAAGGAGTTAAATCTTATCTTGTAAACCCTTCCTCTCCAGCTATATAATGAGGACAGGGTGCCTCTCGCGGGCATAACCACAACCAGATTGTCAGATCAATACACCACTCAGCGGATTCAATCCCTGAAACAGGAGTAGGGTATTACCTCTTTCCCAGAGGGTCTGAACCTGTCTAATCTCTTGTCTCATAACCCATCCACTTTCCTTCTTGTGCGCTACCCCCTTTTCATATTGCCGAATTCTAGTTTCAACAGTTGGCGCGCCAGGTAGGCGAAGCGTCAAGTTCTTCACTGACCAAGTGCGATGGGATCTACATCAGACATCGACAACTTCGCCTTCCCCCAGGGTAGGCGTACCGCTTCGCAGCCTCGACTTCATCATGGACAGCTTCGATAGGATTTCTCTCCTCGACTTGGATTCGAACCAGTTGGGAAGGGACAACCACTCGGCTCTGTTTAGTCTCCCGAACACCGCTGAGATCTACTCCAAGGTTTCCTCCCGCGAGATGGCTTCAAACCGCTCGGGTGAGGCTACAACAACGGCTTCTTCTCATGCGTCGTGTTTTTCTCAAGATGCCAACGTACCCAACGATCATATTGCAACTTCTGCCACCTCTCGCCACGGTGTTCGGGTCAAAATAGCTTCCCCTGTAGGTCCCGATCTAATCTAGCTTTGGCTAAGATTGGATCTGCCTCAAGGGAGGTCGGCGTCTTCCTCCCGTTACTCGAATCGTGTTCATCTACCGAACTCGCCGACTACCTCAGCTCTTTAGAAAGTAGGGCCCACGGCTCCCGCGCCAACACCGAGGTCCCAGACAACTCTGACTTCGACAACGACTACACCCCACTCTTCCACGGTGTTTTCATGGCCAACAACAAGACCGATGCTGAGATAGCCACGAGGCTCGCAACTGAAGAAGGAGAACAGCTTAGATTGGAGCAAGAATGGCTCAGATTGGAACAAGAATGACAAGCACAAGCAGATCAAGATCGCCTGCTAGAGAGGAAGAAAAGCGTAGATGCAAGGAAGAAGAAGATCGCAGACTTCAAAATCTGGTTGAGGCCAGGCGCAGGGCTCGTTATCTCATACGTCAAACCGTCGTTGACAACACCAACGCTTCCTTACGCCTCAGCAGAACACTGTCGGTGCGGTGACCCTCATTGATACACTGCTCAACGCGGCTCCACCCCACGTGACACCGCTCCTCAATAAATTGAAGACCATGGTTGCAACAACCATCCTGACTGCAGCAGGAGGCAGTTGGCACCACGAGTCTATAGCTCGACAGCTGCCTACCACCTCTTCGACCAAGAGATTACCGAGAACCCGAGCGCAATAGAACTAACTCCCGTGCACAGCATAAGGATAGGGGATATTGAGATCAGTCGGTTCACTCGCCTGCCGGCTATGTCAATCGCGCCCCTCCTCGCACCAGAGATCAAAGAGTGGAATCAGACTATCGGAATTCCTCCAGAGCTCCTCTCGACTTGAGGGATACCTTAAATTAGTGCTACCGAGAGAGAGAAGGCAACGCCAACCGCGACAGACACCGACGCTCTCCCGACGACCACAGTGAAGGGGTTGCCGCTTTCACAAGCGACCTGCATTGAGTGAATTGGCCGAGTGGTTTTGAACCCACGGACATCGAGAAGTATGACGACAATACCAACCCCGAGTCGTGGCTCACCGTCTACACGCTCGCAATTCGCATAGCAGGAGGAGACAGCAAGGCACTCGCAATTCGCGCAGCAGGAGGAGACAACAAGGCTATGGAAAATTACTTGCCCGTCGCATTGACCGACTCAGCCGAGAATTGGCTCACTGGGTTACCGCGAGGAACAATTGATTCTTGGAGCGAGCTCTGTGACCGCTTCATCGCAAAATTCTAGGGTTCTTTTGAGAGCCCTGGGACTCACTTCGAACTCTACAACATTGTCCAGAGGCCTGATGAATCCTTAAAAGATTATATTCGATGTTTCTCTAAAAAGCGTAACAAGATTTCGGACATCACTGACGATAACATCATCGCCACCTTTACAAAAGGAATTCATAACAATATACTCATTGGAAAATTCGGCTGCAAGCCTCCCAAGACAGTCAAGCAAATGTTCGAGAAAGCAAATGAATATGCCATCAAAGGAGCAAAGTAGTCGATATCGAGCTAGTGCCCCAAGAAAGACAATGGCAACGAAGCTGGCACTAGCGGGAGCGGTAGTGGACATAAAGATCACTGGCGTAAGCCCGAGGATCTAGTCGCCACCACATCAAGCTATCAAAAGCATCGTCCTCATGTGAACACATATGACAAGATCATGAATGGCCCTTGCACGCACCACCCGAACAAGGGACACACGGCCAAGTATTGTTTCATCTACATGCAGTTCGTGGAAAAGTATGCAGCCTAGCTCAAGAAGCCATCTGACGGAGAAGGCATTTCAGGACAGAAAAAAGACTATGGTGACACCGGCCAAGGAGCTTTTCAAGATCCATGGACCGAGTGGAACCACCTCTTCGGAGGACCGCTTGCCTATGAATCCAAGAGAAAGCAGAAGCTGACTGGCAGGGAGGTCAACATAGTCCAACCAGGAGTACCCCAATACCTGCGGTGGTTTGAAATTGCAATCAAGTTCGACTGCTCGGATCATCCTGACCGAGTGGTCCACCCGGGGCAGTACCCCCTGGTACTAGACCCAGTTTTTCGCAACATCAAGCTTAAGCGTGCCCTCGTTGATGGTGGCAGCGCGCTTAACATCCTCTACGCCAAGACTCTGGATGAGATGTAGATATCATCGATCGAGTTGAAGCCAAGCTCTGCTCCTTTCCATGGAGTTATCCCTGGATTGTCTTCTGCACCACTCGACTAGATCACTATTCCGGTTACCTTCGGCACAAGAGAGAACTTCCGCACGGAGAACATCTGTTTTGAGGTTGCTGAGCTCGAAACAACCTACCATGCCATCCTGGGACGGCCGGTGTTAGCCAAGTTCATGGCCATACCACACTACACCTACATGATGATGAAGATGCCAGGACCACGAGGAGTCATATCCCTGCGCAACGATGTCAAGCAGGTTCTCACCTGCGACAAGGAGAGGTACGAGATGGCCCAGTCTCGTGAGAGATCACTCGGCCAGCAGGAAGTCCGACTTGCTGCATCAACATCACAAGAAGGAGAGGTCCCTATCAGGAAGATAGCCAAGTTGGGAGAAGGCGATGCCAAGACCAAGAAGATCCCGCTAGATCCCTCTGATTCTTCTAAAACTGTTGTAATAGGTGCTGAGTTAGATAACAAATAGGAAAGCATGCTCATCACCTTTCTTCAAGCTAATCAAGATATTTTTGTGTGGAAACCATCTGATATACCCGGTATTCCTAGAGAGGTAATTGAGCACTCTTTAAATGTTAAAGAAGACGAGAAACCTACCAAACAACGACTTCATCGATTTAAACAAGATAGAAGGGATGCTATCATGGAGGAGTTAACCAAGTTTTTGGTGGCTGGATTTATCAAAGAAGTCTACCACCCCGACCGGCTGGCAAACCCAGTCCTAGTATGAAAGAAGACAGGGCAATGGTGCATGTGCGTAGACTACACGGATCCTACCCAAAAGATCCTTTCAGGCTTCCTCGCATCGACCAGGTTGTTGATTCAATAGCCGACTGCGAGTTGCTCAGTTTTTTGGATTGTTACTCGGGTTATCACCATATTAGGTTGAAGGAGTCCGACTGCCTGAAAACTCCATCACTCCGTTCGGAGCTTATTGTTACACTACAATGCCTTTGGATTGAAAAATGTTGGAGCTACTTATCAATGCATGATTAAGAGATGTCTTCAGTCACAGCTTGGACGGAATGTGGAAGCCTACGTACATGTGTCGTCATCAAGACCAAACAGAATGACAACTTAATCGCTGACCTGGAAGAAACCTTTGTAAACGTCCGTGCTTTCAGGATGAAGTTAAACCCTGAAAAGTGCACCTTCGGAGTACCGTTTGGGAAGCTGCTTGGCTTTATGGTGTCTCATAGGGGCATCGAGGCTGATATGGAGAAGATCAATGCTATACTCAATATGAAGCCACCAAGTTCCCAAAAGGATGTTAAAAAACTAACCGGGTGCATGGCGGCACTCAGCAGATTTGTGTCAAGACTTGGGGACCGAGGAATATCTTTCTTTAAGCTTCTCAAGAAAACTGATGATTTCCAATGGACCCCACCAGTGTGAAGATTTCAGAAAGCCTTTGAAGATTTCAAGAACTTCCTTACAACGCTACCATTGTTGGCCTCGCCTTTACCACAAGAGCCATTATTACTTTATGTATCGACTACTCCCTAGGTGGTGAGCACAGTATTGGTCGTCGAGTGTGAAGAGGAAGGGCGCATTCAAAAAGTCCAACAACCAATCTACTTCGTTAGCGAAGTATTGGCCGAGTCCAAGACGCATTATCCCCAGGTACAAAAACTGCTATATGGTGTTCTAATTACCGTCAGGAAGTTGGCACATTATTTTCAGAGTCACTCGGTTACGGTGGTAACATCCTTTCCACTCGGCGATGTTCTTCATAACCGCGAAGTTACGAGACGTATTGTGAAGTGTGTCCTGGAGTTGATGGCATTAGACATCACTTTTAAAGCTCGGGTCTCTATCAAGTCTCAGATGTTAGCCAACTTTGTGGCCGAGTGGACCTAGTGACAAGAAGTGCCTGTGGAGAGGCTGGAACAATGGACTATGCATTTTGATGGATAAAAAAGGATTTTAGGAACTAGGGCCGAGGTCGCTATGATTTCCCCGACTGGAGAACGACTGAGCTACGTACTTTGGATACACTTCTCCACGTCGCACAATGTGGCTGAGTACGAAGCTCTTCTCCATGGATTATGACTCGCTATATCTCTAGGGATACGGTGCCTAATAGTACGAGGGGATTCCTAGCTGTTTGTTCACATGGGAATATGCAGCAGTCATGCTGCAGCTCGCACTTTGGTGGGTAAAGCATACATACAAGGTTATTTTTTCTGGCCTACGGCTGTTACAGATGCTAACAAGATCGTTCGGACCCGCGAGGGTTGTCAGTTTTTTGCTAAGCAAATTCATTTACCGGCTCAAGAGTTGCAAACTATCCCGCTCTTGTGGCCTTTCGCGGTATGGGGGCTGGATATGGTGGATCCTTTTAAGAGGGCTTAGGGTGGATTTACGCAATTCTCTTTCACAGTAGACAAGTTTTCTAAATGGATTGAGGCTAAACCGGTTGCCACAATTACGGCGGACAAGGCTCGAGATTTCTTCATTAACATTGTGCATTGGTTTGGTGTGCCCAATTGTATTATTACTGATAATGACACTCATTTCACAGGAGGTGTGTTTAAAGATTTTTGTGAAGACTTTGGGATCAAGATTTGTTATGCATCTGTGGCACACCCCATGAGTAACGGACAAGTCGAATGCGCAAATGTTATAGTTCTCTAGGGTATCAAAGCTCGTGTATTTGACAAATTGCATTCCTATGCTGGCCGGTGGATAGGAGAGTCAACGGAGATGTAGGATTCGTTGTGGAGAATCTGAACTTCGGGAAAGAAATCTTTTGTCTCCATCCCACTCTTGTGTATTTATGGTTATTATGCTTAATATTGCTTGATCTATTTGTACGCTTGTTTGATCTAGTTGGTAACTATACTTATTGCTTATATAACTTGTTTGTAAATTTTAGTGCTAGTGGTTTGTTCCCCCTTTGGAGGGTGTTTTCCTAGCTAACCCGGAGACTTCAGTCTCCCAAGCCCGGAGATTCTGGGTGTTTCTAATCCACTGCAAAAATAGTTTTTAAAATTCAGGAAACGTCTATTCACCCTATCTAGGCGATATCAAGGTCCTTTCAAGGCTTACGTTAGCCAGCCGAGTGGATTCATTCAGGTTTTTTATTAGCATTTGCAATTCTTTGTCTTCTTTCTGTTTGTTTATAACAACACCTTGAAGGATGCCATCTCTATCTCTCCACTGCAACTTGACTTGACTGAGGACGAGAGTCTTCAGCTGATTTGATCCGAAGGTCTTCTTCTTCTTCTTCCCTATTAGTGCTTCTGTGAAATAGAATTGAAAATGATTAATATAAGAAATGGAGAGAAGAACAGGGTTACAAGAGGTTTACTGGTGATGAATTTGGCACGCTTGCGTGGAGGACCTTGAGCCTGCTCAGTCGAGTCGGGGATAGGGTCAGTATTATCTTCTTCCCTTGCGATGAAGGTGGGACAATCGGTTGCTCTTCGTTGACCTTGGGTTGGTCGTCTACAGTTGGGTCATGATGACTTGCAGTTTGTTCTTCTTCACCCGACTGGTTTCCAGTCAGGGGCTCCTGTTCAGGAGTTGGGTTGGTGATTTCCGACTGGTTTGCAGTCGAGGCTCCAATTTGGCAGATACACCACTTGCATCGACCTGTTCTTTAGAGGTTTCTTCAGTGTTTGGGTTCGACGCGTCTTGACTGGCTACTCCAGAATCTGGAGGTGTGACTTCAGATCGTCCCGTGGGATTGTGTCTTGGGGTTTCCTGTGTCAGTTAACAATATGATGATCTACAAGAATATGAGAATTTGAAGTAAGTCAAATTGGGATCTATTGAAGATGTTTTTTTACCTCTATGACTAGCGGACTTTTGGGATGGAGCGAGTTGAGGGAGTTTTTGTTGGGGCTTTAGCGGTGCAGGCGGCCTGGTTGCTCGAGTCATCTTCATAAGAAGAATCGTAGATCAGTTTCCTATGTTTTCTTGGTGGATTTGCATCTTCATCATCATCCACTCGCTTGTTTTTGGCTGTCGGATTGATGGTTGGGCCGCCAGAGGGTTGGTCTTTGCTGACAATTTTCTTGCACAGAGATCAGTGGACAGACAAAGGGGGCTTAGAAGAAAAGAGAGCTTTTTCCTGAATAAGTAGACATTGGTTAATTTCATTCGACATAAAATCAAAGGTAGTCCAAATACATTATGAATGTGGATTTACCTGAGGATAAGGATGATATAGGATAAACGGCGTCACAGGCAGCTTGTGGCCATAGTCTACCACAATTCTAGAAGAACAGATTTTCTACATGCGGTTGCACATGATCTTAGAAGTCCAGGGAGTTAGGATCTTCACGATTGGGATCAGTCTGGCCCTCATATTTGTTTGCTGGTTTCGACCTTTCTTTGATTGGGGCTAGTCGACACTTCATAAAATGCCGAGTGATTTGTTCTTCTTGGAGGCCTTGTTTTTTGATTTCCATTAGTCGATTCAGCAAGATGTTAGCTTGGGCTAACTCGTCACCAATCGGGAGAGACCTCCAATGATCTTGATAGACCAGAGGTAGGCCAAGAAATTTTGGAAGATTGGGGGAAGAATTGGAAATGTAAAACCAGTTTGAATGCCAACTTTGTTGGAGGTTTTGAAAGGAAGAGAGAAATATTTTTGGCATAGGGTTCCCCGCAGCTAGAATCCAGATCCATCAACTACACAGGGTTTTCCTTGCTTAGTTGGGGTTTGAGGTAGAAGATGTGGTGGAACAATGTGAAATGGGGAAGGATGCCCTGAAATTCTTCACAAAGATGGATAAAGACCGCAATGTGCAATATGGAATTGGGATTTAAGTGATAGATCTGGATTCCATAAAACTCAATAAGACCATGCAAGAAATTGGAAGTTGGAAGGGCAAATCCGGAGTAAAAGAAGGAGTTGAATACCACAATTTCGTCGGTGTTTGGCGTCGGGAATTCTTCACCGTACGCATGGTGCCATCCAATGATCTCCTTGTCCGGAAGAATGGAAGAACACCGTCGTTCACCATCTACTTCAGTGTAGACTCCTTCACATCGGAGGTAGCCCATTGTTCGAATGGAATTTCTTTCTCTCGGTTCATAATTTTGGATGTGGAAATGGTCGATTTGACGAATTATTGGGGAGGTGTTTGGAGGAAAGATGGGATTGGAGTTGTTTGCTGTGGATTTGGGTCAAGGGCGAGGATTTTGGATGGCTGGAAATGCGTGGATCGAATACCCTAGCATCGGCGGCGTTGGCTGTGAACAGGAGCATGAAAGGGGATTTTGGGGAGATGAAGCGGCGAAGAAGATGATGTCCATTTTGGTGGATTTTTTAAGGGTATCAGAAGGCATCTTTAGTTGGGCTGAAGCCCACTAAGCGTTTTCAGCCCAAAATAAAGGTGTGGCCTGACATGTGTCTCTAGGGGCTTAAGCATATTTTGTCTTGACAAAAATGCGCATGTTAAAAAGTGCCCAACACCTGAAAAACCTTTTATGCCGCAGTTACTTAACTTTTTAGGAGTTAGTAAGATGCAATTTAAAAGGTGGCAAACAATAAGGCTTTTTATAGTCGATCCAATTAACTTTTTTATATGTTAAGGATGTTTGGATATCTCAAGTGAGTGATTTTATTTTATATCACGAGCTTTTTATCACATATATGATTATTAACCAATATGATGGCTTGGGCTAATTTTATATATTGGTTATTACTTGACAGTTGGTGGTTCAATTTATGAGTGATATTTTGCTCTAAGACATATGCCAGCAGTGTCATTTGCTTAAAATGTTTGGTTAGAGTTATGTATTTTAGCATATTTTGCTTTGGCAATATGTGCATGACTTGATACCAGTGATTATTATTTATTATGCAATAAGTTTTATTGATCAGAGTGATGTGCTATATTATTTATGCATTTCAGCTTAAGTTGTGCATGTTGTTACAAACAACTCGGATGGTTGATATTATTAACTTTGACTATATGTTTAGTTTGTTCAACTGATCACATAGTCGAGGGCTACACCTATAGTTAGGTGCGTCTAGTCGATGCACCTAGGTATATTTTTTAAAATTTTTATTCAGCCCTTCACAATCTTATAATTTGGTAAAAACACTCTTGAGACTATGACAGAGATAATTGAAGCACTTGGTTGTATATATTGACTCAGGAGAAGATTATCTCGTTGACTGTGAATGTCTTAGGGGCTACTGTAGAGATTATGGGTACTGTATACCCACAGATCAAGTTTATCTGATTGGTTATAGGGGATAGATTATATACATGGATTATGTAACAAGTTAGGACTTGGGTATTACGTTTATTTGTAAATCAAGAAAACAACCTTATTGTCCTAGTTTGGTAAGATTGTAAAGTAGTTATAGAAGATTTAAACCGTAAGAAGTTAAATCTCTATCTTGTAAACCCTTCCTCTCCGGCTATATAACGAGGACAGGGTGCCTCTCGCGGGCATAACCACAACCAGATCATCAGATCAATACACCACTCAGCGGATTCAATCCCCGAAACAGGAGTAGGGTATTACCTCTTTTCCAGAGGGGCTGAACCTGTCTAATCTCTTGTCTCATAACCCATCCACTTTCCTTCTTGTACGCTACCCCTTTTCATATTGCCGAATTCTAGTTTCGATAGCAACAAACCCACAAAACCCTTCAAAAATCTCTTTTGGCAAAAATACGCTCAGAAATTATTAAATTTAACTCTTGAGCCAACTAGAACCTAGAATTTTCCGGAACCTTGTAGAACCTGCCAAGGACAAATTCATCCTACCATAGTTTATAGAATGTTCTAGAAGTTTCTAGAGGCATAAAAAACTAGAGCACACCTAGTTTTCCATACTCAAAACCATTAGCAAATTAGCATCCATGGATTCAGCAAGCTTAGCCACAAATTGAAAAGGATATGGGAGGGGGAATAAGATTGGACAGTTACAGCCCCTTGTTTTTATCACAAATCAAGATAAGAACGTGTTGGAGGAGCGATCCTCCAATAGCTGGGAAGTGCAGACCCCTCTCTGAGTGAAGATTCAACTAGTGGGTTAGCTGCGTATGACATCTGATGATTTGTGGAAAGTGTCATGAACTTCTAAAATCCAAACGAACACAAAAAATTATACGGGTTCAAGCTACTCAAAGGTGTAATACCCTACTCCTGTTTTTTTGTTGTTATCTGGATCTAGCAAAGTACAAAAGCGACTACTCTTAAGCTAGAAATTGAGCAGGATCTTCTACTAAGTGGCATCTCCTCTTACTTTTATAGCTCAAGGAGGGACTAACAGTGCCTTTTTCATCTCGGAATTCTCTCCCGGATGGTCTTGTCGCTGCCAGCTGGTTCCTCCAAGGTCTTAATGAGAAACCTACCAAAATCTTATTTTTAGTTTTCCCCGGGCTTCCCGGGTGATGACCTAAGCCGGCTGGGCCTTCACCTTATCCACCACATTTCGAATGGTAGGCCTGGTGCACCCAACCCTTATTGAGACAATCACCACCGCTCCACTTTTCTACCGGCTAGCGCAACCGGGTGTAGCTAGGCATGCGTGACGCGTGGCCTGGCCCCCGTTGTCTCCGATAACTCAGCGCCTTGTTGTACTCCGGGAAGGCCTCCGTGGCGACCTCGTACACCGCCTCGTCCCCTAGCAGCACTCACACATCTGCGCGCCCACGTCGAAGAGGAATCAAACAACGAAACACACCGGGTTGTACAGCTGGATTGCGAGGGTCAGGGGGAGGGTGGGGGATTTGCCTTTGGCGACGTAGTGGATCTCGCTGGCGGGGGCGTTGGAGAGGAACCAGACGGCGATCTCCCTCTTCTACCTGTCTCTGAGCTCCTCGCTGTCCGACATTTGGGCAGCCGTTGAGGTTGTGGTCGGTGGGGGCGGCGGAGAGGGCAGGAGGCGAGAAGCAAGGGGCAGTGTGTGCCACTCTTGGGCCGCACTGGCGAGCTGGTAGTGCTCCTGCGACCTAGAGGCAGTGCGGGCGAGCCGGCCGCCGGCGAGGCACTCCGGGACGAGCGGTTGGTGGTGCTCCGGCATCCAGATCTGGACGAGAGAATGGGAGGGGAGAGAGCGAGAGGGACGCGAGAGATTGAGAGGTCTCTCTACCTCACTGATCGATCTAGTGGTGGACGATGATCGCCGTACCGATGGTAGTTCTGGAGTTGATTAACGAAAAGCTCAATATTAGTGGGGGATTAATGGCAATGGAAGTACAATAACATTATTAATTCAAGGCTAAACTGCTACGTTAACGTGCTGTAAAGGAAGATGTTATATTTTGACCTTTGAACTGTTAGAAAAGGATGAATTTTATTGTTTGAATCGGGTGTCAAGCATGGTTTGCAAAACTGCTGGTAACCGAGCTAACCGCATCAACGTGATAATGGTTACTGATGATAGGGTTTACTACAATTCAAATTTTCCAAAATGATCCAAAAAATCCAAAAAATTCATGTAAGCAGTTCTCGAATTGTAGTGGCATACGGTAAAGAATTGTAGTTCCTTGGACTCGTGGTATAGCGGCTGGGTCTATTTTGCAGACGTTTAATTGGGTTTATGGGCCTATCCATTCATATATTCACCACATGTCTGCTTCCTATATATTTCTTCATCATTTCTCCTCTATTATTTAGTCATCTCCTGCAATCAAATACTTTTCCAAGTATAAGTGGAACTAGATTATTTCTAAATAAAATATGCATGCAAGCATTGCTAGTTCTCTTTTATTGGTGGTAATATTTACGGTAGAAATTGGTTGATAACGATCATCAACACCTGGTCACTCGGGAACAAGGACTCAAAGCCCGGGAAGGTTAGTTGCTGGTCATCGACACAACGATGTAACCCAAAACTCAATAAACTAAGACTAAGCAGAAACTAGTAAAAAGGCTCAAAAATTGTCTTGGATCACGGGTAGACTATTCTATATTTTTTGTAGCTTTTTCTGAACTGTAGGTAGAGAAAAAAAAAATGAAACAAGAAATCTCTCACCGAGCAACTGTAGCTCTGATACCACTTGGTGTGCATGAGGGTGTCCCGATCTTTCGATGAGAGGGAGAAGTCGATTAGATAGAGCGAAGATGGCGATCCGACTACAACTATCTAGAGGCAGTCGTGAATCTCGACGGATGCACGGTCAGCCCAACTACGAGGGTATTGGTTCCTGCAAGCAATCGAGAACTAGCAAGAACAATATGAACAAGCAACTCAATTTGCGGATTAAAGATGTAAGATATAATTCAATTTGTGGATTAAAGATGTAAGATATAATTCAACAGAAGTATCACTGGTGGGGTTCTGTAACGAGCAAACCGGCGATCTAACCGATCACGGGATTATACGGCAAAGTAGCGATGCTAAACTTTGATCTAAACAAAACCCAAGTTGATCTATAGCGGCCAAGGTAAATTTATAGGTGGGAGGACGAGTTGGGGTTATCCTCTAACCCTAAGACGCGTCCCTAACGAACTCAACTTGATACACAGCTCATTGGACCCAAATAAGGTGACGCAACACCATGGATAGAAAAAGGTCTCGGTAGTAAAACGACGATTACGGCCTCTCCAGAAAAGATATGGACATGAGGTCGGATCCATCTGAAAGTAGACTTGATAAGATTTACATGAAGTACTTGCACGTCCAAAACGGAGTTAGCATGAAATCGTGGTGGTCATCACAATTTGGTGTTGTTCTGTAGTCCGAATCTAACCCGCGCGAATTCTCTTTCTCTTTTATCTTCTCCATCATTGCTAAGTAAAATAAGGGTGCACACGTCTCGCGTGAATTCTCTTTCTCTTTTATCTTCTCCATCATTGCTAAGTAAAATAAGGGTGCACACGTCTCCCGAGAATAAATAGGATGAATATGAACTCAAGAAAGAACTCACGTGATAGTTTAGTTGATGTGCACGAGCGCGGGTAATAGGATCATGAAATTGTACTTGTGTAAACGTGGATGTATCGGTGGTAGTGATGCCCGAATCAATGATATAATCTCACAAATCAACCGAAAACATTGTATGGAGATATAACAAGTATCTTTTTTTTATTTTAGGCGCCGGTAGTTCTGCTGTAAAAGCATGTGTATAAGTAGTATAGACGTTTGAGAAAATAAACCATACAAAAAATAGCCGTGTCACGTATGGTCTTTTTATACAGCCTATGCGGGGTGATTTATAATGTTAATATTTTATTATTTGGGACCAGTGACGCTAAAAGGACATCTATGTTACTGTATATGCTAGTACGTTTATGCATGTCTGCTCTCCAATTGGTTCCAAATTCTTTAATTTACACAACTTTTATTAGCTTTATGTATATTTGCACTGCCACGTGCCACTACTGGGGCGAACCGGTATTTAGTACGGTTCACAACCCAATTGCGGAAAGTATAATCCGAAACTAAAGATAAACATTTTTAGCCCCGGTTAAAATAATCGGAACTAAAAATACATCTTTAGTACCGGTTGGTAACACCATCCGGTTCTAAAGTGGCAGATGTTACCATCTTTAGTACCGGTTGGTGTTACCAGCCGGTACTAAAACTCTTTTTTTTCTCTTTTCCATATGCTTTTTGTTATTGTTTTTTTATGTACAAGCATACACATATATATACATGCTAGTATATACAATTGTTGATGTAAAACACGATAGCGACAACCACATACATCCCTCAGGTAATTCTTCCATTGCTCATGTCCCCATCCACATCAGCCGTAACCTTTTTGATCGATTCTCTCTTTTTCTTGGCTTACTTTCATTTCCGTTATGTACTCTTCTTCTTACAGCATTTAAGAAACCAGATCGCCATTCCAATTTCCAGAGAACCATCTCACTATTTCCTTGGGCCGATGGGTGATGAAGACCTAACTCTTTTTATTAATGCTGAAACCAATCGCATCCGTTTCAGAGAAACCAAGCCGGATTTAACTCATTGGCTAAACATCTTTAGATCTTAGCCATCTCATGTAGAGGGATGGAAAGCATGGTACAAACGGATGAACACAAGCAAACAGACCCACTGGGACAAAATAGGTATATTCCAATGCACATGTCTCTCTCCTTAGCCGATACGAAGAAAGATAAACCCATGCTATCGGCTGCTACTTATTTTTGGTCAGATACACTCAATGCCTTCCTGTTTGGCCATGGACCAATGACTCTCACCCTGTTAGATATCCAAATACTAACAGTCTTGGACATTACTTCATCGACTAACCCTATTAGTCTGAAGATAAAGTGTGAGCATAAATTCAAGACTAAGAATATCAGAGGTTGGTCTGGATACATAGCCGATAACATGTATACTGGTCCTGTTTCTCCCAGAGAACATATTACCTTTTTAATGATGTAGATGGACAAGTTCCTTTTCTGTGGTTCAACTTGTGGTCCAACAGCTAATTGGCAACACATAGCTGAAGCCATGGTATTCAAGAAAACACTCCCTCTGGGAAAATATCTTCTGAGAGCAGTGTATCAAACCATGAGCCAGACATCGGCTAAGTTGCTTCTGAACACATCGGCTAATTATGAAGGTCCTTGGTGGTTTATCCAGCTATGGTTAAATCTATATACAATCAAAATCATTAACAGAGAACCACTGAGTGAATCCAAATTCCCATATTTAGCTGATTCTGATGATGAAGAACCAATAGAACACCGATGTATGTCATTTGGAGAGGTAGTCTCAACCTAACCTGGATCGGGCATATCGGCTGAAGCATTTTGTGACTGGTTCAACCACTTTTATAATGGCTTCTCTCACGAGTCCAGGACATGGTTTCCATATGAGGACTTTCCTAATTTTGAACTGCCAACAGATCTCAGATTGGATGAGTTAAATAATGATAAATTCCCAGGGATGAGAGAGATATTTGTATCGGCCATAAACCCTTGTATACTTCCTACTAGTATTTCTCAAGGCCGATACATCTAATCCTCTTATAAATTCTACCACCCCATGATAGCAGATAGACAACTTGGTATGGGACAACTACTCATCAACTTATCTCTCACCGAGAAAATCCAAACAAGGGGCATTGCACCATCGGCTCTGATAATGGATAGGATCTTAAATCTCGAGAATCCTCCCTTGGGCTCTATTGGTCAAATTACCTTAGTCAGAAAACGAAGTCAACTTTTTGACAAGTGGTGGGGCGAATGGAAAACTCATCTCTTCTTTAACCAATCAGCCGACATCTACTTGAACACCATCTATCCCTCAATCAGTCCTCAGGTTAACTTTTAACCACTAAATCCCTTTCCTCTGGATTCAATTATGTATATCTAACACTTTCAAACACATTGCAGGCTAGTAACTCTCCTCCTTCTACCAAGAGCAAATGTGAAAAAGACATTATCTATGCATCGGCCAAGATATCATCAGGCAGAGATCTAGCCCCATCTGCTGTCAGCTGTAACACTCCTGCCATCAAGGACTTGCTTCAAGGCCAAATCAGACAACCGATCACCACTGTGGGCAAACGCAAAAGGACAAAGAAGGCTGCTACTAGACTTATCGTGACCAAGAAGAAAGTTCCCACCAGAAACAAAAATCTTCGGTTGATGATCTCTCTCCTGTTGATCCAGATGTGGAAGAATACCTCAAAGAAGCAGAACTGGAAGAGGAAGTCGATGAGGGTGCTGCTCATATCAGTGAAGCCGAACAAACTGCTAGCCCAAAATCTCAAGTTGATACACCTCCAGCCAATCCATCGAGCTCGGACAAAATTCCAAGTCCACCTAAACGCTGTCCTCGCAAAGCTCATGTGCTCTGTTGGCAGTATGCCATGGGGCCCTTCGACCGGATCTGCCGAAACCAACCAAGTAGCGAGGATTCGGACTCCAGGCGCCCAAGACCCCTCAGGGCGAAGCCCCGTGGCGAAGACATCGGGGCGAAAGGGGCGAAGGGCGAAGAGTCGCACCGGGTCCCTGCCAGTCTGGGCGAAAGCTGCATGGCGAAGGCGTACGCCGAAGGGGGATGACTTCGCCAGGCCGGACCCGATCCAAGAAGGCCTAGTGGGCCAGCCCAATTGCCTCGGCCTGTTGGCCAGTGGGCCAGTAGTCGCCGGGGCGACCCATTAAAGGCCCATATACCTTAATTACATTGAATACCCATGTAAGGGCCCCTTTGTAAGGGTGACCATGTAAATTTCCCTGTAATAGCCCTAAACCCTAATAGGGGGATCTGTAATGGGGTTATAAATAGCCACCTAGGGCCATGTAAAAGGGGATCCCAATTTTAAATCCTGAATTTAATACACTTTACTTGCCCAACAACTGTTGAGCTTCCACGTTCTTCGATGTATGCAGTTGTCGTTTCGATAACAGCTGGCGCCGACCGTGGGGACCTCCGAGCGAAACCACTGAGAGCGAATGCCACCGAAGAAGGTCTCGAAGGAGAGGGTTGCTAACCCTAAGGAAGGAGTAGCAGAGGAGGCGATGACCGCCGAAGAAGGGGCAGAACCTTTGGCACCCGCCGCCGAAGCCGGGGTGGCGCCGTCGGCTTCGGCGCCTGCGCCACAGCCGCCGTCTTCGGCCCTGGCCACTTCGACAGAGCCGGCGCCGGAGATCCCTTCGGCAACCCAACCGACTTTGACCACGCTCGCTGCTGCACAAGCCGAACCCAGCCTCGAGGCGCAAGCCGAAGCCAGCATGGAAGCCATGCGGCAGAACATGACAAGACTCCAAGATATGCTCCGCCAGATGCAAGAGCAACAACAAGCGTATGAAGCGGCACGGCAAGCGAAGGTTGCTTCGGCCCCCGTCCTCCAGTATTCGGCAGGCTACATCCCGCCTCAAGCCTACCAGCAAGCGCCGGTACAAGCCCCTCCGCCACAAGGACCGGTGTTCTTCCCCGGCCAACCTTCGGCCGCAGCAGCGCACCCGCTTCCTGGCATGCGGCCGCAGGTTTGACCGGCCGTGGTCCAGGTGCACCCTTCACCACCCGGTCAAGTGTCACAAGTGGTGGCGGAGGGGGCTTCGGCCCTGCAACCGCAGCTTCAAGCCTTCCTTCAGTAGCTCAATCAACCCCACAACATCTCAAGCACAACCCCTTCGACCCAATCGGAGGGGGGCTCCGGCCAGGGCGCACCAGGGTGGCTACCGTCGAACCAGCCCGGGCCGGGGGCTTCGCCCTGGGGACAAGGGCCGCAATTCGACTTCTACAATACCACTCAAGCGCCACCATTCGGAACCGGGCCACCGAACGTCGCAGCCCAGCCACACGCTCAGGCCATGACTTCACCCTTCGCCACGCCGTACCCGTAGCCGAGCGGGCCCTCGCTGCAGGGCGTCATGGGTAAGGCTGGAGGTGAAAAGGGGCTGCCACTGAGTGGGGGGTTCAAAAACTATCCAATCCCACCTCAGTTGAAGTTCCCACCCGTTCCGTGGTACTCGGGCGAAACAGACCCAAAAGAGTTTCTTTCTATCTACGAGTCCGCGATCGAAGCCGTTCACGGTGACGAAAATACCAAGGCGAAGGTAATACATCTCGCTCTAGACGGCATTGCCCGTTCTTGGTAATTCAATCTACCTTCTAATAGCATTTACTCATGGGAGCAATTGCGCGATGTCTTTATCCTTAATTTTCGAGGCACCTATGAGGAGCCGAAGACGCAGCAGCATTTGCTCGGCATTCGCCAGAGGCCGGGCGAATCAATACGGGAGTACATGCGCCGCTTCTCGCAAGCCCGATGCCAAGTTCAAGACATAACTGAAGCATCTGTCATCAACGCCGCTTCGGCCAGGCTGCTCGAGGGCGAACTCACAAGGAAGATCGCCAACAAGGAGCCGCAAACTCTCGAGCACCTGCTCTGCATCATCGACGGGTACGCAAGGGGCGAAGAGGACTCCAAGCGAAGGCAGGCGATTCAAGCCGAGTACGACAAAGCTTCCATCGCCGCTGCCCAAGCCCAGATGCAAGCACAGGTCCCTGGGCCGGCTCCCCCCGTCGTTCGCCAACCCCTGTCGGCGAACCAGGGGCAGCCGCCGAGACAAGGCCAAGCTCCCGTGACTTGGAGGAAATTCAGGACCGACCGTACAGGCAAGGCGGTGATGGCTGTCGAAGAAGTACAAGCCCTCTGCAAGGAGTTCGACGCCCAGCAGGGTGGTAGCCAGCAGCGGCCTGTTTGCAAGAAGGTCAGAAATGACCTCTATTGCACCTATCATGGGCGATCTTCGCACACCACTGAGCAGTGCCGAAACATTCGTCAACAAAGCAACACTCAAGAATCAAGGCCGCACCAAGGTGCCGCTGTCGAAGCGCCTCGCGAGGCGGCCCAAGAGCAGTCACCTCCAGCCGAACAGCGCCAGGACATGCAGCGAAGAATCATCCAGGTGATCACAAGCGCTGATCCACCAGTCCAGCCGTCGAAGCGGTAGAGAAAGCTGCAGCTGCGAACGGTGCATAACATCACTGCCACGGGTGAAGGGGTCCCAAAGTACTTGAGCCAGCAAATTTCTTTTGGGCCGGAAGATGCCGAAGGAGTGCTGTTCCCGCATCAAGACCCCCTGGTAATTTCGGCTGAGGTGGCCGACTTTGAAGTTCGGCGGATTCTGGTTGATGGAGGTAGCTCGGCCGATGTCATCTTCGCGGAGGCGTACACCAAGATGGGGCTGCCAACTTTGGCCCTCACACAGGTGCCGGCCTCGCTTCGCGGCTTCGGCGGTTAGGCCGTTCATGTTCTCGGCCAGGCACGATTGATGGTTGCCTTCAGCACAGGTGAAAACAGGCGCGAAGATCAAATACTGTTCAACGTAGTCGACATCCCATACAGCTACAACGCCATCTTCGGCCGTGCAACCCTGAACAAGTTCGAAGCCATCTCCCACCACAATTATCTCAAGCTCAAGATGCCAGGTCCGGCAGGGGTAATCATCGTCAAGGGGCTTCAACCTCCAGCCATGCCGAAAGGCGACTTGGCCATTATTAACAGGGCGGTGCACAATGTGGAGGTCGAACCGCGTGTCAACCGCGTGCCGAAGCCAGCCCCTCATGGCAAGGTGGTCAAGGTGCAAGTAAGCGAGGCGGACCCGGCAAAAGTCGTTCAGCTGGGGGGCGATCTGGGCGAAGAGGAGGCTAGGAAAATCCTAGAGGTACTCAAGAAAAACATTGACATCTTCGCCTGGAGCCCCAGCGAAGTGGGGGGCGTTTCGATAGAACTCATCATGCATCACCTATCGGTCAAGCCAGACGCCAAGCCAAGAAAGCAGAAGCTGCCCAAGATGTCCGCTGATCGCCAAGAGGCAGCGTAGGCCGAAGTGCAGAAGCTACTCAAGGCCGGGGTGATCAAGGAGATCGACCACCCGGAGTGGTTGGCGAACCTGGTCCTGGTGAAAAAGTCGAACGGCAAGTGGCGCATGTGCGTCGACTTCACGAACCTCAACAAGGTGTGCCCGAAGGACGACTTCCCCTCGCCGCGGATCGACCAGCTTGTTGATTCAACGGCTGGCTGCGAGCTCATGAGCTTCTTGGACGCTTACTCCGGCTATTACCAGATCCACATGAATCCGAACGACATCGCCAAGACAGCCTTCATCACGCCGTTCAGCACTTTTTGCCACTTCAGGATGCATTTCGGTCTGAGGAACGCCGGGGCGACGTTCGCCAGGCTGGTGTACAAGGTGCTTCGCAAGCAGTTGGGGCAAAATGTGGAAGCCTATGTCGACGACATCGTCGTAAAGAGCCGCAAGGCTTTCGACCATGCGTCTGATTTACAAGAAACCTTCAACAACCTGCGCGCTGCGGGTATGAAACTAAACCCGGAGAAGTGTGTTTTTGGCGTTCGCGCGGGCAAGTTGTTGGGTTTTCTTGTTTCGGAAAGGGGTATCGAGGTGAACCCCGAGAAAATTGACGCCATCCAGCAAATGAGGCCACCGTCGAGCGTACGCGAAGTACAAAAGCTCGCGGGCCGAATTGTGGCACTCAGTCGTTTTCTCTCGAAAGCAGCCGAAAGGGGCCTGCCATTCTTCAAGACCCTCCGGGGGGCAGGAAAGTTTAGCTGGACCCCTGAATGCCAGGTCGCGTTCGATGAGCTAAAGCAGTATCTGCAAGGCCCACCTGCCCTGGTCAGCCAACCCCAGCAAGCGAAATGTTGTTATACCTAGCGGCTTCGCTAGTGGCAGTCAGTGCAGTCCTTGTCCAAGAGATAGAGTCAGGACAGAAACTAGTGTACTTCATCTCCGAAGCCCTGCAAGGGGCGAAGACAAGGTACATTGACATGGAAAAGCTTGCTTACGCCCTAGTGATGGCTTCGTGTAAACTCAAGCACTATTTCCAGGCCCACAAAATCACTGTGCCATCACAGTATCCTTTGGGCGAAGTGCTCCGGGGCAAGGAAATTTCGGGAAGGCTCAGCAAGTGGGCAGCGGAGTTATTCCCCTTCGACCTGCATTTCGTTGCTCGCACCACTATCAAATCCCAAGTCCTAGCTGATTTCGTGGCTGAATGGACACCGGCGTCCGCACCCGAACTTCAGCTTGTCGAACAGCCTTGGATAATGCACTCCGATGGCTCGTGGTCGCACAGGGGTGCGGGCGCCGCGGCTGTGCTCACTTCGCCAGGGGGCGTGCAATTCGACACAACCAACAACATGGTAGAGTACGAAGCAGTGCTGTTGGGGTTAAGAAAGGCGAAGTCACTGGGAGTTCGGCGCTTGCTCATCCGAACAGACTACAAGCTGGTTGCATGTCATGTTGATAAGTCTTTTGAAGCAAAAGACGAAGGGATGAAAAGATATTTGGAGGCCGTTCGGTCGATCGAAAAGTGCTTCGCCGGGATAACGGTCGAACACCTACCCAGAGGCCAGAATGAGGAGGCAGATACCCTGGCGAAATCCACCGCCTACGGGGGGCCGCATTCACCAGGCATCTTTTTCGAGATCCTGTACACCCCAAGTGTTCCCGCGGAAAATACAGATGTCATGGCCATCGACCAGACAAATCTGGGCGAAGACCCAGAGGACTGGCGAACCCCGTTCGTAAAGTACCTCAAGGAGGGCTGGCTTCCAGAGGACGAAGCAGAAGCGAAACGCTTGCAAATCAGAGCCAGACAATATAAGCTGGTCTCGGGGCAGCTATACCGCTGGGGGTTGCTCCAACCTTTACTTCGATGCATCTCTTTCGCCGAGGGCGAAGAAATGGTGAAGGAAATACACAACGGGCTCTGCGGTGCACATCAAGCCGTGAGAACAGTCGCCTCCAAGGTGTTTCGCCAGGGGGTATATTGGCCCACTGTGTTGAAAGTCTGCGTCGAGCAGGCCAAGAGGTGTGAAAGCTGCCAGCGACATGGCCGAAGCCAAACCGCACCACAATACGAGCTGCAGCCTATCGCACCAGTCTGGCCCTTCGCCAGGTGGGGGCTAGACATCATTGGCCCCTTCCCGGTGGCGCGAAATGGATACAAGTTTGCAATCGTAGCCATCGAATACTTCTCACGCTGGATCGAGACCGAACCACTTGGCACGATCACTTCGGCAGCAGTACAGAAATTTGTTTGGAAAAACATTGTTTGCCGTTTCGGAGTGCCAAGGGAGTTCATCACGGATAATGGCAAGCAGTTCGACTCTGACAGATTCAGAGAAATGTGCGAGGGGCTAAACCTGGAAATCAGGTTCGCATTGGTCGCACACCCACAGTCGAATGGGGCGGCCGAACGCACAAATGGCAAGATCTTGGAGGCGCTCAAGAAAAGGCTGGAGGGGGCAGCGAAGGGCAAATGGTCAGACGAAATGTTGTCTGTTCTTTGGGCCCTCCGAACAACTCCCACAAGGCCAACCAAGTTCAGCCCGTTCGTGCTCCTCTACGGAGATGAGACGATGACCCCAACGGAGCTAGGGGCTAACTCGCCAAGGGTGATGTTCTCTGGGGGCGAAGATGGGCGCGAAGTGTCACTCGAACTCCTTGAAAAGGTACGAGTAGAAGCACTGGAACACATGCGCAAGTACGCTACAAGCACTTCGGCCACCTACAACAAAAAGGTTCGCCCAACAGAGCTCCTACCTGGCCATCTCGTCCTGAGAAAAAAGGCAAACCCAGTAGCGGTCGGGAAGCTTGAGTCAAAATGGGAGGGACCATATCTCATCAAGCACAGGTCGAGGACGGGCTCTTTTCGCCTGGCAACACTAGAGGGCGAAGAGTTTGACCACTCCTGGAACGCTGCTTCTCTCAAGCGTTTCTATGTTTAGAAGGGGTGGCACCCTATTCGCCCAAATGTAAAAATGTACATACTATTATGTAGCTCTTTCGGCATCTGCCATGATGTACGCCTTCCGGCACAAAAATACAAAAAAAGGAGAAAATGAAAAAAAACTGGACGTAGGGCTATTATCCACTACGGAGGCCCGAACCAGTTTAAAATCCCTGTGTCTTTCACCTTTTTTACTTGTGTGCGTGGTAATTCGTGGAAAAACCCCAAGGCAAACGCCTGATCAGCGAAAACGCCAGGGGGGGCGAAACGAATCGGTCGAAGCATCGCTCGCCGAACGTTGAAACCACGACAGCTTGTTTCTGAAAGTAACTAAACCGAACACCGTTATAGTCAATCTGCACCAAAAAATTTGCGCCGCTGTTAACGTGGAGTACCAAAGATCGACAACGGAAGTCGAAAGCTGAAAAGTCAGCAAGACCTATTTCGCCAACGTACGCAAAGGGGCCGTTACATCACGGTCCAACGAAAGCACAAGATGTGATAATGCAGAAAATGGTGAAAAGGAAACAAAAGCACACCTTTATTAACTTCAAAAAAAAATAGACAAAGTATATGTCATACAACATGGTACAGGCGAAAGGAGTTACATCTTCGCTTACAAGTAAATTACATCTTCGCCCCCAAGACATCTACCAAAGGAATGATCTGGCGAATATGGTTCGTCGTCACTGCTAATATTATACACTACCCTAAGGGGAGAAGGGGGCGAAACAACAGAAATACTATAGCGGCGTTGGGCGATCGCCTCCTGTCGATCGGTCCGTCGGTGATTTCGCCAGAAGCGAGCCATGTCCTCCAGGCGCGCCACGTGGACACGATCATAGTCCTCCAGCGTTCGCCCGGAATGGGTTCACATCCAGTTAGTAACGTTCACAACTTTGTAGTTGTGGCCGTTAATCATCATTTCGCGGTACAAAGGTCGAAGCAGATAACGAGCCTTCGGCAAATTATTCACCGCAACAAACTTCTCGTTCTTACTTCACCAATCCCCAAGAGGGGGACAAACGCACAGCTTTCGGCATAGACCCTGCAAAAAGCGGGGAAGTCATGTAGGAGAACATAGAAAGCGAAGCTGGGACGCATGAACCAGGCGAAGTAACTATGCAAAACAATGCAAGCACGCGAAAAGGAAAACATGAAACACGAATGGCGAAAATAGTCATATATTTCAAGCATTACGACACTACAATAAGGTGGGCCATTGGCCATATTTACATTGTTCGCCCTATACGGAAAACATCAAAAGTAAAAAACGAAAATTTACAAAACACGGGCGGAGGGCCTCACACCTCTAGGTGGTCTTCAGCTCCACCTCCGCCCCCTTCCGCTGGCTCTTCGCCTTGGTCCGCCGCTTCTGTCTTCGCTAATTGCTCGAGCAGGCGGGCCTTGGCAGCAGAACGGCCATCCTTCTGCCAGAACTGCTTGCGCCAGGCGCGAAGTGCTGGTGAGATGTCCTGGGCGCTCACCTCGCAGTCCCTCTTCGCGAAGTCGGGGAACTGGGCGACGTGCTCGCACCCAGATTGCTGCAGCAGGCCCAGGGCGACGGCCGCTGACACGCGCGCACAGCAATCGCCGTACGCCGTCGCACAGTCCGAAACTGCGCAGCCGACCTGCTAGGTCCACTCGCAAAACTTGAGTGCGGAAGCATTTTCGCCCAGAACACCTCGGGCCTTCGTCCCCATGTCGTTATAAGCGCGATGCGAAGGGTGCAGCAGGCAGTCTTGGCAGATTCGGTGGCCCTCGCCGCCTCCCGGGCGAGGCGTTGTGCCTTCGCCTCCGCCCGATCCACCTCTTGACGAAGAGCCTCCATCTTCGGCTCTGTCAAGTTGTAATAATCGGTGAGGGCGGGCGGAATGCCCTCGCTCTTTCGCCAGCTCGGCCTTGAGGCGATTGATTTCCGCCTTCGCCTCGCTACTCTTGTCCAGTTTGGCCTGGAGGCGCTTGTTTTCTGCCTTCGCATCCCGGAGGGACCGAGCAAGGCCCTCCATCTCCAGGCCCTTACGACCCAACTCGTCGTCCTTGGCCCGAAGACGATTCTTCAGGCCGTCAAGGCGAGTCCGCATCGTTCGCTCTTTCGAACAGTGGGCCGCAAGGATCTGGCGAAACAAAAAATGTCGGGGAAGGAAAATGTTAAGTCAGGGTGTCGAAGACAGCGACACAAAAAGAGAACAAGAAATAAAAAGAAGTCAACTCACCCGAACTGCCAAGCTCTTAACTGCGAAGCAGCCCTCGTCGAACTCGTTAAGCTCGGCGAAGAGACTGGGGCCGTCACCCGGCGCGACAATGTTACTCACCCCCTCGACGAAGGGAATGAGTTCCGCCCGGGTCTCAAAATCACAAGGGGCGAAGCGGGCTGCGCCTGTGAATAGTCAGAGCCGGACGCCTCCGCCGTCTTCTTGCCCTTGCTAAGGGTAAGCGGCGAAACGATGGGCCGACGAAACCTGGGCGGCCGCCTCCACCACTCGATCGGCTGAAGCCGAAGCTCCAGCCCCGCCCGTTGCCTCAGGGGAGGTCGTCGGACCCTGGCTTCGCCCCGCGGGCGAAGTAGGCGTCCCGTCGGACGACTCGTCATCGCTAAATGCGTTAGCGATGGCGACGACCCCCTTTTTCCGGGGGGCCACTTAACAGGCTCCCCCTTCGCCGCCTTAGTCGCAGCGATCGCGACCAAGGCCTTCGCCACCTCCACGTCCTTGTGGCGAAGAGACGAGGAAACCGACTCCGTCCCGGTTTCGACGTGATCTGGGCTGGGGGTTGGAGTATAGCCCTGGGTCCTGGAACGGCTATCGCCAGCCCCGTCTGCGGCCGCTTCGGCCGCGATCTCCGTCTCCGCGTCCTCCTGCTCTTCGACCTCATCCTCGTCGTTAGCATCGGAGTCGGCGGAGGCGGGGGCCTTTCGCTTGCGGGGGGTGAACTTCACTTGCCCCCGCAGGCGCTTCCGAGACGGGCCCACTTCGCCATCCGCCTTGAATGTCTTCGCCCTTGGGGGGAGTTCGCTGGTGTAGACCCAGTTCGCTCGGCCAGCTGCTTGGTGAGTTAACAGCTGGCTGTACTCGGTGACCGACGCGTCGTCGATCAGCTTGTGAGCTTCGGTGTCGGCCTGGGCAAGGGTCAACACTGAAAAACGGCATATCGTTAGGGACGAAGTCGGAAAATAAAAAAGAGGGGTGAAGAGCGAAACATAAAAATGGGGAAAATGAGAACTCACCATTCGCCTCGGCAGGCAATATGAGTTTTGGCAGGCCGTTGACCTCTTCGCCCTGGTCAACTTCGACCTGCCACGGCTGGGAGAGAGGGCATACATGCAGCATGAAAACTCCTCGACCAAGTCGCGGCAACTTAGCCGGGAGCACACGTTGCGGAGCAGGGCGAACCGTGCCTCCAAGGCACCACTGATGGCAACCCTCGGCTTCCGGGCCGGTGAAATCGCACGATGCCGCCAGCGACGGGCTTTCGCCGCTTCGGACCCCGCCTCGAAGGGGATGGAGTGGTAAAACCACTTCGCCATCCAATGGCGATCCCACTTCGACATGGCGGCGTTGACCGGCCATAAGTCGGAGCGCTCGGGGCGAACGTTGAAGTTCACACTCCCGAACGCTGTCTTCCGGGTTCCAGCAGGGGTGACCACCGTCTTCGAGTTCACGGTGGCCGAGAAGATGGCGCCGAAAAGCTCGGCGCTGGGTTCGAACCCAGCAGTCCGGCACGCCCAATCGAAGATGGCGATGCGGACTAGAGCCGAAGGGCTCAGCTGGGGTAGCTCCACCTGAAAAAGGCGAAGAATTTCCGGCAACAATATGTTGCACGGAAACCGGAGGCCAGCCTCGAAGAAGACGGCGAAAACGACCGTCTGGTGTTCACCGGGTTTTGGTACTTCGGCATCCCAGGGGCGAAAGCCCGCTCCTCCGCCACCAGGCCCGCGGCAACCATCCTCGCCAGCTCATCTTCGTCAATGAGCGAAGTCCCCAGAAACGCAATAGTGTCTTCATCGATACGGCCTGGGTCAGGGCCTATCGTGGAGATAGGGTTCGACTTGTGTGGGGCCATGGTGAAACGAACGTGGATTGGCGAAAAGGTCTTGTTAGGCGAATGGGTCCGTTCAAAGTTAGAGAGCCGTGAGCAAAAGACTGAGAAGAGAATGACTACGGTGAAAATGAAAGGGGTAGTGGCGGTGAAAAGGGTGAGGGAAGAATATATAGCCTACCAGGCGACGTTTCGCCTTCCTGACCAATCAGGAACGGCCACGTGTTGCGGGGTAGGCGAAACGGTAAAATCCCATGGACCAGGCCGTGTAGTGCGGGCCAACGAGAAGAGGCCCATCACTGTTCACTATGGCCCAATGGAACAGTACAGGCCATTTCACAAGTCATAAAGGGCGAAGGCCCATCAATGTTCATATTGGGCCCAGTCAAAGCAATAAAGATGACCTCGCTACTCGCGGAAGGCGAAAGCTATACGCAAAAATCCTTTTTCGCAAAAACGCATATTACACACATTCTTTGCAGGAGCCAAAGACAGGTTTCGGCAGGAGCATCGGTCGAAAGGGGGCGCCTCATGCCATACTACATGGTTTGCACGGTCTCGCCCGAAGCTCCTATCTCACCCTTGCCCGTGAGGGGCTTGTTGGCAGTATGCCATGGGGCCCTTCGACCGGATCTGCCGAAACCAACCAAGTAGCGAGGATTTGGACTCCAGGCGCCCAAGACCCCTCGGGGCGAAGCCCCGTGGCGAAGACATCGGGGCGAAAGGGGCGAAGGGCGAAGAGTCGCACCGGGTCCCTTCCAGTCTGGGCGAAAGCTGCATGGCGAAGGCGTACGCCGAAGGGGGATGACTTCGCCAGGCCGGACCCGATCCAAGAAGGCCCAGTGGGCCAGCCCAATCGCCCCGGCCTATTGGCCAGTGGGCCAGTAGTCGCTAGGGCGACCCATTAAAGGCCCATATACCTTAATTACATTGAATACCCATGTAAGGGCCCCTTTGTAAGGGTGACCATGTAAATTCCCCTGTAATAGCCCTAAACCCTAATAGGGGGATCTGTAATGGGGTTATAAATAGCCACCTAGGGCCATGTAAAAAGGGATCCCAATTTTAAATCCTGAATTTAATACACTTTACTTTCCCAACAACTGTTGAGTTTCCACGTTCTTCGACGTATGCAGTTGTCGTTTCGACAACATGCTCATTGCTTCAACCTTTCCCTTTTAATTCTATCATATTTATCAATGTTCTTCTAATACTTAACAACGTTGTAGCCTTCTCGAGCTTCATCACCTCCCCATCAGTCAACTTCGAGTGAACACACACCATCAGCTGCAGGGAGCTATCATATAGAAGAAACAACTGCCATAGTTCTAGTTGCCCGAATTCCTGTAAGAACATATTTAGTTATCTCCTATATCGGTCACACTTTAATTCATTACTTATGACAATTTCTTCTTGCAAACTTTAGCCAATATGTGTTCCTTTGACATAAGGCAATTTTTAGATCAAGAAGACGAAGATATGTCAAGCAAAGCAAAATCTCCAGTGCCTGATGAGTTTGAGAACAAGACAGACTAACATTGTTGATCGCCTAGGAGCTTCTTTGGATGTCTTGGTTGTAGACTGTGGATCGACTAGATCAAGATTCCAAGAAATACAAGATCAACTCCCTAAAGATCTCATAGATGCTATATCCCTAGTAGTCTTCCTTGAACAACACAAATTCAAGATTGAAAGGGCAAAACAAAGACCTGTAGATTGGTTGGAATGTACAACACTTGAGGCAACAATCCAAACTAGCCGACAACAAGTCAATAAAGAGAAGTCCAAATTAGATGAATTAACGACTGGCCCAGAATCAACTCGGCAAGAGCTGGACAAATTGAGGCAAGAAGAATCTGAACTCTTGGTCCAACTAAGACAATGCCGAGTGAAAATTTCAGAAGCAGAAAAGAAGCTAGCCGATCTCCCTCGGGCCATTGAAGATCAAAAATCGATGCTCAAATCATTAGTTAAACACTTGGCGTCTGTCAGCAAATCACTTAAACCAATCCCAGGTTCTGAAGCTACCGATATGCAAATTATAAATGAAGTGGAACAAATTCACCTGCGTGCGACATCGCCATCCAAAACTTCTTGGATTGATGGAACAGATCGTGATTTGCAAGCATCATCCTTATTTTGCTGCAATACATATGTATAGGCCACCGAGCCGATTTGGTCTTACTCTTAAATGGTCTTACTATTTTGCTTTTTAAATCCCAAATTTATCTTCCGTCCCCCGCAAGTTTGTAATGGGAACAACATCCTATGTCGAAGGGAGATAATTCATATCGGCCATCTAAAGGCGATGTAATCAACATCAGCTATCAACCATATATCGGCACAATCTAGCCGATTATGAACCAATCCAAACACTTGGGTAATACTTCTTAAAATACTTTCCATTACAAGCTCTTCCAAAAATTTCTCCATCAAGTCATTTTAACATGTAAGCTCCTTTTGAAACACATTTATGAATCCGAAAAGGTACTTCCCAATTCGGTGACCATTTACCAAACTTATTATCTCTTGTTCCTATAGGCAACACCAATTTCCACACAAGTTCTTCCTTCTCAAAAGATTTTGGTACAACCTTTTTATTATAATGCCTAGCAACCCTTTCCTTATCTCTCTTGATCTTCTCTAGGGCTCGCAATCTTGACTGAACTAACTCTTCTGACTCATCAACCATCAAATTATGATAATCATCGGCTATCAACTCATCTTGCAAAGTAATCCTCCTTGAGCCGATGTTAGTCTCCCATGGAAAAATAACTTCATGCCCATAAACTAGTTGATAAGGTGAAACTTGTATAGCACCATGACATGCCATCTGATAGAACCATAATGCCTCAGCTAATATAGTATGCCACTTTTTTTGGTTATTCAGCAATTTTTCTCTTAACCAACTTGATCAAACTCTTGTTAGATGCTTCGGCTTGCCCATTAGCTTGTGCCATAATATGTGAAGAGTTCAACAATTTAATCCCCATACTATCGGCAAACTGAACAAACTCATTGGACACAAAGATAGACCCTTGATCAGTTGTTATTGCCTGTGGCAATCCAAACCTATATATGATATGTCCCTTCAAAAATTCAACTGCATCTTTAGAATCTAACTTCTTGAGAGGAATAGTTTGAAGCCACTTGGTAAAATAATCAGTAGCTACCAATATAAACTTATGTCCTTTGCTTGATGGTGGATTGATTTGGTCGATCATATCAATTCCCCTAAACGGCCACGGTTTGATGATTGGATTCATAGTCGATGCTGGTGCTCTTTGAATAGCTCCAAATTTCTAACAATCTTAATAACCCTTATAATATCTAAAGCAATCTTCCAACATTGTCGGCCAAAAATATCCAACTCTTCTAATCAGCCATCTTATTTTATGGGCCGATTGATGAGTACGACAAATTCCCTCGTGTACTTCACACATGACAACCTTGGCTTCATCAAGATTCAAACACTTCAATAAAATCCCATCGATTGTCCGATAGTAAAGATCACTGTCTAACAAAACATACTTGAGGGCTTTACACGTTAATTTCCTTTATGCCAATCTAGAGGGATTTTTAAATACTCAACAATCTTGAACCTCCAGTCATCGGCTTGCATAGATGCAATTTCTACTTCCACATCTTTTAACATTGGCTTATATCCCGATGCACCTTGGGCTAAATCATTGGCTTCAGCATTTTGTTCTCGAGGAATATACTTCAAAGAGGCCATCTTGAAAGATTTCATCAACTCTTGCCACTTCTCATTATACACCATCAAGCTATCATTCTTGCACTCATTCTCCAGACAATTGACTGATCACCAATAATGAATCTCCCATAATCTCAATAGCATCGGCTTCAACTTTTTTTAACAATTGCAATCCTTTCAAGACTACCTCATACTCAGCTTGATTGTTGGTATAGTAAGGTTTGATAGTAAAGGCAAACTCAAAGCTTGCCCCACTAGGTGATATGATTACTAAGCCGATACCACATCCATGAGTACAAGCTGATCCATTGAAAAATAATGTGCAAGGCACAATTTCAACAAACTCAACGGAATCATCCTGATGCTCAACTATGAAATCGGCTATCGCTTGCCCTTTAACTGCCTTAGCTGATTCATACCTCAAGTCAAATTCTGTTAAAGAAAAAATCCATTTTCCAATCATTACTTTCAAAATAGGAGCCGATAGCATAATACTTAACCATATCGGCTTTGCAAACTATCATGCATTCATTGGAATTTTGTTCATGAAAAATATAAACACAAGCACAACTTTTCCTCCAGTGTATACCTAGTCTCAGCATCCAAAAGTCTTCTATTTAAATAGAAAATAACTCTCTCTTTTCCCTCAACTTCCTGGATTAGAAACAAACCGATTGTTTTTTGATCGGCTGACAAATACAGCTTAAAAGAAACACCTTTTTTGGTAGAATGAGGACTGGATGGGTACTCAAATATTCCTTTATGCTATCCAAAACCTTCCGTTGCTTCTCCTCCCAAACAAACTCTTGATCGGCTTTCAACCTGAGTAACGGTGTGAACGGCTCAATTCTGCTAGAAAAATTAGAAATAAATTGCCTTACAAAGTTGATTTTGCTGATCAAGGATTGTAATTTTGTCTTGTCTTCTAGAGGCTTAATATTTTTGGTAGCATTAATATTTTTTTGAGGAATTTCAATCCCTCTCTCATGCACCAGAAATCCAAGGAACTGACCAGCCAATACTCCAAAAGTACATTTGGTAGGGTTCATCCTCAAACCATATTTTCTTACCCTTTGCAAAACTCTCCTTGAATCGACTATATGCTCATCAACTTCCTTTGACTTTTCAACCACATCATCAATATAAATTTCAACCAACAAGCCGATGAGATGATGAAAGATATAATTCATTGCTCTTTGATATGTAGCACCAGCACTCCTTAATCCAAAAGTCATGACAACCCACTCATACAAGCCGATTGCACCAGGACACCTAAAAGCAGTCTTGTGGATATCTTCTTCAGCCATAGAAAATTGATTATCTCCTGTATTGCCATCCATTAAACTGATAATCTTATGTCCAGGTGCTGCATCAACTAATAAATCAGCAATCAATATGGGGTATTCATCTTTGGCAGTAGCTTTATTCAGATCTCTGAAATCAATGCAAACCCTAAGCTTGCCATTTTTCTTGATCACCAGTACTATGTTTGAAATCCACTCAGCATACTGACATGGTCTGATAAAGTTAGCATCTAGAGTCTTGTAATCTCGGCCTTGATAGCATCACACAATTCAGCTTTAAATCTTCTTGGAGATTGCTTATATGGCTGATAGCCTGGTTTATTAGAGAGTCGGTGTTCGATAATCGATTGGCTAAGTCCTGGCTTTTCATAATATTCCTAGGCAAAACAATCTCTATATTTCTTTAATGACTCTATTTATTTACATTTGAATTCAGCTGATAAATCCTTACTAAAATATGTTGGCCTAGGCTTGTCACCTGGGCCAATATCCACTTGTTCTAATTCATCGGCCGACATGAATCCCTGACCTAGCTAGCCATCAAGATCGTCTATGGTGTCCTTTATGTAGAAATTTGAACCCTCCACAGCACCCTCAAAGCAATAATTGAGGCTCGTCATCTCCTGTTGGTTATATGTCATAATCAGACACTTTTAGATAATCTCCTTGCCAAACCTTGCCGGATAAGCAATCAACTGCTTCCATCTCCCAAATAGATAAATCGGCATTGACAACATTGAATGACCTATCGGCTGGCACAATTTCTATTTGGTCTTCTTGCCACTGGATCAAACTCTGGTGCATAGTTGAAGGAATACAATAATTGGCATGAATCCAATCTCTTCCCAGCAAGAGGCTATAGGAACTCTTCCCATCAATGATAAAGAACGTAGTAGGAATTGTTTTACTGCCGATGGTTAGCTCCATGTTTAAAACTCCTTTAGTTTCCGATGGATTCCCTCAAAATCCTTTAGAACCATGTTGGTCTTGATCAAATCCTATATAGTTTTGCCCAACTTTCTGAAGTAGCATATGACATCAAATTAACAGCTGCTTCTCCATCGACTAACATTTTTGACACCGGCTTACCATTGACAAATCCCTTAATGTACAATGGTTTAATTTGCGGATGTCCGGTCCCCTCTGGCTTTTCAAATATAGCTTGTTGTGGTGACAACATCAACTTAGCCGATGGCTCCTCGCATATCTCTTTCATAGCTTGTTCTACACCATACTCAGCTGGTAGCACAAAAACCATGTTTATCGAAGATGAGGCAATTGCTTTCCCTTTGTCTTCTACAAGATTTTTGCTCTTGTTGGCTTTGAACTCATCGGCTAGTACAACCTTGCTCTTGATGCGCCACTCTTTTCTTGTATGTTTCAGCCGATGCTCGATCTCTTCTTCTACTTCTTGCAATTGCTCTCTATTCCTCATCCACTTAAAGGCGATATTTCACAGTGTTCAGTACCTCCTTCCGATCTAACTTTCTAATCACTCGTGGGATCCGGGCGGTCCGGAGGGCCCTTTGTTTTTGGTTAAGACCACTAGCTCTAAGCGGCCTTGGTTTGTTTTTCCTAAACCTTGTTCCTTGTGCAAAGTTTCAAGCAGATTTTCTTGAAAGCCGTCTGAGATTCTTTCTATAGGAACCCTGAAGAGAAAGGACCCTCAAACAAAAGGTTCCTGAATAAAGAAGGATGTAAGGAAGCTGAAGCAGAAATGCAATTCTCGGGTGCACTGCAATTAGATGGCTGAGAACTCTTTCTACAATAGAAGCACTTCATTGCTAGGCTGGAATAGAAACTGAAGTATTGAGGACTTGTGAGATCTTTCACTCTTTGACAACAAAGGCCTTGACAACGTCAGCGATGTGGCTTGACTGCAGCATTGATATTGATTTCAATTCAAGCGCACTAATAAGATATACAGGTCGTTACTGGGATTCGGTTGCACCCGTGAGTGTTTGCAATGGCCCTGGGGAGTACGTTCGCAAGAATGAAACTCAAAGGAATTGACGGCGGCCCGCACAAGCGGTGGAGCATGTGGTTTAATTTGATGCAAAGCGAAGAACCTTACCAGGGCTTTACAACATGGGCATTCTTCTTAGCGAGAATTATTACAATAGGATAGTGGCTAGGAGGATTTGAAAGGTATTATGGAATTAAGATTTCCCAGGTTTAGCCAAGGCTTAGCTCAGGACCCCACTACTCATCGTATTTGGTTTGGTATTGCTATCGCACATTATTTTGGAAGTCATGATGATATTACTGAGGAACATCTTTATCAGAACATTTTTGCTTCTCACTTTGGGCAATTAGCAATAATCTTTCTATGGACGTTTGGAATCCTGTGAACACGTCTCTTCTAGTTCTTAGTAAAGATACCAGATGGACACCATTGTAGTTTCATGGTTCTTGATTCTTCCCAAGACTCGTCTTCAAAGTAATCTTGATGAATCGGCCCAAGTCTCTAATGAACAGGTAATTTTCTCTAAGCCGGCCGATGCTCATTACTAACTTGTCTGCTTGGCCTCCCAATGTACCTTATGTCAGGATCACTACAACCAGGGCAATCTGATAGATGGCAGCCCCATCCCTCCATTCTAGTAAAACCTGAAGAATTTACAACTCCAGTGGGGATCAAAGCAATCTCCATCATTGTAATCATATGTCTCCTCTTCTCTCTGACATCTGGTCTGATTCTTGTAAATCATACCAGCCGAATTGAATCTCCTTGCCTGATATCTACTTCTATCAGCTTGATTCCTATCGACACCAGTATGTACCATGTTTATTGGAAAAGGATGTTTATCAATCTTCATCGAATTTTTGGCTTCATCAAACTTGATCATGCCTTGCTCTATAGCCAATTGAATTTGCTCCCTAAATATTTTGCAGTCATTGGTGTTATGTGACCCATATTGTGCCATTTGCAATACTTTCTCCTCTTCAACTCCTCAGCCGATGGTATCACATGTCCTACCAGCAGTTGATATATTTCTCCTGGAGAAGTAAATCAAATATCCTGTTAGCCTTTATAATGTCAAAGTCATATCCTTCCTCCTTTCCAGAACTTTTAATCCATTGGAACACTACTGTTTTCTTATTCCTGGCCCACTCGGTCGCATTGATTTCTCGGTCTTCATCCTCGGAGTTAGAATCCTAGTTGTAGACATTATTGACATTGTTAGCTTTCTTGGCAAATTTCCTGGCTTCTTGGAACTGCAACTCATGGGCCAAAGCCTTTTGAGCCAGATGTGCTAAACACTCAAAGTCTTGAGCAGAAAATCTCTCTCTTATCGGCACCAACAACCCTTGGAAAGCTAAATCGGCTAGCTGTGAATTGGTCAGTGCTAGGTTGTATCACCTGTTTCTTGTATCTCTAAATCTTTGGATATAATCCGGGACCCAGTCATCCGATTTTTTCCTGACAGATGTTAAATCGGACAATTTCATCTCTTGAATTCCACTAAAGAAGTATTTGTGGAATTGTTTCTCCAGATCGGCCCAACTCCTGATGGAATTTTAAGATAAAGAAGAGAACCATGTAAATGCCGATTCGGAGAGTGATATTGGAAACAAACTGACCCTGAGTGCCTCTGTAGCTGATGCCTCCCTACACTGTGCTAGGAATCGGCTGATGAGCTCGTAGGTCGACACATTGTCTTGTCTAGAAAACTTCGAGAAATTTGGCACCTTATATCGGTTTGTAGTGGCACTCGATTAAAATATTTAGGATATGGATGTCGATACATGTCGCCGTTATCCTTAGGTTTGAGACCAAAGTGTTACCTCATGGATGTCGATTGCTGTTGTAATTGTTCGTATTGATTAAGTTGTGTTGCGTACTAAAACGGTGGTGATCCCTCTGGCCGATACTGAACCCGTGGAGAATGAGGTCGATATTGATAACTAAAGTTTCCCCCTAGACCTTGTTGGGGTATGTTTAGAGTCGGTTCTGGTATGTATTGTTGGCCTATTGGCTAAGTCACTCCTATCGGCTGCTGCAACGGTGGTTATGGTGCACGGGTTACGGTGCTGAAGGGATGAGAGAAATCGACTCTGTAGCTGGCGGCTTCATCTTCGACATGTATCAACTGCTGCCTTGCCAATATTATCGGAATAGGTCCAGTAGGGATGGGAGCCGATGGGATCTCAGTTAATGTTGAAGCCAGCTGCTGTTTCCCGCCAATCTCAGTCTTCACAGCTCTGTAACCTGGGAAAGTATCTCCTGGAAGATAAATAGTTCCTTTTGCCTTTTCCTCAGCTATAGTGCCATCTACCACCATCTTGATCATGTTAGTCAATGTGTTGACAAGCACACCGGATTGATTGATCAAAGCGTGATGCACTACCGAGTTGATGCGATCTTGTAATGTATGGAATTCATCATCACCAGACTCGATTTTAACCTCTTTCTCATCATTTACTCTAGATGTGCTTGGCTCCGTGCTTCCAACAGGTAGCACTCCACTTTGGTTTTCTTGAATTATCGTGCCATGCTGACTCATCGTGAATGAGTGCAGATATTGTGACTGAAGTTGATCCAACAATTTCTTCATCTCCTATTTTTGCTCCTCATTTAGATGTTCGATTGTTGTGGATATGACATTATCCTCTGTGACTTTAGTAATGTTGGGCGCCATAATGATGATGGTCCCACTAACCGTGCCAAAAGCGTGTTGAAGTAAAACACGGCGACCTGAGAATTGCTTTACTCTAGTGCAGGTCCAAAGCCTGCTTTCAGGTTCTAGGGCATGCTAGTTGATTTGATCTTGAAATAAACAAGATTAAACATGCAAATATTGTCAGTAAACGATAGCCGATCGGCTAGAAAGCTGATGTCGTATCATGGTGTAACCTAGCCGATGCATTGCAAGGTGAATCGGCTGTAAGGCATATTCGTAAAGATAAATAAACCCTGAATTTGGTCCATCGGCTGTAAAGATCAACATTACATAATCTATAAACCAATATTACTTGAGAAATCAGCAATTGGGATAGATCGGACTTAACTGAGACAGTATAAATTGCCTAAATCCAAAATAACATGATATAAGGATTATATGTGTTCATGTCATAGCCAATGTCCAAATTTAAGTGTATTGGCTATAACTCGGATACTACCTTATATTAGCATATCATCTTGTAACAAATATATTAAACTAACATCAATCATATTGATAATAAGCTTAATATATTTATATTAGTTGAGATCCTGATATAAGGAATAGATACAGTATATTAAATAAGATATAAATCTAGGTAAAACAACTATATTAGATAAGATCGGCTGAAACCCCGACACTATCCTTATTAACAACCATGAAGGAGGCTAGAGATTATGGTTCTAAACACGACTTAGGAGATCAAACTTAACTGATGCAGCACTAAGTATGAAGAGAAACATAATATCTAAACAATCAAGCCGATGATCATCTTTTCAGGATGGTGGATATGTTAAATAATCTAAACCAACAAGATGATCTAGCTGTTATCGACAGAATCCTAAATAGAGATAAGCCGATGCAAGTAGAATACATAGTCAATCTAGATTATAAAGCGTATATGATAACTCGGTGATTTGTAAAACATTATTAGAGTGTCATGAAGATGTAAGCACTAATCCATAACAAGCTTTACCTCTTGTCCAAGATCGAAACCGATGAAGCCTGACTCGAAAGTAAGAACTCGTCGAAATATAAAGTAACGAAAGGTGGTGATGCGTTGAGATTATACTGAACTGATGTTAATTATTTACAAGACCTCGGGCTTATATTTATACCCAAATATACAAACTTGTCCATAATGGACACAACTCATACTTTCCTAATACAATTCTAATCGATGAACAATTATCTTAGGCGGACTCTTACTGAAAATATCTATAAGGAAATTACATAAAATCCTAATGAATAGATTCCATTGCCTACCTTGGACTCTATCCTCGCCTAGTAATTTCATTGAAGTCCTTTCGAAACCGATGTTGATCATGTAACCAAACTTGCCAATATCGGTTGTATCGGCTAACCGTATAAAACTCGGTATCGGCCAATACATACTTCCAGCCGATGCGCATTATGTTTCCGAGATTTCCGCATATCTTCAAATTCACCTCGGATTGGATCTCAATTCCGATTCATATGCTTACCAAATTCCATCGTCAGCAATAATATATACATGTTTATAGTTGTAAATATATATTTATAACTACATAGATATATGCATATATATGTGTGTAATTAATTATAAATTTATATGTCTTCATATATGAAGACATATAATTTTTTATTTAATTACATATATACAAGCATATATCTATATATGTGAGATATGAAAATGGACTAAATAAACATTTCAATAATTAAATAAAAGTTTTTGCTGGTATATATATATATTAATTACAATCGTTGTTAATTTCTAATATTCTATCATTTGTGACAAAAGTTAAGACGATGAGCTAGGGTTGGGTTGATGAATAGGCTTTCCATCTTCATGGAATTGTCCCGTGGGACTAATAATCTCGTCCACGACAAATCCCATCAATTGTTCTTAAACGACCTTTCAGAAGGCAGTGTGGGAGAGGTTCTCCGTCATCCAAACAATTTGTCATTTGGAAACGCATTTCGATATAAATATTTGAAGTCAATAAGAAACATTATTTACTAAATGATGTTTACGTACATCGAGATCTTGTCAGTAGTGATGTTGTGCATTATGGTGTGCATGTAGTGACAAACGTAATAGCCGCACAAGTTGTTCCTCTGTCCCTGTTGTGCACACTAAAGGAGAAACAAAATTAAGAAATTTATATTACTTCAGTAAGAATTTTGGGTTAAGTCCTTACCGGAAAGTCCATTCTCACACTCAGTTCTTCTGCCTACATCCCGCAGATGGTTGTACGGAACCGTGCCCATGCCCTATACATAGTCGCAACGTACGATTAATGATCGAGGTACGCATATATAGTATCGATAGCAGCAATCGTAATGACAGTGGAATGGATGAAAATACATGTTAAGCATGGCAAAAATGTAGGAAAAGATTTCCTTGGGTTTCCTCGTGGAGTCGTAGACATAGATCTTGCTTGCGGGAAGGTCTATGACAAAGAGGACCCCGTGGCTGTTCCAAATTGCGTGAGATGATTTACATGTTATGGTATGAATAGGAGAACCAAATTGGTGCCATTTGTAGTAAAGACTCACCTCGTGTTGTAAGACAATAGTATATAGGTCTTGTAATGTTGTTGCACCAAGAATTTTAAGATATTGTCCTCTGTATCTTTTCCAAGACTTTCCAGCAGCCTGACATTAATTCTGTATGGGTCCATGAAACCAACCCTGTAAGATCCCTCACTACGGCATCATTGAATCTCCATTCTACAGAGGGAAAAAAAGATGTCATCAAGTATCCTAAAATGGTAAAAATTGTAAGTAGCCTACGACGAGCTAAGTAACGAAATAAAATTTAATGACACTAACAAACCCTTATCCTCATAAAAGCGACGTCCATGGAGTCTAGGTGGTATATAGGGAAGGCATCCTCGAACTTGACCCACATAGTCCCTTCTTCATTGAAGTAACCGACGTATTTTATCCTCACACCGAACATCTCTCTGCCTTTGGCTGTTTTTTCCATGTACCATTGATGGAAGCGGCACAACTGTGTAGAGAGGCTATTCACATGATCATGCCTGACAAGTGGTTCGCCCAAGGTAAATTTGTATGCGAGATCCGCCAATATCGCTATCTGGATAGGCTTTAGGCCCAACAGTTGCTCCTTAGTCAAATTTGTATCTTTGAGAAATCCTTCAATATCAATGGCAGGCTCAGTTGAAATCGGCTCAATGTCTTGCATTGATTGTTGACCGAGCTGAGGGACTTCTTTGTTCTTCCCTTTGAAATTCTTAAAAGACTTGATCTTTGATCAATCGTAGTCAGATGACAAGGTCTTTTTCGTCCGTTCACCCGTCTTTAGAAAGAATTCCTTGGTTGATGGGTCTATTGGAGTCTTCTTCTATGGACTCTACGGCTTGAAGTGCTCTTGCACTTCTTTTATGACGATCTCATCAGTCTCCTTGTCAGTCCTATCATACGCACTTTTCTTGAGAGCGGCGAGTTTTGACTCGCCAAGTCTTGGCTTCTTCATTTGTTGCATGGACTTTGACGACGCAGAACGAGGTGGGCAAGACTTCCTAAAACATGCAGCTAGTTGCGGCGTTGAAGTCAGAGGAGTCGGTGCAAGCAGCGGAGACCTCGAAGGAGTCGATGCCTAAGGAGCAGTCGGTGCCCCCGGAGGAGACGGTGCAGGCGGAGGTGAAGTAAGAATAGACGCGACTGCTCGTCCGGGAAATACGATGTAGCACTTGCACCATAGTACAATGCCATGAGCAGTGCCTTCTAGTTTTGTCTCCCCGTCTCCTTTGGGGATGTCCAACTCGAGATCCTCGAAGTCGGGGAACACCCGCTCAACTTTGACCTTTGAGTACCGAGGTGGGATCGACCTATAATGGTACATCTCATTCTGCTCCACTGGTATGGCCATGCCATCCGCCACCTTCGTGAGAATCAAGGATATTAGTACTTAACATATGCAACAATTTTCGCAATGTAATGAGAAATATATCACAAAACTACGAACAAACCTTGATTGATATGTTCTTGAAAGGAACGTGTAGCTCACACGATGTCCACTACGTGATTTCATTCATGAGGCAAGGTGGTTCCTCGACATCATGCCCTCCAGCAGCTTCCATGCTTTGAGGATCTCTTACTTGCCCTATAGAAGCGCAGCTGCTTCCTTTCTCTAAGGGGCTCACCATGACGAGAGGAATAGACGGTTGGCATGACTGACTTAAACGTTCATCTACCCATCGTTCAACCACCTCTTGCATCCGTGCATGGTAGGTCTAGACCTTCATTTCGAGATCTATGAGCTTCGCCTCTTGAGCTCTCTTTCTTCTTATGCGACTCTGGTACGTGTGATGTCCTCTTCAAACCCATGCTTGCATGGGTTCACGTCTTTTCCGCGCGTTCGTCCTGGGTGCTCAGGATTCTCTAGTGCGAGCGTTAGCTCGTTCTTTTCTCTGTCGGGCCTGGAAGTTCCCTAAGCAGAGGCCTTTAGGGCCTCGACAAGACGGTGTGCTTCTTAGCGTATGTCGTCGCTAAAGACTAGGGAGCCATCGCCGGCGTATGAGCGTAGTACCAATTTTTCGAACGTTCAGGCCAATCTGCTGTTGCGGGAACGATATCTCTTTGTTCTAACGCTACTTCCATTCTCTGCCACTTGGGCACTACCTTCTTGTAGCCGCCCGATCCTAGTCGGTGAAAGTATTTCTTCTTTGCGGCATTGGCTTTGTTCTTGGCTATTTTCGATTGCCCTGCCTCTCCTGTCTTGTAGGCGACAAATGCATCCCAATGAACCGTTAGTTTGGGGAATTTATCGAAATCCAGTGTCAGACCGTTCACTACATATTTGTTGTATAGTTCATTCTTGTATCTTTGGAATTGTCCAGCCATCTTCTTTAGAGTCCATTCCTTCACTTTCGCATGTTTTGCCTCAGGGACCGTGAAGGTCTCGAGCATGGCCAATCTGAATTAGAGATAAGAGTGTTCCTCATCCCCACATGACCTCGTTTGGCGCTAGTTAACTATACTGATGGGCACGTGATCCCTCACACACCAACCGCTGTGTGACACAAACTTTCTTGCAACATCAGCAGGGGCTACAGGTTGATCGTCTAGACTCACTTCGGTTATAATATGTCACCACTCAACCTTCCTTGCGGCACCTCATTGTCTGCGTGCCCTCTTCTCACCAACACTCGGTTGGCTGTCACTCTGGCCCTCCTCGTTCCCCTCTACGATTCCCTCAACGTTCAAATATTGGTTGGCGTCCTCGTTACCCTCCTCATCCACCCAATATTGGTTGCTGCCCTCTGCGATCGTGTCCAAGAGGATCTGCTTGTCCTCGCGATCTGCCATCTGTTCGTACCATTAAATAATACACATCCACAGTATCAACAACTAAATAATTCCCTTAAATAATACCATTACTTTTAATATAATTTTCCCTTACGTTTGGTTGGCGGTTAAACCATGTACATTGCATATGAGTTAACACAAGATATCCTAAGTCGAATTAGTCCTAAGTCTAAATTCAGAACATCTGCATATACATCGTTAAATGAGAGATAGTGACTCAAGATATTGGGTGAAAACAACACCTCGTTCTTTCATGGTTGAACACGGATAAATTCCAAAACAGATCTTGTTTTGACACCCCATGCATAGGATTTAAGACAAGATTTGTTTTAGAAATTACCTGTTTAATTGTGTTTAGTCATGAAAGAGCGAGTGCTTGTTTTCAACCAATAACCTAAATCATACCCTCCTTTTTAACCCGTGTCCGTTCGCACGCTCGGTCGTGCACTCGCTAGTTCGCTAAGTTGTTCGCTAAGTAAGTCGGTCGTTTGCTAAGTCGTTCGTTCGCTAAGTCGTCGTTCGCTAAGTCGTGTTTCGTTCGCTAAGTCGTTGGTTCGGACGTTGTTCGTTCTAGCTAAGTCGTTCGTTCGCTAACTCGTTCGTTCTTGCTAAGTCGTCGTTCGTTCTCGGACAGCAGCAGGCGGTGGTGGCGGCGACTGCGATGGTAGTGGCGGCGGCGACGGCGATGGCAGTGGTGGTGGTGTGGTGGAAAATGGCGGCGCGCGGCGTGGCCGGTGGCAGCGTGGTGGTGGCGGCGTGCGGCGGCTACGTGGAGGTGGAGGTGGAGGGCGCCCGGAGGAGAGAGATCGGAGAGTCATGCATGACCGGCGGTGAGGTGGGATCTGGGCGCCTTACCTTGAAGAGACGACAGAGGTGTGGGCGGTGATGATGGCGGCCGTGATGACGACGGTGGCGAGACGGCGGCGGCGGCGAAGGTGAAGGCAAAGGCCGTGGTGAAGCTAGGTGATGGAGCGCGGCAGTGATGATGGTGAAAACTCCTAAGCGTTGGAGAAGATGGTGCGCCTCCTATAGGCTATATATAGAAAACTCTTTACTCCCGGTTGGTGGCCACAACCAAGAATAATGATCTCTTTAGTCCGAGTTGTAGCTGCCAACCGGGAATAAAGTTACTATCTTTACTCCTGGTTGGTGGCTACAACCGGGACAAGAGAGATCTTTACTCTCGGTTATGGCCACCAACCGGGAGTAAAGATTATTCTCGCTATTTCCAAATGTATCTTTAGTCCCGACTTGTGATAACAACCGGGACTAAAAATTAATTAACCAGGTTGAAATAAAATCACAAAAAAAATTAGAGCACATGTTATAATAGTTACAGATAGATAATAAATTATAAAAATCATATATAATTACCTTAAGCCCGATTAAATACATTTGAGATAAAAATAAATCATAAAAATAATGAGGATACATTAAAAATAGTTACAAATTGTTGATAAATTTTAAAAATCATATATAATTAATCCATGTCGAGATTGAGCAAGATGTTCCCCTCGCAAGAAAGGCTAGTTGTTGGTCAATCATATCGTAACCCATGAGATGTTGTCCCAACCAGGCAGGAAAAATATCAATATGATGGGTTGTTACCCAGGCATCGGCCTTAGCAATATTTTGGGAGCGAATAACCGCCAAGTGCTCCTCGATGTAAGGAGCCACCAATAAAGATTTTTGCAAAACCGTGAAATGTGCTTTACGGAATAAATCATTGTCTACAGTCATTATTGCTTTTCTTCCAAGAGTCCCCTTTCCCCGTAGTCTCCCCTCATGGCTTGATTCGGGGAACCCGATTGGACGAAGGTCTTTAGTACCCCTTGGCGATGCTGGCTTTCGAGCGAGAACGGCTACGGACGTACTTGTTAGAATGCCCATGTACCTCTCGAAAGGAAACATGTTGTGTAGGTACACAAGACCGAGAATACCGATCTTTTTGACAAGGTGACATAGTAGATGTGTCATTATATTGAAGAAGGATGGTGGAAATATCATGTCAAAACTTACAAGATATTGCACCACGTCATTTTGAAGTGCTATTCATCTGTGTGGATCGATGATCTTCTGTGAAATTGTGTTGAGGAAAGCACATAGCTTTGTTATTGTTGTCCAGACATTGCCAGGAAGGATACCTCGAATTATAACAGAAAGCAGCTATGTCATCAACACGTGGTAGTCATGAGACTTTAGTTTGTGAACTTTTTCTCTTTCACTCTTATTATTCCTTTTATATTTGACGAGTAGCTAGATGGTTCCTCGAAGCTCTCCAAGCATTCAAACATACTTCCTTCTCTGCCTTGCTCAGAGTGTAGCTAGCTGGACTGAATTATTGGTTTCCTTTCTCCATCGGTTCCGGATGAAGGCCTTCGCGTTGATCCATATGCGTTAGATCATTACGTGCTTTAAGTGTATCTGTCAACTTCCCATATACACCAAAGAAGCCTAGCAAGTTGATGCAAAGGTTTTTCGTTAGGTGCATCACGTCGATTGCATGACGAACGTCTAAGACTTCCCAATAGGGTAACTCCCAAAAAATAGACTTCTTCCACATCGCCACGTGCCCATGTTCAATCACTATTGGTTGGCATCCAGATCCCTTTCCAAATACAACTTTCAGATCTTTCACCAATGCAAACACGGTTTTCTCGTTATGATGTTGAGGCTTCAGACGGTGATCTGCCTTTTCTTCGAAATGTTTGCCTTTCTTTCGGACAGAGTAGCTTGCAACAAAAAATCGACGATGGCCAATGTACACAACCTTCCTACAATGCTTAAGTACATACTGTCAGTATCATCCATACAGTAGATGCAAGCCTTATACCCCTTGTTTAATTGTCCGGATAGGTTGCTAAGAGCTAGCCAATCGTTAATGGTTACGAACAGCAGTGCTCGCAGGTTAAATGGCTCCTGTTTGTCCTCATCTCACATGGGGACACTTTCTTTCTTCCACAGCAGTTTCAGATCATCAACCTGGTCTTAGGTACACATCAATATCGTTACCAGATTGCTTCGGGGCTTGAATAATAATCGGCATCATGATGTACTTCCGCTTCATGCATAACCAAGGGGGAGGTTGTAGATACACATGGTCACAGGCCAAGTGCTATTACCGCTGCTCATCTCTCCAAATGGATTCATGCCATCCGTACTTAAACCAAACCTTATGTTTCGTGCATCCTCTCCGAAGTCTTGAAATGTTATGTCGATGTTTCGCCACTGCGACCCATCAGCGGGGTGTCTCACATCCCGTCTTGTTGATGTTCTTCTGTGTGCCAGAGCATCATTCTTGCATGCGCTTTGTTCCTGAACAAACGCCTCAGCCGTGGTATTATAGAGAAATAACACATCACCTTAGCAAGAACTCTCTTCTTCATAGGTTGTCCGTCAACATCACCTGGGTCATCTCGTCTAATCTTGTATCGTAGTGCCTTACAAACTGTGCATGCTTCTAGGTTTTTGTACTCCTTGTCATGATAGAGGATAAAATCATTCGCACATGCGTGTATCTTCTGTACCTCCAGACCTAGAGGGTCGACTACCTTCTTAGCTTCATACGTTGTTTCAGGCAATTCGTTTCCCTCCGGAAGAATGTTCTTTACGAGTTTCAATAACTCACCAAATGCCTTGTCGCTCACACCATTTTTTGCCTTTCATTGGAAGAATTCCAGCGTGGTACTCAACTTTTTGTGCCCCTGTTCGCAACCTGGGTACAAGGACGTTTTGTGGTCCACTAACATACGCTCTAAATTTTGGATCTCCTTTTCACTTTCATGGTCCTTCTTTACGTTGCACAACATTTGACCAAGATCATCCGCACCGTCGCTATCTTCATCAACCCCATCCGCCTCGCCTGTTGTATTTCCTTCAAATCCACCGTATCGAGCCCAGTACGGAATGTTCGCGTCTTCTTCTTCATCATCTTTCATTGCAACCTCTAACTCTCCGTGTGAGGTCCAACAATTATAGTTAGGTATGAATCGCCACTCAAACAAGTGGGCATGAATAGTTCTTGATGTAGAATACTTTTTCTATTTTTTGCACTTTTTGTGTGGACAACATATAAAACACTTATGCTTGTTGGCATTGGCCACACTCAAAAAATGATGCACGCCATCAATACTCATTCAACCGTCGGTCCGCGGTGTACATCCATTGCCGATCCATCTACATGTAATAAACAAATGTAAAGAAAGTCCACAAAAGTGAGACTAATTAAATAATCATATTATAATTTAAAACATCGTAATTTGAACTAACACATTTTTGATGATTCTTTCTTATTTCTAAACATTTTATCGAGTTTAATTTAATTGGTTTTAACTGGAGTCATGGTTAATTATATATAAACCATAAACCCTATCATTTTAAAAACATTGTAAATAATTGTCTCCATTATTAATTATCTGGTTTATCTTATTTTAATTATATTCAAAAAAGTTGTTTAAAGTTCTAGACATGTTTTTAATTTATTCTACTTATTTCTGATTATTTTAATGATGTTTAAATGGATTTAGTTTTCTATTGTTTTGTCCTCATTATCTATATTTCTCATTCTTTGACTTTTTTAACATTGTTATCCAAACATTTTCTAATATTATTCCCTACATCAATTTTCTCTCTCATCTTTTTACATATACCTATTTGATAGATAATAATGTATAGAAATATAGCTAGAAGTATAATATGTTAACCATATATCAATAGAGTATAATGTTGCTAACCTTTTATAACCCTTCGATTGTATAATATCACCAAAATATTACTAACAAAAATTTTGGTAGCACCTCCCATCCACCTCCTTGCCAATTTTTGTAGCAATAGTTTGGGCTGGAGCAGGAAGACGACCATATGTAAAGGATGTGATCTTTGGTACCGTTTGATAGCACCAACCGATACTAAAGATCTATATGATCTTTAATCCCGGTTGGTGTAACCAACATGGACTAAAATGTTCATCTTTAGTCCCGGTTGGTAAAACCCTAACCAGAACTAAAGCTCCCGGGGGCCTGATAACCTCTAACAATATGTGAACCGGGATAAAGATGATTTTTAGTACCGGTTGGTATGTTATCAACCGAGACTAAAACTCCCGGGGACCTGATAACCTCTGACAATATATGAATTGGGACTAAAGATGATCTTTAGTACTGGTCAGTGTTAACAACCGTACTAAAGATCATAACTAGCCATTCGGCTTACGAACCGGTAGTAAAACCCATCTTTAGTACTGGTTCATAATAGAACCGAGAAATTTGTGATTTCCGGTCACCGAATAAAGATCGGTTATTACTGTGCGGCTTCATTGTTGTTCATTACGTTCCAGTTTCCAAAATATACACACCTGACACTGTTAACAAATTCTGCCTCCAAATCGGTACTGTTTGGTTCATCCTTCGGGCAGTGTGTTCTGTTATTGCACCGCATTTTGTATTGTGAACTGAACTCGTACCCAAACGGAATGGCCGTACGTAGGGCAGACAGCTTAGCCAGTGTCTCGGTCCTCTCGGATAATCTACAATAAACATTTAGCTAGCTGCCACCGATCTTGCCCGAATGTCGTCTCCATAGGCAGCACAAACCGTAGATAATGCAATTTTCGTTTTGGGTGCGTGCGTGTGGTGTCATCAGTATAGGATGTACTGCCGCTTTCAGATCACATCCCTGTACAAGTACGTCCAAAAATGGTTCTTTTCGAATCTCCACGATGAACATGCATGAAAATTGTCTATACTGGTTAGTAATTAATTAATTAGAACATAAAAAATGGAGATTCACGCATTATAAGAACGAGATGGCAACTTTGCCATTATAAAACTAAGATCTATTTTTTTTCTGAAACAAGGCCAAACACTCTTAAATAAGAGAACAGCTGACAACATATATGATACCATATTACTACGGTACTATATAAGAAATATATGAATAAAACCTGACAGAAATGAAGGTACATACTTTTAAAAGAAACCCTCCCTGCAAAAAAAAGAGAAAAAAACTGGAGAGTTAGGCGAAAACATATATATGGACGGCTATGTATGTACTATACCTACCTGCACGTAGACAAGTGAAACCACGCATGTGTATGCTTAAACAGAATATTTTTTCGGTACGTCAGAAATAACTTATCTTTGATGAGTCGCATTTGCCCGTAACTGATGATCCATTACTGATATTTGGATCTGTAGTAGTTGATCTATTATTGATATCCGGATCTGGAGTAGTGCTTTATGGAAACAATAGAAAGAATGGCCGGCTCTTTGCCGGTGCAGCATCATCAAGATTCACGCACAGTCGACTACACGAGGAGTCCAGGACGGCCGGAAGCGGAAGGAAAGCCGGCGGCGCACACGTGAATCTTGGTGACGCTGCACCCGCAAAAAGTCGGCTCGCTCCAACGCGCGATGGCGGCGGCGGCCTTCCGAACCCGACCCTACAACCGCCGGCCTGTGGCCTGTGGGGCTTTGTGGCCTGCAGTGGGGGCGGCAGGGCCGAGAGCCGCAGAATTTATAGGGCCCGCGCGTGCATGCACCGGCCCGCGGCACACATGACGGTGAAGTGGGGACGCACGTGCCCGCGCGTGCGCTCCATGCAGAGCCTCCTTTGGGAGCGTGGAGTGGAGGCCCATGTACGTACGTACGTACGTATGTAGTGCGTGCATGCGTGCGTTCGCACGTTGCGGCGGGGCGCGATTGGAGGAGAGGAGGTGATCATCCGCCAGTCTGTACGTATGGCGCCTGGCGGCCGTTTAGCCCGCGGCCCGTACTGGGCTAGTGGCGCTGGCAGGTTTCATATCTCTTGTTTTGTCCTAGGTGCATCGTGCATGGTATGGTATCTTCGCAAAAGAGGAACTAATATAATCCCACGTTAAAAAAGGAAGAAGAATTGTTCGTATGGCTCTGAAACTCACCTTACCAAATCTAGTAGTAATTCACTATTCCACCCGTTCCGACACATAACAATTTAGTAAACCACATCGTATTTTTTAGGAGTGTTCAAATATGTCATATTCAGTAGTAAATCTTATCTAAGGAGCAACCAAAAATGTTCTTTACCAAACAAATACAGTGGCATGTTGCTCTCATGCTGTATGATGCTCGGGAAGGTGGTACTAGATCTGGTCAGCACAGAGAGGCGAAATAATCAATTTTTTTTCTCAGTTGGTACTCCCGATCGAATTATTCCACCATAGAAAACACGAACAAATTATGCTGGTTGGTAAAAAAAAAATCCTGCAACATTTCTGTGGAAGATATTTTTTGAGACAGGACGGCAGTGCAATCATTCCGGGGGGGAAGAATGATCAGGTTCCGTTTATCTGGTCGATCATGGTCGGTTGGAACGAACGAGATGACAGGCGACACGAACGGCGGACGGATGGATGCGGGAGCGAGAGCTGGACGACTGACCGAGACTGACGTACGCAGCAGCGTCCTTGTGTACAGCTCACAAAACGGACGGCAAGATGGACAAGCGAAAGCTCTAGCTAGCCTATATGTGCCTGCTCCCAGCAGGGGATGGAAGCCGCAAAAAGATTGGAATTGCTCGCGGACTGTGGAGTCCCTCGGCAGGGGAGGATGGCGTCCTAGTTACAATGGGGAACATGTTCACACTAACTCATGGCCTCATACCATGAGATAGAGCTGGGACTTGGACCGTGCCGAGCTAGCATGGTCCAGCCCATCGTGCTTCATGCTAGAACTGGCCGTGCCGAGCTAGCATGGTCCAGCCCGTCGTGCTTCGTGCTAGAACTGGCCGTGCCGGCCCGGCACGGAGGTGGAGAAGAAAGGGTCCAAGCACGACCCAAAGCACGACGGAAATTGTTCGGGCCGTGCTAGCCCAAGCACGGCCCACTTGTTACCTGACGCTGAGTGGCCATGTATAGCCGCCGCTGCCGCCGCGCCGCGCGGCCGCGCATAGCCTTCGCCGCCTCGCCGCTCAGCCCACACCGAGGGCTGCCGACGCCGAGAGCCGCCGATGCCGACGCCGAGGATCGACGCCGCTGCCTGCCGCGGTGCCGCCGACGCCCGACGCCCGACGCCTAGGGTTTTCGTCTTTGTACTGTACGAATCACTCCTCGTGTCATCGGCGTACCTCTCCTGCTACATCCATCGCAACACACAACGTCAACATCGAACAGAACTAGTACAGTTTCACTCATGGCGATCTCATCGGCTGGGCTGGCACGCGTTCGGGCCATTTTCGTGCTGGGCTGGCCTAGGCACGGCCAACTTACGGCCCAGGCACGGCCCAACTACGGGCCGTGCTGGCCTAGCCTATTTCCGTGCCGTGTTGGGCCGTGCTTTTCTCGTGCTAGGCCATCGTGCCTTGGGCCCGAGAAAGCACGGCCCAAGTCCCAGCTCTACCATGAGATTGATGTCAAATAGCTTAAGGTGGCGTTTGTTAGTACGGATTAGGATCCTATGGTGGGCTTAGGAGTTAGAACTTGTGTATTTGAAATAGGAGTAGGGTAAAAAAATTTTCCTACAACCAAAATCATAATAATTGACGTGTATAATATATATCATACACCAGTAATTATATAATATATAGTATGTATAACACAAAATTACGCATGAGTTCGTATATTGATATAATTTTATAATATATAGCATATATAACACATATTTAAGTACTAATTGAACGGAGTATCAACGTGCAAACATATGAAACACACAAAAGAATAGAAAATGGTAAATTGATAAGAAATCTTTTAATTTTAGAGATGAACTTTTCAATTCTTGATATTTTGAAAATGGTAAAATCATATGTAATCTTACAAATCCTACTTACTTTTCTCCTACAGGCTCCTACTCCTCCGATTTCAAAATTTATCAAACTTTTAAACTTTGATTATCAATAATTTAAAAAAAATAATTTAAAGAAAATAGAACAACATATATAGATTTATCTTTCAGAGTACTATAATAAAGTAAATAGTTATTTATTTATTAGATATATTGTAATAAAAAACAAATCAAAGATATATTTTGAAGATCATGTTATTGTCCAACACATAATAGTTAATTAAATAAGTCTGCAAGTTAGCAATTATGAAGTGTCAACTACCAACTACTCAGTGAACAATAATAGTATACTAGTAGATAGAATAGTACTAGAAAAGTAGAAGCGCAGAACAAAAAATGAAATCAGTGAAATACTAACATCCCAGGCTCCCAAATCCCAGCGTCCCTGCCTGCTGGTCCTTGCGAGCTGCGCTGCTGCCTGCCTGGTGCCTACGCCGCCGCTGCCGCTGCGCTGTGCCAGCGCGGCGCCGACGCCACGAGCCTGTTCGGTTGCCCCGCGCTGCCGTCGCCGTCTCGCCGCCGCGCCGTGCCTACGCTCGCACCCGAGCATCGCCGCTGCGGGCTTGGCCACTTGCGCGCCTGCGCCACCACCGGCCACCCGCAGGGCCGTCTAAAAAATTGGAGACCCCGGAACGAAATGCAAAATCAGATCTTAAATTTTTTAAAAGAATGGATAAAATATATTTCACATAATTGTAAAATTTTGATAAATGTTATTTTTTATAATAGTTAAGAATATATCAAACATTAATACTAAAAGAGTAAATATATTGTTCACATAATAAACTGACTGTTTTACTAAAAGGCGTCATCATCTTAGTTTTTTTAAATGAAATCTTCGTATACTTCCTACTATTTTGTTTTGTAAATAAGATTTAAAATATATGATATTCTATCTGGTCTAAGAATTAAAAAATAAGAAAATAAGGTTCAAGCAATGTGAATGAGACGAATCATCAATTCGTGCGGCGTGCGCTATCCCGGCATGGTGACGAAAATGGATCGACAGAAATGGGAGAATTGGTGGGATCGATTGAGCTTTAGTCTGTTTTTTTATATTGGATGTTTTTTTCTAATTAAACATTATACTTAATACATAGTAATTTGGAGCCCCAAAAATTAGGGGTCCTGTTCCGTCGGCCACTTTAGCCCCCCTCATCGACGGGCCTGACCACCCGGCACCCGCGAGGCTGCGTGCCTACACCGGCCACGCGTTGGCTAAGGTTAGGGGAGACTGAGGGAAGGGGGAGGCGTGCGACTGATGGGTGAGGCTGAGAGCAGATTTGAGAGAGGAGAGCATGAGAGGGGGAGGGGAGTGGGGAATTTGGGCCGCTAATGGGTCTATTGAGGAGGAAGGATGGAGCAAGCCCAAGAAAAGTAGTCTGTTTGGCTATTGGGCAATTTGAGGTTTTTTTATTTTTATTCATATACGAAATATATAAGTATATATACCTATTTTTTATCTAAAATTCTTGGGTATAAATCTGAATACCCTTGAATCATAACTTGGCCTACCCCTGTTAGGATCCCTCCCTCCCTGCACGTAAAATGAAGCAAAGCAGCTATAATAATGTGTGATTTATTAGTATTTGTTAAAAACTGGATTGATATGACTTTTTAAAACAACTGTTCTATATAAATTTTAGATAAAAAATATACCATTTAGCAGTTTAGAAAGCGTGCGCGCGTGTGAGAAAAAAGAGTGAGGAGAAGTGAGAAACAGAACTTTTGAACAAAGCCTAACAATGGTTCAAAAGTGATAAAACGGGGATAAAACGAAATGGATGATCTATTTGATTGGCGGGATAAACTGATATTTCAAAAAAAAACTTACCAAAATGTTTAGAATATGTGGTCTATGGGAAGCAGTTGAAGATTGTTCTGTTTTTAAAAAAAATATGTATTTTTAGAAGCATGAAGGAAATAATCTGCCATTCAGCCAGGCCGGTTGAATTACATTCAACAGTTCCAAACGGGGCCTAAATCACAATAAGAATAATTAGAACGATATGGTTACAATTTCATTTCAGACACATGATTGTTTCATGAAACCTCAAATTACAAAACGTTATGTCTAATAAATAGAATGGATTACAATCAATAAATGTTCTATTACTTAAAAGAAAATGTGAATCTTCGTAGTCTAGAAAGCACGCTTGGTAAAAATCTTGTGCACAAGGTCGACATTTACTTCCAGAAATTATCCAGTTATAGTCTTCTTAGACAAAAGATTTACAGATGGTATCCCGCGCATGGCTGCAGGAATTTTTAGAAATATTTTAAGAACAATAGTTTGCATTGTAAGCAGAAAGTTTTGGAAGTAGTAATATAGCCTTTCCGGGTGAATCCCTTGTGATTTCATTGAACATGCAAACTAATTATTTAATAGAACATATCTTTCGGTATGTGATGGCTGCATGTAAGTTTCTAAAGATAGTCATGACAATAAAAAAAATAGAACATGTTTGATAAAATAACAAACAATTTGGAACAATCGAAGGATGTGATTGTATTGAACCATATGCGGTCTTTAGGTCGAGAAGGATATGCTGACCTGTAGATTTTGTTCAACAATGTATTAGTATTAATAAAAAAACAATAGGATTTGCTTGCATGATAATGCAGTAAGTCTTTAGCAATGTGAAGAATAATTACCCTTTTGTGTAGATTTGTGGGTCAGTACATTGTGAAGTGCTGAATAGAGGTATGTGTTTACCTCCAAATTTAGTACCTATGGACGAAATAGGGAAAAATTGCTAGAGTTTGGAAGGCGTCGATTTTCTTTCACAGGACCAATCAGACCGCAGGTGTATGGCCGGTCTAACCGCACGCATGTGGCCGGTCAGACCGGCAGAGCCCGAGTCCGAAGTGAATTTCATTGGGTCTCGGGTTTCCTTACTTGGGAAGATATGTTTCGGGTTTCCATTGGTTTCTACCCTGAGTTGAACATGGAAGAGGACCTGTAGCAGGCAAGACGAACCCCTATATTGTATCGCTTTTTCAACACAATTAGCCAATTGAATCGCTTTTTTAATATTGCATCTACTCTTCACCTAGTTCTAGCCTAGTTCGTCCATCTTTGTCAATTTGCGCTGTAAATAATCCGCCGTCGCTGCGAGAGTGCGATATCCCATTTTACGTTTGTCCTGTAAACCTTCCGTTCGCCCACGAGATGGGTGATTATCCTTTGATCCATCTAGATCGGCTCCGCTAGCCAATCTAGATTTTACAAAACCCATCTTGATTTTGGCTCTTTGCTAGATCAAGGTGGTTGGCGACTCTATATATCACCACAAGACGTTTAGGTGTCCCGATCGTGCTTGTCTTCTTGCCAAAAAAGTTGCCAACACAATTTTTTGTGACTCCGCTGGGGACCGACTTCATCGATATCATGACCAAGCGTGAAGTGGATCCAAGCAACATCCTCCCTATCATTGTGGAGGATTTGTCCGAGGAGCAACGTCAAGATCTTGAGAGGCGAAAGAAGGAGATGGAGGATACGGTCTTGGGAAGCTACAAGAAGATGCATCAAGGAGTTTCTCAAAAATGTGGTTCTCTACCCCGAATCATCTTTGATGAGGTAAATCCCGATGACATTGCTCTCCCTATTCAAAAGCTCGTAGCAAGTTATGTAGATGAATCTGTTATTGCTACTTTCAATAACAATATTGAGCCTGTTATGAGTTCATACTTCGATAAGAGAGTTAATTCTGCTATAGAGGATAAATTAAGCTCTTTTATAGCTAGTTTGTCACCTAGTTCTATGCCAAGTACTAGTAAAGCACCTGCTCATCACATATTTAGCAAAACCAATGGAGCGGCTGCACAATACGCTAGGACCGAGGTAAACCCTAGCTCTTTGGCCGGTCTGACCGTGCCTCTGGCCGGTTTGACTGGCCATCCGGTCTCCTATCAGAGCAGCCCTCAGGCTGGTCTGAGACCACCACCCGCCACCGGTCTGACCGGCCATCTGACCGGTCCGACCACGGCGTTGACAGCCGGTCAGACCGGGCACTGGTCCGGTCAGACCGACACAATTATCCCAATGCAAAAAGTTGACCCTATCACTAATAATGGTATTTTATATCATTACTCTATACCTAATCCACCAGTAGCTCCTGTTACTAATGCTAATCCACCGATTCCTCCTCCTGTGCCTATTCTATACAATGATCCTAATCAAGTTTATGGAGGTTATCCACAAGATGTTTGATATGGCCAATATAATCATATTGTGCCGCCACCTTCTATTATGCCACAAAACCCACAACCAAGGCATGATAATTTAGAAAAATGTTTAAGGTATATGCTCAGAGAAGCTTTTGGAATTGAGCCAAGGAATCGTGCTAAGGTGTAGCAAAAGCCATATTTTGATCATTTTGATAATATGCCATATCGTTGTGGTTTTAGGGTCCCTGAATTTACTAAGTTCAATGGTGAGGATGGTAGGACCACATGGGAACACATAAGCCAATTCTCAGAACAATGTGGTGAAGGTAGTAATGTGGATGCTTTAAAATTGCGCTTGTTTTCTTTATTTTTAGAACAATGTGGTGAAGCTAGTAATGTGGATGCTTTAAAATTGCGCTTGTTTTCTTTATTTTTGTCCGGTACTGTTTTTACATAGTTTACTTCTTCACCGGCCAATTCTATTTTTACTTGGGCTCAATTAGAACAATTCCATGATTACTTTTACACTAGTGAAATTGAGCTTAGGTTATCTGATTTGACATCATTTAGGCAAAAGTATAGTGAAACTGTCACTGATTATATCAAGAGGTTTTGGGATACTAGAAACCGATGTTTTACTTTGAATATAACTAAAAGAGATTTGGCTGATCTTGCTTACAATAGTTTACATGCTCATATGAAAGAGTGATTAGATGGCCAACATTTTCTTGATGTTAGTCAAGTTATGCAGAAAGCTCTGGCTTAGGAAAGCCGGGTTAAAGAAACTAAGAGGTTTGTTAGGTATAATGATAAGAAGCCCCGTGTTAATATTGTTGATTGTCCTGATGATGATTCTGATGACGATAAAAATCATGATATATATGTAGCTGAATGGTCTTGGACTAATAAAAAACCAGTTGTTTGCTCTAATTTAATACCGACTCCTCGCAAAGATTGGGAAAGTAAGATTAAGTATAGTTTTGATCTGGCCAAGTGTGATAAATCTTTGATTATCTTTTGCAAGAAACAAATTAGATTACCTAAAGGCCATATCATTCCATCTTCAGAAGATTGTAAGTGGCATGATTCTCATTCTCATACTACTAATGATTGTAATTTGTTTCAGCGACTGGTTCAATCGGCCATAGAATAAGGACGATTGAAATTTACTGAAGGTTCCAAACGGAAGCTAGATCATGATCCTTTTCCAGTGAATGCTATTGACTTTGACAAAAAGAAGGTGTTGATTCGGCCAGAGCAAGCCGGATCCACAAAAGGGAAGGAGGTAGTGATTGGAGAATCTCGGCCAAAGATGATTGTTCCTAGAAGCCCAAGGTTGGTGTTTGGAAGGAAAATAGGAGTGATGCTTCAAGCTCTAGAGCACCGTGAAAGCCGAATGTGTCATTTGAGATGCTTTTAAACAAGTATGAGAAAAGAAAGGCCAAGCAACATCCCAACAAAGGAAAAAGACCAAGATCTCCTCCTAGTGAGAGAACTGGTCAATCTCCAAGACCATTGGAGCCACCTTTACCATACAACCCTCAAGTCATGCCATGGGGGCCTTGTCCAATGCCACCACTGGGTTGTCCTTTCCCCTACTTCGTGCCATGGGGGACACCACCACCAATGTATAACTGTATGCTACCAATGCAATTTCATCAAGGTTGGGTGGAGCCACGAAGATCAGTACATTGGCGGTTGTCCTCAACAAGCAAAAATCATTTTCAATCAAGAAATCAGTTTCAAGAAGACAGAGGAGGAGAAAAGAGCGTAAAGGGGGAGACAAGGACTTCAGAGGTAATCATTGTCAAGGTGGGGTCTCATGAGGTGCCAATACCAACTAGAAATGAAGCCAAGGTGGTCCAAGGCGAGAAGGCCGAAGATGGAACCGATGCAGCGTAGAGTGCTAGTCTAATCGTGTCCTCTGGCCGGTCTGATCGGTGACCCCCGGCCGATCTGACCACATCTCAGGGCTGGCCAAACTGACGTAAACTAGGAGACCAGCCGGCACAAAGGGCCTATCCGACTAGACCATATGGCCGGTCTGACCGGCTCCCACGGCCGGTATGACCGAGCTTGTCAAGGGAGTAGTGGGAAGCTTCGTCTTCAACGAATAGGATTAAGAAAGGACATTATATTGCTCCTGGAACAAAGCTGAATTCAAGGTGGATGCTTGAGAATTTAATGGCTACACAAAAGTGCAGGCTGCAACGTCTTCGGGCTCAAGAATTGAGGGAAAAGAAAGCCGAATAATGGAGAGATAGGAGATTCAATAAGTTGTGACTGCCACCAATAAAAGAGTGGAGACCTAAGCCAATGGATGTTGAGAAGCCGGTGATTGATCAAGATGAGGGTGAGGAAGAAGACTTAGATGTATGTGAGTCACCGGTTATTAGCAATGATTCGCCACCAAGAGAGAACATGGATATTAACAAGGTGTTTGCGTTGCCTATGGAATTTCTTACCACCGGAGGTATTGAGAAGTGTCGGGGATGACCGTCACGATTTCAAGTTCAGTGAGCTTTGGTTCTATTTGGATTCATATGCGTTTGGTCCTCCGTGGATGTGGTTGAGCTTAGTGTGAGAGTGTGGGAAGCCGGGAGGTGCCTATGGGTCTTCTTTGTCAGCCGATCGCGCCTGCTTGTCATGGGTGGGTTTGCCAGCGAGCTGCTGCGCATACTGCTTGAGTGTGTAACAATCTTTGGCCATGTGGTTTGACTTTGGATGGTAGAGGCATGGGTCATCCATGAGCATGTTGAATTCATCGGAGCAAGGCACCCGAGCCACCACGTTCGGCAACATTAACGACTTCTTGTCCTTTTCGCTTCACGCCTTTGTTATTGAAGGACTCGGGGTTGTCCCTTCTAGAGGTAGGGGGCGACAACTTCCCGAGATGGGCTGCTATCGCTAACTTCGAATTTGCATCCTTATTGGCCCTATTAATGATATTGACAGTATGTACTTGAAGCATTGTAGGAATGTAGGAAGGTTGTGTACATGTGCCATCGTCGATTTCTTGTTGCAAGCCACCCTATCCGAAAGAAAGGCAAACATTTCGAACAGAAGGTAGATCATCATCTGAAGCTTAAACATCATAACGGGGAAACCGTGTTTGCATTGGTGAAAGATCTGAAGTATTATTTGGAAAGGGATCTGGAAGCCAACATATAGTGAGTGAAGATAGAGACGCGACGATGTGGAAGAAGAAGTCTATTGTTTGGGAGTTACCCTATTGGAAAGTCTTAGACGTCCACCATGCAATCGACGTGATGCACCTAACTAAGAACCTTTGCGTCAACCTGCTGGGCTTCCTTGGTGTATATGGAAAGTCGAAAGATACACTTGAAACACGTAATGATCTAAAGTATATGAATCAACGCGAAGGCCTTCATCCGGAACCGAAGGAGAAAGGAAACTATTACTTGAGTCCAGCCAGCTATAGTCTGAGCAAGACAAAGAAGGAAAGTATGTTTGAATGCTTGGAGAGCATCAAGTTACCGTCTGGCTACTCATCGAATATAAAGGGAATAATAAGCGTGAAAGAGATGAAGTTCACAAAACTAAAGTCTCACGAGTGCCACGTGTTGATGACACAACTGCTTCCTGTTATATTTTGAGGTATACTTCCTCATAATGTCTGGACAACAATAACAAAGCTATGTGTTTTCCTCAGCACAATTTCGCAGAAGATCATCGATCCAAACAAATTCATTGCCCTGCAGAATGACGTGGTCCAATGTCTTGTAAGCTTTGAGATGATCTTTCCACCATCCTTCGTCAATATAATGATGCATCTACTATGTCACCTTGTCAAAGAGATCGGTATTCTCGGTCCTGTGAACCTAGACAACATGTTTCCTTTCGAGAGGTACATGGGCGTTCTAAAGAAGTACGTCCATAACCGTTCTCGTCCGGAAGCAAGCATCGCCAAGGGGTATGGAACAGAAGAAGTCATTGAGTTCTACGTACAATTTATTGAAGACCTTCATCCAATCGGGGTTCTCGAATCAAGCCATGAGGGGAGACTACGGGGAAAGAAGCAATAATGACTGTAGACAATGATTTATTCTGTAAAACACATTTCACGGTGTTGCAACAATCTTCATTGGTGGCTCCTTACATCGAGGAGCACCTGGCGGTTGTTCCTCCAAAAACATCGGTAAGTCTGATGCCTAGATTACACGCCATCACATTGATACTTTTCCTACTTGGTTGCGACAACATCTCATGTGTAACAATACGATTGACCAACAACTAGCCTTCTTGGCGAGGGAACCATCTTGCTCGATCTCGACATTCGAAGGATATGAGATCAATGGGCATACATTTTACACAAGAGCCCAAGATAGAAAGAGCACAAACCAAAACAGTGATGTTCGTATCGATGCCATGAGATACGATGGGACAACTAACACGCACTATAGTGCCATCAACGAGATATGGGAACTCGATTATGGACCTTCGAAGGTCCCTCTGTTTCGGTGCCAATGGGTTATGCTCACTGGTGGAGGCGTAACCGTTGATGACTGTAGGATGACAACGGTTGACCTTAACAAGGTTGGATACTCAGACGAACCATTCGTCCTAGCCAATGATGTAACGTAAGTTTTCTACGTTAAGGACATGGCTAGAAAACAAAAGGAGTGGAAAGGGCCCAACGAGCCAAAGCATCACGTGGTTCTCCCAAGCAAAAGGAAAATCACCGGACTGGAGGATAAAACTGATGAAGGTTACGATCAGTTTGACAAGCAACCTTCGTTCACGGTGACGATTGACCCGAGCATCCTCTTAACAAATGAGAACACCTCTTACTCATGCAACGATCATAGCGAACGAACATTCATTAGGAGAAATACGTGAGGTCAACCATCGCAATGTAAATTATTTTTAATATATTGAAGGTCCATCTGTTTCAATTGATTTATATTCGACCAAGGTTGTTGCATTTATGGACGATATAAAGATGGGATTAATATGTTGAAGTTCCATCTGTTTCAATTATTTCTGTGATTTTATTTCTTCTTTAATTCATGTAATCGGTCGTGGGTTAATTATATATGATTTTTAAAATTTAACAATAATTTGTAACTATTTTAAATGTGTTCTAATTACTTTTGTGATTTTATTTCATCTTAAATGCATTTAAATGGGCATGGGTTAATTATATTTGCTTTTTTAGAATTTAACAACAATTTGTAACTATTTTAAATGTGTTCCCATTATTTTTATGATTTTATTTCATCTTAAATGCATTTAAACACGCATGGGTTAATTATATATGACTTTTAGAATTTAGTAACTATATGTAACTATTTTAAATGTGTTCTAATTGTTTTTGTGATTTTATTTCAACTTAAATGCATTGAAACAGGCATGGGTTAATTATATATGACTTTTAGTGTTGTCGAAGCGACAACTGCATACGTCGATGGACGTGGTCACTCAATAGTTGTTGGAAAAATAAAGTGTATTAAATTCAGGATTAAAATTGGGATCCCCTTTACCTGGCCCTAGGGGCCTATTTATAATCCCATTACAGATCCCCTATTAGGGTTTAGGCTTTTACAGGGGAATTTACATGGCCACCCTTATGAAAGGGACACCCACACGGGTATTCAACGTAATTAAGATACACGGGCCTTCAATGGGCTATCTGGTGACCACTGGCCCATCGGCCAGTAGGCCGGGGTGATTGGGCTAGCCCACTGGGCCTTCTTGGATCGGTCTCAGCCTGGCGAAGTCATCCTCCTTCGACGTACGCCTTCGCCATGCAGCCTTCGCCTAGACTGGCAGGGACCTAGTGCGACCCTTCGCCCGTTGCCCCCTTTGCTTTGTTGTCTTCGCCACGGGGCTTCGGCCCAACCGGTCTTGGGCGCCTTGAGTTCGAATCCTCACTGCTTAGTTGGTTTCGGCAAGTCTGGTCGAAAGGTCTCATGGCATACTACCAACAAGCCCCTCACGGGCAAGGGTGAGAGAGGAGCTTCGGCCGAGACCGTGCAAACCATGTAGTATGGTATGAGGCGCCCCCTTTCGACCGATGCTCCTGCCGAAACATACCTTGTGCTCCTAAGAAGAAAATTTTTGTTTGCATTATTATAGCTTTCGCCGCTCGCAAGTGACGAAGTTATCTTTACTGTCTTTCTGGGCCCGAATGAACAGTGATGGGCCTTCGCCTTCCGTAAACAGCGAAGTTGCCCTTACTGTTCCATTGGGCCGTAGTGAATAGTGATGGGCCTTTTCTCGAGGGCCCGCCACTACGAGGCCTGGTCCATGGGATTTTACCGTTTCGCCTACCCCGCGACACGTGGCCGTTCCTGATTGGCCGGGAAGGCGAAACGTCGCCTGGTAGGCTATATATTCTTACTTCCCCATTTCCACCGCCATTACCCTCGTCATTTTCACCGCAAGCTCTCTCTCCTCAAATTTTTACTCACGACTCTCTGACTCGAACGAACCCATTCGCCAGCTAACCCCCTTCGCTAGCACACGCTCGCTTCGCCATGGCCCCACGCAAGCCGAACCCCGTTTCCACGACAGGTCCCGACCCTGGCCAAATCGACAAAGATACCACCACGACAGGTCACGACACTCTATACTCCATTCATCCTGGTAGTACCAAGATGTACCAAGATCTCAGGGAGAAGTTTTGGTGGGCAAGTATGAAGCGCGAGATAGCAGAGTATGTAGCTGTGTGTGATGTATGTCAACGAGTCAAGGCAGAACATCAGAAACCTGCAGGTTTGCTGCAACCCTTGAAGATACCAGAATGGAAGTGGGAGGAAATTGGGATGGATTTCATCACTGGTCTGCCTAGAACATCGTCTGGCCATGATTCTATTTGGGTGATAGTCGACAGGCTTACCAAAGTTGGCCATTTCATCCCTGTGAGGACAACATATTCCGGAAATCGTTTGGCGGAATTGTATATGGCAAGGATTGTGTGTTTACATGGTGTTCCTAAAAAAATAGTATCCGATCGAGGTAGCCAGTTTACTTCAAAGTTCTGGCAGAAACTTCAGGAAGAGATGGGTTCTAAGCTGAATTTTAGTACAGCATATCATCCGCAGATAGATGGACAAACTGAAAGGGTGAATCAGATTTTGGAAGATATGTTGAGAGCTTGTGTTTTAGACTTCGGTGGAAGTTGGGATAAGAATTTGTCTTACACAGAGTTCTCATACAACAACAGTTACCAAGCTAGTCTGCAAATGGCCCCGTATGAAGCATTGTATGGTCGGAAGTGCCGTACTCCACTTTTGTGGGATCAAACAGGGGAACGTCAGGTTTTCGGAACTGATATTCTTAGGGAAGCAGAAGAGAAAGTAAAGATCATTCAAGAAAGATTGCGTATAGCCCAGTCTCGTCATAAGAGCTATGCTGACAATCGCCGCAGGGACCTGAGTTTCGAGGAAGGGGATCATGTGTACCTTCGTGTCACGCCTCTTCGGGGAGTTCATCGTTTTCACACCAAAGGGAAATTGGCGCCGCGTTTTGTGGACCTTATAAGATTCTCAGTAGAAGAGGAGAGGTCTCTTATCAGTTGGAGTTACCTCAGTCTTTGGCAGGTGTCCATAATGTGTTCCATGTGTCGCAGCTGAAAAAGTGTTTAAGGGTACCCACTGAAGAAGCTAATCCTGAGCAGATAGAAATCCATGAGGATCTGACCTATATCGAGAAACCAATTCGTATCTTGGAGACAGATGAGAGAAAAACCAGGAATCGAGTTATTCGTTTCTGCAAGGTCCAATGGAGTAACCACTCGGAAGAAGAAGCTACCTGGGAACGAGAAGATGAATTAAAGTCAGCTCATCCGCATCTTTTCACCAGCTCTTCCGAATCTCGTGGATGAGATTCTGTTTAAGGGGGTAGGTTTTTCACACCCTAAAAATCTCTAAATTATAAATTGTTGTTTAAATGGAATTAGAAGAAATGATTTTAAAAGCCTAGAAGAAAAGATCTAATTTTAGTTAATAAATTCCGATATAAAAGTGGGCTAGATAAAATTTTAATAAATACTTCTCTTGTTTCAATTGTTCCTAGATTTTTTTCTGGGATTTATTTGAGCCAAGAAAGTATTTTTTTAAATCAATGGAATTGCATTTCATGCAACACATAAAAAGAAAAAAAAGGTTTAACCCCTCTCTCTTTAGGTTTTGGGCCAAAAGCCCATTTTCTTTCCTCTTTCCCCCCTCCTTTCTTCAGCCTGGGCTGCAGCTGTTGATGCAAAAAACACACACTGGCCTGAGAGGTTTGCTTTACTCTTGTACAGGTCCAAAATTAGGGTTTCAGATTCAAGGGCGTGCCAGTTGATTTGATCTTACAATCAACAAGAAAAACATGCAAAGAATATCAGTAAACGATAGACAATCGGCCATAGGGCCGATTTCATATCGTATGTAACCTAGCCGATGCAATAAAGCATGGATCGGCTGTAAGGTATAATCAATGATAGAATTAACCCTAAAGCTAGTATATCGACTGTAAAGATCAGTGTTACATAATCAACAAATCAATATTACTTTAGAGATAAGCAATTGGGATAGATCGGACTGAACCGAGACAGTATAAATTGCCCAAGTCTAAAGATAAAATGAAATAATGATTATATAAATTGATGTTATAGCCAATATCTAGGTTTAAGTATGTATCGGCTATAGCTCCGATACAACCTTATGCTAGGATATTTTCTAATGATAAATATATTAAACTATAACCAATTAGATTGATATCAAGCTTAATATATTTACATTAGATTAGATCCTGACATAAGGGGCAGATATAGAATATTAAACAAAGTATAACACAATGTAAAACATCTATATCAGGTAAGATCGGCTGAAACCCCGATACTATCCTTATTAACAACCATGAAGCAGGTTAGATATCATGATTCCAAATACGACTTAATAGGTTGGATTGAACCAATGCAGCATTAAGTATAAATAGAAGCATGAGATCTAAAGAATCAAGGTGATGGTTGCCTTTTCGGGATGGTGGATATATTATATAACCTAGATTAACAAAGTAATCTAGCTGATATCGATGAAACCCTAGAAAGGATCTAGCCGATATAGGTAGATTGCATTGCCGATTTAAGTTATATAACATATATGATAACTCGGAGAATCACAACAAAGAACTAGAGTGTCATAGAGATGTAAGCACTAGCCCTAATGATGTAATTCGCCATGACAAGATATACCTTTTCACCGAAGATCAAATTGATGCAGCACGACTCGAAAGCACAAACTTGTCGAGAATAGAAAACAAAGGTTTGGCGATGCGCCGAGATTGATTGAACGTGTGTTGTTGTTGTTTACAAGATCTCGGGATTATATTTATACCCGAAATTACAAACATTGTCCATCACGGACACGACTCATATTAACCTAATACAAATCCAACTAACGAACAAGCCCCTTAGGCGGACTCTTACCGAGAATATCTATAGAGAAATTACATAAAATACCCTAATTAATAGATACAGTTACCTCCTTAGGACTTTATCCGTGCATGGCAATCCATATGAAACACGCTAACATAACCTGATGACGTACACCAAGTCATATTACCGACATCGGCTCCATCGGCTAACCTTGTCCAACTCGACTCTGCCGATCAATCCACAGCCGATTCGGACTCCAGCCGATGCGCCCTCTGTTTCCGATATCCTTGCATATTTTCAAATCCACTTCGGACTAGGTTGTGTTTCCGATCCTTGTAGATAGATTTGCTTACCAAATTTCATCGTCAACACATGCCCCCCAATTCCGAAGTATTTATAATGCAACGGAATTATCTCTTCTCAACGGCAAAATTCTAGGGTTACCCCCGTGACCGTTACGCACCTAATTCTTTAAATACCAACGACTCCTCCGGATATTTCACGGCGTTAACTCCACTTTCACCACTTAAATCACCAACTTTTCCCGTAAACTCCGGCGAACTCCTTCTCTCCCCACTCCGGCGACCTCACCAACGACCACCTCTTTCAGTGACAACAACAGCTCTTCGATCCAATGGCAACGACTGCAAGCATTCCCCAGGTACTCCATTCCTCGCAATCCCATTTATACTAGCCATCATCTTTTCAATCCAATCTTCGATTTCAAATTATCTTTTACCTTAATTCTCCTTTCCCCTTTCACCTTTTTCAGCACCTAAGGAATTTGATCGCAATCCCCATCGAAAAAGAACCAGGCCACTATTTCCTCGGGCCGATGGGCGACGAAGACCCTACTGCGTTCATCAACTCCGAGACCAACCGCATCCCCTTCAAGGAATCCAAACCTAGCTCCACACATTGGCCCAACATCTTCAGATCTTGGCCATCGGCCGTAGATGGATGGAAGGCTTGGTATAAGAGGATGTCGGCTAGCAAACAATCCCATTGGGACGAGATAGGTATTTCTCAATGCCTCTCACTTTCTTTAGCCGATACAAAGAAAGATGAACCCATGTTATCGGCTGCCTCCTACTTTTGGTCCGATACCCTAAATGCTTTCCTGTTCAGTCATGGTCCTATGACCCCCACATTATTGGATATCCAAATGCTAACAGGCTTAGATATATCCTCATCAGCTAATCCCTTCAGTTTCAAGGTCAAATGTGACTACAAATTTCAAACCAAAAATATCGGAGGATGGTCTGGTTTTATAACTGAGAATATGGGTACAGGATCTGTCTCTCCTAGGGAACACACAGCTTTCCTAATGATGTGGTTAGATAAATTTCTGTTCTGTGGCTCAACCTGTGGTCCAACAGCCAACTGGCAACATTTGGCAGAAGCCTTAGTGTCCAAAAAATCCATCCCTTTGGGCAAATATCTTCTAGGAGCAGTATACCAGACCTTGAGCCATACATCGGCTAAACTCCTCATGGACACTTCCACCAACTACGGAGGCCCCTGGTGGTTTGTTCAGATATGGTTCAACATATACACCATCAAAGTTGCAGACAGAACCCCTCTGGACGATCTATCCTTCCCATCTCTAGCCGATGATGATTCAACGCGCCGATGCCTATCTTTTGGAGAAGCAGCATCATCTTACCCTGGCATGGGTGCATCGGCTGATCAATTTTGTGAGTGGTTCAAAAGATTCTATGATGGATTCTCACATGAGTCTCGTGTTTGGTTTCCCTATGAAGATTTCAGCAGCTATGAACTACCAACAGAGCTCAGACTCAATGAATTGAACAACGAAGACTTCCCTGGTTTCAGAGATATCTTTGTATCGGCCCTCACTCCTTGCATACTGCCAACAGGTGTATCTCAAGGCCGATATATACAGTCTTCATACGAATTCTATCACCCAATGATTGCTGCCAGGCAACTTGCTATGGGTCAATTGCCTATTGGTCTTTACTTCTCAGACAGAATTCAAACAAGGGGCATTGTTCCATCGGCTTTAGTTATGGACAGACTCCTGAATCTTGAAATTCCCCCTTTAGGATCCATCAACCGGATATCCCTGATTATACAAAGAAGTCAACTTTTTGACAGATGGTGGGGTGAATGGAAAACACATCTGTTCTTGTCCATGCCAGCCGGTTTCTATCTGACAACTATGAATCCAGCTATCAGCCCACAGGTAAATCCTTATACCCCTCGTTACATTCCTCATTATTATTCCTCTCTATCTTTTAAATATCCTATTTTGCATCTTTCAGAGTCTTGGCACCCCTCCTCCAACCAAAAGCAATAGTGGCAAAGACATTAACTATGCTGCTGTCAAAATGTCATCTGGCAAAGATCTGATCCCTTCTTCAATCGGCTTCAATGCCCCAGCCATCAAAGACCTTCTTCAAGGTCAAACTAGGCAGCCGATTACCACAGCTGTCAAGAGAAAAAGAACCAAGAAATCTGCCATCAAACCAACTGCACCAAAGAAGAAATTGCCTTCCAAGAAGCAAAAATCTTCAGCCGATGAGACCCCACTTGATCCTTCTGTGGAAGAATTCCTAGATGAAGCAATTATCAAGGAAGAAATAGATGAAGCTGCTGCTGAAATTAGTGAATCTGGCCGTATCTCCAGCCCCACTTCTCGAGCTGATTCACCTCAAGTTAATCCATCAATTCCAGCCAAATCTCCAACTCCCAGACGTCGTCCTCGAAAAACTCAGGTACATAAACTTTCTTCAATTTTATTTGTCTCAGCTTTTATCCATTGTCTATAATACTTGTAAAATTTCCAGCCTACCCGAGCAGCATCACCTCCTCATCAAGCATCAAGTGAACACACAACATCGGCTGCAGGAAGTCATCATTTAGAGGACACAGCTGCAATAACTCCTACTCCTCCAATCCCTGTAAGACTACTTATCAACCACAACTTATATCGGCCAACCTTATAAATCTTACTCACACCTCTTTCCCTTAGGCTTTAGCCGACATGTTCTCCTTTGACATAAGGCAATTCATGGATGAAGAAGAATAAGAGACAGCAAGCAAAGCAAAGTCCCCAGTAGCCGATGAACTAAAAACAAGACTAGCCGATATTGCAGACCGTCTAAATGCATCGCTGGACAGTCTAGTTGCAGATTGTGGCTCAATCAGATCCAGGTTTCAAGAAATTCAAGACCAACTCCCAGAAGATCTGATCGACTCTATCTCCCCTGCTGTCTTTTTAGAGCAATACAAATTCAAACTTGAAAGAGCAAAGCAAAGGATGTCTGATTGGCTGGAACACAAAGCCCTTGAAGCAACCATCCAAGACAGCCGACAGCGAGTAAATGAAGAGAAAACGAAGCTAGATGAACTGACGGCTGGCCCCAATTCAACTCGGCAAGAATTAGACAGGTTCAAGCAAGAAGAATCTGATCTCTTAACCCAACTTCGTCAATGCCGAGTGAAAATTGCTGAAGCAGAAAAAAGAATAGCCGATCTGCCTCAAGCCATTGAAGAACAAAAATCCAAGCTGAAGTCCTCCATCAAACATCTGGCTTCTCTCAACAAATCCCTCAAGCCTGTACCAGGAACTGATGCTGCAGACACCAAAATGATTGATGAAGTCGAGCAAATTCGCCTACGTGCGATTACAGCAATCCAAAACTTTCTGGGTTGATGTAATATTTTAACAATCATCTGAAACATTATTTTGCTGCAATATATGTATCGGCCATCAAGCTGATTTTATACTTAGCCAAATACTGGAATACCTTATGCTATCAGCCGTCAAGCCGATTGTATAAAATTTTGCTCAAAAATTTCCAACTTTAAATTGTCTCCTCCATGCCCCCAAGTTTGTAGTAGGGAACACAATGCTGCAAACTTATATGTCTAAGGGCGATAAAAACACATCAGCTATCAATCATAAACCGGCAAACCATATCCGATCATGAACCGATCCAAACACTTGGGTAGTATTTCTTCAAATATTTTCCATTAAGTGCTCTTCCAAATACTTCTCCATCAAGCCCTTTTAACATATATGCCCCTTTAGAAACACATTTATGAACTTGAAACGGTCCTTCCCAATTCGGAGACCACTTGTCGAATTTATTATCTCTGGCCCCTATCGGCAGCACTAATTTCCAAACCAACTCGCCCTCCTCAAAAGATTTTTGGGTACAACCCTCTTGTTATAATGCCTGGCAACTCTCTCCTTATCTTTCCTAACTTTCTCAAGAGCTCGCAATCGTGCTTGAACCAAATCTTCTGACTCATCAACCATCAAATTATGATAATCATCAGCTGTTAACTCATCTTGTAAAGAAATCCTTCTAGAGCCGATGTTGGTTTCCCATGGTAATACAGCCTCATGCCCATAAACCAGTTGATAAGGAGGTACCTGAGTTGCACCATGGCAAGCCATCCGATAGGACCATAATGACTCAGCCAGAATAGTATGCCACTTCTTGGGATATTCGGCTATCTTTCTTTTGACCAACTTAATCAAACTCTTGTTAGATGCTTCAGCTTGTCCATTGGCTTGTGCATAATATGGTGATGAATTCAACAACTTAATTCCCATGCTATCAGCAAACTGAACAAACTCGTCCGATACAAATATAGAACCCTGATCAGTTGTAATTGTTTGTGGCAAACCAAATCTATATATAATATGCTCTTTAACAAAATTGATCGCATCTTGACTGTCAACTTTCTTCAAAGGAATGGCCTCAACCCACTTAGTGAAATAATCAGTTGTTACCAATATGAACTTATGTCCTTTGCTTGATGGTGGATTGATTTGGCCGATCATATCAATACCCCAACCTCTGAACGGCCACGGCTTGATAATAGGGTTCATAGCCGATGCTGGCGCTCTCTGAATTGCTCCAAACTTCTGACAATCTTGACAACCCTTGTAATATCTGAAACAATCCTCCAGCATGGTCGGCCAAAAATATCCAACTCTTCGAAGTAACCACTTCATTTTATGAGCCGATTGATGTGTCCCACAAATACCTTCATGAACCTCACACATAACAACTTTGGCTTCTTCCATACTCAAGCACTTCAATAGAACTCCATCAATCGTCCGATAATATAATGAATCATCCAACAAAACATACTTAAGAGCTTTATACCATAATCTCCTTGAAACTGATCTTGAAGGATTCTTTAGATACTCAAAAACATCAAACCTCCAATCATCGGCTGGAATACAGGCCACTTCTACCTCAATCCCTTGTAACATCGGCCTATATCCTGATGCACTTTGAGCTAAATCATTGGCTTCAATGTTTTACTCCCTAGGAATATGCTTCAAAGTAACCATCTTGAATGTCTTCATCAGCTCCTGGCATTTCTCATTATAGATTATTAAGGTATCATTCTTGCATTCATATTCCCCAGATAATTGACTTATCACCAATAATGAGTCACCCATGATCTCAACAGCATCGGCTTTGACTTCTCTTAATAACTGCAACCCTTTGAGAACAGCTTCGTATTCCGCTTGATTATTTGTTGAATATGGTTTAATAGTAAAAGCAAACTGAAAACTTGCCCCCCTAGGTGATATTATCACCAAGCCGATACCACAACCATGAGTACAAACTGATCCATCACAGAATAAAGTCCATGGCATGATGTCAATATTATCAACACTGATATCCCTGTGTTCAACTATGAAATCGGCTATCGCTTGCCCTTTAACTGCCTTAGCCGATTCATATCTAAGATCAAATTCGGACAAAGCAAATATCCACTTCCCAATTCGTCCTTTTAATACTGGAGCCGATAGCATGTATCTTACTACATCGGCCTTGCAAACTATAATGCATTCATTGTATAATAGATAATGCCTCAACTTTGTGCAAGAAAAATATAAGCATAAGCATAACTTCTCCACAGGTGAATACCTTGTTTCTGCATCCAACAGGTGTCTACTGAGATAGAATATGACTCTCTCTTTTCCTTCAACCTCCTGGATCAACACTGAGCCGATAGAATTTTGATCGGCTGATAGATAAAGTTTAAATGGAATCCCTTTCTGTGGTGGTATAAGAACTGGAGGAGTACTCAAATATTCCTTGATATTATCCAGAGCCTGCTGCTGTTTCTCTCCCCAGACAAATTCTTGATCGGCTTTCAACCTTAGCAAAGGAGTAAATGGCTCGATTCGGCCAGACAGATTTGATATAAAACAGCGAACAAAATTAATCTTGCCGATCAATGACTGTAGCTTGGTTTTATCTTCTGGGGGTTTGATATCTTTAATTGCTTCAATGCTCCTCTGAGGAATTTCAATCCCTCTCTCGTGAACCAGAAACCCAAGAAACTGATCAGCTGATACACCAAAAGCACACTTGGTAGGATTCATCTTCAACCCATACTTCCTTGCTCTTCCTAAGACCTGTTTCAAATCGGCTATGTGATCATCAACTTCCTTGGATTTAACCACCACATCATCTATATATATCTCGACCAATGCGCCGATGAGATCGTGAAAAATATAGTTCATGGCTCTCTGATATGTAGCACCAGCACTCCTCAAGCCGAAAGTCATAACTACCCACTCATACAAGCCGATAGCACCAGGGCACCTAAAAGCAGTCTTGTGAATATCCTCTTCGGCCATAAAAATCTGATTGTAACCAGCATTGCCATCCATGAAGCTGATAATCTTATGCCCAGATGCTGCATCTACAAGTTGATCGGCTACTGGCATTGGATATTCATCTTTCGGTGTAGCCTTGTTTAGATCTCTGAAATCCATACAAACCCTGAGCTTGCCGTTTTTCTTGATAACCGGTGCTCTATTGGAAATCCACTCAGCATATCGGCATGGTCTGATGAAACCGGCATCATAAAGTGTTGTAATTTCGGCCTTAATAGCATCATACATCGCAACTTTACAGCGTCTTGGGGGTTGCTTGTATGGCCGATAGCCTGGTTTGATAGGGAGCCGATGTTCAACTATCGATCGGCTAAGTCCTGGCATCTCATAGTATTCCAAGGCAAAACAATCTCTATACTCCCTTAGGAGTGCAATTAACTTACATTTAAATTCTTTTGGTAAACCTTTACTAATATATGTCGGCCTAGGCCTATCACCTGGTCCAATGTCAATTTCCTCTAATTCATCGGCCGACATAAAACCTTGCCCAAGCTTACCGTCGAGATCATCAATAGTGTCTTCTGTGTATAGGTTGGAACCCTCCACGGCGCCCTCAAAACAAGAATTGGGGCTCTTAATCTCCTGTTGTCTGTATGGCATCATCAGAAATCTTTAAGTAATCTCCTTGCCAAACTTTGCCAGATAAACAATCAATTCCTTCCATCTCCCAAATAGATAAATCGGCACAAGCTACATTGACTGACCTGTCGGCTGGCACGATTTCGATTTGGTCTCCTTGCCATTGAATCAAGCTTTGATGCATTGTTGAAGGGATGTAACAGTTGGCATGGATCCAATCTCTTCCCAACAACAGACTGTAGGAACCCTTCCCATCAATAACAAAGAACGTGGTTGGAATTGTTTTATTGCCGATGGTTAGCTCCACATTCAAAACTCCCTTGGTCTCAGGTGGGTTCCCGCCAAAATCCTTCAGAACCATGTTGGTTTTGATCAAGTCCTCTGTATTCTTCCCAAGCTTTCTGAATGTTGTATAAGGCATTAAATTAACAGCTACTACTCCATCGACTAGCATTTTTGACATCGGCTTACCATTGACAAATCCTTTAACATAGAGTGGCTTGAGGTGCCGATGATCTGTTCCTTCGGGCTTCTCAAAAACAGCTTGTTGTGGAGATAACATGAATTTAGCCGATGGCATATCTTCTTCTTGCTCGACAACTTGCTCTACTGCATATTCGGCTGGCAACATAAAGACCATATTTATCTCAGATGACATCACTTCCTTACCCTTGCGTTGTTGATTTTTGCTGTGATCCGCTTCGACTTCGTTGGCTGGCACCACTTTGCTCTTCATGCGCCATACTTTCTTCGTTTTCTGCCGCAGCCGATACTTAATTGCACCCTCAACCTCCTGGAATTGCTCCCTGTTCCTCATCCATTGAACTCTTCTCTTTTGATTCTTGGTGAATATCCCAGAAGGACACCATTGGGGATGCATTGGCTTGGATTCTCTACGTGAGTCATCTTCATCATCGTCTTGGTGCATCGGCCCAAGTCTTTCATGTACTGACAACCTTGATTGTCTTGGCCGATGTGTAATTGCATGTCGTCGGCTTGGTTCTTGAATGAATTGGACATCAGGATCACTGCAGCCAGGACAATTTTCAGTAGATGGTAGCCTCATACCTTCGTTCCAGCAGAACCTGAAAAATTCACAACTCCAATGGGGATCAAAATATCTCTCTTCTTCATTGGGATATGACTCCTCCTCCTTTTGGCGCCTGTTTTGATACTTGCCGATCATACCAGTCGATCTGATACTCCTATTATAGTTTTTATTTCCATCGGCTGTATTCCTGTTGTATCCAGAATGCACCATGTTAACTGGAAAAGGGTGTCCATCTATCTTCATCGGCCTCTTTACCATGTTAGATCCATCAATCTTAATTTTTCCTTGTTCGATAGCCGACTGGATCTGTTGTCTGAAATTTTTGCAATCATTAGTGTGATGAGACCCTGTGTTGTGCCATTTGCAGTACTTCCTTTTCCTCAACTCTTCAGCCGATGGGATGACATGTCCTGCCGGCAGTTGAGTCTGTTTTTCTTGAAGAAGGAGATCGAAGATCCTATCGGCCTTGGTAATGTCAAAGTCAAACCTTTCCTCTGTAGCCGAATTCTTAGCCCATTGACAGACCACCGTCTTCTTGTTCCTAGCCCATTCAGCTGCATTGATATCTGGGTCTTCATCTTCAGAGTCAGAATCATAATTGTAGACATTGTTTACATTATTAGCCTTTTTGATGAATTTCCTAACCTCTTGAAATCTTGTTTCGTGAGCCGATACCTTCTGAGCTAAATGTGCCAAACTGTCAAAGTCCTGAGCCGAGAACCTTTCTCTAATCGGCGCCAGCAAACCTTGAAAAGCTAAATCGGCTAGTTGAGAATCCGATAAAGATAGGCTGTAACATCTATTTCTCACGTCTCTGAATCGTTGAATATAATCTGGAACTGATTCGTCTGATTTCTGTCTAATAGATGTGAGGTCCGATAGCTTCATCTCTAGAACTCCACTGAAAAAGTACTTATGGAATTGTTTCTCCAAATCGGCCCAGCTCCTGATTGAATTATATGGCAAAGATGAAAACCAAGTGAATGCTGATCCAGATAACGAGAGTGGGAATAAGCGAACTCTCAGAGCTTCTGTAGCCGATGCCTCACCACACTGAGCTAGAAATCGGCTAATGTGCTCGTAGGTCGATATATTGTCTTGTCCTGAGAACTTGGAGAAGTCTGGCACCTTGTATCGGCTTGGCAACGGAACCCGATCAAAGTATTCTGGATACGGATGCCGATAAATGTTGCCATTATCTTTCGGTTTAAGTCCAAATTGCTCCCTCATGACGTCAGCGATCATATCGGCCCAGGGTTGATGAGGTGTTGCTCCACCATACTGCTGTTGTACTGGATCTATCTGGCCGTATTGGGTCGGCTGAGGTCGTGGTGAGTGAGGCTGATAAAGATTATTGAAGCCAGCCGATATGCCTTGTGGTGGCACATAAGGAAGTTGTTATGTACTGTATTGCTGGCTTATCGGCTGCGTAATTCCAATCGGCTGTTGTGGAACCGAAGGAATTTGGTAAGATGTGTCAACAGCTAGCGGTTTTGGATGAAGAATACTCACCAATTGTTCTGGTGTTAATTGAGGTTATGCTTGCCCCCCAGTGATCGGCTGTGATCTGGTTAGAATTGATGGAATATTTGAACTTGAGAAAGGAGCCGATGGAGCCTGGGTTTGAAGCACTTGTTGATTTCCTTGATTTCCACCGATCTCTGTCTTCACGGTTCTATATGCTGGGAATGCGCCGTCTGGTAGACAAATAGGTCCTTTAGCCTTTTCCTCGGCTATCGTTCCATCGACCACCGACTTGATCATGTTTGTTAAGGTACTGACAAGTACTCCGGACTGGTTGACTAGCGCATGATGTACAACCGAATCGATGCGATCTTGTAATGTGTGCAATTCTTCGTTACTCGATTCGGTTTTCACTTGTTTATCCTTTTCTTCTCTTGGTCCAGAGGTACTTGAGTCTTGCTTCACGATCGTCGGTACTTGTACTTTAGCTCTTTGGACGACCGTACCTTGCCGGGTGACTGTGAAGGAATGCAAATACTGGTTTTGGAGTTGATCCAGCAGTTGTCGCAATTCTTCCTTTTGTTCATCATTCAGCTGCTCGGGTGTAACCGCGATGATGTTGTCCTCCGCGACTTCAGTGATGTTTGGAGACATGATGACACGAGTCCCACTGGGCGTGCCAAAAGCATGTTGATGCAAAAAACACACACTGGCCTGAGAGGTTTGCTTTACTCTAGTGCAGGTCCAAAATTAGGGTTTCAGATTCAAGGGCGTGCCAGTTGATTTGATCCTGCAATCAACAAGAAAAACATACAAAGAATATCAGTAAACGATAAACAATCGGCCATAGGGCCGATTTCATATCGTATGTGACCTAGCCGATGCAATAAAGCATGGATCGGCTGTAAGGTATAATCAATGATAGAATTAACCCTAAAGCTAGTATATCGGCTGTAAAGATCAGTGTTACATAATCAACAAATCAATATTACTTTAGAGATAAGCAATTGGGATAAATCGGACTGAACCGAGACAGTATAAATTGCCCAAGTCTAAAGATAACATGAAATAATGATTATATAAATTGATGTCATTGCCGATATCTAGGTTTAAGTATGTATCGGCTATAGCTCCGATACAACCTTATGCTAGGATATTTTCTAGTGATAAATATATTAAACTATAACCAATTAGATTGATATCGAGCTTAATATATTTACATTAGATTAGATCCTGACATAAGGGGCAGATATAGAATATTTAACAAAGTATAACACAATGTAAAACATCTATATCAGGTAAGATCGGCTGAAACCCCGATACTATCCTTATTAACAACCATGAAGCAGGTTAGATATCATGATTCCAAATACGACTTAATAGGTTGGACTGAACCAATGCAGCATTAAGTATAAATAGAAGCATGAGATCTAAAGAATCAAGCCGATGGTTGCCTTTTCGGGATGGTGGATATATTATATAACCTAGATTAACAAAGTAATCTAGCCGGTATCGATGAAACCCTAGAAAGGATCTAGCCGATATCGATGAAACCCTAGAAAGGATCTAGCCGATATAGGTAGATTGCATTGCCGATTTAAGTTATATAACATATATGATAACTCGGAGAATCACAACAAAGAACTAGAGTGTCATAGAGATGTAAGCACTAGCCCTAATGATGTAATTCGCCATGACAAGATATACCTTTTCACCGAAGATCAAATTGATGCAGCACGACTCGAAAGCACAAACTTGTCGAGAATAGAAAACAAAGGTTTGGCGATGCGCCGAGATTGATTGAACGTGTGTTGTTGTTATTTACAAGATCTCGGGATTATATTTATACCCGAAATTACAAACATTGTCCATCACAGACACGACTCATATTAACCTAATACAAATCCAACTAACGAACAAGCCCCTTAGGCGGACTCTTACCGAGAATATCTATAGAGAAATTACATAAAATACCCTAATTAATAGATACAGTTACCTCCTTAGGACTTTATCCGTGCATGGCAATCCATATGAAACACGCTAACATAAGCTGAGCCGCCCCTCTCTCCCTCTCTCTCTCTTTGGCGCCTGTAGATGGGGCCCACTTGTCGGCATCGTCTTCTTCCTTGCGCCTGCAACCGAGCCGACTCAGAGCGCCATTGTTGCCGCCGCCCCCTTCCAAATCTCTCCGATTCTTGCCCGATTTGATTAAATTGGTAGAGGGGAAATAATCCCCTTGATCTCCTCTATCTCTTCTCTATAGAAAGTTTCATCTAATTTCTTTGGAAATCGCCGGATTTCGAGATTGATTCGGACTCGTTTTTCCTTTTTAACCCTAGTTTTTCCTTCTCCGATTCCGGTTGCCTTGCACCGAGCCGCCGCCCCTGCCCCTATAAAATGGAACCCCCTGGACCTCCTCTATCCGCCACTGCCTTCGCCCCAAACTCTCGTCGACCGTGGAGCCCTAGCCGCTGCAGCTTGTGCGCCGTTGTCGCCGGGAAAGTTTCAGCCGTGCGCTGTCGTCGTTCCGGTCGCCGCCGTCGCTCGGGAAAGCCACCGTTGGGTTCGCAGCAAGGAGAGGAAGCCCGTCCACCCACTCATCTCCGCTGAAAGCCTTCGGAAGTCGCCACCACCGCCAACCCTAGCTGCTGTTCGCTGTCGGTTCGTCGCCGGCGTTTTGTTTTTTTGGTGAATTTTTGTTAATCTTCGGAAATTCATAACTAAATCATCGTAACTCGGATTTGAGTGGTTCAAGTTGCTAAATTCGTCTAAAATCGAGATCTACATGCTAAAAATATCCACATGTACTGTTTGTGCTTGTTTTTGTACTGTTTTATTGATTTTTGTTCATTCGCTTTAGTTTCCGATGTTCCGGAGGAGAGCGTTTTCGCGGAAGAAGGTTTCGAAGTGTTTCCCGAAGCTCAAGGCAAGTCACCCAGATCCTAAATACCCCTTTGAGCATGTTGATCCCATTTAAAGCTATTTGTTTTTATTCAACTACTGCATGTATTTTTGAATGTCATCGGGAGGGGAACGACCTATTGTCCTTGCTAAAGCCCCTTTGTTTTGATTACCTTTACTTTGTCACTTGGTTAATAATTGGATTAGCTAGAACATTATATGGTTTTAGCTAAATTAATTAGGATGCTTAGTCATGCTTAGAAACACTAGCTCACATGAATGGGATAATTAATGCTTCACTATTATTTGATGATGGATTAATGGTAGATTATGATGGTTAATCATGCTAGGGTGATTAATAAATATGCCAACTAAAACTTGATAATGGTGGGTTGTGAGCACATGGTTTGGATGGTCGTGCTCATGACAGTTAAGGACCGGTTCACGAGTTTCGGTTGTGAAACATTAACCGTGCCAACCACAAGCCAGCGTGGGCAACGGCTTTACCCTTTGTGTAGTGAGGTTCATTGTGGGGCACCGGGTTGGGAAGTGGCGGAGATAAGCCCACGGGGGACGCTGGGGAGTCCATGCCTTATTTTATAAGGGGTGATTATGATCCAGGAATGGTGCATTGTTTTGAATTGCGCTATGCATAGGGTAATGTCACAATCTCTATTCGGGTACTTGCTAAGTATCGCGACGCATGGTGGACATGATGTTGAGGTTGTGTCTTGTGGGTACAGTGGTACGCCTCTGGCCAGAGTAGAACTATTCGAATAGCCGTGCCCGCGGTCATGGGCGAGTCTAACAATGTCTTTCGTGATTAGTCTCACACTTCTCACCATAATAGATGATTCTGTAATTGGTAATAATTTGTTTAGCTCCTGGTTTGGAATGGCATATTCCTGGTTTGGAGATAGGTCTGTATAGCCGGGAATGGTTGTTCAGAACGGTTGGGCCTGTGCAACGGGGGTGTTGCATAGCGTTGGATTAATATTGTTTAATTAAATACTTTACTGTTTGCTAAATTCTGTAGTATTTATTAAATGCCATTTACGCAAATGAGACTATATTATGCCGTCCTTTGTTATCCATTGCACTTGCATATTTGCTGCGTGGCTTGCTGAGTATACCATATACTCACCTTGCAATCATTCATCAGAGGAGGAGTTCTACAGTGATGCTGAAGGTGTGGAGGATTAGGCGTAGCCCTGGTCAAGATGCTTGTGGATTGGAGTCACCTACGTTATTTATTTTATATTCCGCTGCTTAGATCTTTATTGTTTGAGAGGAACTATCTACCTCTGTAATGACTTTATATTCGTCGATTAATTATATAAATATTGCACTCTATTATCAATTTGTTATTGTGTGCCTCGGCTGATTCCTGGACGAGGGTTTACACACATGTAAGCGTTTGGAGTTTTGGATAGAAATTCCGAGCGTGACAAGTTGGTATCAGAGCCTCCTTGACCCTAGGTTATGCCAAATGGTTACCCATAGAAGCCCTCTAAAAATATTGAACAAAATAGGACTGTTCTCCTCTCTTTCTCTTTTAATCAAACCAAGCTAATGGCACATGCAGATTATAGTCTCTTTAATTGTTCTCATTCAAAATTTATTTATTCCTGTGTTGTTAGTACTGTACATCTATTACTGTATTAATGGCCCATTTACCAGCAAAAGTTTTACAACATTATTTTTTTTATTTATGTAATTATGTTGCAATTAGTATGCTAGATTTATAACTCTATTTTCTTTTATTTTGAAAATCTGTCATTCAAAAGTGCAAAAGTTTATAATCCTGTTTCAACTTTCTCATCTTATCTGCAAGGCTAGTTTACTTTATTTATATTTGAGTGGTTCGGCCTCGATCCAACGTGAGAAATATTCAATGGCTACGATTGCAAACTTGTACCCATTTCGCGCCACAGGGAATGGGCCAATGATGTCCAGCTCCCACCTGGCGAAAGGCCAGACTGGTGCGATGGGTTGCAGCTCATATTGTGGTGCAGTCTGGCTTCGGCCGTGTCGCTGGCAGCTTTCGCACTTTTTGGCCTGCTCAACGCAAACTTTCAGTACTGTGGGCCAATATACTCTCTGGCGAAACACCTTGGAGGCAACTGTTATTGCAGCTTGGTGTACGCCACACAGCCCCTGGTGTATTTCTTTCACCATATCCTTGCCCTCGGCGAAGGAGATGCACCGAAGCAAGGGTTAGAGCACCCCAGAGCGATATAGCTGGCCTGAAACTAGCTTTTATTGCCTGGCTTTGATTTGTAAGCGCTTCGCTTCTGCCTCATCCTCTGGGAGCCAATCATCCTTGAGGTACTTTACGAACAGAGTTCGCCAGTCCTCTGGGTCTTCACCCAGGTTTGCCTGGTCAATGACCATGATATCCAGGGTTTCTGTGGGCACGCTTGGTGCATACAGGATCTCGAAAAAGATGCCTGGCGGCAGATTTCGCGAGGGTGTCTGCTTCTTCATTCTGGCCTCTAGGTAAGTGTTCGACCGTTATCCCGGCGAAGCACTTTTCCATAGATCGAAAAGCCTCCAAGTACTTTTTCATCCCTTCGTCTTTTGCCTCAAAAGACTTGTCGACATGACACACCACCAACTTGGAGTCTGTACGGATGAGCAATCGCCGAACGCCCAAAGCCTTCGCTTTTCTTAACCCTAACAACACCGCTTCGTACTCTACCGTGTTGTTGGTCGCGTCGAACTGCAGCCTTGCGGCATACCAAATCGGCACGCCCCCTGGTGAAGTGAGTACAGTCGCGGTGCCCGCCCCCCTGTGCGACCACGAGCCATCGGAGTGTATTATCCAAGGCTGTTCGATGGGTTGAGGTTCAGGGGCTGACGCCGGTGTCCATTCTGCCACGAAATCAGCTAGGACCTGGGATTTGATAGCAGTGCAAGCAACGAAATGTAGGTCGAAGAGGGATAACTCCGCTGCCCACTTGCTGAGCCTACCAGAAATGTCCTTGCCCCGGAGCACTTCGCCCAAAGGATACTGTGATGGCACAGTGATTTTGTGGGCCTGAAAGTAGTGCTTGAGTTTGCGCGAAGCCATAACTAGGGCATAAGCAAGTTTTTCCATCTCAATGTACCTTGTTTTCGCCCCTTGCAAGGCCTCAGAGACGAAGTATACTGGTTTTTGTCCTGACTCTATCTCTTGGACAAGGACTGCACTGACTGCCACTGGCGAAGCCGCTAGATATAGCACCATTTCGCTTCCTGGGGGTGGGCTTTGCAGATACTGCTTTAGCTCGTCGAATGCGGCCTGGCATTGGGGGTCCAGCTAAATTTTCCTGCGCCCCGGAGGGTCTTGAAGAATGGCAGGCCCCTTTCGGCTGCCTTTGAGAGAAAACGACTGAGTGCCACAATTCGACCCGCGAGCTTTTGTACTTCCCGTACACTCGACGGTGGCCTCATTTGCTGGATGGCATCAATTTTCTCGGGGTTCGCCTCGATACCCCTTTCAGAGACAAGAAAACCCAACAAATTGCCCGCGCGAACTCCAAAAACACACTACTCGGGGTTTAGTTTCATACCCGCTGCGTGCAAATTGTCGAAGGTCTCTTGTAAGTCGGACGCATGGTCGAAAGCCTTACGGCCTTTTAAGACGATGTCGTCGACATAGGCCTCCACGTTTCGCCCCAGCTGCTTGCGAAGCACCTTGTACACTAGCCTGGCGAACGTTGCTCCGATGTTCCTTAGGCCGAAAGGCATCCTGAGGTGACAGAAGGTGCCAAACGGCGTGATGAAAGCTATCTTGGGGATGTCATCTGGGTTCATGTGGATTTGGTGATAACCGGCGTATGCATCCAAAAAGCTCATGAGCTCGCAGCCAGCTGTCGATTCAACAAGCTGGTTGATCCGTGGCAAGGGGAAGTCGTCTTTCGGGCACACCTTGTTGAGGTCTATGAAATCGACGCACATGCGCCACTTGCCGTTCGACTTCTTCACCAAAACCAAGATCACCAGCCACTCCGGGTGGTCGATCTCCTTGATCACCCCAGCCCTGAGTAGCTTTTGCACTTTGGCCTCTGCTGCCTCCTGGCGATCCGCGGACATCTTACGCAGCTTCTGCTTTCTTGGCTTGGCATCTGGCTTGACTGCCAGGTGATGCATGATGAGTTCCGCCGAAACACCTCCCACTTCGCTGGGGCTCCAGGCGAAGATGTCAATGTTCTTCTTGAGCACCTCTAAGATGTTCTCAGCCTCCTCCTCGCCCAAATCGCCCCCCAGCTGGACGAACTTCGCCGGATCAGCGTTGTTGATTTGCACCTTGATCACCTTACCGTGAGGGGCTGGCTTCGGCATGCGTATAGCATGCGGTTCGGCCTCAACATTGTGTACTGCCCTGCTGATCACGGCCAAGTCACCCTTTGACATGGCTGGAGGTTGAAGCCCCTTAACGACGATCACTCCTGCCGGACCGGGCATCTTGAGTTTGAGGTAGTTGTGGTGGGAGATGGCTTCGAACTTGTTCAAGGTTGCACGGCCGAAGATGGCGTTGTAACTGTACAGGATGTCGACCACGTCGAACAGTATCTGCTCTTCGCGCCTGTTTTCACCTGTGCCGAAAGCAACCATCAACCGTGCCTGGCCGAGAACTTGAACTGCCTCGCCGCCGAAGCCGCGAAGGGAGGCCGACGCTTGGGTGAGGGCCACGGTTGGTAGCCCCATCTTTGCGTATGCCTCGGTGAAGATGACATCGGCTGAGCTTCCCCCATCGACCAGAATCCGCCGAACATGAAAACCGGCTACCTCGGCCGAGATTACCAGGCGGTCTTGATGTGGGAACAGCACCCCTTCGGCATCTTCCGGCCCAAAAGAAATTTGCTGGTTCAAGTACTTCGGGAACCCTTCGCCTGCGGCAGTGATGTTATGCACCATTCGCAGCTGCAACTTTTTATGCCGTTTTGATGGTTGAACTGGTGGATCGGCCCTTGTAATCACCTGAATGACTCTGCGCTGCATGTCTTGGCGCTGTTCGGCTGGGGGTGATTGCTCTTGGGCCGCCTCGCAAGGCGCTTCGACAGCGGCTCCTTGATGCGGCCTTGGTTCTTGAGCGTTGCGTCGCTGACGAATGTTTCGGCATTGCTCGGTGGTGTGCGAAGATCACCCATGATAAGCGCAATAGAGGTCCTTTCTGACCTTCTTGCGAACAGGCTGCTGGTGGCTGCCACCCTGCTGGGCATCGAACTCCTTGCGGAGGGCTTGTACTTCTTCGACAGCCATCACAGCCTTGCCCGTACGGTCAGTTCTGAATTTTCTCCAAGTCATGGGAGCTTGGCCTGGTCTCGGCGGCTGCCCCTAGTTCACCGGCTGGGGTTGACGAACGGCGGGGGGAGCTCGTTCGGTGACTTACGCTTGCATCTGGGCCTGGGCAGTGGCGATGGAGGCTTTATCGTACTCAGCTTGGATTGCTTGCCTTCGCTTGGAGTCCTCTTCGCCCCTTGCGTACCCGTCGATGATGCGAAGCAGGTGCTCGAGAGTTTGTTGTTCCTTGTTAGCGATCTTCCTTGTGATTTCACCTTCGAGCAGCCCGGCCGAAGCGGCGTTGATGACAGATGCTTCAGTTATATCTTGAACTTGGCATCGGGCTTGCGAGAAACAACGCATATACTCCCGTATTGATTCGCCCGGCCACTGGCGAATGCCGAGCAAATGTTGCTGCGTCTTCGGCTCCTCATAAGTGCCTCGAAAATTGAGGATAAAGACATCGCGCAATTGCTCCCATGAGTAAATGCTATTGGATGGTAAATTGAAATACCAGGAACGGGCGATGCCGTCTAGAGCGAAATGGATAACCTTCGCCTTAGTATTTTCGTCGCCGTGAGCGGCTTCGATCGCGGACTCGTAGATAGAGAGAAAATCTTTTGGGTCCGTTTCGCCCGAGTACCATGGAACGGGTGGGAATTTGAACTGAGGTGGGATTGGACGGGTTTTGATTCCCCTGCTCAACAGCAGCCCCTTTTCGCCCCCTGCCTTACTCATGACACCCTACAGCGAGGGCCCGCTCGGCTGCGGATACGGCGTGGCGAAGGGCGAAGTCATAGCCTGCACGTGCGGCTGGGCTACAGCGTTCGGCAGCCCGGTTCCGAACGGTGGCGCTTGGGTGGTGTTGTAGAAGTCGAACTGCGGCCCTTGACTCCAGGGCGAAGCCCCCGGCCTGGGTTGGTTCGACGGCAGCCAACCGGGTGCGCCCTGGCCGGTGCCCCCCTCTGGTTGGGTCGAAGGGGTTGTGCTTGAGATGTTGTGGGGTGATTTAGTTGCTGAAGGAAAGCTTGAAGCTGTGCTTGCAGGGCCGAAGCCCCCTCCGCCATCACTTGCGACATTTGACTGGGTGGTGAGGGGTGCACCTGGACCACAGCCGGTCGAACCTACGGCCGCACGTCAGGAAGCGAGTGCGCTGCTGCGGCCGAAGGTTGCCCGGGAAAGTACATCGGTCCTTGCGCGGCTTGCGGCGGAGGGGCTTGGACCGGCGCTTGCTGGTAGGCTTGAGGCGGGATGTAGCCTGCCGAGTATTGGAGGACTGGGGCCGAAGCGACCTTGGCTTGCCGTGTTGCTTCGTATGCATGTTGTTGCTCTCGCATCTGGTGAAGCATGTCTTGGAGTCGCGTCATGTTCTGCCACATGGCTTCCATGCTGGCTTCGGCTTGCGTCTCGAGGTTGGGGTCAGCCTGCACAGCAGCGAGTGTGGTCGAAGCCAGCTGACTTGCCGAAGGGATCTCCGGCACCTGCTCCGTCGTAGCGACCGGAGCCGAAGGCGGTGGTTGCGACGCGGGCGCCGAAGCCGACGGCGCTGCCCCAGCTTTGGCGATGGGCGCCGAAGGTTCCGCTCCTTCTTCGGTGGCCATCACCTCTTCTGCTACGCTTTCCTTTTGGTTAGCAACCCTCTCCTTTGAGACCTTTTTCCATGGCATTCTGTTAACGACGAAATTTGGTAAGCCTCAAAGTCATCATCGGCCTAGAGTCAGTATCGGCTTCAGAGTTCTGGAATCGGCCGATGGTATTATTAGATCACCAACAGTTGTGTTGTTGATGGATTCGGTTAAGGAGATAGATCAAAGTCCGAGTTCAAGAAGGATGCGGCATGGCAATTTATCTATTAATTAGGCAGAGTCGTTAGTTTCCTTTTAATTTTAGGAAAGTGTGTTTAGTGTCCAGTAAGGACTTTATATGTTTCCTTTTATCTTTAGGAAAGTTTGAGTCGTGTCCGATATGGACTAGTATCTACCCATGGGTATAAATATGTACACCCGGGGTCTATGTAAATTATCTCTTGATCAATACAACTTCGGTGCATCGCCACCTTTTACACTTTTACTTTCGACGAGTTCTTGTTTCAAGTTGGGCTGCATCGACTTCGATCTCCGACGAGGAGTAAGGCTTGTTATGGCGGCTTGCGTTATCGGGATTAGTGCTTCCATTGCTTCGACACTCTAATCTTGTTCATGTAAGTCGTCGAGTTATCATATACATTATATAATCTAGATTGACAATGTTTTCTACTTGCATCGGCCGATCTCTATCTAGGGTTTTGTCGATATCGGCTAGATTACTTTGTTGGCTTAGATTATATAATGTATCCACCACCCTGAAAATCAGTCAAAAGCTTGATTGTCTAGATATTATGTTTCTTTTCATACTTAGTGCTGCATCAGTTAAGTTTGATCTACTAAGTCGTGCTGAGAACCATAATCTCTAGCCTGCTTTTTGATTGCCAATAAGGGTTTCATCGGGGTTTCAGCCCATGAGTTATCTGGACGTTGCATCGGCTTACAAGGATTACTTACAAAGTTGGTTTTAGCCGATGACAACAAAGGTTTCACTGTTTATATAATCATTTGGATCTATTGACATCGGACCACCAGCCGATGAATGCTTCAACCTTCGGATCAGTGCTTATTCAATCTATCATTACTAGCCGATTGGCTTCTACTGGATTATTTTATTTTATTTTCATCAGCCGATTATCTTTATGTCATTATTTACTCAAGTATCAAGATCTATACTGGATATCGGCTGGTATCGGCATCGGCTGGAATCATTCCATCGGCTTGTCAGCCGATCGGCTATCTTTTAATCTTCAATTTATATATCTTGTCAGTTGCAGGATCAAACTGACTGGCACGCCCGCATCTCATCATTATTCTGGACCTGCACTGGAGCTAAGCAGATCTCCCAGGCCATCATGTTTTTACGTCAACACATTCGCTCTCAGTGGTTTCGCTCGGAGGTCCCCACGGTCGGCGCCAGCTGTTGTCGAAGCGACAACTGCATACGTCGAAGGACGTGGTCACTCAACAGTTGTTGGAAAAATAAAGTGTATTAAATTCAGGAATAAAATTGGGATTCCCTTTACATGGCCCTAGGGGGTTATTTATAATCCCATTACAGATCCCCTATTAGGGTTTAGGCCTTTTACAGGGGAATTTACATGGCCACCCTTATGAAAGGGACACCCACACGGGTATTCAACGTAATTAAGATACACGGGCCTTCAATGGGCTGTCTGGTGACCATTGGCCCATCGGCCAGTAGGCCGGGGCGATTGGGCTAGCCCACTGGGCCTTCTTGGATCGGGCCCAGCCTGGCGAAGTCATTCTCCTTCGGCGTACGCCTTCGCCATGCAGTCTTCACCCAGACTGGCAGGGACCTGGTGCGACCCTTCGCCCGTTGCCTCCTTCGCTCTGTTGTCTTCGCCACGGGGCTTCAGCCCAATCGGTCTTGGGCGCCTTGAGTTTGAATCCTCGCTGCTTAGTTGGTTTCGGCAAGTCCGGTCGAAAGGTCTCATGGCATACTGCCAACATTTAGAATTTAATAACTATTTTTAACTATTATAAATTTGTTCTAATTATTTTTGTGATTTTATTTCAACTTAGACGCATTTAAACGGGTATTAATTAATTTTTAGTCCCGGTTGTTATCACAAGCCGAGACTAAAAATAAATTTGGAAATAGTGGAAAATAAATTTGGTAGCTACAACAGGGACTAAAGAGTTGGTGGCTACAACCGGAACTAAAGATGTATGTATACACACACACAGGAGGCGCATCGTCTTTTCGTTCCGACTCCCACACTTGCAGTTTTTTCGACCTCATCACGCCGTGCTCGCTAGTTCCATCGATCTCCTGCCACCGCCGTCGACATCACCGCAGCAGCCATCACGACCACCGCCGACATCGTGTGAAAGGTAGGGCCGCCCCCACCAACTATCTTGCCCCCACCCCCTCCATATCTTCCCCCACTGCCGCCGCTGCCACCACCACAGCCACCAACGCCAGCACCACTGTCAGTGCCACCACCAACGCCACGCCGCCGCCAACGCCGTCGCCACCACCGTCGTTGTCCCACGCCGCCACTACCAACGAGAGCGATCATCCAACCGAACGAATGAACGACTTAGCAAACGACCTAGTGAACGACTTAACGAACGACTGATCGAACGACTTAGCGAATGACCGAACGAACGACTTAGCGAACTAGCAAGCGAACGATCTAGAGATTCAACGATTTAGCGAACGACTTAGTACTACCGAACGACCAACCGAACGACTTAGCGAACGACCGAACGGACGACTTAGCGAACTAGCGAACGAACGATCTAGCGAACGACTTAGCGAACTAGCGAACGAACGATCTAGCGAACGACCGAACAAATGACTTAGCGAACTAGCGAGAGCACGACAAATATTGGGTGTTGTTTACACCCAATATCTTAAGTCGTTATCTCTCATTTAACGATGTACACGCAAACTTTCTGAATTTAGACTTAGGACCATTTCGGTTTAGGATCAATGAATGCAAATCGCGATGACGAGCAGATCCTCCTGGGCACGATCGCAAAGGACAACAGCCAATATTGAGCGGATGAGGAGGGTAACGAGGACACCAACCAGTACTTTAACGATGAGGGAAACATGAAGGGACATGAGAAGGGGAACGAGGAGGGCTAGAGTGATAGCCAACCGAGTGTTGGTGATAAAATGGCACGCAGACAACGAGGTGCCGCGTGGAAGGTGGAGGGGAGGCATATTACAACCGAAGTGAGTCCAGACAGCCAACCTGTAGTCCCTGCTGATGCTGCAAGAAAGTTTGTATCACACAACGGTTGGTGCGTGAGGGATCATGTGCCCATCAATACAGTAAACTAGCATCAAACAAGGTCACGTGGGGATGAGGAACAATCTTATCTCCCTAATTCAAAGAAAGACATGTTGTGGACCACCATGCTCGAGACCTTCACGGTCCTTGAGGCAGAACAGGTCAAAGTGAAGGAATGGACTCTAAAGAAGATGGCCGAACAATTCCAGAGCTACAAGAAAGAACTGTACGACAAATATGTAGTGAAGGGTCTGACACTGGACTTCGACAAATTCCCCAAACTAACGGATCATTGGGATGCGTTTGTCGCCTACAAGATAGGAGAGGCAGGGCAAGCAAAAATAGCCAAGAACAAAGCCAATGCCGCAAAGAAGAAATACTTTCACCGGCTAGGGTCGAGCGGCTACAAGAAGGTAGTGCCCAAGTGGTAGAGAATGGAAGCAGCGTTAGAACAAAGAGGTATTGTTCCCACCACAGCTGATTGGCCTGAACGATCTAAAAAATGGTACTACGCTCATAGGGGAACACTGAATCCCGGCGATGGCTCCCTTGTCTTCAGTGACGACAGACGGCAGGCAGCACACCGTCTCGTCGAGGCCCTAGAGGCTTCTGCTGAGGGAACTTTCAAGCCCGACAGAGAGAAGGACGAGCTAACGCTTGCACTAGAGAATCCCGAGTGCAATGCGTGGAAAAGGCATGATTACATGGAAGCATGGGTTTGAAGAGTACATCCACACTTACCGGAGTCGCATGAGAAGCAAGATAGCTCAAGAGGTGAAGCTCACAGATCGCGAATTGAAGGTCGAGACCTACCACGCATGGATGAAAGAGGTTGAACGACGGGAGACGAACGTTTAAGTCAATCACGCCAGCCATCTGTTCCTCCCGTCATGGTGAGCCCCTCAGGGAAAGGAAGCAGCTGCGCTTCTACAGGGCAAGTAGGAGATCCTCAGAGCATGGAAGTTGCAGGAGGGCTTGATGTCGAGGAACCACCATGCCCCGAGGATGAAATCATGCAGCGGACATTGTGTGAGCTGCATGTTCCTTTCAGGAACATATCAATCAAGGTTTGTTCGTAGTTTTATGAAATATTTCTAATTACATTGCGAAAATTGTTGCATATATTAAGTACTAATGATCTCGATTCTCGTGAAGGCGGCGGATGGCATGGCCATACCAATGCAGCAGAACGAGACATACCATTGTAGGTCGATTCCACCTCGGTACTCAAAGGTTGAGCGGGTGGTCCCCGGCTTCGAGGATCTCGAGTTGGACATCCCTGGAGGAGACGGGGGACAAAACTAGAAGACACAGCTCACACCATTTTACTATGGTGCAAGTGCTACATCGTCTTTCCCGGGTGATCAGCGGAATCCGTTCCTACATCACCTCCACCTGCACCGTCTCCTCCCAGGTCTCTGCCGCCTGCACCGTCTCCTCCGACTTCAACGCCGCAACCAGCTGCAAGTTCCAGGAAGTCTTGCCCATCTCGTCATGCACCGTCAAAGTCCATGCAACAAATGAAGAAGCCAAGACTAGGCGAGCAAAAACAAGCCACTCTCAAGAAAAGTGTGTACGATAGGACTGACGAGGTCATCAGAAAAGAAGTGCAAGACCACTTCAAGCCACGGAGTCCACAGAAGAAGAATCCATTAGACCCATCAACAACGGAATTCTTTCTGAAGATGAGCGAACAGACCAAAAAAGACCTTGTCATCTGACTATGAATGATCAATGATTAAGTCTTTTAAGAATTCTAAAGGGAAGAACAAAGAAGTCCGTCAGCTCGGTCAACAATCAAAGCAAGACATTGAGCCGATGTTAACTAAGACCGCAATTGATAGTGAATGATTTCTCAAAGATACAAATCCGACTTTCAGCAACTGCTGGGCCTAAAGCCTATCAAGACAGCGACAGTGGCGGATCTCGCATACAAATTTACCTAGGGAAAACCACTCGTCAAGCCTGAGCATGTAATAGCCTTTTTACACAGATGTACCGCTTCCATCAATAATTCATGGAAAAAACAGCCAAAGATAGAGAGATGTTCGGTGTGAGGATAAAACACGCCAATTACTTCAATGGAGAAGAGACTATGTGGGTCAAGTTCGAGAACGCCTTCCCTATATCCCACCTAGACTCTATGGACGTCGCTTTTATGAGCATATGGATTTTGTAAGTGTCATTCAACTTTATTTCGTTACTTAGCTCATCGTAGGCTCCTTACAATTTTTACCGTGTTAAGATACCTGATGACATCTTTTTTCCCTTCGTAGAATGGAGATTCAACGATGCCGTAGGAAAGGATCTTACAGGGTTGGTTTCATGGACCCATACAGAATTAATGTCAAGCTACTGGAAAGCTTTAAAAAATACAAAGGACAACATCTTAAAATTCTTGGTGCAACAACATTAAAAGACCTATATACTAATGCCTTACAACACAAGGTGAGTCTTTACTGCAAATAGTACCAATTTGAAGGAGCTTATGATTCTGAGAAGCAGCTGGTGAGAATCTGGAAAAGCTGGAAAATCCAACTTCTGGTTTCTAGTTTATTTTCTAAATTCTAGAACTAAAACTTCTCAGAACCTCGCTGAAAATCTAAATTGTTTGAGGTAGCTTCTGACAGCTAAGGATTCTTGGAGAAACCGTAGCTAATAGAAGCTTCCCAAACAGACCCGTAGTATTCTTAATTCAGGATTACATGGTCATATAATGTCTCTCCGTTGGATTCTTTTGCTGGATTTGCATGGAACACTATATATATATATATATGTATACATATATGAACATGTTGACTAATTGATTCATGTAATTGCTGTCAATAGAGATAGATATGGGTGCCAGCGGCCAGACGATAACAGTGGAGGAGGGGAAGAGACAGGTGTACTCTGCCGTGCCAGCAGCAGCGCAGCCATGCAGCGCTCACCGTGGACAAGCCGCCGTTCACGCTGGGTGACATAAAAAAGGCCATCGCATCACATTGCTTCCACCGCTGCGTGATCAAGTCATTCTCCTACCTAATCCATGACCTTGCCATTGCCACTAGCCTCCTGTACTTTGCTCTGGTCGGCATCACTGCCCTCCCAAGCATCTCCGCCTCGTCGCCTGACCGCTCTACTGGGCCGCGCAGGGCAGTTTACTCACCGCTGTGTCGGTCATCGAGCACGAGTATGACCACCACGTCTTCTCGGACTACCTGCTCCTCGACAACATTGAGGGCCTAGTGCTCCACTCTGCGCTTCTCACGCCCTTCTTCTCATGGAAATACAGCCACCGGCGGCACCACGCCAACATGTATTGGGTCCATAGAGGAAGGACGAGGTATACGTCGCGAAGAAGAAGTCCGCGCTGCCGTGGTACACTCCCTACGTGTTTGGCAACCCCGTTGGGCGGCTTGTGTACATCGTCTTGCAGCTCACCCTTGCGTGGCCACTCTACCTCGTGTTCAACCTGTCGGGGCAACCGTACCCACGCATCATTATCACCTGCCACTACGACCAGGAGCGCATCCAGGTCGTCCTCTCGATCCGACGCCGGCATCTGGCCATACTGTTCACGCTGTACATGTACACACTACAACGGTCACCCACATCTCAATCGATCAGCAACCCACATATGTGTCGGGTATGGCGCTCGACACAGTGTAGAAGTCACTGATGTGACAAGTTATCTCAATCGGGCATACGACCGTTACGGATGAAGTTATCTCAATCGGGTCTCAACTAAAGCCCGTCACCGATAGCTTTGACCCAGACGACCAGTAAAACAGTGCTCGTCACAGATGACCTATCTCAATCGGGCTCCAACCAGCGCCCGTCAGGGATGACTACTAATCTCAATCGGGTCTAAACAGGAGCCCGTCACAGATGACTAATAATCTCAATCGGGCCTAATGTAAAACCCGTCATGGTTGACTATAACTCAATCGGGCTTTAACTTATAGCCCGTTACCGATGAGTATGACCCACAAAAAAAGTAAATTTCGGTTTTTGGCTAGCCTCAGGCCTTTGCTAGCCATGCCCACTGCAAAATAATAGAAACAGATATATTCCCCCGCATTGTCAATATATCCATCTCAGCATCCCCATTCACATGTACATATGCCATTCACATATATTTGACAGAACCATTCACATAACATCCATATTACTCACATATTTCACACATCCATATTGCTCAAGTGGTAAGCATCATAACCTGCAACATATACCTGGGAAGAATTTACATAGACATAACAAATATAATAAACATCAGTGTTACATAATCACGTGTCTTTGACAATTCAATTAAGATGTTCAAAAATGTTCATCATTTAATCTTAACCTAAACATTCCTTTTGGGTGAATTATTTCACGGAGGATGAAGCCGGCTATCTCCTCATGAATCTCCTCAAAGTTGCTACCCGGATCCTTTGAAAATTTGTCCTACATGTACATAATTCAAAATTAGTCGATCGATCTCTACATATATATGTGTATATGTATATATATATATATATACACTTCGATGTAGTTAGAATATGTCACAAATGAGACCACAAACCTCAAATTCAGCCGAAGTCTTCACCTTATCTTTGCACAAAAGGCGCATGTTGTGGCAGATATGGAATCCGCACTGGTCGCCTATTTGTTGTTTTACCAGGAAGTTTTTTTTGGATAAGTGTGTCCTGTCCTGTCTTACGAAGGCCTCCTTTTTGCACATATCAACCCCACGCTTCATCTATCGCTAGTTGAATCGGGGTCCAATCATATGCTTTGTTATCAATTCTGGAGTTTAGGTAGTGGCATGTACTCCACTTAGGCGTTATGACCAGAAGGATCCAATGGCCACTGCGGCATTAATATAGTTAAATTTAAATACTAAAACTAGACGTCTAATGCAATGTATTTAGTGAACACACTTACTATTGATTATAGGCGCACATAATGTACTCCCTGTCTTGTCGGGCGTAGAAGGTGTCAAACATGTAGTTTACCATTCCTTGAAGGTCGCCTTCAAGATTTGTGACAGTGACTACTTGAGGATCAAGGAAGGCAACTTCCGGTGCATTCTAGAGACACCACTTCCAACTATACCTACACGCACGACAAACGCTCTTATAAGCATGTTATACGGATTGAGATGACTAATTTTCATGAACAACAATACTTACAAGGAGTAGCACTTGAGGAGGGTTGTGTCCACCGATCGGAGCCTGTAGAGGTCGAAAAGATCCTTGAAGTCTACCACGATATAATTTGGTGGCCCAAGGAATGGCGGTCAGTCGTGTTCGTCTATTATATTATTCTCTCTATTCTTCCTCCTCACGTTGGATCTCTCGATGTAGTACATGTGAAGCTCCTTGCAAGCGGTGCCCATCGTTCCTAGCACGTCATCTCCAACCAATGGTTGGAAGGATGATGGAGGAACGGTCTTCCTATGTACTACCTGCACCTTGCTCATATCTAGCTTTGTTGGAGCAAGACGTGAGACCTGCAGCTTTCCTTTTCCTCGCTCCCTTCCAGCAGGTTTTTCGATAGCTATTCTCTAAGGGGAAGAATGCGTCTTCCTGCTTTTCTTCATGGGTGGGGGTTCAGTGATCGCCATGCTATCGGCCTCCATATGATCATCCCCAAAATCCATGTCGTATTGTAACTCCACATCATCAGTCTGTTCATGACGAGCGGGAGCTGGAGGGGCTGAAGGAGCAGGGGTAGGTTGTACTGGCGAACGACCGCTTGGTGTAGTGGTTGGCCTCGGAATCACCCTTATCTCAATGAGGTCATTGGGCCATTGGATGAAGGTTCCACGTGTATTTCCTAGGGTTAGGACCTCGTCGTTCGGTGGATGCCAGAGTGGGAAATGATCGAATTCGGGCTTCACCGAGTCAACTTGTACTTTCGCACAGTCAGCCCTAAGTTGCGTCCCATGCACTCTTGTCTCTGGGGTCGGCTTGAACGCAAGTCTCTCAGCTGCAGGAACCGAGAAGGTCGGCATCACCCTAACTGTCAGGGTGCAGCTGGTTGGTTCCTGTGATAGATTCATCCATATTTTTAGAATATTATGTAACATATGGTTTCGTTAAGACTTTTATGCGTTGCAGATGAGAGATTTACCGTTATGTGGTTGACGGCGGCGGGGACTGATGGTGGCATTTCCCCCTCCTCAGTTGATGCGCAACTACTGTGCCTTTGCGTGGGACTTGCTAAATCTTGTTGCATAGTAGCAGTGGCAACCTCCGGGATATGTTGCTCTTCTCGAATCTCTTGCCTAATATGAGCCCTCATCGATTCGAGCTTCTCGTCGAATTCAGAGCTCAATTCGGCTCTGACCTGCTCCCGGATCTGGGCGGCAAGGCGTGCATCTTTCTGCGCCTTCGTGACTGTCCGCTTCTTGTACTGCCATGCATAGTCTGGAAACCCAACTTTACATGGCACATTGGAGCCAAGTCCACTTGTCCGTCCACGGTGTTCCTTGTTGCCCAACGCTTTAGTGAGGATGTCGTCATCGCGTCTTTGAGAGCTGGCCTCTTGCGAGGCTTCTTGCTCGGCAACCAACTCCTTTTGCAGTACAAATGAGTTCGTATTCAATCAAAAGTTCATTGGAAACAATGAAACAAATATTGAGATTAGGCACTTACTATATTATCGTACACTTGTTGATCTTGGGGATTTGGGAGCGAAATTGTCCCATCTTCATTCTTGCCCGGGCCCAGTTCCTTGCCCGTGGGTGTGGGATATCGGCAAACACCGGCGGTGTGTTCGCTGCCGCTGCCGCTTCATGCTCCTCCTGCCATTTCTCTTGCTTCCCGGCATATCCTGCGGTGCCAAGCCGGTGCGGGTGCAAGTTCTTGGCCTGCAGTGCTCGATAAGCCTCACTTCTGGCCCGGGATTCGGGGGTCGACTTCTTCTCGTAGAATTTCTCCTAGGCGTCTGTCGTGATCAAAGGCCATTGCTCGGTTGTATCCGGGGTCATCGGGCTTAAGACATACTCCGTGACCAGTCTGCTCTTAAAGTTCTTCCAAGCATTGCCCATAATCTTAAAAGCAGCCTGCTTGAGCCTGGCCTCGTCAGTTTCAGGATACTCGAAGCTTTCCTTGAATTTTAGCCAAGCTGCATTCTTCTCTGCTTCAGGCACATGCTTGATGTCATCCACGAGAATTGTGAAGTTCTTCCTCGCTACGACACCACAGGTCGACCTAAACATATCTAGAACATTCCGAGGACGGGTCGACAATCCAACCTGGTTCACCTCTGCTATGGTGTACCGTTCATTAGGGATTTTGTTCCCTATCCTACGAGTCCGTGCCCTTGAGGACCCACTAGTTATCATTGACATTGGTTCACCTTACTGAGACATCGTCTAAATAACTTACAAAATAACAAAATTAATTAATTTCGTAAACAGATTTCGTATGTATGTACTTACTTTAATATTATAGTTCGTTGGCACCCGAAGCACATAAGTCCTAAAATCACTAAGCCCTAAAATCACTAAGTCATAAAATCACTAAGTACTAAAATAGCTAACAACCCTAAGTCCTAAAATCACTCGCTCGAAATGAATGAATTATTGTACTTTAGTTGATTCCTCGCTCGACGTCGCTTCTTTTCATACGTTTCTTAATTACCAAAAAATGACAGATTATGAAGTGCTCTGGTTGCCAAGGTGTCTTGGTCGGTTCCATACATGTACTAACCCAACCAAACCAACTTGGCACCCGGAGCACCTCGTATTCTGTGATAACTTGATAATCTAGGAACTAAGTCCATACATAAATGACTAATTATCAAAAACAAATGACAGAATATAAGGTGCGCTGGGGTCTGAACGTGTCTTAATCAGTTTTGTGAATGCACTAACTCGATCAAACCAACTTCAGACCCTACGCACCTCGTATTCTGCGATGATTTGATAACGTACTTACTATCTACACTAAAATCAATCATCCACCGACCATCATTAATCACTAAAATAACCCTAAGTCCTAAAACCTATTCATCCACATATCACTAAAAGCAGTAACTAAATCCTATTCATCTCACAAATTGCACATATATCAAAAATTGCACATATATCAAATTTCACATATATCAAATTTCACATGTATCAACTATTGCACACACATATCACATATATCAAATTTCACATATATCAACTATTGCACATACGTATCAGATATATCAAATTTCACATATATTTCACACATATCAAATTTCACATATATCAAATTTCACATACATCAACTATTGCACATATATATCACATATATCAAACTTCACATATATTTCACACATATCAAATTTGACATATATCAACTATTGCACATATATTTCACATATTTCAACTATTTCACATATATCAAATTTGACATATATGCCGGATTGGGGAGGAGGTGGCCGTCGGCGGATTGGGGAGGACGTGGCCGGCGGAGGCTTGGGGAGGACGTGGCCGGTGGCGGTTGAATGCGGTGGTGGCAGCATGGGGAGGAGGTGGCCGGCGTCTTGGTCAGCGGCGGCGAGCTCCAAGTACGTGGCGGCGGCGCTAGGGTTCTTGGGACTTCAAAAAGTTTTCGATCCAGATCTGAAGGGAGAGAACCCTAATCTTAGTACGGTCAAACAAACATCACAATTGGGCCTACACTAGAGCCCGTCATGGATGACTCATCTGTGATGGGCTCTAGTCCAGGCCCAATTGTGATGACATCATCTCAATCGGGTAATAAAAAACCACTGCCCGTCATAGATGTAATCATCCGTGACGGGCTCTAGTTTATGCCCGATAGAGATTACGTCATCTCTATCAGACATTAAACCAGTGCCCGCCACGGATGTAATCATCCGTGATGGGCTCTAGTTTACATCTGATAGAGATTATGTTATCTCTATCAAGCATTACAGTACGGCCCATCACAGATTACATTTGTTTCCTGTTCATTGTTGACCTGAAGTGAAAATAATTAACTACAATAAAATAATTCACTTATTATCCCAAATAATTAACTAAAGTACAATAATTCACTAAATGTACTAAATCGACAACAATACTTCATTAGTTTCCAAATTAACTAAGGTTTTTTACTAATACAAAAAACTTCATTAGTTTCCAAAAATAACAAAACAATTAAGTACAACGAGATGGGTCACAAGGTTATGCATTCCATATGATCTGATCGAGTATATGCCACAGGCTCTTGTGGATCATCGTCAAGGTCGATGTGAGGTCTTACGTGAAGATTCTGGTTGTATTATTCTTCATCAACGACATTGTCAACACCAACAATTCGGTGCTTGCCATCCCTCATGATGTGCATCTTCCTGTTGGCGGGGTCTTTTATGTAGAAAATCTGCTCGACCTATTTCGCAAGTACGAATGGTTCGTCGGCGTATCCAAGCTTGGATAGATCTACTAAAGTGAAACCTTCCTTATCGACTTTAACACCAGTGCGTATATTCACCCAACTGCATCGAAACAAATGAACCTTGAACTTCACGTAGTTGAGCTCCCAGATCTGCTCAATGCAGCTGTAGTATGTGTTCAACCCAACTTGATCCTGGAATGCATCTATACAGAATCCGCTGTTTTGCACTATGCTTTTGTCATCTTGCTGCATGGTGTAAAATGTATATCCATTAATATCATATCCTTGCCATGTGTCTATGGCCCAACATAGTCATATTCCCAACAACTGTACTGTCTCATTTGGGATATCCGTCAACATTGTGACATGATTCTTGAACCATGAGTTGAACTGAGAGTTATGTTCTCTGTTAATCCACGTCTCAGATCGCCCCAAGTTCTCCTGCCGGATTTTCGCTAAGTGCTCCTCAAAGTATGGGCCAACTTCTGCCATGTGTTGGAGCACAGCAAAATGAGCCTACGCGTAGAAAGCTTGATCGGGCCTAATTCTTTTCCTCCCTATTGTGCCAGCACCTGACAACCTTCCTTCATGACGAGAAGCTGGAACTCCGATTGGATCAGCCTCGGACATGTAATCCACTCAGAACTCAATAACCTCCTCGGTCGTGTAGCCTTCAATAATGTTCCCCTTCAGTTTTGCTCTGTTCCGAACGTATGACTTCAAAACTCCCATGTACCTCTCGAACAGGTACATTTCTCTTAGAAAAGATAGGCCACATAGTTTTGCTTGCTTCACAAGATGAACAGGGAGATGAACCATGATATCAAAGAAAGGTAGTGGAAAAAACATCTCCATGTGGCAGAGGGTATTGATAATATCGGTCTGCAACCCATCTAGATCTTCAGGATCTATAACTTTCTGTCCGATTGCATTGAAAAAGGCACACAGACGTTGGATCGTATGATGGACTTTGGGTGGAAGAATGCCTCTGATAGCAACTGGCAAGATCTGTGTGGTTAGCACGTGGCAATCGTGAGACTTCGTTCCAACCAGTTTTAGGTCTTCCGATTTGACGTACTTACTAATGCTCACTGAATAGCTCGATGGAACTTTAATATATTTCAGGTATGATAACATTGTGATCTTCTCATCATTCGACAGTGTGTGGTAGGCTGGAGGGAGGTACGCTCTACCTGTCTCTGCATCTATTAGGGGCTGGAGTTCACTGCGAATGTTCATTTCTTATAAATCAAGGCGCGCGTTCAACCCATCCTTTGTTTTGCCGGGAATATTCAGCAGCAGGCCAACCAAACTCTCACACATATTCTTTTCTACATGCATGAGATCCATGCAATGACGGACCTCAAGATCTTTCTTCTAAGGTAGTCGCCAAAATATGGATTTTTTCTTCGACATACCCTTGTCCTTTGCCTGAATACGTTTTCTTTTCTTCCCAAACTCATTGGTTATGTCCTTGACTAGGTTGTGGACCTAATCTCAACAACTTCTTAGGAGCAGGCTGAAGTTATCTCTTACCGTTGAAAATTTTCTTCTTCCTTCTAAATGCATGACGTAGCGGGAGCCACCTCCTATGACCCATATAAACCATCTTTCGTGATTTCTTCAACCACCGGCTACGTGTATGTTGCATGCAGTCGGAGCAAGCCTTCTTTCCTTTCACGGGTTGGCCGGAAAGATTACTAAGGGTGGGATAGCCATTAATGGTGCAAAACAATAGAACTCATAGCTTGAAGTTCTCCTGACCATATGCATCCTAAGTTTCCACACATTCTTTCCAGAGAATCTCAAGATCATCCATAACAGGATCAAAGAACACATCGATATCATTGCCCGGTTGTTTCAGTACTTGGATTAGCAAGCACAACATAATATATTTCCTTTTAAAGCACAACCATGGCGGTAGGTTAAAGTTTGAAATAAGAACTGGCCAAGTGCTGTGAGTACTACTCATGTCTCCGAAAGGATTCATGCCATCCGTACACAGACATAGCCTCAAGTTTCTGGGGTTGGCAGTAAAGTCTTTGTGTTTTCGATCGATATTCCTCCATTGAATCGAATCCACTGGGTGTCTTAGCATACTGTCGTTCCTTCTCTCTGTGGCATGCCAACATACTAACTTCGCTTCCTTGGGGTTGGCAAAGATTCTTTTGAAATGATCAATGATAGGTAGATACCACACAACCTTCACGGGACCACCCTGCTTTGACTTCTTTCCTTCATCAGAACTTTTCTTTCACTTGTATCGAGAAGCCTTGCAGACAGGACAAAGATCTAAGTCCGCATATTGCTTGTGTATAATATGCAGTCATTTGGACAAGCGTGAATTCTACGGACCTCTAACCCCAGGGGACACAAAACCTGATTTGCTTCATATGTTGTCTCGGGCAATGTAATCTCATCAGGCAGCATGGCCTTCAAAATTCCCAAAAGATCTGTGAAACTCTTATCTATCCATCCACTACTTGCCTTCAGCTTCATTAGGTCCAAGGTAGCTGATAATTTGGTGTGCTTTGCTTTGCATCTGGCGTAAAGAGGTGTCTGCGAGTCACTGACCAACGTGCTGAACTTTATGGAATCTCTCTCGTTGTAAGCTGGGTCCTCAACGTCACGTAATATATCTTGCAGCAGATCGTGATCCACATCAACCATTTCACCGCCCAGTAGAGAAGGTACAAACATGTCATGCTCATCTTCATCTTCCTGATTTTGCGCACCACTTCTGTCTGCAGCTGCACCACTTCCTAATTCTTGCTCTCCATGCTTGACCCAACATGTGTAGCCCTCCATGAATACTCATTGTATCAGATGAGCGTGTATGTCCACTCGGCTATCAAACATATTCTCATTCTTGCAATCTGCATATGGACAACACAAGTAATCGTTGTTTCTTCTTTTCCTATCCTCCTCCGCGGCGTTTATAAAATTTAATACCCCATTTCTATACTCTTGACTATGACGTTTCACAGTTTTCACATACATCCAACTTCGATCCATCACTACAGAAATGAAAAAAATTAGAGAAACATCTTATAAGATAAGTATTGCTAAATTAATGAGAATTGATGAATTTTCTAAATTAATGATTACTATTTTTCACTTACCTTTATGAATTTACTGTTTTCTTTGGAAAAAAAATTAAAATTTCGCCCCCTTCAACCTCCCACCAAAATAGTGAATAGTGGGATACAGTTACACTGGCGGTTGCGGGTATTTATAGTGTGCAATAACTATCTGTAACGGTCCAAAAAATAACATCTCTGATGGGCATATATGTTATCTTTATCGGGCCTAAATAAAAGCCCGTCACTCTGGAGTGTCATCTGTGATGGTCGTTGTTATTATCTCAAACGGGCCTCAGGTTGGAGCCCATCAACAGATGATGGTCATCGTTGATGGGTTCCAACTAGGACCCGATTGAGATTTTTAAGGTTATCTCAATCGGGGCTAAACTAGATCCCGTCATGATATGAGTTATCCGTGATGGGCTTGAGTTTTATGCACATTTAACATGTCTCAATTGATCTCTTTTTAGATCCGTTTGAGATGTATTCGTTGTGACGGTCCGTAAAATATAGTTAAGTTATAGACCGTCACAGATGAGAGGATTTACACTAGTGTGATAGACTCACGGCAGCGTTCGGGTTCTGATGGGTGGTGTGCGTGTACGGCGTGCCGGTACTGATAGTGGGCGCGCTGTTCGTGCTCATCACCTACCTGCACCACACCCACCGGACGCTCCCGCACTACTAGAGTGAGTGGGAGTGGCTGCGCGATTCACTGGCCACCGTCGACCGCGACTACGGCGTCCTCAACCATGTGCTGCACAACGTCACGGACACTGACGTCCTCCACCACCTCTTCCCCAGCATGCCACACTACCACGAATTTTTTTGAGAATTAATATTTTTTATGGAAAAATGCAAAAGTAGTGGCCAATCGGGAAAAATCGCCAAAGTAGTATCCAGTCGAACAGATGTAGTTCGACAGGGTGCCTATCGAACGGCCAAAATGTCACTGGCATGGAGATCGAAATGTGACTGGCATGGAGATCGAACGGCTGCAGTTCGACAGGTCCTGTCGAACAGAGGCTGTTCGATAGGGATCTAGTCAAACTGGGGCTGTTCGACAGGTTCTCCTATCGAACTGGCGTAGTTCGACAGGCCGATAGGTCCCTATCTGATAAACCCTGAGCTCCACTCGATGCGCTCAAGGATATGATTTGGCCCGATCTTTCGGTGAGTTGAGATAACTACGATTTGGGAGACACGTTGACGATCCGACTACAACCGTACAAGACGTTGTGTTGCGCCTTCGCGATCGATACACCTCTCCGTGGGTTGTTGATCTTATCGATGCAGATCAACCTTATTCCTGCAAGCAAATCGAAGAAACTAGCAAGAACAAGATAAAAGCAATCTGAATTGCAAATAGGAATTAAATACAAATGATAAGTTGGGGTTCCGAAGAACAAGCAGACGGACGGTCTAGCCGACACGCGCGCTGCAAGCAAGTAGCAATGGCTAAACTTTAATCTAACAAAAACCCCCAAGAAACCCTAAAGGGGTGCCTAGCTATTTATGGAGGTGGGAGGATGACCTAGAGAGCCCTAGGGTCGTGCTCCACCTGTTTGGGGCGCACCCCACATGGGCCCCACATGGGCCAGGGTCCCAGATGAAGTTACAAGCCCATCGGCCCATTATAGGTGACGCAGCACCTTGTTTCTGTAATTGCAGTTGACTGGGATGGAATTTGAGGATGAGGTTGGATCCATTGGAAAGAGGACTCCGAGAGCTTTCCATCAAGTACTCACGGGCCGAAAACGGAGCTCGTATGCAGATTTGGCGGCCGTTTGAATTCAACGTTGCAGCAGGTGGCCGAATTGGATTCCAGCACCTGGAGGACTTGGTCTTGATGTCTTCTTGTTGATCCATGATGTGAACAACGGTTGTATCCATATGAGCCATGGTCACATCATCCTCCCCTTCTTCACGGAAAACCGTCCTCGGTTTTTCCATACGGTGCTCTTCACGTAGTCCATTTAAAAGAACCTGTTTCACCAAATCAAAACAAGATAGACTCGAGATAACATGATTAGTCGTTACAACACTCTCTAGCCTACTGTTGCCTTGCATAACTACAGGAGGTTCCAAATCTGAACATATATAAACTCTATGCACCAAATATATTCCTCTATCAGTATATCCTCCAAAGATATGAAAAATAGCATTAATTGGACATCTCAAATCAGACTTAACAAATAATTTCTCCTTCAAATTGTCAAGCTCACAAAATTTATCAAACTGAATATAGCCCAAAATATTTAAAGAAGATATCAATTCACGTTCCCCTACTTCATTAGCAATGTGAACAACATGCTTAAAATCAGCACATAAAGAACTAACACTAGAAATAGCATATTCATTCACTAGTTGTGGTATGGGTATAAGTGAAGCATTACCACACAACTCTTCTTTATCACAAGAGACAGCAAGTAAATCAACTTGTGACAAAGGAATCTCAGCAATTGGTTCCACTAAAGGTTGCTCTACTATAGCACGAAAAGTGGACATTTGTAGCTCAACTTGAGAATACTCACATTCATTTATCTCAGCACCATTTAATTTACCTTCCAAACTTTCTTCAGATGTCGCAGGTGCTTCATGCTTCTCCCCTTTCTTCTCAAGTATGTGTTTCTCCTCCTTTTGACAGCTATTTACTTCCTGCAAATTATTAGTAACAGGAGGCACGAGCACAACTTGTTGCTTATTAACATTGTCAATTTGTTTTTCCACATTGCAAGCAAGTTGTAACAAATGAGAAAGAGATCTATATCTTTGACTAGCGAGCATATCCTGAATTTCTTTGTTAAGCCCACGCAAAAACCTCAATTCTGAAGCTTCTTCGCATTCATCTAAACCACAGCGTAATAAACAAGCACGCATATCGTGATAGTATGAAGTAACAGTTTTAGTATCTTGCTTTAAACATTGCAGTTTGTTGAACAGAATATCAGCATAATACATGGGAACATAAATATCTCTAAAATATCGTTTCATGTCTTTCCAAGATTGAGGTATTTTGTTATGCCTACAAAGATATTTCCAATCATCAGAAGCATGTTTAACTAAAACACTAGAGGCACACATAACCATATGATTCTCAGTCAATTTATATTTTTGAAATTCTCTATCGACAGCAAGCTCCCAATCAACGTAAGCATGAGGATCATAATTTCCTTCAAAATAAGGTAGTGCAGATTTGATCTTAGCTAGAACATCATCACTTACCTCATAATGGTCATGTTGATTACTCCTCATGTCTTGATGAAGATGTCGATGTTTAGCATCACTGTCTCGTATTCCCTTGCTTAATCCTGCCATGGTTAGTTGAAAACAAGAAACATACACAAGAATATGCACGCTCCTATCAACTACTACGTATTGGACGCTCAAATATCACACACACTCAAGCTTTTAACCGAGCTCTTACAAGTTCTTACCAATGCAAGCGGAATGGTGATATACATCGACTCAACCAAGCACCCCAATGGAGGTTGGATGTATCGATGCCTTGGCAAACACTTGCTGTACGGCTGCAATCAAATCTGTGGAGCTCTAGGTAGGCTTAAATATGTAGCAAAGGAGTAGCAAATGCTCAAATCAGAGAATGCAAATTTGAATAATGGTTCAAAGTCAAGTACCGTGCTGGTCCTAGGCTAGAACGTACTAGAGACGCGAGCCTAGACACAAACGGTACCACAAGATAGCACAACTCAAGCACAACTCTGATACGTGAAAGCAATCTCAAAGATAACAACTGATTTTCTCTTTCGTTTTTCTTTCTTTCTTTCTCTTTTTTTTCCTTCTTTCCTTTTTTTTTGGTGCGGCTTTTCTTTTCCTTTTTTAAGCACCTTTCTGCCTTTTTTTTTCTTTTTTTTGACTTTTTTTCAGCAAAAACGACTCAAGGACCTGGATGCAAGATTACAGGGACTCAAATGTAAATATAAAAAATTACAGGGACTCGAATGTAAAAGTGCAAACCCTAAAACTAAAATTATACAAAAATGGAATGCTCTCGTCGCATAGGTTCCGTTTTTGCAAACAGATCTCGAATCCGACACCAAAATATTTTTTTACAAGGTGTAGCAACTCACGGTATGGGAGAGCAAACAACCGTACGTGGGGAGGTGGAGAGGAAGCCGTGCATGGGGAGGTGGGGTGGAAGCCGTGCGGTGGGAAGGTGGAGGGGAAACAGGAAGGTTCCGATCCAATCTACTATTTCTTTCCAAAACAAACCAAACCAATCTAATCTAATCTACAAAATTTCCTCCCTTCTTTTTCTTTCCACACGGCTAAACAGAAACACCGGACAAGCACAGGTCTAGGCAAACCCTAGATGCAACTCCACAACTCCAAAACCAACCGACAGAAAATACCCGAAACAAGAAAAATGGAACCCTAGTGGCGGCACGATTCCGTTTTCGAAGATCCCGACGACAACGAAGACACAGTGATGAAGGTGACAGTGGTACTAACCGTGACAAGAACTCGAAACTCTAAACGGACTAGATGCTAAGACCAGCAACACGACTCGACGATGCAACGCAAAACTCAACAAAGCAAAAACTGAAAAGAACAATGCAATGGCACAAATATGGCTGGGTAAAGGATGCAATTTTTTTTTGTATGGCTATTTTCTGGTTATAGGTAGATTAAAAACTCACCGAGCAACGAAAGCTCTGATACCACTTGATAAGCCCTGAGCAGCTCTGATACCACTTGATAAACCCTGAGCTCCACTCGATGCGCTCAAGGATATGATTTGGCCCGATCTTTCGGTGAGTTGAGATAACTACGATTTGGGAGACACGTTGACGATCCGACTACAACCGTACAAGACGTTGTGTTGCGCCTTCGCGATCGATACACCTCTCCGTGGGTTGTTGATCTTATCGATGCAGATCAACCTTATTCCTGCAAGCAAATCGAAGAAACTAGCAAGAACAAGATAAAAGCAATCTGAATTGCAAATAGGAATTAAATACAAATGATAAGTTGGGGTTCCGAAGAACAAGCAGACGGACGGTCTAGCCGACACGCGCGCTGCAAGCAAGTAGCAATGGCTAAACTTTAATCTAACAAAAACCCCCAAGAAACCCTAAAGGGGTGCCTAGCTATTTATGGAGGTGGGAGGATGACCTAGAGAGCCCTAGGGTCGTGCTCCACCTGTTTGGGGCGCACCCCACATGGGCCCCACATGGGCCAGGGTCCCAGATGAAGTTACAAGCCCATCGGCCCATTATAGGTGACGCAGCACCTTGTTTCTGTAATTGCAGTTGACTGGGATGGAATTTGAGGATGAGGTTGGATCCATTGGAAAGAGGACTCCGAGAGCTTTCCATCAAGTACTCACGGGCCGAAAACGGAGCTCGTATGCAGATTTGGCGGCCGTTTGAATTCAACGTTGCAGCAGGTGGCCGAATTGGATTCCAGCACCTGGAGGACTTGGTCTTGATGTCTTCTTGTTGATCCATGATGTGAACAACGGTTGTATCCATATGAGCCATGGTCACATCACTATCGAATACCTCCAGTTCGACTGGCTATTCAACTTTTCCTACCAGGAATTATTTATGTAATAAGTTATTGTTTTAATAATATGTAATTTATTTTAGTGTGTAAGAAAGGAAAATATTTTTGTATTGTTTTATGTATATGGTTTAGGGTTTTGATAATGTTTGGTGGGAAATTGTACTATTTATTTGTTGGTTAAAATATTTGAATTATTTAGTTTCATTAATTGTATATTTTTTTCTAATAGCTTTGTCGCAATTTATTAAGTAAGGACGGATAAAGAAGAGGAGGGGATTGAAGACATTGCAGCGGATGCAGAAATGAGCTTAATAGATGAAAAAGAGAATGAAACATTAGCTAACAAATAGATAAACCTAATCCATTCATGACCCATACAACAACATAACATAACAAAAAGGCCGAAATAGAGCGAATCGGGGTTAAGCTTCTCTATTGACCCTTCTACGTCGTTGTGTACGTAATGCAACTTCGTGATCCTTCATTCTCTTATACTCTGTTTGCGTTTCAGCTTCAGTTAATCTTCCACTTTCATAGATCGGGCTGACCATGTCGATCCATGAAGTAAAAGCACACATCCTTGGATTCCCCTGAAAAATCACTCAAATTAGATAATGGGAAATAATTGTTATGGGAGTGCGAAGCAAAATGTAATTTAGTAATTAAGCACGTGACATACAATGAATTTGTCGTCTATGTTGGGACAGACGAAGTACCGCCTGCCATATGTATCTTGTGAGAAGGACGTTGCAACCTGGCAGCGATCTCTACAACTGCATTTGGGACGATCACACCATTCAGGTATACCTAATGGATTTGATCTCCAGTGTAAGCTAGCGGATTGAACCTGGAGCTTGTACTCCATCCATGCTTGAATGAATTGTGTGGTCGTCTCAGGTTGAGTTATCGTCGATCCGATGGAAGTTCTTCGCACCGAATCGATCCACTTTACGTAACTACATTTGCGGTCTTCTTCCTGTGCCCAGAAATTAATGACCGTACACAGAGGTAGGTATATGACAGAAGTAATCGGAGTGACCAAAAAATTAGTGGAACTTACGATGAAATCATCGTCGACAATGTTAGGACACACGAAGCATCTATGTCCTAGAGTTCGTTGTCGAATGGACCTTATGACCTGGCAACGGTCTCCACACCTACACTCTGGACGCTCCCGCCAAGTGGGGAGTCCTAGTGGATTCACTTGCCATTGTAAGGATTCGGTAGTTTTTCGTCGTTCATACTCATCCTTCCTCCTTAGGTAGTCCGATAATGGTTCGCTGCATGGATATGGGCGTGCCCTGTCACGTTGTGGATTAGTCGTATCAACCCACTCAACGAAGTCGCACAAACTACAGTAAGTCTGACAATTTGCAGATATTGTAGACACGTGGTTAGCGATGTACGTATTAGACATGTGCAAATGTAGAAATTGCAGTGCATTGAACAGATACCTGGTAAATGTTTGGGCATTGGGAAAATCTCCTACCATGGATTTCAGTAGTAAGTGATGTCATAAGTATGCATCGATCACCGCATCTGCATATTGGACGGTCGCACCATGGTGGAAATAGAGCTGCGAGTGGATCTCTTCGCCAGTCTAAAGCTCGCGGAATGGAGCTTCCATTGTGTCGAACTGGAGGCTGAAGACAATGGGAAATGTAAAGAGGAAAGGACTTGATGAGCTCTTGTTTGCTCAAGGTATGTATTTATAGTGACGTAACGATTGAAGGAACCATAGTGATGAAGATAGGGTCGATGTATGGATAGACTTGACGGGCACGAGCGAGCAGTCCGTACTGAAAGGTGGTCACGACTAGTCGAGCTTTCGCATGGTCGCTTTCATAACTCTACAGTCGGTAAAGTTGATAATGGGGTGGACCACAAAGTGACATGTGCGCTGAAAGTAGATAGCAAACCACGTGCATGCATTTATACGCCTGTCCTATAGTGCGCTGCAAAGTTCGAAGCGAATCATTTGTCGTGATTCATTCGAAGGGTACGCTACTGAGTAATTCGTCCGAAAAAGCTTATGAAATAGTACTGATAGCTACTAAGTTAATCATAAAGTGTTGCACAAATAGTACGGACTGAATATAAATGACTAAAAGTTTAATACAAATAGATAAGTCAAGGACGATCAGTGCCCTTTGCACGCTTGCTAGGTCCTCCCTTCTTCCTACGCCTAATCTGCTCAGTGGGATATGTCAAATTATCAGGGGGGTGCCTATCTCTTGCTGCCTATTGTGGTGTCACCTCGTGTGCCTGACCGGCCTCCGTCTCCTACGTCGGCTGTGTGACCTGAGGTGCTGCGTGCCAGTAATCCATCCCTACTTCCCTTTGAGGAGGCTCAGTTGAAAAGAAGTCCTTAATGAATGCTATGCGAGGGGAGTAAGCAGGCATTCTGTGATGCGTCGACACCGAACCGTACTCATCGTCTGTTTGCGCAAGAGGGATAAACCAAAAAATTACAGAGTTAGTAATGAAACATGTAATTATAAACTAAAGCGTGTTATTGTTTAAAGTGACTTACATGTGTGCTGTGTGTGGCCCTGCTCTGGCGCACGTGGAGTGATATGAAGTCCCTATGCTGGTGTGTTCAACACGTTGTCCCCCGTTAGCATGTAAGGGAAGTGTGCCGACCCAGATGCTACCTGCGTGGGGTGAACATAAGGCGGAGTTTGGAATACCTGCGGACGTGGTGGTGCCGTGCTCGATGTGGGTACCCCTGATCCAGCTGACCCCCTGGTGTAGTCCGGTGCTGGGGTGTGCTGAAAGGAAGGACGACGTGAGGTGGATTGAGCACTGGGATCCACGCTGGAACGTCGGGGCAGTGGTGGTGATGCCCATCGAGCAGACGACTGCACCACATCTGCCGCGCTCCGACAGGAGACACGACGTAGTAGTGCGGCAGCACGGGCACGGAAGCTGCGAAGGACGCTCGCCACGTCATCAAGCCTGACGACTGAAGGTCTCGTCTCCAGTGGTTGCAATAGGGTGTCGGACTCCAAGTGAACGTGCTCAACAAAATCGGCCTGTTGCACAAATAAGCAAGGGAATTAAAATTACTGAACCAGCTACACATTTATTACGAGTATTGAACCAGTTCCACATTTATGTAAGAAAAAGAACTAATTGAACCAATTGCACATTTACTGAAAGTAGTGAACTAGTTGCACATTTTTTAAAAATATTGAACTAGTTGCTCAAATTCCACAAATAAACACGTACCATTGAGTTGTAAGCAGATCGAGGCTGAGGGGCAAACGTGTCAGTAATCGCCGCCTGGTGAGGGACGGTGCTATCTCCTTGTGGAGGAAAACACCTCCATCGTGTAACACTGCGGTACCAACGAAGGTAAGCCCCATAGGAACTCCCATCGTCTGGAGGTGTCTGAAGCGTCAAGTTATCAGCTGCAAGCTCCCACTCTTGTAACGTCGGCTGAACCGTGGTCACAATAACTAGCTCGTAGGAAAGCCCGAGCCCCTTTCTGGAGTACCTGCACAACAACAAATTGACACATGAGCACAAATGTTATGTAGTGAATTATTGTAAAAAAATTCGATTAAACAACTGTGATGCGAACTAACCTATGAAGACTATTAGCCAAAGGACGACCTACTCTCGGAGGGAAGTCCTGATACATGACCAACTGTTTGAGAACCCTGTGGACATTGTGTGGCTCGACGTGCACGTCCAGCACGAGGTGACAAGTCATCCTCTAGAGTTGCGTATCTCGCGTGCAAAGATCCACGAGACCGTGCGGTGCACGATCATTGACATCGTGCTGAGTGTAGGGGGTCCACCGAACACGGTCAGGCGTAAGCTGATCAAAGTCAGCTACAAACTGTGTGTACACACGACGCGTCGTCCCGCTCACCCAATGAGGCTGAAACAAGAAGTTAGTAGTTTTCGTTAGTTATATAAGGAAAGTATTGAACTAGTAGTGAACCGTTCGTAATGATAACACAAACGAATTAAACAAAAAATACCTCACGGTGTGTCCACAAGGATCCCATAGTGGGACGATCGTCGATGTCGCCAACACCAGACTTGTACATCTCTCGTAAAGCGTAGTTTGCGTACGAGTCAAGCTGAGGCCTCCCAATGTCGAAGCGCTCGTGCGCCCACAACATAAGTAGCAACGGGCATCCAGGGAGTGAACTTTGCTTGCCGTTCCTCACGCAAGCATCACACAGTCCAACATATGTCACCGCAAGTACAGCTGACCCCCAAATGTACTGTGGAATCTCCGTGATAGGTAACTCTGCAATCTGCTTCGCATAGTGGATGAAGTGCTTGTCCACGGAGTCAGCGTGAGTTCCCATGAACATCACCCATCCAAACAACCACAACAGGTAAGCGACTAAGTGCCGCTGCATGATCCACTCCTCCTGGTCATCAGAGAAGACATCCTGTCGAAACTGATTCAACCAACTTTTCATCGGCCCGTGCCCATCTATGAGATCCTCCAGTGCAATAGGCAGCACACCATGTTGTGGCTTGTAACCATGCACTCTCCAAGGACATCCAGCCTGTGTGCACTTGACGTCGTATGTCGTCCTATTTGAAACCTTCACCCTGAACTCACGCTTCTGGTCAAATGCCCACCTCTTCAACGCATCTTGTAAGTGACTTTTGTCATGAAACATCTGTCCAGCTTTCACCTGCTTACTATCATAACACCAGTGGGCATCTAAACCATCGTTTACCTTCATACGGCTCATCGATATGGTCGTCCAATCATCGGGTATGTTAGTTTCGTTGTCCCATAGTGTGCTCATCGATATGGTCGTCCAATCATCGGGTATGTTAGTTTCGTTGTCCCATAGTGTTGTATCTTCTCCTTCCACTACAAGCGCAATGTATTCCTCGTTTTCCACTTCCATCTGGTCCACTACCGCCTCATTCTCCTCTGCTGCATCAACACGCATAGGCGAATCCGGTTCTTCTTCGTCCGAGTCATTTGCCTCACGATTATTATCACGAACAATGACCTCTACTACTTCTTCCCCTCGACCTTGCTCAGTCCGCCAAACATTTTCAGCTTGTCCACCTTCCAACGGAGTTTCTTCCACCACGACATGACTTGACTCCCCCGATCGATCAACACATGTTGTCTTCTGCACCACTATTGTCAGGCTATAGCCTTTCTCCCTTACTTTATTAACAAACTTCCTCCAACTCCCAGTTGACGCAACCTCCACTACTCTCCACTGCCATCCATGTTGACCCTTTACTGGCCACACGGCATTTATGACAAATTTATCGAACACTGGATCTACCCCAAACATATTATACAACCATCCTAACACGTCGTTCAAACCCATATGCTCCGGTGCATTCAGACTAGTATCATGGAAGGCATATACAATCAAATCCACCCCGCTATCGCATATTTGTATAGGAGCATCGCCATAATACAGACGAATGGGCATATCACCTGTCATCCTGATAACACATGATAAATTGTCTGACGTTTCATCATTTAATCCTTCGATAATTACCCTATTACAACTTATACTACATTGCCGTGTACTAACTTACAACTATTATTAACAAACAACTAGTTTAATAATCCAAATAAAATATAACACCTTTGTACCTATTTTAACACACAACATATTAATAACATGTACTAACTAAGAACTAATTTAATCGTACAATTACTTAAATATCTCTACTAACATTTAGCAATGACAAATGCGTGCAAATCAAACATACTAACATTGAACACTGCGAAACAATTAACAAATCACGAACCAATTTTTTATTAAACTTTCATATCCTCCTACTTAGAGATTACTATTGTATACCTTAACTGCAGTGCTGGAGGCCGTCGCCAACCCTCTCCTCCCGGCCGGTGCCTCCTCGGCCACCTCTCCGGCTTGCTAGCCACTCCCCTCGCTCCCTCCGGCGCCCACGGCGACGTACTGGCGACTCTCGGCGGCGGCTGGCGATGTGGTCCTCAAAAGAACGCGAAGAAGCATTGCGGCGTGGACGCACGGGCTTTGAACAGGCCTGTCGAACGACCATTGTTCGATAGGGTCGATGGAGGGACCTGTCGAACGACCTCTGTTCGACAGGCCGCACGGCGCCGGGTGGTGGGGCCAGTTGAACTCCCACCGTTCGACAGGTCCACTTGTAGAACGACAGCCGTTCGACAGGCTCCTGTCGAATTCCCCAAGTTCGATAGGGCCCGTATCAACCTAGATCTGTTCGACAGGGTACTATTTTTGCTATTTTTCCCAGTTGGCCACTACTTTTACGATTTTCCATAAAAAAAATTAATTCTCAAAAAAATTCCACTACCACACCATAGAGGCCACCAGGGCAGCGAGGCCCATCCTCGGTGAGTACTATTATAAGTTTGACCACACGCCCATCGTGGAGGCAGCATGGCGTGAGGCCAAGGAGTTCGTGTACGTTGAGCCCAGGGAGTGTGATGGTATCTACTGGTACAACAAGTTTTAGCTACAAACGGGGGATGAAGTTAAGATATGATTATAAGTATTATTATGTACTTGTATGTCATTGCTTCTGAATAATATGGTGCTGGTCTCACCATAATTAATTAAGGGGACCAACACATTGTAGCTTATTGGTCTCACAATCGCGGACCTTATATATTATTGTATTCAAAATTCAAATCAATAATTATTATTGTCCATATTCTCCACATGCTTACTGGTTCACTTTGGGGATTGATAAACGTTGCTCGTGCACCTTACATCTTACATGGGCTTCAGAAGCATCTTCACATGACACCACCACTCTCATTGGGCCGGCCTTTCAAAGAAACACAGTCCGTTTCAGCTGGGTTTCCCACCGGACCAGAAGCCATCTCTCTGTTATTTTTTTTTAAGAAAATTGCCATCTATTTATTGATCGGTCTCGCGGGTCGCGAGGAGGTGGTCTGTGGACGTTAGGCAAGGAGACCGGACCTGAGTGCAGCTTGGAGCTCTCCCACGGTAACTTTGTACTCTCGACCACTTCCTTAACTATGTTTTTTCCCTTAAAACCATAGTTAAAAAGGGTAGAGCTGGAAGAAAAACAGAATCGAAAATATTACAAAATCAAGAACAGAACTATACGAATGAAAATATGGCTGTATCGATAAAAAAATCAGTAATTAAGAGCATATCCAACGTGGGGTTTAAAGGGGTCACAAGAGGAAAGAGAAGGTAATGAGGTCCATGCTATACACCCGGCATCAGTCATAGCACCCGGGCTCAAATGCGGGAGAGGATCTGGACCCACTCATCAGACACTCAATACCTACAGCTTGGCATTTTTATTCTTCTATGCTTAATTGTTTAATGCAGATGGACCCACCTATATATAGGGCAGATTGTGGGTTCTACATATTGATGAAACTTTTTACCCAATTGCTCTTACACTAGTGGGTCCCATATCAGAACCCTTTCTGAATTATAAGTTCTGTATGCTCTAACGCTGAAAACATTAAAATTGAATAGTTAGCTAAACGCAAGCTTGTACTAAATAACAAAGTGTCTCTCGTTTAGCCATGAACTAGAATTAAAGATTTGGTTGAGAAATGTTGATGGATGTCTAATTTTAGAAACACAGTAATTATCGTATTATGAAAACGGTAACTTCTGTGGAAATACGGTAAAATAAGGAAACGGTGGTACAACAATATTCGTTTATTATTTTCACGTTGTTCGATTGGTAGAACATAAAGGGGTCTATTTATGCCGATGTCGACATATTTTTCAAACGATCTCAGTCCATTTTTCTACTCTACAGCTAGCAATGCACCAACGCAGGTACTTTTAAGCTTTAATCATGTAGCCCTTATTAGTAGCAGGTCTAAGGCTGTGCCTGAGATGTGAGGTTAGGAACTTAACTTCCCCGCACGTAAAATGGAACGATTTATTTTATTATAATTAATTAAGTATTTACTATTTTTTAAAAAATGGATTAATATGATTTTTAAAACAACTTTCGTATAATTTTTTTAAAAAAATACACCATTTAATAGTTTAAAAAGCGTGCGTGTGGAAGAGGTGAGTTGGGAAAGTTGGAAAAACAGAGCACGGGCTTATAGTTGTATCTATGAATGATGTGACGAGTAACGAGTGATATTTCTTTAGAAACTAGGGGTATGTATAAACAAGCTGTGGCATATACGATAGGGGGCTGCTATAGGCCGAAATACCGTTTGGCCGGGATACTCTATACGTGTTTTCTGCTTCACCTCGTCTGATTCACCTCGCGGAAAAACGTGCATATTTTCTCGTACGATGGTGGGTGTACACGTATAGGCGTTCCTCCCCTTGATCCAAGGGTCTTCACGACTAGTGATCTAGTGGCCTAACTATATCTTGTATTATTATTATATTATTTTTTTATTGGGTCATATTTTGTTACGTGTTTCTGAGCTCTCATGGTTGGAATTTTTTATATCTGCATATACTAACGATGATACCTACTAAGTATCGGTGCGTGATGATACTTATCCGTACCGAGAATGATACCTGTGTGGTATCAGCATATTAACGTTAGGTACCCAAATGATATCTGACATGTATTGTGATGATACCTAGGAGGTATCAGTAAGTGATGATACAAATAGGTGCCGAGGATGATACATGTGAGGTATCAGTATATTAACGATAGGTACCCAAACGATACATGACATGTATCATGATGATACCTAGGGGATATCAGTGAGTGATGATACTTATAGGTACCGAGAATGATACCTATCAGATAGCAGTGTATCAACGATTTGTTTCCATATTCCCAAATGATACTTGACAGGTACAGTGATGATACCTATGAGGTATCAATAAGTGATGATACAAATAGGTGCCGAGTGATACCTGTGAGGTATCAGTATATTAATGATAGGTACCCCAATGAAACATGACATGTATCATGATGATACCTAGGAGATATCAGTGAGTGATGATACTTAACCAGTATCAGGCGATACTTGTGAGGTTTCAAGTGATACCTATAATGTATCAGCCGATTCCTATCACGTATCAGGTGATACTTGTGAAGTATCAGATGATACATGTCAGGTATCAGGCGATTCTTATCACGTATTAGGTGATACTTGCGAGGTATCAGGAGCCGAGGCACCAAGACATTGTTGCCGGTGGTCCCACCGTCCACATCCCACGCCGGAGCTCATCGCCAACGGCCGCATCCTCCACCGTCCGTGCCACGTCGGAGCTCATCGCCGGCGGCCGCGTCCTCCGTCATCCACGCCCCACGCTGGAGCTTGTCGCCGATGACCGTATCTTCCACCATCCACACCATGTCGGAGCTTGTCCTTGTTGCCGCCATAGGGGATCGAGGTCAAGCGAGAAGTATCAAGCTGTCCTCACTTGGCACGATGATGGCAGCGCTGCTCATCCTCCCTCTGTTGGATCCGGTGATGACAGCGGCGGCGGCGACGACCTTCACGTGCAGCCATGGCCATCCGGGAAAGAAGCAGCCATCACTATCACCGCCAACCACACAACCCGTCGTCGAGAGCTTCACCGTACACGCCCACGCCGGAGCTCGTCACCGGTAGCCTCGTCCTCCTCTCACCGAGCAGATCCTCTTTGTCACCCCGTGCTGGAGGTCCTTACCAACGGTCACCTTCTCTAAGCTACTCAGCTCTCACTCTTCCTTGATAGACAAAGAGGAGAAAGGATCCCGTCCTGTCGGGATGCCGGTACGTAGCATTCCCGTATACGATAATAATTATCATGTTCGAAGGGAATTCGTATAAACATGTTTTAAACAATTTCTAAATATTTACAGTTGACATCCTAAAATATTACACCAAAGGTACTTACGGTGTAACTATGTGTAATTACCTAAAGTTACACTATAATTACGTGTGTAATATATTATTATAGTGTAACTATATTATATAAATTTAAGTAATTTTACCCTATCAAACATTGGCTATTAGCATAGCATACCGACATACAAATACAGCACTGTCGTCCCATCTTAAATATTGAAAAGTGAATCCCACAATGCAACAGGGATGTGCCATGCCTTAAAATTATTATCAGCCGTCAGATGCTAACGGTGAAACAAAATATACCGTTAGATATAGAAATAGAGAGAGAAGAAGGGGATGCAAATCTTCGTGAGGCTTCCAGAGGAGATAAACAGAGACGGAGAGAGATGAGCAACATGAAGGTCGTGAGGATGTCAATGTAATCTTACCATTTGACCCTTCTATAAAAATATGTTTTACACATAATCCCTTAATTTGATAAGTCGGTTGCATTGTAAAATTTATTTATAAATGGACCCTTGGTTTATTTACCTATGGATGAGACTTGAGAATTTGATATTCCTAAAATTTATCTGGCTTTTATCAGGACTTACATAAGTGTGATACACTTGAAAATGTATTCTAATAAGCACTGTAATGAAGAGGAAAATGTTGATTATTTTAAATGAAATACATGTGGAAAGGGGATGACTATGAGATTACATATGCAATGGCCCACATATACATGAGTTTTATATAAGCTTACAAAGTCGCACAAAACCGCTCGATCACGTACTACTCTACAACACATCATAGCGCATAAGGTTCTCAATATATATTATTTCTCAAGTCCAGATAAGAGGATCGTGCAGCCATAGAGATGATGGGAAGGCGGTGCCTCAAGTAGCAGTGAAGAAGACGGTTATATATACTTCAATATTTATGCCAAAGACTTCACAAACGTCAACATTTTATATAATAGGATGGTTAGAGTCCCGTGAATGCAGGATTTTATAGGCTAGTAGAAAATGTGAAAAGTGAGCGTGTCAGGACATAAACCATGATGAGAAATTTAAATATAATTGTTTGGTTTCACGCTGCCACACGCAAAGACGTCCCGACAGTGCACTGGTATTTCAATCATAGCATGAATCTCAACAGAGATCAATTGATCATAAAATCGACTGTGATTAAAAAAAATGTGTCGACATAATTATAGAAACACCGACATAAAAACTAGCATCAGTCAGTCACAAATTTCTGTTACCGTTTACATCCCTAATAGACTATGCGACCATATCACTCCAAACACGCTGGGAGGTAAAAATTATTCCTGTTGATCATGAATGACTTCAGAAGATTTATGTGGATTGTGCTTCTTGCAACCAAGTATGAGGGGACACATCCTGATTTTTTTAGATATTAATAAATTATTTCAAGAATTTATATTAATGTGCAACTCAATTAACAAGTGGTATGAAAAATAAAATTTTCCTTAATGAATTATATTTTGAGTTACTTTAACTAAATTATCCATGTCTTAATTGAAATAGTCTTTATTTTTTTTGAACTGTTCATAGCTCAATAACTAAATTTCATAATACAGAGATAATTAAATAGAAACCTTCCTCACTCAGGCCGAATCCGACCCACTCTTTCCCTTCTCTCTTATTGGCCTTATCAACCCATCTCCTTCCTTTCTCACCCACCAGCCCAACTGCCCGAGCTAGTCCGCCTCTCTTTCTTCCCTTCACTCCCTTTCAAACCCATCCAGCCTGCTTCACCCACTTCCCTCCTCATGTGAGGTCACGGTCCAGCTCACAAGCCAATCGGCCCAGCCTCTCCTGTCACCCCCTATCACTAATGAGTGGGGCTGCTCTATCAGCCCCATCTTAAACCTCCCAAACAGAGTTCTCCTCATGCACGACATCGCTTCCTGTATGCTCGATTCAGTCAGTTATTCCCGGTATACTCAAATTGATCGGTGTATCAAGATCTACTTATCCTCCTACTCAATCCTCCTAAAATATCCTAGCAAAATTGTGAGTCTCATTCCCATCTCGACCTTGTATACCATGGGATAATTTCTAGCTAGCTTCGCTGTTTTCGGCACCATCTGTCACTCAGTCACCACTCATCATCAATAGGAGCACAGTCGAGCCGCGTGCTGAGGACACAATCGCTTTCGGCAGAGCTCAAGTACCCTCGATTGCCACTCCCGTCCTACCAAAGACATCTGGAAGGCCACCGTGGACGCAAACCTAAAGGCGCCATGTTCAAGTCCCCATTCATCATCGACTCCGCCATTGTCAGACCTGGCTGGCCCCACTTCCAAGACCATATTATGAAGAGGACGTCCGGTAGTTGGTTCCCCAGAGCTAACAATCTTCAGAGTGTGTTGGTATTTCTTACATTCACAGATAAAATCCGCAAGCGCACGGAGATACCACTATAGCACTTCACCCGGAAGTATTCCCAAGGTTTCGAATTTCCACAGTGAACGTGTGTGTTTAGCTCTTCTTCAGGTTCATCCAAGGACACAAGACAAATATAGGCCAAAGGGTAGAGAAGAATTTCTAATGTGCTACAAGGTTATTTAGAACGCTTAATTTTAACCCTATCGCTATACTTCAAGCACTGGCTTGCTCGCTTCTACCAGAACACACTCTACTCTGTACCTGAACAGGGAGGACTACGGTGATCTCGAGAGTTGTCACCATCTCTACACTAACCTCTAACGAACTATGGGATACGTAGCAAACACTGGTAATTAACTACCTAGACACCACGTCTATGCAATTAATTACTACTATAGCGTTTATAACTCAACAAAGCAATCACTATCTCTTAATCAGCAATAGTGAACAATGATCCAACAAGCTAAATAGGAACTAACTAAGAAGTATACCACACAAGATAAATCTCAATTACTTAATTAAGATATTCTCAACTAGAGCAAAGTAATTGCTAAGGTACAAAAGAAATAAAGAGAGTTACTGATAATTCCGGAACTCCTCCAACTCTTTCTTCCTCACTCTCTCTCCCTTATTCTAAGTATACATCAAATGACTACAAAGAGCCTCTTATAATTCAGCTCTCATCTTGGTGTGTTGTGAATGAGGGAAGAGAGGGGTATTTATCTTCACTCTTGAGCTACCAAGTGTCCTCCATGGTGGTTTATTCCAGTAGAAATGGTCTCAACCATTTTGGATAGTCGGTAACTACCGACCTGTGAAAACTGAGGGTCAGGTGGATTGTTTGGCGGTACATGATATGTCCAGAATTTGCGAGGTTTGCATGATGGGTCATTGAAGAGTGATATGGTTATATGAAATATCCGTCACTGAATAGGAAAAGCAATCACAACGATGGTAATTTCATCGGGTGATTCAAGATTTTCTTAAATTATCCGGTATTCAATCTACTGATGCAGAGAAGTGTGGATGTTGGATTTGTTAGCTCAGTTCATAAGACATCAAGCAAGAAAAGACTCTCTTTGTGTCTGATGAGTTAGATTTATCTATTTCGCGATGACGCATGTTATGTGGTCATGGATTAGATCAAATCAAATTTAAGATGTAAGATAGAGGTGAACATAGTCTTCGGGGAGTCTATGATGTGACAGCTAGGAAGGAACCCAATTCTGTTTAGCAAACGACTGTGGTGATATGAGGGTAGGTGAAGCACTGATGTATGTGGAGTCAAGAGGAAGAAAGTTACGAGAATAGCGGAGTCTCTTGATTATGGTGAGCCTGGTGATGGCTTGTCTGGGCAGTTCGGCATGAGCGGCGGAAGAACAAACTCTAGTCCGGGTATAACGGTGGTTCATGCAAGGAACAAATTCATGTTGGTGTGGTATATTCTTCAAGGGGAAGTTTGTTAAAGTTTGTGTCGAATATGTGTACAAAGTCAGTTACAGTTTAGAACTTGGAGTTATACTAGGTATAGAAATAGAGTAAGAGTCAGACTCTATCCTAGGTGTTGACGGTTGTTAAATACCAAATTTACGTCGTCAGTATATGCATAAATCTGAAAATATAAAACATCCAACATAGTGATAGGGTTTATTTCTAACAAATTCCACGAGTGTTGGCGTGTATTTGGATGCAGATGATAAACCACCAAAGTTGAGATGAAATATATATAAAGGAGGGGAAGAATTACATTTATATCCAAGCACATGGTGTCTTGCGCCCACAAACCCAAACGAAATACCAGAAAATGGGCCCAATAACCATGCCACTGGACTAAGGACCCAGCTGCCAGGGCCCAAGAGAAAACCCATGATGTGACCATGACCACCACTGATACAACCATTGCTCACATCATAAGACAACTAGAAGACATCCAGATCAAGCAGTCCAAGATCTGGAATCCAATTCGGCCACCTACGACAGTGCTGACTTCAAACGGCCGCCAAATATGCTTACAAGCTCCATTTTGGGTCCATGCGTACTTGATGGAAAGATCTTGGAGTCCTCTTTCCAATAGATCCAGCCTCATCTTCAAATTTCATCTCAGTCATCCGCAATGGAAGAAACAAGGTGCTGCATCACCTATAATGGGCCTATGGGCTTGTAACTTCATCTGGGACCCCGACCCATGTGGGGTGCGCCCCAAACAGGTGGAGCACGACCCTAGGGCTTCCTTGGTCATCCTCCCACCTCCTTAAATAGCTAGGTACCCCTTTAGGGTTTCTTGGGTTTTGTTTAGATTAAAGTTTAACTTCGCTACTTTGCCGTGTAATCCCATGATCTGTTACATCGCCGGTTTGCTCATTACGAAACCCCAACTTATCATTTATATTAAATTTCTATTTGCAATTCAGATTACTTTTATCTTGTTCTTGCTTGTTTCTTCGATTTGCTTGCAGGAATAATATTGATCTGCACCGGCAAGATCAACAACCCACGGAGAGGTGTACCAATCGCTAAGGCGTAACACAACAACATCTCGTACAATTGTAGTCGGGTCGTCAACGTTTCTCCCAAATCGTAGTTATCATCAATTCACCAAAAGATCGGGCCAATCATAGCCTTGAGCGCATTTGAGTGGAGCTCAGGGTTTATCAAGTGGTATCAGAGTTTTCGTTGCTCGGTGAGTGTTTATCTACCTATAACCAGAAAATTGCAATACAAAAAAATTGCATCCTCTACCTAGCCATCTTTGTGCCACTGCATTGTTCTTTTCAGTTTTTGCTTTGTTGAGTTTTGCATTGCCTCGTCGAGTAGAGTTGTTGGTTTTAGCATCTAGTCCGTTTAGAGTTTCGAGTTCTGGTCACGTCTAGTACCACTGTCGCCATCGCCGTCGTGTCTTCATTGTCATCGGGATCTTCGAAAACGGAATCGTGTCGCTGCTAGGGTTCCATTTTTCTCGTTTCGCGTATTTTCTGTCGGTTAGTTGTGGAGTTGCATCTATGGTTTGCCTTAGGCGGCCATGCCTTTGCCGTGTTTTCAAGCTACACGAGAAGTGAAGATTAGATTAGATTGGTTTTTGTTTGGTTCGGGGGAAGAAATAGTAGATTGGATCAGTTTCCTATTTTTTAGATACCTAATCCAAACCTTCCTGTTTCCCCTCCACCTTCCCACCGCATGGCTTCCACTCCACCTCCCCACGCACGGCTTCCACTCCACCTCCCCACGTACGGTTGTTTCCTCTCCCATATCGTGAGTTGCTACACCTTGTAAAAAATATTTTAGTGTCGAATTCGAGATCTGTTTGAAAAAAGGGAACCTTTGGGACGAGAGCATTCCATTTTTGTATAATTTTAATTTTAGGGTTTGCACTTTTGCATTTGAGTCCCTGTAATTTTTTTATTTACATTTGAGTCCTTGTAATCTTACATCCAGGTTCTTGAGTTGTTTTTGCTAAAAAACAATAAAAAAGGCAGAAAGGTGCTAAAAAAAGAACACAAAAGCCGTACCAAAAAAAAGAAAGAAAGAAGAAAAAAGGAAGAAAAAAAGAAAGAAAAGAGAAAATCAGCTGTTATCTTTCAGTTTGCTTTTGTATATCAGAGTTGTGCTTGAGTTATTCCTAGTGTTATCTTGTGGTATCATTTGTGTCTAGGCTCATGTCTGTAGTACGTTCTAGCCTAGCACCAGCACGGTACTTGACTTTGAACCAATATTCAACTTTGCATTATCTGATTTGAGCATTTGCTATTCCTTTGCTACATATTTAAACCTACCCAGAGCTCCACAGATTTGATTGCAGCCGTACAACAAGTATTTGCCAAGGCATCGATACATCCAACCTCCATTGGGTCTAGGTTGAGTCGGCGTGGTCATCATTCCGCTTGGTTTGGTAAGATCTTGTAAGAGCTTGGTTAAAAGCTTGAGTGTGTGTGATATTTGAGCCTCCACTACCTAGTAGTTGATAGGAGCGTGCATATTCTTGTGTGTGTTTCTTGTTTGCTACAAACCATGGCAGGATTACGCAAGGGGATACGAGATGGTCATGCTCAACATCGACTACTTCACCTTCGACAAGATATGACGACTTCTCCACATGATGCATATGAGGTACCTGACTATAATTTTGCACGAGTTGAATCTAATTTACCATTCTACGATGGTAAGTATGATTCTGTTGCCTATATTGATTGGGAGCTAGCAGTAGTAATGAATTTGATAAATATGAATTTTCTGATGCTCAAATTGTTAAGGCTGCTAGTAATAAGTTTACCTCTTCTGCGTTATTTTGGTGGATTCATGTTAGCAACAAACCTGAAACTTGGGATGAGTGCAAAACCATAATGAAAAAGCGTTTTGTGAGTTCTTATTACAAATGTATTCTTCTTGAGAAATTAGAACATCTGAAACAAGGTGATCGAACTATTAGGAAGTACATCCATCAATTTAAAGTTTGTATCATCTATAGTGGTCTAAAAGAATGCAATGAGAACACAATGCGTAGATTTTTCAAGGGGCTTAATTCTAAAATTTTGGTTATGCTTGCTAACATGACATATAATCATATTAGACACCTATTCATGCTTGCCCGTAGCATTGAGAGTCAAATCATATCAAATGCGAGAAAGCATGAACAATATGATTTATCTCCTATTTCTTAATATCCTATATCTTTGTGCAATGATGATGTGCAAACATTGGAGGAGCAATCTTTTGTGTCTCTTGTTACAAACATTTTGCAGAAAGTTAAGAACATTCAACAAAAGGAGGAGAATGATGTACTTGAGAAGAAAGAGGAGAAGTATGAAGCACCTGCGACATCTTTAGAAACTTTGGAAGGTAAATTAAATGGTGCTGAGATAAATGAATGTGAGTATTCTCAAGCTGAGCTACACATGTCCACTTTTCATGCTATAGTAGAGCAACCTTTAGTGGAACCATTTGCTGAGATTCCTTTATCACAAGTTGATTTGTTTGCTGTTCCTTGTGATAAAGAAGAGTTGTGTGATAATGCTTCACTTATACTCATACCACAACTAGTGAATGAACATGTTATTTATAGTGTTAGTTCTTTATGTGCTGATTTTAAGCATGTTTTTCATATAGCTAATGAAGTTGAGGAATGTGAATTGCTTTGTTCTTTAAATACTTTGGGCTATGTTTTGTTTGATGACTTTTGTGAGCTAGATAATTTGAAGGAGAAATTATATGCTGCTGATTTGCCATGTCCAACTCATACTATATTTCATATCTTTAGCAAATATAATGATAGAGGACTATATTTGGTGCATAGAGTTTACTATATTTGGATTTAGATCCTGTAGATGTGGATAAAATTTGCAAGGCAGAGAGTCATATTATTGCTAATCATATTCTCTCGAATTTCTCTTGTCTTAATTTAAAGAAAAATGTTGGTTTTGAAGAAGGGGAGCGACTGGATCGCTCAATGTTACTACCATCCGCCATGACAAATGCATCATGCGATTACTTGGTGTCTGAAGAAGGAGAGCAAGATGAACTGTTAGGGGAATTTACATATGTAGTGCCCACATTCTTTGTTGTGCATCCCCATAACCAGGTACACTCGTCTCATAGGAGATTAATGATATTACAAGACGAAAATTTGTTGTGTTTGTTTTCATGTAAACAATTATATGGCCAAGATCATACACTACGCAAAGAGCACCATATGGAGAAACCGAGGATGGTTTTCCGTGAAGAAGGGGAGGATGACGTGACCATGACCACCACTGATACAACCATTGCTCACATCATGAGACAACTGGAAGACATCTGGATCAAGCAGTCCAAGATCTGGAATCCAATTCGGCCACCTACGACGGTGCTGACTTCAAACGGCCGCCAAATATGCATACGAGCTCCGTTTTGGGCCCATGAGTACTTAATGGAAAGCTCTTGGAGTTCTCTTTCCAATGGATCCAGCCTCATCTTCAAATTCCATCTCAGTCATCCGCAATTGAAGAAACAAGGTGCTGCATCACCTATAATGGGCCTATGGGCTTGTAACTTCATCTGGGACCCTGGCCCATATGGGGCCCTGTTGACGTAAAAACACGATGGCCTGTGAGATCTGCTTAGCTCCAGTGCAGTTCCAGAATGATGAGATGTGGGTGTGCCAGTCAGTTTGATCCTGCAACTGACAAGATATATAAATTGAAGATCAAAAGATAGCCGATAGGCTGACAAGCCGATGGAGTGATTCCAGCCGATGCCGATACCAGCCGATATCCAGTATAGATCTTGATACTTGAGTAAATAATGACATAAAGATAATCGGCTGATGATAATGTAATAAAACAATAATATAATCCAGTAGAAGCCAATCGGCTAGTAATGATAGATTGAATAAGCACTGATTCGAAGGTTGAAGCATTCATCGGCTGGAGGTCCGATGTCATTAAATCCAAACGATTAGATAAACAGTGAAACCTTTGTTGTCATCGGCTAAAACCAACTTGTAAGTAATCCTTGTAAGCCGATGCAACGTCCAGATGACTCATCGGCTGAAGCCCCGATGAAACCCTTATTGGCAATCAAGAAGCAGGCTAGAGATTATGGTTCTAAGCACGACTTAGTAGATCAAACTTAACTGATGCAGCACTAAGTATAAAAAGAAACATAATATCTAGACAATCAAGCTTTTGACTGATTTTCAGGTTGGTGGTGTTGACGATGAAATTTGGTAAGCAAACCTAATCTATGTGAATCGGAAACACAATCTAGTCCGAAGCGGATTTGAAAATATGCGGGGATATCGGAAACAGACTGCGCATCGGCTGGAGACCGATTCCGATTGGGATAGCCGATGAGGCCGCTATTGCATGTGAAATCAATATCGGATTCGACAAAAGACTTACGATGAGATTGCCGTGCAAGGATAGAGTCCAAAATTGGCAATTGTATCTATTAATTAGGATATTTTGTAATTTCCTTATAGATTATCACGGTAAGAGTCCGCCTAAGGGACTTGTTCGTTAGTTGGATTTGTATTAGGATAATATGAGTCGTGTCCGTGATGGATAATGTTTGTATTTTCGGGTATAAATATAACCCCGAGGTCTTGTCAATAAGAACAACATACGTTCAATCAATCTCGGCGCATCGCCACCTTTGTTTTCTACTTTCGACAAGCTTGTGCTTTCGAGTCGTGCTGCATCAATTTGATCTTCGGCGAAAAGGTATATCTTGTCATGGCGATTTGTATCATTGGAGTTAGTTCTTACATCTTTATGACACTCTAAAGATTCATGTTATATGATGTTATATGACACTCTAAAGATTCATGTTTTGTCGGTATCGGCTAGTTTACTTTGTTGATTCATGTTATATGATGTATCCACCATCCTGATTTGATGACTATTGGCTTGTTTTCTAGATGTTGTGCTTCTTTTATGCTTAATGCTGCATTGGTTAAGTCCAACCTATTAAGTTGTTTTAGAATCATGAGTTCTAGCTTGCTTTACGGTTGTCGATAGGGATAGTATCGGAGTTTCAGCCGATCTTATCTATTTAGAATGTTTGACATGGTTATATGCTTTGTTTAATGTTCTATATTTATTTCTAATTGCTTTATCATAAGATTATATCGGATTTACGACCGATATACAATTAGATCTAGATATCGGCTATGACATTGATTTTATGTAATCATTATTTCATGCTGCGATAGACTTAAGCAATTTATACTGTCTCGGTTCAGTCTGATCTATACCAATTGTTTATTTCTAAAGTAATCATGATTCTTTGATTGCATCACATTGATATCTATAGCCGATATACTAGTTTTAGGGTTATTTTCATATTTACTTATGCCTTACAGCCGATCCATGCTTTATTGCATCGGCTAAGTCACATACGATATGAAATCGGCCCTACGGCCGATTGTCTATCGTTTACTAATATTCTTTGCATATTCTTCTTGTTGATTGCAGGATCAAATCAACTGGCACGCCCTTGAACCTAAAACCCTAATTTTTGACCTGCACTAGAGTTAAGCAGATCTCTCAAGCCACTGTGTGTGTTTTTTGCATCAACACGCTTTTGGCACGCCCGGTGGGACCTTGTGTCATCATGTCACCAAACATCACTGAAGTTTCGGAGGACAACATCTTGCCCATCACGGTCGAGCAACTGAATGAAGAGCAGAGAGAAGAGATGAGACAAATGCTGGATCAACTTCAGAACCAATACCTGCACTCGTTCACGGTGACTCGGCAAGGTACGGTTGTACAAAGAACTAAAGTCAAACTGCCGACGATCGTGAAGCAAGACCCAAGTACTTCCGGATCAGGAGAAGAAAAAGACAAACAGACCAAGGTTGAATCAAGTGATGAAGAACTCCACACATTGCAAGATCGCATTGATTCGGCTATACATCATGCCTTAGTCAACCAGTCCGGAGTGCTCGTTAACACCTTAACAAACATGATCAAGTCGGTAGTTGATGGGACGATAGTCGAGGAAAAGGCTAAAGGACCTATATATTTACCAGACGGCACGTTCCCAGGATGTAAAACTGTGAAGACAGACATTGGCGGGAATCAAAGGAATCAACAATTGCTTCAAACCCAGGCTTCATCGGCTCCTTACTCAAGCTCAAACATTCCAACGATTTTGACCAGGTCACAGCCGATCACTGGGGGGCAAGCATCAACTCAGTTAACACCAGAGCAATTGATGAGTATTCTCAACCCAAAACCGCCAGTCGTCGACACATCTTATCAAATTCCTTCGGTTCCACAACAGCCGATTGGAATTACTCAGCCGATAAGCCAGCAGTATAGCACAGAGCAACTTCCATATGTGCCACCTCAAGGCATATCGGCCGGCCTCAATCATGTTTACCAACCTTACTCACCACGACCTCAGCCGATCCAATACAGCCAGATGGATCCACTTCAGCAACAGTATGGTGGAGCAACACCACATCAACCCTAGGCCGATATGATCGCTGACGTCATGAGGGAGCAGTTTGGACTCAAACCAAAATACAATGGCAACATGTATTGGCACCCATATCCAGAGTACTTTGATCGGGTTCCACTGCCAAACCGATACAAGGTGCCAGACTTCTCCAAATTTTCAGGACAAGACAATGTATCTACTTATGAGCACGTTAGCCGATTTTTAGCTCAGTGTGGTGAGGCATCGACTACAGAGGCTCTCAGAGTTAGATTGTTCCCACTATCATTATCTGGATCAGCGTTTACTTGGTTTTCATCTCTACCTTACAATTCAATCAGATGTTGGGCCGATCTGGAGAAACAATTTCACAAGTACTTTTTCAGTGGGGTTCAAGAGATGAAGCTATCAGACCTCACATCAATCAAGCAAAAATCAGATGATTCAGTTCCAGATTATATTCAACGATTCAGAGATGTGAGGAATAGATGCTATAGTCTAGCCTTGACAGATTCTCAACTAGCCGATTTGGCCTTCCAGGGTTTGTTGGCGCCGATAAGGGAAAGATTTTCGGCTCAAGACTTTGAGAGTTTAGCTCACCTAGCCCAGAAGGTATCGGCTCATAAGACAAGGTTCCAAGAAGCAAGAAGATTCATCAAAAAGGCAAACAATGTCAATAATGTCTACAGTTATAACTCTGACTCCGAAGATGATGACCCAGAAATCAATGCAGCCGAGTGGGCTAGAAACAAGAAGACGTTGGTCTGTTAATGGGTCAAGAATGCATGAAAGGAGGAGAGATTTGATTTTGACATTACCAAAGTCGACAAGATTTTTGATCTTCTTCTCCAAGAAAAACAGATTCAACTACCAGTAGGACATGTTATCCCATCGGCTGAGGAGTTGAAGAAGAGGAAATATTGCAAGTGGCACAATACAGGGTCTCATAATACTAATGATTGCAAGATTTTCTGGCAGCAGATCCAGTCGGCTATTGAACAAGGCAAGACCAAGATCGACGAATCCAACATAAACATGGTTTTTATGTTGCCAGTCGAACATGCACAGGAGGTGAGTTCCTAACCTCATCTCCCAAACACAGCCTAAGTGTTGCTAGATGTGGAGAAACATCGCTGGCATCACAGCAGCTATTCTTGGTTGGGGACTAGAAAGGAAGCAGCCGTCAGGGTACCGGAGCATCAAGATGGGATCGATGAGATTAGAGGAATGCATTGGCGAGCTCGATCTGCAGCAAAGCTCACCAGTACAATCGTGGTGACAGCCTGTGGTTTGTTTCATGGGAACGAGAGCGAGTAAGTGCTCTCTGTTGGTGCTATGAGTGGGTAAATGGTAAAGGTTTCCACACGGTCCATGGAGTCACCGAGTCGGCATAGGCATTGCTAGAGTAAGAGGATAAATCCTAGGATTCTCTTAAATAGAGTAGCGGACCTACTGTAACCGTATGACAACAATGATGACTTAGTATAGCGAGAGGTAGTTGCTGCTAACGACGTCCGGTCAAGAGTCGTTGTAACTCTGGTACGCTATAATATGTTGGATTGGGGAGGGGTGCTCGTAATCAGTGTCCCGAGGATGTAGGCTTCGATTGGACCTCGTTAACAAATATCGTGCCTTGTGTCATATCATCATGTTTGGATCTCCTATGATATTTCTTTCACGCTTAGCTACCAATGTTGATTTCGGTTTCGGTTCTGGTTTTATAACAGCCAGGATACCCTCGAGGGAGTCAACGGCCTCAGGCAAACTTGGATGCGAAATCCAGGCCGTCAGATAAAGGCTGGAGAAACATTTCCATCATATTCCATGTCCTCCTACCTCTCTCCTCCAAATCTTAAGGTGTTCTATGACAAATTGTGTGACTTATGACATACGATGCACGACTGTGTGTAGGTACTTCATAAAATACAAAAATATTGTAGAACAAGCCCTCATGACCATCCCTCGGTAGAGCCGCTTTTCTGATGCTAGCTCAACCTATATATACCAGGGTTTCACTAGTAGAAAAATGATTGTTCACAACATCTAGTTTTGATTTTTTTTTTCCAGGCAGATTACAAAATTTCTGCTTGTAAAACAAACTAGAGGCTTGTAGTTCTTGTCCATCTGCGGAATTAGATTTTGACACGTGTGGTGTAAAAGAGGACCGCCTACAAAAATATCATTATTTTCACCGGCAAACCTATTTAGACCCCGCAAGAAAAAATCGATTTTTCCAGGCGGGGTCTAAAGAGGCCGAGCTGAAAAACGTAACAGCGGTATTAAAAAGGTAGGAGCAGTGTAGGCGCAAAAAACCTGATTGGGAATCCTTCCCTCCCGACACGTAAAATGGAGCGACATATTACCGTATGATTAATTAAGTATTAGCTAATAAAATTTTAAAAATGAATCTATATGATTTTTAAGCAATTTTTCTATAGAAACTTTTTTTTAAAGAAACGCACTTTTTAACAGTTTAGGAAACATACGCATCAGAATTGAGGGAGTAGAAAAGTGTTCAAAAGAACACAACCTACGTCTGTGCGTCTTCCTCCTGAGTTTTTAGCACACTCTCTCTCTCTCTCGGCTCTCTTCTCCATCCCTCACCTGCCCTCAGCCCAGAAGAAAGGGACGGCGGTGACTCATCCTTTGTCCTCCCTCTACTAGATCTAGCTGGAGAGGAGGACTAGCATTGTCAAAGGAGTGAAGCTGTGGGACGACGACAATGGCGCAGCAGGACTGTAGATCCAGTGTAGCTTGATGCTGCGTGGTGGTGGTGGTCGATGAAGATGGTAGCGGTGGGCCTAAGTGGTAGCGGAAAGGAGACGACAATGGCGATGGCGACAGCGACGATGGCGTGCGGTGGGGTTTGGGGGTGGCAGGGCTTCACATCTAGAGGAGCTCGACACCGGCGTGGCAATGGTGGTTGAGGAGCATGACAATGGTGGTCTAACACATCAATCATCACTAGGATCAATGTTAGTATGTTATTATATAGGGAAGGATACAGCTGATTTCTTCAGGACACCTGGCGTTCAAGAATTGAAGTTCTCTAATACCTGTATTGTTGTCTAGACGAGAACAATGCCTAACCTCTACATTCACCCTGTAAACGGGTCAACGTCTCGGACCTATTCATTCACCATGTAGACCCAGGGTTGGAAACGGAAACAAATTCGATTTGTTTAGGCTAATATTCGTTGGAAATTAGAATCGGTTGGAAACTTTTCGGAAACGAATTCAGAAAGTGATGTGACCATGACTACCATTAATACAACCATTGCTCACATCATGGGATAACTGGAAGACATCCAAATCAAACAGTCCAAGTTCTAGAATCCAATTCGGCCACTTGCGATAGTGCTGACTTCAAACGACCGCAAAATATGCATACGGGCACCGTTTTAGGCCCATGAGAACTTGATGGAAAGTCTTGGAGTCCTCTTTTGAATGGATCTAGCCTCATCTCCAAATTCCATCCCAGTCAGCTGCAATCACGAAAACAAGGTGTTGTGTCACCTGTAATGGGTCTATGGGCTTGTAACTTCATTTTGGACTCCAACCCAAGTGAGGCCCATGTGAGGTGCACCCCAACCAGGTGGAGCACGACCCTAGGGACCCTTTGGTCATCCTCCCACCTTCTTAAATAGGTAGGTACCCCTCAGGATTTCTTGGGTTTTGTTAGATTAAATTTTAGCCATTGCTACTTGCTTGCAGCGCGCGTGTTGGCTAGACCGCCCGTCTGCTTGTTCTTCGGAACCCCAGCCTATTGTGTATATTCAGTTCCTATTTGTAATATCAGATTGTTTTTATCTTTTTCTTTCTTGTTTCTTCGATTTGCTTACAGGAATAAGGTTGATCTACACTGCAAGATCAACAACTCACGGAGAGGTGTATCGATCACTAAGGCGCAACACACTAACGTCTCTTACGGTTGTAGTCGGATCATCAACATGTCTCCCAAATCATAGTTATCTCAACTCTCCGAAAGATCAGGCCAATCATAGCCTTGAGTGCATCGAGTGGAGCTCAGAGTTTATCAAGTGGTATCAGAGCTTTCGTTGTTCGGTGAGTGTTTATCTACCTATAACCAGAAAATAGCCATACAAAAAAAGTTGCATCCATCACCTAGCCATATTTGTGCCATTGCATTGTTCTTTTTAGTTTTTTTTTGTTGAGTTTTGTGTTGCATCGTTGAGTCGTGTTGCTGGTCTTAGCATCTAGTCCGTTTAGAGTTTCGAGTTCTTGTCACATCTAGAACCACAATCGCCGTCATCACGTAGTTTCTTTGTTGTCTTCGTGATCTTCAAAAACAGAGTCATGTCACCGCTAGGGTTCTGTTTTTCTCGTTTCGGGCATATTCTATCGGTTGGATTTGGAGTTGTGGAGATGCATGTAGGGTTTCCTAGCCATTGCGGTGCTTTTGTGTGTTGTACGTGAGGAAGGTAGAAGGGACACGAATTTTGTAGATTTGATTCGGTTTCCATACGTGAGGAAGGAGGAAGGGGAAAGTATTTTTTGATTGGATTCGGTTTCCACTTGTGGGGGCCCGAGTCCACTCTCTAAAGGCTGAAGCCTCCCACTCTACCGATAGCTCCCTACCGAACCTCCACCTCGCCGCCAGTTGTGGCGAGTTGGTAGACACTTCGGTGAAAAATTTTCGAGTGTCGGATTCGAGATCTGTTTGCAAAAAGGAACCTATGGGACGAGAGCATTCCATTCTTGTATATAGGGTTTTAACTTTTACATTTTAGTCCTTGTATTTTTTATATTTACATTTGAGTCCCTATAATCTTGCATTTAGGTGCTTGAGTCATTTTTGCTGAAGAATTGAAAAAAAGAAAAAAAAGGTAGAAAGGTGCTTAAAAAGGAAAAGAAAAGTCGCACCAAAGAAAAGAAGAGAAGAAAAGAGCAAAAAAAAGAAAGAAAAAAAAGGAAGGAAGGAAAAGAGAAAACACTTGTTATCTTTGAGACCACTTTCATGTATCAGAGTTGTTCTATCTTGTGGTACCATTTGTGTCTAGGCTCGTGTCTTTAGTATGTCCTAGCCTAGGATCAGCATGGTACTTGATTTTGAACCATTATTCAACTTTGCATTCTCTGATTTAAGCATTTGCTATTCCTTTGCTATATATTTAAGCCTACCTAGAGCTCCACAGATTTGATTGCAACCGTACAGTAAGTGTTTACCAAGGCATCAATACATCTAACCTTCATTGGGACTAGGTTGAGTCGGTGTGGTCACCATTCCGCTTGATTTGGTAAGATTTTGTAAGAGCTTGGTTAAAAGCTTGAGTGTGTGTGATATTTGAGCCTCCACTACCTTGTAGTTGATACGAGCGAGCATATTCTTGTGTTTGTTTCTTGTTTACTACTAACCATGGTAGGATTGCACAAGGGTTTATGAGATGGTTATGCTCAACATCTGCTTCTTCACCTTTGACGAGATATGATGACTTCTCCACGTGATGCATATGAGGTATCTGACATAATTTTGCACGAGTTAAATCTAAGTTATCATTCTATGATGGTAAGTATGATTTTGTTGCTCATGTTGATTGGGAGCTAGCAGTAGACAACGAATTTGATGAATATGATTTTTCCGATACACAAATGATTAAGGTTGCTAGTAATAAGTTTACCTCTTCTGCTTTATTTTGGTGGAGTCATGTTAGTAATAAACCTGAAACTTGGGATGAATGCAAAACCATGATGAGGAAACGTTTTGTGAGTTCTTATTACAAATGTACTCTTCTTGAGAAATTAGAACATTCAACAAATGGAGGAGAATGATGTACTTGAGAAGAAAGAGAAGAAGCATGAATCATCTGCGACATCTGAAGAAAGTTTGGAAGGTAAATTAAATGGTGCTGAGATAAATAAATGTGATTTTTCTCAAGCTGAGCTATACATGTCCACTTTTCATGCTATCGTAGAGCAAATTTTAGTGGAACCAATTGCTGAGATTCCTTTGTCACAAGTTTATTTGTTTGTTGTTTCTTGTGATAAAGAAGAGTTGTGTGATAATGCTTTACTTATATCAATGCCACAACTAGTGAATGAATATGCTATTTCTCGTGTTAGTTCTTTATGTGCTGATTTTAAGCATGTTGTTCATATAGCTAATGAAGTTAAGGAACGTGAATTGTTATCTTCTTTAAATACTTTGGGTTATGTTTTGTTTGATGACTTTTGTGAGCTCAATAGTTTGAAGGAGAAATTGTATGCTGCTGATTTGCCATGTCCAACTCCTACTATATTTTGTGTCTTTGGCAAATATAATGATAAAGGACTATATTTGGTGCATAGAGTTTACATATGTTTGGATTTAGATCCTCCTATATACGTGGATAAAATTTGCTAGCTAGAGAGACATATTGTTGCTAATCATATTTTCTCGAGTTTGTCTTGTATTGATTTAAAGAAACAGGTTAGTTTTGAAGAAGGGGAACGATCGGATCGCTCAATGTTACCACCATCCACCATGACAAATACATCATGCGATTACTTGGTGACTAAAGAAGGGGAGCAAGATGAACTGTTAGAGGAATTTACATATGTACTGCCCACATTCTTTGTTGTACACCCTCATAACCAGGTACATTCGTCTCATAGGAGATTAATGACACTTGCTAAAGAACTGATAATATTACATGATGAAAGTTCGTTGCGTTTATTTTCATGTAGATAATTTTATAGCTAAGATCATGCACTACGCAAATATCACCATATGGAAAAACCGAGGATGGTTTTCCGTGAAGAAGGGGAGGATGATGTGACTATGACTACCATTGATAAAACCATTGCTCACATCATGGGATAACTGGAAGACATCCAGATCAAGCAGTCCAAATTCTGGAATCCAATTTGGCCACCTGCGATAGTGCTGACTACAAACGGCCGCCAAATATGCATGCGAGCTCCATTTTGGGCCAATGAGTACTTTATGGAAAGCTCTTGGAGTCTTGTTTCCAATGGATCCATCATCATCCGTAAAATTCCATCCCAGTCAGCTTCAATCACGAAACCAAGGTGTTGTGTCACCTGTAATGGGCCTATAAGCTTGTAACTTCATTTGGGACCCCGGCTCAAGTGGGGCCCATGTGGGGTGTGCCCCAACCAGGTGGAGCACAACCTTAGGGACCCCTTGTTCGTCCTCTCACCTTCTTAAATAGCTAGGTACCCCTTCAGAGTTTCTTGGGTTTTGTTAGATTAAAGTTTAGCCATTGCTACTTGCTTGAGCGCGTGTCTGCTAGACCGCCCATCTGCTTGTTCTTCAACCCCAGTCTATTGTGTGTATTCAATTCCTATTTGCAATATCAGATTATTTTTATCTTGTTCTTGCTTGTTTCTCGATTTGCTTGCAAGAATAAGGTTGATCTACACCGCAAAATCAACAACTCACGGAGAGGTGTATCGATCGCTAAGGCGCAACATAACAACGTCTCGTACGGTTGTAGTCGGATCGTCAACGTGTCTCTCAAATTGTAGTTATCTCAACTCACCGAAAGATCGGGCTACTCATAGTCTTGAGCGTATCGAGTGGAGCTAAGGGTTTATCAGAAAGTTTCCGGAAAGGAATTCATATTTTCTTTTTGAAATCAAAACGAATTACTTCTCATGTACAGTTGATTGTATTCAACCTTTCCTCAAATTTATAATAAGTATTGATATAGTAAGTTGAATGGAGATATTTTTTCTACTCTCGTGCTTTAGATCTATTTTTCTTATGATAAATGACTACTTACAGTAGGCATACCATACTACATCCTACTTACAGTTACAGATGAATATAGATTTTTTTATCCTAGAAAGTGATATGTACAACTAGTTGTATATTATTATTTATTGCTAAAAAATAGAAATGTGTGTTAGATGTATTTATCCTCTACTGTATCCACTCTGTTTCCGTATTTAATAATATTCAATTTCGCTTTTGTATCCAGAATTTTTATTTCCGATTACGGTTGTAAAAACTATAAAAACAAATGTGGTACAGATGATTTCCGTCCGTTTCTAAGCTATTTTTGTCCCTACTCCTACTATTCCAAAAGAATGTTTTAGTTGTTGCATAGGCTGAGAGAGCCTCTACTGATGAAGTCTTTTCGCTTCATTGGACCAGCCCAAAACTGAGAATCCAGGCCTGACCATGTGTGAAACATCCATTAGGGGGCCGAAAAAGCTAATGGGGATCGATCACCGCAACGATCATCCCCTTCCCCTCACGTTGCTTTCTTTTTTGGTACCGTATTACTTTCCCAATTTAGTAAGTTTATACACCTAAATGTATACCCAAATTTTATAGTTCAAAAGTTTATATACCCGATTCAAATTCGCATTCGGATTCAAATATTTTTTATATAAAATATTTCCATATATAAAGTTTATACGTGCGAAGTTTTACTGTAAAAAGTCTACATAAGTATAAAGTCTATGTACATGAATAGTAGATTTTTTTTACTATTTTTTTTTATTTTTTTCCTAAATTGTTTTTTTAAAAATTTATAGTGCAGTAGGAAGGGAAGAAGAGGAGGAGCGTGCGTGTTATCCGTGTTAGGGGATGGACGGGTGATCGCTGTGGGTGATCACCCGCCCATGAGCAATCCCCTTAGGGGCATGCACTTCATATACTTGTTTTTTTAGCGGATCCTGCTACACACTATTAGTTGACCATTTTATCTAGCCGTTTTTACCGAGTAGGCTCAGAGCAAGTTGTTTGCCTTAAATGGTCAGCAATGCATCCATGATTGTTACGCAGAAAAGCTGAAGTATATGCTAGCAATTGTGAACATTAATTCCAGGAATTAAACGACTAATATCTTGCCTCTTATGTCCAACTCATGCATTACCCAACCACCCAGAGATAAATCAACTCGGTGCCGTCCATCCAATTTCTATATATGTATCCTTAAATTTCAATGTGTTTAAACATTTTAGATGCAGACATGGAAATAGAACAAGACTGGACATTATAGGCCTTGTCAATCATAGCTAATTAAGTAATTAGAAAACCCAGGTCAGTCTTGCTCCTGGAAGGCATACCGGTCATGAGGGCGTGCTTCTCAATGAAATACCTAAGTCTGCCTCTTTCAACAGGAAGACTGCGAAAAATTAACATGTAACCGCTTTTCGACAAATCAGCTGGGCATATGATGGACTGGAGAGGAAAAAACCTTGGCATGGTCGGCCAAACGATCTTGGTCAAGTCGGTACTCACCTCGCAGCCAGTATACCTTCTCACAACACTCAAGGTGTCCAAGGAACACTGGACAAGCAGAGGAAACGATTTTTATGGGAGGGAACCTGATGTAACCATGGCTACTATTGATACAATTATTGCTCACATCATAGTTCAACTGGAAGACATCAAACAGTCCAAGATCTGGGATCCAATTTAACCACCTGTAGTAGTGTTGACTTCAAACAACCACCAAATATGCATAGGAGTTCCTTTTTAGGTCCATGAGTACTTGATGAAAATATATCGGAGTCCTCTCTCCAATGCATCCAGCCTCATCTCCAAATTCTATTCCAGTCAACTACAATCACAAAAACAAGGTGTTGTGTTACCTATAATACCCTATGGGTTTGTAACTTTGTCTGGGACCCCGGCCCAAGTGGAGCCTATGAAGTGCGCTCCAACCTGGTGGATCACGATCCTAGGGATCCCTTGGTCGTCCTCACACCCCTTTAAATAGCTAGGTATCTCTTTATGGTTTCTCGTGTTTTGTTTAGATTAAAGTTTAGCCATTGCTACTTGCTTGCAGCGCACGTATCGGCTAGACCGCCCATCTGTTCGTTTTCGAAGCCCCAACTTATCATTTGTATTCAATTCCTATTTGCAATTCAGATTGCTTTTATCTTGTTCTTACTTGTTTGTTCAACTTGGTTGCAGGAATAAGGTTGATTTGCATCGGCAAGATCAACAGCCCACGGAGAGGTGTATCGATCGCTAAGGTGCAACACAACAATGTCTTATACGGTTGTAGTCGGGTCATCAACGTTTCTCCCAAATCGTAGTTATCATCAACTCACCAAAAGATCGGGCCAATTATAGCCTTGAGCGTATCAAGCGAACCTCAGGGTTTATCAGAACTGGTAATATCACAGGAGGAAAATGCAAAGTTAACTGGACAAAGACGTGCTTGCCAACAGCTTTAAGGAGACGGTGGCTATGGCATGAATTGTAGTCACCCGAGAAAACAAGGGTTGGGATGGAGACCCGTGTGATGACACAGACAAAATCCTTTTTGTAGCAGCCATGACAATCAAGATCGGGGATGGAGCCATGTGCAATTTTGGAATTCAGCATGGCTCAATGGACAACATGCAAAGGATATAGCACCGAGGGTGTATGCACTCTCAAGGAAGAAAAACAAGACCTTAAAACAAACCATCCCTAACAGTCGATGGGTACAAGAGCTAAGCCTTCCATCGCCCAAGGAATGACCATCGACCATATAGATCAATTGGCACAATTATGGAATGCAGTGCTAGGAGTGCAACTAACACCCGACGAGGCGGATGACATCACTTGGAAGTTCACCAGTCATGGGCAATACTTGGTCGGCTCTTCATACAAAGCAAAATTCATCGCCTTGACCAAGACGAGCTACGAAGCCCTAATTTGGAAACCTTGGGCCCCACGAAAATGCAAATCTTTGGACTTTCGATAGATTAGCAATAAGGGGATAGCCGAACAACACTTCGTACCTACTCTGCCGCCACACACCTGAATCTTCGTAGCGGATGGTAGATAAAAAAAAATTGGGGACATGCTTGCAACTTGGACCACTTGCGAACAGCTAAGGCTGGGGTCATGGGAGGCGACGAATACAGTTGAAGAATGGTGGGAAGCAATGACCACACGAAAAGGAGTACCTAAACTTGGAACACGGTCTCTTATTTTGAAGTCCTGGGAGATTTGCGAGATTTGGAAGGAAATAAACCAGCGAGCCTCCCACCACAAAGAGCTCCCAACTTGCCGCTAAGATAAAGGAGGAAGAGAAAACTTGGGCACGAACCTGAGCAAAAAGATCACAGAATTATTACCCTAGTTTCTCTAAATTCATTTATATAGTTTTTTTTCTTTTCCGACTTCTTGTAAATACTTTTACTCCTACTCTATACAATGAAATTGGTACCGTCTTGTGCCGGTTCATAAAAACAGGTAGTCTTGGCTTGGATGGAGGATGGTTAAACAATTATCAGCTGTTTTTTTGTGGTAATCTAAATTAAATATGCTACTCATGCATAAGTTAAAATTACAACACCAACAATTAGTTATTCAACATATAAATCCTTACAGAATTTCTGCTGTGCCAAAATGCATTAATTTGGTCTTACCAATATTTTTTTGTGTCTAATGAAATTCAGCTTTGATATGTTACAATGGATAATTGATTTTTGATATGAAAATTTTTTCATGGTACTATACTCCTACTTTATATTATACTCCCTCCATCCTCTGTCCATAATAAGGTCATTTTTAGTCCCCTCCTGTTTGTCCCAAAATAACTTTCTTTTCGAGTAATCATTACATCGGAATTTGAAAAAGTCGAGAATAAGTGCATTGGGAAGTGATAAAGTGGAGAATAGTCACAATGAGATTTCATAAAATAGGAGTATTCTAGTGTTTTTAGTGTTTTCAGTATTGTATTGGTATGTGTGGGATAGTGAAAAACTTATTTTGGGACAGAGGGAGTATACATAACAACAAAATTTAGTGCTATGAAATTAAGTGGAATGCATACCTTAATCTTACTAGCTTTGAAATTTTCCATTCTTATTCCTTCCGGTTAGTAATATTTATCGTTTCAGATAAGGCTCTAGTCAAACTTTAAGAACTTTGACTATAAATAACATCTAAAATATTTATCATATAAATATAGAGTCCATATGTATAGATTAGTCTTAAAAAATAGTTCAACAAAATAATATTTTTATATATATTACATAAAAAATAGTAGTTAAAATTATTTTTTAAGGGACCGTGCACTTGTCCAAAACGACAAGTATTACCAACCCAGATGAAGTATTTACTAGAAGAAATATTGTAAAATTATTGAAAACTTCCACATAGAAACTAAGGCCACTTTGAATTCAAGGATTTACGAAGGAATTTCGTAGAATTAAAATCCTATAGGAATATTTTCTACGTAGCCCTTTGCTTTAAAGGAATGGAGTTTTTCAAATCCTATAAAATTCCTATGGAATGGCTCATTGCATGTAAATTGTGTGTTTCCTATGTTTTGCAATTCTCCATTTTACACTTACATTCCTATTAGAATCCTATATTTTTTTCTATTCTTTTTTTTTCATTCCTACTATTCAAATGGAACTCTAGTTAATTTATACACTACTCTCCTTTATTATCCCCATATATATAATGTCTTACATTTCCACTTTGTCGATCCCTAATTTCAAACGCAAATTGAACTTTTAAGATATATGAAATATATATGAATTATATATTAAGCCCGGTGAAAGTTTAGGATGTAAAATAAATTAAATACAATTGAGGTTCTGACTTTTTGCTCGACAAAATGGGAGTACTCCGCTGGTTTATTCCAACATGTGGTCATAGGTATGGACATGACTGGTGACTTGGTGTTAACTACGACGTAGTTAAATAATGCAAAAAGTTTTGAGACAAAAGGGAGAGGACAAATAAAGGCATTTTTGACTGGATCAAAGGAAAATATATAACTAATTTCTCGAGAAAATTGAACCTGCATTCTCCGTAGCTCTTGATAACACAACACAGCAATCAAAGGTAGAGATTACTAGAGCATGGTAAATATCACTACTACAAAATCGGTTTTTCATAACGATACCATATATTTTTTTGCTGGCGGTCCTGTACGAAAACCATCTGCGAAATTGTAATGAGGGGCAAGGGCTAAGAACCACCAGCAAAAATTGATTTTCACTGACGGTTGGGTTACGTAGTCGGCCAGCGAAAATAGCTATATTTTCACTGGTGGCCCACTTAAACAACCGCCAGCGAAAATAAATAGTTAAGGAGCACCGACTTTGGAGAGAAATTCCCTATATTAAAATTTCGCACCTCCTCACAGTCCAACTCCCATGAGCAGATCTAATCTCCTCCGTCCCTCCCTCTCTCCTTTCCTTCCCCAACCCTGCACCCCCAGCCTCCTCTTCCTCTTCCTCCTCCTCCTCCTCCTCCTCCTCTCAGCGTCGGCGACGAAGACCACGGTGGATCAGCGACAGCGATGGTGGTGACCACGACGGGTGGGAGGGGGGTCCTGCGGATCCCCGACCAGGAGAGGTGCAGGTGCAGCGGATCTGACCGCCGTAGGGCTGTGGGCGGTAGATCCTGCCACCGGAGGGCCATGGTTGGCGGATCGGGCTGCCGGAGGGCCGCGGTCCTTCCCGTCCCCTCTAGGCGACAATGACTCCCTCCAGCCTCAAGGTGCACTCAGCGACGACGGGCGCGGCGGTTACGGCGATGGTAACGGGGGACAGGTCTAGCGGCGACACCCTCCCTTCATCCCCTCCCTCTCCTCTCTCTACTAGATATGGCGGAGGGGAGGAAGCAGGCGACCTCACCTGCCTTGCGGCAGCAGAGGGTGTGGCGGTGGCGACTCTCTCCCATTGCGGTGGGAACCAGGTGGCCCGGAGCGCGTCACGGTGGGTGACGGATCCGATCTCCGTGTGCACGCTGACGATGGCGAGCACCTGCTCCCTCCCCTCTGCGGCGACGGAGTAGTTCTTCCCCGAGCGGCCGTAGCGGAAAGCGAGCTTGGTGGTGGTTTTGGGGGCGGCAGCTGCAGCGTCACGGCGGTAGCAGAGGGCTCGGCGGCGGCGTGGGGACAGGGTGCGGCTCGGTGCTGGCCCCCTGGTTCAGTGCAGTTCACCTACACGGTGACGGCGAGCCTACAACGATGATGACAACGGTAGTTGTTCATGTTTTTCTCTTGATGTTTGCAGGTTGAAAAAGAAGTGTAAAATCGATCTAGAGATTTCTGGATGTGAATTTAAATTTGGATATGATGTGGGAGTTGAATTGATATTTACACGCTGCAATAAATTTTTTTTCTTGAAAATACATTTTAGCTGGTGGTTCTCTTAGTAGTACCGCTTGTGAAAATCGATTTTCACAGGCCGTCCTCTTAAGGACCCGCTTACAAAAAACTATTTTCACAAGCGGACCGCAACCGCCAGTGAAAATTGTTGATTTTCACTTACCTTTGCTCGCTAGCGGCTGGTAGCACCGCCAGCGAAAATCAGTTTTGGCCGTCACAAAAAATAATTTTTGTAGTAGTGTATCTCTCTCTTGATGTCACATGTACCAACTTTATTTTTAAAAATGAAAAGTTTGGGCAAAAGGTTGTTAATTAACCCAGATGCATGTAATTAGCTATGGAACTGAATTATATAACTTGAGCAGCACTTATGACAGCCAGGACCAACCCATCTGATCGGAATTGGATCGCCGGCAGCCACATGCATGAAGGCATGAACACTACCTTTTCGAAATGACGCATGTCGAATAATTAACTTTCACATCAAAATGCGTATTATTTTTTGACAATCTTCATATCACACCTTACATATGTGGTCAATTGGTCACTGCTCACTACTTGATCAAAATATACTTATATCAAAGTATGTATGTTTGGATTAATTAATTGGCCAGAAAGTGACGAGTTGCATGCATGGGTTCCAAACAAAATGACACGGAGAGACCGGCTGCTATCTGCGTGCACCGAGGATATGATGAAGCGTCGATCAGGACGAAAGCAACAGAAACTCCAAAGCAAGCAGCGGCTGAGCTCAGAGCAACAATATATATATGATGCATATATATTGGTCGTAAGTCATGCCTATCTTAACTAACTTAATTAATATATCCTCGGCTTACATATTTTAATTTCTTCTCAATCTCTAGCTTGATCCGCGCATAATGTACGTATCTCGGTATATATGATAAGAGTTTGCAATTGCCGTATCATTAAATAAGGTGAAGCACGTACACGACGCTTCTGAAGTTGACATATGTTGTGTGTATAGAAACTCAACCTGTGCATCACACTATGCATATATATACTCTTGTTTTGGAAGTTAGCTAGCTATGAGAAAAGAGAAAAACAAAGAGTAATAAAATTGATCAGCTGTTAATATCTAAGGGGCTTCATTTGTTTCTCTAATGGTATAGTATGCGGGGTGGGGCTACATCATTGTACTCAGTTGATATTTATTTTCCATTAATCTTGGCGATGATATTTCTTTTTCTTAATTCTGGACCTAGCTACTTTTCCGATAGTGGAAGTAGAAAAACTTGGCCAACCTCTATTGCTCTCGTGTAAAGCTTTAATTTTTACGTGACAAAGGAAAAGTGACTGTAAATTCCCCTTTTTCTTGTGGGATATTTGTTTATATCGTCCTTTCAGGACACGCCTATAAGAGGCAATGAAGGAAGGACACACCTATAAGAGGCAATGAAGGAGATCGTTTAAACAGTCAATCTTAATATCGTAAAAGAGAAACTGGCTACATAGGAAAGCTTATCCTAAAGGTCTTTGATATAGAGTTTTATTCCTTCTTTTAGCAAAAAAACATAGATTCAATCCGCTGCACAAATTAGGGATACACATCACATAGCTAATATTTTTGGAGCTATGTACGTACTCCCTCCGTCCCATAATAAATCAACTTCTGCAATTCAAATTTTGTCCTAAAATAAATCAACTTCTACCTTCTTATCTTCTCTCGGTTTGTATATCGAAAAAAATTATTCCATCAATATCCTTTACCTACCTACTCATCAATACTAATTTGCTACTAGTAAGGTTTGTTTTGGTCTTTTATCCTCTCCTTTAGTTTTGTATTGGGATGCTAGGAGTTGCTTTTTCGTAGGATAGAGGGAGTACTGACAAGGGTTCAAAAAATTTCTAAAATTTCGGATTTCGGACCCCCCTACGATATTATTTTGGTTGTAATTTTAGAATTTATTCATTTTTTGTGATTTTGGCAATATTTATTTAAATTTAACCAAATTTTGTTAATAAAACAAATAATTACGGACCGGAATTTTGAAAATTTCGGTCGTATCGGTGACCCCGATACAAATACCAATGCTGTACTTTTGGTTTCCTCATCGATCGATATCACGCGGAGAATGGGGAAGGACGATTAATTCCATGCACGCCAAAACAATACGCCATGTCAGATGGACCGAATTCGGGTGGCCGGCTGCCGTACGTGTATGCTGACGAGGACGGCAGCACCTTCGCCGGCCGGCCGGCAGACTTGTTTAATTACTCCATCACATGCCAATGCAAATTACACCTTAATTCCTGTGCGTCTCCGTCACTCCTAAAAGCTAATACCAGCTTGGCCACTCTATAAAATCACCTGCCTTTGCTGCTTCCCGAAGCCTCCTCCCCCTCTCCTCTCCAAGACTCCACTAGCTACTAGCTCCAAGAAACCCTAAAGATTCACTCCTCCAAGCTCACGGGTACGTACTAAGCTAGTAGGCGGCGTGTGTTAATTTCCGATGGACGGCGAGGGGGCGGCGAGGCGGGCGCCGGCGGCGGCCTACTACGAGTGCACCTTCTGCAAGAGGGGCTTCACCAACGCGCAGGCGCTCGGGGGCCACATGAACATCCACCGCAAGGACCGGGGCTCCGGCGGCAAGTCGCAGGGCGGCGGCCAGCAGCACGAAGGCGGCGGCAGCGGTGGTGGTGGCGGTGGCGGCGGCGGCCAGCAGCACGGCAGAGACGTCCACCTGGGCCTCACCATGGGGAGGAACGAGGAAGAGAGGGACGGCGTCGACCTGGAGCTCAGGCTTGGCCATGGCCACTATCCTTGAGCTTTACTAGCCATGCATGGTTCAATTAGGACCGGATCGCCGTAGATTTCTTGGTTAATTTGTGAAGCGATTAGCTATATATACTACTAATACTGATGAATGGGTAAGCAGGTTCTTGCATACTTTGATTTTATTTGGTAGTATAATGCAAATACACAAATCATAAGAAACTATGATGGATTAATTGATCAGATTTATATAGGATGATCGATCGAGATTAAACAAAATTTAGGTTCCTTATGTAAATATGTGAGATATCTGCTCAAACTTGATAAAATGTGTACATGTTTGAGGATTTCTTGAGGACGTACTACTATATACCGATGATCCGATGATGATGCTTAATTCCACACTTTTTATCAGTGTGGGAATTAATTCTACATTGCGCGCAGACGCAGTCTCCGTGGTAAAAAGTAAGAAAACGAAATGTCTATATATGTTGGCATGTCCTGCCATGATCATTGAAAAATACAGAGAACAAGAATTAATGCAATTGCAATAAAGATTTAATTATGAATAAAAGGCATAGATTTACCTTCAGTAAAACTGATGTGTTTGTGCAAATATGGACATCAATGACTAAAGTATTATAACTGAATTTGATCATGTCTGTTTGTTTTTCATAATTTCGTTAACATTTCATATTGTTTTGAGCATCTTGGTTTGTTTTTTATTTGACGCCCTAGGGGATTTGATAAGGTTGCTCATGAATTAATTAGTCCGATCATTTAACGGGACATTGTGTGAACTCTGTGGAGAACTGGAGATTGCAAGCTTTTTTATTAATGTACTGGTGACAAAAAGCCCGTTTAATTCCCCCGCATAAAAAGGATTTATCTGTTAGAAGAAAGTTTGTTATGTGTGATTTTTGTAGTGAACTAGCTTGCCGACCTCATCTAGTGTGTCTTCCTCTTTTAGCTTTCTTGGGAGAGAGAAGGGAACTGATTGTTCCCATTTAACCTTCCCCAATCTATACATAAAGTGATACTATGGGATAAATTAATGACTCTTTTTTGAAACCTACGGTCCAAAATACTTTGCCTTTTATCTCCAGCTCACCTCCTATATGCTCCAGTACTATATAGTATTATAGTACCCGTAGAAATGATCTTAACCGTTCGTTATTAAGGGTATATCAGTAATTTACTAATATGGTGATTTGAGGTAACATTGACCTTTATGTTTCTTTCTTAGCTACATCGATATGTGGCCATCCATTTTGTTGATATCGCTCATATTCCATCAAAAAAACTGAAAAAGAAGGAAAAAAAGTTTAGTCACTGCTAAATGATAATTATACCCCTTCATATATTTTTTTTTAAGATAATAATACTCCTCGATGTTTCTATGACCGCTAGTACTATAAATAGATGTTTCTATGACCGCTAGTACTATAAATAGATCTGAATCATTCGATCAAATAAAATCAATAGTTAAAATTACTTTCTACTACTAGTGAAGTGAAGAGTACCATAGTGGGGTTCTTTATTTATAGTTGGAATACAATTCAGTCGTGTACAATACAAATGTTCCCTGGACCTAGACCATTGCGTAGACTGAAATGGCATATAACCCAAATATATGTGATGGATCACCTTGAGTATAACTTTCTGACTGCTGTATTTCTGCAAATCTGAACAATGGCAGAAGTATTCTAATGATCCTCTGATCAGTTTGACCCCCTGCTGCATCAAAAACCTTATTTGAGGTATTTATATTATTTCGTTTTCATATGGTGAGAATATATCATTTCAAATTTCTTTGTTTGCCTGTCTGGTTGTTAAGAAAAGGGTTGAAAAATGTGTCCATTAGAAGCAATTAACAAGCTTCCTTTGTGCAAGATTTTGTGGAGCTTCTTGATATAAATGAACTAGCTTGCCGACCTGATGCTACTATGCTAGTGCATCTTCCTTATTTAGCTTCCAAGGGAGAGAAAAAGGGAACTGTGTTTAGTTCACACACTATAATTTTGCCCAATCTACATATGTTGTGAAATCATGAATAAATTACTGTTTCTTTAAAACTTACTGTCCATTATCCTATTTTGATTTTTGCAAAGATATGTTTCTTGTCTCAAGAGCTCCACTACTCCACTTTTGTTTATACAAACATTCAGTACATTAGCTAGATATTTGACTAACTATTGTTTATATGTATGTCTTTGGTAGATCAGGTTGGTGCATGTATGTGTGTGTGTGTGTATATATATATATATATATATATATATATATATATATATATATATATATACATTTCCTATAGAAGTAATATATCCAAAAAGAACTAATTTTTTTTTATCCAGAAGACTATATATATATACTTAACGTGTTGTTACATTTGCTACCTTTTCATTAGGAGTTGGCACTAATGTGGTTAACAAAAAAAATTACAATATTTTTGAGCAAAAAACATGAGAATATTTCATAACATTAATTGTCTATAAAAACTGTACTTGTTTTTTTTCTTTTGCAGGTGATATACATTTTATGGGCAGTTTCCAGAGGTCCAAAGTTTCTAGTCTACCAAAATCCCAGCCAATCCAAGGGATAAGGACTCATAACTTAGGATTTCTCAAATGCGGAAATAGAAAAGTAAATGAAAATATAAAGGACATTACATACTCTAGATTCCTACAGGGTTTCAAAAATACAGAGTTAATTAAGTGTTTGTGCTTCTGGATGGTTTGTAGAAAATAAAACATATGAATTTGGGAGAAAATTACAGAGATTATAGAAAGAAAGGAGAGAGTGCATGGGACTTCTCAAAAAAAAGTAAAACAAAAGCATAAGGTATGAGCTCATTTCTAGATTCCGGATTATCCTCTCACTAGCACGGATCAGGTCATCTGTGTCGGGTGGGAACCCTCATCTGTATCGGCGAGGGACTCCATCACGGACTAAAGGCCACTGACGTGAAAAGTCATCTATATCGGGCTGACAGCCATCACCGATGACAACTATCTTTGTCAGGCTAATGTTAAAGCCTGTTACCGATGAGTCATCTGTGACGGGCTTCTACTTTTGTCGGAATGGTTTAGAACCCGTCACGGATAACTCATCGGTGATGGGTTATACATTGGATTCGACGTCTTTGATGCACATTGGCATCGGGTTTTTTCTAGCCCATCACCTAAAAAAACTAAATTTTATTTTTTAGCTAGCCTCAGTCCTTTGCTAGCCATGCCCGCTACAAAATAACAAAAATAAATATTGGTATTCTCTTCCCAGCGACCCCATCACACAGCCATTCACATATATCATCATAGCAAATTAATCCCATTCACACATTCATTCACACATGCCATCAATCCATACAATGACAATAACATCCACATTCACAATCACCAACAAACGACCGATGTGCATCTTCAAGAGTTAAGCATGAAAACCTACAAATCCGAGTTATAATTTGAAACAAGTTATATAGTTTGCATTGCAAATGTATAAATTACATCAGAGATTGTATTATATATAATATAGATATAAATGTTACATAACCATATGTTTTTTGGCAAGCATAAAAAAATGTTCAATAAATTTTGGACGAGCTACTTAATCTAAACATTCCTTTTTGGAGATATGATGTTCACAAGTATGAAGGCAGCTAGTTCCTCTCTAATTTCTTCGAAGTTGTCCGACGCAAGGTTACATATTTTTACTGCAAGTGAGACACCAAATTAGTATATATACATATATATGTGTGTGTTTATATATATACACAATTGAACTAATAGTTTTTACTTTTGTAGTTAAGTATACATAAATACAAACCTCAAGATCTAGCAATGTCACCTTTTTTAGAAAAGTCTTCATGTTATGACACACGTGGAAACCACAAGTTTCACCAACTTGTTGATAGCATGGGACGTCTTTGTGGTGATAGAGGTCTAATCTTCCTTCCTTATGCTTGCCGCTTTTTTCTACATATTTGGCCCACGCATCATTTAATGAGGCTTCAAACGCCAAAAAATTGCATTTCTCATTAATTCGGGAGTTAAGGTAGTAGGCATTACTCCAGTTTGGCACTATGACCAGCAGAATCCAATGGAACCAGCAGCATTGATATATAGCAAGTTAAATACTGAAGCTATACGTGTCGTGGATTTCCATCTAATTAGGTAACACACTTATTGTTGATTATGGGTTGTGTCTTGGCGTGCCCACAAGCAGTCCTTGACATAAGTTGTCAACGATTCTAATGTATTTTGCAGAGTTGTCTTGTTGACTTGGGTTGGATCTAGGAAGCCAACTTGGATTCTGTTTCTAGATGGCTGCATCCAACTTAACCTACAAGTAGGACAATAACCCTTATAAGCATTCTATATGAATTATTATTAGCATATTTTATACTCAACAATACTTACAACGTGTACCACTTAAGGAGACTAGTGTCCACCGCTCGCAACTTGAAGAGGTCCAAGAGATCCTTAAAGTCTACTACAATATAGCTAGCTGGCCCAAGAAATGGCTCTGCACCATGATGGTCCATTATATCCATATGTCTGTTCTTTCTCCTTGCATTGGACATCTCCATGTAGTACCCGTGCAACTCTCGGGAAGCAGGACCAATCTTGGCTAGCTCGTGGTCTTTAACAATGGCATGCCTAATTGGAAGGTTGTTGGAGCTAGGCTCTTAGTAGGAGTTGATATCTCCTTGCCTATATCTAGCTTTTTGGGAGCCAAGAGAGAGGTGTGCACCTTTCCTTTTCCTTTCCCCCTTCCACGACCTTTTTGGCTAGATACCACTGGTGGAGAAGAATGTGCCTTGCTCTTTTTGATAGGAGGGGGAATGTTAGCCATATTATCGGCCTCCATAGGACCAATCCCAAAATATGTATCATATTGTAATATGGTATCATTGTGTGGGTCTTCAATGATAGGAGGGGCTAAAGAAGCTGGAGCGGGTCTTGGTGGTGGATGACTTGGTCCTTGGGCATTCAACCTAGGAACCATCGATATGACAATTTGGTCCTTGGGCCATTGGACAAAGGTCCCACGTACAGCTCCTAGGGTCATAATTTCGTCGTTCGGTGGGATCTTGAGACACCAGTCGACCTAGTTGTCCTTGACCATGTCCACCTAGACCTTAGCATTCCCAACCACCTGCCTAATGCACTTTGCTTTCCGCGGTAGGCTTGAAAGCGACTCCCTCGGTGACGACGGACAAAAACGTCTGTATCACCCTAACTTCTAGGATGCACTTAGTGGGTCTCTATGATAGATTCATCCACATTCATAGAAAAGGATATAATAAATGGGTTAGTTCAGACAACATGTGCATGGTATCTTGGTTTTACTGTCATATGGTTGACTGCGGCGGGGATTGGTTCTTGTTCTGGCGCCGCCTCAATTGACGCGCAACTACTTCACCGTTGGATGGGGCTCACTTGTACTCTAGGAGCGGGGGCAGGGTCGGTGTTGGTGTTTTGCTGCTGGAGCTCTCCCCTGATGCGTGCCTCCACCTCAAATAGTTTCTGATCAAATTTCGAGCAAAGCTTGGCTCTAATCTTTTCTTTCAGGCACTCCTCTTTCTGCGCCTTAGTCAGCTTCCGCTACCTGTACTGCCATGAGTACTGGGAAAACCTAATCTTCCATGGAACGTTAGAGCCAATATCTCTTGTCCGTCCATGATGTTCAGGGTTGCTAAGCGCTTTTGTGAGGATGTCGTCCTCGCATCTTTAAGAGCACATCTCTTGCGAGGACTAACTATGGCAGCATATTCAGCCTACAGTACAATGAAGTTAAAATTAAATCATACCTTCTATACAAGAAGACATGCATATTAAATATCTGACATCGAGAACTCACCATTTGCTAGTAGACTCGCTTATCATCGGCATTTGGGAACGTGATTGTTCCATCGCTATTCTTAATGGCCTGTGCCCTTGCAAAATTCCTTGCCCGTTCGTCTGGGATGTCAGCAAATGGTGGTAGATTGTTAGATTGTGCTGAAGCCTCATCCTCCATCCACCATTGCTTGGTCTTCCCACTATATCCTCCGGTGCCAAGCTAGTGTGGGTGCTTGTTCCTAGCCCGCAGTGCCCGAGCGACCTAGCTTTTTGCCATGAACTCAGGAGTTGTTTTTGCATACACAAACTTGGCCCAAATGGTTTCTGTGATCATGAGTACGTGCCATATGGTGTTGGGTGGGTGGGGTTGAGTACGTACATTGCGAGTTTTGTCTTCAGATTTTTCCAAGCCGAACTCATCTTTTGGATAACACGACGCTTCAGAAGGTCCTCGTCGTCTCGAGGAAATTTGAATATCATCTTGAATTGCTCCCAAGCTTCGTCCTTCTCTTTATCTAACACTTCCTTGATATCGTCAACTACGATCGTGAAGTACCGTCTCCCTAACACTTCGCATACACTAGGGAACTTCTTCACTGCTGACGCTAGAGCCACCGGGAATCCTTCGTTGTTAATCTCGGTTATCACCATCCGTTCCTTAGGAAGCCTATTTGAAGTTCTAGGGTTTCGTGCAGACGTTGTTGCACTAGTTATCACCGATGTGGCTTGGCCTTGATTATACATTTCCTAAAAATCTTAAGTACCACAAAATATCCTAAGTCACTATGCACTAACAAATTAACCTAAATCCATACATGCATAAGAAACTATCCTAAATTGCACTAAGTCACATATATACAAAACTCACTAAGAAATCATCCCTAAATATCACTAAATTACCCTAATTCACTACATTACCCTAAATAACCATAAATAACCCTAAATCTCATCTACATTGCACTAAATTACCCAAAATTCAACATCTCTTAAATGTCACATTGTCAGGGTTACGGATAAGCCATACCTCCTATCCTTAGGGTAATGAAGTATACGAATACGGATGCCCTTAAATATACGGGAAGGATACCTTTCCCAAACGCTAGTGTAGTAATCTCCGTCCTAGGAAAAGCTGGGGTACACCACACGAACTTGATACGAACTTGATACAAAAGACACCTCTTTATTAATTATCACGATAATATTTACATTATTACAAAGGTATATTAGGCCTAACAACAAAAGAAAAACAACAGCAGACCAACGGGCCTACGGCTCCATCTTCACAGGCGCTCAACTGGGGTATAAGCCAGGACTCTACCTAAGACTTCTTCAAAAAGCTTCTCTGACTAGAGAGGGAAAGATTAAGCAAAGATGAGTACAACCACCGTACTCAGCAAGCCATGCCGAGAAATGAATTATAATGCAAAGGGGAATAAAGAATTGGCTTAATAGGGTTCGTTTTTGCGTAAAGCCAAATTTGCAATATTTTAATGTTTTTAAAGCATAGTTTAAACTCGATCCTATTTCTAAGCAATATTATTACGGTTGCAAACCACGCATACTGGCCTTACATACAGGTTAACCACCTATCAAAGTGTCATGAATTCCATCCATTACTTAGAAGAAAAACACTAACTTGGGAACATTCCTAGGCTTGCCCATAACCGAGGTGTAGGCCAGAGGTGTACATCTTTACCCACAAGACATAGTCGTGCATCTACGCGTCAGTCGTGCATCGCAATACCGGAAAGATACCCGAAGAGTCAAGCTTGCGACATAATCCACATTTTAGTACCGTCCTAAACAAAGAAGACCGACATAGACTTCCACGGCTAGTAGACCCTGGGACAGATGGACAGTCTATGCCCCTAGGCATAACTGCCAGAAATGTCCTCCCGATGCTTGGGCCTCATCCATCCTATCCGTGTCTTCCTTGTTCATGACCGCACTAACCGATGCGTTAAGCCTTACCCATTACATATGTGGTTGCACAGAATATGCTTTGCAATCGTGCCCCGAAGACCGATCCTTATGTCGGTCGAGTTGCTACTAGCTAAACCAAGCACCTCGAGCCGAGCTGAAAACTAGTTTGGGAATTTTGAAAGGGGAGTCCAAAATGCCCATGCTAACAAGCCTCCAATCCATCATTAAATAAGATTATAGTGTCATTCCCAAGGTCTAGATATTGTAAAACATTTATTTGTTTCAAATTAAGCAGCGCTAAGCATAATCCTAAAATTACTAGTAAGTACCACATATAGAGTTCTCACTAGCTGATTCTTGTTACCTAAGGTTGTCAAAGGTAAATACATAATATTCGATAAATAAGGCCATGACATGGAAATATAGGAATGGCTAAGTAAAACACTTATAACGTAAATTTAATAAAGTGAATGCAATAACTTAAATTAAAATACTTTTTGCAATAATGGGATTCAATATGCTCAAGGAGAGCGTGACTTGCCTTGCTCGAAGAGAATGTCTTCTTACGACTTGACCTGCACTTCGGGAACCTCCGAAATGACGACTACTACACGAACAACAAAACATGGCTACAAGTCTAAGAAATAAATGATAACAATAAAGAATAATAACAAAAAATAAACAATTTAAACGGGTCAATTAGAAGCTCGTATGGTTGAAAAAGACAATCCGTTAAATTATGTGTAATGCAATATCGCTCGAGAATAGAAATGATCGAGCGACTGGCAGTCAGGACTCACGAATCACACGGCTAGTTCACCGTGGACTGGGTTCACATAGACGATCCATGGGAAGAACAGAGTGAGACCCAACGCGTCAACCGAAACAGGTGGCAACAAGCGAGCCTCACGCGACTACCACACAGGCTGCATGCGTGGGCAATCACATGGTGACCACGGAGAGGATGATGAGAGGGCAACGAGGAGAGGGGTTCTCACCACGGGCACGACGCGATGAGAGAGCAACGGCGGTTGCCGATGACGAGCTTGGAGCGGTGACGACGAACGGAAGACGACCATGGAGACGAGCGAGTCGAAGATGAGGGGATGGCTCCGGCAATCTTCGGGATTGATGTAGAAGCGGATGACGGAGGACTCGATGCTGCGGACTTGATGGCGACGATAGACGACACTTCATCTTGGCGGGAACGATGTTCGGAGGGGGATAACGATGATAGGGCGACACTCCGGGGCTCTTCGGACAACGACGAGATGTGCCCGAGGATGAGGATGGCTAGGTGCAGCCGATAGCACTGATGGTGCAGCGAGGTGACGCTCCGGCGAGGTGGGAGGGGCTGTCGGAGGAAGAAGACCACGGTGTCTTTACTGTTCGTTGGCGAGGACGGGTTTCTAGTGGTCTCTAGGAGAAACGGAGGTGAGGCCGCGGAAGAGGAGGCGGCTGCGACGACGATGGAGGCAGCGGCGCGCTCCGGCAACGCTTGATTTGACTTTGAGGGCCGGCTGGATGAGGCCGACAGCGGTGGCGCCACTTGTTGCCGATGAGGATGCACTTCGAACAGCCTTTGGGCGAAACGGAGAGGATGCCGGGGAAGAGGAGGTCGCTGCGATGCCGAGGGAGGTGGTGGCGTGGTTCGGCGCTGCTCCGGTCGACGGGGAGGGGTGGCCGGAGTTCGCCGGTTTGGTGGAGAGAGAGCAAGACGCGAGGAGATAAGTGGAAACTGAGGGAGCTCGGGCGGTGGCAAGAGATAAGGGGAGAGGAGGTGCTGCCGCCCTTTATAGGCCGGGAAGGAGGCGGGGGAACGTCCGCGGAGGAGGGGAATGACCGGGGAGCTCGCCGGCCGGCCATCAATGGCGGCGGTTCACCGGAGATTAAATGCGACGATTAAAGGTCGAATCAAGAGGGGGAAACATGGGGGAATTGATGATGAGGAGGAGAGGAACCGATTTTTGTATTCACTTTGAGGACTTAATGTACGGGGAGGGAGATCGGCGTGGCGGCGGCGCTTGAGTTCGTCGGCCAGGAGAGGAACGGGCGGCGGCTGGAGGAAGACGACGACGCCTCCTCCCTGGTCGGCTGGGCTGCGCCCGAGCGAGGAGGGGAGGAGCTGGGCCGAGGTGGCCCAAGAGGGACAGAGAGGAGGAATGGGCCGGTGGCTGGTGATGGCCCAAGAGGTAGGGAGAGAAAATGAGAGAGAGGAGGAAGGAGGACTAAACGAAGACTTGGCCAACGGGCTGAGGGAGAGGACTTTGGGCCGAAAATAGCCCAAAAAGAAGAGGATGATTATTTTTAGTTTTCTCATTTTAATTAACCTTTGAAATTGGTTGTTGTTGATTTAAAATTATGAGATAATCCAAGAAATGTTATTAACAAGCGTCCAAATCCAAGAAATATCATCGATAAGTGTAAGTTCCAAGAAATACCATCGTACAACTGACTTTGTCCCAAAAATACCATCGTCGTTAGGGTTCTGTCCATTCCGTGCCGTTAAGTGCTATAGGATGAGCAGTGTATTTAACGGTGCGGAATGGATGGAACCCTAATGACGATAGTATTTTTAGGACAAACTCGTTTGTACAATAGCATTTCTTGGAACATACACTTGTCGATGGCATTTCTTGGATTTGGACGCTTGTCAATGATATTTCGTGGATTATCTCTAAAATTATTTAGGTTGCTCTAAAAATTCAAGTAAAAATTGAGGGACTAATTTAGGGCATAGAAAATTTAAAACAAATACTCCAAGCCATATTCGAGTTTTTCTTGGACGTATTTTAGTGATTGTGATTTCTTTTAGATGTTTAATAATTTCTATTATTCCTTTTAATAAGTGATTTTTAATTTGGGATAGATTTATCATGGCGTGACACGGGTCACCAATGCCGAGATCAATCTCGAGCGGCCCGCGTGAACAACAACAATCTCGGACCCCAGGATCGCATGATCGCATACGTCGGTATAGATCCTTACGAACCATCCGTTCTACACAGCCTCGACGATCAGGAGTCCTCAGGATCCAACTTCTCAAGAGAAGTAAACGTGATCGAAAGCATCGTGGAGGACGTGCATGAATAGGGCGAAGTACGTTCGGATGTTTTAGAGGATCCTGTGGACCAGGAGACTCTAACCGAACCCCAGCCCAACACCTGAATACACATGGATCATTGCTCAGGCAGACTCCTTTTGATCCGGTAACCTTCCCGGAGGGAGATGCATGGGCAAAGACAACTGCAGTCAGCGGTTGCTAACCTCAACTCGACTTTCCTAGCTATAGCCAGACCATCTTCACATGGTCCATCCTGAGTTTGATAGCCAGCTGACGATGCTCGGGCGGCCGAGAACAACAACGTTCGGGTAGCTGAGAACAACGAGGTGCGAGCAGCTAACACCAACGGCGCTGAGGAGGTTCACAGCCCATATCCTAGCTAGGATCCTGGCTGTAAATCTCGGACGCCCCACACCCAGTTCGTCATACCCCTCCTCGCCGACAAGGCCACGATTTACGCGACGAATTGAACGGCCAGAGGCAAATCATTAGTTATGTCCTTGACCATGTCGTGCACCACATCGCCACAAAACCACGGGAGCAGTTTGAAGCTCTCTGTTACCATTGAAATTTTTCTTCTTTCTTCTAAATGTGTGACATAGCGGAAGCCATCTCCAATGACCACTATAAACCATCTTTCCGTTGACAATTTGTCCAGAAAGATTACCAAGTGTGGGGTAGTCGTTAATGGTACAGAACAATAGAACGTGAAGATTGAAGTTCTCCAGACCATACGCATCCCAAGTTTGCACACCTTTCCAGAGTGTTTTTAGATCATCGATAACAGGCTCCAAGAACACATCAATATCATTGTCGGGCTGTTTCGGTTCTTTGATTAACAAGCACAACATAATGTATTTTCTTTTGAAGCACAACCATGGTGGTAAGCTATGATTTGCAATAAGAACTGGTGCTGTGAGAACAACTCATATCTCCGAAAGGGTTCATGCCATCCGCACACAAACATATCCTCATGTTTCTTGGGTCAGCTGCGAAGTTTGGGTATTTTCGATCGATATTCCTCCATTGAATCGAATCTGCAGGGTGCCTTAACATACCTGTTTGTATATCTTAACGACATTACTAGAAATTAGATCCCATACAATGATGCTAGAAATCAGTATTTTCTTACGATCACAAATATAATCCAGAAGCACACGGATATACCAATGTAGCATTTCACCCAGAAGTATTTTCAAGATATCGTATTTATTTAATCTCAAGGGAAGATGTGGCAAGAGAGTACTATGTTATTAATGCTCATCACACCTATGTTAATCAAAGTCTAATGCAGCGGTTAATCAAATATAGAGTAGGGTAGGTTGACACAACAAGGAAAATCAAACTAACTCTCTCTAAATATAAATCTAGACTAAGTGGAGAAGAAATAAGAAAAACTTATTTTTGTACTTCTAGTATATAGCCATTTTAGTATACACTTGCTAATGTACAATCATATGGCCAAAACCTCTAACAATGCCCTCCTGGTATGTCGAGAAACCGCCCATGGTTGCCGAGTTCCTTATGACAATCCATCATGGCTATACAACCCGTTATGGATACGAGGAGTACCCTCGCAAGGGACAGGTCTTAGCCCTATATACACACGTGGAGGAATATCCGTACTGAGCTGTCACCATCAGCGGTGCACCTCTACAGTTCCGTGGCATATAGCACCATTTAATGATATTAAATAATCTAAGCACATCGCTTATATTACTAAATACTACTCTATATCGCTGCAGATGACATAGAGCAATCAATTGAATAAAAATTAAACTAATACCATTGCATCTCTCTGATAAGCTAGCCATATAATTAATACGAAACAAGTATAACTCAAGGTTGGTACTCATATAATTATATAAATAAAAAATGAAACTATATAAAGAAGAATATTTCATTATTGAATAAAGTCTTACAAGAGAGGAAATAACTACTAGAACCATACCCAAATTCTCTGGAAGACTTGAAAAACTCTAGAACTATTCCAATTCTAACTCTACTAGTGCTAGAACAAAGTAAGCTACTTAGGAGAGCTTCTTCTTGATTCCTCTTAGTGTGTGTTGAAAGGGAGAATGAGGAGTCCTTTTATAGCCTCTCAATGATGGTTTTGACAGTTGGAAATATCGGATTCGCCATTCAACTGTCATTGGGGAGGCATCTGGGACGTCCACGTGGAGGGAGATCCCCATCGGTGCCAAGGTCGGTTCGGCCGAACACTGACCTGGTCCGTTGGGCCTCCAATTCTTCCTGGGCCTCCTCCTGTGCATCCTCAAACTTATGGTACGTTGGTTGGGCTCATTTGCCAATGTTAAATTAGGTTTATGGGCCCATCCATCGGTATGTCGGCTTTCGATGTAATTTTCCATCATTCCTCCTTTATTTATATAGTCATCTCCTGCAATCAAATATTTTACCAAGTACAAGTGGAACTAGATTATTTCTAAATAAAATATGCACGCAAGCATTGCTAGTTCTCCATTATTGTTGGGTATATTGATGGCCAAAATTGGTCTATAACGACCATCAACTATACCATGGCTCCTTCTCTCTGTGGCATGCCAATGTACTAAGTCCGCTTCGTTCGGATTAGCAATGATTCTCTTGAAACAATCAACGATAGGTAGATACCACACAACCTTCGCCGGACCACCCCTCTTTGACTTTTTCCTTCGTCAGAACTTATCTTTCGCTTGCATCGAGAAGCCTTACAGATAGGACAAGCCTCTAAGTCCGCATATTGCTTATGGTACAATATGCAGTCATTTGGACAAGGGTGAATTCTACGAATCTCTAACCCCAAAGGACACAAAACATGTTTTGCTTCATATGTCGTATTGGGCAATGTGTTCTCAGAACGAATGCCTTTTAGTATGCCCAAAAGTTTTGTAAAACTCTTGTTTGTCCATCCATTACTAGCCTTTAGTTTCATTAGGTTCAAGCTTACTGACAATTTGGTATGCTTTGACTTGCATCTGGTGTATAGAGGTATCTTTGAATCACTGACTAGCCTGGTGAACTTCATAGAATCTCTCTCGTTGTAAGCTGGCTCCTCAACATCACGCAACATGTCTTGCAGTAGATCATGATCGACATCAACCATTTGACCGCCCATTGGAGAAGAAACATGCATGTCATGTTCATCTTCATTTTGAGCGCCACTACTCGTAACATCTGCAATATCGACCGATTCTAGCTCTCCATGTTCCGTCCAACATGTGTATTCCTTCATGAATCCTCGACATATTAAATGAGCGTTTACATCTACTCGGCTATCAAATATTTTCTCATTTCTGCAATTGTTATTTCTTCTTTTCCTCTCCTCCTCCGTGACGTTTAGAAAATTTGAAACACCACTTCTATACTTGTTGCTATGTTGATCAGTTTTGTACATCCACCAACTTCAGTCCATCGCTGCAAAAGTGAACAAATATTAGATAAATTTTTTTTAAGTATTACCAAATTTTTACGGATTGTTTACTATTTTTCAAGTACCTAAATAGTCTTTTCTGAATTTTCTGTTTTTAAAAAAATAGAAAAAATTCGCCCTCTAACACCTCCCACCACAAATGTGAGTACTGGGATAACCATTCCTTATAGACAGTTGGAGTATTATACTACGCAATAAATATCGGTAATGGTCAATAAATGAATACTGGGGATGGACTTTATCTGTATCTTTGTCAGGCATTTAGGACAAGCCCGTCACCATTGACACTCATCGGTGATGGGCTTAGATAGCTATCTTTGTCGGGCTGTTATCTAAGTCCGTCACTGATGAGTGTCATTGGTATCGGGCCAAACTGATCGTGAGGGGCTCAGGATTCGGCCTGATAAAGATTATCTTTATTGAACCGTAACAGAAGCCCGTCATAGATGAGCGTCATTGGTGACGGATTTGGTCTAAATGCCTACGGAAATTGGCTGTAAATGTACATTTTTGTAGATATTTATGCTGGTCCGTCAAAGGTGATGACTATGTGATGGGTCACGAGCCTCCAACACAGATAGACCGTTCACGATGAAGAACCGTTCACGATGAAGAGTTCTGTACTAGTGTTTACCTTTGCTCCAAATGGAAAAGTTTGCCTTAGGTTCGATCTTACCCGTCCATCAATAGATCAGTGATGCATGCTTTGATTGCCTCCACTATCATTCTGGAGGGCCTACGTCGAAGGAAATTGTTGTTTCATGCTCAGTTAATTAAAACAAGAGACACAATGTTGAACTCTATAGAAAATAAAAGGAGAAGGTACTAGGAAAATTGTCCACAAGAAGCAAACTGAAACAAGAAAGAATGCAGTGAAATTTGGTTCATTACTTGCAAGGGATGCTTCTGGAGGAGACGTCTAACAAATGGTGCGTAAAAAAGTTTATATGCTCACAAACAAATATTTTTTACAGTGATATTTTTTTCCAATTTCTACCTCCTTTTAATTTTCTGAAGTCTTTCTTTTAGCTAAACAGGAAATTGAGTAGCTTTCCTTCAATGCGAAACTCCTAATACGCGCATACCTGGTAGCTTATTTTCTGGCTCATGCGCCCACGCTAGCCCCCCAATGCAGCATCGTTCGTGCGTGTTTTTTTCTTCTTTTGATTAGCCGAGCCTCTCCATGCGTTTTCAATAAGGTATATTGCTAACTTTCAATATTAACTAGCAAAAGTGTCAGTGCGTTGTAACGGGGAGAAAAGATGAAAAAATTTACACGATGTAATAAATCAAATACAAAATTCATTATCTAAGAAATAATAGGAATATTTCTGTTTCATCTCCAAATTTTTATATTGTATATTGAGGATGGTAACTCGTGAAGATATATGAAATCACAATCACACGCACATATACAGTGTTCATCGACTCAAAATACAAAGTCCCCTGAAAAATGAAAATCAAGGAGGATTCTGTCCTGACCTCAACAGCAGCCAACACATGTTGAGTAATAGTTCAAAACTTTGTACACTTCTTCCTATTTGTCTCAACATACACACAAGAAACCTTCTCGGTAGTACGGTCATGTTGGATCTGCCATATCCTCATAGTTTGTACTACATTTGAATGCCACACCAATCAACTGTCTAATGATGCTGCGGCAACGACAATAATTCATTCCATGCAGAATTATTCAAAGGAATAAGAATTACAAGCACGTTTGTGTAGGTAACTATGAGTCATACGGTCAGAGCAATTACATTTGAATGGCCAATATATACCATCCAAAGCTTTCACCCGTTAAGCTTGTCTAGAACTACTTGACAACTGAATGTCCCCAACTGAAAATAAAAGGGAAAAATATCATTCAGAATTCCAACAAAAGTTCGGTACAAACCTTTGCATAAAAAGAGGAAATACTAAGAAATGTACATAGAGTAACCTTTTCTGGTATTTACTGTATTAAATGAAAAATGTATCTAGTATTAAAAAAAGCAGTTGAAATGGACATTTACTTTTCCTTTCCTCATAAGGATCTCTCTCTTACTCAGGTTGCTCGATCGTCTCGGTTTTCTTTTCTTGTGGAAGGATTGAACCTTCAGGTCATTTGCTACTTCCACACCTATTAGAAGAAAACGATATGCTCCAGTAGATAAGCTCCTACTTGTATGGAAGCTGCGAGGCAAACAAGAATTAACACTAATTAAGTTAGCATGCAAGCAAGGCATGCATCGTGGAGTGGAGAGACAGCTGAGAAAAACTTGAGAGCAAAAGGAATCAAACAACAGGTAGCCATCATATGCTGATCCTCGAACCGGGGGATCTGGCCGGATCATTCCACTGATCCTCGTCTTGGATCGTACCGTGCCAGCAGCTAGTTCTGTTGTCGCCAACACGAATTCTATAGTAGTCGCACACCCAGAAACTTTGCCTCCCTGGCCAGTATCTTAGCTGGTGCGCTTGACGGGGCTCCGGCGGGTCCGGCGCCAATGTAATCTTGAGCTCATCTTCCACGATAACCTCCGTCGGTGCAGCAGGGCCCCCACCGCAGCTCGAGCGCCGGTTCGCCAAACACATTGATGGCCAGAACGCCACGCCACGGCTTGCATCCTCCGTGCCGCCGACGGCTGCTTGGGCTTCTCTAGATGCATCCCGGAATCCACGACGCGAAGGGGCAAGCAGCCCCCAAACAAAGAACTCATACCGCGGTTGTGGCTTGAAGGCCGCATGCGTGGGTTTGGTAGCAGCAGTTAGTAGGCAATCGCGGGGATTAACGGATAAACCTATTTAGAGATGAAGTGTGTCACAAGGGATGAAAATCAGATGACGCGCTGGTGTCCGACAACGGACGAAAGCGCGTGGCGCTAGTCGGCTACAGACAAAAACGGATGATAACGGAATCATTTTTAATTTTTATAATAGGTAAAGAAGTATATATTTAACACAATGTTTAAATTAATTTTGTTTTGAATATTCTTATGAAACCTTCGACTAAAAAAATTTTAAATTTTAAATTAATCAATTTTTGAAATCTTCCAATAGAATTTGAAAACATTCAAATCAAAATTCAAAATTTTAAAACTTTCAAAGTAAATTTGAAACTTTTAGCGATATCATGATCCACGTATCATATGAATGGGTACGGTGAAAGCTAACCTAGCTAAGTTTCACTACTAGGAAAAGCATTATCGCAAGCGGTCAAAAACGGTCTTTGCAGGCGGGGCGGCCGTCCGCTTGTAAGCAAACGACGATCTTCGCAGGCGGGGTGGCCGTCCGCCTGCGAAGATAATTTTCGCAGGCGGACGTTGGCTAGTCCGGTCCACCTGCGAAAATAGGAAGCTGCCACCTGAAAAAAATATATTCGCCTGCGAAGACAGGTAGAAATTTTTTTAATTTAATAATAATTTGCCCGTAAATTTAATAATAATTTGCCCGTTAATAGAAATTCTTGCAGGTAGATTATTATGTACATATATATTGGAAGATTATCAAGCATTTGGTACTGAGAAATTTACATATATTGCATAACTCAAAAGTGTTGCCAAAATATATATATTACAATATTTTTTTTACATTGTGACTTCAAATACGCCATCTAGTTACATTATGACATAGCAGTGTTCCACTCCCGAAGATCCTTGAATTCATCACTTGTCGCTAGGGCACCCTCTGGGTCGAAGAAATCTCCTTTCACATGACAGTACTCATGGTGGATGAAGTGGCACAGATCACGCTGGACATTTGTGATGTCTGTATCGTCAAAGCTTGTTCGACGTTCTAATCTTGGAAACTGCATGCATTGAAGATAAACAATATATTAGTACCATAAATATGTGAAGCTGTCTAGTACATAGTATAGAGACTGACATCCTCTGCGTTAGTCCTGTACCTCCCATTAACCCTAAGGAATTCGCACGTGTAATACCCGCAAAGGACAGTTCCTCTAGGTTGCTTGTGACACTTCAGGATATATCATAGAAAAAAAATAGTTAAAATTTTCAATTAGTGAAACAATTGAAATACATTAAGTGAGTGGAGTATTACCGGCCAATAGGTATGTACTAGCAGCTTCTCCCTTGTTCGGGTCTGTTCTCCACCCTTGAACTTGTAGTATTGGTACACACTGTATGGATGTTGTACCGTTTCACATTAAGGAGGATATTTATTTATAATACATTAATATAAAAATACAGGAGTCATAATCACTTACTACTGTAAGATTGTTAGAAATTCTTTGTATTGCTGGTGTCTGTAATCGAGAGGGTCCAAGACTACCACGGTTCCGTCTTTAGGGTGGATGAGTAAACAGATATAATGATCGCTACATATTAACAACATTATAGTTAGTTAGTACCAGCTAAAATAAGACATATGTGTAGAAGATAAATGTACCGGACTTACTTAAAATTATAAGCGGCCATGACGACTCTCTTATTTTGAAAGTGCAAGAAGGCTCGTCCAATGTACTATGCGACAGTAATCAATTTCTCCTTGTGCAAGCCCTTCTTGTATTAAGCTATCTCTTTTGGAGTCTTGCCCTTCAGCTGGTCTGACCTTGGTGCTAGCCTCACGGTATGCTGTGTTTGACAGATCCGAGCTGGATCCAAGAAGCCGATAGGTTCTTTTTTCTTCTTAGCATCCATGTATTGCATCATACAGAAGAAGTTTGTTAGTAACAATCACATGGATTTGTATTGTACATATTTTTCATGTAATTAATTAAAACTCATACTCACATGCACCAAACACCGATATAGTTGACGTCCATCTTATCTCGACGATATATGGCGTGGAGATCTAAGAAATCTAGCCATACGTAATCTTCGGCGCCGAAACAATCTACCGGTGATCGAGCTGTTATATTGCCCAAGTCTTTCTTGCTGGCTTCCATTTAGAAGGTATGTAATCTTCTCATCTCCCATGGTCCTTCATTTAGTGCCCAATCCGGCAAGAGTGTTTTCCTGTGTTCGTACTTTTCCGGGCAATCATCAGTTGGCCAGTATGTTGGCCTGGCTAGTTCAGCGGCCTTCTGGGGGTCATCATCTCTGACTTTGGCACGTTCCTTACCCCCTCTGAAGACGGTTACCATGAACTTCTCCTTGTTCTCACCTTGGCTTTGGAGTGGTGGCTGCTAAGCACTCTAGGCACCTCAGAACTGGTAGTGGCCTTCTCAGGGACCGGGGTCTCTTGCACCTCGGGGTCTTTCGCAGGAGAAGGGTCTTAAAATATTTCTGGCTCTGTACCGTCCCATTCCAATCCTGGTACTTCTTCTATATCTGTCCCGACTGATGCCACAAATTGCACCTCTGATTCTGCCACTGTAATCTCCTTTTGGACATCCGGCACTTCAATCTCCATGGGCACCTTCGGCACTTCAATCTCCGGTGGCACTTCCGGCACTGGGTTTTCCTTATGCATCTCGGGTTCCTCTGCCTTATCAGTCACCTTCCTCTTAGGAGGTCTCGGAGGTTTTCCCAACCCCGGTTTTGGCACCACAGGTTTTCGCGTGGCGTCGGTGCCCAATCCAAAGGATATGTCATTCTTGTGCCAGAGAATAACAACATCGACCGCATCCCCAAGTACGGATACACCATCTGCAGTAGGGAAGTCTATGTCGTAGGACTCAAACCCTTCGTGGACCACTTGCGGCTGCACTTTGACATACGCATCGGGTATGAACTCTTCATTATATGTTCTCCCAGGGATAGCAATGGCTGTAGCAGTCTCAAGAGTTTTCCCAGAGCGTCCAATGGGAACATGCAATCTGCAGGGTGTATTCTCCTTGAGGTCATCGAAGGGGTAATCTGGCTCAGGTTCTTTGATTTCGAGGGGAGGAAAAAGCATGTGCTTGACGCAGAAATCCAACATTTGCCTTTCAAAATCCGCAGCCCCTTCGTCTCTAAGTTTATCCTTGTACGCTTCATGCTTTATGTGGGGGTCATGTTTAAACCCTTCCTTCCAACTCATCTTGGACGACACACCTCGAACCCTACCCCCATGCTCAGGAGTATCCAGCGCCATACTTAGCACATCTTTCTCCCTCTTAGCTTGAAAAATCCTTTCTTCTGTGAACTGGATAAATTCTCTATTTTATCGGCAACGCCCTGCAGCTCCGGATCTTCAAACGATACTTTGCCTTCATCCGTGATCTTCGGAGTTCTAGCTCTTACCCAGTTCCTTGATCTCTGTGTCCATTCCTCCATAGGTACCGGAAGCCTCGCCTTCCTCATTTCCTCCTCTTTTGTCCACTGCTCCACCTTTGGTGCGTATCCCGCGGAGCCTAAGCGATGAGGAAATTTGATCTCCCGGGCCAACTCTGAAAACTTTTTGCTCCTTTCAATTTCTTCCGGGGAGTTCTTAATTGTCAGAAAGTCGTCCTACTGATTCGGGGTTATGTTGGCCTACGTCGAAAACGGTGTACGTCCCGTCTTCACAAATTTCTTGTTCAAGGTGGTTTTCCAACCACGCCAAGACTTGGCCATTGTTTGCAGTGCACAATTCCTCACTGCTGCCTCTGATCCATCCGGGAACTGGAAGATTTTCTTCAACTCTTTCCATAGAACTTCCTTATCCCCATTTGATACATGATCCCAGTCCTTGACCGTGATGGGGATCTTTTCCCTTACTATTATGCCACACTGTGAACTGAATTTTGCACGTGCCGTCTTAGAGGCGAGCGGCTCTCCGTTTGGCGAAACATGGGTAACAACATGGAACCCTTTATCCTTTCTATTCACGCTTCTCTCGCCCTTCCTTTTCTTCGCCTTTGATGACCGTTCGCTTTTCTTTGAGCCGGTTGTGTTAGCTGGGACCTCGTCGTCTTTCGACGGATCTTTTTTCTTCGGCTGCCGTTTTGATCGCCGTGGCGCCGTTTCCTATGATAAGGTATATATCAAAGTTTCGAATTAGCTCGGGCTAATAGTTATCACGGTGAACAGTTACATATTAAGTTTACTTACCCCTTCTTTAGGGGGATGTAATCCTTGTCGCCTTCTTCACCGTCGCCCTTTCTCCTTCTCTTCGGGCTTGGGCTTGGACAAGGATCGCTTGGCGACGAGTACTCATCGTCAGCTACGTCATTGTTGGAACTATCTTCCGGTGGGACCATTGGTTCCGGAGCAACCACAATAGGAAGGGATGGATCTTCCTCCCCTAAACCCTTCTCTTCGGTCCCTTTAGTACTATCGGCCATCGTTTCAAACTTCTAACATAAAAAATAAACTGTATATGAACACTCTGCGAAACTGTGTATTAAAAACTTGTGTACATAATTGCAAAAGGTTATAATAAAAACTTGTGTACATAATTGTAGAATGTACATAATTTACATATATAGATCAAATTAAGGTTGCACAATGTGGCAACTGAGGGTCAATATATACTCAATATATTCATGCATAGAGTGATCATATATATAGACACATCTGTACTACTGCTAATTAAAACCCTTTTTAATTTTTTTACAGGTGGATAAAATCGATTTCCACCAATGACAGCTCCGGGTGCTCCTTATATTTATTGGAAATAAGAGAAGAGGAGGAGGATAGAAGGACTAGTGGTAGTGGAGGATGCGACCAACATACGATTGACGGCTTGATTTTTTGAAGCCCCAACCACCGAAGAGTCGTGAAGAAGACGACAAGACAATATTCAGATGGATAATTAGGAGCACCACCTGAAAAAATAATATTTCAGTGATAGTCTACTTAATGTCAAAATAGAATCATTTCCACGAGTGATCAGCTTAAGCGATCGCTTCTAAAAATAAAATTTTTTATAGGCGGTTGCTTAAGACGATTGCCTCTGAAAAATGTTTCTGCTAGCGATCTAAGCCATGCATCAATATATATAACGGCATCACACTATTATAGTACATCTCTAGTGATATAAGCCATGCATCAATATATATCTCTCTCATTCGGTACAGGTCAAGACTCAAGATGACCCAAAAATACTCTTTTTTCGCAAGAAATAAAATGTCACAAAGGCGTGCACCAATAATAGCTGTCTTCAGTCAAAACTCATCACTGCTTTTTTTAGTTTGAGTAATAAAACCCTTCATTTACATATACAGATCAAATTAAGGTTGACCAGTCACGGCGGGTCCAACCAAGCCGAGTTGGCGCCGACGTGGCAGAGGCGAGAGGGGAGAGGAGTCACGCTGAAGATCAAACGGCCGATGGCGGTGGAAGCGGGGCGACGACAAGCTCGACCGGGTGCAGGGCTGCGGCGCGGGTCGGCTATGGCGAGCGGTAGCGGCCTAAGCAACGGGGAAGAGAAAGAGGGAAGGGCGGCCAGAGGTTACCGCGACAGATGGTGGCACCGTGAAGAGAGGCCGACAGCACGGAGCGTGATCGCCCCGGCCTCGGGCCGGGAGGAAGAGAAGGGAGACGGCACTCGGATTCCGCATCGCGCGTCCGGTGACTAGCGGTGATGGCGTGGCGACACGGAGACGGCAGTGGCGCTTGGCGACGGAAGGGGGAGCGACCGAACGAGGAGGGACGCGGCGGCGGTGAATCAGCGATGGCGGTGAATCGGAGGCGGCGCCGTGGCGGCCAGGAATCGGCGATGGCGCTAGGGCTGAATCGGCGACGCGAGGAGGGGACGGCGGCAGCGGCGAGGGATCAGCGACGACGCTAGGCGAGTTGCCACGGAGGCGTGCAGCGGCGAAAAAATTTGGTAGCCTGACGGCGCCAAAATTTCTAGGGTTCCCGCCTGGACTTAGAAATTTTGGCGCCGCGGGTGGGCCCTTATATAGGGAAACTATCTTCGCAGGCGAGCGGTCCGCCTGCAAAGATGATCTTCAGAAGCGGGCCGACCAATGTGAAGATCGTTTTTACTATCTTCGCAGGCGGATGGTCCACCTGTGAAGATGTAAACCCTACTCGGCATAACAATCTTCGCAAGCGGTCCGTCCGCCTGCAAAGATTGATACAGGGGTGAATATATTTATGTCAAAATCTTTTTTAATTTATTTTTTTAATTTGAAAATGTCTACAGTAGTTGTAATAAAAATGGTAATTGTACATACAAGTATACAAACCTTAATATTATTACTTTTCAAATGTTTGAAACATTAATATTACTACTTTAAATTTTTTAAAAAATTTTCAAACAATGGTAAGTGCACATAAAAAATTGCTACTAAATTTTGAAACCTCTTTTAAAAAAACTTTTAAAATATAAAAAACTGTAAATGTTATCCTACAAATGGTAATTGCACATAAAAATTAGTACAAACTAATATGCAAAATGTTGAGTACAATTGTTCGTCAATATGCAATATGAGCACACATATCCCCTTACATACCACCATTACATAACTAATAACTTCTTAGATGCTTACATGCCACTCAACAATCATTACCCTTTAACATTTTTGCCCACACCGTCCGTGCGCATGTAAGGCTTCACAGTCTTCTGAGTAGATGTCTCGACATTCTTAATCTTTTGTATAAACTGATTATAAAGTGGCATACTATCGTATTGATTGTAATCTTCGACATCTTCAACCCCATCCACTCCCAATATCTTTTGTTTTCCTGGTAGCACTATATATTTCTTCAAATTTGAAGGGTCTTTCACATAAAACACTTGTGCCAAGGGTCATCCTTGTGACCCACACTCAGCAAGGTCAACAACAGTAAGACCAAACTTATCAACATTGACCCCGTTCAGGTATTTTACCCACTGGCATTTAAATATGGGGAATTGCATTGTGTGTGTGTCCATAGTCGATTTCCCATATTTCTTCAATAAACCCGAAGTATGATTGTTTTCCCCCGCTTCATCAATTGCCTCCAAACGGACACCGCTGTTTTGCGTACAGGTCTTACTATCTCGGGCTCTTGTACTAAACGAGAATTTACTGCCTCCACATGTCATATCCCTGCCAAGAATTTACTGTAGTTGATGGACCACAAGCCAACCGCTTCATAGTTATGTCATCGGTAGTTTGTCCCTCAGGTAAGTCTAGGTCTCGCAACCAATCTATGAAGAGACGCTTGTGTTCTTTCATTATCCACTCGGTGGTGCGACCCTTATTGTTAGCTCGTAGTAGTTCGATATGTTGATCTATGTAAGGCTCGACGATAGCAAACTGATGAAGCACGCTGAAGTGAGCTTCTTGAAATAATTTGTGATCATGGGTGACGAATCTCTTCTTTCCTATGGTTCCCCTGCCATTCAATCTGCCCTCATGTCAGGGCACAGGTACTCCAATTGCATATCCATCTTTGACGTAATCGATACAGCACTCGACGACCTCTTCAGTAGTATAACCTTCAACCATTGATCCCTTTGGATGTGCACGATTTCGAACGTAACCCTTCAAAACCGCCATGTAACGCTCGTATGACCACATTTGATGGAGGTACAATGGGCCAAGTGCAACCATCTGTGGCACTATGTGAACAATGAGATACTCCATCATATCAAAAAATGACGGAGGGAAACACATCTCAAGTTGGCACTGTGTCTCATGTGCGAATGTACGGAGATTTCCTAACTCTTCGAGACTAATGACCTTCTGTGACACTGCGTTGAAAAAGTAGCACAACATTGCGATAGCAACCTTTAAATGCTCCGGTTTTATGGCCCTTATTGCAATTGCAAGAAACACGATGAGCAAGACACGATAGTCGTGTGAATTATAACCAGATACTGACAAATCTTTCATGGAAACTAGTCGACTGATGTTTGATGAGAAACCTATGGGCACTCTGACATCGCGGAGTGAATTGCAAAATGACTTCTTCTCCTCAGGTGTCAGTGTGAAATAGGCTGGTGGAAGATATACTTTGCCATTCTTCTCTCCTTCTTGAGGGTGTAACTCTTCCCTGATTCCCATCTCGACTAGGTCCATCCGTGATTGCATACCATCTTTAGTATTCTTCGGCATGTCCAACAATGTTCCAACTATGTTGTCAAACACATTCTTCTCTAGATGCATGACGTCTATGGCATGCCGAACCTCCAGATCTTTCCAGTATGGGAGGTACTTAAAGAATATGGAATGCTTCTTGAATAGGGGAGGGAGTTTATCATCTGGCTTCGTACTATCATCTTGCTTCTTACTATCCTCTGGTTTCTTAGTCTTCTCGGGTTTCTTGCGCTTTGTCCCCTTTGATGGTTTCTTAGTTACTTTTCCAAATTCGAGAACAATTTTCTTTGTCATTGCACACACTTTTTCCCCCGATGTAGGTTTTGGTGCAGGATCAGTCTCTTCAGTGCCATCGACCTCCGCCTTCATCTTGCGGTACCTGTGATTTGTGCGTAGGAACCGCCGGTGCCGCATGTACACAAGCTTGTTGGAACCCGGGAGATACCTATAGTACGTTCCATTCATGCAGATCACACATCCTGTTTTACCTTTAATTTGACCTGAAACTGAAAACATTGCTAGATAATCGTTAATGGCCACAAAGATGATGGTCTGCACTGTGAAGTATTCTCTTAAGTACTCGTCCCACACTTTCAATCCCTCTTTCCATAAATCTGCCATATCTTCCAACAATGGTTCAAGAAATACGTCAATATCAATACCAGGCTGACGGGGCCCCTGTATGAGGATACAGAGTAGTACGTATTTTCGTTTTTGACAAAGCCAGGTAGGAAGATTATACATAGTCAGAAGCACTGGCCAAGTACTATGTGAGTTGCTCATGTCTCCAAAAGGACTAACTCCATCAGTACTCAGGGCAAACCTAATGTTCCGTGGGTCTTTAGCAAACTCTCTATACTGAGCATCAAATTTTATCCACTAACAAGCATCTGCCGAGTGTCGAATCATCCCATCCTTCTTGCGCCCTTCTTCATGCCAACGCATTAGTTCCGCATCTCGTGAATTTGAGTATATCCGTTTAATGCGGTCTTTGACAGGAAGGTACCACATCACAAGCTGCGGGATTTTTCTCTGAGTTCCCTCAGTTCTGTCAGATGGTTCTAGGCCAGTATTGCTATTCGATTTGTACCGGCTAGCAACGCATGTTGGACATTCATCTAAAGAAGCGTACTCTTTCCTGTACAGTATGCAGTGATTAACGCAGGCATGAATCTTTTCCACACCAAGTGAAAGGGGGCATATGAGTTTCTTCGCTTGATATGTGTTGGATGGTAGTGAGTTAGGCCTCGGGAGCATTTTCTGCAGAAGTTCTAAAAGACTGTCGAAACTGGTATCAGACCATCCATGTCTCGCCTTTAACCTCATAAGTTCAGGAACTGACCGTAGTGTTGTGAACTCACTGTCACAGCCCTTCGACTCATCGTACAAAACTTCCTTAGCTACCTTCTGTAAAGCTTCAAAGTTATTTAAACCTTTAGCCGACCCCATCAGCACCTCGGGTTCTGCATGACGTAACATTTCCTCTAGATCGATTTTGTCCTCAACAGAACCATCGTCATGCACCATGTCTTCAACTTGTGTCGGAACTACATTTTCAGCCCGTCCACTTGTTCTTCGCCATGACGTGTCTATATTTCGTACTTGTGCATAAATCCACGAGTTACTAAGTGCTCCTTCACTTTATAAGCATCTTCCCAGCCTATTTCATTCTTACAGTCAGCACATGGACAAATTATCTTCCTCATATTATTCTTCTCAGCGTGTGCCTTCGTAATACCAATAAATTTAGACACTTCATCTCTATATGGAGATAAAAACCTCGGCCAATGATACATCCATTCCCGACTTTCCATATCTCTAAAAAAATGAACATAAAATATTTGCACTGTTAATACCAAATTTGCAGGGTTTATTGAAACAACATATCATCGACATATTACAAACTAATATAATTATTTTTTGATTGCACCAAATAAATAGGCATTAAAAATTTTATTCACTCTCATATATAATGAGAAGATCTAGATCTAGATCTAGAACTAGGAGGTGGAAGTGATAGAAAAATAAAAAAATTGAGAATTTATGTTTCCACGTTAAACCACCACAACAAGAGGCATCAAATATTACACATACATCTAACATCAACATATGAAAAAAAAGTAAATTAAAAACATGGAGCTTTTCCTTCACAATTTTGCATGCATAAATCCATCACAAATTGAGGTCTAAAAGCTTAAAAAATTACATACCTAGTGTGGAAATGAGTAGATCTAAGCACCGTAGAAAAATCCCCCGAAGATTTGAAGTTCAAAACCTCCCCCCTATATTTAAGTTACTTTAGGAGAGAGAAACTTCGGGGAGAATGAACAGGGCTCGGGGAGGAAGAAGACTATATAGGGGCATCTTTGCAGGCGGGCCATATAAGCGGCGCCAGATCGATCTTCGCAGGCGCACGTCACCTGCGAAGATAGATTTTCGCAGGCGTCGCTTACGTGGTCCGCCTGCAAAGATCGATCTTCGCAGGCGGACCGCCCCCTCCACCCCGGATATGTCTTCGTCGGTGGGATTTTAGCTCCGAAGACCATACCCATCTACGAAAATGGAACCCCTACAACGCCGAAAATGAGTTTTCTAGTGTTTCGAATAAAGTATTTCAAACGCCTATAAAAACCGATCATTAGATTTAAATTTTATTATTCGCTACAGTTTACTAGTATAAGGAACCGTAAAATTAACAACAAAAAGAAGAAGTGAAGTTCAGCCATTCAGATCATTCCGAAGCGAACTAGATAGGCAAAGCATAATAACCCCTGTTTTTCAGTAGAGTTCCAAATTGACAGCTAATCGATTAATCCAAATCTATCAGTAAATGATGAATTGCTAGGTGGTTGATCGATCAAGGGCAGAAGGTGATTTGGTAGCTGGCGCCGGAGGTGCAGGTGAAGGTGCTGCTCTTGTCGTCGTACGCGTAGCTGTACGCCTGCGGGCACTTGTCCTTGAAGAACCTCGAGTACTCGCTCGGCGCGCACTTGTCCGGCGTCCCGCACGCCCCGCGGCAGCACAGGTCGTCCCGGTCGAACGCCAGGCACCCGCTCTTGCACCCCACCACCGCGCCGCCGGCGTCCTTCACCGCCAGCTCGGCCGGGCACGACGCGTCGATGTCGGCCGCGCACGCCACCGTCGAGCACCCGCCGGTCGACGGCGCCACCTGCACGGGCACGTTGAACCCGTCCACGTTGCTGATGTCGTAGAAGTCCGTGTCCTGGCCGCTGCCGCCGCGGAGCGTGAACTCGGCCAGCGTCGACGGCGGGCCGTTGCCCCTCCCGTCGCACTCGACGTGGCCCGTGCCGCAGTCGCCGGACTCGCACGAGAAGCGGCCCGCGGCGTCGGTGGAGCAGAGCCGCCGGGCCCAGATGTTGCCCGACCAGTTGTCCGGGACCCCGTCGTAGACGGCGGACGCGCCCGGCTGCAGCTCGAACCCGGTGGTCGGGAACGGCTGCGCGGTTGCCGGCGTCAGCACGCCGGGGTAGAGCACCTCATGGCAATTGTTGGTGAACACGAACTTTGCTGACATGGCACCTGAAAAGACACGCAAATTCGCAAATGCATCAGGACTTTGTTAGCAAGTAAATAACTAAATTGCAGTCAGCAGAGAGAGTTCTAGGAAAAAACAAGAATCTTTCCTCGTCTTTTTTAATAAATGCATTTTTGATGTCACACATTACACCTATTTAAAGAAAAAAAGAAATAAATGTTTGTCTAGATTCATAAATACCTAATAGTAGTTGTTCGATAGACGATAATTGTATACTACTCCGTAATACGTAGTAATTGCCCTCTGTAGTCTAAAAGTGGCATCATGCATTTATTTGTTAGCTAGTGACATTCTTTTTTATATTTGAGAAGAAAGATTATTTATGCTATATCCTATATATTTTGAATTGAATATATGACCACGCTTTCGCGTCATCAGTCTCAAGTTTTTCGTATAAAAAAACACTTATCTCACCGAAAACAAGAAAAAATTAAAACATCTCACATTCCCGGGCTTTGTACATGAAAAGATAATAATATGTTGTTCTGTTACTTTCCGATAACATATCTACATTAGACAGACAAAACAGCCAAAACAGGTTGTGTGTGCAAAAATATATAACACAGGAGTGATCTCTTTGTTGGTTCATCCTCAGCTACTTCCAAAAGACAAATTTCTATCCCTACAAATCAACCACCTGTGCCCTGACTTTCATATGCGATCCAAAATCATTTTCTCTAGTCTATATATTTGCGAGATCCATCTTACAGGAACATCACAGATTATTTTTTGAACCAAAAAAAGATCACCTCTCAAACAAAAAGAAAACATAAACCAATGAAATCGTCATCAGAAGCAGATGAAGATTGTTAAGAGAGGGATTACCTGGAGCAAGAAGAGAAGAGACCAAGAGGAGAACAACAACCGGCAAGGCTCCTCTCATAGCAACCATGGTAGCCAAGAAATTTGGTGTTGGATTACGTTTGCTTTTTTCCCCTCCTGTATCACAATAGAGAGACAACGGATGCATATGTATTTATAGGAGGGATGCCAAAGTTGGTAGTATGAAATTTAATACAAATAATTGGAAATATTATTTTATTATATTATTTCTTCGATCCCAACAGATGGCTAAGGAATATACATTTATCCATTTTTAGGTAATCCGACGTTTATAATGGAAATATATGGATGTGGGGTTTCGGTCATTAACCTTAATCCTTGTATTTGGAATTATCATTGTCTTTCCAAACAAGGGTTTAACACGGCATCCATACTTGATTAAATTAGTCTCTATCTACTGCAAACAGGCATTTATATGGCACCTGAGTCAATCCCAACATTGTGTTTGTATCGCCGATAATCTGATTCTACTGTCAAACTCCAATCGGATTTGAAGCAAATGGCAAGAATTATCTTGTCAAAGAACAAAATTAATTAATCGAGAAGAATATGATACGTAGATTTTTGTTTCCTATTCGGTTTTTGGCACACCATTTATTTTTCCAAAACAAGACATTGCAAAAAAGGGTGACAGCCTGACAGGAGATGACGGAAGGCGTTCGTGCCCAACGTGCAACCAGCTCATCTAACAGTTGCATTTCTGCCGCCAGCCAGTGAATACGGCACGAGCGTTTCCAGCCAAAATCGTTTCCGAGTGGAGTAAAAAAGATTACGGAAATTCTCGACCGATTGACGGAACCATTTGGAAATACTCATCCATCCTAAAATATGTAGGAGATTTTGTATTGATGGGATACATCCTAATACTATAAATCTAGACACTGTCTAGATTCATAGAACTAGGATATATCTCATCTATATGTGTCCAAATTCATATTATTAGTATGTGTCTCATCCATACAAAATCTACTTCAGGATGAAAGGAGTAGTAACCGATAAAAACAGAAATATAAATGGTTAAAAGATATGGAAATGGAACATAAACGATTTTGCTATATATCCTACTGACTATTTTCTTATTTATTACCATGGAAATTACCAATTTTATAAAATCTACTCAGATATCTATGAACCATTCTCTATTTGGCCCATAGTCAACCCATCAACCAAATCCATAACTAATTTAAAAAATAGGCTTCCAACCAATTTTCGTCCATCCACCTCCCCATCCCGCACGGCCGCACCCCTCTCCGCTTCCGCCTCCTCTTCCGCCTCCTTCTCTCCCTCCCATGCACCTTCACTTCCGCCTCCCTCCATCCTGACACCGCCCATCTCTCCCTCGCGATTACCCTCCCCTCAGCCCCTCTCATCCCTGGCGCACCTCCTCCCCATCGCCCCCTCCTCCCAGCGTCCCTCTTCTCCCATATGCTCCCTCTCTTTTGTGCATTCAAGAAAAACGGAAGCCCCTCGTCCTTTTGTGCGTTCAAGAAAAACGGAAGCCCCTCATCCGGAAACATGTTTTGACACGCTCACCCTACCGTGTTCATTAACAGAGCTTATTGTTGTGGTTTCTCTCTCTATTGGGACCACATCTTATTGGTCGTGTTCTCGCTGTTTTGGTTTTCTTTATTGCGAACCACCACCATCTATGGACAAGTCACATCGTGGGACACGTCCGACCACCTTTCTCAATGTCGTTTGGTCACCAGAGCATCGGCGCCCATAATCCCTCCTATTTTGTTTCTTGTTTCGGCTAGGGAAGATAATGAACAATGTTAATCGTTTTTCTCCACCTTTCGTTCTTCCTACGCGTTCAAAGAAAACGGAACTCCCTCATCCAGGGACACGTTTTGACGCACTCATCCGATTGTATTCACCACCAAAGCTCGCCGTTATCGTTTTTCTCTCTATCAGGACCATGTTGCCGGTCGTGTTCCTACTCTTATAGTTTTCTTCATTGCCAACCTCCACCATCTATGGATGAGTCCCATCGTGGAACACATCCTACCACCATCCTCACCGCCGTTTGATCGTCAGAGCCTCCACGCCCTTCTTGAGTATTATGAGAACATGAGTATATCAATATGCAATAGTGGTTTTTATCCATCTTAATTATCATTAAAATTCTAAGCAATACTTAGTCTAAGAAATAATTTATTCATAGCTATGCCTGGGCATTTTGCTAGTATCTAATAATTGAGTACACTGTTTGTAATTTTGTAATTTACAGAGTAAGCTTGAATTATTTGGTTGCATCCTTATATTATATAGATATGGTTAGTTAATATGTGATTTTACATCTAATATTTATGATACTAATTATCGGTTTCCCATTGGTACCAACATGTTTACGTCCTAACGCATCAACCAAATATATGCGTTTGTTAAATCTATGCCTGCTGCATAATATTCAAAGGTGCTCGAAATGGGTAGCATGAGTTCTTACGCACGTCTATATAAGCTTCTGCGTTTATACCGTTAAAAAAACAAATGTATGATAATTATTTTTAAAAAAAATCAAAGCATTTGAGAGTTTTTGATGGTTAAAAGTTTCAAAAGTTTTATTCTCAATCAAATGAATCCATCCGCAAATTTCTTGTGCGCACAATGTAATTAATTTCATCAAGTTTTCCCCTAAAATATCAAAAACTATCTTTTGTTCTCAATGAGAGTAAGCCATTAGTCTGGTGATGGTGTTCAGTGTACAGAGCAACTCCAAAAGACATCAGCGAAAATTTTGGAGAAAGGTAATGAGAATGCTCTGGATCGGTCAACTGATCCATCAGCCTACTGATCGGTACAGTGTACTACTTCTCTTTCTTTTACTCCAATAATACATACATACAATTTTTAAAATATTTTTTCTCATAAACTATTTATCCGATCTACGATCCGATTACACCATTGTATTTATTATAATTAAATCTTTATATCAAGATATCGCATGATTATATTATAATGAAAGAAAAAATATATGTTTCAATCCATTAACACTTTTTGTTTCATACGTGATAGTGATATATTTCAATATGTGTCTTCAGTGTATTTCACAAATTCCCAAATTTAACTGCTACTAGTCTCTCACCTCTATTTCCACCTCATTCATGCATGCATGCATTTTAGCGAGCTTAAAAACAATATTTCTCCTAAACTATATATCCAATCTACGATCCAATCACACCGTTGTATTCGTTTAATTAACAAGATATCGCATGATTATATTATGACGAAAGAAAAATATATGTTTCAATCCGTTAACACCTTTTGTTTCATACGTAATAGTGATATGTTTCAATATGTGTTTTTAGTGTGTTTCAAAAAATTCCCACAACCGACTGTCACTATTCTCTCTCCTCTCTCTCCACCTCATGCTGTCACTATTCTCTCTCCTCTCTCTCCACCTCATCCATGCAACATGCATTTTAGCAAGCTTCAAAACGATTTTTTTCTTAAACTAATAATTCATTCGATTATCCGACCACACCGTTATATTCGTTGTAATTAAATCTTTACAACAAGATATTGTATGGTTATATTTTGATGAAAGAAAAACATATGTTTCAATCCGTTAACATTAATTGTTTCATATGTGATAGCGGTATGTTTCAACGTGTATTTTCACCATGTTTCATAAAATTTTTAAATGTTTTAGTTGCTGGTTTTTTTGTTTCACCGTATATAACTTGATGTTTCACTTGTTGGTCAACTGAAACATTTGACCGACCGACTTTTTTTAGCATCGGGTATCCGATGGGAAGATTTCTCCGAAAGGTAAACACACCTACGAGCCACAAAAGTTCTAAAGCAATACGTCTAACCCAAAGAAGATAATACTGTCAATAATGAACAAATAACCAAATGCAGCTTGGCAAACAAATAACCAAATGCAGCTTGATGAAGTGATATAAATACCAGAGCGAACAAGTTAACAACACTACGCAGCGGATAGCCAGACACATGACCACGGATTGGGATGCCAAATCAGAGATGCCACAGTGTGGAGATTATGGGTACCACATACCTACAGATCTAGTTATCCGACTAGTTATAGGGGATATACTATGTATATAGAATATGTATAAAACTAGGACTCGGGTATTACGTTGACTAATGTATCAAGGCACGACCTGTAGTTCTGGTTTGTTAAGATTTTAGATTAGTTATAAGAGATTTAAACCGTAAGAAGTTAAATCTCTATCTTGTAAACCCCTATCCTCTAGCTATATAAGGAGGACAGGGTTCCCCTCGCGGGCATGAGCACAACTAGATTATCAGATCAATACACAACTCGGCGGATACAATCCCAAACAGGAGTAGGGTATTACCTCTCATTGAGAGGACCTGAACCTGTCTAAATCCTTATCTCCGTATCCATCCACTTTTAGGTCTCGTGCGCTACCCCCTTTTCATATTGCCGAATTCTTGTTTCGACAGTTGGCGCGCTAGGTAGGGGTACGCCGAGTTTCCAATCAAGAAGTGCGATGGAATCAATTTCAAGAGAAACGCTGAGATTAATCTCAGCGAGTTTCAATGGCTTCAATCGTCGACATCACCGGGTCTGTGGTTCTCAATCCCTATATAATTAGATTGATCTCGTTTTCCCTTGTGGCTAATGTAGATTGATCTATGATTATACATGGGCATCATTGGCTGCGTCCACGAGCTGAGTTGGGTGTGCTCGCGTGTCGTCAACACGGCCACTGGCGGAGTCACCGGTGCGCTCGCACTGATCGCCACCCATTGGGATGACAACGACGCTAGGCGCACAACTTCGAGCGATGCGGGACGGGGCAGCTGCTACCCGGTTCGGCACCGCGTACTCAACGACTTGACGTCAGTGCGCATCCATATGCGTCAGCGCATCAAACGACCACGCGCTGATCAACACAAGTGTACAGATTGGTTTTGACCAATCCAATGCATGCGTCACCAATGATCATGACATCACGGGATTACAGGAGCAGCCAAACAAACATTGGATCGTTAATACATACATCCATACAGCAAACATGCTTATACATGCATCTTTTTTTCGGTGCTAATAAATTCGATTATTCTATCATTCCTTTTGCATGCACCGCCGGAGCCGATGTGGTCGCCGTCAGCATGTCTGCGCCCGTCTATGAGGTCTGAGGATCGTAATCATCATCACGTCACCTTGCCGATCACAGGCAACCGCTGCACGACGCCATATGCTCGGAGGCTTCGATCTTCACGTGGCCGACGCAGCCCGACTACGCTCGGGACATGCACGTCCGAGGCACGACGCCGCACCCCCGGGGGCTTCAGCCTTCGGCGCGGCCCGACTACGGCACTTTCAACGCATGCCCGAGGGTTTTCCCCCTGCGTGACTCATGTGGATCCAGCTACGCCGCTCTGGTTGTTCTCAACTATTTGGTAACTTTGCCGACATGACGGGCTTATTTCGTCGCCATTGATGGACAATCTTACTCCTACATCGATTGCCTTTATCGTCACCGAGGAAAATACCAAAAAGCTAAGTCATCGTTATTTTATTGTTTATATGATATTTTCCTTTTCCTTTGACTCACTACATCATTTGGTTCTCCATTGAGTAGTGAGTCGGGGGCTACAAATGTTATATCATATTTTTTCAATAATTTTCATAACATTTATCTTGATTGCTTGCGAAATAATCCGAGTAAAAAGTACCGATCGAGTTATGGAGCTCTATTTCCCTATGCTTTCCGTTTGGTTTGTTGATGGATAGTTGCCTTTGGGCTGATTCCTAACACCCGGGGCTCATTGGGTGGAGTGTATAACGCAATGTGCTAAGTATTACTCGGAAGAAATCAAAAGCATAGAGATAATATAATTTGCTTTCTGCTCTTAACAATTGTAAAAGTACCCGAGTAGTAAACTCCAATTCATGAAACTTTCTCCCATTAATGACGAACTCATGTCAATGACTAGTCGGGCAGAGTGTTTAAACGTGATGAGTCATCTACTCAGGGAAATCAAAATCGACAAGAGGAGAAATACATATTTATAAATATCTTAAAATGCTTGAATTTTTCTCAAGTATTCTATTTGCATCAGATGCTACTCCTCATACATGTTTATACTGCAGGATTCAAATCCAGATATGCATAGTGGGGATTCATGGCTTTAAGCTTATCTCCTACACTTCGGGAATGGATCAGACAGAACATCACCGTCGGCTCGCCTTTCGTCGTCGCCAACTGGTGTCTCCGCCTACACGGTTGGTTGGTCACACCACCGTTGTTGGGCGTCTACGTTTTCACCGCCGGCTCGCCTTTTTTGTCGCCGACTGGTGTCTCCGCCTACACGTTTGGTTGGTCACACCACCGTTGTTGGGCGTCTACGTCTTCACCAACAGCCATCGTCATCGTCGCCGACTGGTTTCTCCGCCTACACGGTTGGTTGGTCACACCACCGTTGTTGGGCGTCTACTTCACCACCGGCCATCGTCATCATCACCGACTGGTTTCTCCGCCTAGACGGTTGGTTGGTCACACCACCATTGTTGGGCGTCTACGTCTTCACCACCGGCCATCGTCATCGTCACCGACTGGAGTCTCCGCCTACACGTTGGTTGGTTACACCACCATTGCTGGGCGTCTACGATTTCGCCACCGGTCCGCCTTCATCATCGCCGAATGGTTTCTCCGCCTACACAGTTGGTTGGTCACACCACCGTTGTTGGGCATCGACGTCTTCACCACCGGCCATCGTCATCGTCGCCGACTGGTTTCTCCGTCTACACGGTTGGTTGGTCACACCACCGTTGTTGGGCATCTACGTCTTCACCGCCGGCCATCGTCATCATCGCCGACTGGTTTCCTTGCCTACACGGTTGGTTGGTTACACCACCGTCGCTGGGCGTCTACGTCTTCACCACCGACTGGTTTTTGCCGCTGCCGACTGTTGTTTTTATCTTAACAACTACGCGTCTTTGCCAATGGTTTGCTTTTGTTGCCGCCGACTCGTGTCCACGTCATCATGGCATTGCAATTTTATCACCATTCTGGGGCAACTTCATCTTCATTATTTTTGGCACCCGCAAACTCTACTGCCACTACTTCGGAAGCTTCACATCATCAACCACGACGTCTCCAAGAGCCTCGACATCTTTGCATATCATGCCGAGCTAATCTACTACAAAAAGTAGCGTTCCAATCTTCAAGATTTCTACTCGGACATCCTCAATGTGTATTTTCACTCAAGTGGTGGTTACTCGACGACAAGCTATAGTTCTTGACTCTATGATCAGTTGTTTCCCAACTAAGCATAGAGTCGATCATAGAGTCGGGGGCTACCCAAATACGAGACTCAAAATTCGACAGACGCTATGTCAAGATGAAGCAATCAATTAACCAGCCGATGAGTTAACTCCGGGAGTCGTTATCTTCGTCCTCGCTTGAGAGCAGCCGTTTTACTTCAGCAATTCCAATTATTTCACCGACAATTTTTGGTTTCTAGATGCTATCACAATTTACTCCAAGTTTTTCGAGTATCAAGTTCAAGATTTAATCTATATGTCTGGGAGTTTGGAGTTGTTAACCAATTAATTCAGATTTGATGAGTTGGACAAAAACATCTACTTTCCACCAAGTGAAGCAGCTGCGATAGTTACAAGACAAAGTTCTACTGTCATTGTCATAAATCAACGGGCATTGCACGAATCTTCGTCATAAATCAACGGGCATTGCACGAATCTTCGTCATGCAAGCGTTAGCGTCAAGGAAACTACTCGAGCTTCAACATACTCTCAACAATTTTATGGATTATCGTTATTGAAGTCATCACCAGCACCTTCTCCATCGATATTATTGTGATCTCCGGTCAAATACCGTCAGCCAAGGTGTTTGCTTCAGGGGTCTATGCTTAGTCAACACTGAATATCTGATTGGATTATCTTCATCGACCTCATGTTATACTTCTTCGGTATTGCTCCTACTTCACCAGCCACGAACTCTCCGCCGTCGCTAATGGTTGACTATGTCTTCGCCTTCAGTTGCCTATGTCATCACCGACTTGTTATTTTTCCTTCACGGTTGGCTTACTATGCCGCTGTTGATGGACGACCTTGTCATTATCATCGGTTGATACACCGCTATTGACTGGATCACCGACATCTTCATATTCATCAACATCATGCTATGCCTCTTCATTCACGCCTATTCTGTAGCCGTGGATAAGCAACTTCGTCTTCATTACTAGTCATGCCTGGCATTGCCGACTGGTTTCTTCATCTCCATAGTGGGTGAAATTTCCTATTGCTGCTAACGGACCACATCATCTCCACGTTGGTCATCTCGCCTACATGCTGACTGCATCAGTTACCATCAATGGAAGATTTCGACTACAACCGAAGGACAAGCTATACGCTTAGGGGCTTATCAGCTCAAGCATAAGGATCATACCTTCAATTTGGATTTGTTCCGAATACATATTCATGACCGTGACATTATCCCCTATGCTCAAGGTCTGGATCAATCATTATTTCCCACAAGGACCATCAGCCGAGTACTTGTGCCAGTTGGGATTCAATTATCACATCTACTATGGTACAGCCCATGAGGGGTAAATACTTGGATGAGAAGCCATTCAGATGATATATACTTGGTCTACATTACCCGGAAGATTTATCACTCGGGAGTATGTCAAGAGGCATGTTGTATGCGTCATCCTTTTGAGGGTATCGAAGGCATATTTTTTGGTCTAGCCTAATATGTCTGTAGCCCATATTATCAGGTGTGGCCAGTCATGTTCTTTTAGGGACTTAGGCATTCTTTGCTTAGGCAAAAGTGCGCGTGATCAAGTGCCCAATACCTTAAAATCATTTTATACCACTGTTACTCAACTTTTTAGGAGTTGGTACAATGCACTTTAAAAGGTGACAAATAGTGAAGCTTTATGTAGCTGCCCCGCTGACTTTTTCATATGTATAAGTCAAGGCACTGTTTGATCTATAAAGCAATCGATTAAATGTAATATCGTTGCTTTTTACCACGTAAGTGTGCACTTTTATTGACCAATATTATGGCTTAGGCTAATTATATATTTTGGTCATTTTCCAGGCGGTTGGTAAACCCTCCATGAGTTTATTTACTCGGGTTTTATACTACATATGCCGTATATTTCCAGGTGTGGTAAAACCATGTGTCTTTTAGGGACTTAAGCACATATGTTAAAGTAGTGTGCACATGGTATGTGTCTGATACTTTGGAATTTTTTATTCACAACATACAGGCTTCTTTATAGCTGTTTTGCTATGTGAGTTTTCAGAGATGTAGTCAACTTCAGGTTGTTTACATCATATTTTACAAAGCAGTCAGTTTAATCATTTGAGTCTTATTTACTCGGGGGTTCATAACGTATATGCTATTATTATGCTACTTAGGAAACTTAAAATCATTCGGATGGGTGATATTATTGACCTTGACTATATGTTTAGTTTGTTCAACTAATCACATAGTTCGGGGCTACACCTAATTAGGTGCATCTAGTCGATGCACCTGGCTATCTTTTTGAAATTTTTCCAGCCCTTCACAGCCTTATGATTTGGTAAAAGCACTCGGGAGACTATGGCAGAGATGATTGAAGCACTCGGTGGTTATTGTTTTAATTCGGGAGAAGATTATCTCGTCGACTGTGAAGGTCTTAGGGGCTACTGTGGAGATTATGGGTACCACATACCCACAGATCTAGTTATCCGACTGGTTATAGGGGATATACTATGTATATAGAATATGTATAAAACTAGGACTCGGGTATTATGTTGACTTATGTATCAAGGCACGGCTTGTAATCCTGGTTTGTAAGATTTTAGATTAGTTATAAGAGATTTAAGCCGTAAGGAGTTAAATCTCTATCTTGTAAACCCCTATCCTCTAGCTATATAAGGATGACAGGGTGCCCCTCGCGGGCATGAGCACAACTAGATCGTCAGATCAATACACAATTCGGCGGATACAATCCCCAAATAGGAGTAGGGTATTACCTCTCATTGAGAGGGTCTGAACCTGTCTAAATCCTTGTCTCCGCATCCATCCACTTTTAGGTCTCGTGCGTTATCTCTTTTCATATTGCCGAATTTTTGTTTCGATACACAGTGCTGGCTTTGGATAAATTTCCACTTACTGAAGCTAAATCAGAGATGCCCATAGTGCTGTGACATTGGATCAATCTCAACCATCCAATCCGCAGCAAACGGATTAGATCTATCACAATAGTACTTCTGCTACAGTCTAAAACAGTACAGTTTTCAACAGCATTTTGGCTATGGCATTTTTTCTACAGTTTCAATAAACAGTAAAACTGAAATTAATAACAAATTTTGATTTACTGAGCAGAATTTTCAAGTATCGGGAGCTACAAATATTACTGGATGAACAATGCCATGTTCAGGCACTCTGCATGTTATGGCTGAATTTGATTGGAGTCCAGGAATCATGGTTTTCTTGTCAGCAAGTCAAACCATAATATCTCCATCTGAACAGACAAGCGGTAAGCATGCAATACAAACCATAGACAAATCATTTGAAAAGAAATGAACAGGGAAGCGGTCTCTACCCATGGGAATGACACTGGGGCAATCTAGCTAACAACTACATTCATTTTTTTCAGAAAATACAGAAATATGGAAAGATATGTGTCCAGAAAAGACAGGAACTACTTTGTTTCTAGTTAATTCTTTTGATATAAATAGACTATGGCATGTTGTGCTCAAACAGAAGAGCAATGATATATTGCGCAGGAATACATTTTAATGGAGGGATTGTGCAGGAATATATATTGTAGAAGAGTCCATGCCACCTTTCTTGTTTACAAGGAATAGGTTACACCGTAATTCAATTTTCCGTTCCTGACTCCTGAGAGAGGAGGGATCATTCAATCAGTAACATTACAAACTTCATACACAAATCTAAAATACTGAACAGGGATTATTAGCTCTTAATGTGGATTTATCCAATTCTCATTTGATCTAATGGTAATGTGATTCTGTTTTACAAAAACCAGACATCATACAAATAGGAGACATGAAAAATGCTTATGAACCATGTCACAGACATGAACCACTTTGCTGAAGCATAAAGCTACTTCAGAAAGGCATGCAGAACACAACCCACAATAATATGGCACAAAGAATTGTCATCAGATAATACATTACATATGAAAAGGCAGAAGCACAAATGTGACAAAGTGTGGGCACCTGGACAGAACAGCTCTGGAACAGACTAGTATAAGTATCCCAGGTCAATGGTTGTTCTAAAACCTGCAACTAAACTGGCAGGCGCCAGAGAACAACTATCAAAGGTGTCACCAAAATCTTGGAAGAAATGCTACTCTACGCAGGCCTGAATTGGGTACAGAGTATCGAAACTAGAATTCGGGCAATATAAAAAGGGGTAGCGCACGAGATCTAAAAGTGGATGGATACGAAGATAAAAATTTAGACAGGTTTAGCCCCTCTCGATGAGAGGTAATACCCTACTCCTATTTGGGAATTATATACGCCGGGTGTATACTGATCTGATGATACGGTTGTGTTCATGCCCACGGTATTAGTTTCCTAATCTATTACATGGTAGTACCCAGTCAGGACTCTATACTCTGCCTTAAGATACAAGTAAATATAGCAACCGAGTCCTACTCTATTACATAATACATGAATCTGGCTCACCTCCTATTTCTACTCGAAAATGGAGGCCGTGTGGGTACCCGGTACTCATATTCTCCACAGTAGCCCCTGAGACCTTCATAGTCGAAAAGATAATCTTCTCACAAGCTAAATCACCAAGAGCCGAGTGCTTTAATCATCTTCGTCATGGTCCCTCGAGTGCTTTTACCACATCATGAGGCTGTGAAGGGCTGAAAATGTTTAAAAATAATAAAGAATATATATAGGTGCATCGATTAGATACACCTAATTAGTTGTAGCCCTCGACTATGTGTTTAGTTGAACAAAATAAGCATATAGTCAAGGAATAACTTTCATCCGAGTAATTTTAAGCCAACTAAGTAGCACAATAATAGCACATTCAGTATGAACCCCCGAGTAAACAAGACTCAAGTGATAAAACCAACCGATTTGTAAAATATGATGCGAGTAACCTAGAGTTGATAGCTTTGAAATTTCACATAGCAAAACAGTTATAAAGAACCTTGTATGCTGTGAATAAAGAAATTTCCAAAGTACCGGGCACACACCATGCGCACACTGCTTTAACAAATGTGTTTAAGTCCCTAAAAGATACATGGTTTCACCACACCTGGAAATATACGGCATATGCGGTATAAAATACAAGGAAATAAACTCATAGAGGATTTACTAACCGCCTGGAAAATGACCAAAATATATAATCAGCCTAAGTCATAATATTGGTCAATAAAAATACGCACTTACATAGCAAAGATCAACAATATTATATCCAATTGATTGCTTTATAAACCTAAAAAGTGCCTTGACTTATACATAAATAAAAAAGTCAGCAGAACAATTATATAAAACTTCACTATTTGCCACCTTTTAAAGTGCATTGTACCAACTCCTAAAAAGTTGAGTAACAACGGTATGAAAGGATTTTAAGGTATTGGGCACTTGATCACGCGCACTTTTGCCTAAGCAAAAAATGCCAAAGTCCCTAAAAAAGAACATGACTAGCCACACCTGATAATATGGGTTGTAGACATTGGGATTAGGACCAAAATATGCTTACCGATATCCTTAAAGTATGACGTGTATAACACGCCTATTAATCTGCTCCCGAGTGAAATTTTCCGGGCAACGTAGATCAAGTGCATCTCATCTGAGTAATTTATGATCCGAGTGGTTATCCCTCATGGTATGTGTTGGCAGCTTTTTGTGACAAGTTGACAAGCACGATCGCAGCACCTTACGCCTTGCGGTGATCCTAGAGTCGCCAACCACCTCAATCTAGTAAAAACTAGACCAAGATGGGTTTTGATAATTAAACCGGCTAGCGGAGCCGATTTCTAGATAACTACCCGTCTCGTGGGCAAAACGGAAGGTTTTCAGGACAAACCTACAAAGAGGTGTCGCACTCTCGCAGCGGCGGCGGACGATTTACGGCGCAAATCGACAAAGATGGACAAACTAAGAGAAAAGCTAAAAGCAATATGAAAAAACGATTCGATTATTTGATTGTAGATTGGATTGTTACAATTGAACCGGCCATGACCCTTATATAGGGGTTGGTCTTGCCCTCTACAGACCCTCCTCCACGTCCAACTCGAGGTAGAAACCAAAGGAAACACGAAACATGCCTCCCCGAGCAAGGAAACCCGAGATCCGACGAAAATAGACTCGGAATCGGACCCTGGCGGTCTGACCGCCCACATACCTGCGGTCAAACCGACCCTACCAGCCGGTCAGACCGCCCCCATACCTGCGGTCTGACCGGCCCTGTGAAGTTAACCCATCACTTTCCAAACTTTGGCAATTTTTCCTATTTTATCCCTAGGTGCCAAATTTGGGTGTAAACACATGCCCCCCTGCCTTTTTGATGAACAACGTGAATCTAAAAGCATAGAACATGTTTTTGGTCTTAGGGCGATAATCCAATTATCAGCCATATCACCTCCTAAGCGTCTTGCCAAACGCTCGGGAAGTATTTCTTCAAGTATTTCCCATTGATTGCTCGCTGAAAATGCTCCCCTTGATGTGTTTCCAAAAAATATGCATTCCCTCGAACAATACCGCATACTCGATAAGGACCTTCCCAACTAGGAGACCACTTACCGAATTCCCTGGATCGAGTACCCAAAGGTAAAATTGTCTTCCAAACCAAATCTCCAACTTGAAACAACTTTGCTTTCACCCTTTTGTTGTACGCCTTGGCCACCCTTTTCTTCTCTTTCTCTATCTCTTCCAAAGCCTTCAAACGCTTGTCGATGACTTCATCAAGGTTGTCTCCCATCAACGTCTTATAATCTTCACTCAATCGGTAAGTGGTCATCTTGCTTGATGTAACGAAGAGAACCAAGATTTACCTCAATCGGTAAAACGGCTTCTTGACCATAAACCAACTCAAAAGGAGTGACTTTAGTAGCACCATGTTTGGATATCCTATGCGCCCACAATGCTTTGGAGAGCACCTCGTGCCACCTCTTTGGGTGTTCCTCAACTTTTTTACTAGCTTCAACAACGTCTTATTACTCGACTCGGCTTGTCCATTAGCCTGAGCGTAGTAAGGAGAAGAACTCAATAATTTGATACCATAAGATTCGGCAAAACTCTTCACTTCCTTAGACATGAAAGAAGCACCTTGATCTGTAGTCAATGTTTGCGGAATACCGAATCTATGTATAATATGCTTCAAAATAAAGTCAATTACCTCCGTATGAGTCATATTCTTGAGCGGCACGGCTTCGGCACACTTGGTGAAGTAATCGGTAGCAACTAGCACGAACCTATGCCCTTTTGATGACGAAGGATAAATTTGACCAATAAAATCCAAAGCCCAACCTCGGAACGGCCATGGTTTGATGATAGGGTTAAATACGGCGATGGGCGCCAATTGAACATTGCCGAACCGTTGACAAGCTTCACATCCCCTATAGTATTTAAAACAATCATCAATCATCCTCGGCCAATAGAATCCCGCTCTTCTAAGCAACCAATTCATCTTGTGGGCCGATTGATGAGTCCCGCAAATTCCTTCATGTACCTCCCCCATAGCCACTTTAGATTGATCTTCATCTAAGCACTTCAATAAAACTCCATCTATATTTCGGCGATATAGATCTTCATCATACAATGTATATTTGAACGCTTGCCGCTGAATTTTCCGATCAACCTTAAGTGTGGGATCTTTCAAATATCGAATCAAAGGAATCCTCCAATCCTCTTCTGTTTCCTGGGCACAAACGTCCGAATTCACAGCTAATTCGGCCTTTGAGTCAATCGTGGTGTACCCCCCAGCGCTCTGCCCAGAACCGGTCAGACCAGCCATACAGGGCCGGTCAGACCACCCGGGGTCGCCGTTCAGACCAGCGGCATATGGCCGGTCCGACCGCCCCTGGTCTCCAGTTTTACCAATTTCGCACAAAGGTTTAAAATCAAGCACCGGCTCTTCCAATACCAGAAATAATCCTTTCTTCACATTATAGCCAGATGCTTGTTGTGCCAAATCATTTGCTCTAGAATTATCATGCCTAACAATATGTCTAATAGCAAAAGTATCAAAATTGGCAATAATGTCCAAACATGAATCAAGATACCTATTTAGTGATTCGTCCAAACATTTGTAGACTCCGGCGACTTGTTGCACCACCAATTCCGAATCACCAAAAGCTTCCACGTGTTTAGCTCCAATCATCTCCATCACTTGTAAGCCGAATAATAAAGCATCATATTTGGCTTGATTATTTGTACAATAATATTCCAAACAAACCGATGTCTCATAACACATGACATTAGGTGAAAATAAAACTACTCCTATGCCTTGACCTTCTTTGCATGAAGAACCATCAAAATAAATCTTCCATGGTATAACTTCAATTAAACAAACCTCTTCCTCATAAGCAACATCTACATGATGGTCTACTATAAAATCACATACAATTTGGCCTCTCATAGATTTCAACGGTTCATAAGCCAAATCATATTCAATCAAAGCATACGCCCACTTGCCAATTCTCCCACTTAGAATTGGCCTTTGCAACATGTGTTTAATAACATCGGCTTGACAAGCAACTATGCATGTACTAGATAACAAGTAATGCCTCAATTTGGTACAAGCATAGTATGAGCATAGACAAAGTCTCTCTATAAAGACATACCTCTTTCGGCATCCAAAAGACGGCGACTCAAATATGTAATGATATATTCCTTGCCATCTTCCTCTTGCGTCAAAACGGCACCAATGACTTTATCTTTGGAGGCAATATATAACCGAAAAGGCTTTCTGGCTTTAGGCGCTCGCACAACGGGTGGAGTAGACAAATACCTCTTCAACCCTTCAAACGCTTCTTGTTGTTTTGCCCCCCAAGTAAAATCGGCTTCTTTTTTCAAATGAAGTATAGGGACAAAAGCATCGATTTTACCCGCTAGGTTAGAAATAAATCTTCTCAAATAATTCACTTTACCTAGCAACTTTTGAACTTCCTTCTTGCATGTCGGCGCCTTGAAATCACGAATCTTTTCTATCTTCTTAGTATCAATCTCGATTCCCCTCTCATGCACCATGAATCCTAAGAACTTCCCCGCCGACACACCAAAAGCACATTTAAGTGGGTTCATCTTCAAACCATACCGGCGCATCCTCTCAAAAGCTAACCTCAAATCGGCTGTATGTCCCTCCATACCATCCGATTTGACAACAATATCATCAATATAAATTTCGAAAATAATACCTAGCAAATCATGAAAGATCAAATTCATCGCTCTTTGATATGTTGCGCCGGCATTCTTCAACCCAAAAGTCATAACAACCCACTCAAATAATCCAACAAATCCCGAGCACCTAAAAGCCGTCTTGTACATATCCTCCTCCGCCATAAAGATTTGATTGTAACCGGCATTACCATCCAAAAAACTAATTACCTTATGACCCGAGGCATCATTGATCATCATGTCGGCTATAGGCATAGGATATTCATCTTTGGGAGTAGCTTTATTCAAATCTCTAAAATCTATGCAAACTCTAATCTTACCACTCCCCCTCTTCTCCACCGGGACTATGCTAGAAACCCACTCTGCATAACAATATGGCCTAATAAACCCCGCCTTCAACAACCGATCAATCTCCTCTTTGACTCGGTCATATAATAAAGGATTAAAACGACGAGGTGGTTGTTTATAAGGCCTAAAACCCGGTTTGATAGGAAACCAATGCTCAACAAGCTCACGGCTAAGACCCGGCATCTCATGATACTCCCATGCAAAACAATCCACATACTCCTTAAGTAGCTCGATTATTTTAACCTTATAATCGGCTCTCATATTTTTGTTTACAAAATTCGGCCTTAGCTTAGTTCCATCACCTATGTCTACTTCCTCCAATGGATCGGCCGATGTAAACCCTTGTCCAAGCTTCTCTATTTATTTCATCAAAATCTTTAATAGTTTCACCAATATCGTTCTTTGTAGACCGACATTCTTGCACCCTCTTTTGCAACCACTCTAAATTAGCTTCTTTACTCATTATACAAATTTATATGGCCTAGCCGTGCTACACTAGCCGGCTTTACAGAGATAGGTACAAATTTGCCATCGGAAATACTAATGAAATCATAGCTAGAAAGATCTCTTCCCGATAAGCATTAGATATTCCCATGACGCCATTCAAATGTAGCATCGGCCATTGCAACCTCGGCCGACGTATCCGCTTTAACAACTTCAACATCATCGTCGTCCCATTGAATTAAACATTGATGCAAGGTAGAAGGCACACAACAATTGGCATGGATCCAACAACGTCCCAAAATAACATTGTAGTTACCTTACACATCAACGATGAAGAAAGCGGTTCGTAGCGTCTTGTTTCCCACGGTGAGCTCCGCCAAAAAGATACCCTTCGCCTCCGTTGGTTCACCATTGAAGCCACTGAGAATCATGTTGGTCTTCTTCAACTCATCATCCTCACGCCCCAACTTCTTGAACAATGAATATGGCATCAAGTTCACTGCGGCGCCTCCATCTACTAGCATCCTAGAGACCGGCTTCCCATCAACATGACCTTTTAGATAGAGAGGCTTCATATGATAGTTCGCTTCATCGGGCTTCTCAAAAACCGCATCTTTAGGACCTAGTGAAAATTGAGCAATCTCGGCTTCATCCATAGCACAAAACTCCATAGGTAACATACATACCATGTTGATATCCATGTCTTCCTTTAGAGATTACTCATCTTTAGCAACCGATTGTTCTACTTTCTCTTCTACAACAACAGGTTCTTCCTTCTCTACGGATTTACGCCTCCAAACCGGTGGTGGTCGCAACTCATTGAACCTCTTATCTCTTTGTTCTTCGGCCTTTTTCTCTCTTATCTCTTGGGCCCAAGACGTTGCAACCTTCTCCTTTGAGTAGCCATTAAATCCTTAGGGATCCACCTAGGTTTCGGCTCTGTTCCAGGAGGTAAATAATGCCCTCTATTGATTTTCAATGAAGCCCCCGCACTACTCCTTTCAAACCTCTTGTCAAACCAGCGCTGAAGCCCGGTCAGACCGGACGTAGACCACCGGTCAGACCGGCCAGATGTGCCGGTCAGACCGACATGGGGTCAGCGGTCAGACTGGCCAAAGGGCCTGGTTGGACCGACATGAGGCCGGCGGTCAGACCTGCTTGATGGCCCGATCAAACCGTCCGCAGAGCTGCGGTCCGACCGGCCAGAGGGCCTGGTCAGACCGGCTGATTGTGATGAACTGGTCCCGGCTTCGGATTTGTTGCTTGATGACTCCCCAACTCCATCTCCAGAAGATATTGGCACATCATGAGACCCCACTTTGACGGTAATCACCTCCGAAGACCTTGCTTCTACCTTAACATGCTTTCCTTCTCTCTTTTCTTCATTAACTCGATTTCTTCTATAAAACCGGCTATCATTTGGTGAAGACAAGCGCTCATGAATTGGCCTCCTTGGTCCTCCCCACCCTTGGTTGAATTGCATTGGAGGCATATGACTGAACATTGGCGGTGTTGCCCCCCATGGCATGTAGTAAGGATAAGGATAATTCGGCGGCGGCATTGGGTAAGGTCCCCATGACTGGTGAATGATGATATAGAGGTGATTGCGACCGTCTTGGAGAATGACCAAATCGCTCCCTAGGAGGTGATCTTGGCATTTTTCCCTTGTTGTGAGCTCTCTTACCACCTTGTCTCTCATACTTCTCCAAAAGCATATCCAAAGTCACTTTAGTCTTCCTAGGAGCTTTAGAAGTTGAAGCCTCACTCCTATTCTCCTTCCACACACCAACCTCCGGCTTCTTTGGCACTATCATCTTTGGCCTAGGTTCACCAATGATCACTTCCTTTCCTTTAGTAGATTCGGCTTGCTCCGGCCGAATCAACACCTTCTTATCATTGAAATTAATTGTATTCACCGGAAAAGGATCATGATCAAGCTTCATCTTGGAACCATCGGTGAACTTCAATCGTCCTTCATCTATGGCCGATTGAACCTGTCGTCGAAACACATTGCAATCATTAGTAGAATGAGAATGAGAATCATGCCATTTACAATAAGCTCGACGCTTCAAATCTTCTTGAGATGGTATGATATGGCCTTTAGGTAATCTAATTTGTTTTTCTTGCAAAAGATAATCAAAGATCTTATCACATTTGGCCACATCAAAACTATACTTAATCTCACTTTGCCGATCTTTACGAGGAGTCGGCATTAGATTAGAGCAAACAAAAGGCTTATTTTTGTTAGTCCATGACCATTCAGCAACATACATGTCATGATCACCCTCATCTTCACTATCACTAGCTTCAGGGTAACCAATTAAATTGACATTAGGCTTCTTCTCATATGGTCTAACAAATTTTTTATTATCCTTAACCCGGCTTTCTTGAGCCAAAGCCTTTTGCATGAGTTGACTAACATCAAGAAATTGTTGGCCATCTAATCTTTCTTTAATAGGAGCAATTAAACCATTAAAAGCAAGATCAGCCAAGTCTCTATCAGTTATGTTCAAACTATAACATCGGTTTCTAACATCTCTAAATCTTTTAACATAATCAATGACAGATTCATTATACTTCTGCTTAACCGATGTTAAATCAGATAACCTAAGCTCAGTTTCACCAGTATAGAAATAATCATGAAATCTTTGTTCTAATTGAGCCCAAGTATGAATAGAATTTGCCGGTAAAGAAGTAAACCATGTAAAAGCGGTACCGGACAAAGATAAAGAAAATAAGCGCAATTTAAAAGTATCACTATTAGCCTCTCCACATTGTGCTAAAAATTGACCTACATGCTCCCATGTGGTCCTACTATCCTCACCACTAAATTTGGTGAATTCGGGAACTCTATAATTACGAGGGTGGTACATTATCATAGTAATCAGGATACGGCTTTTGGTAAACCTTAGCACGATTCCTAGCTTCAATCCCGAATTTATCCCTAATAATCCAACTAATCAATTCCTCTATATTATTAGGCCTATGTTGATTTGGTGGTGGATTTGGTGGCCTAATAGGTTGATGTTGTGGCGCAATGTGATTATATTGGCCTTGCCTAGTATCGGGAGGATACCCCCTAGAAACATCATTATTAGCATTAGGAACATGTGGGGGAACCTGGGATTACTTGCAGCAGTAGATACAGAAGAATCAAATGTTCTAAGATGATACAAATGATTAGCATTAGTCATTGGATCTATCCCCTGAATCGGCACTATTGCGCCGGTCTGACCGGTCAAAAACCCGGTCTGACCAGCGTCTAGAGGCGCGGCTAGACCGGCCTGAGTCCCAGTCTGACCGTTGGGGTAAAACCCGGTCTGACCGACCATCTGGCCGGTCTGACCGGCGGTAGCATCCCGGTCAGACCGGCCATCTAGCCCAATCTGACCGGTCGTCTGCGCCGGAAAACCTTCGCCGATTTGTTGTGTCTTTGCTCCATTAGTTTTACTATTTATTTGATCTATGGGAGCTTGGCTAGCACTGGTAGAGGCTTTATCTTTGAATATAAAATCGGCCACAAGAGGGCCGAGTTTATTTCTCATAAATTTTTCACAATTATTTTCAAAAGATGCTTCTAATTTATTATTGAAAGCAATCATAGATGCATCTATTGTGTGAGCAACTTGTTGTTGAATAGATTGTGATAATTCCTCAATACTTACCTTGTCAAAAGTAGACGAAGACACCAAATCCGGCTTGAAGACTACGCCATGACGGGTCTTTGAGCATGTCTTCAAAAGCTCGTCGGCGTACTTCTTCATGTGTTCGTCGAAGGCCTTGCGTGCTTCCTCATCAAGATTCTCCATCGTCACCGGCAGCACGTTGGATGGATCCACCTCCGTCTTCGATGGCGGCGGCTTCGTCATGGCGAAGTTGAAGTTGAGTTGACGTTGAATAGATTTCCCCAGCGGAGTCGTCAAAAATCGTGTTGGCAGCTTTTTGTGACAAGTTGACAAGCACGATCGCAGCACCTTACGCCTTGCGGTGATCCTAGAGTCGCCAACCACCTCAATCTAGCAAAAACTAGACCAAGATGGGTTTTGATAACTAAACCGGCTAGCGGAGCCGATTTCTAGATAACTACCCGTCTCGTGGGCAAAACGGAAGGTTTTCAGGACAAACCTACAAAGAGGTGTCGCACTCTCGCAGCGGCGGTGGACGATTTACGGCGCAAATCGACAAAGATGGACAAACTAAGAGAAAAGCTAAAAGCAATATGAAAAAACGATTCGATTATTTGATTGTAGATTGGATTGTTACAATTGAACCGGCCATGACCCTTATATAGGGGTTGGTCGTGCCCTCTACAGACCCTCCTTCACGTCCAACTCGGGGTAGAAACCAAAGGAAACACGAAACATACCTCCCCGAGCAAGGAAACCCGAGATCCGACGAAAACAGACTCGGAATCGGACCCTGATGATCTGACCGCCCACATACCTGCGGTCAGACCGGCCCTACTAGCCGGTCAGACCGGCCCTACTAGCCGGTCAGACCACCCACATACCTGCGGTCTGACCGGCCCTGTGAAGGTAACCCATCACTTTCCAAACTTTGGCAATTTTTCCTATTTTATCCCTAGGTGCTAGATTTGGGTGTAAACAGTATGTACCAAAGTCGATATGATAATCAAATCCCGACTAGCGCAAGTACTCAGCTGATAACCCTCACGGGGAATAATGATTGGTACAATCTTTGAGCGTCGAAAGTAAACCCATGACAATGAATTCATGTTGTGTGCATCTCGAACAAGTCCAGATTGAAGATATGATCCTTGTGCTTGAGCTGGTAAGCCCCTAAGCATGTAGCTTGCTCTTCTGTCGTGGTCGAAATTGTCCATTGATGGTAGTTGATGTAGTCGGCATGGAGGTGAGATGACCAAGATGGAGATGATATCACCCATCATAGGTGACGAAGATATCGGTGGTGGAGACGAAGTTGCCCATCAATGGCAATGGCGAAATCCACCAACCGGGGAAACGAAGAAACCAGTCGGCGACGACAGACACAACCAGAGGTAATGACGACTAGCGGCAGCAGAGATGGTTATCTATGAAAATGACGTTGCCCATTAACGGCAGCAGAGTAGGCTAGGTCGAAGAAACATAGCAGGATGTTAATGAAGGTAATGATGTCGGTAATCCAGTCAGAATTCAGTGTTGACAAAGCCCAGCCTCCCGAAGTAAATAACCTGGTTGACATTAGTTGACCAGAGATGAAAATAATGTCGATGACAAAGGTGTCAATGGTGATGTCAATGATAATAATCCACCAAATGTTGAGAAGATATGCATGCTCGAGTAGTTTTGTTGATGTTAACGTGTGCATGATGAAGATTGGTACAACGCCTCTTGATTTATGAAGATGACCGTAGAACTTAGTATTGTAGCTGTGATAAATCCTGAGCTCCACTCGATGCACTCAATGCTATGATTGGCCTGATCTTTCGGTGAGTTGAGATAACTACGATTTAGGAGACACTTTGACGATCTCACTACAACCGTACAAGACGTTGTGTTGCACCTTAGCAATCGATACACTTCTCCATAGGTTGTTGATCTTGCCGGTGCAGATCAACCTTATTTATGCATGCAAATCAAAGAAACAAGCAAGAACAAGATAAAAGCAATCTGATAATTCAAATAGGAATTTAATACACACAATAAGTTTGGGGTTCCGAAGAACAAGCAGATGATCTAGCCGACACGCGCTGCAAGCAAGTAGCAATTAGCTAAACTTTAATCTAACAAAACCCGAGAAACCCTAAAGGGGTACCTAGCTATTTAAAGGGGTGGGAGGATGACCAAGGAAGCCCTAGGGTCGTGCTCCACCTGTTTGGGGCGCACCCGACATGGCCCCACATGGGTTGGGGTCCCAAACAAAGTTACAAGTCCATAGGCCCATTATAGGTGATACAGCATCTTGTTTCTTCAATTGCAGCCGACTGAGATAGACTTTGGTGATGAGACTGGATCCATTGGAAAGAGAACTCCGAGAGCTTTCCATCAAGTACTCACGGGCCGAAACGGAGCTCGTATGCAGATTTGGTGGCCGTTTGAAGTCAACGTTATTGTAGGTGGCCGAATTAGATTCCAGCACTTAGAGGACTTGATCTTGATGTCTTCTTGTTGATCCATGATGTGAACAACGGTTGTATCCATAGTAGCCATGGTCACATCATCCTCCCCTTCTTCACGGAAAACCGTCCTCGGTTTTTCCATACGGTGCTCTTCACGTAGTTCATTTAAAATAACATGTTTCACAAAATCAAAATAAGACAGACTCGATATAACATGATTAGTCATTATAGTACTCTCTAGCCTGTTGTTGCCTTGCATAACTACAGGAGGTTCCAAATCTGAATATATATAAACTCTATGCACCAAATATATTCCTCTATCAGTATATCCTCCAAAGATATGAAAAAGAGCATTAATTGGACATCTCAAATCAGACTTAACAAATAATTTCTCCTTCAAATTGTCGAGCTCACAAAATTCATGAAACTGAATATAGCCCAAACTATTTAAAGAAGATATCAATTCACGTTACTCTACTTCATTAGCAATGCGAATAACATGCTTAAAATCAGCACATAAAGAACTAACACTAGAAATAGCATTTTCATTCACTAGTTGTGGCATGGATATAAGTGAAGGATTATCACACAACTCTTCTTTATCACTAGGAACAACAAACAAATCAACTTCTAACAAAGGAATATCAGCAATTGGTTCCACTAATGGTTGCTCTACTATAGCATGAAAAGTGGATATGTGTAAATTTACTTCATCGCCATTTAATTTACCTTGCGAACTTTCCTCAGACATCGCAGGTGCTTCATGGTTCTCTTCTTTCTTCTCAAGAACATCATTCTCCTCCTTTTGACAATTGTTTACTTCCTGCAAATTATTAGCAATAAGAGGCACGTGTACAACTTGTTGCTTCTTTACATCCTCAATTTGTTTTTCCGCATTGCAAGCAAGTTGTAACAAATGAGCAGAAGAGCTATAACTTTGACATGCAAGCATGCCCTGAATTTCACTATTAAGCCCACGTAAAAACCTCAATTCCGTTACTTCTTCTCATTCATCTAAACCACAACGTAATAAACAAGCATGCATATCATGATAGTATGAAGTAACAGTTTTAGTAACTTGCTTTAAACATTGTTGTTTGTTGAACAGATGTTGATGCGAAAAACACACACTGGCCTGAGAGATTTGCTTTACTCTAGTGCAGGTCCAAAACTTACTTTCGGGTTGAATAGGCGTGTCAGTTGATTTGATCCTGCAATCAACAAGATGAAATATGCAAGTTTAGTAAACGATAATCAATCGACCAGGCAGCCGATATCATATCGTGATGTAACCTAACCGATGCAATATAGCATGGATCGGCTGTAAGGCATATTCAATGATGAACTAACCCTAAATTTGATACATCGGCTAAAAATATCAGTGTCACATAATCTATATACCAATATTACTTTAGAAATCAGCAACTGGGATAGATTGGACTTAACCAAGATAGCATAAATTACTCAAATCTAAAATAACATGAAATAACGATTATATATACTCATGTCATAGCCGATGTCCAGATTCAAGCGTGTATCGGCTATAGCTCTGATACAACCTTATACTATGATATTCTCTGGTAACAAATATATCTAACTATCGGCAATTAGATTGGCGATAAGTCGGATATATTAATATTAGATTACATCCTGATATAAGGGGCAGATGTAGCATATTAAACAAAGCATGAAACTATGTAAAACAACTATACCAGATAAGATCGGCTGAAACCCCGATACTATCCTTATTAACAACCATAAAGTAGGCTAGAGATCATGATTCTAAACACGACTTAATAGATCAAACTTAACTGATGCAGCATTAAGTATGAAAAGAAGCATAATATCTAGACAATCAAGCCGATGGTTGCCTTTTCAGGATGGTGGATACATTATGTAATTTAAACCAACAAGTCAATCTAGCCGTTATCAGCAAAACCCTCAATGGAGATCGGCCGATACGAATAGATGGCATTGTCAATCTAAATTTTATAATGTATACGATAACTCGGAGATTCACAATATAGAATTAGAGTATCATAAAGATGTAAGCACTAATTCCGATAATAGAAACCGCCATAACAAGTTTTACCTCTTCGCCGAAGATCAAACCTGATGCAGCTCGACTCGAAAGCAAGAACTCGTCGAAAATAAAAGAATAAGAGGGTTGGCGATGCGCCGAGATTGATTGAACTGTTGTTGTTTTATTTCAAAGGCCTCGGGTTTATATTTATACCCGAAAGTACAAACTTGTCCGTCATGGACACGATTCATATTATCCTAACATAAATCCAACTAGCAAACAAGTCACTTAGGCGGACTCTTACCGAAAATATCTATAAGAAAATTACAAATAATCATAATTAATAGATACAATTGCCAATCCTAGACTCTACCCTTGCCTGGCAACATTATCTCAAACTCTTCCTCGAACCTGACATTGATCATGCAACCAATATCGGCCACATCGGCTATCCACATCAAACTCAGTTCCAGCCAATATGGTTTTCAGCTGATGCACACCCTGTGTCTGAGAATTCCGCATATCTTCAATTCCACTTCGAATTGGACTTCGTTTCCGATTCACATGCTTGCCAAATTTCATCATCAACAACAAAATATCAGCATAATACATGGGAAAATAAATATCTCTCAAATATCGTTTCATGTCTTTCCAAGATTGAGGTATTTTGTTATGCCTACAAAGATATTTCCAATCATCAGAAGCATTTTTCATTAGAACACTAGCGGCACACATAATCATATGTTTCTCAGACAAGCCATGCTTTTGAAATTCTCTATCAACCACTAGCTCCCATTTAATGTAAGCATGAGGATCATAATTTCCTTCAAAATAAGGTAGTGCAGATTTGATCTTAGTTAGAACAACATGGCTTACCTCATAATGGTCATGTTGATCACTCCTCATGTCTCGACGAAGACGTCGATGTTGAGTATCACTGTCTCGTATTCCCTTGCTTAATTCTACCATGGTTAGTTGGAAACAAGAAACATACACAAGAATATGCACGCTCCTATCAACTACTAGGGCAGTGGCAGCTCAAATATTACACACTGAAGCTTTTAACCGAGCTCCTACAAGTTCTTACAAATGCAAGCGGAATGGTGATATACACCGACTCAACCAAGCACCCCAATGGAGGTTGGATGTATCGATGTCTTGGTAAACACTTGCTGTCTGGTTGCAATCAAATCTGTGGAGCTTTGGGTAAGCTTAAATATGTAGCAAAGGAGTAGCAAATGCTCAAATCAGATAATGCAAAGTTGAATAATTGTTCAAAGTCAGTACCGTGCTGGTCCTAGGCTAGAACGTACTAGAGACGTGAGCCTAGACACAAACGATACCACAAGATAGCAGTAGAACAACTCAAGCACAACTCTGATATACAAAAGCAATCTCAAAAGATAATAACTGATTTTCCTTCTTTTTTCTTTCTTTTTCTTTCCTCTTTTCCTTTTTTTGGTGCCGCTTTTTTCTTTTTTTAGCACCTTTCTGCCTTTTTTTTCCTTTTTTATTTTATTCAGCAAAAACCAACTTAAGGACCCTGATGTAAAATTACAGGGACTCAAATGTAAATAATAAAATTACAACGACTCAAATGTAAAAGTGCAAACCGTAAAATTAAAATTATACAAAAATGGAATGCTCTCATCACATAGGTTCCATTTTTGCAAACAGATCTCGAATCCGACAACAAAATACTTTTTTACAAGGTGTAGCAACTCACGATATGGGAGAGGAAACAACCGTACATGGGGTGGGGAGGTGGAGTGGAAGCCGTGCGGTGGGAAGGTGGAGGGGAAACGGGAAGGTTCGGATTAGGTGTCTAAAAAATAGGAAACTGATCCAATCTACTATTTCTTCCCCGAACCAAACAAAAACCAATCTAATCTAATCTCCTTCTATCTTTCTCACGGCAACAACACACGGCAACAACACGTACATGGGACAAGGCACAAGCACACGACAGAAACCCTAGACGTAACTCCAAAACCAACCGACAGAAAATGCCCGAAACGAGAAAAACGGAACCCTAGCAGCGGCGGCGGCGGTAGTGGTACTAGACGTGACCAGAACTCGAAACTCTAAATGGACTAGATGCTAAGACCAGCAACTCGACTCGACGATGCAACGCAAAACTCAACAAAGCAAAAACTGAAAAAAAAACAATGCAGTAGCACAAAGATGGCTAGGTAAAGAATGCAATTTTTTTTGTATGGCTATTTTCTGGTTATAGGTAGATAAACACTTACCGAACAATGAAAGCTTTGATACCACTTGATAAACCCTGAGCTCTACTCGATGCGCTCAAGGCTATGATTGGCCTGATCTTTCGGTGAGTTGAGCTAGCTACGATTTAGGAGATACGTTGACGATCCGACTACAACCGTACGAGATGTTAGTCTATTGCGCCTTAGCGATCGATACACCTCTCAGTGAGTTGTGGACCTTGCGGTGTAGATCAACCTTATTCCTGCAAGCAAATCGAAGAAACAAGCAAGAACAAGATAAATCTGATATTGCAAATAGGAATTGAATACACACAATAGACTGAGGTTCCGAAGAACAAGCAGACAGACGGTCTAGCCAACACGCGCTCTGCAAGCAAGTAGCAATGGCTAAACTTTAATCTAACAAAATCCAAGAGACCCTGAAGGGGTACCTACCTATTTAAGAACGTGGGAGGATCACCAAGGGGTCCCTAGTGTCATGCTCCACCTGGTTGGGGCGCACCCCACATGGGCCCCACTTGGGTCGAGGTCCCAAATGAAGTTATAAGCCCATATGCCCATTACAGGTGACACAACACCTTATTTTCATGATTGCAGCTGATTGGGATGGAATTTGGAGATGAGGCTAGATCCGTTGGAAAGAGGACTCCAAGAGCTTTCCATCAAGTACTCATGAGCCTAAAACGGTGCTCGCATGCATATTTGGCGGCAGTTTGAAGTCAACATTACTGCAGGTGGCCGAATTGGATTCTAGAACTTGGACTGCTTGATCTGTATGTCTTCTTGTTGATCCATGATGTGAGCAATGGTTGTATTAATGGTAGTCATGGTCACATCAAGCTATTGTAGATGCTTCACTTGGAGGAAAGGAAAGTAGATATTGTTGTCCAATTCGTCGAATCTGGGTTGATTGGTTGATAACTCCAAACTTCCAGACATGTAGATTAAATTTTGAACTTAATGCTTGAGAAAGTTGGAGTAGATTGTGTCAGCGTCCAAAAGCCAAAATTGTCGGTGAAATAATTGAAGTTGCTGAAGTAGAACGGTTGTTCTGAAGCGAGGATGAAAATAATGACTCACGGAGTTGACTCGTTAGCTGGTTAATTGATTGCTTCATCTTGACATAACGCATGTCGATTTTTGAATCTTGTATTTGTGTAGCCCCCGACTCAAAGCTTAGTTGGGAAACAAATGAAGAAAGAGTCAAGAACTATAGCTTGTCATCGAATAGCCATCACATGAGTGAAGATATGTATTGAGGATGTCCTAGTAGAAATCTTGAGTATTGGAACACCACTTGTTGTAGTAGATTAACACGGTGTCATATTTGTTGGCGCATACCGAGATGTCGAAGCTTTCGGAGATGTCGTGGTTGGTGAAGTAGTGAACCTTGTGAAGTAGAGGCAATAAAGTTCACCGATGCCAAAGACAATGAAGATGAAATCGCCCCATAATGGTGATAGAGTTGCACAGCCGTGATGACATCACCACGAGCCAGTAGCAACAGAGGCAAACCAGTGATGAAGACGAGGTTCCAACAATGATGGCGAAGACGTGTAGTCGTGAAGATAAAAACACCAGTCGGTGGCGACAAAACCAATCGGCGATGGAAAAGGTAGAATGATAGTGAAAACGAAGACATCCATCAACAGCGACAAAAATAGGCTAACGGTGAAGGAAGAGACACCAGTCAGCGGTGGTGGAGGCAAGCCGGTGATGAAGACGAAGATACCCATCAACAATGGCGTAATAGGTCAGCTGTGAAGGCGAAGACACTAGTCGACGGCAAGGAAGGCAAGTCGACGGTGAAGACGGAGAAGCTCATCAACGGTAGCATAATAGGTAAGTCGTGAATACAAAGACACCAGTCGGTGAAGATGTAGACACCCATCAACGGTGGCGTGACCAAACAACCGTGGAACCGAATACATCAGTCAACGGCGGCGAAGGCAAGCCGGCGGTAAAGACGTAGAAACCCATCAACTGCAGCATGATAGGCAAACCGTGAAGGCGAAGACACCACTCGGTAAAGACATAGACGTCCATCAACGTTAGCGTGACCAACCAACCGTGGAGGCGAAGCCACTAGTCGGTGACGACGAAAGCAGTCAGCGGTAAAGACGTAGATGTCCATCAACGGTGATGTGATCAACCAACTCTGGATGCGAAGACACCAGTCCACGGTGGCAAAGGCAAGCCAGTGGTGATGACGTAGATGCCTATTAACGGTGGTATGACCAACCAACCATGGAAGAGAAAACACCAGTCAGCGACGACGAATGCAAGACAGTGGTCAGTGGCGACACCTATCAACGGTGGTTAGACCAACCAACCTTGGAGGCAAAGACACCAGTCGGTAACGGCGAAGACAAGCCGATGAAGTATGATTGATGAATCCTGCAATATGAACACGTAGGATGAGTAGGATCTTATGTAAATATAGTACTTGAGGAAAATTCAAGTATTTTAAAATATTTATAAATATATATTTCTCCTCTTATCGATTTTGATTTTCTCGGGTAGATAACTCCTTACTAAATACCATGTCCAACTAGTCATCGTCATTCATGGAATAAACCTTCACGGGTCAGAATTTACTCGAGTACTTTTACAATTTTAAGAGCAGAAAACAAATTATTTTATCTCTATGTTTTTTATTTCTTACAAGTAATGCTTAGCACATTACGTTATACACTCCATCCAACGAGCCCAATGCTAGGAATCAGCCCAAAGGCAACTATCCATCAACAAACCAAACGGAAGGCATAAGAAAATAGAGCTGCATAACTCGATCGGCACTTTTTTACTCAGATTATTTCGCAAGTAATCAAGATAAATATTATAAAAATTATTAAAAAAATATGATATAACATTTGTAACCCCCAACTCACTACTCAATGGATAACCAAATGATGTAGTGAGTCAAAAGAAATAAGTCGGCAGCAATGAAGACAACCAACAGTGCAGACAATGACGCTTATCAACGGCAGCGGAGTCAATCAACCATGGCAGCGAGACCACTGGTCAGCGACGGAGCAGTATATGCATATAAGGAGCAAACGAATATGATCAGTAGTAACGGAATATACAAATAGATGTATTGCTTATAATAATGCATGCATGAAACAAGTATGTGCATTTGCATGTTAATTCAATTGTCTTCGATTTGGTTGGTCTGATGAGCTCTCACAACGACGCGGTGGCGATCGGGAGAAACAAACCGTCGGTTGTACATGCAACCAAAAAAACAGAAAAGATGAATACGCGTTAGCAATTAATCAAAATAGAAAAATTGCGAGGAAGCCGGGAACCGGCAGCACGGCCAAAGCCCATTTCCCTGCAGTGAATGGTTGTTTGATCTCAATTGCCTCCCTATACATGTAAACAAACATCGCTCCAGCTGTCTGACATGCATGCAAAGCAAACAGCAAAGTTTTGGCTAATCTTAATTAGCAAGCATAGAGATAAATATTTTGCATGTCAATCAATTATGCACGGCAAGATTATTAGTTAATCAATTGAATCTATACGTCCGACACGTTTCCAGCGATTTCCTCATGCGAGCTTTCGTGCTTGCCAGCGAGCCCACGACTCTCACTCTGAATTAGACTCGGATTCACACCGAGTGAAAGGAGCTTTGTCTTGCGTGGCGGCAGCATACCAGTGCCCAATGGAACACCTTGGTCGCCAGCAGTACGTGCAGACAAGAAAAAGAAGAAAAAGAACAACATCAATCTGTGATTGGAAATCAATCTAATAAATAACGATAAGTTGAAAGAGAAAACTCAGCGACGTCGAAGATTGGATTCATCGAAATCGCCGAAATTGATCTCCCCGGGTAGATTGGATCTGAGCCAGAGAGGGAAAGTTTATCAGAGCCATCGGTGAGAAAATCGAGGCTTCCGAAGCACAAAGCCTGTCTTCAAGCGAAGATGGATCCGACAACTCCTGAGATTGATTCCATCGCACTTTTCGACGGGTCACTCGATGCAGCCCCTACCTAGCGCGCCAACTGTCGAAACTAGAATTTGGCAATATGAAAAGGGTAGCGTACGAGACCTAAAAGTGGATGGATATGGAGACAAAGGTTTAGACAGATTCAGGTCCTCTCGATGAGAGGTATCCGCCGGGTGTATATTGATCTGACAATCTGATTGTGTTCATACTCTTGGAGGGGGTTCCCTGCCCGCCTTATATAGGTTGGGAGGCAGGGTTACAAAGAAGAAACCTAATCAGAGACAGTATTAGTTTCCTAATCTAGTACATGGTAGTACCCAATCAAGACTCTATACTCTGCCTTAAAATACAAGAAAACCGATTCTTTCATTAAGATTTCATTAAGACAGGGGTAGGGTAAAGAGTGGAATTGATTTACACCTCGAAGTAGAGATGTAAGCAACCGAGTCCTACTCTATTACATAATACATGGATCCGGCCCACTTCCTATCTCTAGTCGAGTATGGAGGCCGTGTGGGTATCCAGTACCCATATTCTTCACACAGAATTCTTCACAGAGAATGACAAAAATCTCAAAGCAGAAAATCGTGTGAAAGAAACAAAAAAACATAAACATAACAGTAATGCAGAAAGTTAAATGAGAGAGGCACACAAAGGAATCACCTTGAACAGAAAAGGCACCGAGCTGGTGGACAAATCTGGCCTGCAGAACCGCAAGGGTTAATCACCATCGGATTGTGACTACCACAATAAGGTACCACACCACGGATTAGGAAATATCAGGCAATTCTGCAAAGATAATGAAAAACTTTGAAATTAGTAGCAGAACCGTATTTTGCTAACCAACAAATGCCAATCTATACACGTCAAACAGCAATACATGCATGTGCACTAACATACAGCACTTTACAGATCAACCAATCTCTTTGCATTGTCTCTAGTTCTCCTTAGGTTGACGAAAATTTGAAGTAATACTGATCATCTGAGAAATCTTCTCTCCATAAGAATCTTATTTATCCAACCAAGCTTGTCATCTAGGCCAGCGAAATGAACCATAAAGTCTCCATCTGAATAAACCCCTGCACATTGCACGATCAATTGGCAATGACGAAAACTTACTGTATTTTTTTTTTAAAAAAAAGTAAAGCATGGAACATGGGGATCTCTACTTGAGTTGCCGACTGCTAAAAGTTATAGAACCACTTAAGTTGAGTTGACAATTGCAATCTCTTCTGAAATTAATGCAGGGATAGCCAACAATACAAGGTATCATGCACAAGAATAAAAAGGTTATTAACAACATTACAAATATCAACCACAGCACATGTACAATGTATCCAATTCTACAGCATAAGAAAATGAGGTTTTTAAACAAAGGATTGAGGTTTTAATCAAATTTACAATGTGTAAATTCCCTTTTATAACAAACAGGCACAGGCACCAAATAAAACTAGTCATAAAGCCAAAAGCATTTTCAAATTAAATTAATTTGGCATGTGCACCAGGTGATTAAGTAGATAAATCCAGAGAACTCCTATAAATCCCAGTTCTAAAATCCATCTAAACCCTTACAAATATGTAACGCAGAGTGATTACGAAAACAATGAAACCTTTCCACGTAGTAGAAAGGTGGAAGATAAGGCGATGCACTGATTTCCATCTGGGCCTCCAAGGATAGGAATTAAATAAGCACTGCATTTTTGCAATCCGAACATGTTCTTGCATTTCTTCAGGTGACAAGTGATCTACAAAATTCTTCAATGCTGCATTATCTCCACTTTTTGTGGAACCAAATTGTATGAAGGATGTAAGGTTCCACCATGTGTCCAGAAACCTCTCAGTCCACTTTGAACCCCGTATGAAGAATACTCCTGCATAGCAAGGGGTATGGATATATTACTTCATGAAGCCATGAATGAGGCATTATCCCCCTTTTAGCTTGCAAACCTCTGTTGATAAGAACAGAAGGAGTAGAAGATACAAAGAAACATGAAAATGCACAATTTGAAATGCATATTTTACTCCCAAATATCAGAATAGTTGTGATAAAAAAATATCAGAACAGTTTAAATATACACTAGTATTAGTGAGAAAAGGTGCAAACCTGTCCCCATTCCCCCCAACAACCATTCATGCTAAGCAGTGTGTCCCTATTTTTACTTGGTAATTTAGCATTAGAAAATATGCTTCTTTGTGGTTGGACAAGCTATAAAACAAGTTGTACACATGTCATGATAGTTCTCATTAATTTCATGGGAACACCTGCACAAAAAGGAAGCTAATGCTCAATTATGCAATACCTGCATTAACACCATTGAAATCCTCCGTCAGGATGAGATCAGGAGAAGCATCAAAATCACTGTGCCCAATCACCGAGAACAAAATCATCTCCTGCATTACAAAATAATGAGGACAGAATATTTTGATTAAACTAGCAACTTGGTAAAACTAAACACCAGTAGCTCCTCTCAACATTGAAGACCCCTTCTGCATGTGCAACTAGAACCACAACTATTTTTGCAACATTATTGATTACAACAAGATTGTTTATAAGAATAAAGCATCCGACTCACCAACGGGATGTCCGGATTTGTAACCAGTGTGTCCTGAAGCAAACAAGAAACACAAACAATTAGGCCTAACCTCCTAACAATAAAAAAGAGACATTACTTAATTTTGTACATGAGAATTTAGACAGTAGAAATGTGGCGGCCTCGAACCGCGTCGTTCCAGAAGAGCCAGTGGTGGCGGCGGAGGTGGGCGCGGAGGGCGAGGACCTTGCTCCAGCTAGGCGGACGGCGGGGATCAACGGCAGCCGCGGGGAGCACGGTGAGGCCGTACCCGTGCGTTGCCGCGTAGGAACGCTTGTTCCGCGCGGTGGCCGCCAGCACGCCGCGGAAGGACCGCCCACGCCCGCCGTGGCCAGAGCCCGAGCCCAACGCGCCCCCCTCGTCGGAGAGGGTGACGATAGCGATCTTGAGGCGGGGGGCAGCGCGCGGGAGGAGGACAAGGTCTTCGCCGCCGGCGTGAGGCAGCGGAAGGCACCGGCGGCCCAGGGAGTTGGCGCGGCGGAGGAGAACCCCGGGCGTGTACGGAAGTAGCAGGAAGAGGAGGAGCGCTACGGAGAGGAGCAGCAGGTGGCGCGGGAGGAGGCGGCGCAGGAGGCGAGCGCTGGAGGAGGCGGCGCGGCGCGGCCGTGCGGGCGCGGCCATCGGTGGGGGGAGGGCGCTCTCGCCGTCGCCGTCGTCGCGCCGCTGGAGAGAGCGGAGATGGTGTAATTAGTTTAATCAATTAAAGACGGGACGGGAATTTGAGGATTCCTAGCTCGTCAACAGTGACAGAGTTTAGCAAAGGGAATCATCGATTTGAGAGTTTTGAGTATATATGTCGAGTGAGATTCTCCGTGGACAAAAGAACTCCAAGAGATTCCCAAAGGTTCCCGGCCCACAGTTAGAACAGGCCGCCCATTTAGAACATTGTCAAAGATACAATCTAGAAAATATTTGTTTGAACTCCCGAAGTGGTAGTTTGATAAGTGTGCTATACATTTTCTTATAGCAAAGTGTACTAATTTACAGTGGTACTTAAATGCTCCGCGAGTTCAAGATATATCTAGATTAAGATTGACGCGCTACAGAAGAGATTATACTGCACTAACCCGAGGAAAGTTGGAGGAGAAAAAGGAGGTGCACCTCAATAAATCATCACCGACCCAATTTTCATGCTCCCTAGAATGGACACATTGTAAAGGAAGCGCAATGACGTACTCAATGTTACTTGCGTGCTCTCGAAACATGCATAGCATGACCACGTCCCACCTTTAGCCATTGCCAGATATTGCCCAAGTCAACGAATTTACTACCCTGACACCTACATTGGATTTACCTTTGGTTATGAACCTACATCATTAGGAAGTGTCTCTCACCACTTAAGAAGACCAAGAGCACCAAGAAGGTCAAGACGACAAGAATAATTCCATTAGTTGTAGGGAAGAGGAAGACAATGGCATGGAGGAGGTCATCAGCCACAAGAGGCTGGGCATGGTTGCACCACACCTCAAACAAATTTCCAAAAATGATTTCTCTTGTACCCGATCTAGACTAGGTTACGGCAATAAACATCACAATTGCCACAATGTCCTTCAATGGTGACACCGATGTCAAGATCCATTACCTCTCCCGACTGTGAACCTTGAGCACCAACTCTGCACAACAAGCCACATGGCGTACATATGGTCTTCGAGTGCGAACGCAAGGCTACTAAGTCAAAAGCCAATCTCTAGGCCAAGATCGATGCTTTGCTAAAGGAGTATGGTGTGCTAGCACGAGCAGTACCAGAGGAGAAAGAGGAGGCAGCCTCAAGAGAACTATAGCTGAGGTGAACACCTACTTCTAGACCATGCTCACCGAAATGGACACACTATAGAGGAGGCACAATTTAGTCACTACCAATATGGCCCAGGGCAATGCGTTTGCTACTCCAATCCACATCTACCTTGGTTTCTAATCCACATCGATAGGAAGTGTCTCATCATTGAAGAGAGGCAAGAGCATCAAGAAGGTCAAGGCGGTAAGAATAGTTGCATCAACATAAGGAAGAGGAAGGCAGCGAGGAGGAGGTGATCAGCACCAAGGCGCATCGCGTGGTTGCATCCCCCACCTCGAGTCTTTGCCAGAAATGATAGAATCAATAGGATCGCCACCCTAGCCCTATACCCCATATATGTCAAGAGTCTTGCATCAATACCAAAGAAATAAAGAATGCCACGAAGGTCAAGGCTGCAAAAATAATAAAATCTACTACGAGGAACATGAAAAGGAGAAGCTAATCCACATCAACATGCATTGCTTGGATGCATCTTGCCTTAATCCTCATTGCACATGGTTGGCTAATTAGATCATTGCGCATAATTGCACCATCAATTTACCTTAGGTCCTTAATTTGGTCTAAGAAAAAGTGGATCTCACTGTGGAACAAAGGGTAGGAGTGCCATAAAGTCCAAGGTGGGAAGAATACTGACATCAACCATCGGGAAAATAAGGAACTGGAGGTAAGGATGAAAGTGGTCACGAAAATTCCCAACTAACTTAGCATCATTTCCATATAAGTTGTATCGTTGCTAAGTAGAATAGGAATAACTTTGTTTTCATTTCTAATTACAAAGCAATGGGAATCCGAGGAAAATATGGTGATGACAGTACTCATGGAAAGTGTGCAGCTCTGCAAGATATTTGTGCTGTTTTTTTTCTCTGTGCTGTTTTTTTTCTCTGTTGTGAAAGTAGTTAATGGTCAAATTGACAAATAGAGGCCAAACTATCTTTACTGGAGGACATAGGCTGCGTTTGAATCTTATAGAGATTCGGATTAAATACCGGCACGTTAAACAAGAAAAAGCTATTAGCGTATGATTAATTAAGTTTTAATTATTACAAACTTGAAAAATAGATATATTTGATATTTTGAAGCAACTATTATATAGAAAGTTTTCGCACAAAACGCGTCGTTTAGTAATTTGAAAAGCGTGCTAACGAAAACCGAGGTAAAATCATCATCATCTTCATGAGAAAAGAAAGGGGCCATAGTACGCTAAATATTGGTTGAAATGATATAGACAAATTCATTGGATTATTACATAATTTATACCACATAAAAAAATTTATTATATAATTCCTCCAGGTCACATAAATATAATTTTGACCTTGCCATCTAATGTTAACGGACTCCATTTCCAATTTTTACGGTTTAGAACTTCTGAATCCAAACAGTGTAGTTCAGAATTTACAATATTGGCATATCTGTTTACCGCAATGGATCTAAATATGTAATACACATTTTATATATTTCTACAGTCATGTACATGGAATTTAGTAAAACAATATTGTGGATGTTGCATACATTTTTATACATGGTTAATTATGTTGCAATGTAACGTTAGTTTAATTCCATTATATGTGTGTGTGACACAATCAACTTTGCCAATCATCCAATTATTGAAACTATTGTTTTTTGTTGTTCAAACTAGGGCAACAAAGCTGAAAGAATTTATTTTGGATGGTGCTCCTAAAGGATAGGTGAAGAAGAGTAAACAAGACCTATTTAACCATGATGCTATAGGGTCCCATATTCATTAAGGAATTGGTGATACATTACTCCAAGCAGTTTTTTGAAATCCATATTTACATAGAGGATCCATACTTCCGTGACAGAGGCAGGTTTATGTCACTTGTTTTCTTTTAAGATTTGGCAGACAGTGCCATTAAAATTCTGATATTTTGGATTTTTCACATTTATATGTGCTATAATATTTTTTGGCGTGATGTATGAATAGATTATTATTGGAGACTTTGTTTAACAAGTTAATTTTATGGCATCATCCATGAAAAATTCCAAGTCCAGTTTCAATCTACCCTTGGAGGGAGAAACAACAAATTCAGCTAATCTGGTTTTCTTCATCCTAAATATCCATCAAATTTAGCAATGTATTTTTGCATAGTGATGCATGGAACTATAATATATGTTTTCAAAATTATCACAATTTTTTCACAACTATTTTTTTGGTAGGTAAGACCATAAGAAATGAGGCTATGCGCCCCTTAAGATGTAAAATAATTTTCCTGGATAAGTTATATCCACATGGAAGATGATAGCTCTCAATGCTTCCAAGTTATAACGAAGTCATAAAGTACCTGATTAGGGATAATTGGGCTCACCAGGGAAAGAAGCTACACCCTCCCTATAAAAATATAGTATATTCTAGCATTCAAAATTTATTCCAAAACATAGCAACTTTTCCAACTAATCCTTCGTGTCAACTAATTACAATAACTAATTACAATGATCTCATTTAATTTCTTCACCCACTTCCTCATATCAATCAACCACAACCACCTCTCATTTAATTCTGTGTATTTTCTTAATAGTTATGTGAACCTCCAGAAGTTTTTATGTTAGGGATGGAGGGAATACAACAAAATAACAATGACATTGATCAAAGACCTGTGAGGTGACTAGTAAATAATTGGAAAATAACTTAAAGGTGGGTAGGAGGGATGCTTAGTTCGTTGATAGAGCTGAAGGGGAAGGAACACTGAAGTAGAGGAAGAAATGGAATAGATAAAAATAATTGGAACATAACTTAAATGGTGGACAAGACATATGTTTATTTTATTGGTAGAGCTGAAGGGTGAGGAAGAAAGGAAGAAACAAAACAGAAAAAGGGTGAGAAAAGAGAAAAAATAACTAGGAAATGGAAATCGCTCTCCTTGGGTAGACAAGGTGCGGAGGTAGGTGTTTTGCTCCTCAACCAATGACGTTTAATTCTAGAAGGGTGTTAAAAAGGGTATAAATTTTAGTTAGTATGGGCGATATGTAACAATTTTACTGTGAATGTGAATCCGCATATCTTAACCTGGAGATCTGGAGGTATCATTGACTATGATTTTTTCTTACGATCTTGGTATGATCAAATGCTAACGGTGCGGATGGCAGGGGATACCTAACACGAGCGTGCACAGACGCGGCAGTCCAAGGGTGCTCACGGGCCATGAAGCCCAATTTGCCTCTTTGCATCTGACTTTACATCTTCCTTCATTGAACCCTAAACGTGACGTTCCTTATTCCATGGTTGATAAACCCTGAACTCCAATCGATACGCTCAGGGATTAGGTTGTCTCGATCTTTTGGTGAGTTGAAGATAACTACAATTTGGGAGAAACGTTGACGACCCGACTACAATCGTACGAGACGTTGTTGTGTTGCACCTTAGCGATCGATATACCTCTCCTTGCGTTGTTGATCTTGCGTGCAGATCAACCTTATTCCTGCAAGCAAATCGAAGAAACAAGCAAGAACAAGATAAAAGCAATCTGAATTGCAAATAGGAATTGAATACAAATGATAATGATAAGTTGGGTTTCCATAACGAGCAAACCGGCGATCTAACCGATCACGGGATTACACGGCAAAGTAGCGAAGCTAAACTTTAATCTAAACAAAACCCAAGAAACCCTGAAGGGGTACCTAGCTATTTAAAGAGGTGGGAGGATGACCAAGGGGTCCCTAGGGTTGTGCTCCACCTGGTTGGGGCGCACCCTACATGGACCCCACCTGGGCCGGGGTACCAGATGAAGTTACAAGCCCATAGACCCACTATAGGTGACACAACACCTTGTTTCTTCAATTGCGGATGACTGGGATGGAATTCGAAGATGAGGTAGATCCATTGGAAAGAGGACTCCAAGAGCTTTCCATCAAGTACTCATAGGCCCAAAAGGAGCTGCATATTTGGCGGTCGTTTGAAGTCAGCACTGTCGCAGGTGGCTGAATTAGATTCCAAAAATTGGACTGCTTGATCTAGATGTCTTTCAGTTATCCTATGATGTGAGCAATGGTTGTATGAATGGTAGTCATGGTCACATCATCCTCCCCTTCTTCACGGAAAACCGTCCTCGGTTTTTTCATATGGTGCTCTTCGCGTAGTGCATGATCTTGCCCATGGTAGTGTCTACGTGAAAACAAATGCAAGAAACTTTCGTCATGTAATATCATCAGTTCTTTAGAAAATAGTATTATTATCCAATGAAACAAATGTACCTGATTGTGAGGTAGCTGTTGACGACGAAATTTGGTAAGCCTCGAAGTCATCATCGGCCTAGAGTTAGTATCGGCTTCAGAGTTATAGAATCGGCTGATGGAAGCTATCAATCGCCAACAGTCGGATTCTTACTAAATTCGGTTAAGGAAATTAATCTATTAAAGGAAGCTTATCCAAAAGAGACCGAGTTCAAGGATGATGCGGTATGGCAGTTTCTCTATTAATTAAGAAGAGTATGTTAGTTTCCTTTTATCTTTAGGAAAGTATGTTTAGTGTCCAATAAGGACTTTATGTTTTTTCTTTTATCTTTAGGAAAGTTTGAGTCGTGTCTGATAAGGACTAGTATCCACCCATGGGTATAAATGTGTACACCCGGGGTCCATGTAAATTATCTCTCGATCAATAAAACTACTCTCGGTGCATCACCACCCTCTTTCTGAGGTTTTTACTTATCAACCGGCGGAATTTGGCACCTGACGCGGGGCTGCATCGGCTTTCGATCTCCGGTGAAGGGGTAAGCCCTACATTCCATCGGGCCCTGGTGAATCTATCGGCTACATTGGTGTTGTTCAAGGCTGCATCGCTTCGATCTCTTGGATCGCTCTGGTTTGGTTGATATATTTACCTGATATCTCAATTCTATTTTAATTGCATTGTGTTTAGAGACGCATCGGTTTAGTTGGGACTGTCTCGGTTAGGTTTGATCTTCTGTCTTAGCCGATATATCTCTAGAATCACAATGTTGTTTTAATAGATTGGTTATATCCATCACATTAGACAGATCTATCAGTTCATCAAGTATTAGATTATCATATACAATCTCGTGCTGCATCGGTTAGGTTCGACCTACTAGATTGTTGTTGATAATATCAATCTTGTTAAGCCGATAGGTTCATGCTAATGTTTTATCGTAGTGCTAGTCGATGAGTTATCATATACGTTATATAATCTAGATTGACAATGTTTTCTACTTGCATCGGCCGATCTCCATCTAGGGTTTTGTCGATATCGGCTAGATTACTTTGTTGGCTTAGATTATATAATGTATCCACCACCTTGAAAATCAGTCAAAAGCTTGATTGTCTATATATTATGTTTCTTTTCATACTTAGTGTTGTATCAGTTAAGTTTGATCTACTAAGTCGTGCTAAGATCCATAATCTCTAGCCTGCCTCTTGATTGCCAATAAGGGTTTCATCGGGGTTTCAGCCGATGAGTTATCTGGACGTTGCATCGGTTTACAAGGATTACTTACAAGTTGGTTTTAGCCGATGAAAACAAAGGTTTCACTATTTATTTAATCGTTTGGATTTATTGACATCGGACCTCCAGCCGATGAATGTTTTAACCTTCGGATCAGTGCTTATTCAATCTATCATTACTAGCCGATTGGTTTCTACTGGATTATGTTATTCTTTTATTACATTATCATCAGCCGATTATCTTTGTGCCATTATTTACTCAAGTATCAAGATCTATGCTGGATATCGGTTGGTATCGGTATCGGCTGGAATCACTCCATCGGCTTGTCAGCCGATTGGCTGTTTTATCTGCTATTCACATATCTTGTCAGTTGTAGGATCAAACTGACTGGCACGCCCGCATCTCATCATTATTTTGGACCTGCACTGGAGCTAAGCAGATCTCCCAGGCCAGTGTGTGTTTTTTGCATCAACAGCCTATTGGTAAGTGATTATTTTTATAAGTCGCAAACTGCTATTAAGCTATGCACATTATATCTCTGATAAGCACAATTGGCTTGATACCATGTGTGATGTCTTATTTATTGAAAGGATCACTAGGGAGTACTCGGGGTTTAATACCACGCATGCCGAAGTTTGATATAAAACCACTAAGATGGTTGATTTTATAGTTCTTAACTATATATGTATGTTTAGTTGTTTTTCAACTAATCACATAATCGGATGTTTCACCTATTAGGGGCATCTGTTCGATGCCCTTATGTATTTAATCTTTTGGATGAGCCCTCCACAGCCTCTTGAAGCATCTCGATGATGGAAAAAAGCACTCGAACAATCATGGAGAAGATGTTGAAGCACTTGTCTTTCATCAAAATAAGCTAGAGAGAAGACTATTGCTCGATAGTGAAGGTATCTGGGCTACCGTGATGATTATGGGTACCAGGAATCTGGGCTACCGTGAAGATTATGGGCATCGGCTGGAACTACTCCATCGGCTTGTCAGCCGATTGGTTCTTTGATGATCTTCAATTTATATATCTTGTCAGTTGCAGGATCAAACTGACTGGCACGCCCGCATCTCATTAATATTTTGGACCTGCACTAGAGCTAAGCAGATCTCCCAGGCCGTCGTGTTTTTACGTCAACAGTAGCACAACAAACAATGTGGGCACTTCGTATGTAAATTCCTCTAACAGTCCATCTCGCTCCCATTCTTCAGATGCCAAGTAATCGCATGATGCATTTGTCATGGTGGATGGTAGTAACGTTGAGCGATGCGGTCGCTCCCCTTGTTCAAAACCATCCTGTTTCTTTAAATCAAGACAAGAGAAACTCAAGAAAATATGATTAGCAATAATATGACTCTCTAACTTGCAAATTTTATCCACATATATATGATCTAAAATCGAACATATGTAAACTCTATGCACCAAATATAGTCCTCTATGATTATATTTACCAAAGATACGAAATATAGTATGAGTTGGACATGTCAAATCAGTAGTATATAATTTCTCCTTCAAATTACCGAGCTCACAAAAGTCATCAAACAAAACATAGCCCAAAGTATTTAAAGAAGATATAAATTCACGTTTCTCAACTTCATTAGCTATATGAACTACATGCTTAAAATCAACACATAAATAACTAACACGAAAAATAGTATGTTTATTCACTAGTTGTGGCATTGATATAAGTGAAGCATTATCACACAACTCTTCTTTATCACAAGGAACAACAAACAAATCAATTTGTAACAAAGGAATCTCAGCAATGGGTTCCACTATTGGTTGCTCTACTATAGCATGAAAAGTGGACATGGGTAGCTCAACATGAGAATACTCACCTTCATTTATCTCAGCACCATTTAATTTACCTTGCAAATTTTCTTCATACATCGCAGGTGCTTCAAGCTTCTCCTCTTTCTTCTCAAGAACATCATTCTCCTCCTTTTGTTGAATGTTCTGAACTCCCTGCAAAACATTAGTAACAAGAGATGCAAAAGATTGCTCCTCCAATGTTTGCGCATCATCATTGCATAAAGATATAGGATATTCAGAAACAGGAGATAAATCACATTCTTCATACTTTCTCGCATTTGATATGATTTGACTCTCGATGCTACGAGCAAGCATGAATAGGTGTCCAATATGATTATATGTCACATTAGCAAGCATAACCTGAATTTCAGAATAAGCCCCTTGAAAGATCTACGCATTGTGTTCTCATTGAATTCTTTTAGACCACTATAGATGATACAAACTTTAAATTCATATATGTACTCTCTAACAGTTCGATCACCTTGTTTTAGATGTTCTAATTTCTCAAGAAGAATACATTTGTAATAAGAACTCACAAAATGCTTTCTCATCATGATTTTGCACTCATCCTAAGTTTCAGGTTTGTTACTAACATGACTCCACCAAAATAATGCAGAAGAGGTAAACTTATTACTAGCAGCCTTAACCATTTGAGCGTCGGAAAAATCAGATTCATCAAATTCGTTGTCTACTGCTAGCTCCCAATCAAAATAAGCAAGAGAATCGTACTTACTATCGTAGAATGGTAACTTAGATTCAACTCGTGCAAAATTATGTTCAGGTACCTCATATGCATCACGTGGAGAAGTCTTCATATCTCGTCGAAGGTGAGGAAGTCGATGTTGAGCATGACCATCTCGTATCTCCTTGTGCAATCCTGTCATGGTTAGTAGCAAACAAGAAACACATACAAGAATATGCACGCTCCTATCAACTACTAGGTAGTGGAGGCTCAAATATCACACACACTTAAGTTTTTAACCAAACTCTTACAAGATCTTACCAAAGCAAGCGGAATGGTGACCACACCGACTCAACCTAGACCCAATGGGGTTGGATGTATCGATGCCTTGGCAAACACTTGCTGTACGGCTGGAATCAAATCTGTGGAGCTCTGGGTAGACTTAAATATGTAGCAAATGAGTAGCAAATGCTCAAATCAGATAATACAAAGTTGAATAATTGTTCAAAGTTAGTACCGTGCTAGTCCTAGGCTAGAACGTACTAGAGACGCGAGTCTAGATACAAACGATACCACAAGATAACACTACTCAAACACAACTATGATACATGAAAGCGGTCACAAAGATAACAAGTGATTTTCTCTTTTCCTTCCTTCTTTTTCTTTCTTTCTTTTTTTTTTTTGCTCTGTTCTTCTCTTCTTTTTTTTGCGGCTTTTCTTTTCTTTTTTTTAAGCACTTTTCTGCCTTTTATTTTCCTTTTATGATTTTTTCAGCAAAAACCAACATAAGGACCTCGAGTAAAGTTACAGGGACTCAAATATAAATAAGAAAAGTACAAGGACTCAAATGTAAAAGTTCAAACCCTAAAATTAAAATTATACAAAAATTCTCATCCCATAGGTTCCCTTTTTTTAAACAAATCTCGAATCTAACACTCAAAAAATTTTCACCAAAGTGTACAAAATGTTTGGGTATATATTGAAACCGAGAGATGAGGGAGGGAGTCGGACTCAGGGGGCGGCATACCAAACCGAGAGGAGAGATCCCACTCGGACTTGGTTTGGAAAGGCCCACGTGAAAAACAGAAATAAACTCGGCACTTCTTTTTTTATCTCCTCTCACGCCTACATATAGAAAACCAATCCAATCTAATCTACAAATTCTCGCTCTTTGCCTCCTTCCTCACATGTGCATAACGGAAACGCACAAGCACACGACAGAAACCTTAGAGACTTGATAACTCTGATACTGACCATCAAAAAATTCTGAAAACTATAAAAATTGAACCCTGGCAGCGAGGTGGATCCATTTTTATAGTTCCCGATGACAACAAAGACACTGCGGCAGCGATGACAGTGATACTAACTGTGACCAGAACTCGAAACTCTAAACGGACTAGACGCTAAGACCAGCAACACGACTCGACGATGCAACGCAAAACTCAACAAAGCAAAAATCGAAAAGAACAATGCAGTGGCACAAATATAGCTAGGTGATGGATGTAAAAAAAATTTGTATGGCTATTTTCTGGTTATAGGTAGATAAAAACTCACCGAGCAACGAAAGCTCTGATACCACCTGATAAACCCTGAACTCCAATCGATACGCTCAAAGATTTGGTTATCCCGATCTTTCGGTGAGTTGAAGATAACTACGATTTGGGAGAAATATTAACGACCAGACTACAACCGTACGAGACGTTATTGTGTTGCGCCTGTGATCGATACACCTCTCCTTGGGTTGTTGATCTTGTCGGCGCAGATCAACCTTATTCCTGCAAGCAAATCAAAGAAACAAGAAAGAACAAGATAAAAGTAATCCGAATTGCAAATAGGAATTGAATACAAATGATAAGTTGGGTTTCGTAACGAGAAAATCGGTGATCTAACCGATCACGGGATTACACGGCAAAGTAGTGAAGCTAAACTTTAATATAAACAAAACCCAATAAACCCTGAAGGGGTACCTAGCTATTTAAGGAGGTGGGAGGATGACCAAGGGGTCCCTAAGGTCGTGCTCCACCTGGTTGGGGTGCACCCCACAGGGACCACACCTGGGCCGGGGTCCCATATGAATTAACAAGCCCATAGGCCCATTATAGATGACACAACACCTTGTTTTTTAATTGCGGATGACTAAGATGGAATTTGACGATGAGGCTAGATCCATTGGAAAGAGAACTCCAAGAGATTTCCATCAAGTACTCATAGGTCCAAAACGGAGCTCGCATGCATATTTGGTGGCCTTTTGAAGTCAGTACTGTCGCAGGTGGCCAAATTGGATTACAAAACTTGGACTGCTTGATCTGGATATCTTCCAGTTGTTCTATGATGTGAGCAATAGTTATATCAATGGTAGTTATAGTCACATCAATAGTCTTATCTAATCTGCAAGTGTGCAACTAATCCAGATAGCATACGACATAAGAAGACGAAGATATGTCCATCTTATTTGCTTGATTTCCTGTAACTTCACAATCATCTTCTTGGGTACACAAGTCTCTTTCTATTTTTGTTATTATGGATTTATCTAAAATTTTGTTTTGCAAAATATGCCATTATTTTCAATTTACCAGTTTCAGTAATGGAGACCAATTTACCAATGAAGTACAAGATGACATTGCCATATCACACGAGGATAATTTTGTTGTTGAGGTGTCCAAAATGAATCAGATGACCAACAAATCGAGAAATTTGTTTCAACTCAGCAAAGCTATGTTACAAGAGCCAAAGAAGGAAATGTTTTTTTTCTAGTTCAATCGATGTTGAAATCTTATACAAAGAGGTAGAGGTATGCTTGTAAGAAAGGTTTTGGCTGGCTGTGCAAGGATGCTTATGAGATAGCAGGCCACGACACCAGGAGCTTCGGCTTTGGATATGGGCTCAGCAGTGGAAGAGGGATCCGTTTCATCGTTAATAAACGCTATGAGATAAGCGTTTCATCGTACAACCATTGTAAAAATGAACCGTTACGTATAGCAGCGCCATATGTTGATCTACATTCTCCTCGTTTAAGTTTAAGCTAGCGGTATTATATCGCATCCATAGTTGCGTAGGATATCCGGTACTCCAATTGTATCTGAGTTCATGTAATATGCGAGCTAATATATAAACACCAAATCTTTCATATAAAGATACGTGGAGAGAGTGATACCTATCGTTCATAAGAGAGACCTGTCGTTGACAAGTGGAATAATCATCGAAAACACATGAACTTGGAAAACAATATCTCCGGTGAGTCTTCACCAATTGACCTCTCACTGGATCAGTCTCAATCGAGTATCAAGATAGCAGATACTCTCCCTCCGTCTTAATATAAGTGTATTTCTAATATTTAAAATTTATCTCATAAAGAGTAAACGTTGACCTTACGGACTACTTAGTACTAGTATAATAGGTGAGGATCATTAAATCCACGCCCACAACCAATAAAAATGGCAAATGTTAAAGACACCAAGGTCATTTCACGATAGTACTGGTTATTTCACGAGTACTAATCTATTCATGTTATTGCTAAAGGTACTTAAAAAAACAACCTTTTTTTTGGGTGGTGTTTGGGGGGGGGGGGGGGGGGGGGGGGGGTTGTTGTTGTTGTTGTTGTTATCGGAAACACATGTCGGTTTGTCAGAGAATCCACAGCCACCACGATTAGTACTTTCATATTTTTCAGAGAAAAAAAGACAGCTTTTGAATGTTCATCTGTAAGTGTATAAATATAATGTACTATTCAATAAAAAAAATCAAGTATCTGTGCTGTTTAAGCACATCAAGTCGAAATGAAATCACTAGAAATACGTAATACAGTTGAAAGATTTTTGCATTGGTTTAACTATTTGAGCTTTTGGCTGAAACCAGGGAGATCAATGACCTGGATCCTTGATATACCTTCTGCTTCCTCCCTCTCTTTCTGTGTGTTGTAGCCCCAGTTCACTGCCCAAAAGGCATCCAAAAACAATCATCCATAAAAAGTAGTTCAGAAGTGATCAAATGGTTATGAGAATAACTAAAGGCATGGCTTACCCAGGTAGAGGTTCCATTGGTCCAGTGCTGGCTCTTTAATGACATTCTTCAAAGTTGCAAGACGGTCCTCAACGAAACTGGTTAAGTTGCATCAGAAAGAATTAACTTGTTAAGTCTAATTTATTACTGCTTAACTCTTAACAGTACACAATTATTTGAAGTAAAAAATAGAACGCTCAAGTAGTTGTTCTTTACTTTTGAGTATTATGGAGATAGTATTGTGCATGTTATACATTTGTAAACAATATATCTAAATAGTTCAAAATATGACTTACAAAGTTATTGTCATCTGACAAGGGAACATAATTCTGTTGAGAAATTTTGCTCCTTTGCCACAAAGGTGAGTGGCGTACTTATATTTGTCACGCACTTCATTGGCTTTGCTCTTTTGCCACATAATTTGATGCAAATCCGTTCATTAACTAATGAATATTTACCCTAGCAAAATGTCAAGTTTACTCTTCTCCTTCCTCCAGCACTGAACCTCCTCTTGTTGGCTTACCCACAGCCATCGGGTTGGCACTGTGACCTCTGGCTTCCATGTGCTTGACTGCTTCCGACCTGGCTGACCAAGGTGGAGCTCAAGCCAAGGGGAAGAAAGTTAGTCGGAGCTCAGGCTAGAAAGAAAAGGTGCTGATTAGCGAAGCAGGACCATTGTTTGTCAGTGGTTGCAGTTGATCTTGATCAACACCGTCAGAGCCTGAGCTGAGCCGACACCAGCCCAATTATTGTTCACCGAGACCCACGTAGGGCCTCATGCGCCCGTCCATTCCTACCTGGTGAAACCCAATGGCCTAACCTCCTCAGCAATAGGCATCAGCAACAGCTCCTCCTCCAAGCTCACTGCCTTCATCCTGTCCAGCGGTGCGCTCACCATCAAGGCATCAATGTCATGGAGTTCTCCACCCTTCGCATCCTCATTGCCACCACATAGTACCCTTCCATCGTCATCCGCAGAAGCTCACATACAGTGTGAAGCTTGTGCAGGATCAGTCGGAGATCAACAGCAACTGGGAGGTGGCCAACTCTCCAGCACAAGAACAGGAGCTGCCTTAGAGATGGAGAACTGTTGACGATGAAATTTGGCAAGCATATGAATCGGAGTCAAGATCCAATCCGAAGCGGAATTGAAGATGTGCGGGAATCTCAGAAGTGTGTATTGGCTGTAAGTCTCTATCGATCGATACCGAGTTTAATACAACTGGCCGATACAGCCGATATTGGTAGGATTGGTTGTGTGATCAATGTTGGATTCGAATGAGGGGTTTCAATGATGTTGCCAGGCAAGGATAAGAGTCCGAGATAGGCAATTGTATCTATTAATTAAGATATTATGTAATTTCCTTAGAGATATTTTCGATAAGAGTCCGCCTAAGGGACTTGTTCGTCGGTTAGAATTGTATTAGGAAGGTATGAGTTGTCCGTTATGAACAGAGTTGTAGTTTCAGGTATAAAAATAAACCCGAGGCCTTGTAAATAATTAACACAAATTCAATATACTCTCAGCGCATTGCCAACCTTTCATTACTTTGTTATTTCGACGAGTTCTTGCTTTCGAGTCGGTCTGTATCGGTTTCGATCTTCGACAAGAGGTAAAGCTTGTTATGGCAGTTTGCGTTATCAGGATTAGTGTTTACATCTTTATGACACTCTAATCTTGTTTTAGTAAATCACCGAGTTATCATATACGTTTTATAATATAGATTGACATGTTTTCTACTCGCATCAGCTTATCTCTTTCTAGGGTTTTGTTAACAACGGCTAGATTATCTTGTTGGCTTAGATTATTTAATGTATCTACCATCCTGAAAAGACAATCATTGGCTTGATTGTCTAGATATCATGTTTCTCCTCATATTTAGTGTTGCATCAGTTAAGTTTGATCTACTAAGTCTTGTTTAGAATCATGATCTCCAACCTGTTTATGATTGTTAATAAGGATAGTATCGAGGTTTTAGCCGATCTTATCTGGTACAGTTGTTTTACTTTGGTTTATATCTTGTTTAACATGTTGTATCTGCCCCTTATATCAGAATCTCAACTACTTAAATATATTAAGCTTGTTATCAATCTGATTGATATTAGTTTAATATATTTATTATAAGATGATATCGTAGTATAAGGTAGTATCGGAACTATAGCCGATACATGCTTAAATTTGGACATCGGCTACGACATGAACACATATAACCCTTATCTCACGTTATTTTGGATCTAGGCAATTTATATTGTCTCGATTAAGTCCGATCCATCCCAATTGCTGATTTCTAAAGTAATATTGATATATAGATTATGTAATGTTGATCTTTACAGCCAATGGATCAAGTTTAGGGTTTATTTATGCTTATAAATATACCTTACAGTCGATCCATCTTTCCTTGCATCGGCTAGGTTATACTACAATATAACATCGGCTTTCTAGTTGATCGGCTATTGTTTACTAATAATATTTGCATGTTTAATTTTGTTGATTGTAGGATCAAATCAACTAGCACGCCCTAAAACCCGAAGGCAAGCTTTTGGACCTGCACTAGAGTAAAGCAAATTTCTCAGGCCGCCGTGTTTTGCATCAACAAGAACAGAGGATGGTTTGTAGAAAATGAGTGGATTCTCACCAAACTATGTGGGAAAACAGAAAAGCCAATGAAGTGCATAGCAAATATCAGCATGCCACTCTTAACTTTGTGGCAAATGAGCAATTTTTTCTAATAATTCTCTCACTGGATTTCCATTCTAGTGTAAGGATAAACCATCAGTTCAAGGAGTAAAAACAAAAAACAAAACAGTTTTACAGGGCAATTTCAACTAGCAAATTATGTGCTACCAAATTGATGAGGAGGGAAATATTGTTCAACAGAAACATTTCAAGAGAAAATAGTATCTCGTACTCAAATTTAAATCAGGAAATCAATAGGGGCTTACTGAAGTGTCAGGCCTTGATGCTGTGTCATTTGCTGCAGTTGCTGGAGAACTTTTACCTTTGGACTGGAGCATAAACTCACGGATTCAGTAAAATGATTAACAGGTGAAAATAAAAAATTTATAAAGTACTGCACTAACCCAGTGCCAAGCCCATATATCCTTTCAGAGGGAAATTCTATTCCAGCTAATTCTTTTAATAGTGCTTCAGCAAATCGGCCCTGAAAAAGATGACAGTTCACAAGTGGACAACAGTGAACCATGAAAAGAATATATGAATTGCATATAAGATGGACTAGTGCTTTGATCATTTCCCTTACGACAAACCAATGTAATACAGATATGCATAAAAGATGATAGTAGGCATCATCCGTAGCACAGCATGCTCTGTTGTTCCCAAACCAAGATATGTATTTTAAAAAAGCGTACAAGTTACAACAATGATGCAGAAACCCAAAATATAGGAAGAAGTTAGTGCCCAACCGTAGGATATGCAAGTGAGGTACCTGTTTTGTAGTGACTATATAAACTTCTGAGCTTGAAAATTTTAATGCATCAGCCGTTCCAGGATAAAATCTGCAGTTATGTATAATTGTAAATAATTAGTTCCATGTTGTTCATATGTCCAATGACCATGATACACAGTCATGAACTCATTATAATGAATGCCTGAACAGGTTCATCAATGATTAAAAAGCTTCATTATTGTTTCTTCACTTGTACTGTTTCCAGAGGTGCTACAGTGTGATTATTATAAAGTTGAGATGGCTCAAGTATCAATACACAAAGAAGCAACAGTACACATGAAAGCACGTGCATGCAGGCATGTGTAAGACCAGAGCTAGGAGCTGGAGAAATGGCAAAACCAAGAATTATTTCAAGTGCCATTTTGTACTCTATAATAATCTTCTTTAAAGGTTATATCATATGCAAATATAAAATCATTTATTTAACTCCATTTGGATATCCTCGCAAAAAAAACTTCATTTGGATAGCATATGATACTTATCTGGTACTTTATCAAATTAAATTTGGACAGTAATCATAACATAACAGCGACAAAAGAAAATATATCATGCATATCTAATCCATGTCTCATGGTCTTATTACCGAATGTACAAGCGACAGATCAGCATGTAACTGGTTCACCAGTGCACCATCCCTTCTAATTCCAAACATGGATGAGAAGGTATTTTTCTTAAATATATCTGTATATATATATATATATATATATATATATATATATATATTGGTTATTCGAAAATAAAACGCATTACTTATTGCAAAGGTAAGCTACCTGTTAGCGCCTATCCAACCAGACAGGTCATTTTCAATCCAGTCATCCCTTATGCTGCCAAAGAGATCAACTAGAGAGTCCCTATCTTCATTCCATTCACTCATAATCGTGGGCTTCAGTTTTAACCAGTTCTCCAGTATCTCTTGGATGCTAAGCCCATCTGCAACCTTGCAATATAACCTTGGCATAAACATCTGATAAAGCTAGAACCGTATGCATATTCAAGTTAAACTAGTATCATCTGATTCATTTCATCTGGTACAGATATATTATCAATAAGCTCTATGAAGGAAGTATTGAAGAGCTTACCGATGATCTCCGGGCAGAGGGTATCCGAATCTCAACAAGCAACCTGACAAGCAACAGATTCTCGTACCCTGTTTCCACCACTGGGCGAAGCTGAACGGCAAAAAATATCGTAACGAGTATTGGATTGTGGATAATAAAATTATTAAGAAGAACCTTAATTGCTGCACCAACATGATAATATGAAGCTGTGCTATGATAGTAAGCAGCAATTATGTTCGAACGTGATTTTCACTATGCTTTTTTGGTTGATTTCTCAGATCTAACCCTAAAATAAATTAGATGTGATGCAGCACAGTAATAGATATTTAACAGTGAGCGAGAATTGACTTAAGGGCTCAGCTGTCCAGGACAGCACATTGTAAGAGAGAGGAAAATCAACTACATTAGCAAGCTACACTCCTTTCCATATTGTAAAGTAAGTAGATGAGGATATATCTGATAAATTGTCCATGTGAGCAATGCTATGTTCAAAATCTGATGGGCATTATACAATGCCACACTATGTAAAAGTTCAATTTCATTTGGTTCTCCTGTGATTTTTGTCATGTCTGCTACAGTCACCAAATACTTTATTTTAGTCCATCTTATCGTTTTGAGATGCTATTGTCTGCTAGTGCGAAAAATCATTAGCTGCCAGTATTCAAGCAGTTGTTTTTTCATATATAACATTGAAATTATTGACACTCCAAGCATTTCGTTCCCATTCACCACGCTCACTTACACAAACAATCCCGGAAGCAAAATTAGAATGCTCATATATATCCTAATTAATACTAGATAGAAAGCCTACAGCCATAAGAACAACAAGCCACACGGCCGGCATACCCATCTGCATCAAAATTGCAAGCGTGACTGTGCGAGGAACCAAAAGGGACTCACGGTATACATTTGCTCCACGATCCACTCCTCCATGGCAGCGTCGACCTGCTCAAACACCCATGGCCACCTCACCTTCGCAGCCTGCCAAACCAACCAAAAAAAAAAACAAAACAAAGCAGCCATCATCAATGCACGAAGGAATGGACCCATCTAAGAAACGGCAGGAAGTATGAGGAGGGGGGAGAGCGGGGAGGAAGGAAGAAGAAGCGCGTGGTGGAGTGACCTTGACGGCGGAGAGGGAGCTCTCGCCGCAGCTGTCGCAGAGTACGCCGTCGAAGTCGAGCGCGTACAAGTCGCCCCCCATCACGCGGCGGCGCGCGCCGGCCTCTCTCTCTCTCTCTCTCCGCCGCACCGGACGGCCAACGAGGAGGCTTTGGGGGTGGCCTTCTGATTTTATTTTTTATTTTTGTCCTCCTTTTTCTTCGTTTTTTATTTCCTCCTTCGGTTGGTGAGCCCGTGGATGAAGAGAGAGGATGAGGGAAAATGACAAGCGGAGAGCTGCGTTCCGCACAGGGGTAGGAGAGTCGATATGCGCTACGAAATTCCACCAAAATTTAAGCGTCCGATCCTACTCCTAAATTTAAATCTATAAGTTAAGTTAGAGGTAAGTTGGGAAACTATCTAATTCCAACTCCACCTCTATAGTTTTTCTTTAAGAGAGCTTCATTCCTATTTTAAGTAGAGCTGAAACCGTTTTACTAAACTCCAACTCTAGAAGAGGTGGAGCTGGAACTAAAACAGTGTCAAACAGATCCTAAGGTTCTAGCGATTCTAAAAACATGGCTTATATGTTGGGAGAAAATCGCTGAGGGCTTTCTTCAGTTTAGACGCTCCCACCATTTCAATTTACTTATAATTCTGGCATTTAAATTCTTCATTAAAATAATAATCAATCTCACATTCTAAAATACTCCCTCGGTTAAAAAAGCCCAATCTAATAGGGGTCCGTATTCATTGTTATAGTTCTCATTAGGTTGATTTTTTTACGAGGGAAGTATTTTGTAAGGGAACATTCTCTCCCTACTATTCATCAAGCTGTACTAAATTTATATAAAAATTTATATAAGAACTTTTAGTATTTGCTGTAGGGAGATTGATTGAATGTCCTCTTGTTTCTACGAAATTTCAGCCAACTAGCACACAAATGATCGTCATACCTCTATTTAATATTGTTTTTAATTATCAAACATTACTCCTAACCTACCATGCAAGCACATATATATTAATATGTGATGTGGTATTTCATTATTTAGTAAACGAGCAGGCACATATTAAATTGAAAGGAAAGTTCAACCTAATTAGTCGAGACAAGGATGGAAAGATGGGAGGGTACGAAGCAGTATAGCTTTATCAAATTAATTACTTGGGTCCTAAAACATTAAGTTTTTGACAAATTTTTAATGGTAGAAAGAAATTGTTTTTGGAGGTAGCAGTAATAAATAAAAGGAACAATGTACAAAATTAGCTAGAATAACAAATAAATTAAAATAGATGGAGTATATTTTTTTCATGTACCAACATTACAGTGTATTTTTTATTATTTCGTTGGCGCTAGTTAAAAATGAACTGGACACTATATTTCATTGGCAGTATTAGACAATACCCATTTCTTTAAGTTAATTAATCGTGCAATTACTATATGTGCGCGACTCTTTTAGCTAAATAAAATAATGTCTATAAGTGAAAACACTATATAAGAGTATTAATAGGTATTTGTGCGTCAAAATATGCACATATAATTTGGTAAGATAGTTGATATCTAGATCTTAATTCATATGCCAAAACTTTCAAGCAAAGTAATCAAATAAGTGTTAAAAGAACAACATAAATTCAAATTGCAAAATTAAATTTCAGACTTTTGTTCAAAATTCTTATTGTAGATGTTATGTTGTGATCCGCTATTTTGCACCACTGCAATATTGCAAGAGTAATAGGATCCATTGATGGCTAACACAACTGCACTAGCTACAACCACTATTTAGTACGTTGGTTACAATTGGAGCATGTAGGCAGCCTTTTCCCGGAATTAGCATAGCCATTGCATTTATGCATTTAAATGTTGAACCTGAATATCAAATTCAAACTGAATGCAAGAATCCAACAATGAAATAAGGATCAAACAACATTAGGAGAACTATCCACATGAAAGTTTGATTGGAATACCAAAATAGAGCAAATCATAACACCAATCCAAGACTATTGAACAAGATCGTAGAAATTGAGCTGCTACACAAGCTGGATAGATTGCTAATGATGAGTCCCAATGCACCTTATGTTCCCCATTGTTTTCATAGTGAGGAGCTTATGCATGTTCTCCATCAGTGTTGGGGGTAATCACATGTTGCAAATCAACATGGAAATATAGCTGGAAAAATATACCAATGCTCGAACCCAACTGGCTAAGTGAATCCATCCATATCGCCGGTGGAGGGGGTAGAGGAGGGGTTTGTCCTCTGGATTGACACCGTTGGTTTATTCCACCTATTGCTATGATGATACTAAACTTGGTTATATAGTGAGTCCATGCTCTTTCATTACTCCATTACGTCTAACAAGTTCGAGGGTTACAAAATCACCTTCGAATGTACATCCTCTGTTGTAAAAAAGATGTCACCCTAAAACACATACAATCGAATATCAAACCCTTAAATGTTTAATTAATGCACAAATATTAGAATTTGATATGAGAAAAAAATATTGTTAGATTTATCATGAAAAACACTTTATATTTTAATAACTTTTATAGATATATAGTTAAAAAGAGTTATGATGAAACATGTGCATTTGAATGCCGATGTCAAAAGGACAAGTAAAAAAGAACGGAAATAGCAGTCACCAACCTATTTGAAACATTGGATTGATAAAATAAAGGAATAGGAAAAACATATGAATAGAATGCCATATTTATTGGATTCCTATAGGAGTTTGAAACATAGGAAAGTTTCAAAACTATCATTTGACTATCACATAAAAAAGGCAAAAATTCTAGACACATGAAAAGAAAAATACGAGGTGATACCTCATGCTTATTTCCCTCCAAAAGTACTATAGATATTATTATCAAAGAAATACTAGGAAACAAATCTTTCTCAATAGAACTATTTCTCGTAGTATAAAATCCTCTAAAATTCTTATGTTTTTTCCTTTGTTACAAAAGGGATCTAATCCTTTGCTTATATGTACTGCCCTCAGTCCTTTCTTATACACACCAAACCCATTCCTAATGAGTAGCTCAACACCTCTTCTTTCAATTGAATTAGTGTTATGCATGTGATTGCAATGAGATTTGGAGGAATACAAACTAATGATTTTACGGGGTTTAGTTTTATCTATATGAGTTTTTCCGCTCAGATGTTTTTTTGTGTGGAAATATTTTTTTCTGAGTGGTTTTCTAGGTTGGGTGGTTTTTTAGAGGAAATATGATGGTGAGGAAAGAGGAGGATAATTCCATTTTTACAGTAGTAGAATTCTTAGTAAACCTTTATTCACCGATATATATAAGAATAAAAGAAATTGAACTTTAGTTGCTACGTACGTGCGTCTTTCAATTTTATACCGTGGGAAACACCGAGTGTCCGAGCCTGTAGAACTCGAGACGGGTGATGCAAGTCCACTTCTATTTGGTCATGCGCGGCACAGTATCGGCATGTCCGTGTCACGACTACGCCTTCCCCTCTCCATCACGACCCGAATCTTGATCGGGATGCGGTTCGAGCCGGGCTCAATCTCGACTTTCTCAAGCAAAAATAATAATAGAAGGATTTTGCGGCGCCGCGGCCGAGAGAGCTCTTCCCCGCACGCCTCACCACCACCACCACACGACTCTCTTCCCCCAAACCGCAACCGCTGCACGAAAAAAGTTTCTCTCTCGCAGGCTCGCAGCGTAGTCTTTCCCTTCTCTCTCTCTCTCTCTCTTCCCCGTCGCGTGGCCGGCGGGAGGCGCGGCGAAGCGCGCGGCGCCGGTGTCCAGGTGAGGCGGCACCCCGACCCTCGTTTCCCCTCTCTCTCCCCCCTCCTCTGGGTCTGATTACTCTGCGGCGTGGAGCGGCCGGGTCCAGATCTAGCGACGGGGTCGACGAAACCTTGGGGGTTCCTCGTCGTCGCTGGCGGGCGGCGGCGGTTCGTTGTCGTGGGATATGTGGCCTCGGTATTGCATCGGTGCGCTTAACTGTGCGGAGTCCGCCGACCGCCGGTTACCTAGGTCTAGCTGTGGCCTGGCCTTCGAATAATGTAAGCTGTTGGATGGATGGACGCTTTGTTTAGGTTTAGGTTTTGATTTGCTGTGTGAAGCAAGTTGGCGACCACGCAATCCTTTGGATTGAATTTGGTCCTAATCCCCTTTTACGATTTCATATGTCGTCCAAACAATAATATTGGAATCATAATCTGTACATGTGTTTGAATTTTGATCAATGATCCTTTACATAATTTGTATACCTGTTCTTTAGTACAAGATGAATTTAGATTTTAGAGCCACTGAATACATGAACCTATGAATCTCCTTTTGGTTTTCTCCCCCATCTGCATGCACAATGTCGTGCTTGGGCATAAGTGTTTGCAGGTGACCATATGGATGTTGGGTCGGTTTGCTGCCTATAATCTTAAAATGTCAATTTGCCCTTTCAACATAGGGAAGAAATTACTTGTTACAAGTAAAACTCCAATGAAACATGACTTAATTATCACAGTACATATACTGGGAAAGTAGGAGGTATTACTAGTTTTGACAGTAGATTGTACTAAGGTATATACCAACTTCTATACTTTTTTTTGCTTACATCTAATATTGACTTTTGATGTTCATACTAGGATTTTATGCATGGCAGAAAACATGAAATTTGCTGAAGGGTCGTACATGGCCAACGAATTGGATATGCTCTCTCTGGCTTCATCAGTATATACTGCTCCATTATTTCAAACAGGATTTGATTCAGTTTATGTGCCTGAATATGGGGATGTGGGTAACAGTCAGGAAGGCCCATATCCTGGTTTATTCATTTCAGATGGCTTTGTTTTCCCTCCAAGCGAGCATGAGAATTTGCCAATAGAATCTGAACTTGATGGATCGAAGAACAACAACAATGGTCAGGAAAGCAGCTATGCTGGGAATATCCATGAGGGGTGTAATGAACCAGCCAAAGAAGTTGATGACAGAAGTGATGCAAATCTATCTGTTAGTGGTGACCTGCACTCTGCCAATGAAACCACTATCCCAGATTTAAAACCACCTGAAATACATGCTGAACAAGAGAAAGATAATGTAACCATCAAGTGTGATCTTCCGTGTGAAGGATGGTTGAAAAGGAAATCAAATTGTCTTTCTCAACGTATAAAAGGAGTGACGACAGTCTGCACTATTGTGGCAGCTGGTGCTTTGATGGGCTTTGTCATAATAGGTCAGAGGTGGCAGCAGGACAAATTGCACCTTCATCATTTTCAGTTCAATATCGGCACTGAGGTATGCTATCTGAACGTTACCCATAGTAGCTGTGTCGACAATGCTTCCAGTATTTATATCTCATTGTTTTTCTTGTCTACCTATTACTTATTTTGAGGGATTGATAAAGCATGCAACAATATATAATGTCCCTCCTATCTTATGTGCCATGAAGTATTCAAATTGCTGGAAGTTAAACAAAAGCTTCCTGCATCCTGTATATACAAGTGCTGCTTATGTGGTAAACTTTTCCGTACTACTACTGAATAAAACAGATAATTGGTCCATACCTAACACATTTAGACCAAATCTTTAAAATTTTGACTAAGCATATAATAGATCTATTTATCATGGTATTTGACCAATATCAACATGGTGTTTGATTTTCGGTGTAATTAATTCCTTAATTCTGGATTCAGTTCTGGAAGAAGATATGCACTTATTTGATTATCTTTTTGAGTCAAGTTTACGAAGTTATCTTCTATTTCAAAATTGTTTATTCAATCACTTCTATTCCAAAATTAATTTCTTAATTCTAGATCCAATTCCCTAAAGAGAAAGGGCATCCTTGTTTATATCATGCAGTTAAGGTAGTTTAGTTAAATTTTCTTTCCCAAAATTGTTTCATCTAAGGTCATCCTTTATAAAAGACTAAACTTATATTGACCAGAATCTTAAGCTCTCCCAAACAGGTCCTTTATATGCTATTTTTTTTGACCATGAAGATTTTCTACTTCCCCTCATGAGGCCTACACTTTAGCTTGGAGCAGATGCATTAATTTTGTTGCATTTGTGTTAGACTAGTCACCATGCTTTTATTTCTAACCATCTCATCTAATTATGCTGCTTATGCTTTAGTTCTAACCATTTCTTCTAATTATGCTGCTTTTGCATGAGTCTGTATTTATGATTTTGTACGCATATAAAATGAACAAAATACCATAGCTCCACTCTAAGGTTGTCTACTAGATATGAGCCATACTTCAGATTTATTGAAATCAGTTATGTTGCAGTGACTGCAAGTTTCACGGATGATAACACTGTTTGACAGGGCGTGAACAGAATCGTTGGAATATTCAGCCGTTGTAAGGATGCGCTTCCCAGTAGTCAGCAGCTCAAGTCTCTGCTTCCGACTCGCGTGCTCCCTCAAGAGCCAGTGAGTGCGTGAGTTGGCTCGTGTGGCAAATTTTGATGGCAAGGATCGCTATAATTGAGTTTTTGTTTTCTGATATGGTTGGAGGTAGCAGATTCTTTTTTTTTTTGTACTAGCGCAATCGTATGATCTCTGTCCTTGTGTAAATTTGTGGGGGGAATTGATCTTTGCTCGTGGAACCAAAACATCATTATTTGTAGTCCTTACTCCGTACGTATTAATTGTAAAAATACACGAGAACAACACACGCGAACATCTGTCTGTAACTGCTGTTTTTGCTGGCATGAAGATGCATTGCATATCCTAGTGTTTGTGTATACCGTGATAAACAAACTCTTGCATGCTTGCTATGCCTGTCCGTGTCGCTGCCAGCTGCTAATATCTGGTAGGCTGGCATGGAAACCTGTCCGTGTTGCGCTGACGGTGTCCCGCTGTTTGGTAGTGGCCACAAGCCGGGGACGCGAAACCTCTCAAGTAGTAATTGCTACTCTCTTTTTCACGTTATTTTTTTTATAATGTTATAAAACACTTTGTGTTTTAAATAGATTCATGCATGGTTCATGTATGTGTTTGATATAGGTGTCTAAATTTAGAAAGATTTCATATATATGTCCAAATTCATAAAGATGTTAGTGAATGCTTATGACCGGACCAGTACCGCTCCCAAATTAGCCTGGTGGTGTGTACCCTTTTGCTATTGCCAAGCCGCTAGACGTTATCCTGCCTGCCCTACGTCAAAATGAGGTTTTGGAGGCCAACTCGGTAATGTCTCTCGCCTACCAAGTTTTCTGTATCCGCCATGCATGCTCATTGAGCTCTTCCGCTGCCACGAGCTTGCCGAGCTTAAGCCTACTAATGGGGCTAAAGCCGCTCCAAAACCACTCCAAACCATTTCCCGAGCACAAAAACCACTGATCCAACTCACTCCGCTCCACCTATAAGCTCCAAACCAGTCCAATCCATTACATGTTTCTACCCAAATCAATCCAAACCATTTGAGCCAAGTGATCTCAAACCATTTTAGCCCCATGGACAAAAGGTTCATGACCCAGACTACTCGGTAGCTCAACGTATCAATGCCAGCCGGTAGATGATAAACAAATCAGCGAGAAGCACAATAGCTCTAATACCAAATGATTAAGCATAGTAGCACGTAAGGGATCCGATCCATGTTTTGGGAGTCAAAACATAAAATGGTTATAAACAACTTGTACTTAAATACTTAATGCCATTGGCAATACATAACTAGAACATTCATACATGTTTTCTGAAATGGCTGCTAATACATAACATGAACATTCATGCATGTTTTCTGAAATGGCTGCTCCTCACATGGTCACTGTTGTTCTCTGAAATGTTGAAGTTTTGGAGCTCATAGATATTCCTCATAAGCTAAAATATTGAACCGCAGGTGCCTGATTAAATAATAAGTATAATTCAGTTAAACAAAATAATTAAGTAAATATTCCATCGGCATGTACAGTCAAATGATAAAAAACTGAAAAGGAAATTTGATCATAGGCAATTAGGCATCGGTTTGATCATAGTTTGATGGTGCATTCATGATCATAATAACATAATACTACATTTTTACTGGATCAGTAGCTAAGGTGCAAAAGAAACGTGACCTACTACTGCTGGCTATGTACATAGCAAAAAAAATTCGATGTGTATATATATATATAAACTCTTTACAGTATATCCCACAAAACATTGTTTATCTCCACAGAGCAGCATCCTCTGGTCAATGCAAGTATCATGGTCTATCAACAAGCTACGTGAGGTTCAGCCATGGTTGCCGGCTTGCCGATATTCCCATAGGAAAAAATCGAGCACGCAGCAAAACAGAAATGGCAGCAGCCTTGGCCCTTGGTCCTTGAGTTGCGGCCTGAGCAAACTGCGCCCTCCTTGTTTCCTTGCCTAGAACGAGCAGGTGGACAAAGAGAACGAAGAAGGAACGCCTTCTGGCTTCTGATACTTTCTGTTTGACGGCAGAGGGGATCTAAACACTGTTGCCGGTGGGTCTCGGGAGGCGTGGCTCAGGCAACCTGATGGTACTGTTTATATAGTTTTCTTTTGATACTCAAACAAAATCCGACGCTTTGGCCGAGTGGTTAAGGCGTGTGCCTGCTAAGTACATGGGGTTTCCCCGCGAGAGTTCGAATCTCTCAGGCGTCGCTTGAAAATTTTATTTATTTTTCTATTCTTGAAAAATTACGTACGATGCCGATGCACCATACAGAAATTTCTGTAATTCGCATTCTACTGGTACATGTACCGTATTGAACTTTTTTTTTTGTAGTTTCTACTATACATCGTTACACATGTTTTCCTACGTCACATGAATCTTCAACGTTTGAATCGTGCGCAACTTAAAAGTGCCCTGTGGAGAAATTCGCATTCTACTGGTACATGTACCGTATAGAAAATTTTGTACTTCCTAATATCCATCATTACACACTTTTTTCCTACATCACATAAATCTTTAACGTTTGGATCGCGTGCAACTTAGAAAAGGATTATCTATATTTACGGCCCCACCTCACCATACTCTTGTTAGTAGAGGAAAAATCGTTGAGAAAGATTTTTCATTCGAATCATAAAAAAAGTCTTCTTAGTTTTTAATATAGTTATTTAAAGAATAGATAGAAATAAGATTGTATCCAATAGGATTTGAATCTATACCAGGAATCTCATAGGAATTTAGTACACGAAAGCTGTCAGCTCCAAACATGAAAGTCTCCCTTGCATCCTTAACTGAAATGAGCCCGAGTAGTGAGTTGAATTTTGATCAGCCCAGACTTCTACATAAATTCCTAGCTTTTTACCTAGTTGATTTGTTTGACATAATATCATATGTGATTTGAGTTTGGTACCTTTTCACGAATTCCACTTTAGATATTTGCCACGCCTGACCCAATGGACGAGGGACATATCTTAGCTAGTGAATAGCAACATTTTGGAATGAAGTATAAAACGTTCAAAATTTTAAATATGTACTTTTACATTGTAATTTTCATTCCGTACAAGGTAAATTCTCTCTATGTGTATTTGTACAGTAAATTTTAAACCTTACATAGTAAATTATACTAAAGTTACACAATAACATTACACATTCACTTGAAGCTGACAAATCAAAACGTAGTTAACGTATATCCACTTTTTCTTCTTTCACAACGAGACCGTATGAAATGGCATGGTGGCCAGGGAAAGCACGCGGGGTGGCGACGAGAGAGCTGGGGGTGGCGGCCATGGGAAGGTAAAGATGGTCGCAGGGAAGCTTCTATAGCCCGCCGTGGAGGTGGCCGATCGGCGCCAGGGAAGCAGGTGGCCGGAGTTAATGGCGGCGGCGGCGGTGGCCAGTGGACTTCAATCCAGAAATTCCAAGAGATTGAAGGCCCGATTCAAGGGAAAAACAAGGGGAATTAAAATCCCTTGCTTGTGTGAACTGATTCGGCTCCATGGGGAAGAAAAGACCTGACGATTGGGGATTTAGGGTCCCGCTAGTGGCAGTGGGCTGAAACAGCCAGGACGGAGGTCGACGCGGGCCCAGCAAGATGGATGAGCTATTTGCTTAACGGGCCTTCGGGCACGGGAGAGACTGGCCGGTGACTGCGCAGGAAGAGGAATAAGTCCAGTTGCCATCTCTCATCTTTACGTCGAGTTTAATTTGCATCCCTAAACCGCAATACTAGAATATTAAATCATCAGCTTATGAAACCGGGTTAAATTAGATCCTCCGGCAATATGGATTGGTGGTGGCAACTTGACCTGGTTCATTCGTGCTGGCTAGATGTTTACGTGGCAAAAAAGCAAAAGTGGACCCATGTGTCATCCTCATTCTCCCTCCTCTTTATCTATCCCCATTTTCTCTCCACAACGACCAACGCCTTCTATTCGAGTTGGTCGAGTAGGTCCTGCAACCTTGATACGCCATCGAGGCGTGCATCCTCATCGTCAAGCGTCATGGTTGTTGTTGGTGGTAGTGGCGTCTATGTCCTGCACGGTGAAGAGGGAATAGCTGAATAGGTGTCCAGGAAGTGGAAGTATATGCACACGAAGACGGAGAACCAGGACGTCTTGGCCGGTGACGATGAGTGGTCATGGAAGTCGGCGAGGACGAAGGAGACATAGCTGAGGTGCGCCGCACGTGGGGCAAGGTTGGACCACATCAGCAAGCCACGCACGAGCATGAGCGCGCGCCACTGCCCAGCACCCACATGAGCGGATGCAACACTGCGGACTACAACACCACCGCTCGAGCTCGAGTTGCACCGTCACCACCGCGGTGCCCCCTCCTCACCCCAGTGGCCCCATCCTCTCCGGACTCTCCTCCTCCGTGGCCGCATACGCAGCATAGCTGTCAAAACTAGAATTCGGCAATATGAAAAGAGGGTAGAGCACGAGACCTAAAAATGGATGGATGCGGAGACAAGGATTTAGACAGGTTGAGCCTCTCGATGAGAGGTAATACCCTACTCCTGTTTGGAAATTGTACCCGCCAAGTGTATATTGATCTGACGATCTGATAGTGCTCATACTCTTGGAGGGAGCTCCCTACCCACCTTATATACGTTGGGGGTAGGGTTACAAAGGAGAAACCTAGCTGGACGCGATATCAGTTTTCTAATCTATTACATGGTAGTACCCGGTTGAAACTCTATATCCTACCTTAAGATACAAGGCAACATAACAACCGAGTCCCACTCTGTTACATAATATATGGATCCGGTCCACCTCCTATCTCTAGCCAAATATATAGACCGTGTGGTACTCGGTACCCATATTTCTCACAGTAGCTTCTGAGATCTTCACATTCGAAAAGATAATCTTCTTCCAAACTAAATCATCAAAAGCCGAGTACTTCAATCATCTTCACCATGGTCTTCCAAGTGTTTTTACCAAATCATGAGGCTGTGAAGGGCTAGAAAATTTTTAAGAATAATAAAGAATATATACTTAGTTGCATCGACTAGCTACACCTAATTAGGTGTAGACATATTTTTTTTCAATACCTCTCCAAATAAGTATTTTCTTACTAACTTAATAAAAAAATATATTTTCAAATTTTTTTTGCATTACACACCGTCTCATACATACGTAGTACTGCCGTTTTTCTTCATGTAATTATCCTTCTAGAAAAGCAATCTTTCCCATCTGATTGACAAAGAAATGATTCCGGACAAGTCAATTGGAACCTCTCAACCCCACTGTGGTTCAGTGAGTGACCACGTCCATGTCACATCTTGTCGTACACGCGCAAACGGCACGTGCTCCCCAGCCAGCCTGTCTAGAAGCCTTTTGCACATATCCAGCCGTTACCGAAACCGCGAAACTGCTTGCATCACCGCTGATATCATCGCCTCCACCACCCGCCACCCGGTCTCTTTCCGACCTATGTGCATATACTGGAAGGTCAAACCGGCCACGGGCGCCGCTACAAATACAACCTTCTGCCTCACCTGGAGTCTCATAACACAAACACACACCAACAACACAAGTGACAAGCAGACAGCAGTCTCAAGCTAGCAACAATCAGCTGCTAACCGAGCAAAACAAGCAAACAGGAACAAGATCGATCTCACAGGAATGGCCATGGGATCGTTAGCGTGGATGGTGGCAGTGGCCGCGGCGGCGGTGCTGGCGTCGTGGGCGTTCAACGCGGCGGTGTACCTGGTGTGGAGGCCCCGCGCCATCACCAGGCGGCTCCGGGCACAGGGCGTGGACGGGCCGGGCTACAGGTTCTTCTCCGGCAACCTCGGAGAGATCAAGAGGTTCCGCGACGATGGCGCTGGCGTCGTGCTCGATGTCTCCTCCCATGACTTCCTCCCCATCGTGCAGCCACAATTCCGCGAGTGGATTCCCCTCTATGGTAATCTATTTATCTGAGTTTTTTTTATACTCACTTCGGTCCTAAATAGTTTAGAACAAAAATTATCATACTTCTAAAATTTTTCTCGACCATCAATGACTTCTCGTATGCTTTCCTCGCAAACAAAAAATAAACTTCTCAGATGCTTAGTTTTTTCTTAGAAAAAGTTGTATGCATAGATTTGCTTTCGAAAGTACTACCGTATTTATAAGCTCGCTAAATTTTATAAACTTATTATACTAATTAATAAACAGATGAAAGTTTTAATAGTTCGATCAAATCTTAATTATCCTTAAAAAGTTAAATATTCATGATCACATGATGAAGTTTGCTTTTACATGAGTATCATAATTTTTAATGATAGTTTATAATTTGTGCATTTATGTATTACATGAAGGATATTTCTGTACTGGTTCAGAGCACGACCGAACATATGCTTGGCGGATGTGAGCATGGTGCGGCAGGTATTATCGGACCGGACGGGGATATACCCCAAGAACCTAACAAACCCTCACTTCGTGCGTCTACTTGGCAAGGGGCTCGTGCTTACTGACGGTGATGAGTGGAAGCACCACCGCAAGGTGGTCCACCCGGCCTTTAACATGGACAAGCTCAAGATGATGACGGTGACCATGTCTGACTGCTCCTGGTATATGATGTCAGAGTGGGAAACGGAATTGGAGGCAAAGGGTGGTCTCATAGAGATTGAGCTAAGCAGGCGGTTTGAGGAGCTCACTGCCGATGTGATCTCACACACGGCGTTTGGCAGCAGCTATAAGGAGGGGAAGCAGGTCTTCCTAGCACAGAGAGAGCTCCAATTTCTTGCCTTCTCCACCTTCCTCACTGTTCAAATTCCAGGATTTAGGTACACACATTTAACTTCTCCCAATATAAATAGATTTAGAAAGAGAGCAAAATGATATATTGATATTTTTTTTGCAAATGAATCAGCTACCTTCCGACCAAGAAAAATCTCCGTACATGGTCGCTCGACAAGAAGGTGAGGGGCATCATCAAGACCCGGCTCGCCAATAAGGATGTAGCTGTGTATGGGAATGACCTACTCGGGCTGATGCTGGAGGTGTGTGCGCCAGAGCACATGGAGAGTCACCCACAGCTGAGCATGGACGAGATCATCGACGAGTGCAAGACCTTCTTTTTCGCAGGGCACGACACCACCTCACACTTACTCACCTGGACCATGTTCCTGCTGAGCACGCACCCGGAGTGGCAGGACAAGCTAAGGAAGGAGGTTGCAATGGAGTGTGGCGACAAGGTGCCCACTGGTGATCAACATGTTCCTCCTTGAGACCCTGAGACTGTACAGCCCTGTCTCACTCATACGGAGGAAGGCTGGCACTGATATTGAGCTCGGCGGCATCAAGGTGCCTGAGGGTGCACTATTGACGATCCTGATCGCGACAATTCACCGTGACAAGGAAGTGTGGGGGGAGGATGCTGGTGAGTTTAGGCCAGAGAGGTTCGAGAACGGGGTGACGAGGGCAGCAAAGCACCCAAATGCGCTACTCTCCTTTTCTAGTGGGCCGAGGTCATGCATTGGGCAGAACTTTGCAATGATCGAGGCTAAGGCCATCATAGCCATGATCCTACAGAGGTTCTCCTTCAGTTTGTCCCCCAAGTATGTCCATGCACCCACTGATGTGATCACGCTGCGTCCCAAGCACGGACTCCCTATGATCCTCAAGAGCCTCAAGCTGTAGGGAGAAATACGTATGAAATGAATGAATTGTGCTTCCTCTTTTATAAGTGTTCGCTACTTCACTGATAGGCGTTATTTAGAATTACTTGGTTCTATATGATATATCAATTTTGTTGATGTGTACTTGCTCTTATTGATGTTATTCAGACAATGTATTTATATATTTCATTTTTTTTACAAAATTTGGATGCGAATTTATATACTTTGCTTGTTGATTGGATATAAGATTTTTTTTATTTCTTGCTCATCAACCAAGTAGTATTGTTGAGTTTCTTAAAAAGAAACTACCCCTCTATCTCATAATATAAGGCATGATGAAACTTGGCACGGTCTCCAAAACTAACCTTTGATTTATAATTTCTCATATACTATAAGATTTGTAGACCTTGTAATAACAAAATTATAATCATATGAAAGTAAATTCAAATGTGAATCCATTAATATTATCTTTAGCAAATAAAATTCAATTCATATTATATAAATTGTTGGTCAAATGTTTTAAAAGTTGAATCTTAAAATACGTGTGCGCCTTATATTATGAGATAGAGGGAGTAGTACTTTTGACTTGAGCAATATGATACTATGGATCGAAGGTAAAAACAAAATACCAAACTCATGGTTGTGTTACTCTAAGTCAATATATACTTTCTACACATTACTTTTCATACTATAATGATCTTTGGATGTGTAAAAGATATTAATTTGGGAGAAGTCATATCACCATCTCAACAATTCCTTTTATCTAAAATACGCCGTTCAACTCATAAGCATGGTAGAACTCACCCCTTCACTTTCAATTCCATTTAATTTACCCCCTCCAAACTTTCCATCCTTGATTTGGGCCACGTTGGATGCCAACAACTATCTCAAAATGAGCCATCCGAACTGCTCCATCACTAACGTTTTTCATTTGTACAGAAGCATAGAAAAGAAAAAGGGTCCGCCTAATGCACGGGTGATCGCGTAGGATCATCGCCAGGGTTTGCCTTCCCCTCCGGCCTGAGGTTACCACCCCCTGCGGCTTCGCGGTTACCGCGGTAACCGCGAAAAACCGCGTAAAAATCGTGTTGAAATATTTGAATTCAAAAATTCGGCGATATCGCGGTTTGGGCGCGGTTATCGCGCGGTTTGCCGCGGTAATCACGGTATCGCCACGGTTATCGCCGCCTGTACAGCGTGTTGAGTATGGAAAGGAAAATAGGGAATAAAAACATAAGTATGGTTAAATGCGTGTAGAAAATAATTAGACATTTAACTATTGTGTGAGAAATATGTACAATACTTAGACTTTTAACTATTGTGTGTGAAATTAAAAAATTCGGCATGACCTTTGCTATATTATGGAGTTCGAACAATTTAAACATTTCATAGCATAATCATTGTTCAACAACAATTCAACATCATCATAAAGAGTGCATTACGAAGTCCACACAAAGGATATAGAATGACATAGCTAGGTGTTCCATTGATTGTAAGCCATATGGTACTCTTCAGTAGACATGAGCATCAAACCATGAGAGTGTAGCAACCCCGTCTTGTAGTCTTGCCAAGTTTGACCCGTCCATGATGCTGATGATTGCCACTGAGCGTACAACTGAGCATACCACTCGGGCTCTCTCCATTCATACACCCATGTAGGAGCAGGATAATCGGAGGCTTGTGGACGGGTGTACACGTACGGTTCATAGCCACCTTCAATGCTTGAGGCACTGAATGAGCTATAGCTATCCTGGGGCATGTCATAGTGTTGTTGATGGTGACGGTCACTTGGATTAATGGTAGTGCGTTGCGAGGTTGGAGCACCATGATCCTGGTCCTGGGTAGCGTGAGTGAAGTCGGCCTCACCTGCAAGTGAAATAGTACGAAGATGAGTCGTGAATGTCAAGGAGATGATTGTAAAACAAAGTGAACAACATCGTACCAGTGAATTGAATCGGGCTATGGTGATCTGACATAAGCTGGTGACCCATCGAAGGCACATCAGTAGTTCCTTGGCCTCCTTGACCAGCATCATCTCCATCATCTGTATTAGTTTTGGAGCTACTGTCACCGGACTCTTGGTACTACGGGCTTCCTTGAGTCTCTTCGTCACTGTCGACAGTCGTAGACCGTGTGGATTTACCTTTGCCCTTCATTTTTTGGATGGAGGTGCTCTTGCCCCTGTCGAGTCTTTCTTTTTCCAATGTGACTGTCGCCTATGTTTTCATCAGCCCACTGGGCAACATTAGAAGCCCCGGTAGTCCTGCGGAGGTCAGTCAAGTCCACATGGTCAGCTACTAGTGGACTTGGCACCGGTGCTTCACTCTCAGTTGAGTCCTCATCGAGTTCTGGGCAAGCATTAGAACGAGCATTGTCCATCCAGTCTTTGAGTTGATTGTTGGTTTCACAGAATGAAAGGTCCGCAAGCCTCTGAAGGGGATCATCATCATCCTTCCTAATGTGGGCATTTGCTTGTTGTATGCGAAGGCGAAGATTGTAGTTGACATACACAAGTTTGTTCAGTTTCTTGTGTGTTAGTCTGTTACGGACCTTTGTATGTATGAATGCAAATGTGCTCCAATTCCGTTTGCATCCACTTGAAGAGCAACATTGACTAACCAAACACAAAGCAAGCTTCTTCAAGGTCGGCGTGTCTGAGGCGAACATAGACCACCATTGTGCTGTAAAATATGAATAATATGTCATTGAACTGTTCTTAACACATATGAAAACACTATGAATATTGTTCCTTACAATGCTAATAATATACCAGGTGAAGTTTTACCATCCAACGCCATCTTTCTTGCAAGCGGCTTCCCAAATTCGCCACTCTTACGACGATACATCTCTACCTCCAACAGAGCGGCTGCGGCCGTGTCGATGTCTGTCAGCCACTCGAAAGCTTGATGGAGGTCTTGGAAGACGCTCGCCTGGCAAGTGTAAGCATAGTGCGTCCTTGGGTTCAAAGCCGCAGCTACAACAATGTCATCACAAATTAGTTTAAAAATCGAGTGTTGCAAATTGAACAGTATGTAAAGACCGCTACTTACTGGCATTGATGAGTGTCTCAGTGGTAAGATCGTGCATCCGTCTGTCGACAATATCCATATAGGCGTTGTACTTCTCCCTCTCACGAGCGAATAGACTGTCGTACTCCATTTTCAACAATTGATATCTCAGAAATACCTCACTCAAATTTGGGTTCTTGTCCTCGTCAGCGAACCGAAGGAAGGAGTACATGGGTTGCACTGCATTCACTACCGCCTCCAAGTTTTCCCACCAACTAATGCTAGATAGGCAGGCATGTGCATATCTACCCTCCTCGTCAGCATCACCAGTAAGGTCATAATAATTGACCCCTGCCGCTTCAACCCTTCTTGCCTTTTCAGACTTGCGCCTGCTACCGGCAGCTTGTATCCTATCCAACTCGTGCTTGAAGAAGTCACGGACATCTGGAGGCACTGAATTGCAATATGTTGTTCCCTTCCCTTTTCCAGCCAAATGAAGTTTTAATCTAGTTGCCCAACCACCGCTCTTATGCTGATGACAATACTTGCAACGAAATCCATGTCCTATGCTCTCACCGTGCTCCCACACGATGTCCTTACTATCTGACATCTTCAGCCCTAATATGAAAAAAGAATGTCATCATAAAAGAGCTCACCAAGTTTTGCATATACACAACACATAACACATTACTATTGCAGATAAATTTACATACATCACGGAAAATTTACTAAAAAAACTGATCCATTCTGTAATTTAGTTCGTTTTTTAAACCAAATGTGTTATAAGTTACTGTCTACTACAAGGGGCTACCATAATGTCTACGATTCATAGGAAAAACTAACTACAATCATATCCAATTAAGTAACTTCACTACTTTAAAACTACTTCCTTTTTAAACATATAACAGGAATATATCATTCAAACCCTTTCCCTTCTATAATCTTGTACATAGTGTCCTTCTACCAAAAAAATCAACAATGCTTTTGTCCCATTTTAATCCTACGAATGTTTCCATTTTTCTTCAATGTGTCATCAGTTCTTTATCTTCTCTATTGATCTTACAAAATTAAATCCAACATAAATACTAAATCGGCCCTTTAACAAGGCATACCGGGAGTTCCTAGCGATTACCGCGTGGTTTCGAACGATTACCACCCAAAACCGCTTGATAACCGCGAGCAGACAAGCGAGTACAGCGAGCAGAGCAGTGGGTTACCTGGCGCAGACGATTACCACCTCCTACCGCGCGATTACCGCATCAAATCGCGCGGTATCGCCGCTCGCCGGCGCGTCCACGGCGGATCTGGCGGCGGCGTGCGTGGTTCGGTCGCCCACGAGGTGGCTGCTGTGGCTCGAATGGATGAGGATAGGAGAGTCGCTGGGAGATATTTTCTCCGCTAATGGGCCTTAATGGGCCAAATGTACAGTAACAATTGGAGCCCACTCTGTTTTTCATTTTTAGATTTATTTGATTCCTTTTCGGTTTAGTCATATAATTTGAATTTTTCTAACTAGTTTTCAAAAATTTTATTCACCATAAGATTCTACAATTCAAGAGCTACATCCAAGAATTTTTTCTGATTTTTTTCGATTTTTTTCGGAATTTTTGAATTCGGATGAAATTTACTAAACCCTAACCGCCGGCTACCGCTGCCGCACCCCGCGGTAAGCGCGGTAACCGCGGTTACCGCGCGGTAGGGCAAACCCTGATCATCCCGCACGGTCAGGTTTGCCTCACCACCAACACTACAACTTTCTTTCCTTCTCACTACGCACATACATATTTAGATTGGTTTTGATAACAAAATAAAAAAATAGTTTGAAAGAATCAACAAAATACTTACTAAAGAAAAAAATAATTGTATATATAAATATCCGTGTGTGTAAACATTATACATATAAATAAATGCATTGAAACTTTTTTAATCCGAATTTAAATTCAAATTCGAGTTGAATTTATACCATTACTATGTAAATTTTGGGTGTATAAACTTTATAAGTATAAATTTTAGGTGTATAAACTTTACATATATAAACTTTACGTGTATAAACTTAAAAAAAATATAGAATAAACATGTGGGCGCTGAGGCTCAAGCGGCTAGTAACCACCTGTTAAATTCGACCTGATCTATAGGAAAATGTCTAAAAGCCCCAAAAAGCCTAATATGATAGAAAAAAGTCTAGCTTAGAAAAAGGCTAGAAAAGATAAGTGGGAATCGGAACGTTTGGCAAAAACGTAGAGGGGAACAGCCTTTATCCTAGCGAGCGATCGCACATTAGAAATTTCGAAAGAAAAACCGAACTGTCCAGGTCGTCGAACCACTCGAGGTCCCGGTTCACTGGTTCAAATATTTCCCGAAAACCGACCACTGATCCGAACCGGAGAAGCGGTTTTTTCGTTGTTCGGAGGATGGAGTCATGGTTTTATTTTTTGCGTACATCGGTGTTCGGGGATTGGTTCGGTTTTTGTTATTATGTTAACTGAGGATACTGCAAAAACCAGACAGTTCTTGTAACCCCTCTACTGACTATTTTAATCTGACCCCAAGAGGCAAAACAGAAGGAGACAACAAGGTGCAATCCCGTGTTGCCGGCGCCACGTGCGCTTGTGCTAATTAAGGGGGTGTTTGGATACATTAGTCTTAGGACTAAAACATTAGTTCTTTTTAGTCCTAACCTGTTTGGTTGAAGGGACTAAATATGACTAAAACCACATTAATTGAGCTGTCTAGTAGGTATTCATAGGTACTTTTTAATGAACATGCATTGCACAAAACACCCCCTCATGTAGCCACAGATCAACCAAGACCATCTTGCGGCATTGCAAACAGATTTACAGTAGAGATTACAAAGTCTTCTGCTTGGGAGTTCAGATCCAGGCCCGTTGATCCCCTCCCTGGAAAATGGTAGCCCGCACCAGATCCGCCATGGCCTGAGGAAGCTTGGCTGAATCCGTAGTCGGGTGGCGTCAACGGAGGCGGCTTCGTGATGTGCTTGTGATTGGGAGAAAAAATCAAACATGTCGTCATCGTGGCCGGCCATAGCTGAAGGGCTACGAGCGGCGGCAAGCGTGGGGCAGCAGCGGGAGCTTGTGCGCGGCGGCAGCAGAGGCGGCGGCCGCGGTCATGGCGGAGGCGGCGGCCGCATGAGCTCGCGCGCGGCGGCGGCGGCCACGTGAGCTCGCGCACGGCGGTGGCGGCGGAGCGAGCTTGCGCGCGGCGGAGGCGGCGGCCACGCTCACGGCAGAGGCGGCGGCCACGTGAGCTCGCGCGCGGTGGCCTCGGGAGCTCGCGGAGGCGGCGGCCGCGGGAGCTTGCGCTCGGTGGCGTCGGTGCTGGCGTCGGAGTGAGCTTGCGCTCGGCGGTGTCGTTGTCGGTGTCGGTCAGCACCGGATGGGGGGAGCGAGTAGTACAGGAGAGAGAGAGAGTGAAGTGTGTGTGTGTGAGAGAGAGTGAAGTGAGAGCGATAAATAGGGTTGGGACCGCTCTGCTATAGGTTTTTAGACCGTATAAGCTCCTCCCCAGCGATTTATTGCTCTATGCTATTTTAGTCTGTTTAAGTCCCTCCCGTTTGGTACTTTTGAGACTAAAAGAGACTTATTTGAAGGGACTTATGGATTAGTCCCTCCAACCAAACACCACCTAAGCTGCTAACTCCTCACCTCCTGCGCCACCCGCGCAATCACCCAGTGCGCTCTCACACGATGGACGGCAGTGATGGTCGCACTTCAGCAGTTGCACACACTACGGGACTAATCCATTAGTCTCTCCACTTTAATTCCTTTTAGTCCATAAAATCCCAAACAGGAGTGATTAAAAGGGATTAAAAGTGTATTAGTACATTAGTTTCTATGGGAGGAGCTTATAGGGACTAAAATCTTTACTTTCCACCTACTATCCCTGCATGGTCTGATTTCTATTCTTGCGGATTGCATGGTTAGGGGTAACATGGTCTTTGTACAGTGTAATTAATGACCTTTAGTCCTTTTTAGTCCTTAGATCCAAACAGAAGGGACTAAAGTTTTTAGTTCAGGAACTAAAGGATCCAAACAGGGTCTACATCTACACCCCTCAGTCCCTCACCTCCTGGGCCCTGGCTCCTTCTTTCTTGGCTCTCGTCACCTCCCATCTGGTGGTAGCGGCAGTCCCGGCAGACGACACGGCAACAACAAAGGAGCCGACTTCTTTTTGCAATTTGACGTTCAGAGAATACCCATCACAAACTCAGGTAAGGATTTCTTTTCCATGAGCTAGATTTGATTATTACTTAGTTTTCTGAAGAAAACTGAAAATTAAACCATATTTTACTAACAGATCGGTGGGCTAGTATTTTGCAACTCTGGTGATCTATTGATTTGGTAGCGGCAATTTTTGAAACTGTTGTGACAACTAAGGATCCTGAAATGTATCACTAATCACTCCATTTCTCTCTCGTTAACTTCAGTTTTATTTTCATCTAATAATTACTGAGTCACTTAAATAATTTTGTAGATGGTTATAGAAGAAAGCAAAGGTACTGGAGAAGTTCAGGAACCTGTCATTGTGTGTTCGGAAGTAGATGATACAGCCAAGCATCAGCATGGCAAGGTGGAGGGAGATCAGGAGAAGGAGGGAGAGCAGAAGAAGGAAACTAAGAAAAGGAAAACATATGCATCAAGATCAAGATCGGATGTTTGGGAGAGCTACACAATGATTAAAATTGGAGATGAGCTGAAGAAAGCCAAGTGCAAGTTCTGCAGCCGTGAGCTCTTATGTGATAAAAAAAGGGTTAATTGGATCCATGCCATTATAACTTTGCCTGTTCTGAAAAATGCAACTGCAATTCGTCTAATTGGAACTGTTCCACTATAACTCTTTCAAAATTAGATTTATGCCATGCTATGCACCTGGGACACATTTTAAATCGTTTTTCCTCTACTGTACTTTTATATTGACCAAAATACCCTCATCTCCTACAACTGAACTGCTCAAGCACTGATAAGGGGAAAAATGGTGATGGAGCTCGCCGCCGTCCTGGAGACCTCGTCACTGGCGCGCTGCAGCGATGAGTTGGGGGGGGGGGGGAGGAGGACGCGACCTCGACGGCTCAGCTGGGCCAGGGAATCAGCCTCGGTACTGGTAGGGAAGGGGGAGAGGATCACCGTGGTGGCATGGCTGGCGTCCTCGGTGGGGGCATGGAGATGGAGGGGTTGTTGCGTTGCCGGCGAACTTGGTGGCAGCGGGGGATGGATGGCGGGGGTGGAGGCAACGGCATGGCAGGTGGCCTCGGCGGCGGCGGGAAGGGGGTGCCGTGGGCCGCGACCTCGGTGGTGTCATGGAGGGGACGATGTGGCCAGCAACCTCGGTGGTGGCTGAGTGGGGGAGGCTTGGCCGGCGACTTCAGCGACGACGTGGTCGATGACCTCGATGGCGGTGGTAAGGGGGTAGTGTGGCTGGCGGTGGAGTTGGTGGAGCTCGCCGCTGTCCCGGAGACCTCGGCGCTGGTGTGCTGCAACGATGAGTTTGTCGCCGCTGCCGGATTTGCTTGCTTGCGGCGGGCCGCTGCCGGACCAGCCATCTCCGAGACCTCGCTGCCGCCGCCATGATGAGCTCGCCACCACTGCTGGGTTTGCTCACGCCGCGCCGAGCCGCTTCCGACCTGCCTCCGAGACCTTGCTGTCGCTGCTGGATCTGCTTGCACCGCCACTGGATCCGTACTCGACGTGGCCGCTGCTACGTGCTCCGCCATTGCCGCCTCCCCTGCCGACGCTGCTCGCAGAGACGAGCAAGGATGGGGAGAACCTGGTTGTAGAGTCAAGGGTATTTTGGTCCATACTAAAATACAGTAGACAACAAATAATTCAATATGCGTTTGGTGCATATAGCATGGCATGGTTGCGATTGTATCAGATTAACGATGGCATCGTTCCAATTAGATGAATTATAATGGTATTTTTCAGAACAGGCAAAGTTATAATGGCATGAATCTAATTAACCCAAAAAAAAAGGATATCCTCCTTGGTCAATCGTCTGAAAGTTAATTTGCAAGAAAAATCCTAATAGGAATACAGACTCTAGTCAAGGTACCCTACAACTACAGCCAATTAAGGGGGATGGTAGTCATGATACAGTTACCACTTGGAAGTTTGATCTTGAGGACCTTAAAAATGCCTTTGTTGAAATGATAATAGAAGATGAGCTTCCTTTTGCCTTTTGTGAATGTCAAGGCTTTAGAAAGTATATGGCCAAAGCTTGTCCACGTTTTATTGTGCCCTCAAGAAGAACAACAACTAGGATTGTTGCTGTTCGTTGTGAGGTTTCAAAAAGAGAAGTTGAAAAAACTTTTTAAGAAATGTGATAAGAGTTTGCCTCACAACTGATACTTGGACCTCCAACACACAACAAAACTACATGTGTGTCATAACACATTTTATTGATGATGATTGGAAGTTGCCTAAGAAGATCATTGGTTTTTTCTTGGTGAAGGGCCACAAAGGGGAAGACATTGGGAAATCCTTGGAGCAATGCTTGGTTCGATGGGGTCTAGATAATGTTTTGACTATAACAGTTGATAATGCTAGTGCTAATGATGGTGCTGCTAATTACAGGAGGAAGGCCTTGAATAATTCAGAATGTAGCATTGCTGATGGCAAGTATCTTCGTATGATATGTGCTGCACATATTACAAACTTGATAGTAATTGATGGTCTCAAAGAAGTTGATGTTTCTGTTACTCGTCTTCATGCTGCTATTAAGTTCATCAAGAATTCCACATCTAGGTTGGCCAAGTTCAAGAAATGTGCAAAACTAGCAAAGGTGGACACCACAACTTTCTTGATACTAGATATATGCACCAGATGGAACTCAACTTACCTTATGCTACATTCTGCAATAGCTTATGAAAAGGCTTTCCCTGTGTATGAGGAGGAGGATCCATACTATGCACTTGAATTCGGTGTTGAGAAAGGTCCTGGAGTTATTGAATCAGAAGATTGTGTTAGTGCAAAGAAGATGGCTGAGTTCCTCAAACATTTTTATGATATCACACTCCATGTTTCTGCTACACAACATATTACATCCAACATATTTTTTCATGAGATTACAGAACTTTCGCTTTCTATTTGGGAATGGTGTAGTAGCGATGATAAAATCAAGAACAATATGGGTAATAGAATGCTAAAAAAGTACTGCGAATATTGGGGAATCCTGAAAACATGAACATGCTTATCTTTATTGGTGTTGCTCTTGGTCCAAGGTATAAGTTGTCTATGTAAAGGTCGGAATTTCAGTGATGCCTGGTGATAAATTAGGACATGAACTTTGGGATTCGGTGGATACATGCTTTCATGATTTGTTCAAAGAATACAAAAAACTGTATGGTAGACACCTCAATCCGTTGTTTCTGAACTACCTACACAAAGGGGTAGGTTGTTGAAGAAAGCTGTAATTGCTGAGAAGATGAAGAGTACTAGTGTTGCAATTGACACTTGTAGAAGAGTACTGTAGGTTGTTGACTGAAGCTGAAAAGTACCTTGCAGAAGAGAACGAGGAAGATCATAAAGATTTTGATATTCTTCAGTGGTGGAAGTTTAATTCTGCTAGATTTCCAATATTATCTCGCTTAGCTCGTGATGTGTTAGCAATTCCAATATCAACTGTTGCTTCTGAGTCTGCCTTCAGCGCAGATGGCCGTGTCCTTGATGACTTTAGGAGTTCACTCACACCAGTTATGGTTGAATGCCTAATTTGTACACAAGATTGGTTGTGAAGCTCCCCTCCTACTAGCATAGAAGAGGACCCTGAAAAGTTGGTCCAAATCGAACAAGGTAACAAAATAAAGATATATGTTATTCTTTCTTTCCTGCTATTGATCAAGTGATCATTAACTAAATATTACTTGCTTTTGTTTGGATCATGTTTCAGAACTTTTTACAAAAAAATATGGTTGTACTTCCAAGCCCCCCAATGCTCCTGTGTCCAAGCCTAGTCCCCTTAATCCCTAAAAATCTTGTATGTGTCGGGAGATATCATTTTACTAGCACTAGGAGCTAGAACATAGTTTTTCTAATCTTGATTAATTTCTTTGGTTTTCAGATTTGGATGTGAACTGTGGTATGCTGAATTTGGTGGGCAGCTGATTGCAATAAACTAATCAAGTCTAGTTTTGTCCAAGTACTTAAGTTGGGGTTTCTTGTAACCTAGTTTTGTTGTAACGTTGCTGATCTGTTGCACATGTATTGCAGTATGATGTATTGATATTCCTGTTGGGCGTTTGTCGTTGCCTGTAAGACAAATGATTATTGTGTGGTTTTGGAAACTTCAGTACTTCAATATAGTATTATCTAGTACTCTAAATATCTGGTGGAATTATGGCATCTATTATCCAGTTATATAACTTTTTTATGCACTTGGCTGTTCATTTTAATTCTTAGCTTTTGCTTCAGAATGCTTTGCTACGAATTAAGTTTGAAAATATACTGTTCATTCAACTTTTTTTCAAGAATATTCGCGAGGTAAATTTTTTTACAGAAATATTCACGGTATCACGGAATGAACGCGCGAGACCGCGCAGTCTCGCGCGACGACGGCGCGAGACCGTGCACTGTAGCAGGAAGGACGGGCGGTCTCGCTCATGCAGAGAGCGACACCGTCCCAAACTCCAAACTCCATTAGCTTAGTGACTAGTGATGTAATTACCTATTAACTAATAATAATTAGCGATTAATTAATCAATTAATTCGCTAATCATAATAATTAATCACTAATCCACCATTTTGAAATCCGGTATCGCCGATTGGTTCAGCGAGACCGAACGGTCTCGCTCTTTCATTTCGCGAGACCGCGTGGTCTCGCTCTTTCATTCCGCGAGACCTCGCGGTCTCGCACTTCCCCCACGCGATACCGCCCGCAAACGTCACGCCAACTCACTTTCGCGTAATGATTGTGCGAGATCGACGGTATATTTTTGTAAAAAGTTTTGAATCCCGAATATTTCTAAAAATAAAATGAATGAACAGTATATTTTTAAATTTGATTCTGCTTGCTACTTGCTAGCTTACGTTTAAAACAAGGGGTCACAGTCTGTTTGGGTTCACCGAGAACTGAAAAAACCGAACCGAATTGTTCGGTTTAGCTAGCTCGGTTTATTATTATTTTTTAGACAAATGCGGTTGCCATATCTTCAAAACCCATCTTCTCCAAAACTGAAAAAACAAGGGAAACCGAATACCCACCCCTAGGGATGTGTGAAGAAAGGGGGAGTTCCCTGAGTTTAGAGGGGGGCTAGAGGCAGAGGCAGCCTGTCAGTGGGTGGTGGATATGGGAGGGTGGCAAGGAAGTGGCGAAGAACTCATCTTTGCCACTGGTTGATAACCCCTATTCATTCCGGTTGTAGCAACCGTGACCAACTCATCTTTAGTACCGGTACTAAAGATGCATACCAAGTGAAAAATATATGTGGGATGTGAGATTCGAACTCAAGATCTCTCACCTCAGCCCTCACGCACGTAACAATCCCACCTACTACACACATCTGACTTGAATAGAGATGTTTTCCTTTTGAACTAACCCTAGAGGCATCTTTAGTCCCGATTGGTAACACCAACCATTACTAAAAATATCTTTAGTCCTAGTTGGTGCTACCAACCAGTACTAAAGAACCAATTGGGACTAAAGATATTTCTAAGGACTTGGACTTTTAGAACCGGTATTAAAGCATCTAGTACCGGTTCTTAATCTAACCAGGATATTTGTGATTTTGGGTACCACAGGAAAATATCAGTTGTCCAGTAGTGGCACCACATGGATAGAGGAGGACAGCAGTGGAAGTGGGGGAAACTGAGTCGAGAGGTAAGGTAGCGAGGGAAGCGATAGATGATCTAGTAGTGGAGGATGGCGTAGGGGAGGAACCTCGCTAGTGCTCGGGAAGAAGGTCGAGATAAATGTAGGCAAGGAGGAGGGCTGGCTTTGGCACCGTTGCTGGTGTTAGGGAATGTTGGTGGTAGTGGCAGAGTGGAGCAATCCTTGGTGGCCTTCCCGAGGTCAATAGCAAATACAACGAGGAAAAGTGTGGCTCCAAAGAAGTCGACAGCCATGGGTAGCATGTAGGATGAATCAGGATAGAGGCAATTAATGTGTGATTGCAAAGTGAAGAAAGAAATTACCGTTTTTTGTGTATATGAGATGGATGTGTTGATCCGGAGTTCTGGACCATTGGATCTTGAGCCAATGACAAAACATTTGAGTAAGATGTGTAACTTCAAGTGGCATTAAGTTGGTTTTGGTGAATAATGACAAATCCAATTGTATGAGGCTAATATCTTCTGTAAGCATTTCTTTTGCATAATTGTGATTGGATATGAAAATGGAAATGATGAGATGTATGTGTTAAACTCCTTATGTTCTAAATTATCTCTCTTATGGTTCTAAAATATAGAGTGTGCTCCTTCATTGACCTTTATCATACATGTCCATAAGCCTCTCTACATATTTATATTTATATGTGTGCACATCTTTAGGGGGCTCATTCTATGTTTGGTTGCCTCTTTGTATTGATCCATTTCTCATTCCATATATATATGTGAACTCCGTATGTTATATGTCGGGTTGTCATCCATCACAAAAAGGAAAAGATTGAAAGATCTATGACCAACAATTTGTGTAATTGTTGTTTTGGTAATTTATGACAAACCGGGATTGTGGGACTTACCTTTTTCCATGAGTTGGCATATAGGTTGTTCCTAGACGTCATATGAGTTGGGATAGAAATGTATGGATTGATTGTGGACCTTAATCTCAACAAGGATGAAATCAATGTGGATCAAACTATATGTATTACTCCTTTTCTCCATATACATGTTATATAATCGTCTATGTGATTTCTATGTCATTAACATATGCATGTGAAACTAATGTTTTATTTGAGCTTCATTGTGTTTAGACTTTTTAGAACCTGGAGATAATGAAGGTATGCATTTATTACTTTATGAGAAACACCTTCTATTTTTTAAAGGATAAACTCCAATAGATTCATCTCTAATTATGCATACACTTTGCTTCACTCAGAATATTTTGTATGCATATATTTAGGGGGAATATTTCCTATATCTTGTTATGCATGTGTTTGATCCAAGTTAATCAATTTATTCATATATATCATTTTATATGTGATAGGTTGGTCAATATGTGGAGGTTGTCAACCGTATCATTGTGGCTAACGATTTCATTAAGTTGAATGAAAGAACTATATCCCAAGAAATTAAAATGGTTTGGATGCTCAAGAGAGATCAAGTCATATAAGTCTCAAGATAAAGAGATGGAATATGGGAATCTTTTGATTGGTAAAAGACATTGGATGGATGTTATAAGTTGAAAGGCATCAAGTGGCGTGAAGAAATGGAAGTGATCGGACATGATGTGTTAATGAATATCAAGTCAAGAGATGACTAAATATAGCGATGTCAACTATCAAGTTAAGGCCACTAGAAGTACAAGGCAAAGGTATAATAAAGCTGAGCATCCACTTTCTTAGCCTTTTATCGGTGTTTTTAGTAAAGACCGGATTGAGTATAGGTATGCCATACTATTAAAGGGATGCAAACATGTTTTGTTACTGACTATGGGCCAATCAGGGTACGTTTCCAGGAGATCCAAGCTCAACTCCCTGAAGAACTTGCAGACATCATCTCTCCAGTAGTTTTTCTTGAGTAACATGAGTTTAAGCTTTAGAGAGCCAAGCAAAGGCTTGTCGATAGGCTAGAACAACAATCTTTGGAATCAACTATCCAATCTAGCCGACAAGAAGTAATTGAAGATAAATCAAAGCTAGATGAACTGATTGCTGGTCCTGAAGCTACTCAAAAAGAGCTTGATGAGTTAAAACAAGAAGAGGCTGATCTCCCGGTCAAGCTAAGAAAATGTCGTGTGAAGATCTCTGATACTAAACTGAAACTAGCCGATCTTCCCAAACTCATTCATGATCAAAAGGCTAAACTCAAAGCATCGGCAAAACACTTAGTATCCCTTAACAAGACCCTTAAGCCAATCCCTGGCACATAAGCCGATGATAAAAAGATTATTGATGAAGTTGATCAAATTCGCCTGCGTGCGATATTAGCTATTCAAGACTTTCTGGGTTGATGTAATAGCTTAGCTTTAAAAACATTTCGTAGAGCAACAACTCAAACATATGCCTGTAATATATTTACCAACCATCGAGTCGGCTCTACTTCAAACTGAAAACACATTTACCCATCTGAGTTTTAAACATAGTTTTGTCTAAGGGTGTTAGTATCTATCGGCCATCTTAAGGCGATGTAACTACATCGACAATCCGTCATACATCGGCTCAATCAGCCAATCATGAGTTAACCCACACACTTGGGTAATATTTCTTCAAATACTTCCCATTGATTGCTTTTCCCAAAACTTCTCCATCAAGTCCTTTAAGCATATAAGCTCCTCTTAGCACATATTTATGAATCCGAAAAGGTTCTTCCCAATTCGGTGACCATTTGCCAAACTTATTATCTCTTGTTCCTATTGGCAATATCAACTTCTAGACAAGTTCTTCTTTCTCAAAAGATTTTGGCACAACCTTTTTATTATAATGCCTTGCAACCCTTTCTTTATCTCGTTTCACTTTTTCTAATGCACGCAATTTAGCTTGCACCAATTCTTCCGACTCATTAACCATTAAGTTATGATAATCATCGGTTGTTAATTTATCCTATAAAAGGATTCTCCTCGAGCCGATGTTAGTTTCCCATGGTAGAACAACTTCATGCCCATAAATTAGTTGATAAGGTGGCACTTGTATAGCTCCATGATATGCTAACTGATAGGACCATAAGGACTCAACCAATGTAATATGCCACTTTTTAGGTTGTTCATCAATTTTTCTCTTTATCAACTTGATCAAACTTTTGTTAGATGTTTCTGCTTGTCCATTGGCCTGTGCATAATAAGGAGAAGAATTCAACAACTTTATCCCCATACTTTTAGCAAACTGAACAAACTCATCGGAGACAAAGATAGATCCTTGATATGTGGTTATCTTCTGTGGTACTCCAAACTATATATGGTATGTTCATTAACAAACTCAATGACATCCTTAGAATCAACTTTCTTCAAAGGAACTACTTCAACCCACTTACTGAAATAATTTGTAGCCACTAAAATAAATTTATGACCTTTACTTGATGGTGGATTTATCTGGCCGATCATATCAATTCCCCATCCTCTGAACGGCCATGGCTTAATTATTGGATTCATAGCTGATGCAGGTGCTCTTTGGATTGCTCCAAATTTTTGGCAATCTTGACACCTCTTATTATATCTGAAACAATCCTCCAACATGGTCAGCCAAAAATATCCAATGCTTCTGATCAACCACTTCAGTTTGTGAGCCGATTGATGAGTTCCACAAATTCCTTCGTGTACCTCACACATAACAACCTTGGCTTCTTCTTTACTCAGACACTTAAGCAAAACTCCATCAATCGTCCGATAGTAAAGATCATCATCCAACACGACATATTTAAGGTCTTCATATTTCAATTTCCTTGATGCCGGTTGAGAAGGATTTTTCAGATACTCAAAAATTTCATACCTCCAATCATCGGCTTTTATAGAAGCAATCTCTATCTCTATGTCTTTCAACATCGACTTATATCCAGATGCACCTTGAGCTAAATCGTTGGCTTGAACATTTTGCTCCATGGGAATATGTTTGATAGAAACCATCTTGAAATCTTTCATCAATTCTTGACATTTCTCATTATAAATTCTCAAGATATCATTCTTGCACTCATACTCTCCAGATAATTGATTGATCGCCAACAGTGAATCATCCATAATTTCAATAGCATCGGCTTGAACTTCTTTTAACAATTGTAATCTCTTCAATATTGCCTCATATTTTACTTGATTATTAGTAAAATAGGGTTTAATCGTGAAAGCAAACTCAAAACTTGCCCCCCAGGTGATATAATAACTAAGCCGATACCACATCCATGAGTACAAACTGATCCATCAAAAAAATAAAGTCCAAGACACTAACTCAACATATCCAACTGAATCATTCCGATGTTCTACAATAAAATTGGCTGCTGCTTGCACTTTTACTGCCTTAGTCGATTCATATCTCAGATCAAATTCTGTCAAAGCAAAAATCCACTTCTCAATCTTTCCTTTTAACACGGGAGATGATAACATATAAATGAAAACATCGGCTTTGCAAACCACTGTGCATTCATTTGAATGTAGATAATACCTCAACTTTGTACATGAAATATATAAACATAAGCACAGCGTCGACGTCAATCCCGCGTCATTGCCACGTCAGCGTCCACCTTAGTGCAGAGAGTACTATATTATTAATGCTCATCACATTTATGTTAATCAAAGTCTAATGCAGGGGTTAATCAATATTGAATAAGGGTAGGTTGACATAGAGAAGAATCAATCAACCTAACTTTGTCTAAATAAATATCTAGACTAAGTGGATAAGAAATAGGAAAATTCTATTTCTGTACTTCTAGTATATAGCCCTTTTAGTATACACTTGCTAATATACAATCATATGGCTAAAACCCCCTAACAATGCCCTCCTGGTATATCGAGAAACCACCCCTAATTGCCGAGTTCCTTACGATAATCCGTCATGGCTATACAACCGGTTATGGATACAGAGGAGTACCCTTGTCAGGAACAATTCTGAGCCCTATATACTACATGTGGAGGAATATCTCGTACTGAGCTGTCACCATTAGCGGCCCACCTCTACAGCTCCGTGGCATACAACACCATTTAATTAAATTTAATAATCTACGCACCTCGCTCACATTACTAAATACCACTTTATATCGCTGCAGATGACATAGAGCAATCAACTGAAATGAACATTAAGCCAATACCATTGCATCTCTCTGGTAAGCTAGCAATATAATTAATATGAAATAAGTATAACTCAAGGTTGGTACTCGTATAATTATGCAAGTATAGTAAAGGACCAAAACTAATATTTCATCATTGAATAAAGTCTTACAAGAGAGGAAATAGTTACTAGAACCATACCGAGATTCTCCGGAATGCTTGAAGAACTCTAAAACTATTCTAATTCCATCTCCACTAGTGCTAGAACAAAGTAAACTATAAGGAGAGCTTTTCTTGATTCCTCTTGGTGTGTGTTGAAAGGGAAAATGAGGACTCCTTTATAGCCTCCCAATGATGGTTTTGATAGTTGGAAATATCGGATTTGCCCTTCAACCATCATTGGGGGGGATCCAGGACGTCCACGTGGAAGGCCAAGATCAACCGAGCCAGAGGTGGCCGAACCCTGATCTAGTCCGATGGGCCTCTCTTTCCTTGTGGGCCTCCTCTTGTTTGTCCTTAGACTTGTGGTATGGTGGTTGGGTCCATTTGTAGATGTTTAATTGGGTTTATGGGCCCATCCATCCATATGTTCACCTCATGCCTGCCTACGATATATTTCTCCATCATTTCTCCTTTATTATTTAGTCATTTCCTGCAATCAAATATTTTTCCAAGTACAAGTGGAAGTAGATTATTTCTAAATAAAATATGCATGCAAGCATTGCTAGTTCTCCTTTATTGTTGGTAATATTGACGGTCGAAATTGGTCGAAGATGACCGTCAACACTCTTAACTCCCTAGTACGTTTCAGCCGATGATCAATTTGTTCTTCAACCTCCTACATCTGTTTTCTATTTCTCATCCTTTGTAAAAATACCATATGGACACCACTACGGGTTTCTAGTTCTAAGCTCATCTTCGTCTTCCTCTTCAAAGTATTCTTGGTGAATCAGTCCCAACCTCTGATGAACAGGCAACATCTTCTGAATCGGCTGATCTTCCTCTCACGTATTACTCTGTCTACTAGAACTCCCAACATATCTTACATCAGGATCACTACAACCTGAGCAATCTTCAAATTGATGGTAATCTCATGCCCTCGTTTCAGCAAAATCTGAAGAATTCACAGCCCCAATAAGGATCAAAACAATACCCATCATCCTGAATTTGCCTCGCTCTTCTCTCTCTTGCTTCTTTTGATACAGGTTAAAATTAAATCTGTTCATCTGATATTCTCTCCTATCGGTTTGTTCGTTATCAATTCTAGTATGCACCATATTGATTGGGAAATGATGTCCATCAATCTTCATTGGCTTTTTTCCATCATCAAACTGGATCCTTCCTTGTTCAATAGCTTGAGTTTGCTATCTGAACACCTTGCATTCATTTGTACTATGAGATCCTGTATGGTGCCACTTGCAGTACTTTCTTTTCTTCAATTCTTTGACTGATGGAATAACATGCCCTACTGGAAGTTGGATTTGTTTCTCTGGGAGTAGTAAATCAAATATCCTATCGGCTTTATTAATATCAAAGTCATACCTTCTCCCTTTCCAGTATTCTTCACCCATTGGTAGACAACAGTCTTTTTATTCCTTGACCATTCTGCCAAGCTGATCTCTGGGCCCTCATCTTCTGACTTAGACGTATAGCTGTAAATATTGTTAATACTATTGTTCTTCTTAGCAAACCTCTTAGCTTCTTGGAATCTTTGTTCATGAGCCCATACTTTTTGTGCTAGATGAGCCAAACTCTCAAAATTTTGCGAAGAAAATCATTCCCTTATTGGCCCCAACAATCCCTGAAAAGCTAGATCTACCAGTTGTGAATCAGTCAAATTTAAGCTATAACATCTATTCCTCATATCTCTGAACCTCTGGATATAATCAGGCACTGACTCATCAGACTTCTACCTATGGATGTCAAATCTAACAATTTCATCTCCTGAATCCCACTAAAGAAATATTTATGGAACTGTTTCTCTAGATCAGCCCAACTTCTGATAGAATTATATGGTAGATAAGAAAACCAAGTAAAAGCTTATCCAGACAAAGAATGGGAAAAATCTGACTCTCAAAGCTTCCATAGCCGATGCCTCACCACACTAAGCTAATAATCAACTGACATGCTCATGAGTGAGACATTATGCTGCCTAGTAAATTTAGAAAAATCTGGAACCTTGTATCGGTTTGGCAAAGGTACTCTGTCAAAATATTTTGGATATGGATGCCGATACATAATCCTACTTTCCTTGAGCTTGAGCCAAAACTTCTGCCTCATTACATCAGCAATCATATCGGTCCAAGGTTGCAAATGTATTCCTCCAAATTGTTGCTCATACTGATGATACATCGACTGAGGTAGAAATTTACCAAGGGGAGATCCTTCCGGTTGATATTGTAATGGTGATGGTGGTTGAAACTGATTGTTGAAATTAAATCACATATTCTATTGAGGAAACTGATACTGGAAATTTTGGGGATCTACCTGTATACTGCGAATCTGCACCTGTATACTGCAACCCGATCGGCTGTGATGCTCCAATTGGTTGTTGAGTTGTTTGTTGAGAGACAAAAGGCTGTTGACTTGCTACTAGTTGAGTTACTGGAATTTGTGTCTCCAAGACTGGCTGCTCCATCTTCAATAGTTGAGTCAACCGCTCTTGAGTCAAAGTCTTAGAACCCTGGCCCCCTGACATCGGCTGCTGCTTTGTTAGCAATGTAGGAATAGGGACTGATGTAACAAGAGCCGATGTGGAAGCCATCTGATGTTGTCCACTTCCCAACTCAGTCTTGATAGTTATGTAAGGTGGGAAAACATGATTTGGAAAATATATTGGTCCCTTGACCTTTTCCTCAGCAATTGATCCATCCACTACTAACTTAATCATGCCTATCAGTGTATTAACTAACACACCAGACTGGTTTATCAATGCATGGTTTATTGTTGAATCAATTTGATCTTGTAGAGTTGGCTTGAACTCCTCTTTAGTTTCATTAGGATCATCTTCAGCCTTCTCGCCACTCCCTTCTCCTTCAGGTTTCAGCAATTCAATCTTGGTCTTCTAAGTTACTTTCCCTTGCCAAGTCATGCTGAAAGAACCAACGTACATCTTCTGCATTTACTGAACAAGCAGCTCCATCTCTGTCTTTTGCTCATCCGATAGATTTTCAACAGTGACTGGAACGATATTGTCATCAGAGATGTCTGTGATGGATGGAGACATGATGAACGGCTTGTGTCCCACCGGGCGTGCCAAAAGCGTGTTGATGGAAGAACACACACTGACTTGAGAGATTTGCTTTACTCTAGTGCAGGTCCAAATCTTGCCTTCGGGTTCAGGGCGTGTTAGTTGGTTTGATCATGCAACCAACAAGAATAAGTAACATAGTTAAATCAGCAAATGATAGCTGATTGGCCAGAAGGCCGATGACATATCGTATTTAACCTAGCTGATGCCATTTAATAGAATCTACTGCTAGGTGAGATGTTAAAATAATATAAGGGACCCAAAATATAAAACATCGGTTGTAGATGCAATCAATTATATAATTCCTAAATCAACGATGTTTGAACTACAAGCAAACAATATACTACCTCTGTCCCATAATAATTGCAATTCTAGGATTTGAAATTTGTCCCAAAATAATTGTAACAATAGAGTACTAATGGTCCCATTAATCACTTCTCATTCAAATTTCTCCTTATTTTACCCTCAACTACCCTTCCAATTTTACCTATACACCATTTAATAAGGGGCATTATAGTATTTCTTCTCAAAGCTTAATATATGCTAAACAATATAGAATTACAATTGTTTTGGGATAGAGCTAGTAGATCGGATCAAACCGAGACAATATAGATCACTTATAGATCAAAACTAGTCAACTTAGAGATTATATATGTTTATATCACAGGCGATGAGGTAATACTTAGGTTAAGACAAGATAATATACCAGCTAATACTCTGGTACAACTTTATGTACATATATCAATCTAAATAAATATATTCAATATAAACTTAATATATTTATATAAAGTGATATATCTATATAACCGGCAGATATAGCACGTAACGCATGATTAGATACCTTAGTTAATCTAGATCGACAAAACAATTTAGCCGATACCAGCAAAACCCTAGAAAAGATCTGACACAGATAAATTGAACCATTGATACGGATTAACTAAGATATATGATAACTAGTGATTAAATTAACGAGATTTACACATCTAAAATGACATAATAATCTTGATAATGTAAACCGTTGTGACAAGTATTACCTCTTGTCAAGAGATCAAAACCGATGCCCTAACTCGAAGCAAGAACTCATCAAAAAGAAAAAGGTGGCGATGCACCAAAATTGTATTGAACTGGTGTTAATTATTTACATGGTCTTGGGCATCTATTTATACCTGAATATACAAAGTTATCCATAATGGACACAACTCAAACTTTTCCTAACATTACTTTAACCGATGAACAAGTCCCTAGGCGGACTCTTGCCAGAAATATCTCTAAGGAAATTACATAATATCCTAATTAGTAGATACAATTGCCTATGATGGACTTTATCCTCGCATGGTAATGCTTTCCAATCCAATCTGGGCCTATTAGAGTTCGAATGCATCTGTATCGGCTTTGGCCAAGTTTATTCCAGCCGATGCGCAACTGTAATTTGGAAACAACTCCTACCCCCTCCAATTCCGCCTCGATTCACCTCTTTGATTCCGAGTATTTCTCCAAATTTCACTGTCAACACGGTCCCACCTTAGGGCCCCCAGTAGCCGATCGCTTCGGAGGGAGCTCAACTGATAAGTTTGTCGCCGCACGCTTCCGAAAAGGCATCTCCGACAAAGGCGAGTTGGAGGAAAAGTTTACCGCACCCTACAAATTGCTACCACGATTACAACATGCTTCACACAAATAGGCTCCAAGCAAGAACTCGAAGTTACCTCGGGACGGGGCGACTTGGGGTCTCCCGGGTGGGATCATTGACCTCCCGGTACTTCCACGTCGGGTGGCTCTAGCTCTTCAGAGGTTGCAGTTTCCTCATCACGAAGTTGCAAGCAATCACAACTCCAGTCAACCCCTTGTCGCTCAGGGCCTTGATCGCCTTCAGCAGGCCCCTCACCTAGCCGATCTCCTCGCGTTCCGGCAAAGAAACCCAACAATCCTTCACCACTGGGAGTGGTTACTGAATGGAGGCAGGCCGTGGATTGGGTTGGAGCAGTAGAACCATTTGGAGCGCCATCCTTTGTTGGTGGTCTGCAAAGGGAGCTCGAAGAACTCTTTTTTCTGGTCGGGCCGGATTTGAATCCCGCTACCGCCAACGACCGTGGGATTCTTCTTGCCCGGTTTTGCCTTCAATTGATAAAAGTATCGGAACAACGCAAAGTGGGGCATCACCCTACAATACACTTTGCAAAGGTGGATGAATATAGCGATTTGAAAAATGGTGTTGGGGTTGAGGTGGTGGATGTTTATGCCATAGAAGTGGAGTCCACGGAAGAACCCGCTCGCTAGCAGACCTAATCCATGGTAGAAGAAGGGGAGGAAAACCATGATCTCACCAGTGTTAGGCGTGGGGAACTCCTCGCCGGCAGCGGATCGCTAGCCAATATGCTCACGCTCCGGCAAGACCCCATCCTCCAATGCCGCGGAGAGCTCTGCGTCGGTAACCGTCAACTTCACCCACGTGGTGGATCGATCTAGGATGGGAAACGACTCTTCAGAAGATTGCGACATGGGGGATGAGGAGCAAGAACAACAGATCAAGATGGATTTGGCATGGGAGACGGTGAAAGCGCTGGAGCCGGAAGACGAAGAGGCGAAAACACTGTTCGATTTGGGATCTAGGGCAATGGCCATGATAACACTGGTATTTATTGCCTAAGGTGTGTTGTCTTGGGCCGGCCCGTAAGAAATATCAGGAATAGAAGTCTAGATCCCCTCCCAGATGGAAAGTTTGTGAATATCGACTTAAACACTCGGGTGATTTAATTCGGCAAGTCAGTCACTCGGCAAATCTCAGGGTTGAGTACTCAGCTAGTCTTAGCCCTTCCGAGTGATGTATTCAACTTTGGAATCTTCGCTAAGCTTACTACTAAAGGGCTACTATGGGGTACTTTGTCACGCCCGGAAATTTATCCCAAATTTCCAGACTATTTTGTGTATAAATCCCTGTCTAGGAATCATGCCAGGGTACACAAAACGACAAATTAATAAACAGATCCAAATGTAAAGAAAGCATAAATACTTACAAAAGAGGCAGTTAGTCCTCACACCGAAAAGAAAACAGCAGCGGAAAAAGGCGACGATCCTAGCGGGGCTTCAGCTCCACTCCATAGGCAAAACTCAACTGGGGTATAAGCCGTGGTCTTCTAGCTTCGTCTTCAGCTCAGAAGCACTACACTTCTGAAAAGGGGAATGATAGCAAGACTGAGTACAACCATCGTACTCAACAAGCCACACCAACGATGCATTCGTGCAAGGGGAGACAAGGAGGGTTTGTGGCTATTTGCATAAAGGCGGTTGTAAACATTTATAGTTGAAAACAGTAAAATAGTCGATTAATTAAGGCAAGTTTAAACATCTTCACTGAACAACGCTACACCACGTTGAACAGGCCCAGCCATTCCACCTGAACTAAACCAGTTCATTAAGTCAATTTAATTAATAGAGTGGGACTAATCACGGTGAATCTGATTGATCGCCCATAACTGCGGGCACGGCTATTCAAATGGTTTTACTCTGGCCAGAGGTGCGCAATTGTACCCACAAGACACGATTCCACACATGTCGCCATGCCCCGAAATACCACCTTGGTATTGCAAAGGGGGAAATCGTGACAAGAACCTTCGCATAACTCCTCCTAACCAAGCGCACCACACCTCAGGTTTTGCCCCCACCTTTTAGCCAAGGTAGGCAGCCCCCTCTCGTGCCTAGGTGAATCCGGAAGCCGATCAATGGGTAGACCCCCACCGACCCATCCCCATCACGCCCACCCTTGCCTGGATGCGTCAGCTAGGGAAAAGCTACACTACAAGTCCAGCAGTTACCCATGCCTTCTTGTGGTAAGCACGGTTAGTCTTCCAGATTTCCCGAGAACCGGTCCTTAATTGCCATGGGTGCGACTAGCAAAACCATACACCCACAGCCCACCATTAAGCCATATTTTAGTTGGTTAATTACGACCAACGAAACATAGCCAACATGTCTCGAGCTCGCAGCTCAACAGTGTACTAGCAGTTGATAATGTAATTGTCCCATTATGTGAGCTAGTGGTAATTAAGCATGGCTAAGCATAATATAATTCTAGCTAGGTCAACATGCGACACAAGCTAGTCAATTTATCACCCAAGTTTGACAAAGAAAGGACATCAAGTAAATGGGGCACAAGCGAGTGGATAGGTAAACCCTACTCCCGTGTAATTAGCAAAACATGCAATTTATTTGCAAACGGTAAAAATTTTATAAATTGGGCTCAAAATGCTTAAGGGGAATGTATGACTTGCCTTTCTTCTTCGATTGATCTTCTGAACTATTTTCCTCACGAACGCGATCGTCCGAAACGGCGGAATCTACACATTGTTACGCAAAATGAGGAAAAACTCTAATAAAAACCAAGTAAACAGTACATAAAAAGTAAATAAACATGTATAGCTCAATTTTAGATGAATTTTGCAAGTTGAATGGCCCAATTTGGAGTTCGTATCAATTAGTTATGAATTTTAGAAGTTTTGAGCCATTTAAATTATTTTCTGGAATTAAATACGATTTACTGAGAAATTAATAATTGTTTTCTAAAAAGAGAAAGAAAAAGAAAAGAGCGCTGATAGGCGGGCCCCACGGGTCAACGGTCAAAGGGGGCGCGGTGGACTCGGTCCACCGCCGCCGGGGTGGTGCCGTGGATCAAGTCCACGGCCGGCCCACGGGAGCGGCAGCCACGGCGCGGGCCGGGCGGCGAGGCGGTGGCACGGTGTCACGCCTAGAAATTTATCCCCAAATTTCCAAACTATTTTGTGTATAAATTCCCGTCCAGGAATCAAGCCAGGGTACACAAAACGACAAATCAATATACAGATCCAAATGTAAATAAAGCGTAAATACTTATAGAAGAGGTACTTAGTCCTCACACCGAAAAGGAAGCAGCAGCGGAAAAAGGCAAGGATCCTAACAGGCTTCAGCTCCACTCCACAGGCAAAACTCAACTGAGGTATAAGCCTTGGTCTTCTAACTTCGTCTTCAGCTCAGAAGCACTACACTTCTGAAAAGGGGAATAATAGCAAGGCTGAGTATAACCACCGTACTCAGCAAGCCACACCAACGATGCATTCGTGCAAAGGGAGACAAGGAGGGTTTGTGGCTATTTGCACAAAGGCAGTTGTAAACATTATAGTTGAAAAGGTAAAACAATTGATTAATTAAGGCAATGTTAAACATCTCCACTGAACAACGCTACACCACGTTGAACAGGCCCAACCATTCCACCTGAACTATACCAGTTCATTAAATCAAATTATTTTAGGGTGAGACTAATCACGGTGAGCTAGTCGATCGCCCATAACCGCGGGCACGGCTATTCGAATAGTTTGACTCTGGCCAGAGGTGTACATCTGTACCCAAAAGACAGCCCCACGACACGTTACCGTGTACCGGTATACCACCACGGTACCCCGGAAAGGGACTGTGACAGGACCCTTCGCATCACCCCCTCTAACCAATCGTACCACCGCAGGTTTCGCCCCCGCTCCTCAACAAGCAACGAGCAGCCCCCTCTCGTGCCACAGTGAATCCGGAAGCCGCATAGACCGTCGCAGGGCCCATCCAAACTCCATCACGCTCACCCTAGCCAGTGTACGTCAGCTAGAGGAAAGCTACACTACAAGTCCAACCGTTGCCCACGCTGGCTTGTAGTACGCACGGTGTTTCTTCCAGGGATTCCCGCGAACCGGTCTTTAATTGCCATGGGTGCGACTAGCAAAACCATACACCCACAGCCCACCATTAATCCATATTTTAGTTAGATAATTACGACCAACGAAACATGGCCGACATGTCTCGAGCTTGCAGCTCATCAAGATACTAGAAATAGACAATGTAATTGTCCCATATTGTGAGCTAGTGATATTAAGCATAGCTAAGCATAATATAATTCTAGCGAGGTCCACATGAGACACAAGCTAGTCAAATTATCACCCAGTTTGACAAAGAAAGGACATCAAGTAAAATGAGGCACAAGCGAGCAGATAGGTAAACCCTATTCCCATGTAATTAGCAAAACATGCAATTTATTTGTAAACGGTAAAACATTTTATAAATTGGGATCAACATGCTCAAGGGGAATGTGTGACTTGCCTTACTTCTTCGATTGATCTTCCGAACTCTTTTCCGTGCGAACGCGATCGTCCGAAACGGCGGAATCTACACACTGGCATGCAAAATGAGGAAAAACTCTAATAAAAACAAATTAAACAGTACATAAAAGTAAACAAACATGTAGAGCTCGATTTTAGATGAATTTTGCAAGTTGGATGGCCCAATTTGGAGTTCGTATGAATTAGTTATGAATTTTAGAACTTTTGAGCCATTTTAATTAATTTCTGGAAATTAATCTGATTTATGACGCAATTATTAATATTTTCTCAAAAGAAAACACATATTACTGCGTCAGCGAGGGGCAGGTGTGGACCGAGTCCACCAAAGATGGGCCCCACGCGGCAGCGGGAGAGGGGTGGCCGATCCACCGTGGACCGAGTCCACGCGTGGCCCACGGCATCGCCACGCGGGCCCGCCACGTGGACGGCCCAAATCACCCCGAGGGGGATCGGGCTGCCACGGTGAAGGTGGAGGCCGGTCCACCGGCCGACCGGCAAGGGAGCAGCGACGCGCGGCCAACGGCGACCGGCGGAGCACGGCGCAGGTGGCGGTGAGCGCGGCGTGGCCACCGGCGCGGTAGCAGCCAATTCGGCGGCGACACTCGTTGCGGCGCGGGCGGGCGCAGGGCGGCGGCGAGCGGCGTGCGCGGGCGGCGCCACCGGCGTGGGGGCGGCACAGGGGGCGCGTAGGTGGTGTGGCGGCGGCGCGCACGGCCGGCGGCAGCAGCACAGGCGGCCGGTGGCATCGCTCGCGACGGGCGGCGGCGAGCGCAGGCGGCAACGGGCGGTAGCGCGCTCGCGAGAGGCGGCACTACAGCGGCCGGCGGCGCACGCGAGAGGTGTGGTGATAGGCGGCGCTGGCGGGCAGCGGCGCATGCGGGCGGCGTCTGGCGCGGGCGCGCGACTGCGTCCGGCGGTGGACGGCGAGGCGGGGCGGCGCAGCAGCGCGGGCGCGCGAGCGGCGAGGGCGGCCGTGGCGAGGGCGGCCGTGGTGTGCGGGGCGGCGGTCGAGGCGCGGCAGCAGTGCGGCGCTTGCGGGGCGGCGCCCGGCGGTGGCAGCGGGCGGGGTTTTATGGGCGCGTGGAAGGCGGAACCGGTCGGAGTGGGGTGCCGGTGAAAACGGGAGTGGCGGCGGTTGCGGAGGTGGTGGGCGAGGTGGCGGCTTCGCCGGCCCGAGCTAGGAGACGGGGCCGATAGGTGGGCCCTACCTGTCGGTGGCCAGGTGGAGGGAGGGAGGAGGGGTGGACTTGGGCGCAGGCGGCCATGGGCCAGCCCGAGAGGGAGAGAGGGGGGGCGGCGGCCCGGGAAGGAGAGGAGAGGAAAGGGGCCGTGGGCCGAAGGGAGAGGAGGTGCGGCCTGGCCCAGGGAAAAAGGGCAGAGGGAAAGAGGCTCGCCCGGGAAAGAGAGGTGGGCCGAGCGGGTTGAGAGGGAGGCCTGGGCCGGAAACGGCCCATGTGCAAGGGAGAAGATTTTATTTGTTTTTTCTATTTATTTAATTGATGAAATGAACTTTGTGCTATTAAAATTAGGTCTTGAGCTCCGATATTTCACGGAAAATTTCAGAGAGTATTTTAGGGCACAGAAAATATTACAAAATATTTCCGGCCATGATTTTTAAAGGAAATTTTTAATTTCCCGCATTATTTCACTTGATTAATTTGCTTTAATTTTTACAATAAGTTCTAGAAATGCTTTATTTCATGATTTTTAATCCCGATCGAAAATCGGGGCGTGGTACACGGCCGGCACGCGCGGGTGGCGACCGAGTGGGGAAGCAGCGCGGGAGGCGGCGCGCGCGGTCGTAGCGGCGGTGGTGGCGCGGTGGCGCCGGCGGTGGCACGGGGCCGGGGGCGGCGCGCTCGCGGTGGCGCGGGCGGCGGTCGATGCCGGCGGGTGGCGCAATAGCGCCCAGTGCGGCGGTGCACGGGGCGGTGCGGCAGCGGCGGGGAGGAGGCGGGTGCGAGCGGTGGTGCTCGCGGGAGAGGCGACGCGCGGGGCGGGCTGCTCGGCGGCACCGGGGTTTTATGGGTGCGGGGGAGAGGGGAGGTGGGCGCGGGGAAGGTAACGACGTGGGGGTGGTGGCCGGCCGGAGCGCGCGGGGAGGCTGACGACTTGGGCGGTGTGGCCGACGGTTTTGGTGGGGAGGCCGGAGGTTGGGGATGACAGGTGGGGCCGCGGGTCCCACCTGTCACTGAGAGGGAGAGAGGGAAACTGTTGGGGGAGGTAGAATAGACTTCGGGGGAGGGCCAAGGTGCGCCGAGGGAGAGGGAGGGAGGCCGACCCGAGAGAAGTAGGGGAGGGGAAGAGAGAGAGGGGAGGTCGGCCGCTCGGGGGAAAGGGCTTTGGGCCGAAAGTGGCCCAAAGAGAAGGAGGAGGGGGATTTTAGTTTGTTTTTCAATTGATTTAATTTGTTAAATAAACTTTGTGCTGTTAAAATTATTTTTTGAGCTCCGAATATTTCACGAAAAATTTCAGAGAGTATTTTGGGGCACGGAAAATATTACAAAAATTTTTCCGACCATGATTTTTTAAAGGAAAATTTTAAAATGCCCCCATTATTTCACTTGATTAATTTGCTTTAGTTTTTAGTATAATTTCTAGAAGTGCTTTATTTAATGATTTTTAATCTCGAACGAAAATCAGGGCGTTACATACATGGTACACGGGCACCCATGCCAAGGCCTTGGGCTGTGGGGCAAGGGATGGGTCGAGTGCCCTACAGGCCGTGCGGCTTGCTTGTAATTTAAGAAAGGGATTAAATATAAGGCAATCAATCTTATCCCATGTAAATAGATGGTAGGTACCTGGATTATAAGGGATACCATACCATATCTGCCCGGCGGCCCTAGCACTATATAAAGGGCGCCGAGTGAAACCCTAAGGGGTTACGCGCCGTTTGCTACTCAGTTGCTGACTTGCGCACATCGACACAGATCCAATCTACACACGGCGGGGCTTGGGTATTACCTCACATCGAGGGCCTGAACCAATATAAACATCTGTGTCACTCATGAGGACATCAACACCATCGATACATCCATGTCTCCACAAGTATAACTTCATGTTCCTATTACCTACACTCATGTACATCAACTCAACTATCAGGTGAGTTCATTCTTAAGTTCATGTTCATCTTATTTAGACTCCAGAGACACGTGCACTCTTGTTTTGCTTAGGAAATGATGGGGAGGATAAAAAGGGGAGAGGATTCACACGGGTTGGATTTGGACTGCAGGACAGCACCAACTTGTGACGACCGTCACGACTTCATGCGAACTCCGATTAGGGCGTGCAAGCACTTCATGGAAAGCTTATCAAGTGTACTTTCAAATGGATCCAGCCTCATATCCATATCTATTCTAGAGTGATTGCAATCATCAATTTTCCTACCGAGTCCTTTTCTATCCACGGTGCTGCGTCACCTGATTTGGGCCCAATGGATTGTATATCAAGTTGGGTCCATTAGGGATGTGTCCTAGGGTTAGAGCATGACCCCAAAACCCCTGTGGTCGTTCTCCACCTCTTCTTATACCTTTAGCCACCGCAAGGAACAATTGGGTTTTGTTGATTAGAGTTAGCAACTTGCTACTTGCTTGCAGCGTGCATGTTGGTTAAACCGCCCGTCTGCTTGTATTCAGAACCCCAGCATATTGTGATTTTCCTACTTGTTGTTGCTTGTTCTTCGATTGCTTGCAGGACGAGTGCCCTCGTGGCCGGGTTGTAGTGCACCACAAGTTCACGATGACCATTGGAGATGGTGTATCGGTTACTAAGGCGCATCATCCTTGGACGGTTGTAGTCCGCCGTGAACGTCATTTTCATCCAATCGAGTTATCCCTCGCCTCTCATAGAAAGATCGGGACACAAACCCTCGCGGGTTCACATCAGGTGGTATTAGAGCATGGTTGATCGGTGAGAGATTATTTACCCTTCGTGTTTT